>OZ025294.1:393116082-395516082 GCA_964019185.1 Maratus speculifer | reverse complement strand
TCTTACAGTTTTATTTTCTTAAGTTTAGATTCAAGGGGAAGAAAATTACGTACCTTATTTCGTCAGTATTGTGCATGCAAAATGGTGCAGCTTTGTATACGTATTGCACTGAAGCAGTAGTAATGTATTAACATAGACATTTTTAAAAGATAAATTATTTGAAGGGAAATATTTAGAGTGTTCAAAGGTGCCTCCAGTTCAAACTTGCCCCCCCGCCCCTACATTATCTTTTATTTTCTGACAAACAGGCGCTAGAGCGAGCTAAAGAAAGGCAATTTTTTTACCTTATGGTCAAAACGAGAAATAAATGTTCGCCTATACTCGATTTCTCAGAAACTATTCATTTTATCAGAAAAAACAGGTACAAAATTCAAGTAGACTATTTGTAATAAAATTCATAAATTGATTTTAATTTTATAGCAAAAAGTTTAAGCGCTAGATTACGTCGAAAAAAAGGCGATTTTTTTACCTTTGATCCAAAACGTGAGAAGAGTCCTTTTCTGCTTTCAATTTTTCGAAAATTACACTTCTTATCGAACAATCCCTGTTACAAAATTAAAGTAGACTTTATTTTCTAAATATTATAAAAATAACTTTAATTTTCTAATAAAAAGTTAGGCCGACCTTTTGTAATATTTCCTTAGACTCTGCAGAACAACGTGTTGACACCAGAGGTTCACGAGTGAAAAGGGATAATTCAAATGTCAGTAAACTTGTCGAGTGGTTCATACTACATAATCCTTTTCCAAATATGAAGCAAATATTATCTACAGCTTCAAGAATTCTAGGAAATGATCAAATAAACTGCCACAGACCCCATAATATTGGTCTCGAATCAATTGCCAAAATAATTGGTATGAAATTTAACGAAATAAAATTAAAACATGTTGACAAAGCTCTCTCAAACTCTATAATTAACAAATCCGTTAAAGTAAATAACTGTAAACTTGCTGTTGATCCGTTTCTGTACTTTTTTAAAGAATAACAGTAAACAAAAAGTTTGAAAATAATCTGAAAGAATATCTACAATATGAATTAAGTCCATATCCAACATCGCTATTTGATAATACAGAAATACGAAAAACTACGAAAGCAAAATTGTATAGCATTATGGAAACATTTAATATTGAGCTAAAACAAGATAATGTAACATATATTATCGATGGTGGATTTTTTCTGCAGCGCGTCATACACTGTAAAAAAAAAGGGTCGATCTACTAGCTTTAGTGATCCTTGTAATTACTAAAAAATTTGTAGTAATCTTAGTCGGTTACAAGAAAATCTGTAAGAATTACTAGAAAAAAGTTAGCAACGAATAGAGTTAATAGTTTTATATTTTTAATAGCTATTACTAAAACTCATTTGGTGTGGCCTTGATAGCATAGTGGTTATAGTAACGGACTCCAGGCTAAAAGGTCCCGGATTCGATACTGGCCGCAGCCAAATACGCCCCGAATGTATGTAGTGTAAGTACTCGTTAATAAAGGGATTATGAAAATCATGTCGGAGCAGGCAGCAAAATTTGGTGCTGCCATCTATTGCGGTTTTGCCGAAAATCTACCGCTTCAGAAGTCTGGATGCAGCTCGAAGGAAACTCCTGCCCTTCGGGCGCACGTAATGGTTATTAAAAATAATTTTGGAGCTATTACTAAAATTTTCTTGCTCCGTGGCTCATACTAAAAGTTAGTTATACAAAAAATTCTTTTGTTCAGTTTACAAAAGAAATGCTTGTTTCACTTGCATAAAAAAGTTTGTAATGGTTACTAAAAAATTCTGTGGAATACAAATTTACTAAACAATTTTTAGTAACCTCTTGAATTTTTTTTTACAGTGTATGGAGCAAAGACGTATCTATTCATTATTCTGAATAAATCCGTCAAGTATTTACAAATGCACTATTGTTCAAATATGGTTGTTGTATTCGACGGTTACACAAATAATAGTAGAAATTTTAAAACAATGGATCAGCTTAGAAGAATTGCCTGCTTTTTCAACGTCTTACGAAGTTTGTTTTCATGAAAAAATGAATGTGCCAATCAGCCAAGAAAAGTTTTAGTCGAACAGATCAAATAAAAAGAAGTTTATTGAAATGCTTATTAAGCAATTAAAAAATGCTAATATCGCTACAAAACAAGCCAGAAATGACGCTGATGTCTTCATCATTGATATAGCAATTGGAGAACCTAAACATCAAAAGACGTTGGAGAAGATATTGATTTGTTAATTCTTTTAATTGGAAGAGCCAAATCACATCAGCAAGAAATTTTCTTTAAAAAATTTGGCAGGAGCAATGTGGAGATACGAATGTATACGCCGAGAAGTTTCCATACATACCCATGTTCAAAAGAGCATGTTATTATTTTTGCACGCTTTTAGTAGATGTGACACAACACCTATGTTTTTTATAAAATGAAAACTGCCAATTATAAAAATGTTCAAGAACCATTCCAATTTGTACCGTGATCAGCTCATATATTTCAGCAAGAAAACAGTCCTCCAAAAATATTATTTGAAAATGGAATTCGTGTTCTTTTAGCAATGTACAAAGTAAGTAAAGTCAGAACACAGTATTGACAATTTTAGATACACCGAATTCTTTAATTAAGCAAAATACTCTTGATGAATGGTAACTTTTTCATGTATTCAGCCGAGCAAGGGTCGTGAAACTTACGGCATAATTAACAAAGTTGACATAAAATTCATTTGTGATCAACCTACGTTACCTAACTGTATCACTGGTCATGGAAGTTTCCCATCATTTCTGCACAAAATTGGGAAATGAGACTCGCTACTTTGTCCATGCAAAGAGAACATTGGTAATTCTATTATTATATTTTTGGGAACTGTCCCATGATGAAACAACACTTTCGTTTTGATAAGAATGAAACTTTGCGTGAAAATCTGGATAAAACTCTTTTTAATCTAGACAATTTTCAAAAACTTCTTAAACACTATGATATTCTAAACAAATTTTTTTCGTTTATTTATATCATATTTATATCATGTATTTATTTAACTAAATCATATTTTTTTTTCTTTTACACTGTATTTAACTTCTATACATTTTTCAATTTTGCTACTTTTATTCATTTGGCATTAATGTATATGTATCCACACTGCCTTCAAATAAAAGGCTGTATTTGTAAGTTATTGTATTCTTTCATGTGATAAAATATATGCGCCACCCTGCCAGGCTACACATTTTTCCCTTCGTGGACTTATATTCCTATGCCTCGTGGTTGGCTGTCCATCCCGTAAAGCATGGTGACGTCACTGCAACGTCGTTGTGAAGTCACATTGTGACTTTGTGACCATCGATTGTCGATGTGAAGTCACAGTGACAAAAATGTGAAGTAGTTATGGCCGTTTTAGAGCTCTTTTGAGACGTTTCACAAAGTGGTCACAATGTGACAAATTTGTGAAAAATGTGTCATTTGTGACTAATTTGACATTAACATTGTGACGAAACTGTGACAAAAGCGACGATATTTAAATTGCCAGAAACATGTTTTTTAAAGTAAATAACATGTTTTGAAGGATATTTCTAAATTTCTAAATATTTTTAAGAAAGTCACATCTCAGTCACAATGTGACTTCCCTGAGTGGTGGTATTTTGGTCAGAGATGTGATGTGACCAAAGTGACTTACAGTGACGTCACTGATACGTCACTGTAGCCATGCATGCTATTAGGGAAAGTCACAATGTGACATACGGGATCTATGAGGGTCGAGTAGGCGATTTCTGCCCGTAAGACATGGTGACGTCACTGTGACGTCGTTGTGAAGTCACATTGTGACTTGGTGACCATCGATAGTCGGTGTGACGTCACGTGACGTCGATCTGAAGTCACAGTGACTAAAATGTGAAGCCGTCATGGCCGTTTTAGAGCTCATTTGTGACGTCACATTGTGACCACTTTGTGAAGTCACGGTGTGGCAAATTTCTAAAAAATGTGTCATTTGTGACTACTTTGACATTAACATTGTGACAAAACTGCGACAAAAGCGACAATATTTAAATTGCCAGAAACATTTTTTTAAAGCAAATTACAAGTTTTGAAGAATTTTTGTATTTTTTAAAGATTTTTAAGAAAGTCACATCTCAGTCAAAATGTGACGTCACTGAATGGTGGTATTTTGGTCACAGATGTAATGTGACTAAAGTGACTCACAGTGACGTCGTTGTGACATCACTGTGACCATACATGCTATGAGGGTATATTTCTGTTTAGGTCTGATTAACTCTTATTTTCAAAAGATAAATGTAGCCATTTGATATCTAAACATTTTGTAGATTCATGATTGTTAAATAATAACTATTTCGGTGCCATCTTTTGAAGAAATGTCAAATTTTTACGGGAACACAATAATTTGAAATTGGTGAAAATATATGTCTTTTTTTTAATATTAAGTGAAACCTTCTGTAATTGTAAATGTTTTGATACCTTATTTTTACCTACACGACAATTATACTGCGAAATACTGTAAATTTTGTTAACACGTTCGCTGCCGCTTACGTGAAGATGTGATGATAGTTAATGCCGCACTGTAGAAGTCGGTTTTTCCCAGAAGCCGATTTACTTTTTATAACAAAGAATCAGTGAAAGATTTTCCCGAGCCAGCGCGTGACTGGCTGTTGGACATCCCCCACATCACGCGCTGACACGTGAGTTGCGCCTTAACGTTGGCACCTTATCACGCGCTGTCGCGTCTGCGGCAGTGAACGTGTTAAAAGATCCAATGCAATGATCCATACCCCGTAAAGCATGGTGACGTCACTACAACGTCGTTGTGAAGTCACATTGTGACTTTGTGACCATCGATTGTCGATGTGACATCACGTGACGTCGATGTGAAGTCACAGTGACTAAAATGTGAAGTCGTTATGGCCGTTTTAGAGCTTTTTGTGACGTCACATTGTGACCACTTTGTGACGTCACAATGTGACCAATTTGTGAAAAGTGTGTCATTTGTGACTACTTTGACATTTACATTGTGACGAACTGTGAAAATTTTTTTAGAAAGTCACATCTTAGTCACTGAGTGGTGGCATTTTCGTCACAGATGTGATGTGACCAAAGTGACTCACAGTGACGTCACAATGACGTCACTGTGAACATGCATGCTATGAGGGACAAATGAAAATTTTATACTGATTTTTTTCCTTGTTAATATTTTATAACTTGCTTGTTAGATAAATACTAAGTCTTTTTTGCTATTTAATATACAGGTTTGAATTTTTTTTAATTTGTTCTTCGCGGTGTATTTAATAGATAACATAGATTTAACATTCAAGTTTATTGTTATTTAAAAAAAAACTTTAAATTGAAAGTTTATTGAATTTTTTTTTTCACTTTTAGGGATTCGTTCAGCTAACAAAATCTCATTCGTCACTGTCCTCTGTCTGTTTAGCTGTACGCGAAAAATATATATGCCAGAGGGTCCAAATTTTGTGTACTTACAGCTGAATACTCCTTGTCACACAACAAATCATAAAATTTCGAAAAAGACTATTATTTTAATTTAAATATTATTTTTTAAATAAATCAGTTTATTTTGTTGTTGTTTTTTCTCTTCTAATCTTGCCACGCAAGTTTAAATAGATATAAAAATTATTTCATTTTTTATCCTTTACTTTTAAAAGAGATGGAGTACTTTTGTTGTCCCAATTACAAAACTGGTATTACAAACTAAAAAAAATTAATATCTCAAAAATAAATTGAGATACAGCTTTTAAACAAAATGCATTTAAAAGTACATTTTTTCCATATACGATGGTGTAAAAATTGAAAATGTGCGGTATTTAGAAGCTTGCAAATTTGCAGTACAATAAATTTCAAAATTGAAATATTTTTTCTTCCAATCGTTGCAAGCAAGTTTAAATAAAATTATTATGTATGTAACATACATTAATAAATTAAATAGATCACGTAAAAACCTGCTTATTTGTTTTTATTTCATCATATTATCATATTATCATCATATTATCATAAATCATAGTTATCATCTATTTTGACACGCGAAATGAAATATTTTTTATATTTACTAAATTATTATTTATTTAAATTAAGAGCCGCCTCTGGAGACCAGTTTGGTCTCAATTAAATTTATGCTAAGCTTTGCAGTATTTTACTTTTATTAATAATTTTATTTACTTGCGTACTTTCACTAAATCTGCGGATTCTGATAGAGAAATCAAGAAATCTATGCGATCAAGGCAACATTTAGGGAAAGATTCTGTTAATATTCTGTTCTGGTTGGCGAAGAAATCCCATAATAGCGCCGGAAAACCGTTTTCATTTTTTAATTTAATGATAAAATATGTTTTAAAGGAAATTTTAACGGAAATCCTCTGTGCGATCTCAGATCATACTTACTCACGTGTTTAATATATATGATAGAAAAAAATCATATTAAATGCAAAATTCCATACACATAAAAATTTGTGCAGTTTTATGTAATATATTCATATAAATGTGAACAAAAATCTAAGCAAAACTATTCATATTTATAAAAGTAGTAGAAACTTTAAAAAGTTTTAAAAAATTAAATTTTAGTAAAATAGGCTGATTTACAAGATTTTCTTTTTATATTTTATTTAATTTTTTTAGTGTTAAGTATTGCGCCTTTACATATAGTACAGTATTATTCAAAATTAAAAAATAAAAATTTAAAGGTACCGTGTCCCCTTAACAGTATCTGCTTTCAACAATGTTAAATTTTATACACACACTCATTAATTACGTTAAATAATGACCGTGTAATTTAAAAGTCCAGTTAAAATAAATTTCTGAAATGAATTTTATCGCAAAAACAAACTTTTACTCAAGCGGTCTATAAAATCTTGTCATTAAAACACGTTCTTTAATACTGCCAGGCACCTCTTAACTAAATGCGTCTTTTAAAGTTTCTTATTAAATAAAGACATTAGTTTTCATTACGACAACATATGAAGCAAATTTAAGTTGCGAAAAGTTATTTTCCTAATTAAATTACAGCGAGATAAAATTTTGATTTCACTTTCCTTTAACAAAAAAATGTCTTTTAAATACTTGGAATTAATTCAGTCATACACTAGCGTCCCGCAAATCCGAGCTAATGTGGATTGAGAGTTTGTAGATTTATGGAATATGGCGAGTCTTACTTTAGATGGGATGTGTGTTATTCACGGTTCATAATAAATTGATGTACAAAATTAAGTGTGTATTCCGATCAAAACAGCTTATTTTCAGATTTATTTTTAAATTCGTTTTTGCTCTCAAATGCACCAAACTTTCAAAATCTCTCGTTTACAAACTAGATTATCTGCCGTGATTGTCGATTCTTCGATAAAGGCAGAAAATATTGCAAAAAATGCTGTCAAAGTTGCACAATTTGAACAGAAATTTCGAAGCGAGAGATAAGGGAACGAAAAAAAGGGTCTTACTGAGAAGGTAATTGTGCATCAATGAAACTCGAATGAATGGAGCGTGAAATGACATCACACGGCACTTTGTACGTCTCTTCCAAAATCCCCTCAGTCAGTTTCCTGTCTCTACTTTTAAAAATGTGTCTGAAATTGTATACGTAAATTTCGAGCTGTTGAAGGTAAAAAAGCTTTTTTTCGAATACACCCTTAATAGAATTTTAATATTTAGTCGGTTATCTACAGAACTACAGGTCAGATTTTAGTGAGATTTGGTACAAACATAGCCTGATATGTTGCTAATAAAAAATTCATTCAACACTTATAAAGCATACGCATTTTTAGAAATCACGTGTGAGTATGTGGAGCGGCGCCGTTTGGACCGTCGGCGTCGCACAATGGGGCGTTTTGATAAACTAGGTGGACAAAATCCAAATTTCTGATTATCTCGGAATCTAACGAAATTGCGTACATTAATAGCTGAATGCCTATTTTATTGAGATTCGAAGGAATTTTATCTAAAAAATTCGAGGTGTCGATTAACTGCGACCGTAAAGTTAGCTTTCCCCTAGTTGATTTGAATAAGTTTCTGTGGATGTTTCAGTCTGCCATAAGTTCAAAACCACGTTGTTGATATCTTGTTTAGTTTTAAACCACGAGTTTACGATAACGAGGTTTTAAAAATATTCAGATCTTGCTGTTATCGTAGACAGTACTTCAGATACAGTATAGTGGCCGAAATCTTTTTTATGCTCCTGTAAATATACAAGAAGTAAGTCTTATTACACCTTACCAACACATATCGTTTTCATAAAATGCGAAATAGTTTTATATAGGGTAACATCCCCAGTAATTGGCACTTTAAGAATTTGTCTTTAAACTTACTTCAATTTTCATAACAAAGAAATAAAATATTTACTTGGAAATATTTTTAAATCAAAGAATGCATATCTGTGCATCTATTTTGCTCACTAAAAGCAAAAAATTTTGAAAAAGTATTTTTATAAAAATATATTTATAAAAAGTTGCTGAAATCACCAGTAATTGGCACCTAGAGCACCAATGTATGACACCTTGTGATCCAGTAATTGGCACAAGTTTATAATAAAAAAACTTTACATTGGGTTTAATCGCTTTAAATGATTTAACTGTAGATGAAGATGCCATATTTCAGGTTTTTGAGAGTAAGAAATCAGCAAATTAGTCTGAAATGTGAACACTTTAAAACAATACAATATACTTATATTAATACCCAGTAATTGTCATGCAGTCCCCAGTAATAGACATATGAAGCTTTAATAGATTCCAATTGCTGATAATATTTCATATTTTCAAATAAAAACAAATGATAAACAAAATTAGTCTATAACTTTAAAAGTACTTCCAAAATAAGTGATTTAATCTCAAATTCCTTGCGAATTCCTTGTAATTAGAATAGGTGCCAATTACTTGGAACTAGCAAAATTGAAGCATCATTAATTGGCATCTATCATTAATTCAGAAATCCAAATATTTGTGTCGAAAATAATTTTACACAATTAAATTAATCCTTTTTAACTAAACAAAACCGTTGTCAATTAAAATTTGAAATATATTATAAATAATAATGAGTTGAAAAGCATGCCTTCCTTACACGAAAGAAGAAGCATTTGTAACAAAAATGGCTAATTTCATACAAGCCATAATTGTTTCTCTTTCCTAGGCACTATTGTCATCTAGTAGCAAATATCAATATTATAATCTTTAACGTAAATGAGTATATAACTGGTATACGGTCTTGCATTTTTAAAAGACTAAATATAAATCTTATTTTAGGACATGTTTGTAGGATGTGCCAATCACTGGTGCATGCCAATTACTGGGGGTGTTACCTTAATTAAAACACACTCCAAAAATTGTTTCCCTGTATAGTATTATGCAAAGGAATTCTTTTGTGTGGCTCTGTAATTTAATAATAAATGTTCTTTGCATCACAGATTGCACATATAGTTTAGTATGTATGTATTCTTCATAGGTTCATGTTAATTCTATCATATTCGAAAGAGTTTCATCATTAAAATGTACTTGAAACTATTTTTTCCTGTTGACCGTAATGTAAAGGAATACTTTTGATGGTCCCTATAATTGATCTATGCATCCGATTTTCATAAAATTTGAAATGACTCGACAAAATTATGTAAGAATTATATGTTTTAAATTTCAAACGATTAAAATGAATTTTATGCTTTTTTCCAAATTGACCGTAATGTAACGGAACACTTTTGATTGTCCCTGTAATTAATCTATTCATCCGATTTTCATAAAATTTGAAATGATTCGCCAAAATTATCTAATAATTATATATTTTAATTTCCAACGATTAAATTTTCTTTAAACTTATTTCCCCATTGACCGTAATGTAACGGAATACTTTTGATTGTCCCTGTAATTGAATTATGCATTAGATTTTCATAAAATTTGAAATGACTCGACAAAATTATGTATTAAATGTATATTTTAAATTTCGAATGATTCGGCTGGATAGTTTTTGCGTTGTTATATGCGGAAAGACAGACAGAAGGACGGACAGACATACGGACAGACGGACGGACTGAACGACAACTATAGGTGCTACGTATTTATATAATTACCAACGCACCTAAAAAAAACCCTCTTATTTTTGAAAATCAATAATAAGTGTTATTCTTCATAAAAGCATAATAAAACAAATTTTGAACAATATATTTTTCTAGTTTGTAATTAACTAGAGATTGCTACAGGTTTCTGTCTCGACTTTCATATGGGCATATTCGAAATAACGATGGGCCCACATAATTGAGAAAACGAAATTACATCCTAAGGCATGTGAAACTTTGTCAATGAAATCATAATTAACTGGCATGGAAATACTAATCTAAAATAAAACATCTTATTGGAAAGAATGAGAAGAGGCCCTTTGATGAGGTTTTGGAGACAGCAAATTAAGATAGAAATTGCATTCGAAATGCCAATGTTTATTCATTTCTAAATGCATTATTTTCAAATCTAATACTCATTTAAAGATTTAGAGATAAACAAAGGCGAATATTTATAAAGAAAAAAATGAAATGGCATTTTAAATTCTTACAATTTTTCTTTTAAATTGTGTTTTGAGATGTAAAAAGAAAAAGTGAGCATTTATAAATAATTGTAAATTTAAATCGTTTTTCATTACTGTAAAAAGCAAATTTAATAAATTTTTGAATAATAAAATAGATGCAGAGAATAATAAGAAAAAACAAGTTGGAAATTGCACGTGAACGTAGCAAATGAGGTGCGTTCGTACGATAACGAAGTTTTAAAAATATTCAGATCTTGCTGATATAGTACAGCGTACTTCGGATATAGTGTAGTAGTCGAAATCTTTGTGTTTCTGTAAATATGCAGGAAGTAATTTTTATTACACCTCAGCAACGTATATCTTATTCATAAAATGTGAAATAGTTGAATATAATTAAAACACGCCCCAAACAATGTTTCGCCGTGTAGCATTATGTAATGGAATACTTTTGTGTGGCCCTGTAATTTATTAATAAAAATTCTTTGCATCAGAGACAGTACAGAATGCATATTTTAGTATATATTTCATAGATTCATGCCAATTCTATTATGTTCGAATGAGTGGTAGCATCATTAAAATGCATTTGAAACTTTTTTCCCATTGACCGTAATGTAGTGGAATACTTTTGATTGTCCCTGTAAATGATCTATGCATCCGACTTTCATAACATTTGAAATGACTCGACAAAATTAAGTAATAATTATATTTTTTAAATTTCAAACAATTAAAATGAATTTGAAACTTTTTTCCCCATTCACCGTAATGTAACGAAATCCTTTTGATTGTCCCTGTAATTGATCTATGCATCCGATTTTCATAAAATTTGAAATGACTCGACAAAATTATGTTATAATTATATATTTTAAATTTCAAAAGATTCTGTTGGGTAGTTTTTGCGTTGTTATATGCGGACAGACAGAAAGACAGACGGACAGACAGACAGACAGACGGACGGACTGAGCGACAACAATAGGTGCTACATATTTACATAATTACGAACGCATCTAAAAAAGCCTTTCAGATGCTGCGAGGTATGAGATATATAAATAATACATTGCACACCTGATCTTCATATTACGCAATAACGAATACTTCAGTGTCTGAAACGTAACGAATGTTGTTTTACGTACTATTAATTTCATATTCATATGACAATAAGCTGAGGAAGGATTTTCGAGATGCTTAGATAATATTTTATTACAAGAAAATTTAACTGATATTACAACTTTCCAATACTTTTTGCTTTACATCACGCATGATATATTTAGAAAAGTAACTTATATTTTAAAATTTAAGAGTGAAATATATGTTTAAGACAAAAGAATCGTTGAGAAAATAATCACTGACTATAAATACTGAAAATAATCTTTGATATTACTAATATTTTTTTAATTCACTTTTATTTCTATTTTAAAAACTATTAAGATTAATTATCGATTCATCATTTTAAATTTCGTTTATTTTTTTTTTTTAGTTTTTAAAAATTTAAATCTTATTTATATCTTCCGCATTTTTTTTTTTAAATTTCGGATTAAAAAAAAAAATGGAATTTTTTATTTTATTTAAATAATTTGACTTCAGAATTCTTTAATTTGATTAAAATAAATAAATTTCTTTTATAATTATTTAAAAATTAAATTTATTGGTGATACCATCTATGTAAGAATTTAATAATTATAAATTTACAACTTGGATTTATTAATTCTATAATAAGTTGTTTTGTGTGAGATATTAAACGAAACCCTCTGTGCGATCTACGATAATACTTACCAACTTGTTTCTTTTAAAAATTACGTATACATAAAAAAAAATCAAAGCAACTTTCATGCTTGAAAATCCCTAATAAATGTTATTCTCCATAAAAGCATAATAAAACAAATTTTGAGCGTAACGAATTTGTTGCGCAACGAATTTGTTGTTACATTTGTCTTGCTTGTATTTAACTCGAGATTGCTACATGATTTCGTCTCAACTTTTGTACGGGCATATTCAAAATAACAATGGTCCCACATAATTGAGTAAACGAAATTATATCCTACGGCAAATGAAGCGTTGTCAATGAAATCATAATTAACCGTCGTGAAAATACTAATGTAAAATAAAATATCTTATTGGAAAGAATTAGAAGAGGCCCTTTGATGAGGTTTTAGAGACAGCAAATTAAATTAGAAATTTCATTCAAACTGCCAATGTTTATTGATTTGTAAATGCATTATTTTCAAATTTAATATTTATTTAAATATTTAGAGATAAACAAAGGCGAAGATTTATAAAGAAAGGAATGAAATGGTATTTTTAAGATTTACAATTTTTCTTACATCTTTTAATTTATGCTTTCAGATGTAAAAATAAAGTGAGAATTTATAAATAATTGTAAATTAAAATCGTTTTTGAGTACTATAAAAAGCAAATTAAATTTTTTATACGAAGTCACGCAGAGGATAATGTTTTTTTTCTTAAAAAAAGTCTTATAGATGGTGTTAAATATTAGATATATAAATCATACGTAGTGCACGTGATCTTCACTGGTCTTATTGTCACTTATGCTTTGTTACGATCGGTTTCAAAAGTTTAAGCACAAGCATAAAATGCCAATTTTCAAACAATCATGAAAAGTTCGAATGAATAACATTTTTTTATTCGCAGATCGTGCAACATTATTTAAATGAATGATATCAAAAGTAGAAATATTAAATTACATAATTGTAAAAAATAAAAAATAAAACAACTGTCTCAAAAGTTTAAGCAAAATGTCAAAAACAACCAAATTCATAATTTTTACAGAAATTTTTATTTTTGCAAATTATTTTTACGTGATTTCGAATTAGTTTAAATAAATGTGCGTCCATAGAAATTATTAGTTTTTGTAATTTTTCTTGTGGAAAAAGTACCATGCTTTCTCAATGGCTTCTTGGAGTTCTTCAGTAGAGTCATACTGCTTTCCATTGCCGTAAACCTGGAGAGTTAAAATACTTCAGACATACTTAATCGGGTTTAAGGCTGGACTTAAAGCTGGCTAGTCAAGAACTTTAACATTTTTCCGAGAAAGCAAAAGTTTTGTAAAATATGATACGTGGATTGAGACATTGTCTTATCAAAAAATCCATGCAGGACACCAAAAATGTCACCAAATGGAAGCAAATGTTGATTTAACGTCTCTTGAAGGTTTTTATGATCTCGTCGTTCTTTTAGAAATGCCAGAGAGGTTTGGCCATTTAATCTAAATGCCCCCAAACCATAACAGATTTACCTACTTGCTGCTTGCTGCAAAAATGCCCTTGAATCCTTTCATAAATCATACCAATACGCGATCCAAGCATCAGGGCCATCTAAGTACCATTTGTTCTCATCGCTGCATAAAGCAGTAAGCCATTTGTCCCCGTTGGACATGTGTTTTTTAGCCCAGTTCATTCTTGCCTGTTTGTGATGTAATTTGAGAGCCGGTTTGTGAGCCATTTTATTTAGTATGAAGTAATAATTCTCTTTAATACGTCTATGTACAGTGTATTTGACACCTGTACACTGATATAATTTTTAATTTGCCGTATGTACATATTTTGTCTAGATATCAATGTGCGTATTCTCCAATCAGTTTGAACAGTCGTAAAACGTTGTCGTCCACATCTTGGTTTCCGCTTAAATTATAATTTCTTGAGAGTACTTGATATATACCACGCTTTTATCGATTCCAAACTTTTGCAATATCAGAAACAGTTTTATTTTGCGATTGGAATTTAAAAACTTTCAAAATTCTTTACCCTTCGGCATTTTTAAAACGAGAGGATATGAAATCCGTTTAAATTTATAGTAAATGTTCTCCATATTATCTACAACCTTTATGTTAACAAGTTTTTGATAGGACCAAACCTTACAGCAAATATCAACTTAAGAATACATAGCGGGTGCAGAAAAAATATCATATCAACAAGATTGTGATAGAATTAGTTATAACAGAAAAATAAAATTAAAATATCGTTGAAAGTGGGAAGATAAAATTGTTCTAATCCCTAATATTCATTAAGTTTTTGTTGGAGAATTTAATATTTAACTTTGAAATCTACTTGCTCCTGTAGGCCAAGCCATCAGAGATTTTTTGCTCTTAAACTCTTTCTACTCCTCTATTTATTAATGATAAAAATATGAAAAATGACAAAAAAAAATTGATTTTTTTGTCGATCAGTAAAATGTTTTCGATGATTACTAGCAGTTAACCAACTATCAGCTGACAACCATTTTTTTACAGCAATGCACTTTATTATTATTATTATTATATCATTAAATCGTGTTTATTTGAATAAATAAAATTATAAACTAGTTCTTATTACTTTATCTTTTAAATAAAATTTTTTTGTTCTTTTCTAATAATCGTATTATCAATTGAATTTGAATTTAGTTATGTTCTTATGCATTAAAAAAATAATAATTGTTTAAAGCGGATTTTATTATTAACTGCATTAATGAAACAGTTTTATTTTTTTACAAGAACTAAAAATTTTTCGGAGATCGCTAGTAGTTCATGGACCGTCGGCTGATAACCGTTATTTTATAGAATATTTTTAATTAACGCAAAACGAAGTATCCAAGCAATCATTCTTATTATCTGGGAATATTTTGAAAACTTTCTATTATACCATTTTTCCTCTGCTCCATTAAATGAAATGTGGAAAATAAAGTAAGACCTTACCGTTTTCCTTTGAAAACTTCTTCTTCATCTATTTGCACTTCTGATCCAGGCCAATCCTCTTCATCTTTTCTTAACCATGAGGGCCCTTCCCACCATTTGGATTTTAAATAATCCTTGATTGAACATCCTCTTGAAGGCAAACCTGCAGGACTGTAATCCCCAGGTATATGTCTCCATGATTCAGCATTGGAAAGAGTTCGAATTTGCTTACCCGGTTTTCAACAAAGACTCCCCAGTGTTCATTTCTTTTAATCCAACTAAGAGCTGTGGATGAATCTGTGCAATAGGTAGTTGGAATACCTTGCAAATCTAAAGCTTTTATTACAAATTGAACAAGTCGCGCTCCAATGCAGCATGCTAGCAACTCCAGCCTGGGAATTGTCATCTTATGCAAAGGAGCTATTCTACTTTTTGCTTGAATCAAACTTCACGTTATAATTTTCCTGTCAACTCTCCTAAGGAATACAACTGTGCTGTATGCAAATTTTCTGGCATCTGTAAAAACGTGAAGACTTATTTTTATGTTATGCTTACATACATCAAGACATCGTAGAATTTTAACATTTGAGAGTAGCTCCAAATCTTTCTTCCAGTCTTCAAATTTATTTCTAAATTCTTCTGGCAATTCTGTATTCCAACCAATTTTGAGATTCCATGTATGTTGTATAATAAGCTTAGGAATAACTGTCACAGGGCATAAGAATCCCAGAGGATAGTATATGCTATGAACAGTAGATAAAATACTTCTCTTTGTTACACTGTTCTTTAAACCTTTGATTGATGTTAAATCACAAAAAAGACTATCGTCATTTTTATCTCATAGTAATCCCAAAACAGATATGGGTTTCCCCGTACCTTTTATTTCGCAAAAAGAAGAATTTTCCCAACCTCTAAGATCAAAGCAAGCTCTTTCTAATAAACTTCTTGAATAAAAATTTGCAATTTTTCTTCATTTGGTAAAGAGATACGCAATTATCTACGTAAAAAGATATCGGCTGTCTCCTGCATCTCGATTGCACTTTCATTTATGTAACGATGTAGCACAGCAGCTAAGAAGAACGGGCTACATGAAAGACTAAAAACGTCACGGCGATGCCGAAACACCTTCATTTTTCTTTTCTTTTAATTCCTTATTTCACGATCCTTTATTAAGCCAAGGAATTTTACTACAGATTGTTGGCTGATCTAGTACCTCTATATCACGGGAAAATTTTCCACTGAGTGCTTCAAGTTTTACTTTGAAAAGATTGTGATTCTTTTTTTCGGTATTAAATCCACCAAACAATGAATGTGTTAAACTTTTCCTTTCTATTGGATCCAGACCCAAATTTTTAGCAGTACTTTGTAGAATATACGACTTCTGAGAACCACTATCAAACAATACTCGGGCTTCACGTTCTTTACCTTTTGACTTCAATCTAACTATCAGTGTTTGAAGTAACACTTTCTCTGGTACACAATGACTCGATAAACAGACGTCGGAGGCTGCAGAATCAGAGTGATGTTCAGTCGGTTGAATTTCAGTCAATTTGTTAGCTGGCAATTCAGGACACATCAAAACTACATGTCTTTCATTACACAAAACACATTTCATGTTTTTGCAAAATTTCGAACGATGCCCAATTTTAAAACATAGAAAACAGCTTTTTTTGCTTCCCAAAATTTCTCGCTTTTCTTCAAAATTAAGTTTTTGAGCGTTAAAGCATTCTTTACTATCGTGTAATTTATTACAAAAGATGTAAGAATTGTTTACTTTCTTTTTATCAATGGTTCCTGAAAACAAATCATTAGCAGTGGGCGGCACAAAATGCTGTGATATTTCTTTTCGTTGATCATGCTCATTTTTAAAACTAGATTTTGCCAAACGAATTCTTTCGTCACTTTCAACTTCCGTTTCCAAAAAAGATAATACATTTTTCAGTATTTCGCTGTAAACATTATTAGAAAAATTGGTTGTAATATTGCGAGGATTTCTTAACCATACTCTGAATAGTTCTTCCAGAATACAGGGTTTTACAATGTTAAAATCATTGCAGAATATTTATCTGAGGTCAAGCCTATCGATTCTAAAGTTCTTAAATAAGATTCTAGCTTATCATACAAGTTGAAGTGTTCATTCTATTTTTAAACTCTGTAGCATTTTGAACAACAACTTTAAGAAGTTGTATGACATAAAACTCAATTAACAGTTCATCGCGCGCGAATCGTGATTTCAAACTTTCGATAGCTTTTTCATAATTTTCACTAGTCGGCAGAAAGCTATCAATTATTTCTTGGGCTCTTGTATCCTCACTTATGCACTGAATTAAGTATTGAAATTTGTTTTCTTTTTCAATATCATTATCTTCATGAATTCTTTTGAATTGGCTCCAAAAAGAGAGCCAATCTTTAATATCTGAGCTAAATTTGATCAACTCTATTTTTGATAACTTTAATTTCCTTTTCGCTACAGATGAGGTAGTTATTGAATTCGCATCCTGCCATTTTAAATCTTTCTCTAAATAAATTTCTATACTCACGCTAACTTTGTCCATTTTATCATTATATTCCTCTATAGCGTTGTATTCAGCTTCATACTGTGCTATATCGCAATTTTCTAACATTTTATTACTTATCTTGTTGTCTAATTCTGCCAAGCGATTGTAAATTATTTTTAATCTAGCAAATGTAGATTTAACATTTTGCTCCTTAGGATTATCTTCTTTTAATAAATTCGTTAATGCGTTGTAAGTTTTAGAAAAAATAGCTTTAACAGGAGAGCCCTTTTTAATTAATAGATCCATAGTCATTAAAAGCACTACAGTAAAACAGTACCTTTTTAAAGATCACGTCTTCAGTTCACTAATAATGTCGATAGCATCTCCCTGAATATTATTTCATTCAGTCGTACTTTTCTTATTTATCAAATTGTTTTATTTGACTCCATTAAATTAAGCTTATTTACTTTAATATTTCAAACTTAAACTTAACCAGCCAACTTTAAAAAAAGACACTTTTTATTCTATAGAAAAACTAGTTGGATGTGTCAATCCTAAAACTTTCTTCTATCTCATAAGTATATTTTAATATTAAAAAAACGTGGTGACCCCAAAGTTACCCACTATCGAATTTCCTCGAACATTTGACCTAGCCTAATAAGATTCTGGTATCCGAAAAGCCTAAAACGCAAAATTTAATCAATATTCTGAGAAAATTAGCTTAGTAGTGCCACATATTGGGTAATTTATACTAATACCTAATAAGCATCTATTTATGTCAAGACCTAACAGAATCTGAAATTTGATGGAATTTCGTCCATTAGTTCTTGAGATATAGTTATAACAAAAAATTTGCAAAACGTAGCACAGCAACACCATATCGTGGACAATTTATGCCAAAACATAAAAAAGCGTCTAATTATGTTATGGTATAAACGAATCTGAAGTTTGATGAAATTCTGTGCATTAGTTCTTGAGCTATATCTAGTTTTAAAAAAACCGTGTAAAATATAGCGCAGCAGCACCATGAGTTAAAGGATTTATAACAAAACGTAATCATCGTGTGATTATGTTATATGTCATTTTGTAACAAAATCTGAAGTTTGATGAAATTCTATGCGTTGGTTGTTGAGATATAGCTATCGGAAAAATCGTGCAAAATGCAGCATAGCTGCACCACCTGTTGCAAGGTTAGTACCAAAATGTAATCAGCGTCTAATTATGTTATATATTCTAGTGTAACAGAATCAAAAATTTGATGGAGTTCTCTGCATTAGTTCTTGAGATATAGCTATCGCAAAAATCGTGCAAAATGTTGCATAGCAGCGCCACCTATAGAGCAGTTCACATCAAAACCTTATCAGCGGCTATGTATCTCAAGGTATCGCGGAGTTTGATGAAATTCTGTGCAATAGTTCTTGAGATATAGCTATCATGAAAAACGTGGCATAGCAGCGCCACCTGCTAGCCAATTTACACCAAAACTTAATCAGCGTCTATGCATATCAAGGGGTCACAGAATCCGAAGTTTGTGAAATTCTGTACATTAGTTCTTGAGATATAGCAATCTTGAAAATCATGAAAAATGTAGTATAGCAGCGCCACCTGCAGGCCAATTTTCACCAAAAACCAATAGGCACTAATTCATATCAAGGTCTAACTGAATATAAAATTTTATTAAATTTCGAGCATTAGTTCTTGAGATAGAGCGCCCAAAAATTTTTTTGTCACATACAGACAGACAGACAGACTGACAGACTCACAGAGAGACATTTTCTAAAAATAGTCAAAACGTGTTCAGGACCTTCTAAAACGTATAAATCCGTCGAAAACCGGAAGTCGAAAATTTTCATGAATCCAATATTTTCTTCTTGTAAAGATAGACGAAAGTAAAAAAAATCCATGTTGTTGCCAACAACACAAAAGAAAGTAACAGTTTACTTTCAACACTTACGTTTTTCCGTCTTTTTCACTTAATAATTGTTTAAAGTGGATTTTATTATTAACTGCATAAATGAAACATTTGTATTTTTTTTCCAAGAATTGAAATTTTCTTGGTGATCATATTCACTATTCACGAACCAACGGTTGACAACTGTTATTTTACAGCAATACCTTAAAAAAAAATATCCTCAACAAAATTGTTTTATTTGAATAAGTAAAATTACAAACTGGTTTCTAATATTTCACACCTTTCAAATAAAATTATTCTATTTTCATTTATAGTCCAAGAGCCGACCGCACAAAACCCTAAGTCATTGAGCACAAGAAAAATTCCTTTATTTTATGGAAGAGGAGTAATAGAGCAATCTAATGATTCATGTCTGCCGGAAGCGAAGTGGCGCATAAGCCAAAAATGAATACCACATGTGGTTCACTCGTAGGCTCAGCATTGTGTTTGCCGAACAATCAAAAGTATGAAAACATGGGAAACTAGGTGCAGGAAAACATAATGATAAACCTACGAATCAACCACTAGTGGTATTAATTTTTCCGGCAGACATGGATCATTAAATTTCCCTATAACTATTCTTCCATAAAATAAAAGAATTTTTCTTGTGCTCGATGATTTAGAGTTTTGTCTTTAGGCTCTTGGACAATTAATAATGGCATTAACAGTCGAATTTGAATTTATTCATGTTCTTCTGCATTTTTTTTTAAATTAAAAATTGATTAAAGCGTATTTTATTATTATCTGCATAGATGAAATATTTGTATTTTCATACAAGAATTATATTTTAGATTTTGGATTTAAAAAGATAAACGAATTGAATATTGCCAGCTGAGCGAAAAATTGACCAGGCTGGGTATCGAACCCAGATACTTGGCTTACAAGGCCAATGCTTTACCTGTTAAGCTACCTGGGTGATATCCAGCTGGGATTTTTCGCTTAGATAACCTTATTGATCATAACATCTGGTCTGTCATTTAGACAGCTCAACAGAATAGATCGCAGGTACTGGAACTCCATATGACGATGGGTACGTAGATATACTAATATTTTCAACACAATCTAACTGATTGGTAAAGTAATCATACGAATTGAATATTTCTAGCTGAGCGAAAAATTGACCAGGCTGGGAATCGAACCCAGACTACTTGGCTTACAAGGCTAATGCTTTACCTGTTAAGCTATCTGGGGCCAGCTGGGATTTTTCGCTCAGATAACCTTATTGATCATAATATCTGGTCTGTCATTGTCTTGTGTTGAAAATATTAGTATATCTACGTACCCATCGTCATATGGAGTTCTATTACCTGCGGTCAATTCTGTTGAGGTGTCTAAATGGCAGACCAGAAGTTATGATCAATAAGGTTATCCGAGCGAAAAATCCCAGCGGGCTATCGCCCAGGTAGCTTAACAAGTAAAGCTTTGGCCTTGTAAGCCAAGTATCTGGGTTCGATTACTAGCCTGATCAATTTTTCGCTCAGCTGGAAATATTCAATTCGTATGATTACTTTACCAATTAGTTAGATTGTGTTGAAAATATTAGTACTAAAAAGATATTTCCTTGATGATTACTAGCAATTCACAAACCTCGATTGACAACCCTTATTTTACATCAATGCATTTTTTTATGTTATTACTATCAACAAAACTGTCTTATTTGAATAAGTAAAATTATAAACTGGTTTGTAATACTTAACCTTACAAATAAAACTGTTCTATTGTATTAGTAATTGAATTTGAATTAACTTATGTCTTTCTGTTGTTGTTTTTTTAATTAAAAATTGATTAAAGCTGATTTTATTATTAATTACATAAATAAAATATTTATATTTTAATGCAATAACCTTTAATCCAACTATGACATGCAGTTTGAAATTGAGTTATTAGCTTTATAACAAGAAATGTGATTCATTAAAATTAATAGAAAAGGTATATTGAAATTGTTATTGTAGTCTTATTCTCCGTAACAACAACAATGTAAAGTCGTGTAGATTTAAAACGACGTAAAAGTTTAATTAATTTTCTAATTATGTTGTCTTTAACCGAAGAAAACCATTTTAGCGCTACAAAGAGTAATTTGATTAGATTTAATTATCTTTTATTCATCAGGTTAGGAAAGGGAAAGAGAAATTTTGTACGATAATACTTTTTTTAATTACTTTTATTTCTGATCGACATCAATTTATTTTTTAAAAATAAACCTTGCTTTGATTAATCATTTATCACATTTCACAATTATTGAACAGATTGTTTGCTAAACTTTCGACATTTATATTATGACTGTTTTATTTTTTGTGAAGATGATACAAAGTCTAAAATGAGGTTTTCATTTTTCATAAAGTTTGGTATATACATGGAACTTTCTTTGTTTATTCCAGATTTGATTATTACTATTAGAGTAGTGATGCATAACCTTTTCCTCAGAAAATTGTTTGCCATCGGAATATTTGAAATTTGACGGTTGTTTCACTTAATAGCAAATTCTCTATCATTATAATAAGAAATTTTATTCTGCATAGAAATAGTAGTATATTTGTGGCCCGCGGGCCACATGTTGTGCATCCCTATACTAGAGGAATAGAAATAAAGGTGTTGGTATTAACCCTTTCCCGCACGTATAAACTCTGCTAGTAAAATGAGAAATTATCGACTGTCACTGGAATTTATAAACAATTCTTTTAGAAATTAAGAATTTCTTAGTTTAAGTTTTTATTATAAAAGCAAAATTTTGTTAAAATATTATTCGTGCCGTTTGCAAATTTGGAATTAAAATGAAGTATTCCGGACTGGGCACACTGGGCAGTAATGGGTTAAGGTACGTGCCTACCTTAGGGGCATTTTAAAAAAATGACATATTTCTACGAAACAATTGTGTTTTCCAGACAAAATAAGGAATAAAACTGTGAATTCATATAAATGTTTATTGGAATTTCAAATAACGTTTCAACTTTAGGAAATATTTAGTCAAATTTTAGTAAATAATTGCGTGTATGTCAAATCTTCTATAACAATATATATTCAATATTTGTCATTTTGTTTTTCAACAATATATTAGCAAATTCTTTACTTGTGTTATGAAGCTAATGATTTGCAATGTATCTTAAATTTACTAACATGTTCCAAATTTTGTAAAGAAAACAAAAATATATTTTTATTATTAAACAATTATTAAACAAAATATATTTAAAAAGAAAAATAGCTCTTTATACAAACTTAAAAGCTATATTTAGCTTCAGATTCTTGTTACAAAATTTTATTTCAGTATCATACAAGTTTTTAAAGAAGTGATATTTATTGTAAACGCACACAATAAAAAACGTAATTTTCCAAAAAGCCCAAATTAAGATCTTGTATAACACAAAAATTTATATGTAAAGTTTACAACTTTAAAACCCACCATATTTGTAGGTAGTGTTATATACTTGTGTTTATGTTATACAGACAGTGTCTCATTTATTTTGCAACCCGCATAAACGCGAAGCAAATGAACAACACAAATGAACGTGAACTCCATTAGTGCAAGTAGCGGTATAGAGTAATCTTAGATATAGTAACCATGGTATAGAGAATCATGCGAGCAACACTACCAACATGATAGAAATTCGCACAAGATACTTCAGCGTTAAGAGCTCACACTACTGAGGGAGAAAGACCCGGATGATAATGTTATGTCTACGGGGGCGTTCTTTTCAAATATCTCGCACAAATTTTAATATTTTTACACGATTTCTTTTGCATAGGATAGCTGAGGACGATCTACAACCGGGCTAGTTTTTACTTTTTCGATTTTAGTTATATATTTTTCATATTATGATAGTTTCAATTTCAGAACCGGATCAAACCGGTTTCGAAAGTTAAAGTAATTGTTTTTAAAAAATCTAAAACGAAAATTGAAAAAAGTAAAAACCAAGCCCCGTTGTAGATCGTCCTCAGCTATCCTATGCAAAACAAATCATGCAAAAATATTAAAATTTGAGCGAGATATTTGAAAATAACGCCTTCATATTGACTTAACATTGTCATCCGGATCTTTTTCACTCAGTAGTGTGGGCTCTTAAGAAGAACGAAGTGAAAGGTCGTTTTGCGTGATGTTGTTACGTGCGGAAAAACGTGCGTTTATTATTGATCATTATTTTTGAACGTCTTCGTACAAAAATATCAAAGCACGATATGAAAACAAGTTTTCAGACTGCCGAATAAAAGCACAATTAAGGGTGTATTTCGATCCAAACTGCTTTTTTTCCGATTTATTTTTGAATTCATTTTTGCTCTCAAATGCACCAAACTTTCAAAATCTCTTATTTGGAAAGTACACAAGGTGCCGTGATTGCCGATTCTTTGATAAATGCAGAAAATATTGCAAAAAAACAATCAAAAACGGCATTTCGAACCGATTTTTTCGTAGCGGGAGATCTGGGAATGAAAAAGAGGGTCATACTGATAAGGTAATTGTTTATAAATCAAATTCTAATGAATGAGCTTAAAATGACATCACCCGGCACCTTATACGTCCCTTCAAGAATCCCCTCAGCAAGTTTCATGTTTCTACTTTTAAAAATGTGTCTGAAATTGTATCGGAAAATTTCGAGCTAATGAAGGTGGAAAAGCGTTTTTTCGAATACACCCTTAAGAGCTCACACTACTGAGTGAAAAAGACCCGGATGATAATGTTATGCCTATGGGGGCGTTCTTTTCAAATATCTCGCACAAAATTTAATATTTTTACACGATTTCTTTTGCATAGGATAGCTGAGGACGATCTACAACCGGGCAAGTTTTTATTTTTTCGAATTTGGTTATATATTTTTTATATTATGATAGTTTCAATTTCAGAACCGGATCAAACCGGTTTCGAAAGTTAAAGTAATTGTTTTTAAAAAATCTAAAACTAAAATTGAAAAAGTAAAAACCAAGCCCCGCTGTAGATCGTCCTCAGCTATCCTATGCAAAAGAAATCATGTAAAAATATTAAAGTTTGAGCGAGATATTTGAAAAGAACGCCTTCATATAGACTTAACATTATCATCCAGGTCTTTTTCACTCACAAGGAAGGTCTCCATACGGGCATACCCCGAAAAATCTGAAAAAATTACAGAATGTACCTCTCGTGTGGATATATACGTTTATAAAAAAAATTCGGCGGAACCTCCATTCAGTAACCGTAAAAAAATAATGAAAATTTCGTTATTTGGCGATTTATCGCCGGTTGGCGATGGAATGTAATTTCAAGAAATACTTTAAGTCATATACACTTCAAGGAAAAAAATTTTTCATGTTGAACTTGTTTTGATAAATTTAATGTAAATAACTATAGTTTTTTAAGTTTTAGTTTGTTTAAAGTATAATTTCGTTATATTGATATTTATATGCATTTATATTCAAATTTAACCATCAAAATTTGAGATTTAAAATGAAATTCATAATTTAAATTAATTAAATTTGTTTCAAGCTCAAAGTCCAATTGAGAATTGTCGATTAGATTTTGGTGCTATGGAAACATATGGCTTTTATTTTTGAATACGCTTAAATGTATGAAAATAATTTTACTTAATAAGAATTTTCTATATACGAAAATATTTTTTCCAGAGGTAAATTAAATAACTACAGCAACAAACAATATATATATATGCAATTTAATATATATACATATGTTTATAATATATCTCTCTCATTGTTTATGTTTAAATTCATAAAATACCATTTACACGGATTCTAAAAATCCAAAAGTTTTCAGTTGCATTAAAATCGGTTGCTTTTGGCGGGGAAAATTGCTGTTCGCCAAATCGTTAGCCAATTTCGTCTTTTCACTCCAAATATTCGAAAGTAATTTATTTTTTTACATGTATTCTAATGCAATTCCGCCGCTAATTTTCACTGATCCTTTATTATATACATGAGTAGCTTAATTAGTATTTTTTTTTCAAAAAAATCTGAGTATGCCCAGTATGGAGACCTTCTTTGTCAGTAGTGTGGGCTCTTAAGGAGAACGAACTGAAAGGTCGTTTTGCGTCATGGTGTTATGTGTAGAAAAACGTGCGTTTATTATTGTTCATTATTTTTGAACGTCTTCGTACAAAAATGTCAAAGCACAATATGAAAACAAGTTTCCAGACTGCCGAATAAAAGCACAATTAAGGGTGTATTTCAATCCAAACTGCTTATTTTCCGATTTATTTTTGAATTTATTTTTGTTCTCACATGCATCAAACTGGCAAATTGTATTATTTAGAAACTACACAAGGTGCCGTGATTGGCGATTCTTTGATAAATGCAGAAAATATTGCAAAAAAAGTAATCAAAAACGGCAATTTGAACCGATTTTTCCGAAGTGGGAGATTTGTGGACGCAAAAAAGGGTCATACTGAGAAGGTAATTGTTTATAAATCAAATTCTAATGAACTGAGCATAAAAAGTCATCACTCGGAACCTTATCTCAGCAAGTTTCATGTTTCTACTTTTTAAAATGTGTCTGAAATTGTATCGGAAAATTTCGAGCTGTTGAAGGTGGAAAAGCGTTTTTTCGAATACACCCTTAAGTGAATCGTGCACCATTTTCTAACAGAATGAACTGTGGAACCGAATGGAAATAACCGTCCGTTGTTTGTCCTAACTGACCACAAAATGAAGAAAATGGGATTAAAATCAAGGAGAAAAAGGACACGTCAGCAAGATAATTAGCAGCTTGGTTTCAACAGGATGGCATTCCTGCGCATACGGCCAACGACATTCTGTCATTTTTCCAAGATTTTTTTGGTGGTCGACTAATTACTAAAGAACTATGGCCCCCACGGAGTCTAGACCTGTAACCGCCTGATTTCTTTTTGTTGGGCTATTTTAAAAATCGTGTATTCCGTGAACCGATAGCGTCGATTACTGAACTGAACACTAGCATTGCGGAAGAAATAACCTCTTCAGACCTGAGGTACACAAATGTATACCTTCATTCTTTTCTCCATAAAAACTAAACTTTTCGACATTTTTCCATTTTTATTTTATTTCTATACAGCTGAATGTTTCTTGCTTTAAAACAAAACCAATAAATATCAGTACTGATGAATATTAACCACATAAAATAAATATTATTTTCATCCGAGTTTCAAAAATACCTTCAAGACATTGTGGTCAAGAAAGTAAGAAATATTCATGATTATTTAACTTAAATGCTTTACAATAAAAAAATTGAAAATTTGCTGAACATTTACTTGGTCAAAGACCTTAATTTTGTTATAGCGTAAATTTATGTTATTGATAGTTAAACTGATGTTTTAAGGGCATTAGTACTTTTATATCCATAATTTATAAACCTAAATTACTAGTCCCCTAAAGTACTGATTTCATTTATGGTGTCATTTCGATTATGCAAAAGAAATAAATATATATTTGTAGAGTTATTTTATGCTCAGGTCTCAAGAGGATAAACACTATCACACCAAACACATTACAGAATGTGTCTCGAAACTTTCTCACACGGGCACAGATATGTAAAGATGAAGACAGCGGCGTATAAAAATATATTTTGTACCTTCCTGTGGCGTTTCAAACGGTCACTTCTGGTTCCGGAAAGTTCATTTCCGGTTTATATTTTGGGCTATAAGTCAGCTTCTAATTCTGAAGCAAAAGTAATCCATTTTTGGAATCCTAAATGTTTGAACTTTAATCTATAATAATAATAATAATAATAATAATAATAATAATAATAATAATAATAATAATAATAATAATACTAAATTGAAAAAAAGGGTAGGCACATAACTTACAGAATAAGAAAATTGTGCCTGTAACGTTAACTGCCATGTTTCTCAAGATTTGAGCATGAAATTTTCGTATTCAATAGTATTCAATATATTTTAAGAATGAAATTTACCGTAAAATGGGATGAAGATTAATATTGAAAAATAGTGGTACTATCGAATTTCAGAGATTTGGCAGCTATGTATTCAAAATATGTTTTAATTTTTGCTTGAAAATAGTTCCGTTTAAATTGCATTAAATAATGTGTTTTGGGCGTAGAAATCCCACAAAGCGATCTGCGAAAGTTTAAAATAGTTTGTAACACATGATAGAAACTATAAAAAATGTCGCATCACATTTCGGAAGGTCAGAGTGCGAACAAAATTAGGAAATACGATGCCAGGGGGAAGAAAAAAAAGTGACACTCAATCGAAAATGTGAAGTTTGTGATCGATGGTTTTTACTGATCATCATTAGGAATTTTTATTTTTTATATCTACTGTTGTTATAGTATGTTTTAACCGTACGGTAAGTGTACCAGTTGTGGGCCACGTACCAATAGTGGGCCACCAGTTTTCAAAGTTGAAAAACAAGTTTTCTAGTCACCCCTGTCAGATAACAAACTAATTGCTGATTAGCTGGAACTCTTATCTGTTATCAGGCAAAGGGAAATCTTCATTATTCTCATAGTTTTTGAGCTGGAAGGGTGTTTTTACAGACTATATGAAAAAACTAAAGAAAAGCAAAAATTATTTTACGTAATCATCAAAACTTCTAAATATGATTTCATTATTGTGTATATTTAAGTATAGAAATGTAAAACAAATTTTAACTTCTGTACAGTATGCATTAAACTCAAGAAATGAGAGGCCCAGTTCTAGGAGGCCCGTACTGGGGCATAAGAAATTTGCTTGGCCCACTACTGGAGCATAGAGGAAGGTAACATTTTTTTATTTTTCATATTTTCTAGAGAATATATTTTAAAAATTTGAACGTTTATTCTGATACATAAAGGTAAGGACTAGGTTAAAAAAATATATATTTTTGAAATTCACATATACTTTATTAATAATTAGATAAATGTCCTTAAGTGGCCCACTACTTTTGCATTTACCTTACGTCACGTTTTAAAAGATATAATCAGATTTGGCTGAAAAATTTCTCGCTCTTTATGAAACGATTTTCCGTTTTAGTGTACTGCCATGTAATAAATCGGCTTTCCCTTTTTTAGGACATATATATTTTGCCCTAATGCTTGTAAATCTAAAACTTTATGACTTACCGGAACATGTTGTTGTAATAAAGTCAAACAACGAAATTGTTAAACACATTTAAGCAATTTACGCAGATTCTGTTCAATAGGAGGGTTTCATTTTTGTAGAGAAAAAAAAATCACTCTTTTCAAACCACTAACAGAATTGAAAAAATAAATTCTAAATCATTTTAAGCCTTAAAGGCCACTACTCCGCGTAACCAACGTTTGATAAAATCTCTCACTCCCTTTTTTTATTTAAAACTGAAAAAAAGTAGAACATTCAAATTATGGCTTAAAAGTCAAGGGTTTTTTTTTTCGGTTGGCATTGCATAACAAGGTAATATGTTTTATCGGTAGGCATTGCATAACAAGGTAATATGTTTTAAATTTTCATATAGTTTATAACGCATAATGCAAGCAATGAGTGCGCGTTAAATATTGGGAGGATGGAAGGAGCGCATTTTTACCAAGTAGTATCTAACAATTGAATTCATATAAAATAAGCGATCGCGAAATGATGCACAATGGAAACGTGAAACAATGAAAGCTGGACTTGGTTGGAAAGAAGGGACACCAATCGGTATCGCGAAGCGATTTATGGAGGGGGGAGGGCTAAGGCATTGATGACTAATGGATTGATGGATTTTGAAAAAAAAATCAATTGAATGTTATGGGCAATACATAAATATCAATTGAATGTTATTCAATTGATATTTCCTAAAAGGTTATTTTAAAAAAATACTAAAACCTTGTGACTACCCTAAGGTGTGTTAAATCTTTCAATATCACTAGATTTTAAATAAAGTGTCAGAGTTTCTACAAGTTTTCTGAAAAAGAAACATTTATCGGAAGAAAATGATGCCATATGTTTTTAAATAAACTGTCAAGTACCAGTATTACCATTGTTCAGAGGGTTCTGTACAATATATCTAAGAATTATCAACTGTATTATAATATTATTGAAAGAAAATATTGCTAAAAGAATAATAAGACTTAGTAAAAAACTATACAGCGGAGGGTTGGGTATACCTGTATATACTAGAAAAATGTGAATTTTCACATAATAATGTATCAAAGAAATATGAAGCTTTAAATAATATCAAATATTGCTATTCCGAATAACTCTTTTTTTAACCTACATCTTATTCTCCTTTTTGGTGTTTTTTAATTTTTTATGAACTTAATTTGGTACTGACAATAAAAATAATCCATATTTAAACTTCATTTGGATTTCATAAAACTAAATTCAATGTAGTAATATATATATTTTTTGTTTTTACAGTGTAGCTTTATATCTCGCTTAATTTCTGACAATTTTTGTTCGAAAATTATTATCAAAAATATTTTTGTTTATTTTATAACTATAGATAGATACCTCAAGCGCTTTTTAACACCTTTGCTGAGTGCCCGTAAATCCAAATTTATCTGTAACGGAAAAAAGGCTCTTTTCTAAAAAAAAATATGTGACCTAGGATAATACCTATAGTTTTCAAACAAGGTTTAGATTAATGTTAATTTTAATGTCTACTACTTCTTTCATAATTCTAGTTTCGGTAGATTCAGAAATATATGAAGGAACAAATTTTTTGTTCCACCTTTTCGACGATATCTTTAAGAGAGCTCAGGGCTTGAAAACTTTTCAAAAAATCGATTTTTTATGATCTAGTTTTATTATTCATCTAATTCTGAATTCAATGCAAAAAACCGCATAAAAATATTTACATTTGTAATGGAGTTATAAGCATTTATGTATCAACACTTTCAAAGCCGCACCCATATAATTTCAACTTTCAGTCGCGTTTTCTCAAAACTTGATTTTTGACGACTAACACCAAGATTTAAAAAAAACTATTTGATGGAATGGCTTAGTATTTTTTTTGCATGCATATAACATCATTATCTATAGAATGAATTAATATAGTTTAGATAGTTTAATATTTTGAGTATTTTTAATGAAAAAAAGTTGTATTTTTTAAGAGTTTTTTAAAATTTCAAATTTGAGAGTTTTTTAATAATGTTATTTTTGAGTGGTAGTTATTGTGATGTTATGTTACTTTCGACATCACATAATTTATATAACGAATATTTTCGCTGATGTCTTTAAAGAATGAGAGTTTATTAACTGCTTGATATAACTAAAAATCAGCCGTGACTATAAAATTACATTGCGTAAAATAGCAATAACTCAAGTAGGAGAGACTCAAGACATAGATCTGACTATGTATGTGGCATTTATTGATGAAAATTAAAAGAGTATCACACTCTTATGGGTTGACCCCCCCGGTGAAAATACAGAAGCATGAGCTCTACATCCTTACAGCAGGACAGTTAGAGATAGAATGATTCCTGACATCAAATAAGGTAGCCAAAATGCGTCGAGCTAAAATGTAGTTGCCCTTATCATAATAACCCTATACGTATAGTTCATAAAGAAAGTTTAAATTAAAAACGTGCCAACCGGACCGTTAATTTGGCGATTAATATATCAGCGTACAAATATGCATGCCAATACTGATTGCTGGGAAAAATATTTCTATATGCATAACACAGATGTCAGACGCCGCTTTAATATAAACAGAGCGTTAGATTTTAAGCCGAAAAAGGAGTTGTAATGTCTATTAATTTTGAAAAGGAATTAAGTGACTGCGTAACTGCAAAAGGGCATCTGGTTTTTAAAATATCTTACAATGTACTCTTTGAACAAACGAAAGTATGCAGGCTCAGAAAATGATTTTAGGATGAGAAAAGATTTGATTTTGATTTATTTTATTAACGGCCTCGGTTAAGTATAAAAATCTACATAACTGCAATTTAAATGAAAGAGATAAATATATTCTTTTTAGAAAGTAAAAATGATGTTTAATTGATTTGAAATAGGGAAAGATAATTTGAATTTTAAATTTGAGAATTTAAATTAAAAAAAAGAAGCTAATAATAATATGTGATGTTATGTTACTTTCGACATCACAGTTATATCCTTAATTCATTCTATAGAGTAAAGTTTCCGGATAATTTTAAAGCAAAAATTAAGTTCTTATGTCAATTCATAGTTAAGCTATCTTGGTGTTGGTGATATAACACATAATTTTTTTTTTCGAAAATTCTGTTACATAAATTTTGCTATATTATTATTATATTACATTGAAATACTTCATTTTATAATTTTATAAGACTACAAACATACTTTTATAATATCAGAAAGTTTGAATTAATTACATTGAATACTTCTGTTTTTATATAGACTCGAAGCGAGAGCTCTTTTTACATGTTTTTCCGTCTCGATCAAGCCCTGAGCTTCCTTAAAAATATAATACCTAAAATCAAAACGAATGTGTTTTCGAATTCAGCGTTACAAAAGTTTCACACGATACCTTACATGATATACAAAGAAAAGATTTTTCTTTTCAAGTAATTTAATCAGCCCCTCTACATTTTCCCCAAACATATTTGTGATTGTTTAAAAATTTGTACATATGTTGGTGAAAAATCTTTATTTTTCCCCGAATTCGAACTTTCCATGTTTCACAGTTCAAGAGTAAAATTGCTGTGACAGATAGCCATAGGTGGGATCTTATAATGGTAAAATAGTTCTGTTTTAACTTTTCAAGTACAGAATAACTAAAAAAGAGTATTTTACCTATTAAAATTGAAGTATTTTTCAAAAAAGAGTCCAAATGCTGCAATTATCATTTCCCCAGCATTCCACTAGATTATATTATTTCAAACAATAATAATTGTAATAATAGAAAGGAAAAAGTTGCAAAAAAAAATAATAATAATAATTCCCAAATAATTTGTGACGTCAGTATATTTTGGTTTAATAAAGTAGTACTATCCTCCAATAAATTTATTTAATTAAGTTTTTTGAAAGCTTTCAAAGATAGTATCGGCTTCTTTGACATTTGTTTAAAAATTAGCATATTTTTACGGTACAAAAATTTAGAATAACTATAAAAGACTATAATTATACATATAATTTGTAGCAACAAAATTTCATTGTAAAATATATCCTCTTTCGATAATGAAATATAAATTCTTTTTTACCGTAATTTATCCTTCTATATATTTTGTTTAAAAAAAATAATCAGGAACATATACACGTTACGCTTTTAATGACAATTTTTTTAGTTTAGATTTTCATATTGTAAAATTAAATTTTTATTGGATAAAAATGTTCTGTACAAGTATTAATTAGAGGAAAGGAATTTAATTTTCATGAATATTAATTTTTTAGCCTGATATTGCACTAAACAAAGAAAATAGAATGAATCATTTTCATTAAACTCGAGTTTATTAATTTTCCTGGTTTTGATTTATGTAACAAGGTCATTCTTTATTTATTATCTTTGTATATTGAATAATAAATTTAAGTGTTACTAGTAAAATTGATTTTTTTACTATTAAGTTCATCTAGAAATAAATAGCTGATCACGAAAATGTTTTTTTTCTCAAAACTATTTATTATATTTTCAAATAATAAAGGAGAAAAATTAAACTGTAAACTAATTTTATTACTTTGAAATTAATCTTCACGCATAGATAAATAAATTGGAATAAACATGTATCAAATATGCGTAGTGTTTAGTACAATAATGAAAGATGACTGTTGGTGAAGATATAATCATTTTGTGAGAAATCAGTATTATCACAAGTTTTTAGAGCGAAACAGTAGAAATATGCATTTATTTCTGAAATAAGCTTCGCCGTAATCCTGTAAACTCATAGTGATACTATTCTCAAAAGTGAAACTAGTGGCAAAAATATAAAGAAATCGCTACATCACTAACCATCAAGGAAACTAACAGGTCAGTGACAGTCGGATGAATAAGACGACAACCCGGGATACCCTTTTGATGAAACACCGACTCAAAGTGTAATTGCTAGACGGTAGGCAGACCAGACTTTGAGGCGTCAAAAACGAGGAGTTCCTGAATGGCGCAATTATACCAATAGGGGTGCGACTTAGCAACTCATTAATGAGAGAAAAGTCATTAATGATCGTGATTGGTTTGTGATCTCTAGAGGAACTAGGGAAAACCAGAATCGGACGAGAGGGGAGAGTTCGTAAGAAGTTTTTAAGAGTGTTCATAGCTGGAGGAGTTCGGTAGAGAGCTCAGAGAAAGATCCCGGAGCAGGGTCTTGGAGGCTGATCCGGAAGCGGAAGCCTTGGTGAAATTTTAGGAGAAGACTCTCGCCCGTAGAGTCGCTTTTGCTCTCCTCATGAGAGATTAGAGAACGCAGTTCTCTGTGAGATTTTTATAGATATTGGAAAAACTTATAGAGGAAGACCTTTCTTCCGCGTTATGAATGTGCGAAAAAATTGCTTAGTTTACATTAAGACACTAGCGAATCTTGATAGAATTACCAAACTTTATATGGACAACGGAATGGCTGGAACTTTTGATTCGTAGAACTATAAAAGAATAAGGTCGAAGCTGGTGGATAAAGAAGTCTACGTGCTTTATTAATTAATTAAATGCTGTAAATAATTATTCAACACAGAATGTTTTATGATTCTTCGGATTAATAAAAATGTTCTCCATTATATAATTTTGCCTTAATTATTGCCGAGCGGCATACCACGCTACCATCCTCTCGTAGGGCAATAATTTAAAGTTCTCATAATTTGGAAACAATTTTGAGTTCCGAGGGTTAACTCGTTACAATTTGAATAGGAGACTTTAAAATGAAAAAGCATGCAGATTAATTAAAACGTAAGATTAACTATAAGATAATGCAATATGACGCATAAGTAACCCCCCCCCCTCTCCCTCACTCTAAAAAAAATTCTTTTTTATATTTTTTATACAATTAATATCAAATTAATATCAAATTAATATCAAATTAATATCAAATAATATCAATTAAGAATAAGTACAAAATCGTATTTTTTTCTCTCGCGCTCTTTTTGCTATATCAGATGTATAAGTGGATAAAACAACTGTAACATATCGGTAGGTTTCATAAACCGTAAAAATTATAATATATATTGTGGTGTTGTGAACTACAAGTTTACATTTAATTCAATAGTATTTAAACAAGAAAGAAAAGTCATGCATCAATTATAAATTATGAAACACTTTACTAACACATTGAGAATAAAAGCACTTGGAACAATTTTTACTCAAAGACTGCTCTAATAGAATTCTTCTGTGTGCCTCTGTAAAGCTGCTATCAGATTCACCAACAGTTTAAGAAATTTTTGAGCTAACACTTGATTTTTCCCAACTTTTTGCGAAATATTGTCTCAACATTCAGTGTGATAAGAAATAACAATATCCCCCACTTTTTTTCCGGAGTTCGAAAAAAAGTCACCGCTAGCCACGACTTTTCTCTCCAACTTTCAACATTTCGACTAATCAGAAATGAGCGATTGATACGAATAGGCGATAAATATTAACGGCTGCTACTAGTAGTACTGGTTTTCCTCTGATTTTAGCCACGACACTTGTAACCTTTTTCTTCCTTTAAGAGAGAAAAAGTTGGGATTAAAATCGGATGAAAAGTTTGGTGCTCAAAACAATCGTGAATCTGATAGCAGCTTTAATCAGCTACAAATATTTTGAACACCCTATTCTACTATAATAAGAGTCATCTAGTGTACTTTATTGAGGTACATCCGTTTCAATGTATTGGAAAGAAGGTAGTTTCATTAATATGATCTACAAACGAATTTCGCTATTGACCCTAATGAAACTGAATTCTTTTGAGTTATTTTGTCAACGAACTATAAATGCTTTGACATAACATATTTTATTATCACTATAAAACACGCTATGGCAAACCCAAATAACATGTCAGTTACATGGCAATACTAGTACACTTATCGCATAGTTTCAATTTCCCAAAATGTTTCAGGAGCCAGTGGCTCGTAAGCCCAAATATTTCAGTCGCCAACAGGGCTTGCTTTCTAAAAAATATTAAGAAACAACACGAAATAATGGAGAGTCAACGTGAATTTTGTTAAAAGATCGTAGAAGAGGAGTAATTTTTATTAAAAGATCGCAAAAAACGCCTCGACTTTCGTGAAATAATCGCTGAAAAATGCTATTTTCTTCAAATGATCCCGGAAAAAACGCGATTTTGGTTTGAAGATTTCTAAAAAAACGCGATTTTCTAAGGAGAATCGCAAAAAAACGTGGAATTCTTGTCAAAGAGTTGATAAAAAACGCAATTTTCGTCAAATGATCTCGAGAGAAAAAGCAAATTTCGCCAAAGGATCTCGACTCAGATGCCGAAAATTATTCACCACGTGGCGACTGGCGACCGTGGACCTGCACCTATAAATTATCGGAGTCTAAGCAGGGCCAGGCAGCTAGTTAAGCAGACAGATAAATCTATTGAATGTATTTTGAGTCACTCTAATAAAATTTCCGTTTAAACAATTACAATTCGTTTTTTTTTAAATCTCTTTTTATATATGTCTACAAAATAAATTTCTTTTAATACTTACTATTAAATAAAAAATATAATTCAAATTTAAAATTCTTAGATTTATCATTTCATTACCAGGATTTATAATACGAAATTAAATTCAAGAAGTTTTCAGGAACGTAAAATGTTCCCTTATCCCTTCGAAAAAATTCGTTCTCTTAACTAAAAACTTTGTTTAAGTTTTAATAAAACCTGCGTAACTTCCTACAAAGATTGTACATACATTAAAAGTACACCTCAGAGTAATATTTCCCATTAAATATCTCAAAAAACTTTTTTTCTATTTGGTACTTTAAATAACTTTGTGCCGTAATTTTCTTTTAATAATGTGAATGTCGGCTAAAGGATAAGATAAAGTTCATCCAGAAAGCTTTAATCACGCTTAGTTAAATTAGAATGTCCGAAAGAGAAAATTAAACCCACAAAGAATGATTAGATTGAAATTTTGTTTCATTTTATTTTAAATTTCTTTAAAAGACTCGCAAGGAGCAATTGTAATGGTCGCCCGTAATGGTCCGCTTTTTAAAAGGAATTAAAAAAAGTAATTTTATTTTAAAAGTTTTTTTATATTAAGGGGGGGGGGGGTCCGACACACATTTTAAAATAATTTTTTTTGTACTACTTGGTTATCCCGTCGACCAAAAAACTATCGCCAGTCTATAAAATTAAATGCCAATAATGGATGACCGTGAATGTCACATGTCGCGAATTCGATTAATATTTGTAATTACTTTGGAGTCCACACTCTCATAGTGACTCCATGGTCATAGTTTTATTTTTCACAAACGATAACGAGAAATGAAAAAGTAGTAGTAGAATTATTCTGGAATGAAGTATGTGTTAAGTTTTTATCTGAAATGTTTTGAAGCTTCGTTTTTGTAAGATATTTAAATTATTTTTCACACGTTTGAAGTAAAACGACGATGTTTATATTTTCAGGTAGAATTTATGACATCGAGGTCGCAATGTTTGTGATATGTGGCGCCCGAACTAATAGGGGCGTGTGAAAAGTAACTGTTTTTTATTTGTTAACAGAAGTTGTCATTGAAAATATGGATCCTTTGAAAATCAAAAGGACGCCTCTTAGAGCTGGATTTACGAAATCTTATAATGTTTTAAGTGAAGCTTTAAAGGACGCAACTCCAGATGCTAATTTAACAGAGAATTTAATGTGTCAACTGGAAGATAAAAGCACAAGATTGCGAGCTGTAGATGAAAAAATTTTGAATTTTATGTTGACAGAGAAAGTTATAGAAAAGGATTATTCTAAAGAATTTGAAGCATGCGAGGAGTATACAGAAAAATTTATTGCTATAAAGCAAAAAGTAAAGACATTTTTGGTAAAGCCTATCGAAGAACAACTCCGATCGCAGAATCATATAGATGTTGAAAGAACGCTGTCCCGACCACTTCGCTTACCAGAAATATCTTTACAGCCGTTTGATGGTGATGCAAGATTATGGTTAACTTTCTGGAATTCGTTCAGCAAAATTCATGAAGACATCACTTTAGATGAACATTTGAAATTTGTTTATCTTTTACAGGCGATAACGCCGAAATCCAAAGATGCACAGATAGTTAATATTTATCCGGTTTCTGCTGATAATTATCCAAAAGTAATTCTACATCTTAAAGAAAGGTTCGGCAGAGAAGATACACTTATTGAGATATATGTTAGAAATTTTCTTCAATTAGTCTTAAACAATAATCGATCATCAAGCAAGAATTTTAATTTATCGTCGTTATATGATAATCTAGAGACAAAACTTATGTGTCTAGAATCCTTAGGTGTCACAGAAGAGAAATATGCCAGCATAATTTTCCATTTGTAGAATCTTGTCTACCTCATGATATATTAAAAATCTGGGAAAGACAGCTTGAGAAGACTGCTCAAGGTAAGAACCAATTAAATTCTATCCTTGATTTTTTTTTAAATGAAGTAATTGCGGAAGAGCGGGTTCTTTTGGCTCATTCCAATCTTGGTTTTGAAAACCCAAAGAAATATCATAAATGTAATAATGAATATAATTCGATGCCAACTGCCACAGATTTATTTATAAATAATAAGTCTAATAAGAATTTGGTTAAAAAACGTGAAGATTTGTGTATATTTTGTGACAAGTGTCACTTATCAGAAAAATGTTTTAAAGCTAGTTCGCTTTCTTTTGATGAGAAACGTAGCTTAATTTTGAAAAAAGGAGCTTGCTTTGTTTGCCTGAAGAAAAACCACATTTCACGCAATTGTAACTCTAAAATTAAATGCACGAATTGTGGTAAAAGACATTTTTTTATATTATGTCAAAATGTTTTTAATGAGGGTGGCAATGTGTCGTTAGAAAGTCATAAACATGAATCAGGGAGTAGTGACACTGTTTTAACTACTCGAGGTTCGGATCCAACTGTTACTCCAAACTTTGAGTGTCCGTGTAAAGCATAATGGAAAAGAGAAAATCGTGCGTGGAGTTATTGACACAGGATCCGAACGCTCCTATTTATCACGAGATGTAATTAAATATTTGAATTATAAAAGTATTGGTGAAATTAAATTAATTCACACATTATTTGGTAATGTTGAAACAAGTGAAACAAAGCATAATAAATATAGAATTGACTTAAGTAGCATAGACAATAGTTATAAATGTGATATGCATGTTTTAGATGTTCCTGTTATTTGTTCTAAAATACGAAAAGTGCCAAATGGGCCTTGGTTATCAGAATTAAATAAATATGGTATTAAAATTTCTGATGTTGAAAATAGTTCATGTGAAACCAAAAATGAAATTAAATTATTGATTGGTTCTGATGTGGCCGGAAAATTACTCACCGGAAATATTAAAGTTTTAGAAAGTGGTCCGGTTGCGGTAAAAACCCATTTGGGATGGACTCTAATGGGAAAAATTCCAAGTATTAAATCAGAAACAAATAACGCTGCTGTGATTATTTCATCACTTTGGAACAATTGTTCCGTTGCTGATTTGTGGAAGCTGGACATTATGGGTATAACGGATCCAGTTGAATCCAACACTAAATCTGAAATTCATGAAGAAACTATGCAGCATTTTAAGAGTAATATAAGAATAGATTCAGAAGGGAGATACGAAGTAGCATTGCCATGGGTGCTAGATAAAGCTTGCTTACCTAACAATAGAGAATTGGCCGAAAAGCGTCTTGCTACAACGAGGAAAAAGTTAATTTAAATAAAATTGAGGTATATAGCGAAGTATTTGATTCGTGGATAAATGCAGGAATAATTGAAAGGGTGGTTGATAATAAAGAAACTAAAGTACATTATTTGCCACACAGACCTATATTTAAAGAATCGAGTGAAACTACTAAAGTTAGACCAGTTTTTGACGCTTCGGCTCATGTTAAAGGTTCCCCTTCTCTAAATGATTGCCTAGATAAGGGATTAAATTTGATTGAAATGATTTCTTCTATATTGCATCGGTTTCGGAAATATCCTGTTGGTGCAGTATCCGATATAGAGAAGGCATTTCTACAAATTGGCATTAGAGTAGAGGATAGAGACTATCTGAGATTTATATGGGAAAATGGCATAATTTATAGACATAAACGTGTTGTTTTTGGAATCAATTGTAGCCTCTTTTTATTAGCGGCTATTTTGAGACATCATTTAGAAAGTGCGACTGAAAATCTTGCTTCTACAGTAGAAATTTTGAATGAATCGTTATATGTAGATAATTGTGTTTGCAGTTTCAACACAGTTGAAGAATTAAATAACTTTAAATTTGAATCCCAAACGTTACTATTCTCTGCAAAATTTAATTTCAGGGGATGGTTGTCAAATTATCCCATTCAAATTATTTCTGAAAATTCAGAAGCTAATGTAACGCCAGTATTAGGTTTAAACTGGGATCTGGAAAACGATACCCTATCTTGCAAAATCGGTTCTATTGAGGAAAAACAAATTATTCCCACAAAACGAGCTGTACTTTCATTCGCTCAGAAAGTGTTTGATCCTCTTGGATTTACCTCTCCAGTGACTTTGCTCCCTAAACTTATTCTACAAGAATGCTGGAAGTTAAAAATTAAGTGGGATGAATTACTCCCAACTAATTTGGCTAAACAATTTTTTAAATGGGTGCAAGGATTGAAGATGATTTCTGACATCAAATTGCAGCGATGGATGTATTTTGATAATTATGAAAGTAATGATGTAGGCCTTCACATATTTTGCGATGGACACAAACATGCGTATGCTACTTGCATTTTTCTAAGAGTAAAGAGAAAAGATAAAATCCTGGTAAATTTCATACAGTCACGTGCAAGAGTAGCTCCCCTTAAGAACATAACGATACCCCGGTTGGAGCTTTTAGCATGCTGCATTGGAGCCAGGTTGGGAAGTCGAGTTATATCTGATCTACGAATTCCAAATTTAAAGATATTTTATTGGTGTGACTCAACTACAGCTTTAAGCTGGATAAAGCGAGACGAAAGATGGGGAACATTCGTTTGGAATCGCGTAGAAGAAATCAGATCCTTAACTCAAAAGAACCAATGGCGACACATTGCAGGAAAATTTAATCCGGCAGATATCCCTTCCAGAGGTTGTTCGATTGAACAATTTTTACAAATAAGATGGTGGGAGGGACCGGATTGGTTGGCTCAACCTGAATATACTAGGCCTCAAAGTGTCGAAATTCCCGATGGAGAAATTATTAACTCTGAAAGACGGAAAAGTGTCATTTCAGCAATGAACAAGAACACAGAATCTAGTGATTGGTATTATCGACGGTTTTCATCTTTCAAGAAAATTATAAGATTGATCGCCTGGATTTTAAGATTCGTAAACAATTTAAGAAATCCTAATTCAAAAGAAGTTTCTGAACTTACGTGTTTGGAATTAGAACAAGCCGAAAGAAAATTGATAATTTTGATTCAGAAAGACAGATTCAACGCGAAGAATAATCAGAAGATACGTAGCTTAAGACCAATCCTAGATGAAGATGGTATTATAAGAGTGAAAACGCAAGTTATTTATAGAGAAGATGCATTCAAATTTAAATACCCTGTTCTTTTGCCTTCTGACCATCCTGTAGTCCACCGCCCGATCTCCTGGAAACACCAAGAGCTTTTGCATGCAGGAGTGGCTCTTATGATGACATCGTTACGAGAAGACTACTGGATCTTAAAAGCTAGGAAAACTATTCGAGCAGTAGTACAGAAATGTGTACGATGCAGAAGATTCAGTGCGCAAAAGACAGAATCGATTTCTATTGCATTACCAGCAGAAAGAGTTGAAGACGCAGCAGTGTTTCAGATAATTGGAGTTTATTTAGCCGGCCCATTATATTTAAAAAATGAGGAAAAGGCTTGGATTGTTCTGTACACTTGTGCAGTGTATAGGGCCATACACTTAGAATTAGTTACGTCATTATCTACAGATGCTTTCCTCCAGTCTTTCAGGCGTTTCATAGCGCGAAGAGGAAGACCAACCACCGTGTATTCTGATAATGGCGGAAATTTCGTCGGGGCAGACACAGCATTTTCAGCCATAGATTGGAAGCAAATCTCTGCCGTTGCAGCAACACAAAAGATTCGCTGAAAATTTAATCCACATACCGCTGTCTGGTGGGGCGGTTGGTGGGAGCGATTGATACAAATGGTGAAACGCATCCTGAGAAAAGTTCTAGGTAGAGATTCATTATCCAACGAAGAACTGCTCACAATTCTCTGTGATTGTGAACAAGTTGTGACTGCTAGACCTCTAACATATGTTACTGAAGATGTGAACGATCTAGCACCGTTAACACCATCAATGTTTTTACAGGACATAAGATCTTCAGATGTGAGAGATTTTGATGCAATTGCCTCACAAGAATTAAATAAAAGAGTTAAGTATAGGAAACATGTTCGAGAACACCTACGTAAGCGATTTCGTGTTGAATATTTAGGACAATTGCGCCAGCAAAGTTCTTTGCAAAAGAATGTCAAACAACTGACCGTTGGTGATGTCGTACTCGTAGAGTCTGATAAGAAACGTGCCTATTGGGCTTTAGTCCGAGTGCAAGAACTTATTTCTGGTAAAGATGGCCACCCAAGAGTTGCACAATTAAAAACTAAAAATGGTGAACTTTTGCGACCTGTCCAAAAACTGTACAATTTAGAGATTCCAAAAGAACTTTCTAGTGATCCAGTATTAAGAACGAGAAGTGGCAGAATAGTGACTGTTCCAAAACGTTATTGACTTTAATTACTCTTTCAACTAAAAACTTTATTCTTATTTTTTAGTATATTTCATAGTGTTAATTTGAATTTGTAATAATATGTTTAATTTTATTTGAATTTTGCAAAAGAAAATGTTTATTTACCTGTTTTGAGAAAAGTAATATTGTAAGAATTGTATCTTATCACTGTAATGTAAGTATTAGTCATATTTTATTTTATATTTTATTGTACCCATTGTTGAGTTTATCTGTCGAAAACTCAAGGGAGAATGTCGCGAATTCGATTAATATTTGTAATTACTTTGGAGTCCACACTCTCATAGTGACTCCATGGACATAGTTTTTTTTTTCGCAAACGATAACGAAAAATGAAAAAGTAGTAGTAGAATTATTCTGGAATAAAGTGTGTGTTAAGTTTTTATCTGAAATGTTTTGAACACGGAGTAAGACACAGGAGGGGAAACTTAATGCGCATGACTCTTCGAAAATACAAAGTGAAATTTTGGTAAATAATGAGGGAGCTCTGATAAGTAGTAGGCTGGTTTTTTAGCTACTGCAATGCTTTTCAATGGAAAAAATGGTCATTTTTGAATTTTTTTTTACGAAAAATCTGAATTTTTAGAAGGTTGTAAAAATGAAAATCTGGTTAATTGTAGTTTTCTTCACAACATACATATTTTTTTTATAGGTATTTGGCGCTTCATTTTCGTTTTTAAGCCCTTTAAAATACGAGATCATTCTGACAAAAATCAAAGGGCAGGCCATTTAAAAACATTGAATATCACGGATTAAAATGACTGTTGTAAATTAGTTGAATATCGCAAAGAAACAGACTTGTGATTTTTAGAAATTAAGTATTAATCAAATATTTTGGAGTAAATTTTAATTTCGCGTATAGTTTTTATAACCTTAGACCATTTTAATAATTCTTAACTTTGGATATTTATGCAATTAATGCATGTAGAATTAAAGCTAATTTTTATTTTAATTATTTGGAGCAACTGCTTATTCATATTATGAATGTCTTGCGTATCACCCCCCCCCACTCTGCCCCCCAGGGGGGGTACATTTTTAATTTCTTTACAACGCCAGTCATGTGACACATCATTTCAAAGGTCTGCAACTGCTTATTCATATTATGGATGTCTTGTGTGTCCCCCCACTCTGCCCCCCCTCCCAGGAGGGCACATTTTTAATTTCTTTACAACACCAGTCGTGAGACACATCATTTCAAAGGTCTGCAACCGCTTATTCATATTATGGATGTCTTGTGTGTCCCCCCCCACTCTGTCCCCCAGGGGGGGAATATTTTTAATTTCTTTACAACACCAGTCGTGTGACACATCATTTGAAAGGTCTGCAACTGTTTATTTATATTATGCATGTCTTGTGTTACATCCCCCCAAAGGGGGCACATTTAAGCTGTTGCTAGCTTTTATCGTGGGTGTTTAGCGCGGCGACCGAATCTAGAAATTCCGTAATGAGAAAAAAAAACCTAACACTCCGGCTAACTTCATTTCATTTCGGCAAATTTCGGCACTTCGGTAGACTTCTCATTTATTCATTAATAGAAAAAAATTGTTTTCTTATCGGTCATCACGCTCAAAAAGTGTAATATTAAATAAGGATAATAATAGTAAAATAAATAGTATAAAGTATAAATAATAGTAAATTAATATCAAAGAAAAAGAAAAAACTTGAATTAATATAAAAAAAACTGCATAAATAATAAATAAATAAATAATTATAGTTGCATAAGTTGATAAAAAATGCTATGCAATAGCTTTACAGCGGCAGTTCCCGGAGTGCCACACGTATTTATATATCTTTTTTTAACTTTGCTTCTATCTTTTATTTGTGACTGTGCAGTAAAAATAAATCTATTAATCAAAATTGTTCTTAGCTCATTCAGGAATTTTTGCTTTTAAATCCCCGTCTTTTCCATCCGGGCATTCAGGCCCATGTGAAAGGCAAGGGGGGGGGGGAATCGCCCCGTCCGAGGAGATTGAGGGAGCAGCATCAAATTTTTTCTACCAGCACCAATTTTTTGTCCTTCTATCTCTACAAGAAGAAAGTATTGGATTCGTATAAATTTTCGAATTCTGGTTTTCGACGGATTGTACACGTTTTAGGGGTCAGAGATTCCACAAAACATGCTTTTATAAAATATCTGTCTGTGACAGACATTTTGTGGGTTCCCTATCTCAAGAAAAAATTCACGGAATTTAATAAAAATTGATATTTAGGTAAGACCCTGATATAAATTATTGCTGATTAGTTTTTGGCGTAAATCGCTCAACAGGTGTCACTGCTATGCTTCATTTTTTATGATTTACGCAAAAGCTGAATCTCAAGAACTAGCGCACGGATTCCAATAAAAATTTAGTTTTAGGTAGTCCCTGATATAAATTGATGCTGATCAATTTTTGGTGTAAATCACTCAACAGGTGACACTCGCTGTTATGCTGCATTTTTTATGGTTTACGCAACAGCTGTATCTCAAGAACTACGCACGGATTTTAATGAAAATTTATATTTAGGTAGTCCCTGATATAAATTGATGATGATTAGTTTTTGGTGTAAATTGCTTAATATGTGTCGCTGCTATATTGCATTTTTTAAGATTTATGCAACAGCTGTATCGCAAAAACTAATGCACAGATTTTAATAAAGAAAATACGTGTGGCACTCTCGGACTGCCGCGGTAAAGCTATTGCATAGCATTTTTATCAACTTATGCAATTCTAATTATATATTTATTTTTTATTTATGCAGTTTTTTTGTCTTTGATAATAATTCAAGTTTTTTCTTTTTCTTTGATATTAATTCAAGTTACACTTTTTGAGCGTGATGACCGTTAAGAAAACATTTTTTTCTCTTTTATTGAATAAATGAGAAGTCTGCCGAAATGAAACGACGTTAGTCAGAGTGTTAGGGATTTTTTTTCTTTATTACGGAATTTCTAGATACGGTCGCCGCGCTCAAAGCCCGTGATAAAAGCTACATAATAGCTTAAATGTGCCCCCCTGGGGGGGTGACGCACAAGACATGCATAATATCAATAAGCAGTTGCAGACGTTAGAAATGATGTGTCACACGACTGGTGTTGTAAAGAAATTAAAAATGTGCCCCCCCTGGGGGGCAGAATGTGGGGTGACACACAAGACATTCATAATATTAATAAGCACTTGCAGACCTTTCAAATGATGTGTCACACGACTTGTGTTGTAAAGAAATTAAAAATGTGTCCCCCTGAGGGGGCAGAGTGGGGGGTGACACACAAGACATCCATAATATGAATAAGCAGATGCAGACCTTTGAAATGATGTGTCACACGACTGGTGTTGTAAAGAAATTAAAAATGTTGTCCCCCTGGGGGGCAGAGTGGGGGGGGGTGACACACAAGACATCCATAATATGAATAAGCAGTTGCAGACCTTTGAAATGATGTGTCACATGACTGGTGTTGTAAAGAAATTTAAAATGTGCCCCCCTGGGGGGGCAGAGTGGGGGGTGACACACAAGATATGAATAATATTAATAAGCAGTTGCAGACCTTGGAAATGATGTGTCACACGACTGTTGTTGTAAAGAAATTAAAAATGGGCCCCCCCTGGGGGGGGCAGAGTGGGGGTGACACACAAGACATCCATAATATGAATAAGCAGTTGCTTTAAATAATTAAAATAAAAATTATCTTTAATTCTACATGCATTAATTGCATAAATATCCAAAGTTATGAATTATTAAAATGGTCTAACGTTATAAAAACTATACGCGAAATTAAAATTTCTTCCAAAATATTTGATTAATACTTAATTTCTAAAAATCACAAGTCTGTTTCTTTGCGATATTCAACTAAGTTTCAACAGTCATTTTAATATGCGATATTCAATGTTTTTAAATGGCCTGCCCTTTGGTTTTTGTCAGAATGATCTCGTATTTTAAATGGCTTAAAAACGAAAATGAAGCGCCAAAATACCCATAAAAAATATGTATGTTGTGAAGAAAACTTCAGTTAACCAGATTTTCATTTCTACAACTTTTTAAAAATTCAGATTTTTCGTAAAAAAAAATTTTAAATTGACCATTTTTCCCATTGAAAAGCATTGCAGAAGCATTGATCGACAGCCTGCTAGTAGCGGTTTCGCCGCCTATCGTCAAAAAATCCGCATGGCAAAATTTTAACACTACTTTCCCCTCCTGCTTCTTACTCTGTGGTTTTGAAGCTTCGTTTTTGTAAGATATTTAAATTATTTTTCACACGTTTAAAGTAAAACGACGATGTTTATATTTTCGGGTAGAATTTATGACATCGAGATCGCAATGTTTGTGATATCACATTCAATGATATTAAATACGATACATGTATTTAGAACGTCATTAACTGGTATTTATTTCAACTTTTTTTTACATTTTTATTAATATTCTACTAATTAATTATTTTTTCGTTATTTAATATAAAAATTATGTCATACGTATGATTTGGCTATTTGTTTGGCGATTTGTATAATTTGGCGAAATTAGTCGACGGGATAACCAAGTAGTACCATGTTTATTTATTGAGTTAAAATTTTTAATGAGTTAAAATTTTTGTGATAGTTAACCATATCATTCGTAAACAAAATCAAATAATAAAACTTTGTTTATTTTTTTATAATTTAAAAATTATTAAAAAAGTGGCTTAGTTTAACTCGTTATAACTCAAAATATTAATTGTCGAATCGTAAATTTTTTAATGTACATAAATAGAAATATATAAGCTTTAATTTTGATTCAAAATTTTTAAAAATATTAATTTAAAGTAAAAATTTGAAAAGAAATTATGTAACTTTTTAAAAAACTACCCCATTTCTAAAAGTAAATATTTTTTTTTTCAAATCTGTAGACTCAAAATTAAAGTAAATGAATAGAAAAATACATGTTTCAAGTTTCAAAAATTTATCTTTAATGGTTCTTGACTTATAGCAATTTCAAATAAGAGAACTAGTGAAAAAAATAATCATACCGAAGAACTCATTTCCGCAAAAAGTGGTTTCCATAACAACCATTGTTTGAAAGATAGATTTTAAAAACAAACCAAAAGGAAAAAAATAATATTTTCTGTTCCAATTAAGATAGAAACATGATTTAAACGCCATTTTAAGCAGAAGAAAGCAGAAAAAATTTTAATGCGAAAAAAATTTCCTGAAAAAATTTAAAGATTTTTGTATGTTAGAATTCTAAATGTATGCAGTTTCAAAGTGCACGTTAATGGAAAACGAATTGAAGGTGTTACTGTGAAGTCTTTGTAATCATAAAACATAAATGTTTTTTCATTTTATGACTAGCCATACATATGTCACATTTTGAGATAGGAGCGATTAATATTATTTGCAAGTTTCCCCATGTTATGTCACAGGATTTGAGGTGAGATGAAAATTAAGTAAAATAATAAACGCAGAAACTTCATTAAATTCCACAATTTCTGCTCCAAAAGATTTATTTAATTGCAATCATATGCCGAGGGAAAATGCCTTTTCCTTTCGAAGCAATATTCCATAAAAACAACAACAACAACAACAACAAAACATTCGTCTAGCTTTTAAATCGTTCAAACCCGAAAACATCGAATAAAAGATTTCTTCCATCTCTGGGCCTCTTCACTCAAGTCAATAATAAAAAGCTCCTAGAACTTTCTTTAATCTCTAACCATAATTTTCACATGTAAACAGATTTCATGTCCATCGTCGAGATTAATTTGATTCAGACGATAATTTTTAATTAAAAAAATTATTATTTAACTAATTTATAATCGAACACTGAATTCGATATCCTGCAAATGATATTTTGAAGGAAAAAAAAAAGAATTTATTGATATGCACAAATATCAAACGTTGAAGGGGGGGGGGGAATAAATAAATAAATAAAAAAGGGTTGATAAAAACAGGAAAAAATGAGTTTTATTTGGAATATTAAGAAATAAAGTTTAATTAAGAATATTTTTAATTTAGAGCCATCTTTTTAAATTTACGCATATTGGAATAAATGTTTTTTAAGGCGAATTAAGAATTTATATCGTTTCCATAAAGATTAACAGATTAGATCTAGAAACAAGATTTTACTTTAATAAGTTGAACTAAGTACGCAATATTGTTAAAAGGAAATTAATATAGTATAAAGGTTAATTTTGGTGATTTTTTTTTAATTTGTAATATATATCTATGTTACAGGCCAAACCCGATTTTAAGCCAAACTAGATTGGCCTAGGCCAAACTAGTTTATCCTAACGCCCATCGGATAGACTAGTTTTTCCTAGGCCAAACCGGTCTATCCTAATGCCCATCGGATAAACTAGTTTTTCCTAGGCCAAACCGGTCTATCCTAACGCCCATCGGATAAACTAGTTTTTCCTAGGCCAAACTAGTCTATCCTAAGACCCATAGGACAATATAAATTTTCCTAGGCCAAACTAGTATGGCCTAACTCTTATAGGATAAACTAGTTTAGCCTGCTGTTTATTGGTCTGAACTAGTTTCTCCTAGACCGATCTAGTTTATCCCAGGCCAATTCAATTTGACATGATTTTATTGAATTCAATGAGTGCCACAGCGCCAACATTCTAGTTTATCCTAGGCTGATCTAGTTCATCCTAGGCCAATTTAATTTTACGTGTTTTTAGCTCACAGGCGTCAAAGCCTGAGAAATAATGGGCTCGCAGGTTTTGTATGTATGAATGTACGTATGTATGTACGAATGTACGTACGCATGTACGTGCGTATATACGTAACGCGATAACTCGTGATAGAAATATCTGATTTGCTTCAAATTTTGGGTGTAGGTTCATTCTGATAAGATACTTTTCTGATTAGTTTTGGGAATTCATTTGATAAGAATAAAGGGGGGCGAACAGAGGGCTAATCTCTCACCGTTACTTTAGCGAAATGGATTTTTCATGCAGAATTATCAGTTTTCATTTAAAATTTTAGATATAGGAACATTCTGAGAAGGCGCCTCCGTGATTAGTTGCGGATGTTTATTGTTTAAAGTAAAGAATAGGGCAATGTAGGTAACCTCCCTTCCATATATTAGATAAATGGTTTTTTACGCACAATTTACGGATTTGCTTCAAATTTTGGATTTAGGTTCTTTCTGATAAGGCGATTTTCTGAATAGTTTTTGGTGTTTAATGGTTAAGTATGAAGGGAAAAATGAACGATTACCCTCTTACCTGGAAAAAACTAGTTTATCCTATGGACATTTGGATAAACAAGTTTGGTGTAGAAAAAACTAGTTTATCCAATTGGCATTAGAATAAAATAGTTTGGCCGAGGCTAATCTAATTTAGCTCGAAAACGGGTTTGGCCGATAAAAACATATCTTTCACTAGAATAAGTATAAATGTGTGTCAAGAGTCATTGCTTACAGAGTTGGGCAGTATCGAAAATACATGTATTTGAAATACATTTTCAAAATACATTTGTATTTTGTATTTTGTATTTTAATCCAATGAAACGAAAGTATTTTTGTAATGTATTTTGTAAAGCTTTTTCCAAGTATTTTGTATTTTGAAAATACATTTTGAGTCAAAATACATTTTTATAGATTTCAAACTTTGTGGTCTTGTAAACCGCAAATCAAAGATATGGAACATAACAAGGAAATTTTCATTTTGTTTAGTCTTTGAATTCGTTTCTGGGCATTAATGTAAACATATTTTTCAAACTAGTGGTACGATAAAGATTGTTAATGAACAGGATATATAGCTTCTTCAGAACCATTTATGCTGAATGGTTACAAAAATAATGTTATAAATCTTACATTTGCTGCGAGAATTACACAACAAAGTGTTCCATGATAGACTGGAAGGACCCATACAAAGTTTTACTTCTTATTGCTTTTATTTATTTATTTTCAAGTACGTTAGAAATGCAGTGCTATTATCTATTATAGGCTCGTGTAAAGCTGAATAATACTTTTGGCGTTATCGATGAAAATATCTACAAAGAGAATAATTTTATTGTGATAATAAATGGTGTTCAACAGAGAACTGCACAGGCCAAGTTTGGGCCCAAAGCTTGAATCCGACCCGCGGGCAGAGCAGAGCCAGGCCGATTTTCATTGTCGGCACTCGGGTCGGACCGGGCCCAAGCTTTACCCTTTTTTTTTTGGAAAGCTCGATCGGGCCAAGCCTAATCACTACTCTTTTTGAGCCAGGCTCGAGCCTTACTGTTTTTTTTTTTTTTTTAAGGATAGGGCCGGGCTGGAACGGGCTTAACTTTTTTTTTCCCATTCTATTCCGGGATTGATTTCATTATTCCTCGTAATCACGGACCAAAATATTCAATTTGAGCCATCCCGTATGAAAAAAAAATTTTCGGCGTGGCCAGGTCTGTTCAAAAATCATTAAAATTTGGTCTGGCTTAATTTTTTTTTTTTTTTTTTTTTTTTTTTTTTTTTTTTTTTTTTGCAAAAAATGCATATATTTTTAAATTGCTGTTGTTCTTCAATTAAATCTTAAAATTTATTATTTTTAAAGCATCGTCAAGGTTTATTAAAATACATCTAAATGACAATGTACTTAAACGTATGAAAAAAAAAACTGTTAATGAGAGAATGTTGTTTTAAACTGAAAAATGTGTTCTTTTATGTAAAATGAATACAATAATACGCGAGAAAAATCTGCTACGAAGAAACTTGCCTGTAACGAATTTTCTTAACATCTCTATGCGATTCCGTCTTAGAAGTTTGTACTGCATACGATTTTTCATGCTTTTGAGCATGGAATATGAATTAATAATATTACTGATAACTATAACATTTACATATAACAAACAGAAATTTATTAAAAACCTAAATATCGCAATCTACGGCGTTTCTGCGTTAATAAAGATTATAAATATGAAAAAAAAAAAGGGGTTTTCGGTCAGAATTCCTCTGTACGAGAAAAAAAATCAATGTTTTGGTGAAATTCACTCGGGCCGGGCTGAGGTATAAATTCCTTTCTACAAACCGCACAGGTCAGATCGATTTTTTTTTTTTTTTTTTTTTTTTTTTTTTTTTTTTGATTGGGTTTGAGCATGAAAATTTCGTCCCATGCAGATTTCTAGCGTGCAATATTAGACAGAAAATATTTCAAAATAATGTCTGTTGATGATAATGGAAAAGTTAAGTGAAAATGCCAATTGCATAAAACAAGAAGTTCAGTTACATGTGAAACATGAATATATATATATACATATATATGTGTGTGTGTGTGTGTGTGCATATTTTTTACTGATAAATGCACTTGTAAGAAGACATTTTCTTGATCTTCCCGTAGTGTCGTTCCTTGGATTTAAAAAAAATTTGTTGTCCAAACTCTTTGAAATTTTTATCGATTATAAATATAACGGTTTTGCAGCTCGTGTAAAAATTTTCTGAAAAACACTAATATAGTTGTAAAACAAAAATGTTTTCTTCTCCCTTTTTTTTTTTCTTTCTTCTTTTTTGCGTTGGATGTTGTAACATAAAAAATAAAATATAGCACTGATTGCTCGAACTTCATGAAATTTTAATCGATTGTAAATATGTTTGTATCCAAGCCCTCTTTAATATTTTGCAAAAATTGTGTATACTTAGTCTGTGAAAACCTAAACGAAAGTCAATCGAAGATGTGCCGAAATACCTCGCTTTTTAGAGTTTTCATCGAAAAATTTTCAGATGTTATTACTATTATTATTACTCGTCAAAACGTTTCGAAATTGTTCTGGGTGATATAAATCTAGTCTGACGAGAAGCTTAAAAAATATTACAGGTATGTTGAAATGCATACATTTAGCTATTTTTAGCGTAGGAAAATATCGTCCCTACGAGGCGCAAATTTTTTCAAAGTGTTAAAATTCGTAACGATTGCACCGTCAAAATAAGAAATGTTTTTAGCTGTAAATGTATCTTTTTTTGTTATTCGATCCCCCGAAATTGAGCCGCATGTGAATGTTGCAGAAAGGGAATTAAAGTCAAAAATGAAAACAACCCTTTTTGAAAATATCTTTGTTTACTATATGTAATTGTTTGTCTTTCTGTCCGTACTCTAATTCACGTAAATACAGTCCGATTTCCACGAAATTTATAGATGTTATTGGAAATTACTATGGCATGTTCAATATTGAAAATGAAAAATGTAGCATCAACATTTAAAGAAACACAGAAAAAACTTTTGTTACATTATGGGCATTGGAAAAAATCAATTGCGGTGTACTTTAATAATATTATACTAATTTAAAAATGCTGAAATATACACATAACACTGAAGTACACTATACATAACGATTACTGTCAAATATGATGTGCATACAATTTATCATTCATTTACAAAGACGCATAAAAGAACTTGGCTACAGAAGAAACTAAACAATAATTGAACTTTTGAAGGCCATGAACAATAACTGCTGGAAGTATGTTTTTAATTGTGGTTTTTAATTGAACTATTTTTTTAAAACATGTTTTGGGGTGCCTAAATTCTATAGATTATATTTAGGACTGTACAAAATTTCTCAAGTACATTTCGTTTATTCATGTAAATTGTTAAATGAGAAATATTCGTTTAACTAAAAGAAAAAAAAATTAACATACTATTTAATATACATACAAATCCATAGATCACATGCTGGACTGCACAAAAGAAAAAAAATTCCGATATATTTTTTTTACTATTAATACTAATAGTATAAATTGGGTTTTCAAATGCGTTACGCCTTTTCAATTTTTTTTATTTAAACATCATCGTTCTCTTTAACCCTTTCAGGGGCGCCGTTTGCAGTCTGCAAACGGTTAATTTTAATACCCGAACTGCAAACTGATACTAATAAATTTTTAGTATAGTTTTGATCTCATATTATACCTAAAAAAGAGCTTTTGATTATTTTCAAGTAAATTTGTTCGTAAATTGTGATATGAATCAACCATTTGAACATTTTTGGAGCAGAAATACTTTACCCCTGAAATGGTTAACAAACTGTAAAGATTTGTTACAGTTTTCTGAATGTGTTGGGAAAAGTTTCCTGTTTTGAAAAAGCACTTTTTATTTATACAGTGTAATACCCAGCGATTTTCAAAATTTGGAAATGTATTTTGTATTTTGAATGTATTTTGAAAATACATGTATTTTGTATTTTGAATTTTTTCATTTAAAAAGTATTTTGTATTTTGTATTTTTTTGCTCTAAAACTAAAGTATTTTGTATTTTGTATCGAAAATGATTTTTCGATGTATTTTGCCCAACTCTGATTGCTTATAACATCAATAGAGAAATTTAACATGTTCACCTTAGAGACATGATGCATTGGCCATGGTGTTTGCTTATTCAAGCAAATTATTATTATTTACTTTAATATTATTTACTTTTGTACAGGCAGAGCTCTGTCTGTACAAAAATCAGTGATAAAAGACTCAGTCCGGCTCGATCTGACCATACTCAATTTCTGCAAAAAATTCAGGTTTTACTTCACATACAATTAAGATTCCTTCAAAAAATACTGCTTATATACTTATTGGATAAATTTACAATGTATTTTTAAATTATGGTGTGTTCGCAGAATGGAAAATACACAATGTATTAATGATTATCTACATTCTTAGACGTTTCAATATTCAAATACGGATTCATTAAATAATCAATGTAGTTTAGAACAAAAGAAAAAAAATGAGAGTTATAAATATCATAACTTTTGAATCCGTTCAGTAAAAAGTAGATTTGTGAATACATTTCTCTGTCATTCCTTAAGGCTTCTCTCAAATCCTAAAGAGAATCTTTAAGCCATCCTAACACATTTATGAACTACTTCCTTTTCGGAATTGCATAAGATTAATTGATTCAGGTAATATGTAATCGAAAGGCGAAAACCATTTTTTCATAAAAGCGATGTATTTTTGAGAAAATACTAAAGATACGTTTTGAATAGTATTTTCGGTTACGAATTCACACAGAAAAAAAAAATGACGCCGTGACAAGAATAGCTTATATGTCGACAGGTACTTAATTTCTCAAAAACGGAAAACGCTGTTCGATTCCAAATTATGTTCAGGTCCGATCTGGCTCGAATATGCAATAATAATAATAATAATAAATGTAAGTCTGATCTCTATTGGCACGAGTCTGCAGAAGAAAAAGCAAACACCATGTCCAATGCATCATGTCTCTAAGATGGCCATGTTAAATTTCTGCATTGATGTTATAAGCAATGACTCATAACACACATTTATACTTATTCAAGTGATAAATATGTTTTTTACCGGCCAAACCCGATTTCAAGCCAAATTAGATTAGCCTATGCCAAACTATTTTATCTTAACGCCAATTGGATAAACTAGTTTTTCCTATGCCAAACTAGTTTATCTAAATGCCTATAGGATAAACTAGTTTTTTCTAGGAAAGAGGATAATTCTTCATTTTTCCTTTCATACTTAACCATTAAACCCCCAAAACTATTTAGGGAATCCCCTTATCAGAAAGAACCTATATACGAATTTGAAGCAAATCCGTTGCGTCAAAAATCATTTATCTAAATTATGGGTGGGTAACTTACATTGCCCTTTTTTTACACTTAAAAATAAACATCCGCAACTAATTATGGAGGCGCCTTGTCACAAACATCATATATCTAAAATCTTAAATGAAAACTGTTGATTCTGCATGAAAAATCCATTTCTCTAAATTAACGGTAGGGGATTAGCCTCCCGTTCGCTCCCCTTTATTCTTATCCAATGAATTTCCAAAATTAGTCAGAAAAGTACCTTATATCATGAACGTACATCCAAAATTTGAAGCAAATCGCATATTTCTATCACGAGTTATCGCGTTGCGTACATATGTACGTAAATACGTACATACATGCGTACATGCATACATACAGAACTTGCGAGTTCCATTATTTCTCAGGCTTTGACTCCTGTTAGCTAAAAACACGTAAAATTACATTGGCCTAGGATAAACTAGATCAACCTAGGACAAACTAGAATGTTGGCACTGTGGCGGTCATTGAATTCAATAAAATCACGCCAAATTGAATTGGCCTAGGATAAACTAGATCGGCCTAGGAGAAACTAGTTCAGACCAATAAACAGAAGGCTAAACTAGTTTATCCTATAAGAGTTAGGCCAAACTAGTTAGGCCTAGGAAAAACTAGATTGTCCTATGGGTCTTAGGATAGACTAGTTTGGCCTAGGAAAAACTAGTTTATCCGATGGGCGATAGGATAGACCGGTTTGGCCTAGGAAAAACTAGTTTATCCGATGCGCGTTTGGATAGACCGGTTTGGCCTAGGAAAAACTAGTCTATCCGATGGGCGATAGGATAAACTAGTTTGGCCTAAAATCGGGTTTGGCCTGTAACACACACACATATATATATATATATATATATATATATATATACGTTTATTTTAATTTTTTCTCCATATAGGGCGATTTCGTTTCATCTCAAATGACTGGTGAACCGAGATGGTTGTAACAATGAATGTAGTATCTATGTTTAGTAAAATGGAAGACCTGCAAACCTGCTGGTAAACCTGCAATATTGTCTAGCGGTAAATTATGTACCATCAACTTGGGCTACTTTGGGCTACTTTTTCTTGGTTCCACTAACATTTCCGTTATTAAAAATTATTGTATATCATCATTCAAATGAGTTGTAAGCATTTAACATGAAACAATGAAACATACTGTTTGATTTTAAAGAGGCAATTTTTATTCATTTTATTTTATAACTATCTTTAAAGGTTTTGAAGAAAGTAAACCCTGTTGGGGTCTATTTTGATTTATTCACTTATTTTCCTATAAATTCAATACATTTCACATTTTGAACTACCGAAACCCCCTTGCAATTGGATCTGCTAATGAATTAATACTGCATATTCGATAAACAAATATATTTTTTAATTATTATTTAAACAAAATAAACCATTTAATATTAAACATTTAACCCTTTATCTACCGAATTATAAATTCATGAAAATTTTACATGCGAAAGCATTTCACGTAAATTGTTTTAACTAAATTAAAAGATTTACATAATCATAAATTAATAAATTTTGAAGGATTTTAGAAAGATTGATTAAATTTGATTACAGGGATTTTGTGCAATATTTATAATCCCACTATTCTAAAATGTTCAAATATTTAATTCCCACCGCAATTTGCAAACAAATTTAATTGAAAATAACCAAAACAGTTTCTTTTACGTATATTATGAGATCCAAAATTGTACTAAAAAAGTGATGCCAGTCGGCAATTTAAGCATTAAAATCAACCGTTTGCAGACTGCAAACGGCGCCATTCAAGGGGTTAACTGAAGTAACGTTTGGAAATAATTTCATGTTAATAATAAAATAATTTCTCTTACATAATTTCTGTTTAAAATATCTTGAAAAAAAAACTAGTTTTTTCTGGGTAAAATGATAAATGCCGATGAAAGATATTTGAAGACCTTAGGAAAATTTCGTATTACAAAAGGATTAAATTAACAAGACAATTTTTTACCATTTTATATTTTTATCATAAATTATTGATACGGGAAAATATTTCTTTTGTTAAATAATAATAATAATAATAATAATAATAATAATAACACTGGTCAACAGCCAAAAAATGGTCTAACTTTTTCCAGCTGATATATGTTCATTTTCATACCCTGAATCCAAAACCCAAAACGGTTTCGCTCTATCAGGTCAATTTTTTGTGCAAATGTCCATTTTAGGCTAAGTGATTTCCGGCATAAATGCCTATAATTCATTGCAGTACTTGTGTGTGTTGCATTCCGAGAAGTCGTATTTCGTTGCCCTGGATTACTAATGATAGATTTTCTTTCGTTACAGGATCTATGTGAAGTAAATGGCGTCTTCTAAAAGATCATGTAGGAATAAGCCGGATGTATTTTGCTATATCTGTGCCGAATACACCCTTGTACCAAACAGGAAGCCAATCACCAGTTTTATAAAGCGCACCTAACTTGCTTTTTTCCAAATAGCCCTAGGTGACCAAGATAAAGGTTGGGCATCACATATAGTATGCAAGAAATGCACCGAGTATCTTCGTGCGTGAACCAAATGCCAGAAGACGGCTCTGAAATTTGGAATTCTTATGGTCTGGAGGGAGCCTACCAACCATGTCACAGATTGTTACTTCTGGGCTGTAGATCTGACTGGTATAAACAGAAACAACCGGAGTAGCCTGGTATATCCAGATCTGCAGTCAGCACGTCGTCCTGTAGCCCATTCTGAAGCCATGCGAACATCATCAACACTCCTCTTGTGAACAGAGAGAAGATCATATTTCCTCCATTGCACATTAAGCTGGGGTTGATGAAGCAATTCACCAAAGCTCTTGACAAAAATGGTGACTGCTTCATGTACTTGTGCCAGGTTTTTCCCAGATTGAGCATTGAGAAGCTGAAAGCAGGCATCTTAGATGGTCCACAGATCCGTCAGCTAATGAGAGATATGCAATTCGAAACACATATGAGTGAAGTGGAACTGGAAGCATGGAAGGCTTTTGTTCTAGTTGTGAAAAACTTTCTCGGCAACACAAAGGCCACTAACTACGTTGAACTGGTGAACAATATGATAACAGCATTCAGAAACCTCAGATGTAACATGAGCATCAAAATGCATTACCTATTCTCACATTTGGATCCTTTCCCAAAAACCTGGGCTCCATGAGTGATGAACAGAGAGAGCATTTTCACCGGGAGATCAAGGAGATGGAGAACAGATACCAAGGTCGCTGGGATGCAGTAATGATGGCGGATTACTGTTGGAACCTCCATAGAGACATTCCTGCTGCTGTCCATGCTCGGACCTCAACGAAGAAGAAATTCCTACCATAAGTGTTGCACAATGACGAAACAGTGAACTAACCGAATGTTTTCCTGTCTATTAGTTGTTAATTAACTACGTAATTAACTAAACATGTTTTCTGTTAATATACGTACATTTTTTTCGGTTTAGTTAATTACACTTCTGTAGTATATATTTGTTTTTTTCAATTCAACTTCACAGCAAAACCTTACCTGATGTACGGAAACGGATGCCATATTCGGGTTCCTGGAGGTTGAAATATCTTAAATTCATTAAAACATGTCAGACCATTTAAAAAAAATTTGTTTTTGTTGTCCTGTGTAATAATAATAATAATAATAATAATAATAATAAAGTGATTCAAGTGAATTTCTTTATCTTTATAATTAAATGTTAAAATATAAATTAAATGATAATAGTAAATGTAATAATTAGACGTATACAATCGTCACTACAGTCAGATAACAATGTCTGTTAAAACAAAATAATAATTAATGTAAATTCATTACCGGTGAATGAGACACTCGATTCAAAAGGATTTAAAAAATTACCATTGTTCTTAGTTGATTAAATTAAAATATTGGATTTGAAGTCAAATTTATGGTATTTAAAACGTTGAAAAAAGATTCTAGCAAGAGTTAAGTATAGCAAGAGTCTAGCAGTTTTATTTTTCAAATATGTTTTAAGCAGTTTTATTTTTAGTATGGTGCGTGGTAACCTCTCACGAAAATGAAAACCACCTATTTTGAATGCAAAGGTTTGATATTTAAAAAAAACTAGTCGTTGGGGGCCACCGTAATACTTACCCATCATGGATATGTATATGAAAATAAAACATGTGAAAACTATTTATACAATTCATTGCAATTCATAAACAAAATTTAAATATTGTTAATATACATAGTAATGCTCTATTAAAGAACTGCTGATTACCGATTTCGACAAATTATATAAAACACCAAACTACTCAAGTAGTACCGAACTGCGTAAAAGAAACATCCTTATAACTCCAAAAATAATAACTCTGTTAACTAACAATTAACTGCATCGGATTAAGCGTCTCATTTCCAATTAAAATATACCTCTGAATTGAAATTTGAATGAAATACAGGGTCATGAAAAATCGAAGAATGTGGAAAACAGAATTACAAATATCTCGGCAACTAATAATCCGATCGACTTCGTTCTATATGCAAAACGTGTGTTATTTTATTGCCTTTTACGTCCATTCCTTAGAATAAAAAAATTCGAAAATTTTTATATACCTTTCATCAGAACGAATTTTTCGAGAGTCCGAAAAAAATAGTTCCGGATAATCGAGGTTGCTGATATTAAATAGGGTTCGTCCCATTCTTACATACTAACTACATACAAAATTTCAAGTCTCTACCTCAATTCGTTCGGGAGATAGAGTGTTTACAGACAGACAGACAGACGGATGGCAATTTTTTTTTCTAAAAATATGTTTTTCGGAATCTCCACTATCTAAAACGTGTAAATCCGTCAAAAATTTTTTTTCGATTTTCAAAACGATTGCAAGACTTACCCTATACTACGTATGATGGATAAGTAAAAATTCTCATCTGTCTTCAGTACACTTATAAACTAAAAGAAATTAAGAAGAGGAATTCCACCAGAGCTTCGAAACTTGGCATGTTGATGCAATTTCATAAATTATGCAAATGATTATTATTTCTGCCCCGTTGACCAATGTGGGCTTGTGCAATGCGCATTTAAAATGTTAAAACAGGTAGCATTTAAAAAAGCCGGTATTCGAATTTACGGTTAATTAGCACGTGGCTACCATTTTTAACCAACTTCATGGATAAGGTTATGATTTCTACCTGTATGTATTTCTTGTTCACTCATAAATTCTTTAAATATGAATCGATTTTGATATTTCTTTTTTTGTTTGAAAGTATAAAATACCCGTGTAGTCCCATTTTAATTTCATTAAATTATTTTTTTAGATAAAAAAATGTAAATTGAAAAAAAATAATGATTTGGAGCAAATCATCTTTCATTGCTGCAACCGTTTTCAAATAATAAGCATATTAAAACTATGCATTCATATGCGTTAGCGCCAAGTTGTCGCCAAGCTTGATTCTTTTTTTTTTTTTGAAGTCGGTTAGTATTTTTTTAAGTATATTTTATTAATTATTGATAAATCGGATTTGAAATAATAATCTTTTAGACGTAATAGAAAGCATTGCAAACAGTGGTTCAAATGCAAAAGGTTCGTCTCCTTTCGAAATCGAACCGTAAATTGTAGAAAAGGAGATGGTCATACTGATGTATCAGTCATAATTTTGATCGGAGCGATGTTGTAGTTCTCTGGCGTTCTCAGCATTGGGTCAGAGAAGACACGGCCAGACGCTGAAGTAACTTTCTTTCTTTCTAACCGATGTCCAGGCCCCTACCTGCCGAGTTACCTCAGCTTAACGAGTTAGATACCTAGTATCGGGGCGGGTGACCGCCTAATTACCGCGTAGCGGCAAAAAACATGATTCCTTCGCTTCGCGCGTCATAACATCTGCAGTACTTGCTTCTCAGTCTAGCATACTTTGTTTTGACGGTTGCTTAACATTATATCCTGTTGTTTGTATTGCAAACGGCTACTCAATTTGGTCTCGTAATTTAGAACCTTGATCAGATGACGAGACCTTCACCTGGCAAGGCACCTCCAGAGGTATAATTCACAGGTAACTTGGAGGACTTTGCACCCACGACGAATTTTACATGCACCAGGCGCCATTAGCGTACGTGACAGAATTTTAGCCGGCAGAAAGCCTGAGTCCCGTAACCAAATGCTATGAGTAAAATGTTCTGCCAACTTGGACACCGTTGCCCAACCTACTTGGGAGTCTGGAGCCTAATAGATGATGCGTACTTGTCAAATGAAAATGGCAATTTAGAGGGAAGGGGGGGGGAGAAAAAACAAAAGAGGGGACTCCGCAAATAGACAATTAGCACCGTAATTAATTTTGAGCTGAACTGAAAGGCAAACTTAACTTTGCAAGGGGGAAGAGACTCCGCCATTCTACCGTACCAAACCTGGTTTAAAAAATAGTAATAATAAAAAAAAATTAACTGGCTCCGTGGGCTTTCCCATTGGAGCTGGTCCGGTAGCTCGTACAGAAAACACATTTATAAGGAGAGGCGGTTGTCAAAGAGAAGATGTAAAATAATTGAACCCTAATAAAAATATTTTTTTTAAATAAAGAGAAATAATAATTAGAAATAAAAAGACATAAACTTAAAACACAAAAAACTTTTTTTTTTGGCGTTGGGGGATTTTTAGGCCTTTATATATTTTTTAAATTTTTTATTTTATTTTTATTACACATCACAGTGAACGGACAAGCAGTGTCGGAGGCGACTGAAGCTTCTTACTATATCATAAGGCACAACTTGCTGAACCGATTGTGAAATTTTTTTGTGCTTGCAGTTCATATGTTGCGGGGCTCCTGTTGCGGGCCATGGTTACAGCTGATGTTGTGCGACTACCGCACACTGCTGGATGACATGATACAAACACAGACAGATTTTTTTTACATACAACATTTAACCTTTAACATATGACAATTCCTGAAAATAAGACAGTTAATTAGTTGGGGTAGTGCTGTCTACTGGGGTGGTGTGTTTTTAACTTTATTCGTCTTTCATTGTGATATTGTATCTATGTTTTCTGTTAACCATCTTATGACTACTTTGCTTTTGTTTTGTATGTATTTATTGTTTGCTAGTTGCTTATGCCAGAGTTCTTTATTGTTTGGCGTGATTTTTGCCAGATGGTATGTTTGTGTTAGCGGGCAGGCAGTTAGGTAGTGTTTTGATGTTCCCAATTCTCCGCATGCACAATATGGCGTGTTTTTGTACTTGCATATTTTTAAGTATTTTGGGAAAGCTCCGTGTCCTGTATAAATCTGACTCAGAAGTTTGCAGCTAACTAATCTATCTGTACTTACTTTTGGGAAGTATTTATGAGTAGTCCTGCCCGTGTCCCCGTAATCCCATTCGAACTGCCACTGTTTTATCATTAGCTCTTTTATTGTTCTTTTAAGATTTGATATCGGCCTTACCAGATCGTATGGTATTTGTTTTCTTTTGTTTTCTGCTGCTTATTTGGCTAATTCGTCGGCATCCTCATTGCCTCGGATGTCCACATGAGCTTTAACCCAGCTAATCTTAAATTTGTTGTCTGAGAATTTAATCATTTCTAGTATATCATTTACTAATTGTGTTGTGTTGAATGGTTTACTCCGTGCTTGAATTGCTGACATGCAGTCCGAACGGGTGCTATAATCCAACCCTGTAATGTTACCCCATTTTGCTGCTTCCAATATAGCCAGCTGTTCGGCTTGAAAGACACTGTTGAACTTCCTTAGAGGTGCTGACCATGTATGAATTTTTTTGCCATTTCTAAAAGCTACGAATGCCGAACCCGTAGCGCCTGATTCCAATTTCGAGCCATCTGTGTAGATATTTATGTCTTTTGGGTTATGTCCTAATCTTGGTTCAACTGTGTCTGCTGGGTTTGTGGTCCACGCGTTTATTTTTTTTTCGTAGTCTGTGTGGTTGATTATTGACCCGTATAAGTTAACTGATAAGTTAACTGATTCCCTCAGTCTTGATACTGTACCATATGCAGCCTCGTATTTTACTTGTAGATGGATTGGAATCAGGCCCGCTAGTACCTGAAGGGCCGCGGTGGAGGCTATTTTATATGCTTTAACAACCGGCAGCAGGAAGTGTCTTTTGCAAGAAGACAGCACCTCCTCGCTCCTTGTGTTTAGATTGTGATTCCATATTGGGGCAGCATAAGTTAGTGTCTTTTCAACTACTGTCTTATACCAAATCTTGATAATTTCTGGTTTAAGTCCCCAGATCCTCGAGGCCATTTGTCCCATCAAGTTAAATGATTTTCTTATTTTAGTTGCTTGTGTTTGACAGTGTGCTAGCCAATTTAGATTTTTATGTATTATGAATCCTAGATATTTTATTTGCTCTTCTCCTTCTAGTTCTTTTTCGTTGATTTTTATTCCTTCTATTTTATAAGCGTCCTCTGTTGGTAGGTTCCTAGTGTGTGTTCTGTTTAGGTACAGAAGCTCTGTCTTGTCCCAGTTGAGTGATAGTTTGTTTTCTGTGATCCAGTAGTTAAATACTTTGATGATCTTATTGGCTAATTTAGTAAGTTTGGTTTTAGTTAGAGCTCTTAATATTATGATGAAGTCGTCCGCAAATGCCTGTATTCTTACATTTTTACCCCATTCTTTTTTTAGCGCTGTGTCTGCTATTATGAGCCATAGCAAGGGTCCGAGGCAGGTTCCTTGTGGACAGCCACCGAATGTTTGTCTAGTTGTTTTCATACCGGTTTCTTCTATTGTGACATACCTTTCAGAAAGAAAACTCAATATCCAGTTCGTTAAATATGTGGGATTTGGTGGGATTTGGTCGCTTTAAGTTTTCTGAGATTATTGGCCATCTGATGTTGTCAAATGCACCCTTGATGTCCATACCCTCATAGCATGCATGTTCACAGTGACGTCACAATGACGTCACTGTGAGTCACTTTGGTCACATCACATCTGTGACGAAAATGCCACCACTCAGTGACGTCACAATGTGACTAAGATGTGACTTTCTAAAAAAATTTTCACAGTTCGTCACAATGTTAATGTCAAAGTAGTCACAAATGACACATTTTTCACAAATTGGTCACATTGTGACGTCGCAAAGTGGTCACAATGTGACGTCACAAAAAAGCTCTAAAACGGCCATAACGACTTCACATTTTAGTCACTGTGACTTCACATCGACGTCACGTGACGTCACATCGACAATCGATGGTCACAAAGTCACAATGTGACTTCACAACGACGTTTCAGTGACGTCACCATGCCTTACGGGTAGGTATTTGTAATGTTTGGTACCCATCTATTTTATCCTGTTTTATTGTTTTTATGAGATTATTTAGAGCATGTTCACGTGATATTCTTTTTTTGAAACCATATTGTTTATAGCTCCAGTATTTATTGACAGTTTAATGGTGAGATATTCTACCATGTATTATCCTTTCTAAGATTTTACTAAATGCTGGAAGTAAGCTAATTGGCCTATAATTTTTAGAATCTCTAGGGTCTTTACCCTCTTTGTGGAACAGAACCACTGTACCGATTTTGAATGATTTTGGAAAGTAGTTATAATTTAGGCAAGTGTTGTATAATGTTAATAGAATTTGTGGGGCTGCATTGTGAATTCTTTTTATTAAATTATAATCAATGTAATCAAAACCCGGCACTTTGTTTTGTTTTATGTTTTTAATTATTCTATTTAATTCTTGTTTCGTTATTGGAGGTGGGAATTCTTCCTTTTCTTTTGTCTTTTCCGGTATTAGTTTGTGTTCTATTGTTGAGTCTGTTAGGTACAGATTGTGAATAAAATGGTTTAGTGTGTTTTTGATTGTGACTTCTTTGTCATCTGGCATGATATTGACTAGCTTTGAAGGGCTTGTTTTTCCTGAAGCTATCTTGTTTTGTAAGCCATAAGTGTCATTGATTTCGCTGCAGAATGTTTTCCAAGAATCTCGTTTTGCTTTATGTATTATTTTTTTAAGTTTTGCCCTTTCATTTTTATATTCTATGTGTAATTTCTGTTTCGTTTCCCCGTCTTCTTGTTTTTGGAATCTTCTCCTAAACGCTCTGACCCTGTTCCTTGCTATTTTAATCTCTTGAGTCCACCATTGTGGTGCAGTTATAACCGGTGTTTTCCTTTGTTTGTAACATTTAAAAGCGATTGTTTTAATTTCGTTTTGGAATCGTAAAGTTCTGCTATCTAGCTGGTCTGTGTTGGTTATTCTTTTAAGTTCTTTAATGTATTTGTTTTTTACTTGTTTTATTGCTTTCTCAAGATGCTGAAGTAACTTAGGATAATCCCGGTCCACAAATTTTTTGAGAGCATGGAGCAGTCAGAGGAGAATTCTCATCACATCACTACGGACGGTTTATCGAGGTGCTTGGGACTAGAAGCTCCACATCTCCGACACATAAGCGGATGGGCAGTCAATAAAGAAGTTGCCATAAAGTGAACACATCATAGAGCAGTAGAATAGTCAGAAGATGGGAGACCCAGAGCTGTGGTTTCCCATTGGTTTGAACAAGCCCCTCCCTCCGATATTCAGCACTGGGCCCAAGCGAAGGTAGAACCGGAAAAGCACAAAAACAAAGAAAAAGAAATATTTCAGTTACCACATATTTTTACAATTACAGTTTAAAAACAAAATTTTTCAATATTATCTAGTTAGAGAAACTATATATACTATTTACAATTTACGATTAATTTCTAAAGAGAAAAACTTTCTTGCAGTTAATAAAGTTGGAGTTTAATTATCTTTCAAATGCCAACCATAAATGTTAGAGTTTTCCTGGCTATATCCAATTGGGAGAAACCTCATTTACATCAACAGTTTCACTACCATCAATTCGATGCTCTTTGCAGTTGGTATAAATAATAGTGGTATCAAGTCATACCATCCTTCGATTACATGCTGACTCTGGGCTCGGCTCTCCACATCCATTTAGGAAGATGCATCTAACCTTCCATCATAGGCTGTGTTTTCTGCGTTGTTGTCGATCTCGAACAAGCTGGGTATGGGAAATGAGATATTAAACATCGAGTCTCTTTATTCTCTCTGAATGGTGACTTCCTAATATGCGTGTATGTAGAGAAATCAACTGTTTAATTTTACATTTTTTACTGAACAATAACATAAATATATACTGCCTTAACACCTAGAGTAAAATTCTGGAGAGCGATCTGCTGTAATAACCAATTAGTTTGTTTTTGCTGAACGTTATTCTAATTATTTGCAGGTATGTAGACGACATTTTATAGCCAGTGGTACGGAATATGCTATCAAGTTGCCTAGTTGCCATTTATGAATAAGACAAAGCTCGGTCGCATACTCTCTCTCATACTATACCATATACGGCTCGCAGCAATGTCTGCAGTTATAAAACGTCCTTCCATGACCTGCCTGGTCACCAGATCTTGCTCCAATAGCGAATATTTTGGACATGTTAGAAAGGCAACTTCAATCATTTCGGAATAACGCAGGATTACTTTATCAGTTACTACACATATGGAAGAACCTACTTCAGAGAAACATTGGTAACGTAATGGAATTCTTGCCACACCAGTTTTGGCTTTAAAAACGGACAAATATGGTTTTACAATCGATTGAAATTAACATTATTTTTTGTTGCAACAAGTCAATAAAATATTTTTTGTTCTGAGTATTTTTTATAATTTTTTTTCATATAAGCAAACACTATTTACATATAAATTCCATGGTCGAGACTCAATTATTTCTGGGTGCAATATATATTTTTTTGCAACAGAGTGTATATGCTACAAATATAAAAAAAAACCAAACAATTTATTTCGCTAAATATTTTAATCATAATTATTACCATGTTAAGAAAACCCCAAGCAAAATTTTGTCACAAGTAATTAAAAAAATGTTACTTTTAATTTTTTATAATGTAAAAATATCCTTTACTTTCCATAAGTGCTTCAAATTTGACTTTGAATGTTACAGTGTATCAAAACATACTTCCTTAAAAAATAAATGCTGCGTCTTAAATTGTACTACAAGGATAACTTTTTCAACTGGATAAAATTAAAAGAAATTTAATCATTCAAAACAAAACTTACTAACTTAGAGTTTGTCGATATCTTATCACATGCTCTATTCATAGGGGTAATGCAGTAAATTTAAAATTTAATTAAAGAGTTCATCTCTAAGTAGAAATCTTTTGTAAGTTACGCAAGAAATTCTTTTTCTTTAAATAATTGACCCTTCAAACAGCTAGTTGCGAAAATTTAATGCTGAAAAAAGAACTTAAGATGGTAATGTAATTTTATCAAGGGATTAAATCCATTAAAGTTTTCACGAAAGGATTTTGATAGTTTTTCGAAATATTTATTAGATGGTTGAGAAGTTAAAAATACTAATTTTACTAGAAAATTTTTGTTGTCCGACAAAAGTAAATAAGATAAAGCGAAAGATTTTTTGTTGTTAAAACTATTACTTATGTAAATATGTGTGAACATGTGATTTTTTTTCACAAAATAGATTTAATAATGAATAAGAGGATATCTATAGCTAATTTAAATTAATTAAGCACCATATGTTTAAGTCTAATAGTCATTCTCCTTTTAAAAGCTATACAGGGTGCATAGGAAAATCCCTTTAACCTAAAAACATTTACGCGCGGAGAGAGCAACAAATATGAAAGTGAGGTAACAGTATAGTAAATATACCCGTATACACTGTAAAAAATAGCGATCTAATAAAAAAATTTTAGTGATCCTTGTAATTACTAAAAAATTTTTTGTAATCTGACTCGGTTACAAGGAGTCTGTAAGAATTACTAGAAAAAAGCTAGCAACGAATTGAGTTAATAGTTTTAAATTTTTAATAGCTGTTACTAAAACTCACTTGGTGTGGCCGTGATAGCATAGTGGTCTTAGCACCGAACTCCAGGGTGAACGTACTCGGGTTCGATGCTGGACTGCACCGAATATATGCAATGTCAGTGCTCGTTAAATAAAGGGATTATGAAAATCCTGTCGTAGCAGTTATCATGGGTAATGATCTGTGGACTTTCCCTCCCCTTTAGAAACATGTCAAAATAGAGTAGGTAGCAATGTTTGGTGCTGCCATCTATTGTGGGTTTGCTGAATGTCTTCCGCTTCTGGAGTCTAAATATATTTTTTAATTAACTAAAAATAATTTTGAGCTATTACTAAAATTTGCTTGGTGGCTCATACTAAAAAGCTTTAAGTTAGTTATACAAATAATTCTTTTGTTCAGTTTACAAAAGAAATGTCTGTTTCACTTGCAAAAAAAAATGCTTGTAATGGTTACGAAAAAATTCTGTGGAATACAAATTTATTAAAAAATTTTTAGTAACCTCTTGAATTTTTTTTACAGTGCACCATATGTTTAAGTCTAATAGTCATTCTCCTTTTAAAAGCTATACAGGGTGCATTGAAAAATCCCTTTAACCTAAAAATATGTACGACCGGAGAAAGCAACAAATATGAAAGTGAAGTAACAGTATAGTAAATATTCCCGTATATGCCCGATCTAATTTAAACGACAGAAGCAAACTTTGTGACAAATTTTAAAAGATGCAAATCGAACTGAATCTACTGCAAATCAAACTAGTCGTTGGGGGCCACCGTAATACTTACCCATCATGGATATGTATATGAAAATAAAACATGTGAAAACTATTTATACAATGCATTGCAATTCATAAACAAAATTTAAATATTGTTAATATACATAGGAATGCTATATTAAAGAACTGCTGATGTACCAATTTCGACAAATTATATAAAACGCCAAACTACTCAAGTAGTACCGAACTGCGTAAAAAAACATTCTTAAAACTCCAAAAATAACAATTCTATTAACTAACAATTAACTGCGTCGGATTAAGATTCTCATTTCCAATTAAAATATACCTCTGAATTGAAATTTGAATGAAATACAGGGTCATGAAAAATCGAAGAATGTGGAAAACAGGATTACAGATATCTCGGCAACTAATAATCCGATCGACAGCGTTCTATATGCAAAATGTGTGTTATTTTATTGCCTTTTACGTCCATTCCTTAGAACAAAAAAATTCCAAAATTTTTATGTACCTTTCATCAGAACGAATTTTTCGAGAGTCCGAAAAAAATAGTTCCGGATAATCGAGGTTGCTGATATTAAATAGGGTTCGTCCCATTCTTACATACTAACTACATACAGAATTTCAAATCTCTATCTCAATTTGTTCGGGAGATAGAGCGTTTACAGACAGACAGACAGACAGACAGACAGACAGACAAACAGACAGACGGACGGCAAATTGCATCAAGTCCGAAAAGCATATTTTAAAAAAATATGTTTTTCGGAATCTCCACTATCTAAAACGTGTAAATCCGTCAAAAACTTTTTTTCGATTTTCAAAACGATTGCAAGACTTACCCTATACTTCGTATGATGGGTAAGTAAAACGAAAAGAGATCGATCAAATTTTCGAGATAGAAAGTTTCAGAGCAATAATTGTTTTGTAAGAAACGACACGATGTTTAGTTCACACGGATAAGGTAAATCGTTCGCATTTATACCCAAAAATGTCCGAAATTAATGCGCGATGTTTCTACTTTGCATATTTACATTTCGGAAATGCAGCAGTGCGCTATTGCAATTTGCGACATTTTATTGCACTGAAATGCCTGTAAAACTTTAATTTCTATTGAATTATAAATTTTAATTAAAAAAGTGTTAGTGCTATCTTGATGCGAACAGTATAAACCCATAGCAGGGTCATTCCACACTAAATGAGCAAATCAGGTGTGGCTGACATGTCACAGATTTTATTGAAAATCATCAGATAAGTAAATCACAGTCATTTACTAGGAAACGCTAAATAATAGATTTCATACTTGTTTATTTCAGTACAAAAATTTATATTAAAATTGATACGAAAGGAAGTCTTGTGTACATGCTTGAAATTTTAAGTTTGATTATTAGCCTTAGGAATAGAAAGAACTGTCTTAAAATTTATTTACACTTAAGAATGAACTATAAGTAGTAGATTAGCGTAATTTAGTAATTGTGTTTTTATTCCGTAATTTAAAAATTAATAAATAATAAAAAAAAATTGTGGAAAAATTGGAATGTTTCAATTATTTGTTTTAAAATGAATGACACTTTTTACAGATTCAAAATTTTTTGATGTTATAACTAATGGAATATAATTAATACATCTAAATTTTAATTCTTGCCTTTTTTATTCTTTAATGAGAAAAAAATTAAACAGTGAAGACTGTTGATTAAAAATTCTACATTTTTATCAGTTGTTTGGACACGAACAAAAGCTTTCAAAAGCTTTAAACTCTTTGATATTATAGATAAAAGTGTATATTTTAAATATATAAAATTTTATTCTTGCTTTCAGTTTATTTTTGCCTAAAAAATATTTTAAATTTGAATAAAAGAAAAAAGATTCTCTTGAATAAATAATTGTATTTTAATCTTAAAATAATTATAGCAAATGTAAATGGCAGCACATCTTATTTTTTTCAGCAAGAAACTCTCAAAAAGCGCGTGATTTCAAAGAAACATTGTCCTTAGAATATCTCGAATATTAGTTTTTTGAACCCATTTTTGTTATGTTAGGAATCAAAAAGGCAATATTGAATTTTTTTTAGTGCGTAAGGGATTTACTAATTCTTATAGATGTGCAATATTATTACTGTCTGAGCTTTCCTTTGATTATTTTTTTGCGGATACATAAGAGGAAAAATTATGATTTGATATAATTTTTTAAGTTTTTTTAAGATGAAGGAAATAAAGAACAACTTTGAAACTTAAAGAATTCGATCTTCATACGTAATATTATATCATGCATCGATTTCAGAGATTTTTTTAAATCCCTTAATTTTTATAGGGTTTCAGTTTTTAAAAAAAAATTATAAAGTTTCAATATTTACAACCAATTTAAGATTAATCATGGTATTACCAGATTATTATTACTCAATAAATATAAAGATTGATATTCAGAGATTTCAATATTAAAAAAAAACTCTATTTTCGTTAAATAGTTTTCAAAATACAAAACTTCGAACTTGCAACTTTCGACAATTGTCCGCATGCCATTTCAATGGGCTCTCCGCATGCCATTTCAATGGACTCTCTTATAATAGACTTGATTTGACTATTATAAGAGAGTCCATTGAAATTTATACGCGTAAAAATTTTGTTTGCAATGATACCGTTTCTTTTATTATTCCTAAGTTATGGTTAGAATTAATGAATAAATTCCTCAAGAGAGCTTGAATGGGATGAACCATGTCAGAAATTCTTTTAGATCATGGTCTATTTTAATTTAATATTTTTTACAATAGAGCGCGTGGCTTTTTTGTTTTTTGTTGTTTATATCTCATTGTCGCGTGTTATTTGTATTGACCGTGAAATGTTTTGAAGTTTTATTAAAGTACTTAGTTAATACTTCTAGGTTATCCCGTCTACCAAAAAATTATCGCCAAACTATAAGATTAAATGCCAATAATGGATGATCGTGAATGTCACATTCAATGAGAGTCACGTGTTTAAAATGTCATTAAGTGATTTTTATTTCGACTTTTTATTAATATATTTTTTAATATTCTACTAATTATTTGTTTTTTCGTTATTTAAAATAAAAATTAGGTCAACATGTATAATTTGACTATTAGTTTGGCGATTTGTATAATTTGGCGAAACTGGTCGACGGGATAACCTAGAAGTACCTTTTATTTATATTATGATTATGGATCTTATTAGACGGATCCGAAACATGTCAATGCCATTTATTTTTAATTATTATAACACCTGTCTTAAGTAAAATAAAATTTTTATTAAAACGTTTTATTAAAATTGCGTTTTAATGTGCGAATCGAGATTTAACTGATATTATATTTTTATCAGTGAAATTGATGAGGAGATGTTCTCAGCTTCTCGGTCTATCAGGTAAGCCATTGATATTGGGGGTCATGATCGATGAAAATATACCAAATTTTCTGGTACTGCTTTCCTCCGGACGCGACGGCTGCAATAGGTAGCATTTTACTTTTTGTAATGAAAGCTACCTAAAAAATTAGTATATAAATAAACTGCGAGTAGAAAGTGATTTAAGTTTAAAATTAGCCAGTTTTAATCCTAATGTAGATGCCCTCATATTTGAACATCGGTGCAGATATTTCACCGATCATGAAGTTATGTTTTAATAATAATTAAACACATTTTTAACTTTGTGGGTTATTTTAATTATTAATCTGCTTACCCACGTTGCGATTATCAATTCTTATTTTTGTTAACAGTGACGAAAAATTGCCTTTCTTTTTAGAGATAGCTGATAACTTGAAGGTAATTTAACGACTGGCATACTGATGTGCATCTTTATATTAGGTGGGTGGCTATAAATTGTTTTACTTAAAAGTGAGCCGTATACCTATAAAGTTTGGGAACTGCTGCTATAAACTTCAAAGAGCTTTTCTGAAAATTTATATGTTGTCTGAGCGAATTTTTTTTTTCCCAAGCACCTTAGTCGTTCCAAGCAAAAGCTCGTACTCTCATTGATTGTTGCTCTCGGCACTGTTTTCACGTAACTTGGCGATAACCATACTTGACGAAAAATACTTCGCTCGTAAGTGAACGAGTAAACCTAAAACCTAACCTACTCATTCATATTCTTCCTTCATTCTTATCCTCGTGGTCTTGTGCCCTTGTGTGTAAAAACTTTTAAAGAGTACAGCTTTCAGTAAGACACGTTTCATCCAATCCAATGCTGCAAGAGAAAAGTCACTTTGTACTCGGTTCAGAAGGAAATCAAACTCTCGACGGAAGCATCTATCGCTACGCCAAGTATGATTATCGCCAAGTTACATGAAAACAGTGCCGAGAGCAACAACCAATCAGAGTGCGAGCTTGGACTTGGAACGACGAAGGTGCTTGGGAAAAAAAATTACGCGTGGTCTGAATGCAGTTAAATTTTGAACCGGTTCTGGAAATTGAAACTGTCGCAATATAAAAAATCTATAACCAAAATCGAAAAAGTAAAAACTAGCCCGGTTGTAGATCTCCTCAGCTATCCCATGCACAAAAAAAATCATGTAAAGATATTAAAATTTGAGCAAGATATTTGAAAAGAGCGTCCGCGTAGACTTAGCATTATCATACGGGTCTTTTTCGGTCAGTAGAGTGGGATCTTAAGTAATGTGTTGTTGTATTAGAATTTTTTTTAAAAGTAATTGCGTCGTGACAAATAGGACTGAAAGAAAAAATGCATAGGACAGCGGTTCCCAATCTATGGGTCGCGACTCACTGGTGGGTCGCGGAACAATCGCCTATTGTCCTCAAAATATATCTTTTATCTGTTTTAAAAAATATCACATTTTCAACAGGAAATAATATTTCAAGGGAAAATCCTTACTTTCCTTCTAGATTACTATACGAACAGAATATCCAGAAATATTCAAATCAGCTTTGAGGTCCTTGATAAAATTCAACACTTCGTGCTTATGAGAACATGCTTTTTCTGTTTTGAAGTTTTTGAAATACAAGTACTGAAACAAACCGCATGTTAATATATGTTCTCTCATTGGTAAACGTCAGTACCAGAAAACTCACTCATTATCAAGTTATGTTTTCATAATAATTAAACGTATTTTTACCTTCATTTGTAGTTTGTGAATTGTTTTAACTACTCTTCATATACACCCATTATAATTATCTATTCTTGTTTTTTTTTTTTTTTTTTTTTTTTTTTTTTTTTAATGTATCTTTTGTACAAAAATTTGCGTTTTTCGTAGGATAGGATAGTCGAACGTATAGAGATCGTACCGAGTTGCGATTTTTTAAGGTGCGTTCGTAATTATGTAAATACGTAGCACCTATTGTTCTCGCTCAGTCCGTCCGTCTGTCCGTCTGTCTGTCCGTCTTTCCGTCTGTCAGTCTGTCCGCATATAACAACACAAAAACTACCAAACCGAATCGTTTGAAATTTAAAATACATAATTATAACATAATTTTGTCGAGTCATTTCAAATTTTATGAAAATCGGACGGATAGATCAATTACAGGGACAATCAAAAGGATTTTGTTACATTACGGTCAATAGGGAAAAAAGTTTCCAATGCATTTTAATCGTTTGAAATTTAAAACATATAACTTTTGCGTAATTTTGTTGAGTCATTTCAAATGTTATGAAAATCGGATGCATAGATCAATTACAGGGACAATCAAAAGGATTCCGTTACATTGAGGTCAATGGTAAAAAAAAATTCAAATGCATTTTAATCGTTTGAAATTTAAAAATATAATTATTACGTAATTTTGTCGAGTCATTTCAAATGTTATGAAAGTCGGATGCATAAATCATTTACAGGGACAATCAAAAGTATTCCATTACGTTACGGTCATTTGGAAAAAAGTTTCAAATGCATTTTAATGATGTTACATTCATTCGAACATAATAGAATTGGCATGAATCTATGAAATATATACTAAAATATGCATTCTGTACAATCTGTGATGCAAAGAATTTGTATTATTAAATTACAGGGCCACACAAAAGTATTCCACTACATAATGCTATACGCGGAAACATTGTTTGGTACGTGTTTTAATTATATTCAACTATTTCACATTTTATGAATAAGATATACGTTGCTGAGGTGTAATAAAAATTATTTCCTGCATATTTACAGAAGCGTAAAGATTTCAACTACTGTACTGTATCCGGAGTACGCTCTACTATATCAGCACGATCTGAATATTTTTAAAACTTCGTTATCGTACGAACGCACCTCATTTGCTACGTTCACGTGCAATTTCCAACTTGTTTAATTATAAGGTGGGTCGCAAAAACATTTTTCACTGAAATGTGGTCACGTACCAAGAAAGTTTGGGAACCGCTGGCATAGGAGTTTTGCCATTTTGTATCAAACTAAATTTGTGTATCATTCACCAAAAAAAAAAAAAAAATTCAAATTATAAGATGAATACAGAGAATTTATAACACGAAGGTTTTCCAAATTTTTTAGAGTAAAATATGTATATCACCCACCAAAAAATTAAATTATAGAAAGAATATAGAAAATCTAAAACACGAAAAATTTTCAGATTTTTTAAAGTATAATACGTATATTTTCGAAAAAAAAAATTGTAAGAGGAATATAGAGAATTCAAAACACGAAGAATTAACAGATTTTTTTTAGGGTGAAATATATATATTACCAATAAAAAAATTACATTATAAGAAGAATATAGGTAATCTAAAACACGAAGTTTTGCCAGATTTTTTTAGAGTAAAATATGTATACTATTCATCAAAAGAAAAAATTATAAATTATAAAAATAATATAGGAAATCCAAAACACAAGGATTTGCCCGACTTTTTAAAGTAATATATAGGGGAAGATGGGGATACTTGAGCCATTTTTTAAATTTTAATTTTTTTAAATTTTTTATAATTTTTTAGAACAAAATAAAATATTGAAAATGAAAATTTGATATTTTTTCTTCAATTGAAAACCACTTTCAATTAATTTTGAACTATTTTTCTATGTCTAATAAATTTTTACTTTTTCTTTTACATCGTGGCTCAAGTATCGCCATGGAGGGAATACTTGAGCCAGATGTCACTTTCGCACCAGTATTTTGCAAAGAAAAAAAAAAAAAAGATTTACAATATACGCGAAAAATGCATTAAAACTTTTTCAAATAAATTTGGTCGAATTTTCGGGTGTCGTTGTGACATTTCAGAATTAAAATTATGTGGTAGAAAATTCTACCAGCAGAGCTCAAAGGGTTAATCACCATACTTTCAAAATGGTACCAAGGTATGTGATTTCTTTTTTACATGTTCAGAACTATAAATATGTTGCCATGTTGCCAGTTTTAGAAAGAAAAATTGTCCAACTATAGAGATAATAGGGGCGGCTCAAGTATCTAGTATGCTCAAGTATCCCCACTCTCCCCTACATGTCGTCCACCAACAAAGTTAAATTATAAGAGGAATATAGATAATCAAAAATACGAAGATTTGCCAGATTTTTTAGAGTAAAATATGTAGAAGTTCTGTTTTTTTTTCTGAGCTAAAAGATGTACATATTAATTATGCATGATTACTTTTAACTGTTCATTCATTAAAATTCAGCAAAATCTTTTTAAGTTTTCAGTTAACTTAATGTTTAAGGGGGCTCAGGACTTGATCGATACGGAAAAAACATGTAAACAGAGCTCTCGCTTCGAGTCTATATAAAAACAGAAGTATTCAGTGTAATTAATTCAAACTTCCTGATATTTTAAAGGTATGTTTGTAGTCTTATAAAATTATAAAATGAAGTACTTCAATGTACTATAATAATAAATATAGCAAAATTTATGTAACACAATTTTCGAAAAAAAAAATTATGGGTTATATCACCACCCGCAAGATATCTTAACGTTGAATTGACATAATAACCTAATTTTTGCTTTAAAATGATCCGGAAACTTAACTCTTTAGAATGAATTAAAGATATAAACTATCACTCAACAAAAAAAAAACAACAACAAAAAAAAACATTATTAAAAAACTTTCAATTTTTAAAATTTAAAAAACCCCTAAAAAGACACAACTTTTTTTCATTAATAATACTCAAAATATTAAACTATCTAAAACATATTAATTCATTCTATAGATAATGATTTTATATTCATGCAAAAAAAAAAAAAAAGCCATTCCATTAAATAGTTTTTTAAATTTTAGTGTTAGTTGTCAAAAATCAAGTTTTGAGAAAACGCGACTTAAATTTGAAATTATATGGATGCGGCTTTGAAATTGTCGATACATATATACTTATAACTCCGTTAAAAATGCGAATATTTTTATGCAGTTTTTTGCATTGAGTTCAGAATTAATTGAATAATCAAACTAGATCATAAAAAATCGATTTTTTAAAAAAAGTTTTCAAGCGCTCAGCCCCCTTAAATTAAAAAAAAAATGTTTGAAGTTTAAAACTGGAGATATTTTAAAAAAATCTAAACATTTTAGGAGAAAAAAAGAAACAATAGTTTTTGTACATCCTATTAAATCTAATATAAAATACGACATGGGAATTTCCAAAGCTATTTTAAGACATTAAAAAATATTTGAAAAGCATTTAAAAATCTTAGAATAGTAGACTTTACAGACAAAAACGCAGAAAGCTTTTCATTTTTAAAATGAGATGCAGTCTGGCATCTTAAATTAAGATGTTTTTGGAGAAATAAGTACTGCAAATAGCGCTGCGCTTTTAACTTAATTACCTAAAAAACTTTGTTGATCTGGAAAAATAAACATTTGTTAAAAAGTCTTAATACAAATAATGTTTATACATTTATTGAAGCTAGTTATTGCATTTATTTTGTTTGTTTGTTTACGAATAAATATAAAATTTATTTTATAGAAATGATTAATTTCGCCGTTTACGTAGGTAAAAGAAAGAACATTTTTAACCTCTTTAGTCCCTGAGTACCCATATGGGTACATCAGTTTTGCCCCATTTCATTAATGATACTCAAATATAAATGAAATTTCGATATAAGAATAATATGTTTCGAATTCTAAGATTCGAGATAATGAAAATAAAACAAAAATCTCGCTCAGAAGTCAAACGAGAGAAGAAATAATTCAGTAATAATTAAAAATACTGTAATAATCGACAGTAGCGAATAGGTTAAAAATCAATCAAGATTCAGTTAATTTTCGAAAAGTTTTTATAAAATAGCATTATTGATTTTTGACGTTAGTTATTATTTTATGAAGTAAATAAGTAAATAATTATAATTATCATATTTAATATATAAAATTGAAGATTTTCCAGTTTTTTTTGAGTAAAATAGGAAAATCTTTCATCAAAAAATTAAATTATAAGAGGAATATAGAGAATCTAAAGCACGCGAAGATTTGCTAGATTTTTTAGAGTAAAAAATGTATAAATTCCGGTCGGGTTTTTTCTTCTGAGTAAATGATGTGCCGATTAATTAGGTATGATTACGTTTAACTGTTAATTCATTAAAATATAACAAAGTATTTTTAAATTTGCACTTAGCTGGATGTTTAAATTTAAAAAATAACTCTTTGAGATTTAAAATAGAGATATTTTTCAAAAAAAAAAAAAAAAAAAAAAAAAAAACTTTTTTAGAGAAAAAAGAACAATACTTTCGTTTATTCTATTAAATCTAATATAAAATACGACATGGGAATTTCCAAAGCTATTTTAAGACATTAAAAAATATTCGAAATACATATAAAAATCTTAGAATAGTAAGTAGTCTTTGCAGACAAAAACGTCGAAAGCTTTTCATTTTTAAAATGAGACGTAGTCTGCATCTTAAATTAAGACGTTTTTGGGGAAATAAGTACTGCAAATAGTGCTGCGCTTTTAACTTAATTACCTAAAAAACTTTGTTGATCTGGAAAAATAAACATTTGCTAAAAAGTCTTAATACAAATAATGTTTATACATTCATTGAAGCAAATTATTGCATTTTTTTGTTTTTTTATTTACGAATGAATATAAAATTTATTTTATAGAAATGATTAATTTCGCCGTTTACTTAGGTAAAAGAAAGAGCATTTTTGAAAATCAATCAAGCTTCAATTAATTTCTGAAAAGTTTTTATAAAGTAGCATTGTTGGTTCGTGACATTATTTATTTATTAAAGGAAATAAATAAATATTTATAGTTATTATATTTATTATATGAAATTGCTTATATTTATTTTGCTAATAAGTTATTTAACCCTTTTACTACCGCATTATGAATTCATAAAAATTTTACATTCTAAAGTATTTTACGGAAATTGTTTGAACTAAAAATTAAAAGATTGACATAATCATTTAATAAATATCTGAAGGATTAATTAAATTTGAATTTACAGGGATTTTGTGCAATTTTTATAACTCTACTCAATTTGTTTTATTTTTAATTATTTTCTTAGTATTTTGTAGAATTATAAAATGTACAAATATGATGTTCTTACAATATAAATATACAAATATTTCCGAATAGAAAAATCCCCATCTTCCTTCCTCAGCGCCAAAAAAGCTGAAAAGATGCAAACCCAAAAGAAATCGTCCTTTAAAAAATATTTTTGTTTTGTGTAACCAATAATGCTTTTGGAACAAGATAAAATAATGTATCTGAAACTCATTCTAATCAGTATTACAAATAACTGACGTATTAAAAGAATTTTATATTAAGTTCTTTTAATGGTACTTATAAGTACCGTCGGTAGATAGAGGGTGAAAAAAATCTTAACAGGGTCTGATTACAAATTTGTCGAAGAATTCACTTGTAAATAAAACTCATCTTTGAAATATTCTAAGAAAGATTACTAATGTTTCCTTCGACAGTTGTGAATATACAAAGATAGAAAGCCAACGTTTAGAAATGCATAAAATAATGTAAGAAAAGGTAATTAACAGCCGTTTCGAATCTACTATCGAGATTCTTCGTCACCAGTGCAAGACTTAACGTACTAGAAAAAGCAAAGCTGGGACTTGGGGGGGGGGGTTTGTATCCATATATTCATTGATTAGTATCACTACAGAATACACAATATAAGACGTACTACTACATTTGGGTAAAATCCCTTTTGTTTTTGCTTCATTTTGGATTTAACGGATTTCTAACTTATTCTATTGACGATTATTTTCCCAATTTTTAGGCTATGATTTCGCGACTTTCACAAAAATTGCTCTATATATTTAACTAACATAATATGCAAATGAAATTTTGATATCGTTGACGCATGCGCAGTGAAAAATTATTTAGTAAATATTCTCATTTTTCATACAATTTTTATTATGTTTTAATTCTAATTACAAGGTATTGTGTGCAATATTATTTGTTATATTTTCAGAAATGAATGTTACTTTATATTAAGAACTCTGCAACTTATAAGCAAAAGACTTTGCAAAATGTGGGGCCATTTTTATAAAAACCTTAATTTCTGTACGAGTATATATGGTATGCGCATAAAAATGGACGCAGTTTATTACAATAAGCCACTTAATCATAATCTTGAGTTTGAGCGCTTTTGCTACATTAATTTTGACAGGATTATCCCAAAGATATTCATTCTTTTTTAATTTGTTGACGGTTCCCTATGGTGTTTCGAGAAAAAAATCTTCACGGAAACGTATGACTTGTACTATTATATTTACAAACTAAGAGTTTAAGAATAATTCCTCATGTATTTTTCTAGATATTTAACAAAATGTCTAAAATCGCAAGTGGACGCTCATCAATGGCCATGTAGTGTATTTTCGCTTCGCATATCATTATACCTGCAGTACTTGCTTCTCGTTTGAGCATACCTTATTTTCTCGGTTGCTTTACATTACATCCAATTGTTTATACTGCAAATGCTTTGTTTTTATTTGTCGTAGAGGAAACATCTAAAGTGTTACGCAATCTCCCGCTAGCTCCAAAATCTTTATCACAGGCTCTGCATTATAAATTTCGTTTAAACAATATTTTTCGTTTTTAGAAATTTAAAATTTTATTTGAATCTCCGTTATTTTTTTCATTTTAATTTCGGATTTTCCAAAAAATTTGGAGTTTTAGATTTATTTAACCTTTACGCAGGGCTCGTTCAGTGTCTACCTGAGAATACATGTATTCCCGGACAGATGCTGTCTCAGCCCCTCTGTAAAGGTTAAATAATTTTATTAAAATAAATAATTTCCTTTTATAAATATTTTAAAATTAAACTTATTGGTGCTACCATCTATATAAGAATTTCATAGCTATAAATTAACAATTTAGATTGATTGATTGAAGAATATGTTCTTTTCACAGAAATATTATACGAAATCCTCTGTACTGTCTGCGATCCCACTTACCCACTTGTTATATAATGCATTTTGCAGTACAAAATGACTATAAATACGATGAAATTACAAATAAATAGGTAATGTATGTAGAAATGAATTTGAGATCGTTTTTAAAATTTTTCGGTACTCACGCATTAACGCCACCGCAGCAGAAATGACTCTATATCGGCCCACTTTCCACCGAAATCCGATATGTTACTTTGTTTTTAAATATAGTGTTTTGAATTTTGAAAGTGTTTTAATTTTAAATAGTGTTTTATTTTATGATTTGTTGCAAAAAATTTAGGTGTAGATTCAAAATTGCCAAATCAGTAACTGCGGTGGCGTTAATACGTAAGTACCATTTTTTATTTTAATGGGACAAGGGAGCGTTTTGAAATCCTTTTTTTATATTTTAAAAATTGCATTTTAAATATTATTCAAGGATACATTATATGCATTATGACATACATTTGTCACAACAAATGTAAAAAAAAAAAAAAAAAAAAAAAAAAAAAAAAAAAAAAAAGTTGGAAAAAATAGGGAAATTTTTGTAATATTTTAGATTTAACGGGAATTTTTCAAAATGTCTCATGGGCATTCCTCATCCATAAAAATCTTCAAAAATATTTATACAAGTTTCATTTACATAAATAAATAAAACTGTGCATTGAATTTTATACATCTTAATACAAAGGTAAGAAAAAAAATATTTTCTCATTTTTTCTGAAATTTTGAGCATTTTTGAACCTATTTTTACCATTAACTACCTATAACTTTTACAATTATTTTTCTTTTCAAAAAAAAAAAAAAAAAAAAAAAAACCATGCACAGTTTTATGAGATATATTATGATAAATAACCATAAAATTTTTCAAAGCATTCAGAGTAAATATAGTGCGCATGGAGCATTTTAAAAATTTCTCGTTAACATGGAATCTACCTAAAATTTAAATATGTGGATGACATGTATGAATTAAATAAATATATATAGGACAGTTGCACCATAAAATTTAACTAATAATAACAGATTGCTCAGTGGTGCACAAAACAGGAATTTTAATATACATTAGTACATATTAAAATAAAATAAAATTTTCAACGTTTCGCGCCGTCTTCTGCGGGCGTCTTCAGGAAAATATGAAATGGAAGGACTAAGTTTGCATCTTGATCGAGAGATAATATTTCTAATAAATTAAAATCTAAATGAATTAAACGTTTAAAAATGTTGCCATTTACACGTGAGTCAAAATTAAAATATTGCAACGAAATAAAAAATTTTATTTTTATTTTTATTTCCTTGCAATATTTTAATTTTTACTCAAGTGTAATTGGCAACATTTTTTTAAATTTTAATTCATTTAGTTTTTAATTTAGTAGAAATATTATATCTCGAACAAGATGCAAACGTAGTCCTTCCATTTCATATTTTTCTGAAGACGCCCGCAGAAGACGGCGCGAAACGTTGAAAATTTTATTTTATTTTAATATGTACTGTATATTAAAATTCCTGGTTTGTGCACCACTGAGCAATGTGTTATTATTAGTTATGTATGAATTAATTATTACTTATAATTTACAAACGTGTTTTTTTTCAATTTCTAAAAGAATAAAGTAAAAATATGAATAGTTTTTCTTAACGATCAGTTGTAAATTATTAAAGTTAATTTTGAGATAATATAACTAATGAAGTTTAATTTATTGTCAGTTTAAGTTACGATTAAAAAAAGACAGTTTTATATGAAAACGTAATTTTAACAAAGTGTTTTTAATTTGAAGTTGTTGAACTCATCTTTTCATTTAGATTTCGTCTTATTTTTCTTCTTTAGCTAACAATAAAAAATTATAATAAATACGCTGAAATTACGAATAAATATGTAGTATATGTAGAAACGATTATATTTTATTATTAACACATTTAGATTTTAAGCATTTAATTACATTTCGCAGTTGATTGTATTTTTGGAAATATGTTTAATTAATGTTTTGAGAAAAAATTCTGTTTCTTTCAAAAAAGAGAGTCGCATCGCTTTACCAACACATGCACCCTGAAAAATTAATTGATTAAAACTACAAAACATGTTTTGTTGAGTACATTTTGGTTGTTTTAAGCGAATTTTTCAGTTAAAGTAAAAAATCGATTTTGTTGCTCAAACAAAAAAAAATATTGTTAACACTCTTATAAAATTTTAACAAAATTTAATCAATTTTACTTGAGTATTACTAAAATCTTGTAATTTCAACAAAATTTTGTTGTTTTTGAAAAATTTAAATTGGTGTGCAGTAGCCATAACTCTCTCACGTAATTTTGTTTAGATGATTTACATAGCTATAAAAGATTAACATAAATTTTGGATAATAAAAACTTTTCGAATTGAGACGGTTTAATGACGTTATTATTACGTTATTGTGCATTTCAGAAGAAAATTGTGGACGAAAAATTGCAACAACAACAACAAAAATATTATGAACAATATTTTTTGTCTATTCAAACAAAATTTACATTGACCCATATTTAAATAAAAAAAATTTGTCGGACCAAACAAATTTTTGTTGATACAACAAAACTTTTTTCTGGGTGTGCAGATTCGATGATCATAAAATAGAATTTACGACATAAGTCTATAAATATTGTGAGGGAGTGACCTTTGTCATAAAGGCACTCTTGTATTTCTGAGATCGTGACTTCAATAATTTAACATGTGTAAGCGTAAAAGCGACATCTATCCTCTCTTTTACTTTAACTTTCTAGTGTGTGCGTGTCTCTTTCGGATTCTGCAGTTAGCTCGCGGTTATTAGTAATATGTTAATGTGAAGTATCTCAGTTTGCAGCATATAAAAGCTTGGGTTTGAGTGAATGGAGTGTGTCTCTGGCATTAGCCAGCGAGTGTCTCTGGCATTAGCCAGCGAGAGAGCATCTATGGCGTTAGCCAGTGTGTGAGTATCTGTGGCGTTAGATAGCGAAGTGAGATATTGTTCAGCGAAGTGCTAGCCGATTGAAAGTAGCAGCGGGCCTCCAGTGAAGTGTAAAGGAGTTTCGATAGTTGACTTGAGAGTTGGCCGGGGTAAGAAACTTCATAGTAGTTTCATTTTGATTATTTATGAATAAAGAATTACACACAGCCACTGGCTGTCTAATTAAGCTTTATCTAGCAGCTCAGCCAAGAGATAGAGAGAAGTATTAGAAGGTGCCACGATTGAGCTAGGCCGGAGCCTGTGAGTATGCGTTTAGCTTTTTCATAGTATTCTCAGTTGTGTAAAATTAAGACTTGCTCCACTTCCCTTCAACCCTCATCATTTTAATAAACTTTGTTGTTTTATCTTAAGTACTGAGTATGTCTGCATTTAACTCCCATCACGACCAACCAAACGTTACAAATGACACTCAGCGTGTATATAACGTTACAACATAGATAAAAATCTATATATATAAAATAAGAGACATCTGCCTGCCTCACCGCGGATATCGCTGAAATTATAACACCCGTGTCTCTGAAATTTTTTGTCTTGTGGGGATGGTAACACAGGAAAGTGCACTTCGCAGCCGGATTTTTAAATTTCAATTTATGTTTTGAATAAATTAAAATTTAATAGGTAAGAGGATATTTGCCGCTTTACACCTATCTACGGCAACGAAGCAGCCAGGTAAGATGCTATTTTCAGCTCGCCACCAATCCGTGGCAACGAAGCAGCCAACCAATGAAAGCAAGTGGTAAATGTGGATTTAAGAACTAAATTTCATGGCTGAATGCTAGCAACAAATTGCACACGCATTTTTTAATTTTTCCTGTTTTGAAGATTTTGTTTTCCTGATTGATTTACAATCGATCTTGAAAATCTATCCATGGCACTATACAAAAAAGGAGTAAATTAGATAATTACTCCTTTTATGTTTTCTTAGGATTTGTTTAGATTTCCAGCGCACGTTGCGCCCGTGCTCAGAAGATTTTGCATGGATTAGGTCTCATCAAAGAAAGAAATTTTAAAATAATTCAATTATTGCATTATTTTTGTGGTTCAAAACAGCTAAAATCAACGATTATATTTCTTTATCCTTTCAAAACATGGTTTTTGTAATAGAAATACATACCTGTGTTCGTTCGGATAAAATTTAAAATAATTTAAAATTTACTACAGTTTGCAAAAAAAAATTTAATTTTTTTTCTACTTTTGTATAAATGGAGATTTTAAATATCTGCAGCTTGTTTGAAAACGTCTATTGTCAGGGCAACGCCGAGCGGATCAGCTGGTAAATAATAAATCTAAACACTTGAATAAATTTTTTTATTTTACTTGGCAGAGGTGTAACTAGAAATTAAAAACAAATATTATTGACGTATTTCGATTCCATCTAATAAGAACCATAATCATAATAAAATAAAAATGAAAATACAAATCGTTTCTCGGCCAATACAAACGGCACTTTTATGGATTATGGTTCTTATTAGATAGAATCGAAACATGTCAAAAATATATATATTTTTAATTTTTAGTTACATCTCACTCAAGTAAAATAAAATTGTTTATTCAAATGTTTTTATGTAAAAGGTGTACAGGGTGTCCGAGAAAGATCCGTACAACTTCAAAAAATTATTGAAAAAGAAACAATAGGATTACAGCGCAACTAATTAGTACATTAGATAGAATAACTCAAAAAGTTTTTTTTCCTATAACTTAAGTTATTACCTTAGGAAATTTCTACATGAGACCCTTTCGTAGCACGAACAATATCAAGACCATATTCCAATTCCATCCACGACCGTTTCAGCATACTAACATGAACAGTAACTACAGCTGTTTGGATGTTTTGCTTTAATTCTTCGAGACTGTTAACTTGCGTTTGGTATACAGTATCTTTAACATAACCCCAAAAGAAAAAATCCAGTGGTGTTAGGTCAGGAGACCAGGGTGGCCATGCAATGGGACCATCCCTGCGCTGTGGAAAAGAATTAGTCAGCGACTGAAATGTGTTTGCGTATCGGATTTTGTTTCGATAAACCACGCAACACATTGAGCTTTCTTCACGCGATCCGCCATTGAAATAACTAAAATGCTTTAATATTCCTTTGCATGACATGTAGCGCCATCTATGGTCAGAAACATACTGCAAAAAAAAACTTTTTGAGTTATTCTATCTAATGTCCTAATTAGTTTCGCTGTTACCCTACTGTTTTTTTTTTCAATAAATTTTTGAAGTTGTACGGATCTTTCTCGGACACCCTGTATTTCTTAAAATCTTGTGATTTAAAAATCTAAATGTTTAAATAACTTTTTTTTATGAATATAATAAATCTTTCGTTTATAGGTACGAAATGTTGTCTGATGAAATAAATTTTGAAAAGGCATGCTCTTTAATAACGGAAGAAATTCTTCATGAAGCTATAAACTGTGTTTATCCCCATTTTCAGTTCCTTTTAATATTTACTTTCATAAAAGTATGTCTTAAAGTCAAGCATTTAATAAATAGGCAGAGATGTATGAAATGAAAATTACTTAAAATTTACAATCATGTTTGTTTTTAGTTCCAAGAGAATAAAGTAAAAATATAAGAAGTTATTTTCAACAGTAAATTGTAAATTATTAAGTGGCATTAAATATTTTTAATAAGTAATGTATTGGGGAAGATAAGTAGAGAAATTTAAAATTATTATCACTTTAGATTGCGATTTTTAAAAATAACGATTTATATTTAAATATAATTTTATCAAATTGTTTTTAATTTGAAATTGTTGAAATTTTCCCTTTTCTTTTCTTTTTCGTCTTATTTTTTTCATTAGTTTACAATACAAAATCACTATAAGTGCGCAGGAATCACCAATAAATATGGAATATATGTAGAAACGAATAATTGCTCTTTTTAATGTTTTTAGCTTTTGAGCATTGCATTACATTTCGAACTTGATTGTGCAGGGTGTTTCAAAAATGACCGGTATATTTGAAAAATCAATAAAAACCAAACGGATTGCGATAGAAATACAGAGTTTGTTGCAATGTGCTTGGGATTACAATAAATTTTTAGGCAGACAAGCTGTCGAAATTAGTTAGAATTTTGAACAACAGATGGCGCTGCGGTCTGGAAAAGCTAAAGTACGATATTTTCGACATATACACTATGCGCAGCAATAATATAACGTAGTCTCTCAACTAAATAACAAGGAAATCGCCTGCAGCGCCATCTGTTGTTGAAAATTTTAACTAATTTCAAAAGTTTGTCTGCCTGAAAATTTAATGTTGTCCCAAGCATGTTGCAACAAACGGTGTTTTTTCTATCGCGGACGGTTTAATTGTTCTTGATTTTTCAAATATACCGGTCATTTTTGAAACACCCTGTATTTCGGAAAATAATTTAATTAATGTGTTGACAGAAATTTCTCTTCTATTTAGAAAAGAGAATTGTATCCCTTTTCCCACAACATGCAGATTAGAAGATTATAAAATGATATTTACGACAAAACTCTAATACATGCATAAAAATAAATAATAACTTTTTCATTTTATACGCACCAAATGTTGTCCGATGAAATAAATTTTGTAAAGGCAAGCTCTTTGATAACGGAAGATAACCTTCATGGAGTCATAAACTTTGTTTGCCCTCATTTTTTGCTCCTTTTAACGTTTGCTTTAATAAAAATATATCCTAAAGAGAAACATTTAAGTATGAGGCTAACATGTATAAATTGAAATTTCTTTAGATTTATGAACATGTTTTGTTTTCCAACCTGTAAAAGAATAGAGTAAAAATGTAAGTAGTTCTTTTGAACAGTAAGTTGTAAATTATTAAATGGTCCTAAAGTTTAAAACAAGTCAAGTATTGGATAAGATAACTGGTGATGTTTAAATTATTCTCGATTTCAGTTACGATTTAAACAAGTTGGAAATTGCACGTGAAGCGTCGGAAATGAATGCGTTCGTACGATAACGAAATTTTAAAAATATTACTCTCATATATCAATCTCATAAAATTGTAAATAATTACAATTAAATTGCGCACCAAACAATGTTCTTTCTATACCATTAAGCAATGGAATAAATTTGTGTGGCCTTGTAAATCAATAACAAATATTCTTTGCACCACAGATTATGCAAAATATATATTATAATATGTACTTTATAGATGCACATCAATTTTATTACGTTCGAATGAAAATAAAATGCATTTGAAACATCTTTCCCCAATTAACCTCAATGTAACGGAACACTTTTGATTGTCCCTGTAGTTGAACTATACATCCGATTTTGATAAAATTTGAAATAACTCGACAAAATTATGTAATAATTATGTATTTAAAATTTCAAACGATAAAAATACATTTGAAATTTTTTCTCCATTGACCGTAATGTGACGGAATCCTTTTGATTGTCCCTGTAATTGAACTATGCATTAGATTTTCATAAAATTTGAAATGACTCTACAAAATTATGTAATAATTATATATTTTAAATTTCAAACGATTCAGTTGGATAGTTTTTGCGTTGCTATATGCGGACAGACGAACAGACCGACGGACTGAACGACAACAATAGGGGCTACGTATTTACATAATTACGAACGAACCTAAAAAAAGAAACCCAACGATTTATATCGAAATATAAATTTAGCAAATTGTTTTTAATTTGAAATTTCGAATTTTTCTCTTTATTTTTTATTTTGTTTTTGTCTGTTTTTCTTTAGTTTACAATACAAAATTTCTATAAATACGCTGAAATTACGATTAAATATGTAGTAGATGTCGAAGCAAATATGTGCACTTGTTAACACCTTTAGATCTAGTGCATTTAATTACATTTCACATTTGATTGCATTTCTGAAAGTTATTTAATTAATGAATTGACAGAAATTTCTGTTTTTTCTTCAAAAAATAAAATTGCATCCTTTTTTTTACAATACACAGATTATATGATGATCAAACAGGATTTACGACAAACTTCTATAAGCATACATAAACTGGTCACTGGGGGCCACCGTAATACTTACCCATGATGGATATGCATAATAAAATTTATGAAAATGAAAGATTTATAAACTATTTATAAAATGCATTGCAATTCCAAAACAAAATTTAAATGTATATTTAAATATTTTTAATATTCATAGTGATGCCCCATTAATGAATGGCTGACGAACCAGTTTTGACAAATTATGTAAAACGTTATAATACTAGAGTAGTACTGAATCGCATAAAAGAAACATCATTATTACTGTTTGATAAAATGCCATTTAATTTAATACTGGCGGTGCCGCCTAGCAACCAAAATGTACCAAATTATATCAAAATGTAAAAAGTTTTCTGCGCAAACGATAAATTGACAGATAATTGACATTGATAATTGACATTGACATTGATAATTGACATTATATTTTTATTTCTACAGCTTTTAACTAAGCTGTGTGAAAAAATATTCTTTTTGTTTTTGAGTTGTGATTCGAATTTTTTTATGAGAATATGTGTAAAAAAAAGGTGGTTTATAATTGAGTTGTTTTAATAATTATCTGTGTTCGAAGGAACTGAGATGTGTTTTTGCGTAAGAATAAACTGTCTTTAGAACAAGAGATGTGAATTTAATTTTGAGTCGAGTAAAAAAATCTATACATATAATAAAACAGTAGGACCCGGTGTGTCTGTACATTGAAGATAATTGACAAAAATGGAGTCAGGGCGATAAAAGAAAACCAATGAAACACAAAAAAAAATTTTTTGAATTTTTTGTCTGTCTGTCTGTCTGTCTGTCTGTCTGTTTGTTCGAGGTTACCTTCGTAACTACTGAATGGATTTTTATGCGGTTTTCACTAATGAAGAATGCACACTCCCGGGCAGTGTATAGGCTTTGTTTCATCAAAATCGGACAACAGACAAAAAAGTAACAAAAAGAAACAAAAGAAACTATTAGGTGCGCTGCTCACGTTTTTTAGTACATAACGTTTTTTAGTACATATAAAATACAATAGATGTCACTGTGCGATTTTAAAACGCGCTATCGTTATGTTTTCGCCAGTCTACTTAAGTATGAGAAAGTTTCAAGCTGGCTGTCGTTCCATGTGGTTTAGTCGGTAGAACGTCAGTGCGCCATACTGATGGCCCGGGTTCGATTCCCAGCATGGAATTTTTTTTCACTATGTTGGCATTAACGCCTATAAGCAATTAAAAGAATTTGAAATATTGTATTCAAGGCGAATTTTCTCTCTGGGAAAATTTCCTTGCATTAATATGTCAGTGTAATTTTTTTTTCGATTTAATTTTTTTTTCGAAACTTTGTTTTTCTTAAAAAATTACAGTAAATATTTGATATTTCCCAACGTTTTTTGAATGATCGACTTGCTTTTTTTTTTTTTTTTTAATGTATGTCTGAACCTTATCTAACTACTTCTTCAAGATTTCTTTAGATAAACCGACCAGCGTAGCGGGCGAAGGCCGCTAGTTGATAGTAATTTCGAACATTTCATAACTATATGCGAAGAGAAATCAGTGAGTTGTTAGTCTGCGTCAACGAGTGAAGGATAACTGTTAAATTGTTTGGTGCTGTTTTGTTTTTTCTTCGATGTTAGAATAATCTTTTAAAGAGTCAAGAAAGGTAAGTGCACCTATTTAATTTTTATTCGTTAAAAATGAGTATGAAAGAATTAAAAGCGAAAAAGAAAATATAAAAAACAAATTTGGCAAAACTAAAAGAAAAAATATTGAATTCTGAGCTAGAATTAAATTAATTAATTTTCATAAAAGAGAAACGGAATAAATTACAGCAAAACTTTTCTGAGTTATTTGAGTCTATTTATAAAATAAGTAAAGAAAATGAAATTGAGGATTTTATTAAGGAAATTAATGAAATATTAGAAATAATGGAATTTGAACTTAGCAAAAAGTTATCAAAAATGAAATTGCAAACTGTTAATTTAAAAAAGTCTCAAAGGCTGAAATAACATAAAATTGCAGAAATTAACTCTTCCTGTATTTACGGGAAATTTGCATGAGTGGCTTTCTTTTAAGGATATATTTAAGGCTACTACTGTACATGAAAAATAAAATTTGTCAGGGGCAAGGAAATTGCAATATTTGAAGTCTCCATTGAGAGGAGATGCATTTCGTATAATTCAGTCTATTTCAATCGTGGATTCTAATTATGAAATTGCATGATCGTTTTTGGAAAAACGTTTTTCAAATTCCAGAGAACAAGTTTATGCGCATTTAAAACTTTTTTTTTATATTCCCGTTATTCAGAATGAGTCCCCAGTAGCATTATTAAATCTAATAGATATAACAAATGAATGCATTAGGGTCGTTAGAGATTTTAGAACAAAAAGTTGAGGGGTTTTCCACTACTATGTTTGCTTATATTTTGGCTCAAAAATAAGATGTAAATACAAAAATGTGGTGGGAAAGACATCTTAAGCGGGATAATTTACCGAGTTTAACTGAATTACTCGAATTCATGAGAGATCACACGCGTACACTAAGTGCGTCCAAACAAGTAATAACAAAACAAAATTTTCAAAACGAAAGCCAAACAAAGCATAGCTTTTCAAAGATAACTTCCATGGTTACGAGTTTAAATGAGAAAAATATGCGCAAATGTGTTGTATGTAACCAGGAAAATCACAGTGTTTTTAAATGTCCCAAATTAAAAAAAATTTAATGTACAGGAAAGAAAAGATTTTGTTAAAAAACATAATTTGTGCTTCAATTGTGTTTCAAAATTCCACTGCGTCAAAAAATGTAACTCAACATTTTCGTGCTCAATATGCTATAAACGCCACAATATACTTATTTGTTTTGATAGGTGTGAGAGAAATTCCTGTGCGATGGGATACACAAAAAATTATAGTGATAAGGAAGCGCCAAATTCATTGGCAACGAATGAAAATAAACAAACATTAGATGCTGACGCCATACCCTTTGAGATAAATAACTAAATTTAGAATTTAACTGGTACTGCGAATGTGAGATCGAGTAACGTTAAAACAGTTTTTCTTTCCATTGCGATGGTTTATATGAGAGATAAATTCGGAAATATGTACGGACTTTATTGGAAAATGATTCAATGAGCAATTTTTTAACATTGCACTTAGTTGAAAGAGTAGGAATTCCAAAATTAGTCATGTTTCGGAATCGTGTTTAAATGGATCCTCTGTAGCGGTGAAAAATAAAACTACTGCCTTAATCAGTAATAATTCGGGAGATTATAGTCGGAAGTTGGATTTCCTTATCATACCAAAAATTTTGCAAATTATGCCCCCGAAATATATTAATATTTCAGAGCTAGGAATTCCAGAGTCTATTATTCTTGCTGATCCTGAATTTAAAAGGCAAGGGAAAATAGATCTTTTGATAGGAGTGGAAGTATTTCTAGAATTGATAAAGGTGGGTCGTACGAAGTTACCAAATTCTAAATTAATACTGCAAAATACGATGTTCAGTTGCATAGTAAGTGAGAGTGTTTACGATTGTAACGGTCAGGAACAAATACATTGTGGGTTAATTACTGAAACAGATTTAAATTTCGAAATGAAAAAATTTTGAGAAATTGAAAGAGTAGAAGAAAGTACACCATTGAGAAACACAGAAGAATTAGCATACATCAAAGAGATATAACAGGCAAATTCATAATCAAAGCAATGAATTTAATCTATTTTCTGCAAATCTAAGCAATTTGCAGAAAATAGATTAAATTCACTTTGGAATAGGTTATTTAAAAATCCAAATCTTTTAGAGTTATATTGCGTATTTATGTCAGAGTATAGAGAGCTAGGCCATATGGAGGAAGTAGAGAAAACAAATGAGTTGATGCATGCGAATTATCTACCTCACAATGCTGTTTATAATGCTGTATGTAATGCTGCATGTAGCTGTATGTATGTAAATAGTTTACGCATGTTTTATTTTCATACGTATATCCATGATGGGTAAATATTATGGTGGCCCCCAACGACTAGTTTTGATTGATTAAAATTGATTAAATCCAAGTGATTTTTTAAATCATCAGATTTTAAAACGTTCACCTTTTTATATAAACATTTTAATAAAAATTTTAATTTTACTTAAGAAAGGTGTTATAATAAAAAAAATCCCTGTCGGCTGGGCCTATAGGCGGAGGTAGATTTCGAAGAGTGCTCATTTCAACAAATATATATATATATATATATGATTAGAGATAAACCCAGTTTAATAACTTCATTTGGCCGTTTATGAAAATTTTTTTATTTCATTTTTCTGCAAAAACTGGTTTTATCAGAATCATCTTAAGAAAAATTCAGCTCAAATGCCCATTATGACAACATATTTTGAAATAGATTCTAAATTTATTAAAAAATCGACCAAAACAGTACATTATACAGTTCCTAAATAACAAAAAACTGTCAGTTGAAAGCATTTGAGAAAAAAATTGAATTTAAAAATGAGTCATAAAATAACAGATTTGTTGTTTGAATATATCCTTAACCATGATTGCTTCGGAAAATTTTGTGCGAAATACTAACTTTGACAGCATTTTTAAAAATATATTCTATCTTTATCAAAAAATTGGCCAATGCGACACAGTATATAGTTCCTAAATAAGAGGATCTGTAAATTGGATGCATTTGAGAGCGAAAATGGATTTTAAAACGAGTCATAAAAAACGCAATTTGCTATGTGAAAACTTCCTTAAATTTTCAAATCTCGAAGACTTCGGGAAATTCTGTTCAAAATACCCATTTTTGGTAGCCTTTTTCAAAATATATTCTGTCTTTATCAAAAAACCGATCAATGCATCGCATTATATAGTTCCTAAATAAGAGGATCTGTAAATTATATGCATTTGAGAGCAAAAATGTATTTAAAAACAAGTCAGAAAAAAACGCAATTTCTTATTTGAACACTTCCTTAAATTTTCAGTTACGATGATTTCTGAAAATTCTGTTCAAAATACCCTTTTTGGTAGCCTTTTTTGAAATATATTACGTCTTTATCAAAAAACTGACCAATGCATCACATTATATAGTTCCTAAATAAGAGGATCTGTAAATTGGATGCGTTTGAGAACAAAAATGGATTTAAAAATGAGTCAGAAAAAAACGCAATTTCTTATTTGAATACTTCCTTCAATTTTCAGTCCCGATGACTTTCGGAAATTCTGTTCAAAATACCCTTTTTGGTAGCCTTTTTTGAAATATATTCTGTCTTTATCAGAAAATTGACCAATTTGTCACTTTATACAGTTTCTAAATAAGAGGATCTACCATTTGGATGCGTTTAAAATCAAAAATGAGTCAGAATATAAGCCGTTTGGATTTGAGGTTTTTTCTCCAACTCCTATTTTTGTTTAATTTCTTTTTGCTATACGAATTGGTCCTACGAAAAACTTGTCAATATAAAAGTTGTAGATATTTTTGAGAAGATGTAAAATAAATTTAATCAGATTTGATAGCTTAAAAATTGACGGAGTTACGGATTTTTCTCTTTTTTCAGCGCCCTTTTTCTTTTAGTTTTTAATTTTTTTCATCAGTAAAAGTTGGTCCTATCAAAAACTTGTAAATACAAAAGTTTTAGATAATTTTAAGAACATTTATAAAAAATTTATTTGGACTTGATATCTTGAAAATTGACAAAGTTATGAATTTTTTTCTCTCAAAACCCCTGTTTTTTTCGCCCCTTGAGCCCACTTCTAAATTTATCAAAAATCTGTCATGCATAAACTTTTGGCCCATTTTTAAGAAGTAATATAAACTTTAAACCGATTCGATATCTACTTTAATTAAGAAGTTATGGCGTTTTTTCGGTTTTCACAAAAACGCCCCCTATTCCGACCCCCTTGGTCCGATTTTGCCCATTAACGAACTCAGCCAAGATTTTATCCCCATTGATTTTATGTACAAGTTTGGTGGAGATTGGCGAAGAATTATAGAAGTTATCGTGTCCATAAAAAAGTGAGATATATATATATATATAGAGAGAGATAGATAGATAGATATATAAACTGGTGCGATTGCAATAGGTAGTATTTCTTACGAAATCTACCTAAAAAAGACATTGACATGTTTCGGAACCATCAAATAAGTTCCATAATCATAATATAAATAATATAATAGAGCGCGTGTTTTTGTGTTTTATGTTATTTATATCTCATTGTAGCGTTTCATTTGTATTGACCGTGAAATATTTTGAAATTTTATTTTATTTATATTATGATTATGGAACTTATTTGACGGTTCCGAAACATGTCAATGTCTTTTATTTTTATTATAACACCTTTCTTATGTAAAATTAAAATTTTTATTAAAAAATATTAATTTCATGGAAAGATAGTTTAAATGTAAGAATGCATCGGACACTCATAGATTTTACATTACAGAGGGGAATTCGAAAAGTGGGTGACTAGGAGCCTCAAGAAAAGAAATTCTACACAGAGCTATAAACTTTGTTTATCTTCATTTTCTGTTCCTTTTAACGTGTACTTTCATAAAAATATATCCTAAAGACAAAGATGTTATGAAGAAGCTGAGATATAAGAATTGAAAATTACAAGCACGTTTGTTTTCAACTCTTGGAAGATAAAGTAAAAGTACAAGTAGTTATTCTCAACAGTGAATTGTAAATTTTTAAATGGCATTAAATGTTTTTATAAATGTAATGTATTGGAGGAGATAACTAGTTAAATTATTATCATTTCAGATTGCGATTTTTTAAATGGCATTAAATTTATTTTTTTAACACCTTTATCTATTCAGCACTGAAATAAATTTCACATTTCATTGCATTTCTGAAAATAATTAATTAATGTGTTGACAAAAATTTCTGCTTCACTCAAAAAAGAGAATTGCATCACTTCTTTCAAACATGCAGATTAGACGGTGATAAAATGGGATTTACGACAAAAGTCTATAAAAATAAACAAAAATAAATAATAACTCTTTTGTTTCATATGTCCCAAATGTTGTCTGATGAAATAAATTTTGAAAAGGCATGCTCGCTAATAACGAAAGAAATTCCTCACAGAGCTATAAACTTTGCTTACCTTCATTTCCTATTCTTTTAACGTTTACTTACATAAAAGTATATCTTAAAGACAAACATTTATTCAAGGCGCTTAGATGTTTGATAGAAAATTACTTAAAATTTACAAACATGTTTGTTTTAAGGTCCAGGATGATAAAGTAAAACTATGAGTATTTATTCTCAACAGTAAATTATAAATTATTAAATTATATTAAATGTTTAAAAAACGTAATGAATTGGGGAAGACAACCAGTGAAGTTAAAATTATCATCACTTTAGACTGCGATTTAAGAAAAAAGGTTTTATATCGAAATATAATTTTAGCAAATCGTTTTTAATTTGAAGTTGTTGATTTTTTCTTTTTCTTTCACTTTCGTCTCATTATTTTTTTCTTCTAGGATATAACACAAAATTACTATAAATGCATAGAAATCACAAATAAATAGGTAATATATGTAGAAATGAATATGTGCTCTTTTTTAACCCCTTAAAGCGTAGTGTTGCCGGGTCGGCAACACCTAAAGTTCCTCCTGTTTAGAGACACAAAAACTCCGTGAATATTTAAAAAACTACTCTAATGGCTACTTTAAATCTTTCTTATGAGTTCTAGATGGCAGCACCACAGAGATCAAACTCTACTGTTTTAAAATGATAGGTAAAATATTTTACTGTAATAAGCGCTTCACAGCAATGCTCTTCTCACTGCGCTTATCAATGCTTTACTTATGGGAGGTTACCACTTCGGCAACAGCTGTATAATTAAAATGGTTAGTGCAATGTTTACAAAACAATACCCGTGTACTCCTCTAGGCCTAAATAGATTGCCTAATTTTTTTTTCTTTAAATTCCAACCTTAAAGAGTAGTGCGCCGGAAAGGGTTAACACTTTTTGAGTACTTAATAACATATCACACATGATCGCATTTCTGAAAATTATTGATGTATTGACAGAAATTTCTGTTCCATTAAAAAAAAGGAGAATTGCATCTTTTCTAAAAAACATGCAAATTACACTGTAAAAAAAAAAAAAAAAAGTAAGGTTACTAAAATTTTTCTAGTAGACTTGTATTCCGAGAGCTTTTCATGTAACGATAACAGCAAAATTTCATGTAACCGAGGAAGGTTACATGAGTTTTTCTGTTACCATTGCATGACAAGTTCTTGGAATACAAATCGACTAGAAAAATCTTAGTAGCTGTACACATATACACTATATTGCCATTGATTATGGGACACTTGCGATTTTAGACATTTTACTAAATATCTAGAAAAATACATGAGGAATCATCTCGAAACTCTTAGTGTATAAATATAATAGTATACGTCATACATCTCCGTGAAGATTTTTTACCGAAACGCCATAAGGGACCGTCAACAAATTAAAAAAGAATGAATATCTTTTGAATAACCCTGTCAAAACTAATGTAGCAAAAGCGCTCAAACTCTAGATTATGATTGAATGCCTTATTTTAATACACTGTGTACATTTTTATGCAAATAGCATGCACACTCGCAGAGTAATTAAGGTTTTTATAAAAATGGTCCCAAATTTTTCCAAGTTTTTCCATTATAATTTTCAGAGTTCTTAGTATAAAATAATATTTTTTTCAGAAAATATGACAAACAACATTGCACACAGTACCCTGTAATCAGAATTAAAAAATAATAAAAATTGTATGAAAAATGAGTAGGTTTACTATATAATTTTTTTCTGCGCATGCGTCAAAGATATCAAAATTTCATTTGCATATTATGTTAGCTAAATGTATAGAGCAACTTTTGTAAAAATCTCAAAATCATAGCTTGAAAATTCTGAAAGTAATCGTCTATAGAAAAAGGACAAAATCCGTTGTTTCCAAAATGAAGTAAAAAAAAAGAGGGATTTTATCCAAATGCAGTAGTACATCCCATATTGTGTATTCTATATTGACACTAATCAATGAATATATGGATACAACCCCTCTTGTTTTTGCTTCATTTTGAGAATAACGGATTTTCGACTTATTCAATTGACGATCATTGTCAGAATTTTCAAGTTATGATTTTGTGACTTTCACAAAAGTTGCTCTATACATTTAGCTAATATAATATGCAGATGAAATTTTGATATCGTTGACGCATGCGCAGTAAAAAATTATTTAGTAAACCAACTCATTTTTTATACAATTTTCATTATTTTTTAATTCTGATTACAGGGTACTGTGTGCAATGTTGTTTGTCATATTTTCTGAAAAAAATAATATTTTATATTAAGAACTCTGAAAATTATAAGGAAAAAAGTTGGAAAAATTTGGGATCATTTTTATAAAAACCTTAATTACTATGCGAGTATGCATGCTATTTGCATAAAAATGAACAAGGCTTATTACAATAAGGCATTCAATTACAATCTAGAGTTTGAGTTCTTTTGTTACATTAGTTTTGACAGGGTTATTCAAAAGATATTCATTCTTTTTAAATTTGTTGACGGCCCCCTTTGGAGTTTCGGGAAAAAATCTTCACGGAGATGTATGACTTATACTATTATATTTATGCACTAACAGTTTCGAGATGATTCCTCATGTATTTTTCTAGATATTTAGTAAAATGTCTAAAATCGCAAGTGTCCCATAATCAATGGCAATATAGTGTATATACATATTTTTACTGTATAGACGGTGATAAAATAAGATTTACGAATTTCAGTATTCCGAATGTTTTACAAACAAATGAAAATTTGAAAAGGCCTCTTTGATAACGGAATAATATCCTTATGTGTAGATATAAACTTTGTTTACCCTCATTTTCTATTCCTTTTAGCATTTACTTTCATAAAAGTATATCCTAAAGACAAATTTTCAATCAAGAGGATGAGATGTATAGACTGAAATTGCTGTTAATTTAGAAACAAGTTTGTTTATCAACTCCAAAAGAATGATTTAAAACGTAGGTAGTTCTGAAAAAAAATGTTGTAAATTATTAAATGGATTATGGTTTTTTAAAAAGTAATATATTGGATAAGATAGCTAGTGAAATTTAAATTATCATTTTAGATTATGATTTTTAAAAATAAAACTTGATATCGAAAGATAATTTTAGCAAACTGTTTTTTAATTTGAACAATAATTGTTTAATAATTGTTTTTAAATTTTTCTTCTTATTTTAGTTTTATACACTGTAAAAAAATCTATAAAGGTACTAAACATTTTCTAGGAAACTGGGATTCCAAGAACTTTTCATGCAAAGATAACAGGAAAAGCTCATGTAATCGATTCTGAAACTTGTTTTCTGAAACGTTACAGAAAAAACTCTAAGAATCCCAGTTTCCTAGAAAAAGTTTAGTAACTTTACAGATTTTTTTTTTTACAATGTACGACATCGTTTCGAAATATTATACGATTAATTTTGTATTAATAGTATTACATTCTACAAAATCAGACTATTAGTTTGGTATAAATATGTAAGTAGCAGTTTAGAATATTACTTTTCGAAGGATTTTGATGACTACGAGGACACATTGATTTTACAAAATTATTTATATTTGACATAAACAATTAAAAAAAATTTTCGCTTTGTGTGCGTGTGTGTCTATATGCGACAGTTGGCAAAAATCTACCGAATGTAGAAGTCTGAAAATTTAGATGGGCATAATCCAAGGAAAATCCTGATGCACGTTATGTTCAGATATACCGTGTTTTGAGGGCTGAGGTTTATAGGTGTTTTTAAGTTTTTATGCGCTAAATTGCTATTAACTCAATTGATCGTCTTTCTTTTAGGTATCATACCTCCATTAAGTTATTCCCACATTTCTACATTCCAATTAAGATCCTCTCGCTCCCTGGGGCTCGGTACAACGCCATTTCAAATCTTTGTGCCGCAAGTTGTTAATAAATTGCTTCTTTTAATTCGATCTTTTTTTGTCGATCCTTTTTCCATTTAGTTATTATCACGTTTCTAAATTCCAGCTATGTCCCTTGCGTCCCTTATGCTCCCGTAAGTTCCAGTTCAAAGCCCCTTGAACTTTATATTCGCACCATGCATTTTTCACCTCCTAATCTTCTTACCTTCTAAGTACATAGTTTTAAAATTGAGTCTTGGACTGGTTTTTCTGAAACAATGACAACATATATTTATTAAAATAATACCTTTTTTTTACTTTACTTTAATTTTTTTTAAGCATTTGCCCAATTTTTCGCAAACATCTTTAAAATTTTATTCTAATGAATAATTCATATCCTATGCTTAGAACATCTAAAGCGCTAAATATTATGACATTTAGACATATTCCCGTGTTAGGGCGCTGCCTTTAAATATCAGTTGGCCGATTTTGCGCTCCCCCTTATAACCCTCTTAAAATGGTCCCATTAATTTGCTTTTTTTCACTAACAACTTTTTAGGTCCTCCAGCTATTATATGATCGACAATTAAACATGAACGATTTACAATGTGGCTAAAAGCGCATTAGAGTTACAAATATAAAGTTAATAACACTTCAAAGCGCGCTCACAAAATTGCATCAATCGATTTTGGATTCGATTAGAAATCTTTCCCTAAATATTGGATGGCAATGCCCTCGATGGCATCAACAAAATTAAATCGAAATCCAATCTGATAGAACATCGATTTACTGTTAATTGGGAATTATTTTATTCTAAAAAATGTTGAATAGATCATTTTTAGGTGCGTTCGTAATTATTTAAATATGTAGCACCTATAGTCGTCTTATTCATCGTCCGTCCGTCAGCATATAACAACGCAAAAACTACCCAAACTACCCAACAGAATCGTTTGAAATTTAAAATATATAATTATTACATTATTTTGGGGAGACATTTCAAGTTTTATGAAAGTCGAATGCATAGTTAAATTACAGGTACATTCAGAAGTATTCCGCTACATTACGGTCATGGAAAAAAAATTTAGTGCATTTTAATGGCGTTTACACTCTTTAGAAATAATGCAATTCATACGCATCTATGAAATGCATACTGATGCATCCTGAAATATACATTCTGTGCAATGAATATTTTTTTTATTCACATACAGGGCCACACAAAAATATTCTATTAGATAATGGTATAGGGGGAAACATTATTTGGGATGTGTTTTAATTATATTAAATTATTTCACATTTTATTCAATTGATATACGTTGCTGAGATTTACTATAAATTAAGTCTCGTATAATAGAAAGCATTTAGCATTTACAGGGACGCACAAAGTATTTTGGAAACTGTATTGTATCTGAAGTACTGTATATTTAAAAAACTTCGTTATAGTACGAACGCACCTCATTTGCTACGTCTGATGTGCAATTTCGGACTTGGTAATCAAATCATTGGTTTTACATTAATCATATCGTTTAATGGAAGAATTTTTATCGCCTTCACTGAAAAAAATGGGTTCTCAAAAAATTGAGTAAAATGTACTTAAATTTAACTACAGTCGAACACCATTATAAGGAGCTTCAAGGGACCGAAGATTTTGTTCGCGATATCCAGTGGTTCACTATATCCGACCCGTTAAAAATGTTAGAGTTTAAAAAATATGTATATAATTACCGGATGCCTATATATTCCATAATGATGTAATAAAAAAAAAAAAAACGTAAATTCTATTGGATATTGCATTAAACTGGCACAATACTAAATAAATTAACTAAAAATGAAGACAAATAGAAATACAGTAAAGTGCCGATTATCTAAGCATTCGAAACCGATCCTACACTGTAAAAAAAATCTGCAAAGGTACTAAACCTTTTCTAGGAAACTGGGATTCCAAGAACTTTTCCTGTAACGCTAACAGCAAAAATTCAAGTTTCAGAATCGATTACATGAATTTTTCCTGTTATCGTTACATGAAAAGTTCTTGGAATCCCAGTTTCCTAGAAAAATGTTTAGTACCTTCACAGATTTTTTTTTACAGTGTAGTTCGGATAAATGTTAGCATAATTGCGAAAACAATTTAAGGACTGATCCTGACTATGCTAAAATCTTTACACTTTATCCAAGTTTAGGATGTCTAACACTAATTATTGGCGCGTAGAAAATCGTTTTATTTTTATTTTGTTTGTTTACTTTTTTTATCATTTAAATTTTTCTTTTTTTCATCATCTTGTGAACTCCAGAGAGTATAATTTAAGAAATAAAGCTTTTGATTATTGTTTGCCTCAAAGAAGACATTCTTTTCAATGGTGCCGTATCTCGAAATATTCTTAAACACATTAGTTAAATAAGTTAGCTTAAATGCTTTATTGAATTGCTATGGCGAGTAATGTAAAATAACCGACGGGTGGGCATGATCATACCTGCAGAATGGCTGTCATAAAAGAAAAAGAATGCAGGTCTTAATACTCAATAAAAAGATTTATCGTTAAGTTGCACCATGTTTTATTAGCCGGCAGGCATTTTCTATATAATTAGAGTCGAAAAACTTTTTTCACATCAGCGGAAAAGTAAAAAAAGAAAAAAAAATCATGGTTGACAAGAAAAAAAGTTCGTTATAACCGATTCTTAAGATTCCGGAGGTTCGCTATAAAAGGATAAAATGGCATTAAATACAATAGGAAAACAGCGGGACCAAAATTTTTGTTCGTTATATCCAGGAGTTCGTTATATCGGGGTTCGACTGTATTTCACATATTCAAAATAGATTCTATCCAACAGTACTCAAAACTGTGAAACACATGTTCTCATTCTTGATTCCATGGTTATGTTCAAATATAAATCGCTATGAACTGACCCCTGAACTCACAAATTAAATTAAAAATATACTGGCATTTATTTCTTGCTCAAAATTATTAACAATAAGCGTTTAATTAATTATTTATTAAGAAAAATACAAAGATTATTAGCAAAATACGCAAATTGAATATTTTTATGACAAGAGCAATATTTGAAAGCACTTTTAAATTGTTTTAAAATACTATGATAAATTTAATACAGCGAAACCTCCGAATAAGGGACACCTATAGGACCGGAACTTTTGTCTCTTAAATAGAGGTGTCCCTTATTCGGAGTTTTTACTTAAAAAAAAATTTAATCTTTCAGATAGACATAAAAAATAACATAACATTAAATATCAAGTTTATATGTACCCAAAAACTGTAAATTACATTAATCAGACACATCAGGAATTGAGAATTAATTAATTAGGATTTTCAATCGATTACTTCATTAAAAGATTTGTAGAATCACTGATTTGCATTTTTTACATATAAACATTTCATAAATGCAAAATGTACAGCAACATATAAAAGAATATCTTACTTGAAGTAATGAAAAGTGATTCTTTTGTAGATTTCAATTTTTCACTGCAAACCTTTTAAGTGTCCATTTACCATACTTATAAATTTTAATTATTCATTATCAGCAGTATTTACGAAAAAAGTATTCAGCTTTACATATTTTAATGCATCTGTAAAGTTTTTGACTTCACAATTTTCGTTTCTTCTTCATTTGCATAGTCATCCTTACAATTTTCAGCATTACTTTCGATTGGAATAAACGTAATAAATAAATGTGAGTTAATTGTGTCGTATGCCTCTCTATTAACATGACTGCCTGCCTGTTTGATAAGGTCACAAAAATCTGTATTTTCATTTTCATCTCTGAGTACTTTATTATCTGAAATGCAAAAACCAGCTCCTTTAATCTCATATTCAAATGTTCTTTAAATCGAGTGTCCCTTATTCAGAGGTAAATACATTACACATCCTATACCAAGGGACTGGGACCGGAACTTTTGTCCCTTAAATAAAGGTGTCCCTTATTCGGAGTGTCCCTTATTTGGAGGTTTCACTGTATTTACATTAATATGCATCTTTCATAACGCCATGAACGAAATGAACCAATAATACAGGGTACAAAATTATCATTTGTTTGGATTTAATAACATGTGATGTTTTAAAATTGAGAAAGCAATATGTTCATTTTTGATCCCGACATACTCAATTTGATATGAGTACAATCGAACCCCCTTATAACGAACCCGGTACATAACGAACTCACAGATATAACGAACGATAATTTTGGCCCTGCCATTTTCCTATTGTATTTAATGATACTTTATCCGTTTACAGCGAACCTCCGGTATCTTAAGAATCGGTTACAGCTAACATTTTTTTGTGCGAAATTTTTTTTCCAAGCACCTTCGTCGTTCCAAGCCCAAACTCGCACTCTGATTGGTTGTTGCTCTGGGCACTGTTTTCACGTAACTTGGCGATAACGATACTTGGCGAAAAATACTTCGCTCGTAAGTGAACGAGTAAACCTAAAACCTAACCTACTCATTCTTTTTCTTCCTTCATTTTGTGCTCTTGTGTATTATTATCTTGTGTTATTTTATAAAATGGCTAATTCTTTACTTATTAATAAACGAGAAAAGTTACTTTATACTCGGCTCGGAAGGAAATCAAACTCCTCGACAGAAGCATCTATCGCTATTCCAAGTATGATCATCGCCAAGTTACATGAAAACAGTGCTGAGAGCAACAACCAATCAGAGTGCGAGCTTGGGCTTGGAACGACAAAGGTGCTTGGAAAAAAAATTACTTTTGCTTACGCTTTTTTTGTAGTCGACTCATGATTTTTATTTTTATTTTTTACTTTTCTGCAGTTTTGATAATAGGATTTCGACTGTAAGTTTATAAGAAAATGCGATAATTCATGCCGGCTAGTGAAACATGGAATAAACTAGATTTTAGTCAATTTAATTCATTAATAAACATATTTAATAGATTTTGCGTTTTCCTCTTAATACATCACTATTGAATATATACAGGGGTTGGACAAAAATATGGAAAGACCTTAAAAAAACACGTTTCCTTGCCTAATATGGTGTAGGGTACCCGTTGTTATTCAAAACAGCTTGCAGTCTTCTCGGAATGGATAAATACAGTTTTTGTATGTTTGCCAAGGGAATATTGTACCATTCTTCTTGCAAAATAGTGGCAAGTTCAGATAACGATGTTGGCGGTGGATAGCGAGAACGCACTTTCCGCTAAAATTTAGACAACAAAGGTTCGATAATATTCAGGTCTGGTGACTGTGGTGGCCAGGGGAGATGCGACAATTCATCCTCGTGCTCAGAAAACCAGTCCTAGACAATGTGAGCTGTGTGAACTGTGGCGTTATCGTCTTGAAAGAGACCATCACCATTGGGGAACAAAATTTGTACCATTGGATGGACTTGATCGGCCAAAATGTTCACATTAGTCTGAGCAGTAATACGCCCTGACAGAGTTATCATGGCGCCAGAAGAGAACCACGATATGGCTGCCCAAACCATCACCGAACCCCCGCCATGTTTCACTCTTGGCAACAAGCAGTCTATATTATAGGCTTGAGATGGCGTTCTCCAGACGTAAACTCGGCCAGAAGTGGGAAACAATGTGAAAGAAGACTCATCAGACCATATTACTCTCTTCACTGCCATATATTTCAGGCTTTATGACTTAAACACCACTTTTTCCTGTAACGGGCATTAGCATCATTGATGAATGGCTTTTCAATTGCAGCACGGCCAGCAATTGCCTGTTTATGAAGCTCCCTTCTAATTGTTTTGGTACTCACAGGGTTTGGTAACACGACATTAATTTCAGCAGTAACTTCTGCAGCTGTGGTCTTCTTATTTTTCGTGATAATCCTCCTTAATGATCGTCTGTCACGATCACTCAGCACACACTTTCGTCCGTGCTGTGATTTAGCAGATGATGTTTATCCGCATTTCAAATATGCGGAATAAATCTTCGACTCAATACCTCTTGAAACACTAAAAACCTTGGCTACCTTGCTTACGGAAGCACCCACCATACGCGCCCCAGCAATTTGGCCACGTTCAAAGCCTGTTACCTCTGACATAATGCAATGACAAACTCAAATAACAGTGCTCCAACAACAACTGAACGGTGCAGCGATTTTACAAAGTTGTATAGGTGGCATCAGTAAGCGAAAACGCCAGCCCCATCTGCATAGTGCATTAAAATCAATCTTTCTTTTCAAACATACATTTCAAAAGGTGTTTCCATATTTTTGTCCAACCCCTGTAGGTAGCAGCTAATAATGTGCACATTTTGTGAGCGCTAACATTTTTTTAATGGTACGGATATAGCGAACAGAACTTTCGGTCCCTTGAAGTTCGTTATAACAGAATTCGACTACACATCGATTTACTTATTTTCGAGTACTTCATTTTTTTTCAGTGTTTAAATATCTCTAATTTCGAGCCTTTGGAGAAAAAATTATTCTATTACTTTCTATTTATAAATCACCTTATGTACGTGGAAATTAGATAAATTTACAATTTAATTAAACTGATGATTTACTTTGTTCTGTACAGAAAAGTTCCAGAAAGATACAAGATAAACTCATTTCATTCCACTGATTGCCCCGTTAAACTTCCACTGCTGTATCCGTAATTAAATTGCGGTAAAGTATGTTAAGAAAATAACGTTATTCCACATACAGACCATCTACACTAAATATACTTTTTTTCTTAGATAAATTGTCATTTATTAGTTTACGGTTGTGCATGTGCATATAGTACGTTATCATTTTAGAGAGGATGGGTGTTGGCGCATTATATCGTAAGGTATCTCTAGGAGGAGGGAGGGGGTTGTCTTTTGATATGGATATCATTTTTGATCCAATCAAAATTTTCTCTTTTCATTTGTAATATGGTATTTGGTTCATAAAAGTATACATATATTTTTCGGTCTCTTATCTATTTTTTATGAAAATACAATTTTATTAATACAAGCATAAAGGTATTATAAAACTATTTTAATTCCATAATATGGAATATCCCAACGTTTGACATTCTATTCTTCTTCACATGTGTATGCCTATATAATCACGATTTGAAAAACCATATGGGAAATATATTTGAAATGAAGCTTGTGTTTATTAATAAATTAAAAAGAAAGAATGTTGTCAAATCGTATAAAATATATCTTACGTAGGAAATAAAATACCTTATGTTCGAAGAAATTACCTTATTTACGAAGAAATTAAATAAATTTATAATTTAATTAAACTGGTGTTTTATTTGGCTCTAAATAGAAAATTTCCAGGAATATACAAAAGAAAACTCACTTCTTTCAATTGATTGTCCCTTTTAAACTTCCACTGCTGTATCCGTAATTAAATTACGGTAAAATATGTTAAGAAAATAACGCCATCCCACATACAGATCCACTACAATCAATATACTTTTTCTTAGGTAAATTGATATTTTTTTTCCATGTGTTTGTAGAAAGGTTACTAAGTTTCAAAATAAAGTTACACCGTGAAACTTTTACATCAAAGATGTAACATTGAAAAAGGTATGCAAGAAAATTTTATTATAACAACTAGGGGATGCAATAAAGCTTTCCAGAGTCACAAAATATGCAGATCGGAGTAGAAATTTAGTGAAAGATAAATTTTTAATGCAAATTCTAATATATTTTTAACATTTAATATTTATATTTTTTATTGACCGCAAATAACACTAAAAATAATTTTTATAGGTAAAATATTGCGTAAACATATTTAATAAAGTTTTTAAATTAACTTATTAAAATTAGTATTTCTTTTTCACCGCATGCTCGGAATTAATATCCAAAGAAATCTCGGAAGAATTTGCTACTTACAGAAGCCTTTTTTATTCTGATTATTTCAGTGTTTAGGCACATTATTAGTTTGATTACGTATTTTAAGTTCGTGTTTCATAATTATTGTTAATTTCGTGTTTTTAACCATCTGGAAAACGGTTATTGTTTTTGACTTTTAAGAACGTGTCTGAAATTTTATCGGAAAATTTCGAACTGTTGGAGGTGGAAAAGAGTTTTATCAAATACACCCTTAAATTACGTAGAAATATTGTCATTGTTCGTACATGCGCAAAAAAAATTATTTTTTACGACTGCCCATATTTCATAAAATATTTAATGAATTTATATTCCGATTACGCTACATTTTTTTCTGTATTTTTACAATTTTTTCTGAAACTGCTGTTGAAAACCCTGCATGATATAAGCTAAAATCATGAATATTTAAAAAATTGTTATATCTCCATGAACATACTATTCTTACAAAAGTCAATGAACATGTTGCACAGTATCGACATATTTGCATCCTGCAGCGCTAGATCATTTCGTGCATTCTAATGTACAGGATAATCCAAATTATTATTTTCCCTTGATTTTTTTGTTCGGCTCCTAATTATTCTCCTTATCAAATAGACTAATAGATAGGAAATCAAATATAATCTTTATAATCCTGAAGTTAAAGAAGAATCCGATATTTTTAAGTATTAGACAAAATGTCTAAAATTGAATGTATCCGGTCATTAATGGCCATATAGTGTACATATTAGGATTTTTTAAATTAGCATTAGATCGAAAAAGACGATTTACGTGCCTTCACTGTAAAATAAATAAATAAATAAATAAATAAAAATCCGTTAAATTTACGGCCAAAAAACTGCTGGCAGCAATGTCGCCGTCAGTTTTTTGCCGCAAAAATAACAGCAAAATAAGGTGTAATTTTTTTAAAATTATATCTAATGTTACAGCAATTTCTACGGCGGAAACTGCTGGCAACATTGCTGCCTGCAGTTTTTTGGCCGTAAATTTAACGGATTTTTTTTTTTTTTAATTTACAGTGTTGAGATATAAAATCGCAGTAAAACTCACATTATTTTAACTACTGTTCTTCTTATCTGGAATGTGAAGTATTTAGGTACATTTCAGCTAATTAAAAAATTACTTAAAAAAAAAAAAAACTTTACTGAAATGCTAACTGTGCGATTTCAGTATTAAAAACAAAATTTCCTTAAAATTACAATTTAAACGGCTGCTAATGCATATGATTAGAATTTTCGAAGCCTATATTTAGATAAATCTAAATGGTAGTTCACGTATTTCAAAGATTATTTATGCTCTCTTATTCAAAGAACATTTTATTTGTTTCTTCTAAGTTAGAAATGAATGTTTAATAAATTAAAAGTAAATAAAGCTTCATGGTGTAAACACATGCTTAAAATCAATTAACTTTTTTTCTCCTTTTTTGACATGGAAATATTCTTGGAGGAGATATAATCATCAATGCTCTACATGAGTAGTGACAAAGTGATACTCTTTTATACAGAGAGAAAATTGCTCTATATTTATCTTTAATTTGTTCAGATATGCAATTAAAATGAATCCTTATACTGTAGAATTACAATTTGAAAATAATTTTAGTTTTATAATAATATGTTTCATAAATGTGTATGTTCATTTAAGCAATTGCCCAACCAGTGGCCGAGAGGTTCTGACCTCTCAACTGGTAGACGGTAGGTGCTGGGTTCGAATCCAATCGCAGCCGTCGGCATAACCGTTCGGAGTTTTTCGTGGTTTTCTTCGAATCTTGGATTTCCTTGCGCAAATACGGGTTAGGTTCCCTTAGAAAGACCTTCCACGGAAGGCAACCCACCTGTATCCCACATGTAGATAATCGGCCGACATAAAATAAAACAAACCAAACCAAACCACATATGCAGTTAAAAGGAATTCCCATACTTTTGAATTAAAATTGAATTCTAGTTTTTTTAATAAATATAAATTCCAGTTCTATAATAATTATAAATGATAACAATATGTCACTTTTAAAACAGTAAATTTAAAATAATTTTTTAATAAGGAAGGGGGGGGGGGGTTAGAATATTTATCAGAATATTGTATGCATATTTTTCAACTCAATATAAATGACATTAAAAAAAAAAATAAAATCATTTAATTATCCAATTACATGCGAAATTTGTTAAAGAGATATCCGTTTTATTGGTAGAATAACTGAAGTAATGTTAGTATTATAAAACGGTTTTCTGCGGCATTTAGAGCCGTTGCTTTGGTAACAAGTCATAAAAATGCTGTTAGTGTCCTGTGGATAAATTTATGATTCTAATAACATCCTCATTAATCTACGATGTGTACTTTTATATCTTCCGCATCATAAAAAAGGGTAATATAAAACATTTTTGCTATGGAAGATTTTCAGATTAATTTGAAATTTTATGAATGAAACAGAAAAAAATTGGATTTAATAGATTCAACATAATTTTAGAAATGTTTTACGTCTTATACTTAATAATGTGTTGTCTTTCCTTTGAAATATTAATAAAATGAAATCATTAAAGCGGTCCAAAACATGAAAATCTTCAAATTTCCCCAAAAAAGTTTATTAAAATTTCTTTGTTTTTCTATTTTTAAAATGACGTTTAAATCATGTTTCTATCCTAATTAAAAAGGATTTTTTTTCGTTTTGGTTTTGATTTGCTTTCGAAATCTAGCTTTCAACTAATGGTTGTCATGAAAATGACATCCGGTGAAAATAACGTTTTTCTTCATGATGCGTTTTTTCGCTGTTTCTCAGATTTAAATTATTATAACTGAAGAACCATTAAAAATAAATACTTCAAATTTAGTTTGGAGCTTGGTCAACCAAATTTGGTCTTTTTTTTATTGTTATACTTTAATTTTGATTGAAGAATGTAAATAAAAATTTTTCTTTTGAAAATATGATTTAAAAAAATAACTAGTTGGATGTGTCAATCCCAAAACTTTCTTCTATCTCATAAGTACATTTTAATATTAAAAAAAAAAAAAAAAAAAAAAAAAAAAAAAAAAAGAAACGTGGTGACCCCAAAGTTACCCACTATCGAATTTTCTCGAACATTTGACCGACCCTAATGCGTCTGGTATCCGAAAAGCCTAAAACGCAAAATTTAATTAATATTCTGAGAAAATGAGCTTAGTAGTGTCTCATGTTGGGTAATTTATACTAAAACCTAATAATCATCTCTTTATGTCAAGACCTAACAGAATCTGAAATTTGATGGAATTTCGTGCATTAGTTCTTGAGATATAGTTATAACAAAAAAATTGCAAAACGTAGCACAGCAACACCATATCTTGGACAATTTATGCCAAAACGTAAAAAAGCGTCTAATTATGTTATGGTGTAAAAGAATCTGAAGTTTGATGAAATTCTGTGCATTAGTTCTTGAGATATAGCTAGTTTAAAAAAAAATCCGTGTAAAATATAGCACAGCAGCACCATCAGTTGAAGGATTTATAACAAAACGTAATCATCGGGTAATTATGTTATATGTCATTTTGTAACAAAATCTGAAGTTTGATGAAATTCTGTGCGTTGGTTGTTGAGATATAGCTATCGGAAAAATCGTGGAAAGTGCAGCATAGCTGCACCACCTGTTGCAAGGTTAATACCAAAATGTAATCAGCGTCTAATTATGTTATATATTCTAGTGTATCAGAATCTAAAATTTGATGGAGTTCTCTGCATTAGTTCTTGAGATATAGCTATCTCAAAAATCGTGCAAAATGTATCGTGCATAGCAGCGCCACCTATAGTGTAGTTCACACCAAAACCTTATGAGCGGCTATGTATCTCAAGGTATCGCGGAATCTGAAATTTGGTGAAATTCTGTGCATTAGTTCTTGAGATATAGCTATCATAAAAATCATGAAAAAGGGGCATATCAGCGCCACCTGCTGGCTAATTTACACCAAAATTTAATCAGCGTCTATTTATATCAAGGGGTCATAGAATCTGAAGTTTGGTGAAATTCTGTGCATTAGTTCTTGAGATATAGCAATCTTGAAAATCATGAAAAACGTAGTATAGCAGCTCCACCTGCAGGCCAATTTTCGCCAAAAACCAATAGGCAATATAATTCATATCAAGGTCTAACTGAATATAAAATTTTATTAAATTTCGAGCATTAGTTTTTGAGATAGAGCGCCCACAAATTTTTTGTCACAGACAGATAGACGGACAGACTCACAGACAGACATTTTCTAAAAATAGTCAAAACGTGTTCAGGACCTTCTAAAACGTATAAATCCGTCGAAAATTTTCATAAATCCAATACTTTCTTCTTGTAAAGATTGAAGAAAATAATAAGTTCATTTATTTTCAAATTTTTACTTTAAATACTTTTAATTTTTTTAAAAATTAATATTTAAAAAATGCTAAATCAAAATTTGAAAATATATCTTTTTGTTTATTTAAATGTAAAAAAAAAAGAAGAAATTCTGAAAACAGTATTTTGAGTTATGACGATTTTAAATTAGCCCTTTAAAAAAATATTGATTATTATTATTTTTTTAAATGAAAAGTTTTATCATTTGATTTTATTTACAAATAATCATCACAAAAAATTTTCAAAATTTTAAGTCGATAAATAAAAAATATTTTAAAATGTGTCCCGTTATCCCTTATTTAATGATTAAAAATTAAATGCGAATTGTAGGACGATTTACATTTATTAACATTAATCTATATCAAGAACTTACTGAATCTGAAATTAGATGAAAATTCTTGCATTAATTATTGAGATAGAGCTGTTACGATAATCATGAATAATATCGAATAGCAGCGTAATCTGTTGAGCGATTTATACCAAAAGTAATCAGCTCCAATTTTTATCAAGTATTAACTGAATATGGATTTTAATGAAAATCCTTGCATTAGTTCTTGAGATACAGCTATTGTACAAATCGTGATTAATGAATGCGGCATTACAGCGCCATCTGTTGGGCGATATACACTAAAAGCTGATCAAGGCTAGTTTATACTAAGGTCTAATTGATACTAATGTTTTGTTAAATTCCGTGCATTGGTTCTTCATATAGAGTGACCACAAAAGTTTTGTCATATGCAGACTCACAAAGACACACATTTTCAAAAAACTATCAAATCGTGTTCAGGACCATCTGAAACATATAAACCCAGTAGAAAACCGAATTTGAATTTTTTCACGAATCAATACGTTCTTCTTATAAAGATAGAAGAAAGTAAAAAGTTAAGTTTTAAAAATATGTAACTTATTATTATTTATCTTTATTTTATATCTTAATAGTAATTCATTAATTGCTTAAGGAAATGAATTTTGTTTTCTAAATAAGAAAAGTTTTCAATGTTCTTCAGAACTGCTCTTTGAGGAAAGTATTTTGCTATTTTTCTTAAGTTAAAAAAAAAAATTAAAATGCATAGCTTTGTAAATCCCCATACGTGAATTTAAAATTGTATTTATCTGTATTTTTGCAGCTTAGCTTGCATACATGTTACTTGTCTTCTAACTTGAAGCACGTATTTTCTAGAGATAAACTTGTCTGTAGTACCGTTTCTGAAGGGCTAAGTTTTTTCACAATTCATCAAAATGCAAAATAGAACGACACTACTCTATTTTCTAGAGATTTTGTTGAGTAACAAAGTCATTTCAAAAATATACATGAGGCATCTAAAATGGCAATTTTATCCAGTTGTATGTTGTCGTTATTGTATTTATCTTCTGAGAATACATCAAAGTTTGTAGAACTTTTATAATACATATATTCAAAATAAATATAATTTAAAAAAACAAAAAAATTCGCTTTTTAAGTATATGAAACTAAAAAGTGAAAAATAATTCGTACTATAAGCTGAAAACGAAAATAGATGAAAAATACTACATTACTATAAAATCATTGTTATTATAGAAATCAATTAATAAGCAATAAATAAAATTATCGTGGAAAAAAAGCGTGGGGTGCTCCATCTACCATACTCCATCTATCAGTTCTTAAGAAGCACCTCACGCTTTTTTTTTCACGATAATTTTATTTATTGCTTATTAATTGATTTCTATAATAACAATGATTTTATAGTAATATAGTATTTTTCATCTATTTTCGTTTTCAGCTTATAATACGAATTATTTTTCACTTTTTAGTTTGATATACTTAAAAAGCGTGTTTTTTAGTTTTTTAAGCTACATTTATTTTTCAATTTTTAGTCACTTAAGCGTGACTTTTAGTTTTTTTAAACTATATTTATATTTAGTACAAAAACCATATTAATCGGTTGGATAGTTTCAGAGTAATTGGTGAACATACATAGAAAAAAAAAATACATATGCGTCGAATTGATAAATTCCTCTTCCTTTTATGAAGCGGGTTAAAAATAAAAAATGTAATACGGAATTTTTTTTTTAAATTTTACATAGATGTAAATAATGTCAGGAGTGAGTTTCGAACCTACAATCTCTTTCGAAAAACAGAGCTTCAATCCGGCGCCTTAGACCGCTCGTCTGCTGTCTACACTCCATTCAGTGAACGTATTCAACACTTTTAATTAGTGAAAAATCACTAATTTTATTAGTTTTTCCCTAATTACTAAAAAAGTACTGAACCAATTTCGATGAAACTGAAGTGGTACCAATTCGAGAGTATCGTCTTTCATTTAACACCAAAATCAAGTTAATCGGTTGCATGGTTTCGGAGTAATCGGTGAACATACATAAAATAAGGAGAGTTACAAACTCACAAACTCACAAACATACAGGTGAAGTTAATAAAAAGCGTGGTAATAAAAAACAGCTTTATTATAAGACAAAATGTTATGCTTACTGTTTATTTAGAGGAAAGTTTTTTTATTTTTATATCAAAACTGCATTATTTGCCTTAATAATAAATGTTTTTACTCCTTTTCTTACAAAGGAAGAATTAGGTTACGTACAATTGTCAAAATGATACTTTCAAGTGTTAAATGATATTTAAGTTTACTAAAGAAATGCTTTTACTGACATTTTTTTAGTAAAAAAAATTAATTACGATATGTTTATATCCGGGATGGTTAAAAAAGCTCACACCATGCGTTTATTATATTAAGAATCTGAAAGAAAACTACTTTAAAATAGGAATTTTATTTATTAACTGGATTCAAATGTGATTACTGTGTTTTAATTAAATAACTGTTTATTTGATTAAAATTATGTATCTTAGGTTTATTTGTATTTAATTATATTATATTTTAATAGCAATATATTAGTTGCTTAAGGAAATAAACTTTGTTTTCTGAATACAAATCTTTCAATGTTCCTAAATACTTTATCTACCACATTATGAATCGATGAAAAATTTTACATTCTAAAGCATTTTACGTAAATTGTTTAAACTAAATTAAAATATTTACATAATCACTTAATAAAATTTTGAAGGTTTTTAGAAGGATTGAAGGATTTAGAAGGATTCATTAAATTTTAAATTTACAAGTAATTTTCGCAATATTTATAACCCCACTCAATCTTTTATTTCAAATAGTTTCCTTAGTATCTTGTAGAGTTATAAAATGTAAAAATATGATGTTCTTACAACATAAATATAGAAATATTTCCGATTTAAAAAATTCCCATTCCCCTCCCTTAGCGACAAGAAAGATGAAAAGATACAAAAGAAAGATAAATCATAGTTTTAAAAATACTTTTGTCTTGTGTAACCAACAATGCTTTTGAAACAAAATAAAATAATGTATCTGTAACTCATTCTAAACAGTTTTACAACTAATCGGTATATTAAATGAATTTTATAAGCAGTTATTTTAATGGTACTTATAAGTACCGTCGGCATATAAAGGGTTAAAACTGCTCTCTATAGGAAGCATTTTGCTATTTTTCTTAAGTTAACAAATTCAAATGCATAGCTTTGTATCCTACTACACGTGAATTTAAAATTGTATTTATCTGATTTTTGCACCTTAGCTTTTATACATATTTTTTGCCTTATAACTTGAAGCACATATTTCCTGCAGACAAACTTGTCCCTAGAACCATTTCTGAAGAGCTAAGCTTCTTCACAATTCATCAAAATGCAAACTAGAATGACGCTACTCTATTTTCTGGAGATTTTGTTGGGTGATAAAGTCATTTCAGAAATATACGAGAGGTATTCTAAAAATGTCAGTTTTATCCAGTTGTGTGTTGTCGTTATTGTATTTATCTTCTGGGAATACATAAAAGTTTGTAGAACTTTTATAATGCATATATTCAAATGTTTTTGAAATTAAAAAAAGATTTATTATAAGACAAAATGTCATGCTTAGTATTTATTTAAAGGAAATATATTTAATTTTCAAATTATAACTACATTATTTGCCTTAATATTAAATGTTTTTTATTCTTTTTTTAAAAAGAAAGAATTAGATTATGTTCAAATGTTAAATAATATTATTTGAAAAAAAAAAAAGAATTTTATTAAAAAGATGCTTTTACAGTCATTATTTTAGTAAACAACATTGGATGTCATATGTTTATATCCGGGATGGTTAAAAAAACTCACACGATATGTTTATTATATCAAAAAATTGAAATAAAGCTATTTTAAACCAGAAATTTTACTTATTAATTAACTGGATTCAAATATGATCACCATGTTTTCATTAAATAACAATTTATTTAATTAAAATTATGTATCTTAGATTTACTTATATTTATCTTATATTTTAATAGAAAACATTAATTGCTTAAGAAAACGAATTTTGTCTTCTAAATAAAAAAGCTTTCAACGTTCCTTAGAACTGCTCTTTATGGGAAATATTTTACTCTTTTTCTTAAGTTAACAAATTCAAATGGATAGCTTTGTATCCCACTATACCTGAATTGAAAATTGTATTTATCTGTTTGTTTGCAGCTTAGCTCGCATATATATTACTTGTCGTCTGTCTTGAAGCACATATTTTCTGCAGACAAACTTGTCTCTAGAACCATTTCTGAAGAGCTAAGCTTCTTTCCAATTCATCAAAATTCAAAATAGAACGACGCTACTCCATTTTCTGGAGATTTTGTTGAGTTACAAAGTTATTTCAGAAGTATACAAGACGTGTCTAAAATGTCAATTTCATCCAGTTGTATGTTGTCGTTATTGTATTTATTTTCTGGGAATATATCAAAGTTTCTAGAACTTTAATAATGAATTTAATAAAATGATTTTGAAATTAAAGAAGAGATTTATTATAAGACAAAATGTTATGCTTACTGTTTATTTAGACAAAAGATATTTCATTTTCAATTTAATTCTGCATTATTTGCCTTAATAATAAATGTTTTTTTCCTTTTCTCAAAAAAGAAAAATTATATTATGTTCAATTGTTAAATGATATTTTTTGAAAAAAAAAGTTTACTAAAGAAATATTTTTACCGACATTATTTAAGTAAATAACATTGGATACGATATATTTATATTCGGGATGGTTAAAAAAAAGCTTACAAGATGCGTTTGTTACATTAAAAATCTGAAATAAATCTACTTTAAAACATAAATTTTACTTATTAACTGGATTAAAATGTGTTTTCATTGAATAACATTTTATTTCATTAAAATTATGTATCTTAGATTTATAATATATTTATCTTATATTTTAATAGCAATACATTAATTGCTTAAGGAAAGGAATTTTGTTTTTTGAAAAACAAAAGCTTTCAATCTTCCTTAGAACTTCTATTTATAGGAAATATTTCGCTATTTTTATTAAGTTAAAAAAAAATTAAAATGCACAGCTTTGTAAACCCCCATACGTGAATTTAAAATTTTATTTATTTGTATTTTTGCAGCTTAGCTTGCATATATATTACTTGTCTTCTAACTCGAAGCACATATTTTCTGCAAACATACCATTTCTGAAGAGCTAAGCTTCTTCACAATTCATCAAAAGCAAAATAGAATGACACTATTCTATTTTCTGGAGATTTTGTTGGATGACAAAGCCATTTCAGAAATATACAAGAGGTATTCTAAAATGTCAATTTCATCCAATGGTATGTTGTCGTTATTGTATTTATTTTCTTGTAATACATCAAAGTTTGTAGAACTTTAACAATGAATTTAATAAAATGTTTTTGAAATAAAAAAATAGTTTTATTATAAGACAAAATGTTATGATTACTGTTTATTTAGAGAAAAGATATTTCATTTTCAATTTAAAACTACATTATTTGTCTTAATAATAAATGTTTTTTCTCCTTTAAAAAAAGAGAAATAATTAAATTGTGTTTAATTGTTAAATAATATTTTTTGAAAAAAAAGCAGTTTAAAAAAAATTGCTTTTACAGACCCTATTTTAATAAATAACATTGAATACTATATGTTTAGATCCGGCATGGTTAAAAAAGCTCACATGATGTGTTTATTACATTAAGAAATTGAAATAAAGCTACTTTAAACCAGAAATTTTACTCATTAACTTAAACAAATGGGATCACTGTATTTTTCATTGATTATCAGTTTTTGTTTTAAATATTTTTATAAATGTTAAAAAATTAACTTGTATTGAAAATACACGTTTTCAAAAATGCATAGATCGAGTTTTATTTCAGATATTTCAATTATATCATATTAAAGTGTGTCTCAAAAGTTTAAGCACGCTGCAAATCTGGTTTAAAGTAATTGAAAAATAAAATATTTTATGCTAATTTATAATTAATACTTGCCATTTAATCAAAATAAAATTAATAAAGCAAATTTTTGGTCTTTAAAATAAAAAATATATTTATTTTTATTAATTTCTTTCAATTTTCTTAAAGAAATGCTGCCCAAAAAGTTTAAAAATTTTATGCGAATTTTTTTAGAAACACGGGATTGGCCGTGTGTAATGACTTTGTTTCACATCATATTGTACTTTTAGAAAAGTAAAAAGGTGGGAAAATTATTTCTCCTCGTTTCAAATATGCCGAAGGGTACAGAATTCACAAAATGTGAGATTTTGAAAGTTTAAAAATTGAAATTACAAAATAAAAACTGCTTCTGAAATTGCAAAAGTTTTAAATAAGTCAAAGCAAGGTATATATCAAGTACGTTTAAAAATGAAAATTTTAATCGGAAACCAACATGTGGACGACCAAGTATGACGACTGTTCAGACTGATTGGAGAATACGGAGATTGGTATCGTGAAAAAATATGCCGATACGGCAAATTAAAAATAATCTTAGTGTAAAGTTGCCCAAAGACACTATACATAGACGTATTAAAGAGTGTGATTACTTCATACCAAAGAAAATTTCTCGCAAACCGTCTCACAAATTACATCACAAACAGCCAAGAATGAACTGGGCTAAAAAACACACGTCCTACGGGGACAAATAGCTTACTGCTTTTTCAGCGATGAGAAAAAGTGGAACTTAGATGGCGCTGATGGCTGGAACGTATATTAGCATGATTTACGAAAGGAACCAAGGGCATAAATGACATAATTTTTCATAATTTTTTTTATATTATTTACAATTATGTGATTTATTTTTTTGTATGTTTGATATTTTTTATTTAAATAATGTTGCGAAATCTGAAAAAAAAATATTCATACTAACTTTTTATAAATTCTTAGAAAATCGACATTTTATGCTTCTGCTTAAACTTTTGAGACAGATCATACAGTAAATACAGTAAAATGAACGAGCATAATATCACAAACAGTAGAGCAAAGGACTAGTGCGTTCAGTTTCCGGGTTCGATTTCTGCCTCTGGTTAATTTTTCAGTCTTGTTGGGGTTATAGTATTTATTGTATGTATGTATGTATAATATTTGTATATACCCTTTCAAAATTAAACCCAGAAGCTTTGATTTTTTAAAGGGGAATTTTTCATATAAAAGTCTAAACAATTTTTATTTCTAACATCGGTTAATATAATCGGTTAACATATCGGTTAATATTAACATGTGTAATAATTAAAAAATCCCTCTTTTCAAACCATTACCAGAACTAAACAATATACAGATAGAACTTTATGTAATGTTAGATGTAAGGTCTAACCCCCCCCCCCCCTCTTGTAACCAATGCGTAATAGAAACATACTCCGGCTTCTTGTATTTAAAACTAGAAAAAAAATAAAATAAAACATTGTATTTTTTTGCTGCACTATGTTTCATTTTATGAATGAAGTATTGCACGAAAAAAAACCCACTTAAATAAATTCTATTTAAATAAACTTTATTATAAAAAATGAATAATATTTGCCTTTGTTTCTTTAATTGTGTAAATAATAATTTCCTATCTTTTTTTAATATAATGAAAGCTGTGTTAAATGCATTACAATCATTTGGAACATTCAAACAACATTTTACACAAAAAATGAAAAATGTTTTTATGACAGTGCTTTTCATTAAAATGATAAAAATGACTCTTTTATTTCCAGTCTCTTTATCTTTTTTTTTTTTAATTAAAAATACACTTTCACAGAAAAAAAAACTGAAAGATTAAGGTTTTTTAAAATTTTTTTACAAAAGGATGAAAATAAATGAAGAATATACATTTACAATTCGAACAAAAATTACTTTTCATTACAGTTTGAAAATAAACAAATAAATAAATTTGTCATTTTCGGATCTTTAACATCTCTTTGTATATTTCAAGAAAAAAAAACAAAGCCTTGTATAAAAAAATATTTACTGCGTTAATTTTTAAGTGGGTTGAAGAATTATTATTACCGAAGTAGTATTTATATTAGTAAGTTTCTCTATATTTCTATTTTTCCATTATAATTTCATTTATTGTTTTAACGCTTTACTTTATTCTAACTTCAATAGAAGAAAGTATTATTATCAAAATTTATCTTCGATTTCCGGATTTTGTCGGATTTACACGTTTTAGTGGTCAGAGTTTCCAAAAAACATATTTTTAGAAAAAGTCTGTGTATCTGTGTGTCTGTTTGCATTTGTACATTGCCATTCTACCATCAAAAGGGTGTATAGAGATATGCATAGAACTGAACCAAAATTTTTGTATATGTTTTTGACTTTGGAAAACAGGTCCTCCTTCAATTTTGAAATATTCCGCCGAAAGGGGGCGCTATAATAGCAATTTTTGTGGCATTTTCAGTCTTGTACTATCGAACAGTGTATGAAGTTATTCATAGAATTGAAAAAAATCTTTTCTGTAAGTGTTTGGCTATGGTCAGTACACCCTCCCTGACATTGAAAAAAAATCTATCGGAAGGGGGCGCTATAATCGCGATGTCTGTGTCATTTTATTATTGGTTTATCAAAAAGTGTATGAAGTTATTCATGAAACTGAACTAAATTTTTTATGTATGATTATTTCTGGGTATGGTTAGTAGATCCTGGCTGAATTTTGAGAAAAAGATTTCCGTACTATTTTTATTATTTCATCATCAAAAAGTATGTAAAAGCCCCACCAGTGACCGCAAGGTTCTGACCTCTAAACTGGTAGACGGTAGGTTCTGTGTTCGAACCCTATCGCGACCGTCGGCCTAACCGTTCGAAGTTTCCGTGGTTTTCTTCGAACCTTGCGTAAATACGGGTTAGGTTCCCTTAGAAAGACCCCCACGGAGGACATTCCACCCCTTAGGGCCTATATCCCACAGTGTAGATAATTGGCCGACATAAATACAAGCAAACAAACAAACAAAAGTGTATAAATTTATGTACAGAATTCAACCAAATTTTTTGTGTATGTTTTCGGCCATGGCCAACAGATCTTCTTTTATCTTGGAAATATTCCGTGGGAAAGGAGCATTTTGATAAAGTTTTTTGTATAATTTTCTCGATTCTTCGTCGTTTTATTATTCCTCGGCTCGTGCAGAGACGGAAACTTGCGTCCTTCTAAGCTGGTTATTTGCAAACAGCTGATGATAACAGAATAAGGGAAAACTATTGATTTTAATTAATATCACGATCCATATTAACTCGTTTTTACTCCGATTAATTGACTGAAGCAGAAATTTAAGATAAAAGACAAAGTTGGTATAGTATCGAATTAATAATATTAAAATATTAACAATTTCGAATTAATAATTTAATACCTACAGTTTGAGACATTGTAGACCTCCGATTGTCCGAAAATTGGCTTAACCGAAAGCCTTTAAAATTTCTTAAAGTCCATTTTAAATATGAAAAATTTTACTGTCATTACTATGCTTACCGATGTCAAATCACCGAATGTCAATTACCTTTCAACATATTTTGATTTACGATTACTATTTTACTTGTAGGTTTTAGACAAAAACAATTCTGAATCATTTTTAATGCACTGAAGAGTTGTTATAATACGTATTACTTTTAAAAATTAGAAGCAAAATAAGGAAAGTCCAAAACTTTGAAAGGTGCACACTAGTAGAAATAGTGTTAAAAAACATAGACTTTATAAAAAGAACAAATAAGTCAACTTACTTATTTAATCCATTGGGTAATTTTGAGCACTTTATTAGGTACATGCGACACTTCATTTTTTTTACAAACTATGTTGTGGTTTTCTTTTGTGTTTCAACTTGAGGATGCTTTGAATACGGTACCACCGAACTTTTTATTACAACTATGTTCTAAATTGCGGTGGCAGCTTTTCATCAAACAAGTTTTTACCAAAAGCATTTCGGTTATTCAGAAATTCTATGATACCACAGTTATCCGAAATTTGCAATGGAAACCTGGTTAACCGAAAATGTTTTGATCCCATGCGCTTTGGATAATCGTGGTTTTACTGTATTAAGATGCATGAGATAGAAGAAAGTTTTGGGATTGGAAGATCCAACTGCTTTTTTATATTTTTTTCTTAATTGTTTTGTTCTCGTCTTTTTAGACGAGCGTTCGTAATTATGTAAATACGTAGCACCTATTGTTGTCGTTCAGTCCGTCCGTCTGTCCGTCTGTCTGTCTGTCCGCATATAACAACGCAAAACCCCCCAACTGAGTCGTTTGAAATTTAAAATACATAATTATTACATAATTATTACATAATTTTGTTGAGTCATTTCAAATTTTATGAAAATCGGATGCATAGATCAATTACAGGGACAATCAAAAGGATTCCGTTATATTACGGTCAATGGGGAAAAAAGTTTCAAATGCATCTTAACCGTTTGAAATTGTAAATACATAATTATAACATAATTTTGTCGAGTTATTTCAAATTTTATCAAAATCGGATGCATAGGGCATGCTACAGGGACAATCAAAAGTGTTCCGTTACATTACGGTTGTAACGGTAAACACACGTTGGGTGTCATTTGTAACGGTTGGGTGCTCGTACTGGGAGTTAAATGCAGACATAACTCAGGAATTAAGATAAAAACCGTTTATTTAAAAACGATAAGGGCTCAAGGACAGTGGAGCAAGTCTGTAATTTCCACAACTGAGAATACTACTAAAAGATTAAACTCATACTCACAGCTCCGGACTAGCTCAACCGGGGCACCTCAGATTACTTCTCAGCTATCTTTCGGCTAAGCTGCTAGATAAAATTTATTAGACAGCCCGTGGCTGTATATATTTCTTTATTAACTTTGAGATAATCGACGTAATTACTATTAAATTTCTTACCACCGGCCAACTTCTCGAGTTACCTTCCAAAACACCTTCCCAACTCACTGGAGGCTCGATGCTACTTGATACTACTCACTCTGGATCAATCGATGCAGCTAGACCCAATCTGCTAGACACCAGCGGGCAATCGCCGCTAGAGACACACTTCGCTGGCTAATATCGCTAGAGACACTCTTCTGGCTAACGCCGCCAGAGACACAAACACACTCCAACTCCAAGCTTTTATATGTTGCAAACTGAGATACTTCAAATTTACGTAATACTACTAACCGCGACCTAACTGTAGATTCCGAAAGAGACACACACGCTTTAGAAAATTAAAGTAAAAGAGAGGATAGATGTCGCTTTCACGCTTACACATGTTAAATTATTGACGTCACTATCTCAGAAATACTAGAGTGCCTTTATGACAAAGGTCACTCCCTCACACGGTTAATGGGGAAAAATGTTTCAAATGCATTTTAATGGTGTTACACTCATTCGAACGTAATAAAATTGATATGCATCTATAAAGTACATATTGTAATATATATTTTGCATAATCTGTGGTGCAAAGAATATTTGTTATTGATTTACAAGGCCACACAAAAAGTATTCCTTTGCATAATGGTAAAGGAAGAACATTGTTTAGTGCGCATTTTAATTGTAATTATTTACAATTTTATGAGATTGATATATGAGAGTGATATTTTTAAAACTTCGTTATCATACGAAGGCACCTCAATTGCTACTCTTCACGTGCAATTTCCAACTTGTTAATAAATGTCACTGATTGTCTTCAAATTGAGTAGTATATTCAGTGTGGTATTCATTCACTCCATGCACTGAGTGTATACAGCATAAAAAGATATCTTAAGAAGCTGCACTAGTCACGCTAAGAAACGCTCAAGCTAATCTTAAGTCCACGAGAAAGTTACTGGGTGATTTAAAAATGACTGGTGGATTTTAACATTCACAACCTTATAAATGGTGACAAATACAGGGTGTCTATAAAAGAGCTCCGGGGTTTTGAGGCAAAATATTTTAATGAAATAAAAAACATACATACATGTTTTATACATGACTGAAAAGCTTACATTTTCAAGTTTTTTTCAACATTTAGTAAAGTTCTATACGAGCTCCGTTAGTGGCACGGCAGACGTCTAAACGGTATTTTACCTCTTCCCATGTCCTTTCTCTTGAGACACACTCGGCCTACCCGGCGACTTTTGCTTCAAAACACTTCCTGTTTCCTTAAATGCACTGAACCATTGACGAATGATTTTGTCAGAAGGCGGGTTAACACCCTAGTTACGTCGAAAGTTTCTTTGTACGGTAACTACAGACTTCGTTTCTATGAGCCAAATAATACATCGAGCCTTTTGTTGCGGAGTCGCCATCATTTCAAGGTCAACGTCCTGCAGCGCCGCCAACAGTTGATGCAAACATTCCCAATTCGTATGAGTAAAACTTTTTGAGCTACTCTTTTCAGAGAAATCGACTAAATTTTGCTATCTTTTATAGTTAGTGAGATATGAATTTTTAAAACCCCGGAGTTCTTTTATAGACACCCTGTATTAAAAAACTCTTCCCGGGATGTCATGTAAGGTGTTTTTATGCCGAGATTATCAGTTTTAGTTACAAATAGCAGCGGTAGATGGCGTTAGAAGCAATAACTGCAAAATCAAGGCTTGATTTTTCGGTCTCTCTTTTCTTCCATGCGAAAAAAGAAATTTAGAATGTGCTGAATGGATCCCGAAGTATAAAAATATGGTCTGGATTTAACAACTATTGTTTGAACCATCTATTGCCAGCATAACCTATTGTTTGAAATTCGAGCTAGAATAAATAATAACAATAAACAAAAACTCCTGACATCATACATAATTATAGTCGCGTAGCTACATATTAAGTGCCTTAGTGCAACTAAAGTTTGTGCGCCCTTTCGTCACTCGGAAAAGTTCTGTGCCATTTTGTTTCAAAGTTTAACACATTTTATTCTTAGTTAAAAACTACCAATATTTTCTACAAATTAGACGAGATTTTCATTTTAAATGTGCCAATATGCCAACCAATACAACTAACAATACTTTTTAAAACACTTATCTAGAACACTAGCAGCACTTTTGCATTATATTAAGAACACATTCCTAGACAGCAACACACATTAATGTGTTGTTAATTTAGTGACAGAAAGTACTTTAAAAAGTGTTTATTTTTGTGTTTGGGAATTTACAGTGTAAACTTACCAACACGTTTTATTAATTATTCAATTTCGTATGGGTTTGGCAATGTATTCAGTGTGTGTTTTGTAATTATGAATATAATTAATGATATAGTTGACATTTTGTAAGATCTTTTAACCATTAAACTGTTTAAATATTCAAATTACATTTCAGACATAGTTACATTGTTTGCAGTGAAAACTTCTTTTTCATATCATGAAGGGAATGTGTTTGAAAAAAATCTCGAGATTGCCGCCCTGAGCAACTTATTATTATTACATAAAATTTTTCATTTAATAATCATTACGATAGCTTCAAATATTTAATAAAATGTTTTGACTATGCAAAACCTCGTGAATTACTGAAAAAGAATAAAATTAAATCTAGCTCAAGAAATAACAACATTAAAAAAACGGACGTTTTCGAACGAGAATAATTAATTAATGTAAATGTCTGCATTACTATCGCGGAAAAAATTACTGTCAATAACGCTTTCAAAATTTTATTTAAGTTAAAGTAAAAAGCAAAATGCTTTTTAGCAAAACATGCCTTTTCTCATGCAAATGAAAGTAAGCAAAAAGGAAACCAAAATCTCTGTGTCTAATTAAAATTCACATCGAAATTTTATTAAAAAGAAGTCATTAATTATTTAATTTTCAGGAAGTGTATTAATTAATGTAATTTTTATTTATGAATGCGGCTAGTTAGATATTTAAATTTTATTCTATGAAAATGCGATGCTACTTAAAATGTATTTTCAATCACAAATGTGTTATTTATTATTATAAAAAACAATTAATAAATAAACCAATAGATTAACAGATTTTTTTCTCTTTACAATCTTTTGCCCGTTTACGACAATAAATTTATGGTATTTGAATACTTATTTCAAACAAAATTTTTATCACTAAATAAAATTATTTTGTGATTTGTAAATGGTTTTAGTGAGAAGTTTTTAACAAACAATTGGTAAAAATTACAAAAGTTGTTGTGCAGAATAACTCCTGTTACGAACATTCGATAAAACGTTTTTACATGATTTAAATAAATAATTTTGACTTTCACTTTCAGATAACTTTATATGTTTCTGCATCGCATGTTCTTTCCACCTTTTTACTTATCCCCCTCGTAGCGTGCATGATCACATCACATCAGTAACCAAAATGCCACCACTCAGTGACGTCACATTGTGACTGAGATGTGACTTTTTTAAAATTTTTTAGAAAGTTACAAATATTCTTTAAAACATGTTACTTACTTTAAAAAACATGTCTCTGGCAATTTAAATATCGTCACTTTTGTCACAGTTTTGTCACAATGTTAATGTCAAAGTAGTCACAAATGACACATTTTTCACAAATTTGTCACACCGTGACTTCACAAAGTGGTCGCAATGTGACGTGTCAAACGAGCTCTAAAACGGCCATAACGACTTCACATTTTAGTCACTGTGACTTCACATCGACAATCGATGGTCACAAAGTCACAATGTGACTTCACAACGACGTCGCAGTGACGTCACCATGCCTTACCGGCCATCATACGTGGTATAGGGTAAGTCTTGCAATCAATTTGAAAATTGAAAAAAAATTTCTCGGCATATATACACGTTTCAGATACTGAAGATTCCTCAAAACATATTTTTAGAAAAAAAATTGCCGTCCGTCTGTCTGTCTGTGTGTCTGTGAAATCTCTAGCTCCCGAACAAATTGAGATAGGACTTGAAATTTTCTATGTACTTAGTATGTATGAATGGAACAAAACCAATATAATATCAATAACCTCGATTATGCAGAACTATTTTTTTCGGGCACTCGAAAACTTGATTCTGACGAAAGGTACATAAATTTTTTCATTTTTTTTTTATTTTAAGGAATGAATGTAAAAGATAATAAAATAACATAAATTTTGCATAAAGAATGAAGTCGATTGGATTATTAGTTGCCGAGATATTTTTAATCCTGTTTTCTACATTTTTTGATTTTTCATGACCCTATATTTCATTCAAATTTCAATTCAAAGATATATTTTAATTGGAAATGAGACACTTAATCAGACGCAGTAAACTGTTAGTTAATAGGATTATTATTTTAGAGTTATAAGGATGTTTTAATGTTACCCAGAGGATGTTTTGTGGATATCGCCTATAGGTCAGGATAATACCCAGAGAATTTTTCTTGGATGCCGCCTATAGGCGACGGTAGTAGTCAGGGAACGTTCTGTGGCCTCTGCAAATGGGCGTCAGTAGTACTAAAAGAGTTAAAGAGTTAAACAAAAGTTTATCGTTTGTATATTTATTCGGACTGCAAAAGAACTGAAATGTGGTGTCAAAATAAATCAAGTATTATACATTTTCAACGTTGATACAATTTTCAATATGTAGATTATCCTTACTACAATAATTTTGTTTATTTTCGGAATGTAGATGTAATCTCTAGTTGAATGAATAGTACTCCTTGCATTTTTCTAAAATGATTATGTGATGAAACTGCACAGAAGGGAGCGTTTAATAATTTATTTATTATATTCTTTTGTCCAAAAAATCAGCAAATATATTCGAAAGCTCTAAGAGCTATAAGCGATAGTACTCAAAATTTATGAAAGTATTTCGGTTACCACTTTAGTTTTATTAAGGAAAATCTATTATGGGAATAATTAAAGTTTCGACGTGCAAATAAATGCAAATGTAATTTCGCAAAAGATAAACAAAATCTGCAAGAATGAGCAAAATTATAAACTTAACAAACATTTTTAATCAAGGAATATTAACGTGAATTAATTAATGTGAATATTTGCATATTTCCCAAACAATGGTGGTCGAAAATAAACATCATTTTAGTAAACTTTATAAATGGATTTGAGCCGAAAAAAAATTGTACCGAAAAATTAATTTTTAAAGTTTTATTCCTTTTAATTTTAATCTTCTAAATAAAACGTAATCTCTGTGGAAATTCACTTCGTAAATTTTACCATATACGCCTCATTAGTTAGTTAATTTCACGGAAGTTTGGTTATTTATACAGTTTTTTTTTATCATGAATCTACTTAATGAAATGATTGAGTTTTTAAAGTTATTTTTAACGCTAGAAACGTTAATGTATTCAAAATGTTCTTTAGATCTTACAGACATCATTTACCATCGAAGCACATTTTAATAATTAAATTAAAAGCTTAATAACTTTCTTACTCAAGGGATTATTTCTCCGATTTGTGTCTACAAGTCTTTTTCTATAGTATCTCAACTGAATATTAATTAAATATAATCTTACTTAACATTAATAATATTAATAGGAACAGGAAATGTAACTCAACAAATTAAAAAAAATACGCTGCGATGAAGTTGGCCGTCATTTTCCTTATTCCATATAATGGAATTCCATTAATATTCCTTTTTTCCTGAAAAAGTAGAAATGTCATTTTTTGCGGACAAACAAGCCTCGTAAAAAGAAAAAAAATATTGACTAACATTTTATTTGTACGGCTGATAAAGCTGAAAAATACAGGCTACGCGGTGAATCCCATGTGTCTTTTTTTTTTACAGACCGCTAGAATGACGTCATGGTCTTTTTGCGTACCTGCATTAGTGCATGCGAACATCACGTGACTCTAGCGATCTGTAAAAAAAGTTCGTGGAATGAACCGCTGTACCCTGTCTTTTTCGTTATTCTCGATAAAGACATATATGACGATGAAGAAATTCAATATGAAAAGTGAAAACAACATACACAGTAAAAAATCTGCAGCATTTGCTGCATAGTCACTCCACTGTTTTTATAGAATATCTTATATCTGGCCAATGAGAATGCTCTATAATATAGTCAAGTATTCTTCAATGTCGCTCTTGCTATAGCAATTCTTTAACGGTCCCCACCAGATAACTTTATACCACTTTGTCTGATCTGTGTATTATACTGAAGCGGAGTATTTATTGTGAAATCATGTGCAGCAGCAGCTGTTGCAGCTTCAACAATTTCATTCTAATTAGCATTCAACCCTCCATATCTAGTGTTTTCTATTGTATCATCAAACACTGCTGCAACCTGACTTACAAGTGCAATTGAATTGCGCAGAGAAGAAGTTTTTATATTTTGTATATCTATCCCATCCGTTTCCTATAAAAGCGTTGGAGTGATTATGTAACAAATGCCGCTTATTTTTAACAGTGTATAAAAATCTTTTTATTTTCATAGAATTGCTGCACGTGAGTTTTCGCAATCACGTCCTTAATGAATTTCAAACTTTTTATTGCACGGTCTCCAAGAGAAATATATTGGCATAAAAATAGATTCCCAATCCTTTCTGACTAATGCACAGGAACAATGACCGTTATTTTAGAAAATATTTAGACCGGGTAGCGGCAACACAGACAATCACCTCATTGAGTTCATGAGTTTAAATCTAGGATTAGTTAAATATCGATTCACATATTAAAACGCAATTGGCCTGCTAATCTTGGCAAGTCTTATCTTGGCTGAAAACATCTGAAAAACCCTATTTTAGCTGTTGACTCATATGTTTATCATATTTTCTTGCTCCCAATTCACCATGCTTCATACTTTTGGGTGCATTAAATCATAATGGTAAACCTATGAGTCAAATGCTGAAATTGAATTTTTAGATACTTTCCACCAAGGTATGTCTAGGCAGACCGATTGTGTTTTAATATGCGAATCGGGATTTAAATAATCGTAGATTTTCATGCGTGAACTCGATGAGGTCGTTGTCTGTGCTCCGAGGAAATCGGAAACATTTGAATTAAGTGCGTTAAAAAAATCATTTATTACTTTTGGTGAAAAGAGGAAGGCATTACTGTACCTACATGTGGTGAAAACCAAAAACATCTTGCATAACAACGGTAAAATTAAGTTCTTCATAAAAGAAAATGATATGGCCGAAATAAATATAACGGTTATTAAAAAAAGAAAAATAAAAAATATATTTTTTAAATATTTTTCAACCGTAAAATAATAAATAAAAATCTAGAAAGGAAATAATATTTTATAAAAAGAATGATGCCCAGTTAAACTGATGGCCTAGAGCTCATAGGCTATGCAGTCTAATTGTATATTACAGCCTTATATAATAATGCCGTTCGAAAAAAAAATAAGGAAAGATTTACCTCTCCCCCACAATTTTCTTTCTTTATACTTATCATTAAAGCCCGAAAACTAATCAGGGATACGCCTTATCATATAATAAACCGGCATCCAAAATTTGAATCAAGTCGAATAATTCTGCATAAAAACCCATTTATGTAATTTAAGAAACGTTTTCCCTCGTTCCCTCCTTTATAATTAATCATTAAACCTCCAAAACTGTTCAGAAAATCAACATATAAGAAAGAACCTACATCCAAAATTTAAAGCAAATCGGATAACTCTGCATAAAACTCTATTTAGCTAACTTAAGGGAGAAGTAATCGCCGTACCCTCCTTTATAATTAACAAAAGAAAAATACCACAACAAATGAGCGAAGCTTCTTACTACTATGAACCTATATACAAAAATTGAAACAAATCGGTTAATTCTGTATGAATAATTTAAGATGGGGGGATTACCCCCCCTGTTCCCCCTCTTTAAACTTATCCAATGGACACCCAATACTAATCATGAAGGCACCTCATTAGAATGATCCTACATCTAAGATTTGGACGAAATCTACTAATTCTGCAGGAAAAACCCTTTTATATAAATTAAGGGGAGGGGCAATAGCCCCCGTTCCCCTTCTTATACTTATCGAATGAATTCTCAAAACTAATCAGGGAAGCGTCTTACCATAATAAGCCCAAATCCAAAATTTCAAGTAAATATCGGATATTTTTTATCACGAGTTATTGCGTTACGTACGCACGTACATACATAAAGAACGGGCGGGCACATAAGCTCTCAGGCTTTGATACCCTGTGAGCTAAAAACTAATTTATTATGTGGTTTTATTTGTGGGCGATCTGGAAATCAGCACTGAATAATAAAAGAACCAATGAAAAATAATCTTTTTTATTTCAATTGCATTTTAAAGGATGGGAAAATTAGCTTTTGACATATTTGAATGAAAATAAAATATGTGTTGCTTTGCATAAGCTGTTGAAACAAAGTTTAGCATGATTAATACAAAATGAAAAAGTTTTTTGATTCAAGAATCCATCCTGATGAGTACACAGAGATTTTCGCCAATAAATTCTAACCTGATGTACAGCCCTAAAATTATTTAAATATAGGATGTTATAGGAATACGAAGCTTTGTGCAAAATTTGAACAATCTTGTACAAATTTTAGGCTTGTTAGAGAACATGATCTCCATCAAAAATGTTTAAAAAAATGTTCTTACCTCTGGCGTCTATTCCTGATGACGCATGACCCTGAAATTACATGAATATTGCGTTCTCATCGACAATGACCTCGCGCGCGAAATTTGAGTTTTTTAGATACGCCATTTTAATGTAAAATGTAGATTGCAAACTCACAAAACACAAATTAAACATATTTTAGGACATTTTTTTGTCACCAAATTTACAACACATTAATTTGTTGCGAATTACAAAACTAATATAAAAACCCTTTTTGCGTTTTCACTGCGTTCTTAATAGGTTTCAAAAGTGTTGCTATCTGGAAATGGGTTCGAAAAATAGTGTTGTTAATTGTGTTGTAAATATGTTGATAAAAATGTTTTCTTCCAATAGTGTTGTACTGCGCAAAACTTTGTCACTAATTTCACGACACATTGTTAATACCACACAAATTAGTACACTGTAAAACAATGAATGTAAAATACTTCCAAAATACTTTTTACACGGTGCCTTCAAAGTTAAACAATTTTAAAAAAGAAATAAGAGACACTTTGGTTTATAGAAAAAAACCCAATTGTTTGGGATTATTAAGTGAGTTGACTAATATTTATTAATAAATATTAATAACTGCATTTTTGGAATAATCATGTAATTTATAACAACACTTTTCTACAATCTTTTTCCCATCACAACAGATTTATAAGAAAATCGAAAACGATTTTAGTTAGAAGCATTAAATGTTGTTTTCAGTCAGTGTTACAAACATGTTTCACTTTTAATATTTTTTTTTTGTCACCGGAACCTGCTTCTGTTGAAGTGCGATACAGGAGATGTAATAACTAGCCATTTTCACAAACCGTGAATAAGCATATAAAATTTTAAATCGTAATACTAATAATATATATTCTACATAAAAATATAAGAATTTATATTATAAAAAACATTTTGCTTCTAAGACGTTGTATAATTACAAAAACATTTAAAATATATTAAAACATTTTTATTTACATGTTTCAACTCAAAAATTAATACAGTCATCCTGAGAATGTAAATAGAAAAATAAAAATTACAAATACAATGAACGTGAAAATCGGAATAAAGAGTTATTGAAAATAAATAAATTAAATGTATCACGCGCTTTTTAATCTGATATTGTCCTTGGTCTAGTTAAATAATTACCGTGTAAATTGTCTAACCATGCAATCCATATATTTGGGATGCGAAATGACAGTGTATTGTTAGATATATGTGAACTATTTAAATAAATTTCAATTAATTCTCTTATGAATAATTTTAAATAAAAATTAGACCAATATATTAATTTAATCTCATTAAAAAGTATGTTAATGTTTTCTTTTTGATTTAACCTGGATAGAGCGGTTTTCTTCCTGTTAAGTTTTATATCTGTTATGTGTTCTTTACGTCTGATTTTAAATTTACGTTGGGTCATGCCTATATAAAAGTTTTTTATTTCTCCTTCTCTAATAAATGGAATAATATAAACTCCCGAAAGGTCATCTATACTAAAGGGATCAATTTTGGTATTTAAGAGCATTTTTTATTTTGGGGGCAGGTTTCGCTATTAAACATAATTCAAAAATTTTTAAAAGATTTTTGATACATTGATAATTTTGATAATTTTTTAATAATTTTTATTTTTCTATTTTTCTATTTTCATTCTGAGGATGACTCTATTAATTTTGAGTTGAAACATGTAAATAAAATGTTTTAAAATATTTTAAATGTTTTTGTTATTATACAAAGTCTTAGAAGCAAAATGTTTTTATAATACAGATTCTTATATTTTTATGTAGAATATATACTATTAGTATTACGATTTAGTTATTAGTGGACGTACTGAAGACTTATTTAGTGTTATTTTTCACATTCATTATAAAATTTTAGCCAAATCGTTTCTAGAGAAGCATTGGCCTTAACGTCTAGGACGGCAGTACATCCAACGTTTGTAATGTCGGTCATGTAAGAGCCGCCACATGACTTAAATGTGACATAATTTAGTGAGTCAATGCAACACTACATAAAACATAAGGGAGCAGCATAAAGACAATCATCTCATCGAGTTTTTGGCTGGAACTCAAGAGTAAGTTTAGCATATTAAAACGCAGTCGGTTTGCTAAGTCATATCTTGGTGGAAAACTCTTGAAAATCCGATTTTAGAGGTTGACTCGGAGATTTAAAAGCGCGCTTTCATTCACTGAAAGGTGTAAAAACTTGGAGGACTTGAGAGGAGGTAAATCTACGAGTAAAACACTAAAATAGGATTTTTAGAAGTTTTCCATTATTATATGACTTCGGAGCCTGACTAAGGCAGGGATTTGCGGGGCAATTGCTCCAGGCCCCCCGGCTTAAGGGGGCCCCTCAGGACAGATATACGTTTTTCGTTAAAGGAGTGTCAAATGATAGTAAATGGTCAAAAGTAACCGTTTTTTATTTTTAAGGGTCTTTTTTCTCCTGCACTCTGTGTTTCTGTAACCAATGCCTCCTTAAAGCTTCACATTTATTTTCATATTCCAGTAATAAAAAAAATATATTCTATAATTTTTTTAAGTTGTCTTTTTTCTGCTAATATATATATATAGATGTGTATAGTACTTGGTACGAAATTTATGTACACATACAATATTTAAGAATTTCAGTTTTAATCACTTCAATATAATTTACGAAAAATTCTAAGCCCCCCCTAATGATGTTTTCCCCAGGGCCCCCCGCTTCTAAGTCGGGATCTGTAGACAGACCGTTTGCGTTTTAATATATGAATCGAGTCTCAACTAATTTATGAATCTCAGCCGCGAACTCCATGAGAAGATTCTCTTTTCTGCCATCTCTCGGTCTAACAGTCATGATGACTTTACATTATCATCCGGGTATTTTCCAGTGATTAGTGTCGCTTCTTAATGACGCACGACGTGATATGTCAGAATGCAACAGTTACAAGGGCTTCACCGAATTCATTTCGAAGTGTAAAACTGCCCGTAAGGCATGGTGACGTCACTGCGACGTCATTGTGAAGTCACATTGTGACTTTGTGACCATCGATTGTCGATGTGACGTCACGTGACGTCGATGTGAAGTCACGATGACTAAAATGTGAAGTCGTTATGGCCGTTTTAGAGCTCGTTTGTGACGTTTCACAAAGTGGTCACAATGTGACAAATTTGTGACAAATGTGTCATTTGTGACTAATTTGACATTAACATTGTGACGAAACTGTGACAAAAACGACGATATTTAAATTGCCAGAAACATGTTTTTCAAAGTAAATAACATGTTTTGAAGAAAATCCTGTAATATTCTAAAGATTTTTAAGAAAGTCACATCTCAGTCACAATGTGACGTCACTGAGTGGTGGCATTTTAGGTCACAGATGTGATGTCAGCAAAGTGACTCACAGAGACGTCATTGTGACGTCACTGTGACCATACATGCTATGTGGGTATTACTTCAGTTTTGTTCTCTTTATTCGAGAAACATGTGAAAATTTCTAACACGCTTTTAGCTTCAAAATACCATGAATATTTGACATCCTTTCATTTTTATATTTTAACATACGAGTTAATTTTTAGGTGTGTTCGTAATTATGTAAATATACGTAGCACCTATAGTTGTCATCCAGTCCGTTCTTCTATCCGTCTCTCCGTCCTCAAAAACTACTCAACCGAATTGTTTGAAATTAAAAATATATAATTATTACATAATTTTGTCGAGTAATTTCAAATTTTATGAAAATCGAATACAGGGACAATCAAAAGTATTCCATTATATTACGTCAATGTGGAAAAAATCTCAAATGCATTTTAATCGTTTGAAGTTTAAAATATGCAGTTATTACATAATTTTGTCGAGTCATTTCAAATTTTATGAAAATTGGATGCATAGATCAATTACAGGGAGTAACAAAAGTTTTCCGCTACATTACGTCAATGGGGAAAATAATTCAAATGCATTTTAATAGTTTGAAATTTAAAATATGTAATTATTACATAATTTTGTGGAGTCATTTCAAACTTTATGAAAATCAGATGAATAGATCAATTACAGGGACTATCAAAAGTATTACATTACATTGAGTCAATGGGGGAAAAATATTTCAAATGCATTTTAGTAGCGTTACACTCATTAGAATATAATAGAATTGATATGAATCTATGAAGTACATATTATAATATGCATTTTGCACAAACTGTGTTGCAAAGAACGTTTTTTATTGATTTACCAGGCCACACAAAAATATTTCATTACATATTCATATAGGGAGAACATTGTTTGGTGCTCGTTTTAATTATATTAAAGTATTTCACACTGTATGAATTTGATATACGTTGCTGAGGTGTAATAAGAGTTATTATTCCTGTATATTTACAGGAACACAAAAAATATTTCGACCACTACAATGTAAACGAAGTACTGTCTATTATAACAGCAAGATCTGAATATTTTTAAAACTTCGTTATCATACGAACGCACCTCATTTGCTACGCTTTACATGCAAATTCCAACTTGTTTTTTTCTAAAATTGCATGAAAAGAAATCTATATCAAACAAAGTACATGTCAATATATTATGAAAAGAAGTCTTAGACAACACCAACTAATTCATTTCCATATTTTTTCTTATGATGCCACATAACTAAATATTACGTCTATTTTTTATTTTTGTTTTCGTTTGTCCAAGTATTACATAAGCTATGAAATGTATCAAAGACATATAGAGAAGCCTTCTATCATAACACCATTGTTTTTCTTGGACATATACAATTATTACACCCAGAAAGATTTAGGTGATTCATAGCGGAAGAAAATATTATCCTTACACCCTTGATCCGATAACTTTCCAGGATAGAAACTTTTGTCGCATGAAAACATAAAACGATATTTTTGGTTTTTCTTTTTAGGCCCCACACGTTTACTAAAAAAAACCCGGATGATAATGTAAAATCTATGAGAGCGTTCTTTTCAAATATCTCGCTCAAATTTTAATATTTTCACGTGATTTATTTATTTATTTATTTATTTGCACTGGATAGCTGAGGACGATCTACAACCGGGCTAGCTCATATACTTTTTATATTATGTTAGTTTCAATTTCAGAACCGGTTCTAACCGGTTGTGAAATTTAAAGTAATCTTTTTAAAGAAATCTGAAACCAAAATTAAAAAAGTAAAAATTAGCCCGGTTGGGGATCGTTCGCAGCTATCCTATGCAAAAAAAATTATGTAAAAATATTAAAATTTGAGTAAGATATTTGAAAAGAATGCCCCCATAGATTTAACATTATCAGCCGGGACTTTTTCTACGATTAGTGTTGCACCTTAACACCTTCGGGTTTCATGTACTATTAATACTACATGTTTTTTTAAATGAGCATTATTTGGTTTTAACAAATACTTTTGTTACTATTTACATGTAATAATGTTATATATAAAATACACGTTATATAATACATGTTATATAAACATGTAATAATGTTATTATTATCTATACTTTTACTATTTGACTTTATTTACGTTTAGTTATTTAGTAATAATAAATTTTTCCTTAATTCTCTTTGCGCAGTTTGTGATTATTTTATTGTAAACATTTATTCATTCTTTCAGTTTAGAAAAAAGTTCCTTTCCTGACAGAATAATGTATAACAAGCCACAAAAATGTATTAAAAATTTATAATATCAGTATCTCGTTGTAATATAATATTTTCTAAACATCTCCAAAAATACTTCCTTAGCCTATTGTCATGTGAATATTACAGGGTGTCTAGCAAATAAGACCCCGATTTCAAAATTAAATTTCTCAAAAACAAAGATCGATAATATTATTCGGTAAACGGTTTGTTTATTAGGTAAGCTGAAATCTTATACAAAAGTTTCGAGCGGTGAATATTTTGAAAAAAATTGTGTTCTGATTGCAAAGAATGCTTAATTTGACATTTTTCTTGTTTTTGATTGCTTCCATAGAACGAGTTTTTCGGCTTACAGTGCCATATTTTAACGATTTTTTAAACAAAACTTTTAGAATTTTGAAATATCAGAGGTTAAAATTCTAAAAGTCGTTAAAATATTGCATTGTAAGCCGAAAAACTCATTCTCTGCAAGCAATCAAAAACGAAAAAAAAAAATGTCAAATCAAGCATTCTTTAATCAGAACAGAATCTTTTCAAACTATATCTAAAAATCATATATCTGACATATCTAAATGACATCTCTAATGACCTATCTAAAAAACTGAACTTGCTCAAATTTTGCGCGCGAGGTCATTGTCGATGAGAACGCAATATTCATGTAATTTCAGGATCATACGTCATCAGGAAAAGGCTCTAGAGGTAATAACATATTTTTTATGTTTTTGATGGAGATCATGTAGTCTAACAAGTCTAAAATGTTTACAAGATTGTTCAAATTTTGCACAAAGCTTCGTGTACCTATAACATCGTATATTTAAATAATTTTTGTTCTGTGCATCAGGTAAGGATTTATAAGCAAAATTCTCTGTGCAAGTACTCATCAGGATGGATTCTTGAATCAAAAATTTTTTCATTTTGTTTTAATCAAACTATACATTTCTTCAACATCTTATGCAATGCAACACATATTTATTTATATTTTTATTCAAATATTTCAAAAGCTAATATTCCTTCCCTTTAAAATACAATTAAAAACACATTATTTTTCATTGGTTCTTTTATTATCGAGTGCTGATTTCCAAATCGCATAGAAATAAAACCACACAATAAATTAGTTTTAAAATATTATTTCCTTTCTAGATTTTTCTATACTATACTATACTATTCTATATACTATAATCTCCCTGTATATGGATAATAAGAGAAACATCAACATCCATTACGTTTAAGACAAAGAAAAATTCGTTAAGATCTCATCAATCTATTGAATAAGTAGTATTGATGTTATTAATGCAAAAGTAATTGTTTTCTAAAGATTGAAAAAAAAATTCGTACTCGAATAGATTGAACATTTTAAATCGAGTAACGTAATTAAATGTTTAAAAGAGCTCAAGTCGTTCTAAATCTGCTTAAAAATCTGGTTTAATCTGGTTGCCGCAATCATATATAAATTAAAGAAATATGTAAAAAAGATGTAATATGGAATTATTTGCTATCTCCGGTTTATTCGTTGCAGTTTACTTATCTGACGATTATTATAAATACATGTTTACTTCACATTTATGTAAAGTATAAAAAGTAATATTTATATAAAAAAAAATTTCTAGTTGTTTCGATGAATTTATAAATGATTATACAACATTTAATCAAATTGTAGGTAGAATATTGACAAACATAATTTTATAAAGCCGTATCAAATTTCAATAAATAAATTTACGAGAAGTCAATATAATACATAATTAAAAAAATTGTAAATTTGCGGTACTTTACCGTGAATTATCTAGTAAATTTACGGAATATGTCAGTTTTTACACATAAACGGCCAACTATCGTAATTTTTTGTCTTTTACGGTCAAAAACCGTTAATGTAATGGCAAAGTTCGTTGATATGGAAATAAAGTCCGTTTTTTACGGACATTGTCTGGAATCTGCAGCTTTTTAACCGACTTCAAGAAGGAGGTTATGATTTCGACCTGTATGTATTTGTTGTTCACGCATAACTTTCGTAAATATGAACCGATTTTGATAATTCTTTTTTTGTTTGAAAGCGTATGAGGCCCATGTGGTCCCATTCAAATTTCATAAAAATCTGTTGATTAGAACTTTTTAAAAAATTAAAACATTAAAATTCAATATCTTTTCGAAGCAATCGACCAATTAGAAACGTTCATTTTTCATGTTTTTAAGTTACACTTAAATAGACACACGATCTTTTCAAAGTGTGAAATCCTAACTGGACAAGGTTCACATTTATTAACAGTGTACATTGTAAAAAAATTGACCCTTTTGCTGCATAATCACTCCCCCGTTTTTATAGAATATCTCTCTCTTGACCCATGAGAATTCTCCACGATAGGCTGAAGTAATCGTTTTCTATAAAAGCGGTAGAGATTGACGATGCAGCAAAAGGGCCAAATTTTTTACAGTGTACACTGTAAAAATTTTGATCCTTTTAATGTATCGTCACTCCCCCGCTTTTACAGAATATCTCTCCTTTGACCCATGAGAATGCTCCATGATACATTGTTAAAAATTTGACCCATTTGCTGCAGCGTCACACCACAGCTTTTATAGAATATGTCTTTTATGACCACTGAGAATGCTCCATAACACAGTAAAGTAATCGTTTTCTATAAAAGCGGTGGACTGATGATGCAGCAAAAGGCTCAAAGTTTTTGTAGTGTAATTGGGACAAAAGCGTCTGTAAAAGAAATATTTGGGAATCAAATGCTGTCACTCTCTTATAGAGGCAGCCAGGTATAGGTAATGAGTTTCAAATTCCTTATCGAATACGCTACCGCTCATTTCCGATTACAGTGTCACTGTAAAAAATGTGACCCTTTTGCTGCATCGTCACTCCCCTGCTTTTATAGAATATCTCTCTTTTGACCCATGAGAATGCTTCATAATTGGGTGAAGTAATCGTTTTCTATCAAAGCAATAGAGTGATGATATAGCAAAAGTGTAAATTTTTTACAGTGTAGGATTCCTCGATATGAATATGACGACACATGTAGCACAGTATATAATTGGTTGAAACGATTCTGGACAAAAACGAGTCACCAAGCATCTTGTTGAGCGGGCAATTTTCGTCAATCTTGTTAACTTCTCATACGAGTACAATCGAATTCTTCCAAGAAATCATCATCAAATTCCATAATAAAAAATGCCTGGCATTGCAAAGCACTGTTAAAAATTTGCAATTTTTGCTGCATCACTCCATCGCTTTTATAGAATATCTTTATTTTTATCAATGAGAATCCTTCATAATGCATTTAGCTAATCGTTTTCTATATAAGCGGTGAAGTGATGATACACTGTTAAAAATCTGCTGCATTTTGTTGCAACGCACTCCGCCGCTTGTATATAATGTCTCTACTGCGACCTATGAGAATGCTCCTTAATACAGTCAAGTAACCGTTTTCTATACAAGCACTGGAGTGCGTAGCAAAAAAATGCAGCAGATTTTTAACAGTATACAGCAAAAGTTTCAAATTTTTAACAGTGTAGTTGGGACAAAAGCGCCTGTAAAAGAAATATTTGGGAATCAAATGCTGTCACTCTCTTATAGGGGCAGCCAGGTATTGGTTATGAGTTTCAGATTCCTCGTCGAATCGCCACTGCTCATTTCCGATGCCATTACTGCCTGTATAGGTATTAGATTGTTGCTGTTTATCGATTGAAGCATAGTGCGATTTTTGCTAAAATTTTTCTTTTTCTTTTTTTCTGGGTGAAGGGGGAGTACTTTTGACTGACTACACTAGAAAAGCATTTTACTATACATTAATATATGATGTCATTTTGCTGCGTGCTCATATATGGAAGCACTATGTCGCGCTCTTATGTGTAAGGACACTTTACTTGATGGATTGTCACCTTTTGATACCCACTTTCGATGACCGTAGGATTCGATGCAGACTAAGATTTCATAAATGCGGTAGCTTTTCGAAGTGGCAGATCTTGTCTGAAGAAGTTACCATACAAAGAAATTCTTAAGATTCACAACGATACTAACCGATATTGTAAGTGGTTTCAGAAAAGTTGACAATCAAACAGTGACAAGTAAACTGAATACATCAGAACTTAGCAAAGTGCGTACATTAGTAATGCATTGCAAAGAGCTATCGTGTGCCAGTGCACATAATTATGTATTACGGTATGCATAACTAAAAAGTAGGAAATAAAATAAGCTTTTTAAGAAAAAAATATCAACCGACTTCAAAAAAGCGCTAAAAAGAATTAAATAATTCTTTAAAATTCTCTAATGAAAAAACGTTATCCAATAAGCACACATCGGATATCAGGTACCGGCATAAAAAACGGTTAAATTTAATATGTATAATTTAATATCCACCAAACATAGATTTTAGAGATAATATTATTTTACAAGAGATGAATTGACATATTTATGATTTAATTTATGAATATATACATATAAAAAGTAATGAATTACTTTTTGAAGTTGGTGCCAAACAATCACAATCGATAATAATTATCCCCATTTTAATTATGGTACTAGGCATAATTTAGCTACAATTCTTAATATACATCAAATAGTTTGGCACCAACTTCAAAAAGTAATTCATTACTTTTTATATGTATATATTCATAAAATAAATCATAAATATGTCAATTCATCTCTTGTAAAATAATATTATCTCTAAAATCTATGTTTGGTGGATATTAAATTATACATATTAAATTTAACCGTTTTTTATGCCGGTACCTGATATCCGATGTGTGCTTATTGGATAACGTTTTTTCATTAGAGAATTTTAAAGAATTATTTAATTCTTTTTAGCGCTTTTTTGAAGTCGGTTGATATTTTTTTCTTAAAAAGCTTATTTTATTTAGAGTGGTAGCATTGAATATAACTAGGATTTCATACTTTAAGAAGAAAAACTTTGGTCCACTACACTGCAAATTTTCAAATGCTAAAATAAATACATTTAAAAACATTTTTTGTCACCAGACTTACAGCACATCAATGTGTTTGAATCATTTTCTGTGTAATGATTGTGTTCTTATCCTTTTCCAAAAGTGTTGCTATCTAGAATTGTTTTCTTAATCAATTGCAAAAATGTTGCTAACACGAAATAAGTTCTAAAACATTGCGCATGTGTGTTGCTAATTGGGCTGAAATGGTGTCGATGAAAATTTGATCTTACAAAGGTGTTGTGCAGCGCAACATTTTATCACCATATTAACAACATTTTGTAAACACCACAAAATTTAGAAACTATAAAACAACACACGTAAAACATTTTTTACATGGTACCTTTAAATTTACACAAATTTAAAAACGAACTAAGAGACAATTTGCTTTATATACAGGGTGTTTCGGTTAAACGTTTCAGAACTCCTAAGAAGAGTAGAGTGCATCCTGACGACTCGAAATCATATAGCATAGCGGGGTCAGAAATGCTTTCCCGACGCGCTAGATGGCATTGTGCAAAAGTTCCGAGCTTTCATGCAGGGGATCGTCACCCGATTTATCGTGTCTTGATTTTTACTTTTGGGGTCATATGAAAATACTGGTTTATGACACCCCTGTTGACAATGCTTAGGAACTGGTTGCAAGAATCGCAGTAAGAAGTTGCCGGAGAAATTCGCGATATGCCTGGAGTAATGGAGAATGTTCGGATTTCCGTGCGCCGGAGATGTGAGATGTGCATGGTAGTTGGTGACAAAAATTTCTAGCACTTACTTAACCTATGTACCGTTTGCTTTTTTACATGTAGTAATAAAACGATTTTTCACTTAAGGTGTTTTTTCTTCGTGGTGCTTCTGTGTACATCACCGCTTCAGGAAAACGTTTCCGACCCCACATTGCTATATGATTTCGAGTTGTCAGGATGCACCCTACCTCACTTAGGAGTTCTGAAACGTTTTACTGAAACACCCTGTATATATATAAAAAAAATCACGATGTTAAATGTATTGATTAATTTTTACCAATAAATCTCAAAAGCTGAATTTCTGGACAAATTATGCAATTTTTAACAACACTTTTTGCGGAATATTTTTTCTGGCACAATACAATCAAAACACAATCGTAAACGAATTTAGTTAGAAGTGTTAATTATTATGTTCACTTAGTGTTGTAAAAATTTTTCCACGAATTCGCAGAGTATTGTTAAAGGCTAAACTGCATATGTCTGTATAATAGTAATGAAAAATAAAGAATCAGGTTAATAAAAGCTATTTTTTTTGGAAATAATGATTGTCAATATCGAAAAAATAGCAAAATATTGAAAATAATCTTGTGCCGAAAAACGACTATTTATTTTTCTATATTGCCTCATGCTTGTTAGTATCCAATTTCTGGTCTCGGATGGTGACATTGTAAAAGAAAATTCCACGCCTTGTTGTAAATAATTTAGCCAACAGTTGCTTAAAAGAAAGTGCAGAAAATTCTTTGTATCCAAAAACGAAAAAAAAAAGTTATTTACAAGAATTTTCAAAATGTGTAAAAATATATTCAAGTTATAAATAATTTGCTATAACCAGTGTTCTCGCTGATATTTGACCAACCTTAGTAATTTGGCTAATTAAAAATATAAAACATTCGCCAAATGAAAAAAGTATTAGCCAAATAGATTCGCCGTGTCGCACAAAATTTTTTATCTTTAATCCTTTAATGTACCCCCTATTTTTAAATATGTTCTAAAATAACCAAAATTTTTATAACTTCGACGACAATTGTTATTAATCTAATTTCAAATATCCACTCCAAATATATTAAAAATATATATTTATTGAAAATATGTATATATGCATACGTATGAAAAAAGAAAAAGAAAAAAAGAAAAAGAAAAAATTGAGCACTAGCAATTTGGCGAATCTAATCACTTTACTCTCCAAATGAAGATTTTAGTCTATCTCTGGAAAATAACATTTCGTTTCAATTTTACTGAAAATATGAAACCCGATTTGTTTTACTTTTTCACAATTTTATCTACAGAAATGGAGTATTGCTAAACTGATTTACAATTCATCTTGCTTAATTTAACTGATCTTTCACTGAAACAGCTGTCAGCTGCTGTGGTCACAGGTTCGCAACATTGCTCACATAAAGTTAAATGAATGGTATTTCGATTACGAATATTTCCACAAATACTTTATTATTCACCAGCACTTGACAAACCTCTCACTTTGCTTTTTCGCTGTTACTGTGGTAAGACACCTGTTAGTTATCCAAAGAACATGCAGTTTCATTACCTGCAGTATCTAATCAGTTATATAGAAACCTATCAATTTGTTACCGAGGATTAACTAAAAAATGTGCCATTTTCGTAAAGTGTAACATAATTTTTTCATACGAGAAAACAATATAACCTTATGTAACAGATCTATAATTTAAAACAGATCGAACAAAATGCTACTTGGTGTCAATTTGTTTATCTTTTCTCTTTGAATGATGAGCATTACAAAAAAGATAAATGTTACTCAAACGCAGTAATATATTTATTAAGGGTGTATTTCGATTCAAACTGCTTATTTTCCGATTTATTTTTAAATTCGTTTTTGCTCTCATATGCATCAAACTGGCAAATTGTCTTATTTAGAAAGTACACAAGGTGCCGTGATTGTCAATTCTTTGATAAATGCAGAAAATACTGCAAAAAAGCTATCAAAAACGGCAATTTGAGCCGATTTTTCCGAAGCGAGAGATCTGTAAACGAAAAAAAGGATCATACTGATAAAATAATTGTTTATAAATCAAATTCTAATCAATTGACCGTAAAATGACATCACACGGCACCTTATACGTCTCTTCAAAAATTCCCTCATCAAGAAAGTCCGGTTTCTATCTTTAAAAATGTGTCTGAAATTGTATTGGAAATTTTCGAGCTGTTGAAGACAGAAAAGCGTTTTTTCGAATACACTCTTATTTCTCTTGAAAGTAATCAAAGAGTTTTAGACTAGGAGGCGACAACGCTGATAAACACCTCATCGTGTTCATGGCTGAAATTCCAGATTTAGTTAAAACTTGATTCGCTTGTTAAACCGCAATCGGCCTGTCAAGTCATGTCATGGTGAAAAACACTTTTAAACCCGATTTTAGTGGTTGATTCACAGGTTGAACATTATGTTTTCCTGTTCCTAGTTCTCTATGATTTCATATCTTTGGATGCAAGAAAACAGAGTGGTAAACCTACGAGTCAACGATAAAATCTGGTTTTGAGGTGTTTTTCACCAAGGTATTACTTGACAGACCGATTGCATTTTAATATGCAAGTCGAGTTTTAACTAATTCTGGAATTTCAGCCACAAACTCGATGAGGTGAATGTCTGTGCTGCAACCTCCCGGTCTATAAACAAAAATAATGTTTCAATAAATATAGAATTTGATGCTTTTCTAACATTATATATAAATCAAAAATCACTTTTTTTCATTGATTCTTACAGCTAAACTTTTTTTATAAGCAAGCTGTTTTTAACACTCTTTTATTAGCTTCTCCTGTATGTATCTATGTAACGGAATCTTTGAACTTTATTTTCAACCACTATAAAACATCAGATTAATGGATAAAAATCGATTTTTTTTTACGTCAGATTAACTCGAAACTTTGCACATTTATTGAAAACTGATGACAATTGAACAATTTAAAAAATCGCTGCTTCATAGCATCGAAAAAAAAGCGCCGTATAAATGGATCAAAAGCAATTTGAAAAATTAACAGTAACCTAATATCCTTCTAAACTTTTTAGTTCGATCTGCTATAAAAGCGTGTTTTTTGGTTTTTTAAACTATTCAATTTTTAAAAAGCATTTATATGTTTATCTTCAAAAATATATTTATTTCACTTTAGTAAAAAAAATTACATTTAGAAAACATCATATAACTAACGATTAAATCTCGAAGAATAAAATTTAATAGAATGACTTTTTGTTTTATGGCAAAATTTATTGCGTTTCCAAATAAAACATTTTCTATTATTGTATTGTTTCATTCAAAATGCAATTTTACCAGATGAAAGAGAATGTTTTAAAGTTTTATGACATGCGTTTGTTTATTTCTTTAAATAAAAACCTATAAAGAAATCCTAAATCCCAGGGATGCCTAATACTAATAAAATTTTCGATTTTATCTCAAACTATTCAAGAAAATTTGAAAGAGGAAAAAAATGTGCAGTTACTTTAAATTAAATTTTATTTGTAAGTAATTTTGTGCCATTTTTAATATCAATAAAAACTAGTTATGTAGATGTGGTAATTCCAAAACTTTCTTTTATCTCATAAATGCATCGCTGCCAAGTTTCCAGCTTTTTCGATGTCAGTATTTTAATATAGAAAATATACTTTAATTTAATCGAAACATTTGAACTATTTAAAAGAATAACATTTTCTTTAAGATAGTAATGGTGTACAAAACACTGGAGACTTTATTCTTTAAATTAAAGATAGGCAAATAAAGCTCAATCATGGAGCAGTAAGCGCAAATCTTCTTTTTTTTCTAAGTATATTAGATATAACATATACGCAGTTAGTACATTTCATAAAGTATTGAAATGTAAGTACTCTTTAAATAAAGGGATTATGAAAATCCTGTCGTAGCAAGTTACCATGGGTAATGGTCTCAGGGCTTTCTCTAACATTTAGAAAAAATCAAAATAGAGCAGCTAGCAATGTTTGGTGCTGCCATCTATTGTGGCTTTGCCGAAAATCTTCCGCTCCAGATGTCTGTCTTTTTACTCACTGGATGCAGCTCGAAGGAAGCTCCTACCCTTCGGGTACGCTTAATGGTTGTTAAAAATAATTTTTGAGCTATTACTAAAATTTGCTTGGTGGCTCATACTAAAAAGTTTTAAGTTAGTTATAGAAAAAATTCTTTGTTCAGTTTACAAAAGAAATGTTTGTTTCACTTGCAAAAAACAGTTTGTAATGGTTACTAAAAAATTCAGTGGAATACAAATTTACTAAAAAACTTTTAGTAACCTCTTGAATTTTTTTTTTACAGTGTAGGCTACATATTTTTCGATGTTATTAATCAAAAGGTTTGCAGCTGCAAAAAATATTGTAAAAATGACGTTTTGTGGTGTTGAGGGTCTAGAAACAAAGATTTGAAATAATAGTTAATCAGTGAAAGGAGAGATTACGCAGCTTATTGATAATTTTTTATGAATAGAAAATTATATGTAAAACAAATAAGTAAAAGAATTTTAAAATAATTTTGAAAAAAAAAAAAAAGAACAGAATTATCGAAATTAAATTTGGCGACAAAATACTTTTGCAGGTATAAATTTTGTTAATAAATTAAAATCGCTCTTATTATTAAATTAATTTGTATAGTTATTTTTTAATAAATTAATTAAATATTTATATGCATTTTTTATGAATAATAAATTTATTAATAAATTAATTTTGTTAATTAAAATAAACTCTCTAATAAATGATTTTTTATTTGTTAAAAGGTAACGCGTATTGGAATTTTTAATACATTATTCAGGTGACAATGACAAATACTTACAGAAGGAAATCCGGTAAAGGATCATGTATGGTATAGGAAATTTAAAGTCAGCCGTAGAAGCAATACAAAATAACTCACTTAAAATGTGTACACACTGAAAAAAAAAGGGTCGATCTACTAAAAAAAACTTTAGTGATCCTTGTAATTACTAAAAAATTTTTAGTAATCTTAGTCGGTTACAAGAAAATCTGTAAGAATTACTAGAAAAAAGTTAGCAACGAAGAGAGTTAATAGTTTTATATTTTTAATAGCTATTACTAAAACACACTTGGTGTGGCCTTGATAGCATAGTGGTTATAGTAACGGACTCCAGGCTAAAAGGTCCCGGGTTCGATACTGGCCACCGCAAAGTACGCCCCGAATGTATGTAGTGTAAGTACTCGATAATAAAGAGATTATGAAAATCCTGTCGGAGTTGGAAGCAATGTTTGGTTCTGCCATCTGTTGCGGTTTTGCCGAAAATCTTCCGCTTCAGAAATCTGGATGCAGCTCGAAGGAAGCTCCTGCCCTTTGAGCGCACGTAATAGTTATTAAAAATAATTTTGGAGCTATTACTAAAATTTGCTTGGTGGCTCATACTAAAAATTTTTAAGTTAGTTATACAAAAAAGTCTTTTGTTCAGTTTACAAAAAAAAAAAAAAAAAAAAAAAAAAAAAAAAAAAAAAAAAAAAATGCTTGTTTCACTTGCAAAAAAAAGTTTGTAATGGTTACTAAAAAATTCTGTGCAATACAAATTTACTAAAAATTTTTTAGTAACCTCTTGAATTTTTTTTTACAGTGCAGCAGGAAGGGAATTCAGTATTCCAGAATTTTCCTTGAAAGGGGTTGGCCAGAGAAAAATGAATTTGAGAAGTGAACTGTGGGATCATAATCGGAACGAGGTGTGGAAGCGGAGAAGCAATCAATAGTCCATAGATAGGGTTTGATACAGAGTGTCAATCCATACACAGGTTAAATTTTTGAAAAACAAAAATCTATAAAATTATTTGCAAAACGGTTTGGTTATTATATAAGCTGTAAAAATCTTATACAGAAGCTTCGAACGGTGAATATTTTGAAAAAATGTGTTCTGATTGCGAAGAATGCTTGATTTGACATTATTCTTGTTTCAGATTGCTTGCAGAGAACGAATTGTTCGGTTTACAGCGCCATATTTTAATGATTTTTCGAACTAAAGTTGTAGAATTTCGAAATTTCAGAAATGAAAATTCTAAAATACCTTAAACTATGGCACTGTAAGCCGAAAAACTCGTTCTCTGCAAGCAATCTGAAACAAGAATAATGTCAAATCAAGCATTTTTTGCAATCATAACACATTCTTTTCAAGATATTCACCGTTCGAAACTTCAGCATAAGGTTTTTACAGCTTATCTAATAACCAAACCGTTTACCTCATAATTCTATCGATCTTTGTTTTTCAGAAATTTAATTTTGAAATGGGGGTTTAATTTGCTGGACACCCTGCTCATAAACTTTAAATAGTTAGATTTACACCAACACAAAATGATGTAAGAATGAGACCATACATTTTTGTTGAAGCACCAGGTAAACACCAACTTACATGAAAACAGTGCCGAGAGCAACAACCAATCAGAGTGCGAGCTTGGGCTTGGAACAAACGAAGGTGCTTGGAAAAAAAAATTACCCTTAAAAATATCTATAAAGTTACAAAACATTTTCTAAGAAACTGAGATTGTAGGAGCTCTTTATGTAACGGCAACAACAAAAACTTCTTGTAGCAGATGCAGATTTTCAGAGAAAATCAAAAAATCTCTAAGGTTACTAAGACTATTTTAGGAAACTGTGATGCCAAGAACTTTTTATGTAACTGCAACTTAAGTTACAGACAAAATATTAGTAAGATTGCTGTAATTTTTGTTGGATTTTTTTGTAAATATGCAGAAGTGTGTAGCTTTACAAAAATAAATTTTGTAGATTTACATATTTTTCTGTACAGTATACAGATAAAATTTTAGTAAAGACACAGTTTTCTGTTAATTTACTTCTGTAGAGCTACAATTTTTTTTGTGTGTGTGAAGCTGCACGATTGACAATTATAAATGCATCGATTATGGACGACGTATATCGATTGTGGGTAACGACAACTGGAGTCAGCAAACAAAAATCATTGAATCTGTGAAAATAAAAATTAAGTAATTTTTTTCAAGTTAAACATTATCAAGTAAATTAATGTTATTTTGTAATCTTATTCTTTCTTTTGTTCTGTCTAATTAAACATAACAACGAAATAACAATTGGAAGGCATAAAGTCAAATTTATTCATGGATAAGTTCAGCAAAAAATTAATATTTAGATTTATTATTATTATTCTTTTGAAATATGGCGCAGAATCTCCTAGCTTTACTTTACTTATATATATATTTGTGTAACCAATCTTCAATTTTCTGCTAATCTAAAAAGATTCCATCTTACACGAGGTAAAAAAAAATAATAAAATCTAATTTGTAAAATTTTAAATACAATATAATAAAATTAATTTTTAGCAAATTAATTTTTGAGTTTTTTTTTTTTTTTACTATTTTCTTCTTTTGAAATATATTTTGAAATTTTAAAAGCTAAACTATTTTACAAGAATTGTCTTTGAAAATAAATGATACATCCATTTGTTTTGAAAAAAAAAAAGTTAATACAGTCAATAGGTAATATCTTCAAAATTTATATAAAATCAGACAAAGGTACTAGTTTTTCTTTAATGAACCCCTGTTTAAATACATGCTTGATCTATGGGAATAGAGAAGATTTTCCTTTATTTTCTTTTGAAAATACAAAAGTGAACAATAAAGTTACATAAAGGTAAATAAAATTTTAATTTTTTTACGCATATTAGAAATAAAAAGTTTGAATTCGAATACTTCTATTTCTTTTGACTCAGAACAGACGTTTATTGCGTCATTTCGAAGTGTTAAAAGATTATCCCATTTACAGGGGTTCCAGCAAATAAGACCCGGTTTTAAGCAAAGTAAATTTCTCAAAAATAAAGGTCGATAGAATTATGTGGTTTGTTTAATAGGTAAGCTGCAAAAAACTTATGCAGATGTTTCTAACGGTGGATATTTTGAAAAGATTGTGTTCTGAGTGCAAAGAACATTTCATTTGACATTTTTCTTGTTTTAGATTATTTACAGGGAACGAGTTTTTCGGCATACATTTCAACATTTTAACGGTTTTTTTAAACTAAATTTTTGCAATTCCAAAATTAAAAAATAATTAACTCCAAAAATCGTCAAAATATGGCACTGTAATCCGAAAAACTAGTTCTCTGCAAGCAATCTAAAACAAAAAAAATGTCAAGTCAAATATTCTTTACAATCAAAACATAATTTTTTCAAAATATTCACTGTTCGAAACATCTGTATAAGATGTTTGCAGCTTTGCTAGTAAACAAACCGTTTACCGCATACTTCTATCGATCTTTGTTTTTGAGAAATTTAATTTTGAAATCGGGGTCTAATTTGCTGGACACCCTTTATTTTCATCGTTCAGAAAGAATATAAAAACATATACTATTTCAGAAAAGAGAAATAATATATGGAAATATTCTTCTCATCCTCTTAGTAAAAATTCATTCTAAGATATTCTTTATGTAAAATGATTTATCACTCTTTAAATAAACTATTTTTTTAAAAAATATATAAAACTTGCATCTGACCTATTCATTATTTTGATCCATATCCGGTCTATCGAAATCTATTTCAAAAGGATGTTTTTCTCCTGGTGTATTACATTCCGTATTTTTAGCTTTAATATCATTATATTTCTAGAATACTAAACATTAAAAGATGTTTGTTTTGTGAATAAGACTTTTATAAAATTTACTTTAATGAGGAAAGATTTCTGCTTAGATACACAATGGGATGGAGAACTTTATTTTTTCGTCATTATTTTAATTTATCAACAAATTCTTTAAAGAAAGGTTCTATTTCACGAACTCAATAAATATAAAAAACTAGTCGTTGGGGGCCACCGCAATACTTACCCATCATGTATATGCATAATTTCATATATGAAAATAAAATCAAGTAACAGTGAATTGCATAAAATAAGATCCGTATAACTCCAAAAATGATATATATATATATATTAGCTAACAATTTACTGCGTTAGATTAAGCGTTTCATTTCCAATTAAAATAATCTTTAAATTGAATATATATTTAAGATATTGATCAATTTCTTGATTAATTTTCCGCAGTGAAATTACGCCTGATATTTTTTAAATAGTGAATATTCATACTTCTACTAAGCGTAAGACCAACTCAGTGAAAAATGTCCAAGCCGGGAATCGAACCCGGAACCCTTGGAATAGCGCTCCAAGTGCTCTTCGATTTAAGCTACGAGGACGATGTCCAGCTTAGCATTTTTCACTTCATATATTGGTTAAGCTGCAAATCGCATTGCAGCACCTGCAACTGCTATTCCAAGGGTTCCGGGTTCGATTCGCGGCTTGGACATTTTTCACTGAGTTGGTCTTACGCTTAGTAGAAGTATGAATATTCACGTATTTAAAAAATATCAGGCGTAATTTCACTGCGGAAAATTAATCAAGAAATTGATTAATATCTTAAATATAATGTGATTTACCGATGCTGGGTCTCTAGTGTCTCATGTTACGCCACAGAATTGTGTGCTCAGGAAGACGGATCTAGTGCTGCGATTTGCAGTCATAAATATCGAAACAATAGGCTATCTCCTTAAATATTGCCCCTAGATCCATACTTCCACATGCAAAAATTCATAAAAAAAGGTGAAATTTTTGATAAGATAAGTTGCAACTCCATGGGGGGTCTATTTGAAAAAGTACGAAAATTAACTTTTTATACGGCCCCCGTAGGATAAAAATTCCAATTAGGGTAACTTTCTTTATCTAGTCCTGAATAATTCACAAAAAGTTGCATCGTCATATCTTAAAAATTCACGGAGTTATAACCGTTTGAATAATTCATCAAGTTTTAAGGGATTAGACACAAATTGAAATGCGCGCAATTCAAAAGTCAATGTTACTTTTAACAGTTGTAGGAAACGCGTAAAAAATCTGTCTTTTGAGTTAGAATTTTGATTTTTTTTTCCTTTTTTGTGATGGTTAGCCATATAATTTGCTAAGAAAATCACATGCTAAAATTTATCATAAAGTTTAAAATTTTTTATATTGTTAGTACTGGTTTCAATGCGATAGTTAAAAATCGTTATAACTCCAAACATTATTTATCGGATTTCAATTTCTTTCTATTTAACTAAAAATAAAAATCTGATTTTAGTTTTGTTTCGAGGTTTTTGTTTTTCAATATTTATTTTAGAGCTATTAAAATATTTATTTTAAAAAAACTTTTAAAAAATAATATTTTCAAAAGTAAATAATTTTTCATTTTTTAAACAAAAGTAAGGTAAAATAATTAAAAATGACATGTTTCAAGTTTGTGCTTTTTTCTTCAACAATTCTTAACTTTTAATAATTTAAAGACAAGAAGTAGTCGAAAAAAATTCATTATACAGAAAAACGAAATGTACTGTTTTACTGCCCATTAGCTATTTAAAAGAATGCTTTTCTAAGATGCAGATTAAGTCCTTTTTAAAAAATTAGCTCTCTCAACTTCAAGCTTTTTATCGTCTGGTAGAGGCTGTTAAAAATCTGTATTCTGGGCTTAGGTCAGATCAGGACCGAGACGTTACTTTTTTCTGAAGACTCGCCTATCCGGGTCTAATGTATTTTCCATACCGGAGGGGGCTGCTTCCTTTTTCCCAGACTTGCACTGCACGAAATTTTTAATCACGGTCTCGAACAATCCGTATATTAAATCACAGACTTAATAAGTACATAAAATAAGTAAAATTTGGTTTAATCAATATTTTTGCGAAAACCACATAAATTTTAAAACCGCTTTTATTTTACAAAACAATAAAAAAAAATATTATTATTATTTTTTTTTAAGAATAGTACATTTAAATGCTAAGAAATTAAACAAAATAAAACCAGAGAAAAAAATCTGCCTATGACGGAATTCTGTCTTAAACAGAAAATGTGTTGATCCATGCAAAATAAATACAATAATACCTGAGAATAAAATAAACTCCATTTAATCTTCATAGGAAATGCATTTGTCTAATACGTATTTTTTCTTTCCTGTGTGATTCCGTCTTGTATAACATTTTTCAAGTTCTTCAACGCACGGGATATAGATTAGCGATAATAAAATATAAGTGAAACATTTACATATAAACATAGATTCATTGATAAAATAAATGTATCACAGGCTTTGGCGCCTCTTTAATAATAAATATAAAAAACGAAATTCTATATTAAGTATTTTTGATCAGAACTCCTCCACGCAAAACAATTTTTAACTATACTGAAGTAAAAAAAAACTATGTAGAAATCACGGCTGAGCCGACTATGATTTAAGCTTTTTTCCTGGCTGGTCCGGATTATGATTTTAACATTATTTCATGCCGGGCTGAACTTCTTTCCCTATGGGTCGGTCTAGGACCGGACCTAAATATTACGATTTATTCAGACCTCCAGTGCTAACAATCAACATGTTTTAGAAACAAGTTTCAATTTTAAATCAATACGCTGCTTTATTATGGCCAAATAAGAGGCACGGTCTTAAACCGACATATAACAACGTTACAATTTGTGGACGATCCCTTATTTGCTTTGAAAATTGATGAAAAACGCTTTGTTTACAGGCATGGTAAAGTGGTGCAAGTCACGAATTTTTGAGAATTTTAGATTTTGATATCTCTGTCAGGTTTTCAGATAGGGAGAAGAATTTTTTTTTTCAATTTAGGAATGGATAAGGAATAATTTCCTAATTGGGAATTTTGCTCTACGGGGGCCGTATAAAAATTTAATTTTCGTATTTTTTCAATTAGACCCCCCATGCAGTTGCAACTTATATTATCAGAAATTTCAACTTTTTTTATGAGTTTTTGCAATTGGAAGTATGGGTCTAGAGGCAATAATTAAGGAGATAGCCTATTGTTTCGATATTTATGACTCACCCTGTATGAAGTGAAAAATGCTAAGCTGGACATCGTCCTCGTAGCTTAAATGGTAGAGCACTTAGAGCACTATTCCAAGGGTTCCGGGATCGATTCCCAGCTTGGACATTTTTTACTGAGTTGGTCTTACGCTTAGTAGAAGTATGAATATTCACGTCTTTAAATTGAAATTTGAATTAAACACAGGGTCATGAAAAATCGAAGAATGTGGAAAACAGGATTACAGATTTCGCAACAACTAATATTCTGATCGCCTTTATTCTTTATGCAAAATTTATATTTTTTTATTGTCTTTTATCTTTACTCCTTAAAATAATAAAAACTGAAAATTGGTATTTGGTATTTGGTATGTTCTACGTACCAAATTTCAAGTCTCTATCTCAATTTATTTGGGAGATATAGCGTTCACCGACAGACAGACAAACAGACGGACGGCAATTTTTTTTTCTAAAAATATGTTTTTCGGAATCTACAGCGTATGAAAAGTGTAAATCCGTCTTTTCTTTTTTGATTTTCAAAATTTGATTTTCAAGATTTACCCTACACTACGTATGATGGGTAAATAATATCAGTTTTACTGAATATTGAAAATTTTAAAAACTATTAATTAATAAAAATGAAAAACTGCAGATATATGTTAAGCATTCAATGTTAATGCTAGAAACTGGCCTAATTTGGCATAGCTGCGCCATCTGATGGATGCTATGCTATGATAATGCAAATACGCCAGTTTTAAGTATTACATCATATATCCGCATATACCTACATCTGCATTTCTTGCACATATTTCCTGAATTTTTACTCTTTCATGAACAAAGCAAAGAATCTTGTTCACCAGATATATCGCAAAATATTTTTCTTATATTTTGTTTTGATGAAATCATGTACATTTAAAAAATAGTCACAATATTGTTTTAGCTTGGAGAAAAAATACTAAAACTGCGAAAATTTTATAAGTTTTTGCCCTGAAACTAAAATGACAATGCGATATCTTTAAGTGCACATATTTTTTATCACGCGCCCTATCGGAATGAGCGTATATACAAAAGTAAAAGCAAATCGGATATCCCTGCATGAAAAACACATTTAACTAAATAAAAGTGGGATTAGCTCCTTGTTTCCCCTTTTACATTTTACGAATATTCCTTCAAAAATTACCAAGATTTACTCTCTTAAAAAGTCAGCCACCAAATAATTCAAGTTGAGCCGAAATCCATTCATCTCACGTTTTGAAAGGCAGCTTCTCGAAAAGAGTTGAAATAACTCGAGTGAACGAGTTGTTTTTAAGAGCCCACAATAGTCACAGAAGAATTACTCAAAAAGACCCGGATGACCATGTAAAGTCTATGGGAGCGTTCTTTTCTAATATCTCGCTCAAATTTTAATATTTTTGCATGATTTTTTTGCACAAGATAGCTGAGGGCAATCCACAACCGGGCTAGTTTTTACTTTTTCAATTTTTGTTTCAGATTTTCTTTAAAAAATTACTTTAACTTTCGAAACCGGTTTAAACCGGTTCTGAAACTGAAACTATCGTAATATAAAAAATATATAACCAAAATCGAAAAAGTAAAAACTAGCCCGGTTGTGGATTGCCCTCAGCTATCTTGTGCAAAAAAAATCATGCAAAAATATTAAAATTTGAGTGAGATATTAGAAAAGAACGCTCCCATAGACTTTACATGGTCATCCGGGTCTTTTGTGTACTTTTTCTGTGACTATTGTGCGCTCTTAAGCATTTTAAATCAAGTTGAGCTATTTGAATAACCAATTTAAATCAAGAAGATTGAATCGTTTGAAAAACAACTCATTTATGATCGAAAAAATTACAGCTCTTTCCTAAGAAGCCAAATCAACTCTTTCGTTTTAAGAGTGTACAGAACCAGAGGGCATATCAGTTCTGAGTCTTTCATAGCCTGTGAGCTAAAAAATGCTGAAAGAACGCTGTACTAAGCTAACACGTTCGCGACAGTTCAAATAATTGTTAAAAATATATGCATGATTCAATGTCGCAATATCGAAAATCATTTATGATCGAGGTCAGAAAAAAGTAAAAAACACAATGTTTTTTATTAATTTCTTTTTAATCGGTGAGTCATAGTGAGTGCGCTCAATAATTTTGTAAACTATTGTCAGTATTACTGTGACTGAGCCGCGAGTTTTTTCATGACACTAAACGTAACACTATATTAACCGGTTGTCCCAAAAATGGCTGAAGGATTTTAAAATACAATAACTTGCAAACGGTGGCAGATATTTAAAAAAATCTTTCACTAGGGTTATGTGTGATGTCGGGAGTTTTTTTACTGTGATCTTCGATTTTAACTCCAATTACATACAATAGATGACCCGGCAAACAATAGGTGGTATTACAAGACTCAATTTTTGGTACTTCGGAATCCATTCAATAAAATTTAATCTCATTTTTTCGTATGGCAAAAGAGAGAGGCCAAAAAATTGAAATAAATATGTTTCATTTAAAAAAATTTCTTGGAGATTGAAAAGAAACATATGGCCACTGATTGATACGGTTAAATCGACAATCCTGTTAATTGGTGACCGGCTCATTGGCTATCTACTACATATGCATTTCTTATTATACAATTTATACTTTATTTTTATTCCATTGATACATCGGCACTTAATAATAATAATAATAATAATAATAATAATAATAATAATAATAAAATCTGCTTAATTGTCTTTAAATCGTTGGGGTTTTTTTTAAAAGACATTTAATTCCCTCTTAAAATTTAAAATATAGATTATTTTTCTTAACGTGTCATGTGCGATGAAACTCAAAAAGTATTAGAAAGTTTCAATATCTGTCAAATACTGTTTTTAATACGATATTTTCTAAATGTCTCCGAAAACTCTTCCACTGCCTATTTTCATATGAATATGAATTGAATAGTACTCAAATTAACTATGTTCCTTATAGCCCAAGAGCCGACCACATAAAACGCTAAGTCATCGAGCCCAAGAAAAAGTTCTTTATATTATGGAAGTGTAGTCATAGGGGAATCTAATGATCCATGTCTGCCGGAAGTGAAGTCTTGCATAAGCCAAAAAATGAATGCCACTAGTGGTTGACTCGTAGACTATTAGTACCCAAATAGCATGCATGGTCGCAGTGACGTCACTGTGAGTCATTTTGGTCGCATCACATCTGTGACCAAAATGCCACCACTCAGTGACGTCACATTGTGACTGAGATGTGACTTTCTTAAAAATCTTTAGAAATTTATAAATATCCTTCAAAACATGTTATTTACTTTAAAAAACATGTTTCTGGTAATTTAAATATCGTCGCTTTTGTCACAGTTTCGTCAAAATGTTAACGTCAAATTAGTCACAAATCACACATTTTTCACAAATTTGTCACATTGTGCCCACTTTGTGAAGTGGTCACAAAAGAGCTCGAAAACGGGCATAACGACTTCACATTTTAGTCACTGTGACTTCACAACGAAGTCACGTGACGTCACATCGACAATCGATGATCACAAAGTCACAATGTGACTTCACAACGACGTTGCAGACGTCACCATGCTTTACGGGTATTATGCTTTCCTGCACCCAGTTTTCCGTGTTTTCATAATTTTGATTGTTCGGCAAACATAATGATAGATCTACGAGTGAGCCACTAGTGGTATTTATTTTTTACTTATACACCTCTTCACTTCCGACAGCCATGGATCATTAAATTCCCCTATTACTACTCTTCCATAATATAAAAATTTTTTTCTTGCGCTCAATGACTTAGGGCTTTGGACTATTATATTTCAGACAATGACACCTTCGTTAGACTTCAGTAAATCTATTTGGATGGCTACTATTGAAATTGTTAACATAAAAGTAACTTTCCTCTAAAAATTGAAATGTTTTTTTTTCATTTTTTATTTGGTATAGTTCAAACATTCAACTTTAAAATGTAAGATTCATATACAAAAGGCAATGAACATGTGTATGTGTATTCGCAGTAATGTATTAAAATTCTCATTTGATATTTATAATTTTAAATGAAAAACCAATTAAAAATCCCTTTTAATACTAGTTTTTCTCAATTATCACAGAAATAGTTCTTGACTAATATATAATCAATCACAAAAGTTTAAGTTTATTGTTTATCCTGTGCCAACTTCACTCTATTGTTTACAATTGTCAAATTCAAAACAATTTTTTATATAAACAAGACATGTGCGATTAGTTCCATATTTTTAATTGATTTTTTAAATGCTGAACTTTGAGGATATTAGTGATTCTATATTAAATTCGAACTAATCGTGCATTTTTTCTATAAAAAAGAAATACTGTATATATTTTTAGATGAATATCTACGGGTAAAGTTATTTTACGAAATAGTTGTTTTATAAAATAAAAATAAATCCATTTTTGTTTAAAAATAAAGAGTATAAATAAAAAAAAATTGTGTTTGTAGTTTTTGTATTGAGAAAACTAATGCCTGAAAGTGAGGTAAGTTTAAAATTATAAATAATATACGGGCATTCATATAATATAATGATTCTATTAAGCAGAATTGTTTTCTAAATTCTCATTTCATATTCCATTTTCTACATTTCAATACTCCGTTGTTTATCATGTAATAAATTTTAAAACATGGTAAATAAATCAGTCTTGTAAAATATTTGGGTCACTTAAAGCGCAACTGTAGAAAACTAATATTTTTTATGGTAAAAAAAATTAGAAACTTTTGTTTCTGATGCAATATTTAACGTATTTTATTACCGTAAACATTAGTAAAAATCAGTGAAATTAAAACTTTTTTATAACTAGTAATGGATTAAATAGAGTTGAAGAAAAACTGAAATAAAATACATGATTCGTTAACTTTCGTGAAGCAAAATTTCAAAATTAATTGATCCAAAAAAAGGAAAAAACAATCTTCAAAAGTTTTTAGGTGCGTTCGTAATTATGTAAATACGTAGCACATATAGTTGTCATTCAGTCCGTCCGTCTATCTGTCCGCATCGAACAAGGCAAAAACTACGCAACCGAATCATTTGAAATTTACAATATATAATTATTACATAATTTTGTCGAGTCATTTCAAATTTTATGAAAATCAGATGAATAGATCAATTACAGGGACAATCAAAAGTATTCCGTTACATTACGGCCAATGGGGAAAAAATTCTCAAATGCATTATAAGCGCTTAAAATTTAAAATATATAATTAATGCATAATTTTGTCCAATCATTTCAAATTTTATGAAAATCTGATGCATAGGTCAATTACAGGGACAATCAAAAATATTCCGTTACATTAGGGCCAATGGGGAAAAAAGATTTAAATGCATTTTAATCGTTTGAAATTTAAAATATATAATTAACACATAATTTTGTCGTGTCTTTTCCAATTTTATGAAAATCAGATGCATAGAACAATTACAGGGACAATCAAAAGTATTCCGTTACGTTACGGTCAATGGGAAAATTTTTTCAAATGCATTTAATGGTGTTACACTTATTCGAACATTATAAAATTGACATGAACTTATGAAGTATTTATGTACTAAAATTTACATTCTGTACAATCTCTGATGCAAAGAATATTTATTATTAAATTACTGGGCCACACAGAGGTATTCCACAGCATAATGCTATACGGGAAAACATTGTTTGGGACGTGTTTTTATTATATTAAACTATTTCATATTTTATGAATATGATACACGTTACTGAGGTGTAATGAAAGTTACTTCCTCTATATTTACAGGAACACAAAAAAGTTTTCGACCACTATACTGTATCCGAAGTACTGTCTACTATAACAGCAAGATCTGAATATTTTTAAAACTTCGTTATCGTACGAACGCACCTCATTTGCTACGCTTCACGTGCAATTTTCAACTTATTTTATATGTAAATAGACTTTATTTATGTGCCACTATCAAACGTTATCATATCAAAAATATAAATTTGAGTAGTTGAAGAAAAACAAATGTGTGCACCGGAACGCCATTATTATGCCGTTCTGGTACACGTATTTTTTCCTCAAAATTTTTATTAAATTTGTATTTATCATTATTATTAAATTTTTATAATTATTAACAAATTTTTGTCGTTATTATTAAATTAATACTAAACTTATTTTTATCACTATTTTGAAATTATTTCTGAAACTTTTATCGCACTGTAAAGAAAAAAAAAAGAAAATCCGTGTAATTTACAGCAAGGAATCTTGCCAGCCGTTTTTGCCGGAAAAATTTGCCGTAAAAATTCAAATTTCTATCTAAATTAGCAAAAAAGCCTTAGTATTTATCGAACAAGCAAGTTATAAAAAGATGAACAAGGAGAAAATTCAGTTTAAATTTTTCATTTGTATGAGTGGGTAATTGTGTTGGATTTACAATCCAACCTCGTTAACATGAACCTCAAGGGAAATCAAAATTTTGTTCATGTTAACAGTAATTCATGTTATCAGTATCATGTCTTTGTATTCGTCTTTATAGGGGAGTGTGAAAACAGTTCATATTAAAAGTAATTCACGTTAAGCGTGTTCATGTTAACGAGGTTTGATTGTATTAATAAAATTTACAATATCGCGCAATATAATTGTCTTATATGTAAAAATGAGGTACCAAAATATTCACAATTCAAGAAACTTTAAATTAATATTGAAAAAAAAAGAAAATCTATATTTTGACCAGCTTCAGGATAGCGTAACCACTTAAAAAATAAAATAAAATAAAATAAAACACAACCCTATCGTAATATTTCTTCGACAATAAGGATAAATTTTTTCAGTACGATTCTGACCTGACATGAATCTTTCAAAGATAAAGCCGAGAAGGGATCAGTGAAGAAATGTCTTTTTTTTATTAACTTGGAGGGAAGAAATATATCGCTTATGATTAAATAATCCCGTGCGTGCACAAATAATTTATTCCGATACGCTCATTTTGTACGAGATAACACATACAAAGATAATTTTAATGAAAGCGTAACACAAAAGCTACTTATATATATTGATTAAAGAGTGTAAAACATAATAAATTTCAATCTTTTTTATGTAATTCAGTTGTAAAACAAAACATTTGCATGTTTTTCATAGAAAAGATTTTTACAGAGATTGCAATAAAATCTGAAAATAAACATGAAAAGCATGTTTTCGCCTCTAAAAAAAAGCACAGTACCAGAAAAAAAACTTAATATTCAAGAAATAATTTCAATATTCGATTATTTTACTTTATCTTTTTCAATTTTAAATAGCAAAGGCGGGTGAGAGTTTCTATCACGCGTTTGTTACGTAGAGTGTTGGTCCTTGCAGCTTAACAAGATTTATATTTTCCCCTTTATTTTTTTAGTCTTGATAGTGGTTTGAAAAGAATATTTTTTTCTTTTAATTTTTCTACAAAAAGAAACACTTCTGATGCGCATAATCGACGTAAAAAATGGAAAAGGCAAGAGACGAGGGAAAGGAGCTACAAAAGCAACTTCCAAGCAGCAAAGAGTTTGGAGAGTGTTGAACTCCCAAGAAAATATCTTAATATGCCATTTTCGCTTCATGGCAGGTCAACAGAATAACGCACTTAGCACAGGCCTGTAGCTAAGGGGGTGCTATGGGCGGCTCAGCCCCCCTAAAATATTTGGAGCCCCCCCCCCCCCTGGAAACGATAACAAGGTCACAAAATAAATTTCTATTCCGAAAATTCAAATGAAATTTTGTTCAAAATTTAACTTAGTTTTGAGACCCTTTCACAGTTTTGCAGAAATACTAAATTATATCTAAAATAAGTGTTTAAACACTCCCTCATCTTATTTGTACACATGAAAACAACATGATGTTTAATTTTGCTCCAAGTTATACGCTCAAAATTTTCACCATCTAGTACTTTTCTAAGCATAAAATGAAATTATTACTACAGTTTAATAAGAAACATAGTATCTACAGTGTAAATATGCACTAATTTATCTTTCTGCGTCAGAGAGAGAGAAAAAAAAGTTATGAGCCCCCTACATTGTCTTGAGCCCTTCCCCCTACTATTCACTTCTAGCTACGGCCCTGACTTAGCAGAGCGAACATCAAGCGAATCCTCTTCAATGCACCCAGAGAATAACTTTAAGAAACTTTCCGAAACCAAATGTTTTGATGATTCAGCTGTTTCCTTTTCTTTATTCATTCTTTTTCTTTTTTTAGTAGATAGTTCCTGTGAAGCGTTACGGAGTGAATGCAAACTTTTCAGCATAATTTCTAAGAGATAAAATTGATTGTAAGCTTATATTAATCAAGCATTTGTATTTATGAGTAGCATTAAAAACAACTAATCAAGAAAATATAGTTAAAGAAACTAATCCGAAGAAGATGGTTGAGTAATTTAAATCAACACAGTGTACTGTTGCTTAATCTAATCATGTTGTTATTTTCCTGCAGAGGCATGGCGTCGGGAATTCAATAGTTGTGAATATATGCGCTACAACCGAGTGCACAAAATAAGGTAAGCTCCTTATTTTATTTATTCATTTTGTTCAAAAGCAAGAATTAAACATATTTTCGTGGAACAACACAACATACGTTAACATTTTCATTTAACAGAGAATGATGAGAGATCATTGACAAGATTATCAGAATTTTTATAAATAACATAAGCTTCATGAACATTAACACAAGACATTACTAATTCTGTTAAAATCGATTGTTACAAGGTGCAGCATTATATTAACATGAATCATCTTTTATACATATTTATCCATTAATTTACTAAATTGATTCATGCGTAGCTTCCAAATAATCTTGATCATAAAATATTTTGTAATATCCATTTATATAAAATGTCTGTTTAAGCAGTCATCAGATTACAGAACTAGATTATATGAGCTAAGTTTAAAATCCAATTTGCTGAATTTTCTATTTATAGGTTGTAGATTAAATCCGTTGATTAGTCGAGAATTATAATTATTTATGAACTAACAGTGAATAATTCTATTCTTCACCAGCGATTTCCCGTCAAATTCATTTTGATATAAAATTAATCTTCACGAGGTAATTACTAATGCATATAATCCCACTCTGCGTTGAAAATTTAATCTGATAACAATTATCGGGATATTGGATTTCATTATGAATTTATAAATATTTTTAAAGGTATGGCAGTATGCCAATTTTAATTAATCGTTTATTTATTAGTTTATAAAATATAATATTTTTTCGATTTATAAGTTAATTAAAACCACTGATAACTTATAAGGTACCTGTACCCAATATGGACACTCTAAGGAAAGTGTATTTTTTTCACCCTCATGTACAAGTCATAGGAATCCAAAAATATGTGACCACTATCCTTGGACAATTGACTATCATTATTAAAATTAGCGACCTTGTAATTATTCTGGTTTAATTTAAATTATAAAAACAAAAAATGTTTACAAGTGTCCATATAAGGAACTACTTGTCCCTATTATAGACAGGTGTTTCCTTATTGACTTTCTACACAGTGTGTAAGGAAGAGTCACTTTTCCAAGGGATTTTAGAGGAAAGGGAATAAAAAAAATGTATCTTAAAGTATTCCGAGGAGGATGGGGGACAGTAAATATCTTCAGAATATGCATTTTAGAAAGGGGGGGGGCATTCTCGGTTTTTACCCTTCGAAGACCCTTGCAAATCCTCTTAGTTACTAGTAAATATTATAAAGTATTGTTGGTTTTGTTTAGCTTTATTGCATCTGTCTGCGAATTTACATCTGTTATTACTCAGTGCTCACAGCATGGACAAATAGAAACTTTTTTCACCATTGGCAGTAAGTCCCACATAATCCTCATGAACATATCTGCCACATGTGATGCATGGCGGCATGTTTGAAAAAGCATCAATACTGAAAAAGAAGCAGTACCAGCTCTCCTTTGTTGAGGAAGTCATGCCATTGGTATCTACGATTTCGCCAACAGATATCCTACTGGGGGGGGGGGGGCTTCTTTTTATTTTTCTGCTTGGGTTTTTTGGAGGAAGGTTTTTGGGGTATTGTTCAAATAGCATCTTGTTGAACAAAGATTTTACACTTTGATGACTTTTCAAGTTATTGCTTGGTAACCGTTGAATTTTCTTCTTTCTTACAGTTGTAATCGATGGGGACATAAGCCGTCCATATAGGGAACCGGGCGTAGTTGTACTAAATCTTGTACCAAATTACTAAGGAAAATTATTTTAAGCAAAACATGCAAGAGCAATCGAAAATATGTTTTATTAGCTTTTTAAAATACTCCACTTTTCAACATTTAATGTAATTTTACCATATCTAATAATAATTTAAGCTTACAAGTAATTAAGATCAGCAGATCTCGAAATAATAAGTTTCCTCATAAGTGGCGAACAGCGTGCTTTTTTACACTTTCCAGACTTAATTATCTTTTCAACTTCTTTTCTTCGCGAAAATGTTTAGCCATCTCTCGATCAAAATTATTACCTTTAAAAACATTAGGGGTGTCCATATTGAGAGCCCTGTTCATATAGGGTACAAATACCTTAGCATAAAATTAGCATATGAAGGAGATTTCATTGCTTTCAGATGATGATAATTTGAAAAAAAAAAAAAAAATACCGATTCGAAATATCGAAATTTAAGATCTAGATGTAAAAATGAGTAGTTTATATTCTTATATCAATGTTGTGACCATTGTCTGAACGAAAAATCAGCCTTTTTGTAATGTTGTAAAAAAATAACAGAAATAAGTATATGATCATATTATAAGTTAGGAATTTTAAATATTAGCTTTTTGATTACGATCCATGAATGACGACTATTTTTACATTCAGTTAACTTTGTAGAAAAAAAAATCATTGTGGTATCCTTCTCGTGAAAATATATTATTATAACAAAAAGATAAATGCATTAGTACTATGCAATAATAATAAAAAAAATCGCCCTTTATTTTAATTAATTATTTCCAAATTATTATACAATTAAATTTTCCTCTGTATTTTTGTAATATCTTAACATATTTATAATATTTTTATTCAATACCTTTAATCTACGCATTCTATATTGTTTTATTCTAAAAAGTTTTTATTTGTTAAAAGCAACACTTTCCCTAAAACCTCATTAATTTATTTCATTCTTTCATTTGTTTCTAATATCTTGTATTTACATTTTGAAATATTCGAAATTCTACGAATCCTTGCGAAGCGATGTACCAGTGCCTGACTACATAAGATATTCCTCTGATCGTGTTCGCGAACTTATTTTTTTCTTTCGCCCGTTTTAAATTTAGCATTCGCTAGTTATCCACTCTCTCAGAAGTTTGTGGTTTTGCAGAACGTTGTCATCATACCCTGTATTCATCTTCCCGTTTGTATAAAAAGATTTACAGTGACTTCGAAAGGAGAATTCTACGTTTTAAGAACGAACACTAGTCACGCGGTAAAAGCCGAGCGCTATTGTAAAGTCAATGGTGGCGTTCTTTTCGAATATCTCGCTCACATTTTAATACTTTGCATGATTTTTTTGCACAAGATAGCTGAGGGCAATCCACAACCGGCCTACTTTTTACTTTTTCGATTTTGCTTATATATTTTTTATATTAGGATAGTTTCAATTTCCGATAGTTTCAAAACCGGTTTAAACCGGTTCCGAAGGCTTAAGTAATTGTTTAAAGAAAATCTGAAACGAAAACTGAAAAAGTAAAAACTAGGCCGGTTGTGGATCGTCCTGAGCTATCTTGTGCAAAAAAATCATGTAAAAATATTAAAATTTGAGCGATAAATTCGAAAAGAACGCCCCCGTAGACTTTACATTAGCGCTCGGCTTTTACCGCGTGACTAGTGTGTACTCTTAAGTGTTAAACAGAACCTTGTCATCATGCTCTTGAAAAAGATGTAGTTCAATTCTTTTAATACCATTTGTCTGTTTTGCTTTGAACTCATATTTTGCAGGTACTAAGTTCGAATCGGAGTGTCATGAAATTGTTTCTTTATTATATGAATGATAAATAAATTTGTTTACAAGGATATCTTCTCTGCTTGATTGGAATGGAAAAATTTGTAAAGGAATTTCCGATTTTTCTTTTTATTATTTGCCACTCCTTAATGCGAAATAAAGAATTTAGGATTGAGTTGCTATCGCTACAAGGCTATAGTAAGTATTAGACATCACAGAATGTTTAGAAATAGAAAGGTATTTCATATACATGTCCCATACCAGTAATCCATGTGATAAAAGCATAAACATTAAAATAATACCTTGGTCTTATATTTCTACTCTAATTTTAAGCTCTGTTACACTGGCTAATTACACCGTGGTTTTTGCAATAATAAAATTTATTATTTTTTTAATGATTCCTTAGGATCTAATTCGGATCTAGCTGTTTTCTTTTTGTTCATGTTACTCCATATATCATCCACTTTTCACGCGGCAAAACACTTAAATTACTATATAAAACATTAATGGATGCTTTTATGTTAGAAAAGAACTTTTCACAGTTCTAAAATTGAGGGGGTAGGATACCTTTGAACAATTCGAATAACAATAAATATTATTATGTTCCAAGTTTAAAATTTATGTAATAAGTCAAAAATAAAAACAAATGTTATATTTAAATATATATATATACTTATAAATTCATAAATAAATATTGTAATGATAACTTAAAAAGTATCTATGGTAATAAGAGTTAAAGGAAACAACACATCTTGTGCGCATGATAAAATCTGAAAATAATTATATAAAGAGAAAATTTTGATGAAATACATAATAGTGTTACTTTTATTCTAAAACCAGATAAAAAACTATTTGTTGAAAACATTGATTAAATTAAAAACAAATGCGAGTATATTACGCGTGCTCAGAAGGTTCCTTACAATAAATATATGTTTTATTAATCCCTTGGGGACAAGCGACTGGTATACGAGCCACATAAAATACTCAAATTTTTTCATTATCCCCACCAGTTAGTTTTTATTAGCTCACAGGCTATCATAGCCTGAGAGCTTATGTGCCCGCCCGTTCTGTATGTATGTATGTTCGATCGTACGTGCGTAACGCGATAACTCATGATAAAAATATCCAATAAACTTGAAATTTTGTATATAGGTATATCCTGATAAGGCGCTTCCCTGATTAGTTTTTGGAGTTCATTCGATATAATTAACAGTGGAACGGGGGCTCATGCCCCTCCCCTTAATTGATATAAATGGATTTTTCATGCAGAATTAACAGTTTTTGTTCAAAATTTAGATATAGGATCACTCTGAAGAGGCGATTCCGTGACTGTTATTAGATGTTCATTGAATAAGTATAAACAGGGGGAACGGGGGTTCTAATGCCCCTCCCCTTAATTTATATAAATAGGTTTTTCAAGCAGAATTGTCAGATTTTCGTTCAAATCTCTGAATAGTTTTGAAATATAAAGATGAATATGAAAGTTTAATGGTTAAGTATAAAAGAGGGAGATAACTCCTCTTAAATTATATAAATTCTAAATGGGTTTTTATGAAGAATTATCCGATTTGCTCTGAATTTTGGATACAGATTTTTTATATGATAAAGCATGTCCTTGATAGTTTAGGAGATCCAATGATTAAGTATAAAAAAGGGGAAAGGGCAGAACTGTTTCCCCTTCTTAATTTTTTTCGAACGGAATTAATCCTTGAAAATATAAGGCTATAATATACAATTAGTTTGTGTAGCGTGTGCGCTTAATGCCACCAGTTTAACTGGGCAATATTTTTTTTTATTTTAAATTTACCTTATTGGAGCATATTCGCGATTCAAGTACAGAAAATTTTTTGCTTTGAGAAACCGTTGGTTAAAGTTTAAAAATTAAACAAAATGCTCTCATCGCGAACACGTTAACTGTATAAAGGTAGCAAACAGCTGTTTCGAATCTACTATTGATATTGTTCATCAGTGCAAAACTCAACGAGAAGGAAAAAGCAAAACTGAGCAAAGAGAGATCCTAGGTCAGTTTGGTCGAGGAGCCTGGGACACAACTCCCACATCCCCGAAGCATAACGTGAGATGAAGTAACTGTAGACAGGTCACTAATGGTAGCAGCAATTTAGGAAAATTGAGAATAAAATAATGGAATTGTGGGGAAAAGAGCTCAAGAAAAAAATATAAAAAAGTTTAAGGACAGCATTACAACAAAAATATATTTTTATGTATTTTATAAAGCTTCAAAAAATTTTAAGAATTTTTCTAGATTTATTATGATAGAAAAAGGAGAGTGAAAATATAGATTGCATATGTTAATAAGTTAGTAGTGGGTGTAGCGTGAGTCTTGAAATTCTATGGCATCTCAGTAATAGAGAAGTTTCTGCCTTGAAAAGGAGCATCGGTGTCGAGGGCAGCCATTCGACACTGTGTAGGCACTGTGCATAGGACTTTCGGCAGCAGTTCTGAGGTCACTCGTGATAGAAATCGTAAGATTTTCAATATCTTGAGTACTATTAATTTCAGGGAGGGGGGGAGAGGTCGTTAACCGTTTGAACGCCAATGTTCCCAAGTGTGAACATTGCAATATTTGTAATACAAAACATATATTTTCCAACATAATAACGATTTCCCTGTTTTTCCTGTAAAATATAAGGTTGATTTTAACTTTTGAAATGAAAATATTTATGTTTAAGCGTACACCACAGGTATTAAGGAATATGTAAATTCATTAATTTGCATAAAAAGTATATTATTTGCTTTTATCGTTTTCTCTATATTACTTACGTTTGACCGCTAGGGATCTAAATGTTTTTGAAATTCAAGAAAATACTCACAAACAATAATTTGTTATATTTGCATAGGTTGTCAATCAATAATCCCGTTCCAAAATGCGAACACTGAAATGAAAATAGCCAAAAAAAAATGCAGAAATATATTTTTTCTGTTTTCTTAAATTTGTATTCATAAATTAAAACATTTGAAGCTGTAATATGGGAAAAACAAAATTATAATTACATTGCGATATTAATTCGGCGTGTAAATGGTTAATATTACGCTGGAACTGACAAGGAAGGTCTCCATACTTGGCATACTCAGAATTTTTTGAAAAAAATACTAATTAAACTACTCATGTAGGTAATAAAGGATCAATCAAATTTAGCGGCGGAATTACAATAGGAAATATGTAAAAAAATAAAATACTTTCGAATATTTGGCATGAAAAGACCAAGTGGCGCGCGATTTGGCGAACAGCACTTTTCCCCACCAGAAGCAAACGATTTTAATGTAACTAAAAATTGTTTCTTAATAGATTTTTTAAATGCATTTAAATTGTATTTAATGAATTTAGCCATAAATAATTAGAGAATTTAATATATTCTATACATATGTATATATTGCATTCCATATATATATTGTTTTCTGCTGTAGTTATTTAATTCACCTCTGGAAAAAATTGTTTTCATAAGTGAAAAATTCATATTGAGAAACTATAATTTCATAGATTCAAGCGTATTCAAAAATAAAAGTCAGCTGTTTCCATGGCAACAAAATCGAATCGACAATGTTCAATTGGACTTTGAGCTTGAAACAATTTTTTAGAATTCAGAAGAAAATTATAGATGTTATTGCCATAAGTATTGTTAGTTCTACAATTCCAGGAAACATGATGGGCATTGTAGTCTCCTATGACTAAGATGTTGATGTCATAGGAGAGTAGGCGTCTCAAGTCATGGATAACGTCACTCGCGCTCTCACCGATAGGAACGTAAACCTAAACAAAAGTAAGAGATGCTGAACCAGTCGGAAAAGTTATCGTGACTCCCGTAGCTCCCACCATTCTCAGGATGCAGGATAAAAATTTAAACAATTTTTAATACAAATGGCAGTGCCTCTAATGTGACGGGAACTATTATTATTAATGTAGTCATCGCGTACGATGGTATAATTTGGAATACGAAACTTAATGCCTGGTCTCAAGTGAGTTTCTTGTAATAAGATTAAATCAGGGTGCTCCTGTACGAATTCTCTGAGCTCTAAAAATTTTCCCTGAAGGCCATTGCAATGCAGTTGGAAAATTGAGAGGAGTACGATCAAACATCCTCTGCTATCCATTATAGTTGAGAAGATTGATTATTGAGGGTATTCATAAGTATACTGATCTTGGGGAAATCATCAGTGGCGTTTTTTATATCATATAGTACGGTTTTAAATTTGTTAATTAATTGCGAAAAATCTTGCACTTTACGTTCTTTTGCTATTTCGTTTAATATATTAGATAGTTCATTAAAATTAAGGATTTCCGGATTTGGCTGCGCGGGAGAGGGATGAGTTTCGGTATTTTTAAGGGGCGTGGGTTCAGGGTTGGTAATTTTTGCATAAGTTAGGTTAGTTCTAAAGTTTGAAGTAAAATTATTTCTCTAATAATAACACATTGCTCAGTGGTGCAAAAAACAGGAATTTTAATATACATTAGTACATATTAAAATAAAATAAAACTTTCAACGTTTCGCGCCGTCTTCTGCGGGCGTCTTCAGGAAAATATGAAATGGAAGGACTGCATTTGCATCTTGTTCGAGAGATAATATTTCTATTAAATGGCTACCTCCACAATTACAGCATTGAACATCGTCTATTTTTCCGGGACCTTTTTCACATTTATCTGTTCTGTGATCTCCAGGGCATTTTACGCACCTAGCGCTCATCTTGCACTGCTGGCTGGAATGGCTCCGATACTGACAATTAAAGCACTGTAAAGTGCGCGATGGTCGTTTATAATTTTCAACACCAATTGCATTGTATATTAATTTTTCCAGTTTGAATATTTCCCGCGATTTTCGGTTATCTACAGGGCATCCTTTTGTCGGTTTTAAATTTAATTAATTGGCTTACTTTTAAGACTTCGAATTCTAATTTAGTAAGTTCTTCCTTGATTTTGTCCAGATCGGTAACTATATCCAGCCCTCTAATAACAACCTTAAGAGGTGCTACCGAGTTCTCGGGAAATAAGCAATACTGGACATTTAATTCGTCCAACTTGGAAATTATTTCCTGGTATTCCTTAACTGAGTCTGGAAAAATTTTGGCAAATAAACCAGCTGGTTTAACTGAAAAATAGCAATGGCCTTCGTTTCTTATCTTATCAAGAATCTTCCTTTTCCTATTGGCTAATTGAGCTGTAATAGATTGTAATTTATGAGTATTAATTCTTTAGATAGATTTGATGATGATAGTTGTGGAACAGATTTATCGTTTAATAAGACTTAATTTACACTATTGACATTGTTTTTAGTGGTGAAGGTGGGATAATTAAGTGTGAAATTTTGTTTTTCTCAAATAATTATCATATTTGCTTTTTCTGCTAACTTCAATAAATTCTGAATTGCTACCATTAGGATCTAGATTAGATTCTAGACTGACCTGTGGTACAGTAGCTCCCTCTGATGAAGCATCTATACTCTCCAAACTGGAGTCAGGTTCAGTGATGTTCAGCTAACTCTTTCGTAACTGCCGAAAGTCTGAGCCGTTTAGACGACAAACTGGCTTCCGCTGATTTTTTAGCATCAGGGCTGGAGGCAGTTAAAACTGCTCTCTCCGCTTTACGGACTTCCATAGTGATATGTCCGAGTGCATCGTGATAGTACACAACCAATTTATCAATTGGCGATTCAAGCACTCTCATACGCCATCTGGTGAAGAAAAGATGTAACTTCTCCATTTAGGATAACGCCGTGTAAGCTCATTGCATTACATTCATTTTAAATTTGTTCAGAATAATTATTCTTTTGCACAGTTTCAGATTTCCTGCGACATTTGTATTCTGTCTTATATGACGAAGTAAATATTATAGGAATTTGAATATCTAAAACTTTTAAAAACATTTATATTAAAGAATTGTTTCAATAGGACTTTAACATTAGTTAAAGGAAAATTAAAGGGACTATTATCCTGTATCGAAGGTTGCGAGAAGCGCCTCTATAGGCCGTTTTAGTTCCCAATAGTGTCAGGTGAGGTGTGATCCAAATCTTTTGGGTCTCTCCGCCATTGGATACGAGATACCAAATCATATTCGCTTTTAGCGAAAAAATCAAACGGCACATTTAATTCCGCCATGAGACGCGAAAGTGGGAGACGGAAATAACACGCCTCGCCTCCTCTGTATCTCAAAACAAACCCTCAGTCTCCTGAGCAAAGAACAGATTGCGAACAGATTGTTTTTCGTTTAATGGGATGCCTAGTTGCAGTCAACTTTTCTCCCGGAATTAACTGTGAATACCCTAGTAGTAAAACAATATGGTCCAACGTTGCGCCAATATTTCATCGATTGGAAATATTGCCAATAAAACGTCAATATTGCTTCAATATTGGGATGTTTACATTTTGCCCTTATTTAGCCAATATTTGCAGCCAATATTATGCCAATATTGGGGTTTCATTGGAAACATTGCCAATATTGTACAAGTGATGGCGTTTCATTGGAAATATTTTCAATGAAATTCCAATATTTAACCAATATTGACGTTTTATTGGCAATATTTCCAATGAATCCCCGATATTCGCATAATATTGGCCAGATAAGGGCAAAATGTAAACATCCCAATTATGGAGCAATATTTCATGCCAATATTGTGCTAATGTGCCAATATTGCTTCAAGATGTAGCCAATATTGGTCCAATATTGTTTGGCTACTGGGGTAGCCTTGGAACGACAGAGATACCCAGGCTTTTATACCCGTTACAGGAACGATCCCACCAAAAGAAAAGCAACCAATGAGAAGAAAGCAGCCTGAACAACTGGATGGACAAGTAGAGGCATTTATCGAAGAGCGAACAAAACAGAAACTAAAAAGCAAGGGAAGAAAAAAGTTTTAAATTAAAGATTTACAAACGCTTGGAAAATAAGGAGTACTTGATAAGGCATTGACTAAGGAGTGAGAAATTTTAATGATGTGGTAAGCTTCCCAAAAATTCAGATTCTCACTCCTTAGTCAAGTATTCCTTATTTTCCAAGCATCTGGAAATTTTTAATGTCTATGTTAAATTACTATGTTTGCAACATCATCTAGTTTAGTAGGAACATCATGTTTCATCTAGTATATTCTAATGTGGGACAAAATTGAATAAAAAATATTCATATTTATAAAAGTAATAAAGATTTTTAAAAGGTTAAATTAAAAAAAATACAGTCGAATCTCTATATAACGAAATCCATCGTTCAGTCAAAAAGTTCTTTATTTAAAAAAATTCGTTGAACAGAGAAAAGCAAAAAAAAAAAAAATTGTCATTTAATGTTTAAATTTTTTAATAGAATTGTTTTTAAGGTGTTTAGTTTATTGAAATATTTAATTGATTTTTTATAGAATCTTGATTTCTATAGATTTTTTATAGAATCTCTATTTAGTAGAATTTTTTATAGAAACATTTTCGCCATTTCCTTTTTTTCAAATTATTCGTTAAATGGCGATATATATTTCGCTATATGGAGATTATTTTTAATGTAATCTTGAAAAAAAATTGACCGTTCCTACAAAAAATTCGTTAAATAGAGAAATTTTCTGGATAGAGTTCCGTTATAGACAAACTCGGCTGTATATATATATTAGTAAAACATGTTTTTTTTAGATATTTTTTTAAAAATTAATTTTTAGTATCATGTATTGTGACACAACATATTATTACAGTATGATTCAAAATAAGAGAGATTTTTTCACAAGCACTGTGTCTTAAGTGTATGTTACTTAAGTGTATGTTATCACACATAAGTAACATAAAATAATTCACCAAAAGTCCATTCAAAAAAGCAACATGGACAAAAAAAAAAAAAAAAAAAAGATGATGATGTAATTCCTGAGGTATTATTCATTTAAAGGTTCAATTAAATGTAATGTGCTTGCAATCGCATCTAAATAAATAAAATTTAGTTTTTAGTATTTTTTTTTCCTATAATATAGAGCCACTACCTACCAGTCCATTATAATAAAGCAATAATCTTTATTTTCAAAATTTATATAAATTAATACAGTTTAAATTCATTAAAGTGAAGATTAATAATAAATTTAATCTGTTAAATAACGTTGAAATAAATATCTTTTTAATAGTTCCTTAACCCTTTGCGGCGCAGGGCAAATTTATTGCTTAAGTATTGAAATTAATGACTGACACCAGAACTTGAAAACAACTTTATTTATAAATAAGAAAAATAAAGCTACATTTTGCGCATTCAATAAAACGCATTTTTTTAAACTAAAATTCCGGTGCGAATGTGGCATTTGGGAATGAAAATTAAGTCGTTTCACTCGTATACCACCGCGTACAAAAGGGGTTAACGTGGTAGCTTCACCTGTTGATGAGAGGTAATGCTATCGGGGTTGGGACCCAATCACGCCCATCGGCCTTATTGTTTGGAGATTTCTTCGAAACTTGGATTTCCTTGGTTAAAATACGGATTAGTTTTCCTTAGGAAGAAACCCCCACGGAGAGTGTGATAGACATACAATAATTTCCTGAAACTATAACCATAAATCTTATTTTATTTAATCAAGATACTTTCATTTCAATATGTAATCGGGTTTTTCTTTCCATAATAATAACTGTTTTCCCCAGTAATATGTATTTCATCTTAATGATGCAATCGATGTAACATGAAAGTGCAAGTACATTTCTTTGTCAGTCTTCTAGTTTTCGCTCTAAGCTTAAAAGCTAAATATTTTTTCTGCAAATTTTAAATGTAACTTTTACTAATCTTCGTTTAATTTTTCATTAAATTTAGTTATTCCAACACATGGATTTTTTCTTCAGTTTTTTACAAATGTTCCTGGATTTAATTTCTATGTTGTGCCTTCTTCCAATTACGGATATACAGAATGGATACACAAATTCGCATGACAAGTAGGATACCGTCTTCCGGATATCTTATGTACCAACTAAGGTAGGCCAGATTACATTATTATTATTTTTGATCGTTGATAGACGAGAAACAGGAGGTTCTAAGTTGAAGTTAAATTTAATAGAGCGATCCCTTATTTAGGGCCTACATCACTCGTGTTGACAATTCTCCATCATACACACAACCAACCAACCAACCCCTAGGGGATAACTTTTTAAAGTTACATGAGTTGCCATGCATGCAAGCTGCTTAGCACTAACACATCTTTTCTTTCATCAAATTAAAAACTTGGAATATTATTTAAAAAGCATAATCTAATAAACTATTTGAAATACAAAAAATCTGCTACTGATCTTCAATTTTAGCTCGTTATATATGTATAATAAAAATAGTCCTTTAAAAGTTTTAAAAAGTAATATTTTGTTTTGAAATCATTTTTCCTAAAATTTTGATTTATTCTGAAGGGAATTCTTCGAAGAAAATACTATTTTCTGATTTTATCCTTTCGATTCAAAATAAATAAAGTCTTTAAATTATATTAAAATATACGTTTCTTTCAGCTAAAAAGAATAAACACGTGTTTTCTCATCGCTTGAAAAAAATACAAAATATAAGTTATTTATTTTGGATTCTTTAAGGGATATTTTCTTAGTACGCTCCTAAAATGTATTTTCTGCAGATTAACTTTTTGAATTTAACTGGATTTCTGGGTATATTATAGGCATGAAATTTTTACATTATCGCATAGGCGCGCACATACACGCATAGATAGTATATGTAAATAAGTGAGTTTAAACACTCATAGCATGCATGGTCACAGTGACGTCACTGTGAGTCACTGTGGTCACATCACATTTGTGACCAAAATGCCACCACTCAGTGACGTCACATTGTAACTGAGATGTGACTTTCTTAAAAATCCTTAGAAAATTGCAAAAAGTCTTCAAAACATGTTATTTACTTAAAAAAAACACTTTTGCCACAGTTTCGTCACGCTGTTAATGTCAAAGTAGTCACAAATGACACATTTTTCACAAATTTGTCACATCGTGACTTCACAAAGTGGTCACAATGTGAAGTCACAAACGAGCTCTAAAACGGCCATAACGACTTCACATTTTAGTAGTTGTGACATCGACGTCACGTGACGTCACATCGACAATCGATGGTCACAAAGTCACACTGTGACTTCACAACGACGTTGCAGTGACGTCACCATGCCTTACGGGAAGAGAGAATTAAAGTATCTGAAGTCCATTTTTTGTTGTTCAAACAGCTTTTAAGTGAATGATTACTATATAGGTATAATATAACAGAATCCTGGATTCAAAATAAGGTCCAAACATAAGAACAGAAGCAAAATATTTTTTAAAACTCTTTTTCTAAGAGCACTTAATGTTTATTGTAATCTAAATTTTATGACTGGCGCAATTCATGGTATTTTTTTTTCAATCAGAAAAGAAAAAATAATTTAAAATCTTACAATTTGGATCACCGAAATCAATAATAAAAAAAACGCCGCTTTTTATGCGCGTGATAAAAAGCGCAAACAAGTGAATTTATTAAAGTAAGGTACCCTGGGGTAATAACGCCAGGCGGGGTAATAACGCCAAGTGCTTATATTTTGCATAATTATGAAATAATCAGGAAAATGACACCCATGTGCTCTGCGCAGAAGGGTTTTGAGTCATATAAATCGCAAAAAACAGCTACAAGTTAATTTGTTTCATTTTTAGGTCTTATTGTTTTTACAAGCACCTAAAATTAACGCTTGATCTAAAATTTGCGAGATAAGGTTTTTGATCTGAAGACTATATTTTTTATCCAGAAATACTTTGTTTATTACATAAATTTGTAGTGTATTTCATGTACTTTCAAATTGTTGTAGAAGATTTTGGATATCTTCTCGAGATAATTTGTAGTTTAGGATTTACTGCGCAATAAGTATCCCGGGGTAATAACGCCAGGGATTGGCGTTATTACCCCGGTTGATTCCCAACAGTGGCCGAACTATATCCGAAGGGGGTTTATATATTAATATGGGACAGCATTATCATCATTGTTGAAATGGTAAGATTAAGGGGGGGGGGTGCCCAATACTTAAAAATAATCTCTCTGTTTTATTTTTTATTATATTATTATTATTATTTTACTAATGTAAAAAAAAAAATTAACTCTTGTAAATAAAACTATATCAAAATGTTTTCGAGATTCAAATTCGAACATCTTCAAAATCAGGTTTCTATTAAATTCCCACTGGATTGTTCAATTGAGTTCGAAATTTTAACTGCCCGCTTTCTCAGCGTTCGATTTTTCAAAACTTTATAAATTTAACCTTTAACTGATGTGACAGAAATTGTAACGTATGAATGTGATGCGGTTTGTGAGACCACAAAATCGAAAGATGAATAAAAGGCGGGAATAATTCATAGGATTGTGTTTTTGTACTAAACTTTTTATACAAGAGTATTATACTTAATATTCACCTATTTAGTCTCTGGTGATAGTACTAAAATTCCAAATGAAACAAAATTTCGGTAGTGTTTGCAGTTAAACTGAAAATTACAGGTTAAACTAAAAAATTAAAAGAAAAATAGTGGTCTACGAGACCGGTAAAATTAGTTAAAGGTTAAAATGCGATCCATGATTAAAAATCATAAAATACTGTTCCTGCGCTAAACTCTTTGTACAAAATTAATTCTAATTAAATTTAATCTATTCAAATATTTCTAATAATATTACGAGAACTCCAAACCAAAGAGAATTTCAGTTGTAACTATAGTTAAACTGGAAAATACAAGTTAAACGCTATTTTTTTTTTTGGGGGGGGGGGGGTACAGTGTTCAGTCAGATTGTTAACAGCAGTTAAAGGTTAATTTTGTTGCTAATATAGAGATAATGATATATAATCATATGAATTATGTATAAAATTGAATAAGAGAACTCTTTGGGATAATACTTTTTTAATCAAAAGTTTTATTCAATTTATTAAAAATTTATTAAAGCATGCTCTTTAAAACGTCGACAATTTAACTGTAGGTTTGGAGAATCTGCATTAGTGTGGAGTTATGGGTTAAAAACTATTTACTAGATTACTATAATAGTATTAACCCTCAACTGCTGTGACAAAAATTGTAGCATAACTTACTGTGAGCGGCCTGTCAGACCGCTTAATCTAACGATGAATAAAATGTTAAATTAACTTTTAGAATATTATTTTTGTATTGAACAAAAATAATATTCTAATACTATTCTAATTATATACAGGACTATTATAAATAAAATCCAGCTATTCAAAAGTTTCTAGAAATAGTAATAGGATTCCAAATGAAACAAAATTTTCCCGGTATCTATAGTTAAACTAAAAATTGCAAGTTGAACTCTGAATCTTGAAAAATTCAACGGTATGTGAGACGCTAACAGCAGTTTAACAAAGAGAGACACAAAGTGTTATATTCTGTTGAAGCTCCCTCTCACTCCTTTTTCTTTCACTTTCACAAAAAAGTCAATATTTTCTATCGCATAGAATGCATACATGGGAATATAAATACTCATTCAAATAATCCGTGCAATGTTTCTAATAATTCTATTTAAATGGTCATTTTAAAGCAAAACGTAGCTTAGAATCTGATATTCTTTTGTCTCCTCCCCCCGCCACTACCACAGCTTTCGTTTTCTTTCAGAGTCACAAAAAATTTTACATTTTCAATAGCTTAGATTGCAATTTGTCAATTTCTAGAGCTGTAGAGTTTGTATTTTTTGAATTGGGCAATCTACATGCCATTATTCCATCTTATTTTATAGTTTTGTTTGCATGGCGTTATTACACATATAGGTGGGTATTAACGCCAAATAGCATTGGTCAAGAAAAAACGCCATTACATTTTATGAATACATATCTGTTAAATTATTTTATTTTATATAGATAGTCAATGAGTTGCTGTATCAGATCCTATATTTGTTTGAAAAATACAATCTAAAACTAAGCCGTGAAAATTGGTAAAACCTTAACGTGGCGTTATTACCCCAGGGTACCTTATTACTTTTTTCCCCTGTTTTTATGATATGGCAGAAGGAAAGGAAACAAGTGATCGCAGGTCACACAGAGTGTTTTGTTTAATATTTCCTTTAAAACAACTTATCGTTTAATTAATAAATCCAAATTGCTAATTTATAATTATGAAATTTTGACATAGGTATGTTATATAGAAATTTTATTAGAAAAATAAAGAAAAAGAATCTAATTTAGATTCTGATTACAAAAAAGGGTCAAAATCTTGAAAGTTACTTTACCTCAATTGAAACTAGTCTAAGATTAAATGCAATGAAACACGGTATTAGATGCTAACTCATTTTCCATGAAAAATATGCATTGGTGTTAATTTGTCTCCATTTCTTACCAAACTTATCAAAGTGCCCCATGAGGTGTATCAATCTGTCATGGAGATGGGGCACATTGTTACAAATGACTTTTTTAGATTTTTTTTTAATTACATGCAAAAATACTATATAAAATAACGTTTTTACATTTTAATAACACACTATACAAATTTTGTTGACACCACATAGAAAAAAAACTTGAAATTTCTATTTTCTGGACGCCTAAAAAATTCTTCTTCTTCAAAAAAAAAAGTATCAATGTGCCTCAGTTCAACTACCAATAAACAAATAAAAATTTCTTGAATTTTATAATATTAGACAGAGGAGAAAGGTAAAAAAGAGTGTTTTTAAAAGAGGAGTTTTATCTCATTTGATAGCATTTGAAATAAATCATAAAGAATCATATCACATTTCCAAATAATGAGTAAGACATATTTTTCTCCTTATTTTTCCGAAAGTGATTCTATAATTTGTAGTTGATTTCAAACATCAGGAAGGAAAATAAAGTTAAAATGAAAATTGGCAAAGCTTGATTTTTATTACTTTTGCAAGAAAGAAATTTACTAAACTATTTTATAATATTTTCTTTTGGAGATTTACTGAAATAAATTGTAAACAGAACAAAGGAAAATAACAAATTCATCTTCTCTCTTTAATTTGAGGAGATTGGTTGTTTGTAATGGAAAGAAAATAATGTTCTAAAGATTGTTTATAAACTTAAATCCATACCTTCTGTTTTATTTATTTAAAAACGAAAAGAAATATTACGTTATAAAAAGTTACTGGATAATAATTCACGGTAAATCAAGATGAATGCTTCAATTATAAAGGTTTTCTAAGCAAAACGCAAGCAATATTTGCATTCAAAATGTACTTTGATGTAGACGCAGTGTTTCTCAAACGGGGGTACGTGACGAGACTGGAAGGAGTACGTCATAATATTTAGGTAATGGCAGAAATCAAGGGGGGGGGGGCGTGTTTATAAGAAATGGGGGTACTCTGAAATGAAAAACATGCGAAAAAGGTGCGTGAAAGTTTGAGAAGCGCTGATACATGTATTATAATCAAGTTTTGGATGTACTCCCCACAAATTTTTAATTTGAGCTCCGTTTGTTGTTTCCACGGTTTATGATGTAGAATCATATATCGATATGCCTTACGGGTATATACTCCGACGTCGTTGTGAAGTCACATTGTGACTTTGTGACCATCGATTGTCGATGTGAAGTCACAGTGACTAAAATGTGAAGTCGTTATGGCCGTTTTAGAGCTCGTTTGTGACGTTTCACAAAGTGGTCACAATGTGACAAATTTGTGAAAAGTATATCATTTGTGACTAATTTGACATTAACATTGTGACGAAACTGTGACAAAAGCAACGATATTTAAATTGCCAGAAACATGTTTTTTAAAGTAAATAACATGTTTTGAAAGATATTTATAATTTTCTAAAATTTTTTAATAAAGTCACATCTCAGTCACAATGTGACGTCACTGAGTGGTGGCATTTTAGTCACAGATGTCATGTGACCAAAGTGACGTCATTGTGACGTCACTGTGACCATGCATGCTATGAGGGTACCGTATTCTTTCACATTACCCGCCATGCCGGAAAAAGTCGTGATACACCAGCATGCCGGGAAAACTCGTATTTGCCAGTATGCCGTAAAATATGAGATTTCGCTACTGGAGGATGAGCTGCTGATTTATTTTGGATCCTGGAACAAAATTTTTCATTTTAAGAAATACAAAAAAATAAATGCTGATGCTATTTTCCTCCTCTCTCTCTCTATACATATACCGGGTGTCCCAAAAATGACTGATGGATTTTAAAATTCAATAACTTGCAAACGGTGACAGCTATTTAAAAAAAAAATTACAGGAGGGTTTTGTATAATGTCAGGAGTTTTTTTACCGTAATTTTTTATTTTAGTTCGCATCTCAAACAACAGGGGCGCTGACGGCGATGGAAAGCCAGGTTGACGCTTCACTCAGCACTGATCACCTGGCCTTCAATCGCTGTCAGCGCCACCTATTGTTTGAGATGCCAACTAAAATAAAAAATTACGGTAAAAAAACTCCTGGCATTATACATAACCCTCCTGCAAAATTTTTTTAAATAGCTGTCACCGTTTGCAAGTTTATGAATTTTAAAATCCATCAGTCATTTTTGGGACACCCGGTATATTCATTTACATTTAAGTGATTATTAGGTTTTACTTATATTATTATCAAGCAAAATTTTCATGTACGAAGTTTCTACTATGTTAATTAAATAATCATATAAAATAATTTTCTAATATATATAGTAAACACATATTTAATTCTTTTTATATTTCAACAATTATTATATTTTTCTTATTATGCATATTGTAGGAATATTTCTGTTCATGTAGTAATTTGTGAGATAATCTATTTCTACACAGTAAATACCGGATGGTGCCGTGGAGAAGCCTATTGTAAAATGCTATGAGACACATGAAACAAGTTTGTATTCTCTTGAATATGCAAAAAAGGTAGAATAAATAATTAGAAAATTGGGGACTAAACATATATTGCACCTTTAATCTCCAACAGAAATCGCTGCTACTGAATTCAATTAATGAACTTCATTCCTTTCCGTTTTCGAAGATCCCCGCTTTTTCCGAAATCCCGGGCAAGTCCAGGGATAAACATTCAAAAATCTGGTCTCCTTCGAAATTTGCAGAATGCCGGGTAATGCAGGGGAAGGCGGCAATTTAATATACTCAAAATCATGTTTGTTCCTAAAATGTATTATTTTAAAAGTTATTGATTAATTTAACTTGATTTTTATCACATCTAAAAGAATTCTCTTTTTAAATAAAGTTAAATATATCTTGTTACAATTGACAGGTATTAATAATACGCATGTAATCATAATAATACTACCTCTGACAATAAAGTTCGGTGAATGAATTCAGAGCGAGCGATCTGGCAACACTAGGGAAACAAAACGCTGCACATGCATAGAAGCAAATGTTGACCATCTTCTCCTATCATTGTTCAATTGAGTGTCGTTTATGTCCTGTGTAAGACGTGCTTTACTAAGTGCTTGTTCAGTGTGTTGGTTCTTAACTGAACACAGGAAAATGAACGAACAAAAGATCAGTTTAAAGTTTAATTTTAAGCTTTCCAAGACACCGAAAGAAATTCATGAGGAATGGTGCAAATTGAACATCCACCATACTTGCCAGATCTCAATCCTCCAAACTTCTTGCTATTTTCCCCACTCAAACTCTCTCTGAAAGAGATTTGACCATATTGCTGACATCCAAAGAAACGTGACGAAGCTTTTGAACTGCATCCCTAAAGAAGACTTCTTGCGGATTTCCCAGGATATGTATGACAGATCTCAGCGATGCATAGTTATGGGAGATGATTCTTTTAAAGGATGGTAGCGTAACTTTCGTTAATATTTCATCTACATTAATGTTACAGGCCTATTCACCGAAGTTTATTGTTAGAGGTGGTATTTATTTCCTGTCTAAAATAAACGTCATTTTAGCTGAAGCACTGGGCCTTGCATTTCGGTAATCTTTGTACAACAGTTTTTAAGAAAATTTAACATCGAACAATAGAGAAAAACAAAATTGTAATATGTTGATTTATAGTCCAAGTGCCAACATCACAAAAACCTATCTCATCAAGCACATGAGAAGTGCTTTATTTTATGTAAGAGTAGAAATAGGGGAATCTAATGATCTAAAGCTTTCGGAAATGAAATGATGTATAAACCAAAAATTAATACCAACAGTGTTTGACTCGTAGGTTTATCATTGTGCTTATCTGATGCTCCTAATTCTCTATGTTTTCCTACTTTTGATTGTAGGACATACACAATGATAAACCTAGGAGATGACCAATGATGGTATTAATATTTGGTTTATTCACCACTCCACTTCCGGAAGACATGGATCATTGGTTACCCCATTTCTATTCCTCCATAAAATAAAGATTGGTACTTCTACGTTATCCCGTCGACCAAAAATTATCGCCAAACTATAAGATTAAATGCCAATAATGGATGATCGTGAATGTCACATTCAATGACATTAAATGCGATTCACGTGTTTAAAATAAAGTGATTTTTATTTCGACTTTTTATTAATATTTTTATTAATATTCTACTAATTATTTGTTTTTTCGTTATTTAAAATAAAAATTATGTCAACATGTATAATTTGGCTATTAGTTTGGCTATTTGTATAATTTTGCGAAATTGGTCGGCGGAATAACCTAGAAGTACCTAAAGGTTTTGTCTTGTGTTTAATAACATAGGTTTTATGCCGTCGGCTCTTGGACTGTTATGACAGATAAAATGATAATCTGGCGCATGTGTAAATAAATTACTTGAAAAAGTTAATGTTAATTTTCATTCGATCATTTTGAAACAATTTAATTAATTATCAATCGCCAAATTGACATAATTTTTTAAAATTTTATGTGCGTGAACACAAATGGTTTTTCTAGTAATATAGATTGGTGGTTTTACATGTTATATTTGATACGGACTATTCTATTGACCTTAGAAGGGTAAAATCGAAGATTTCGCTAGTGATAAGGGATTATTTCACAATGCTACTGTCGTCTTGGCATTTAATAAAAAAAGTTCCATGGATATATTGTTTTTCTTCATTCATTGTTTTCTTCATTTTCTTCTTTCTTCTTAGTAATGCTCAGAAAATGAATGGCAATTATTGTCTTAGATTTAAGGAAACGCAAGCCATTACCTCATCTTTTACAAATCTACTGCTAAAACAATTTTTTATTTAAAAAATATAATTAATTTCCCCATACGGTATACTTTAAGTCTGCAATGTATTTATTGACAAAACTTGTCCAGAGTGTCTGATATCGGTGTTGGAAACAGAAACCACGATACGGCTTTCCATATCTATCATGGTCATTGGACTTCGAAGAACATACACGCTATCTTTTATGAAGCCGCACACGCACACACAAAAATCACATGGGATGAGATTTGCTTATCATGGTATATATTGTAGAATATACCATGGTACATATCATCTAGTATATACCATGTATGCTTCAATATCATTGCGCTGTAACAAATGTTTAGAAACAATCCTGAGTGGATCGAGGTCTCTGCTGCACGATATTAACAGAAAGATTTCTTTTTCGAGCAGAAAAATGTTTTGCTTTCTTTACACTGCTGAAACAAATCCCAAAAATATGGGAAGGATTCTGATGCTTTGAGAAAGTGAAAATAGATCTCAGAAATCCGATTGTATACGAAGTGTTACTGATATAATAGTAAAATTTTCCAAAATTTTTTACAGTGTGGGCTTATGGCTCCATCTATTACAATTACATCTTTACTATGGTTATTAGGTATAAAGGAATTCAGAGGCTTTCAACAGTTTTAGTTTCAGAAATTTCGTGAAGTACTAGTTGCTACATCTGACAATATTTTTTTTCGTTAAATAAAAAAAAAATATTACGTTAAAAAATTCTGGTAAAAGGTCTTTACAAGTTCTTCCAGCCTTCGAATCCTGACTTTAGTATTGGTAAAAAGTATAAAAGTTACATTAGTATTTTAGAGGAAAAATAAGCAAGATACACTGTAAAAAAATTAACCAATTTGCTGCAGCGTCACTCCACCGCCTTTATAGAAAACGGTTACTTTACTGTGTTATGGAGGATCCTCATTGGTCATATAAGGGATATTCTATAAAAGCTGTGGAGTGACGCTATAGCAAATGGGTCAAATTTTTAACAGTGTAAATCTATGAACAATTGCTTACGTAAATACTTAAATATCTCATTCTCCTTTTTATTTACCTCAGTGAAAATTCGATAAGTCCAATAAATCTGTGGAGTACGTAACCATGTTTACATATGGAACAGAATATTTTTTATTGGTTTCGATAGTTTTCTAATAATGTCACTTTGTCCTATGTAACCCGTTTTCTTCTGTATCGTAAAATGTCCAGGTTTAGACATCTGACTTAATAAATTTGGTTTAATCCCCGCTGACATGCTTTTTTTAAAATTTATTATGTAGTTTTAATAATGTATTGCATATTTTCCTTTACTGCAAGCAAAAAACAATGGAGAAATTGATTTCCCGCAGAAAGAGAACCTCCAAAAACGTATTTATAACTGTTGAGGTAAGTGGATCCAACGTCGCGTCGTCCAGTTACTCCTGATCCATATCACAGTTACCCCTTTCTTGAAACATTTATGGGGTAACTAGAGCACCGGTCTTACATTTGAAACGTGAAGTAGATATGTATAGATACCTAGTAATAATAATGTATTTAGAAATGTCCAGCAAATAATACTCTGATTTCAAAATTAAATTTCACAAAAACAAAGATCGATAGAAATATGTAGGAAACGGTTTGTTCATTAGGTAAGCTTTAAAAATCTTATACAGAAGTTTGGAATGGCAAATATTTTGAAAAGATTGTATTCTGATTGAAAAGAATGCTCAAATTGACATTTTTTTTGTTTTAGATTGCTTCCAGACAACGAGTTCTTTTGAATACATTTCCATATTTTAACGAGGAACAAATTTTTTAGAATTATGAAATTTCAAAAATTTATTTCAAAAAATAGTTAAAATATGGCACTGAACGCTGTAAAACTCGTTCTCAACAAGCAATCTTAAATAAGAAAAAATAACAAATCAGGCATTCCTTGCAATCAGAACACAATCTTTTCAAAACAGACATCGATCGAAACTTCTGTATGACATTTTTACAGGTTAACTAATAAACAAACCGTTTATCGTATAAAACTATCGATCTTCGTTTTTGAGAAATTTAATTTTGAAATCAGGATCTTAATTTATGGACACCCTGTATATCAATAGTCTTTAAAAAAGTTATTGTTTAATAAAAGTACTTATCGTATTTTAAAATAAAACCGAAGTTCAACCAAATCGCTGTTGTTTCTTTTAAAAAAAAGCTTGAATTTTCGGTAACATTGTAACGGGTGGGTACACCCGTTGGGTGTCATTTGTAACGTGAGGGTGGTTTTGTTCATGAAATGAAGACATATTTCTAAGTATAATATAAAATCAACAGTTTATTTAAACCGCTAGGACTTGGGGAAAGTGGAGCTTCAGTTCAAGGATTTCAATAACTAATCGCAATACCAAGAGATTAAATCGAAACTATACTCACAACTTCGGTCTAGACTCAGTCGGGGCACTTCAAACCAGCTTCTTGTTCTGACTTCGGCTAAACGCTAGATTAAATCTTTATAAGACAACCCGTGGCTGCAAACACTCTTTATTGCTTAAAAAAATTAACGTATTAAACTATTTCTTACCACCGGCACTCTTCTTGGGTAGCTCCGCTCGTGATAAGTTAACTCGGCGCACGCTACTGGCTAGCTCACTCTAAAACACCATGTAATTCACTGGAGGCTAATCTCTTCACTACTAGCTATCTATCCATCTCTGCGGGCTACTGCCGCTTCACCACATTCTAGCTGGCTTTCGCCACCTTCTCCTCACACACTACTAGCTTGCTTTCGCCTCTACCTTCTCACCACACACACTCCAACTCAAAGCTTTTATATGTTGCAAACTGAAGACGGTGCTATGAATTTGCATATTACTCTTAACCGCGACATAACTGTAGAACCGAGGGTGACACCACGCTCTGGAAAGTTAAAGTTCAATAAATGATAGATGTCGCTTTCACGCTACACATGTTAAAACATTGACGTCACGATCTCACTAAAATGCTAGAGTGCCTTTATCACAAAGGACACTTCCTCACAACATATCACAGAAAAGACAGAGCTTTGGTTGAGTTTACACGCGTTTTTTTCAGAAGTCGTGATGGGGGTGAAATATTCATAATAGCTGAAACTTAAAAGTCATCTATGGTTTTTTTATAAAATGGGCTATGGACCTGTTACCTCGTGCGTCAAGTTACCCCAATATACCTTATATATAATCGTTGCACAATTTTGTCCTTGAAAATTTTATGAAAATCGAATCAAGATTTTAAAAAGATACTAATAAAAGCTTTCTTCGTTCACGTAAATCGTATCACATGTAATTAATTCAGTGATATACCATGATAGGTAAGGATTCTAGATTGCTACGTTGAGGACATTCTATTTAAGATGGTGTCCTATTACTTACATAATACTGAATTTAATATATATATATATATATATAATCGTAATAAATTTCATAGGGCAAAGTCGGGTAACCTCAAACACTTCAATTTCTAAGAAATTTAACCCGTGAGTAGTCGCGACTTTTTTCACAACGTCATTAGTCGCGCTCGGTCTTTTCGCCGCTGGCCCCCTTATACCGAATATGTAAAATAAGAAATATTTTTCACCTAATATACGAAAATAACATTACAAAGAAGATATAAATTGGCAGTTTTCTTAAATTATGCATTTTATTCATGAGATCTGGAGTCATTGGAAAAAGTAAAAATAAACTCACATTAGTGATTTTTACGTAGACTTCTTCGCCAATTTCAACTTTGTTTCTAAAAATGTACCTGAAATAAAAACAGAGGTGTCCTGTTACTTCACTAAGGTGTTCGAGAAAGCTTCAAAATCAGCTACGTGGTAGATCTCCGTTGTATTTGTAATGTAATATAAGTTAGGAGAAGATAAGTTATACGGGCGGCGAAAAGACCGACACGCGACTACTGACGGGTTAAAATGTCGCATAATAGGGAGTTATTGTAAAAGAACGTCCTATAGAGTGGAAAGAAACCCAGTTTAATTGCGACGTGGACGTCAAGTAAGTTAGTCGCAAGGGAGTGTTTTGTTTTCGTCAATAAATTCACCCAAAAACGAGACAGAATGCATCGTATGTGGAGAAACATTTGAAGAAGACTGGATTCAGGGCCAGGAATGCAAAGAATGGGTCCATGAAGATTGTATTTTTATTAATGTATTGCATTTTCATTATAATTGTGTTGTTTGCAAGGCAAAATAACCGTTGGGGCGCCATTGATTAATATGTGCGGGATTACCCACCGTTTGTTCTAATGCAAAAAAAAAAGGCTTAATTGCAATCGAGTCTCTCTTTAACGAAATTCCATACATCGAATTTCTCTATATAACGAATTTTTAGTAGGAACGTTTCCCTTTTCCCATAATTGCATTAAAAACAGTCTCTATATAACGAAATATCTATCTCCATATAACGAATATTTTCATAAAATGTTTGTTATTTGTTCAGTTTAAAAAAGTTTCGTAATCACAGGAAATCAATTTACCATCACTTATTCCTGATTTGTCGCTCTGTGCTGAATTTTTTATGCAACTTCTCTCCTTGAGTCTACTTGTCCTTTAAGTCCAACGATTTCACCCACCCCCCTTCCACACACTTTTCAACATTCTTCTCAAAACAGTGTCAATTGGATTATTACACATATAGGAGCGGGACACATACAGTCGAGTCTCTATATAACGAAATCCACCGTTCCAGTAAAAAATTCGTTATATAGAGAAATTCGATGTATAGATAATGATGTTAAAAATCGTATTTAATATGTGAAATTTGAACAAATATTATTTTTGATCTTTTGAATAAAGAATTTGAAATGTTTAAAAGTAAATATTAACCTATACGTACAAAACTAACATTTTATTTCTTAATTATTTAAGCCGTTTCAAAAAGAGAACAGACATTTATTTGAAAGCTAAATGAAAATCAAATAAGGAAGATTTGCATTAATTTCAGATGAAGAAATCTGTAATTTTTTGTTGCTTTGATTTTAAAGTTGTTACGCTTTCAAAAAACATGCTCAAATTTTAGCAAGGAAAGAAAAATTGTAGTTAACATTTTCCTCCATTTGAAGGCCTCTCTCATGTGCCTCTCATTGATTCCTCTGTTACATGTGTATCAATCCAATTGACACTGTTTAGAGAAGGATGTGGAAAGGTGTGTGGAAGGTGGGGTGAATTCGTTGGATTTAAAGAACAAGGAAAGAAGTAATAATAATAATAATAATAATAAAACTTAACACTGACGATAAATCAAAAATAATTGATGGAAAATTGATTCCATATGATTTCGAAGCTTTTTAAAACCGAATAAATTAAGACCAATTATGAAAGAATTCGTTGCATGGAGATAGATATTTCGCTATATAGAGACTGTTTTTAATGTAATCATGCGAAAAGGGGACCGTTCCAACTAAAATTTCGTTATACAGAGAAATTCGATGTATGGAGTCTCGTTATAGGGAAACTCGACTGTATTAGGAGAGGATTTCAAGTGGAGTAAAATGTTCCCTATACAATTTTTCATACCTTGCCAAAATTTGAGCATTTTTGGAGAGTTTAACAATTTTAAAATCAAAACAGTGAAAAAATTACAGATTTCTTCGTCTAAAATTAATGCAAGTCTGCTTTATTTAATTTTCATTAAGCTTTCGAATAAATGTCTGCTCTCTTTTTTGAAACTGTTTAAATAATTAACAAATAGTACATTAGGTTAATATTTATAGTTAAACATTTCAAATTCTTAATTAAACACACCAAAAAAAATATTTTTTCCACAATTTACACATTAAATAAAAGTTTTAACGTTATTCTCTATACAACAAATTTCTCTATATAACGAATTTTTTACTGGAACAATGGATTTCGTTATATAGCGACTCGACTGTATTTATAGTATATTTCGTTAAATAATTCGCTATTATTGGAAATTTTTAATTAAAATCATTAAAGAAGTTCAAAAATTTATTCCAAGTTTGAAATAAAGACAGAATTTTTATTCATGTGTTTTTTATTTGCAATCTATCCAAGTGTCTGGGGCCACCAGATATTCCCCTATTCATGCATTTTCGATTAAGAGTACAACAATATTGCCTGAAGAGTTGACGATTTAAAAAAAAATAGCTCTATACTAACGCATTTGCCACGTTTGGCGTGCATTTTAAGATTTGTTAAATATTCTACTGAGAAAATATCTCATTATCAGTAAACTTTCTATTTTCGTAAAAAGTGATAATTTTTAATCAATATTTTCCGTTTGAACAGATATTATTTAGCAAACACCTTAATGAGATATGTTATTAAAATACGAAATCATTTCGGAAATTGAAAAAAACCTCTGAATTTAAACCATGGATTATTATTATAATTCAGCCCTAATTTCACACTTTATCGCTATTTTTAACTATTACACAAAACATTATAGACCGGTAGACGACCGCACAGACAATCACCTCATCGAGTTTTTACGAATGAAAATCTGAGATTAGTTAAATCTCCATTGTATGTTAAAACGCAACTGCCCTGTGCCAAGTCATATCTTGGTCGAAAACACCTAAAACGAAAACTTGATTTGAATGGTTGGATCGTCGGTTTACGATCATGCTTTCCTGTTCCCAATCTTCCATGTCTTCATACTTTTGGGCGCAGGAAAACACAAGGGTAACCTTCGAGTCAACCGCTAAAATCGGGTTTGGAGCTTTCCACCACGATATGATTTGGCAAACTGATTGCATTTTAATATGCGCATCGAGATTTAATTAATGCTAGATTTTCATATGCGTACTCGACGAAGTGATTGATGTGCTGCCGCCTCCCGGACTATGACAGAAATTTTTTTTTACAAACTTTTGACTGTTTGTATACACTGTAAAAAAAGGGTCGATCTACTAAAAAAATTTTAGTGATCCTTGTAATTACTAAAAAAATGTTAGTAATCTTACTCGGCTACAAGGAATCTGTAAGAATTACTAGAAAAAAGCTAGCAACGAATTAAGTTAATAGTTTTACATTTTTAACAGCTATTACTAACACTCACTTGGTGTGGCCCTGATAGCCTAGTGGTCATAGCACCGAACTCCACACTGAGAGTATCCAGGTTCGATGCTGGATGCCACCAAATATGCACCGAATGTATGCAATATAAGTACTCGCTAAATAAAGGGATTAGAAAATCCTGTCGTAGCAGTTACCATGAGTAATGATCTCTGGACTTTCCCTCCCCTTTAGAAACAATTCAAAATAGAGCAGGTTGCAATGTTTGATGCTGCCATTTATTGTGGTTTTGCCGAAAATCTTCCGCTTCAGAAGCATAAATATAATTTTTAATTAACTAAATATAATTTTGGAGCTATTACTAAAATTTGCTTGGTGGGTCATACTAAAAAGTTTTAAGTTAGTTATACAAAAAATTCTTTTGTTCAGTTTACAAAAGAAATGTTTGTTTCACTTGCAAAAAAAATGCTTGTAATGATTACTAAAAAATTCTGTGGAATACAAATTTACTAAAAAATATTTAGTAACCTCTTGAATTTTTTTTTTTTTTTTTTTTTTTTTTTTACAGTGTAGAATATATCTACATGTCTTCTTCTTCTTTTTTAAATCCCTTTCATATTCCTGTTTTTGAATAGTGGGGTAATATTTTTGCTTTTATTATCACAAGGCAGAACCCACCGAATTTCTACGAAAAAAAAATGTTTAAGAAGGAAGTGTTTCATTGATTTATAATAAATCTACAAAATTAGTTACAATAAAAAATACCCTTTATATGAAAAGTTTAACTTTTTAACAAATGATGTTTAACCTAAAGTTATAAAAATATTATTACTATAAAACTCAGTTGTAGAATTTGTTAAAATTAAACTTTAATCGTACATGTATAAAGGAAAAAATAATAAAGATCTGTTAGTATGATAAAGTTATCCATTAAGGCTCTTATGCTAGTATTCCAAAATGTAAAAAAGCAAAATGTATTCCATTATGACACAATCATAGAATTTCCCCCCGTAAAATCTAATTCTGACATCATTTTCACCGTATTAAAATTCACATATACATTGTTCATATCCATACATATACATTCACCTTTTTTTAAAAAAAATGGTGTTTTAATTTGATCATTTTGATTCAAATTTTGAAGTCTTGACGCTATTAGCAAAAACAGACACTAAAGCATTTATATTCTTTTGAGTGCAAATAAAATTTTGTAAACAAAACCAAAATTCACCGGATAGTATTACAGACAATATTCTCACAGCAACATAGTTAAATTTAAACTTTTTATTAGTTTTAATAGAAAATGGCAACATGACTGTACAGTAATATTTTTTTTCTTTTTTCCCTTTGACTTTTAATAGAAATGGAGTATGAACGATATTAAAAACTACAAAAAAATTAATATTTTAAAAATGAATTAAGATACAGTTTTCAAATAAATTGCATTTAAGCGTTCATTTTTTTCCGTATTGAACATTTGAACATTGAACAATTGAAAATGTGTCATGTTTAAAAGCTTAAAGATTTGCAGTAATAAAAAATGCAAAACCGAATTTGCCTTTCCAATTTAAAATTGTTGCCATTCGCAAAATGACGGATATATTTAGCCTTTATAATATGGACTACGCAAGTAATAAATAAAATAAAATAAAATACAAAAAAATAATAAGGAAAAAAAAGGGCGGAAGGGAACGAAATCCTTTCTAGATTTAGGAAGTGAAATATAAATCATGCAGGAGATATCCATTATCTAATTTTTTCTTTTAAAAATAACATACCGGAAAACGTTCTGCAGTACGATTTATATTAATGTTACTTTGTTACAAATGTATTTACTTTGTGATAAATGGTTTAATGCTTTAGAAACATTGTAAATAATTTAACGTTTTTATTACCATTTTTACGTTTAAGTTCTAACATTGGTACATACCCATGGTAACGAATTATGCAATGTATAGTATAAGAGCTGTTTTTTATTAAAAAAATTCAATTGATACGCATTATTATTATTATTCTAACTCCTTGAGGGGCAAGTAATAATGTCTCTGCAATATTGGATTCTCATCAGAATAGTCGAAAAGTTTTATTTTAAATAAGGTAAATGCACCAGTAGTGGGCCAGTTAAGGACATTTATATAATTATAACTAAAATATTAGTGAATTAAAAAAATATTTTCTCTTAGCCTAGTCCTTATCTTTATGTATCTGAATAAACATTCAAATTTTAAAAATATATTCTCTAGAAAAAATGAAAAATAAAAAATGCTACCTTCCTCAATGCTCCAGTAGTGGGATAAGTCAATTTCTGATGCTCCAGTAGGGGCCCGCTAGAAGTGGGCCTCTCCATTCTTGAGTTTAATGCATACTGTACAGAAGTTATAATTTGTTTTACATTTCTACACTTAAATATGCACAATAAGAAATCATATTTAGCAGTTTTGATGATTATATAAAATAATTTTAGCTTCTATTTATTTTTTCGTATAGTCTGTAAAAACACCCTTCCAGCTCAGAGACTATGAGAATAATGAAGTTGTGCCTTTGTCTGATAACAGATAAGGGTTCCAGCCAATCAGGAATTAGTTTGTTATCTGACAGGGGTGACTAGAAAACTTGTTTTTCAACTTTGAAAACGGGTGTCCCACTATTGGTACATGGCCCACTACTGGTACACTTACCCTAAATAAGAAAGAGCATTTTTCAAAATTTTTCTCCGAAGTTAAAAATATAAAACTTCGCCAAAGGTGTCTGGTACGAATCTTGTTTAAACTATTTGTAATATAATATATCCCACCGTCCCTCAACGGTTAAATCATGTTTTGTATATAAAATTTGGTATATGTGAGTAAATTTAAGAGACATTGCAAACCTTTTGCTTCATAACCAGGGCTGCAGATTCGGAGTCGGAGTCGAACCCATCAAGGAGCAAAAGAGTCGGAGAGAGACGCTATAAAACAAGCTGACACCGATTTCAGCTCTTTTTGTTACAGTTTGAAGTGAAATGAAACTAATTATATGTAATTGGTAATAAAAATTCTTATAATAATAAATAATAGCATAAATAAAAATATAATTTAAAATCATAATTAATAATATAAATAATAATTGTTTAATGGAAATAAAATAATTATTATTGTTATTTTTGGATTATTACTTAATATACTGCCCGAAGTACAGGTTGGTTATAAAATAACATTCCTATTTGGAGCTGTCTGTGGCTCGAAGGAATAACCCGAATGAAACCAAAATCGGTACACATACTATTCAAGAAAGGGGAAGAAGAATGGATCAAAAAAAGATAATTACAATAATCGGCAACAGATGGCGCTACGGGTTCTGTAGGTGCAAACGCCGTTGTAATCATTAGTAAAATCAAACTGTGGTCATTTCTACCAATAATGCTGTACGAAATGGCTCTCAGTCTACCAGATCGCGCTCTAATTTGAAAACTATTCTACGTTAACAGTTCAAAGAATGCAGTTGCTTTACGTGAATTTAGACGTGTGAAAGTAATGCGTAAAGGAACGAAACAGCGTGTGCAGTGAGACGAATGGTAAAGAAATTCATGACTTAAAAGATCGCTTATCATAACATGTGCGAAACATCACTCCTGATGCGTTGCATTCCGCAGTTGACCACGTGGATCACAGCCTGGATTGTGCCTTGCAGCACAATGGTCATGTGGAACCTGAACTTGATCGGCACCACCATCGAAATCTTAACACCATTCGATACGAAAATTTCCAATAAATTAGGTATATGCCATCTGGTTTTGTGCCTTAATTCTTTGTTGTTGTATATCACATTACATTTTAAACGAAAAGCGCCATTTGTCGGCGATTATTATAATTTTTTTTATTGTCCCAGCCTTCTTCCCCCTTCTCAAATAGTATGTGTACAAATTTTGGCTTCATTCGCGTTATTCCTTCAAGCTAGAGACAGCTCCAAATAGGGATACTTATTTTATAACCACCCGGTACACAGTAGATGAAAACCGTTCTTAATAAAAACTCTAGTAGATTTCAACTTACTTACAAACTAGGAAAATTCTCATCCTTTTTTTTTCCCCTTTCAATCGAAATTTTTCTGTTCTGGAGGAGACGAATGAACATCTAAATTGTAAAGATTTCTTCTTTTAAGCTCCACGGATGCGAAATCGTAAAATTTCTGTTCTGTTTTCTTTTTTTAGATTTCTATCGATTTATAATATGCGAAATTAAAAACTTAGAAAAACTGAAAAAAAATTTCTACGCAGGAGCTAAACTTGAAGTTTTTTGAAGCGGTTGTACCTAGAATCAAGATTCTCACTTTAGCAAGTTTCTGAAATTCACTTAAACCTTTGATACTCTCTTAACTATGAGTTGAGTTTGAATCTGCCTTCTGAATACTTAATTATTATTTCTGAATTTTAGAATATTTAATTCTGATTATTAAATTATTGGAGTTGAGTGCTACAAAAAATAGTTCAAGTTGTTAAAAAATTTTTGTCAAAAAATAATTTCAAGTTGTTATTTGTTTACCCCAGTAGTTGCTTAACACTTGTGTTTGTGTTTGTGTTTGTGTTTGTGTTTGTGTTTGTGTTTTTTTTTTTTTTTTTTTTTTTTTTTTTTTTTTTTTTGTAACCAAAGGCCGATATATATAATGAATGCTATATGGAAAATATTGAACCTGTTATTTCAATTTGCAAAAGAAATTGGGAGCATGACGAAATTAATATTTTAATTGAAATATGGCCGGATAAATGCTGTGTAATCAAAAAGAAAAAGTTAGAAGTTGCAGCTACAAATTTCAGAACTTATGCGCATGCCCAGATGTCAGTTTGGCCAAGTTAAGTCACTTACAATGTTTAGTTAATGCGAACAGATGAAGCCTAATTCCGGGGATCCCGATTAAAAAAAAATAAGTGACTCAACTTTCTCAGTGCAAACAGGGTATAACAAGGTTTGATATAAACGCAATTCTTTGCTAAAATTTAAATAACTATTGCCGAAATTAAAAAAGTGAATGTAAGTTCCACTAAAAATGATATTAATTCGTTATTTTATTACGTGTTTTAAATAAAAATATACGTACTCCGTAAAAATTTCATAGTCTGCCAAAAAAAAAAAAAAAAAAAAAAAAAAAAAAAAAGTGACGCGAATATAGTCACATACTTTAACAGGCTACTTTATTCGAATGAAGATACACGTTCGATAATACTAATCCTGTGGAAGAAATATATAAAGATTATATAAAGATGGTTGCATTTTAATATTTAAAAATTTTTTAATTTGATTTTACTTAACCCTTTCCGGCACACTGTGCCCGGTCTGGATGCTTAATTTCAATTAGAAACTTGCAAACGGCACCAATAATATTTCAGTAAAATTTTGCCTTTACAATAAAAGCTTAATTTAGGGGTTTCAAAATTTCTAGAAAATTCGTTTGTGAATTCCGGTGTCAGTCGAGAATTTCTCATTTTGCTAACAGATTTTGCCCGTGCCGGAAAGGGTTAATGATATTTTTTATGAGGATGGTTTTATTTTCGGAACCGATTTATAAAGCAAACAAACACACACACAAAATAAAAAAAAATCTGAAATGACCTTCATTCAGATCAATCTCGGATATCTAAAGCCAAAAAAAAAAAAAAAAAAGAAAAAGAAAAAGAAAACGAAAAAAAAAAAAGAAATTAAAAACATTGAAATGCAACAGAGATATCTTTATAATTTTTTTTTCATAAAATTAGCATTAGCGAACGTGCTTTTTCATTTGAATGAAATAACCCTTTAAAGATAGTTAGAATTTTATGTTTGGACGCAATAAACACTCGACTGAGCGCAAATAATGTTTTAGCATTAGGTTTTAAAGTTGAAAAAATTAATTGACAATGCTATTTATTTATAATTACTTCATGAATGCTCAAGAATATGATTTCATTAGTGGTTATGTGTACCTAACAATTGCAAAAGAACTCGAGAACCAATATAGTACTCATTGTTTTGTTAATTATTTAATACAATTTATGCACCAGAAAAATATTTTATTTTCTTAACAAATTTACCCTATAAGGTTTTTCATTTATCCTTTCGTTTGAATATACCTAAAATCGCGTTTCCCCTTAACCCTTTGTATCACAGTATTGCAGATCTGCAACACACCCAAACGTCAACAGTACATACACAGTAAGTTTTAAAACATGATTTTATTTGTTTTCCCTATTTCTTACCACACCAGTTAATGCAAACTGATAATTCTAATTCTCAACAAACAATAATAAAGATTTAATCTCTCATACTAAAGAATTCGAGAACCAATATAGGCATTGTTTTGTTAATTATTTAATACAATTTGATACATCAGAAAAATATTTTATTTTCTTAACAAATTTGTCCTATAAGGTTTTTTTCTTTGTGCGTTTTTATTTATTCTTTCGTTAGAATATACAGTAAAACCCCGATAATTCGGATTAATTGGGACCGAACCCAATCCGGATTATCGAAAATCCGAATTATCCGGAGAATTAGAAAAAATGAAATAAAAAAAACATACTTACAGAAAACCATCTTTATGTTAAACTTATTGAATATTTACAAACAGTAAAAATGTTTACATTGCTTAATTCTTCCAAAAAGATTTCAGAAAAAGTTTTTTTTTTTAATTCGGAATACGACGAAGAAAAAAGTTAATGTTACGGAAATGAGCCAATCGCTTCTCAAAATTGAAAAAAAAAATGACCAAACCGATCCGGGTTATCCGGAGGTCCGGATTAACGGGGTCCGAATTTGCGGGGTTCTACTGTACCTAAATTCACATTTCTCCTTAACCCTTTATCTACCGACGGTACTACCGAAGTACCATTAAAATTTCTTAATATAAAATTTTTATAATATGTCGATTTGTTGTAATACTGTTTAGAATGAGTTACAGATACATTACTTTATCCTGTTCCAAAAGTATAATTGGTTCCACAAAACAAAAATATTTTTAAAAGGATGATTTATTTTGCCTTAGTATCTTTTCATCTTTCTTCGCGCCAGGCCCGTAACCAGACAGGGGGCAGGTGGGGCTGAGCCCCCCCTAGCGTCCTCTAGAGCCCCCTCTAACAATTTCTTTACTTTTTTTTTTTTTACAAAATCCATATTTTAACTTTTCTCAAAAAAAAAAAAAGTAAGAGAAATTTTTTAGATCTTTTAACTGCCTTGAATAAAATGGGAATAAGCCAAGAATTTTGTATTCGGTACCTTATTAGATTAGTTGTTTTCTGTTATCTTGCTAGCGGTATAATGCATTTCTCAAAACACATTTAAAGGAACATTTCTTTCTCCTGAAAAAAATTAAGTCCAGATGCACTAACTGGTCACCACATGTGTTAGTACATCGTTATATTTTCAAAGCAACGATCTTACGTAGAATGAATGGAAATCGACAGATGGTGTTCAAGTTGACCGATAATTAGTCAAGCGATGTTCAAAATCTTGACTAAGACATAGTCATTAAAAACCCATGTTTTTAAATTTTAATGGTTTGCTTGTTGACAATACTTGCTAGCGGTATTGTCATGTTTCTAAATTTTAATGGTTTGCTTGTTGACAATACGTACTTATCAGTAGATTTAGTTAACGATGAAATATCACTTGGAAACTAGAGCGTTTGAAAATTAAAAAGATAAAAAATTTCAATTTATACACGTGGAATAAAAAAAGCCAGTAATTGTTTCATTGTATGGGTTACAAGGGTGTACATTAGGAAAAAAAAGTTTATTTTATTTTATTTTTAGTTATTTTTTTATTTTATTTTTGTTTGTGTGTTAAATGAAAACATTTTTTTTTCAATTTGTCATATAACAATAAAAAAATTAAAAAAAAAAAAAAAAAACATGATTAAGGTTAAGTTTATTATAAGATTACGGCAAAAATATTTGCAATTATTTGATGTATGAAATATTAATAAATAGTTATAGTATTAGAAAAAAAATATTAATAAAATTTAATAAATTACGATTTGCCGTTAGTTAAAGATATAAAAAGTAGGAAATTAAAATAAGAATAATAAATTAAGTTTCATTAAGTATGTAATTTCTACCATAACATATGCAAAAAAACCTGTTAATTTTTAACTAAAAAATAAACTTTTTTTATCAAAAAGAAAACAGATTTCAAAAACTATTGAAAAGTATTTTTTTCATAATAATTAATAAGGCATTAAGATAAGAGCATTGTATTTACCATGTGTATTATTAATATTTATGTACATTAATTTGATTTTTTGGAGTCGGCGCCAATCTAACCAAGATAAAAAATAATTGTCCTTTAAAAATTATAACAAAATTCAGCAAAAACATTGCGAAAATAAATTTAATTTTAAATCAATTAACTCTAACTTAGAATCCCATATTTTAAAATCTGTGTGTTTGGTTGGTCCCCCCCCCCCTATTAATGGCCAGTACAAACGCATTATTTTATACTAATCTTAGTTATAGTTGCTAATCTTACTTGAAAATATACATTTAAACACGTGAGATAAAATGTTACAAAAATGGTAAGATTAAAAATTTTAAACTAAATATTAAATCAGAAAAAATTTCATAGATAATTGGATATGTATCTATTGGACACTTATATTGAACTTGGCTGGACTTGCATAGACACCAAAAAGTCAAATTAATGTACACAAAAATAAATATAATAATACGCATGGTAAATACGCATTCTCTTAATTTAATTTCTTATTAAATATATTGTGTGTAATATTTTAAACCTTGCAGTAGTTTTTCAAAAAGGTTTTATTTTTGATTAAAAAAAATTATTTTCCGATGATCATGAAGTATTTTGCATTTATTAATTTCCTTATAGAAAAATTCCGTTATAGAGAGGTTTTACACTCTATACACTCTAGACTAGAGGTCTGCAAGGGCCCGGCCGGCGGAATCGTTCCGAATTTTCTAACGGGCCGGGCCGGCAAAAAAATTGAACGGGCCATACGGGCCGGGCTGGGCCAATAAAAAAATTTAGTGGGCCTGACGGCCCGTTATAATGATTTAGGCACAAACGATAAAATAACAGCTGTTGTTAATGAATATGGCTTTAATGAAAATAAGTATTAATGTGCGTCACGAACCAACACTAGTTTGACAACATCAATGCAGAAATGTAACTTCTACAGTGTAGAGATCGGCAACGGACAGTTACATTGTGTGTAACACGGGCTTAATATTTTTAGCAGACTCGTGCCGGGCCGAAAACAGATTTGCATTGTTTTTCTACATACAGACGAGCCGGGCCGAAACTAGACTTAATTGATCTCAAGATGTGTAAATCAGACAACATGATTTGTAAAATTATTAATAGCGATAAAGAATTTATGTTAACGTAATCTTTGTATATGTTACTTCTTGGTGATTCTTAAATACAGTTTTCTACAATGCTAAAGTTTCATAAATTTTCTGACTAATTTTTAACTGTAAAAGCATAATATTGACCAGCCTGATTTTTGAAGGGATTTGGAATCAAACAGCGTTTTTATTTTTTGTAAAAAGGATACTTGTATAACCTTGTTGAAATATAAGTTATTTTGTCAAATGTTTGTAAATTTTTCTTCCAACCAATGTTGTCGCTTCCGGAAATTCTATTCAAAACGCTAACTTTGACAGTATTTTTTTTTTTTTTAGCTTTCTTGTATCAAAAAATGGATAAATCCATTCGATTACACAGATTCTGAATAAAAGCATCCGCTAATCTAATGCATTTTCGAAAAAAAAAATGAATTCAGAAAGCAGTTCTTTTGAATTAGAGAATGAATTTGGATTTGGAATGTTTAATAAAATAATATAGAAATATTTCCATAAATCTATTTTTACTATACAGCTTCAAAAGTTACGATGTTTTAAACGTTCTTTTTTTTTCTTTTATTAGAAACCATATTAATTTTTTAATGAATCTTTGTTTGAATATTGAAAGTCTAAGAATCTAAGTAATCATAAATGTTAAAAATGTATATTTCCTGTAAAATATACTGTAAAATCCTCCCGGTGACATATATGCAGTATTCTTTAAAAAAATCTTAATTATACGATAAAAATCTAATTTTTTTAGAAATAATAGAAATATTGACGGGCCACAACGGGCCGGGCCGGACTGGGCTGGGCCTGGCCTGTTTTCACTCATTTTTGTACGGGCCGGGCCTAAAATTGTAAAATATGAACGGGCCGGGCCGAATTTTTGAGGTTTACAACGGGCCGGGGCCGGGCCCGGGCCTGGAAATTCCGGCCTGTGCAGACCTCTACTCTAGACGCTATAGGCAGGTCCATTTTATCAGTTTTTGCTATATTTAGTTTGCTTAAGATATGGATTGTTAAAAAATGTTAGCCCTCCAGAAAATTTTCAGAGCCCCCCCCCCTGGCATGTCTCGCTGGTTACGGCCCTGCTTCGCGCTGAGGAAAGGGGGGATGGGGATTTTTCAATTCGGAAATATTTCTATATTTACATTGTAAGAACATCATATTTGTAGATTTTATAATCCTATAAAATCCTAAGAAAACAATTTAAAATAAAAGATTTGAGTTTGGTTATAAATATTGCATAACATTCCTGTAAATTCAAATTTAATTAAACCTTGTAAATCTTTCAAACCTTCTAAAATCCTTCAAAAATTTATTAAATGATTATGTAATAATCTTTTAATTTAGTTTTAAAAATTTACGTAAAATGCTTTAGAATGTAAAATTTCCATCAATTCATAATTCGGTAGAACAAGGGTTAAACTTTGGTATCACAGTACTGCAGTTCTGTAACATACCCAAACGTCAATAGTACACATACAGTAAGTTTTAAAACGCGATTTTACTTGTTTTTCCTATTTTCCAACACACCAGTTAATGCACTGATCACTCAAATTCCCAACAGACAATAATAATGATTTAATCTCTCATACTAAAGTTTTGATTATCATTCGAGAAGCTTCATGTCAATATTGCAAAATCCCTGTCGGCTGGGCCTATAGGCGGAGGTAGATTTCGAAGAGTGCTCATTTCAAAATATATATATATATGATTAGAGATAAACCCAGTTTAATAACTTCTTTTGGCCAATTATGAAAAATTTTTAATTTTATTTTTCTGCAAAAACTGGTTTTATCAGAATCATCTTAAGAAAAATTCAGCTCAAATGCCCATTTTGACAACATAGTTTGAAATAAATTCTGAATTTATTAAAAAATCGACCAAAACAGTACATTATACAGTTCCTAAATAACAAAAAACTGTCAGTTGAATGCATTTGAGAAAAAAATTGAATTTAAAAATGAGTCATAAAATAACCGATTTGTTGTTTCAATACATCCTTGATTCTTTAATCATGATTGCTTCGGAAAATTTTGTGCGAAATACTCACTTTGACAGCATTTTAAAAAATATATTCTATCTTTATCAAAAAACTGGCCAATGCGTCACAGTATATAGTTCTTAAATAAGAGGATCTGTAAATTGCATGCGTTTGAGAGCGAAAATGGATTTTAAAACGAGTCATGAAAAACGCAATTTGCCATGTGAAAACTTCCTTAAATTTTCAAATCACGAAGACTTCAGGAAATTCTGTTCCAAATACCCTTTTTGGTAGCCTTTTTCGAAATATAATTTGTTTTTATCAAAAAACCGATCAATGCATCACATTATATAATTCCTAAATAAGAGAATCTGTAAATTGGATGCATTTGAGAGCAAAAATGGATTTAAAAACGAGTCAGAAAAAAACGCAATTTCTTATTTGAACACTTCCTTAAATTTTCAGTCACAATGATTTCGTAAAATTCTGTTCAAAATACCCTTTTTGGTAGCCTTTTTTGAAATATATTCCGTCTTTATCAAAAAACTGACCAACGCATCACGTTATATATTTCCTAAATAAGAGGATCTGTAAATTAGATGCGCTTGAGAACAAAAATGGATTTAAAAACGAGTCAGAAGAAAACGCAATTTCTTATTTGAACTTAAATTTTCAGTCCCGATGACTTTGGGAAATTCTGTTCAAAATACCCTTTTTGGTATCCTTTTTTGAAATATATTCTGTCTTTATCAGAAAATTGACCAGTGCATCACTTTATACAGTTTCTAAATAAGAGGATCTACCATTTGGATGCGTTTAAAATCAAAAATGAGTTTAAAAATGAGTAATATAAACTTTAAACCGATTCGATATCTACTTTAATAAAGAAGTTATGGCGTTTTTTCGGTTTTCACAAAAACGCTCCCTATTCCTACCCCCTTGGTCCGATTTTGCCCATTAACGAACCAAGCGTCTGAGTATTGCTCATTAACGAACATTAGCCGATATTTTATCCTCTTTGATGTACCAGTTTGGTGGAGATTGCTGAAGAATTATAGAAGTCATCGTGTTCATAAAAAAGTGATATATATATATATATATATATATATATATATATATAGATAGATAGATAGATAGACATATAAACTGGTGCGATTGCAATAGGTAGCATTTCATATGAAATCTACCTAAAAATTAACTTAATAATTTATCTCAATTTAATCAAATTAGTCAATCATATGAAATTGCACGTCAAACGTAGCAAGTGAGGTGCGTTCGCACTATAGCAAAGTTTTAAAAATATTCAGAGCTTGCTGTAATGGCATGTATAGTACTTCACATAGAATGTAGTAGCCGAAATATTTTGTGTGTCCCTGTAAATACTATCTGCTTTCTATTACATAGTAAGTTTTAGTAAACTTCAGTAATATATATGAATTTCATAAAATGCGAAATTAGTTATTGTAACTAAAAAGCGCCCCAAACAATGTTTCATCCTATACCATTATGCGTTGGAATATTTTTGTGTAGCCCTGTAAATGAATAGCAAATATTCTTTGCATCTCACATTGTACAGAATGTATATTTTAGTATATACGTCTTACATGCATATCAATTCTGTATGTTCCAAAATATGTAACATCATTAAAATGCACTTGAAACTATTTTTTTCTATTGACCATAATGAACGGAGTACTTTTGATTGTCCCTGTAATTGAAATATGCATCCGATATTCATAAAATTTTAAATGACTTGAAAAAATTATGTAACAATAATATATTTTAAATTTCAAAAGATTTGGTTGGATACTTTTTTGCGTTGCTATACTCAGACGGACAGACGGACAGATAGAGAGACAAACGGACGGACGGACTGAATGAAAATTATAGGTGCTATGTATTTAAATAATTACGAAGGCTCTTAAAAAGCTGAAGGATTCCGAAAATTGATTTATTTTAAGGAAAATTTCGTACACATAAAATTTTGTTTTAGAAAATGATCAATATTTATGAGAGGTATATAAATTTTAGTTTACTGTAGATGTGAAAAAAGTACCTTTTAGACAATAAATATTTTTGTTTTACGTTCTAAATTTTTAAATTATTTTTTTCATGCTTAAAATGATATATTCGATTATTTGAGTCAATCTTCTTTCAAATCGGAGTTGTTAAGTCACAATGGGTTAATAACAAAATTATTTGAAAAGTATCAATTTCAAACCAAGCTGTTTATTGTTACTTTAACTGTTAGAAAGACAAAATTGTATTTCGGAAATACCATAGTTATACAGGGTTATTACAAATGAATCATCGGCTTTTGATACGTTACTACTTGCGAACTAGGAAGCGTTTTTGTTTGTATGACAGCTTAAACCAGAGGGCGTTAACTACATTTTTACGCTGTGTATGTGTTATGTGCATGTGATTGCCATAGTTGCTGCGCAAACGTCATATTCAAAATGGTGACTGGACCACAGAAAGCGTTTTCTGAACTAGAATTTTCGAAGTGTGAGTCAGTTATAATCATTCAGAGGGCATTCCAGAAGGCATGCAAATGCAAATCATCAACCCAACAAAGCATTCTGCGGTGGTATCGACAGTTCAAAAAATCGACTGGAACTTTTGCCTTTACAAAAACAACCGGTTGAAAATTTTAACTCACAAAACGATTTCTGCTGTCCAGTCACTATTTTGAATATGACGTTTGCACAGTACCCATGGCAATCACACGCGAATGACACACAACGACGCTTTAAACTGTAGTTAATGCCCTCTGGTTTGAGTTCTCATGGAAACATATACGTTTCTAGTTCGCACATATAACGTATCAAAACCCGATGATTCTTTTGTAATAACCCTCTATTATTCATAATAATTTAATTAGACATTATCATATACCGAATGCCTTTTTAAACACCATAGGACGCTTTTTTATTGATCCTTAACACAGTGGTTGAAATTAATTATGTGAATAAAAAAAGCTATTCCTATTTGCGTGCCTTACATTTTTTGAGAAATATAACTCGATTACAAAATATGCTATTAAAAAACTTTACAAATGAACTATGTTGTATCAATAAATAAAATTTTTTAAAACCTAAGACAACGTAATTGCATACCTCAAAAATTGAAATTTTTGACATTTGATACATAATAAGTTGTCATAAAATTTTATCCTTACTAGAAACTTCAAAAAAAAAAAAAAAAAAAAAAAAAAAAAAAAAAAAAAAAAACATTGGAAAATTACAAAAGCTTTTCTAGTAGAATTGTGTACCAAGAATTTTTTATGCAATGGCAACTATAAAAATTCGTGTAACAGATGCAGATTTGTACTTTTCATCAAGAAATTTTAAGGTTACTAAGAAATTTTTTGGAAAATCGGATCATCAGAACTTTTTAAGTAACGATAATAAGAAATACAGATAAAATTTTAATAAAATTACCAAACTTATAGTAGATTCTTTTGCACAGTTACAGATGTCTCTAGTTTTGCTAACAAGTTTTGTAGATTTCTTGCATAGTGTACACATAAAATTTTAGTAAACATAATACATTTCGGTAAATTTAGATTACAAAAGTTACAGATTTTTTTTTTTTTTTTTTTTTTTTTTTTCAGTATGTATGATAAGCTGGACTTACGAAATAATTACAGTATTAGATTACAAATTAATAAAACTATTTTATTTTCCTGAATTAGTTTATTATACATAAAAAATAAATTAACACACGATCTTTCAATAATCTCTTAATGTATTTATAAAAATAATACATGGTTAACCTTTTACATTAGCATTTCCATATTTTAACAATATAAGCTTTAATGCACTATTAGACAAATATCTATATATATTTCTTCCAAAATACCTAAAAAAATACCTAACTGCTTAGCACTAATAGTTTATTTTTGTTACAATTTTCAGTTCATTGATAGATTTTCAGTCTAAACAATATGAAAAACAACACTTCTGATTGGTAATCCCTTTTGCTGGGACGATCCGGAGTTTGATCTAAATCAAACACAAACCTTTTAAAAGATTAAAATGGATATATTTTTCAGAATTTTTGCTGGATATATAAGAATATATTTTAATGCAAGTAATATATTCATTCCAATGATTCCTAAACACTCGTTAAAAAGATTTTAAAAGAATATATTTAGCTCACTCTAAATATGTATGTTTACAGTGTGCACTGGGAAAAAGCTTTTAGTGACGGATGATTCAAGAAAAATAGAGTTTTGATAAATATCATAAAACAGGATCTATCAAAATAAAAATCGATTTTCAACAGTAATTTCAAAACTTAACAATCATTAGGCATAAAAATTGATCGTAAATAACGATGACGGAGGAAGATTTATACTTCTGGGGATTTTTGAGCCATTTATGAATTTCAAAACAAACGATGAATATCGGTACAATAAGATTTCTAATTATAGATGACATGATGGAATCAGGGAAAAATGAGAAAATGGCCCAGGAGGTAGGTGCACTAATCTCCTAAAGATCAGAGGCACTAGTCGAGGGTGAAAAGTGCTTCTAGATGACAAATACAGCTTTGGTCAAACCTTGACCAATGGTAAACCAAAAGAATGATGGGATCGAGATTTTTTCAACGAGCTAATGCATGTTGCAGTATGAGATTTTTTTAAAAAGTGCCTCCAGTCGTTGCAAATAAGCCCAAAACTGGCGGTGGGGCAGATAAGTGTCAAAGTTGGCTGAATGAATGAGAAGTTTAGAGGACAATGAGAAGAATGGTAAAAGAGACATATTAATTTTATGATTACGAGACTATCTTCAAGCCACGAATCTCGTTCATTTTTCAAAAAAAATTCTTATATTTGTATTTATAAAAGAAAATATTCTCTGAGGAAGAACCTGTTTAAAAGTTTGAAAGTACTAAAATGTTTTAAATAAAATTAACTTTTAACATCTATATTGATTATTTAATCGCCTTTTAAGTAAACCTGAACATTTTCAAGTTCATAGTAAATATTTTATGTTAAAAGCAAGGCGAAAATTTCAATCCGTCATATATTTTATATTTATTTACAATAATTTAAAGCATTATATCGGAACTTTAAATCACTTTAACTTCAAAGCATAATATCAGAGCTATACAGTGTGAGTCAAAAATATCGAAGCATTAAGCTATCTCCTTAAATATTGTCCCTAGACCCATACTTCTAAATGCAAAAATTCATTAAAAAAGATAAACTTTTTGATAAGTCGCAACTCCATGGGAGGTCTATTTGAAAAAGTACGAAATTTAACTTTTTATGCGTCCCTCGTAGGATAAAAATTCCAATTAGGAAAACTTTCCTTATCCAGCAGGGTGGGCCGAAAAAAACTTTTTTTCGATTTTCGATGATGGCGTGTGCGGAAAAGTGGCCACTAGTGGCACTCAGTTCACACAAAAAATTTGAGATTTTCTGGGCATTTCCTTACCCTGCCGCAAACGGCTTGAAGTTTTGAAAAAAAAATACTCATTTTTGAACTTTTTTGAAAAAAATTAAAAAATGTTAAATTAAATTTATTTTGGTTGTATTTACTTGAAAAGGCATATTTAATGTGCCAAATGTTTAAATAAGGTCCGATCATGCATTATTTAATATCTATGTGTATTATAACTTACCGTATTTTTATAGCTTTTTCGCGTATAACAGGCAAAAGGTGTATTTGTTTGAATCGATAGTCAGTTTCTTTCTCATTTACGTCCCTTGGTCTTCTTTATATTTTTTCTATGTGTCAAAGGTCAAATATTTGGACAACAGACAACAGTATACTTCAAAAACAAATCTGGAAAGTGAGAAAGTGGTGAAGCAGGACTCTAAGCGAACGCAATGGCTCGTCGTAATAATGAGGGTGTGAAGGACGAAATAGATAAAAGCCAAAAAGCGATAAAGGATTCTTATTATTTCTCCATGCTCAGTTACCTGCGACATTTGGTCAGTGTGAAACCATGACATCAGAAAAACAAACGGGCGTATAAACTCGTTTCACGTACTTGAGCGAAATATTTTAACGCTTTATCAGGATTTAAGCTACTAACGCATGAGTGTAAAATTCTGCAAGCTGTTGTGATCCATCTCGATTTTACAGTTGGTCCAGGTTATCTGTTTTTCATTTCTCGAGGACATACTCCGGTTGAAACTGCTGCAAAAATATCAAATAAATACTTTTAATCGGTACTTAGATCTTCAGTATTTTCCATTTCTGATACCCATGAAACAGCAATAGGCTCGAACAAAGTGACACGTAAATTTTCACACCCCATTAGTCTAGCACCGATTGGTTTGGCAAAGGTCTTAGGTCCCGTTGTTTCACCATGAAGTCTAGAGTGTACATGTAGAAGTGGGATATCGTTCGTATGAAGAATAAATATCAAGTGTTGCAGCTCTCTTTATAGTTTTTTTTAAGACAGGCAATTGCATCATTGCGTTTTTCTGTATTAAAAGTGGTACCATCACACCCAAGTGCTGTAAGAAAAGTTTAACTTGTGGTGACTTGGAAGATTATATAATGATTTTGCTATTTCTTTTCCGTGACCGGAACGAGGTATCATGTGACCTAAGTATTCCTAACCAGGTTCAAAGAACACGGTGATGTGTTCTTTGCCTTTCTATCGACGGTGCCACTTGTTCCTTTTTTCTCTGAATATACTTTTAGGCTTTATACCATAAAAAAATATGTTTTTAATTTTCCTTCTTTCAAGAAATTCTTCTGGCTTTATCTCCTTTCCAAGTTTCTATTTTTCTCTTCTGACTTTGTTTTTATCGATGACGAGATTCGTATTATCTGCTATCACAACTTCTACATAGTGAAGCAACCAGTAATAATGGCGCATGATTATCTGCATAAGTTGGCAATTGCAATACTTCCAATATGCATGATGCCTCCAAAAGGCTACTTTTCATGCTATCGCGTATCTTTACATTACTACAGTCCTTCATACTAGCCATTTTCCATCGTAATAAAATGCACAAAACGCTATAATGGACACATTAAACGATCCATAAAGCACTGTATCTCACTAGAAAAAGGTTTCACGTTCACACTGACCAAATGTCGCAGGTAACTGAGCATGGAGAAACAATAAGAATCCTTTATTGCTTTTTGGCTCTCATCTATTTTGTCTTTCACGCTCTCATTATTACGACGAGTCATTGCATTCGTTTAGTCCTGTTTCACCCCTTCGCACCTTCCAGATTTTTGAAGTATACTGCTGTCCGTTGCCCAAATATTTGACCTTTCATACATAGAAAAAATATAAAGACGACCAAGGGACATAAATAAGAGAGAAACTAACGATCGATTCAAACAAATACAACTTTTGGCTATTATACGCGAAAAAGCTATAAAAATAGGCTACGTTACAATACACATAGATATTAAATAATGCATTATCAAACCTTATTTAAACATTTGTTACATTAAAAATGCCTTTTCAAATAAATACAATCAAAATAAATTTAATTTAACATTTTTAAATTTTTTTCAAAAAAGTTCAAAAATGAGTATTTTTTAAAAACTTCAAGCCGTTTGTGGCAAGGTAAGAAAATGTTCAGAAAATCTCAAATTTTTTGTGTGAACTGAGTGCCACAAGTGGCCACTCTTCCGCTCCCTCCATCATCAAAAATCGAAAAAAAGTTTTTTTCGGCCTTCTCTAATGTACATACGTAAAAAAAAAGAAAAAAAATTGCTTTCGGCAGCTATTATCTTGTTTCAGCTCTCAGGTCTAGTCTTCAGGGGGTGGTGCTTCTGATCTTGGATGACGTCTGCTTTTGTTCGGAAAATCTATCTGATCTTCTGACTAATGATTCCAATCTGATCTAATTTGCAATGAACCAGGCCACACTTTAGGCCTCTTCCTCTGGTGTAGTCATCAACAGGAAAGGATCTTACTGCCTCGTACGTAAAAGCAAAAAAATTCTTTTTAATACAAAAAAAAAAAAAAAAAAAAAAAAACATTTTGAGTTTTTGTTATAAGTACACAAAACCGGACTTCGCATCTAATCGACCAATAGCCGACAGCACAAAACCCTATCTTATTGAGTACAATACACAATCTTTTATTTTACGGAAGAGTAGTAATAGGGAAATCTAATGATCCATGTCTGTCGAAAGCGAAGGGGTGCATAAGTCAAAAATGAATAAGGAAAGGGCATGTTTACAAACAAACACTTCTGTTAAACAATCTACCGCTACATTTTTGTCACAGAGATCATTGTAGGAATCATCTTGGCGACGCAGCCCAATCATATCATATTTACTTATACATTGGCAAACTTAGACCTATCAAATTTCCGGAGCTCATCCGTACAGTATCAGTCGTTAAAGAACGGACAGGTTTTTCTCGCTGATCCAGAGTAATTCCACCACAGTAACGTCAGCTGCCCTTTCCTTATAGCACTAGTGATTGACTCGTAGGCTTTGCATTGCGTTTTCCTGCACCCAGTATACCATGTTTTCATATTTTTGATTGTAGGACAAACATAATGCTAAATCTAGGAGTCAACCACTAGTGGTATTAATTTTTGGCTTATGCACCATTTTACTTTCAGCTGACATGGATCCCTACTAGTACTTTTCCATAAAATAAAGGGTTTTTTTCTGATGCACGATAACATAATGTTTTGTGCTGTCGGCTCTTCGACTATTAATTCCTTTAGATTTTGCGGAGGATCAACGTTGCAAAGATAAAATTCGGACTTTCTGTTTAATCCTTTCCGGCACGCTGTGCCCGGTCTGGGATAGCTAATTTTAATTCCAAACTTGCAAACGGCACCAATAATATTTTCGTAAAATTTTGCTTTTACAAAAAATCTTAAATTAAGGGTTTCAAAGTATCTAAAATATCCGTTTGTGAATCCCGGTGTCAGTCGAAAATTTCTCATTTTGTTACAGATTTTGCCCGTGCCGGAAAGGGTTAACCCCTTGAAGGGCGGTGATGCCGCCACGGCATCACCTAATTTTAATTCCTGAATGTCACATTGGCACCCGAATTTTTTAAACAGAATTTCCCCTTTATTAAATGAGCGAAAATACATTTTTACTAGTTTACAAATAAATTTTCTTGTGAATACTGGTGTCAATGAATTACTTCAATATTTTGTGAAGACATGTACCTTGCCCCTGAAAGGGTTAAGGAAGTCCGGGACACATTTTAAAGCATTTTTTATTTATTGAGTTAAAATTTTGAATTTTTTTGTGATGGTTAAACATATTATTTGTAAACAAATTCATACGATAAAAATTATCATAATTGTTTAAAAAAAAATATCTAAGAATTTATTAAACATGTGGAATAATTTAAAATCGGTATAACTCAAAATATTATTTGTAGAATTTCAATATTTTTGCATTTAAATAAACAGAAATATTTAATTTTTATTTTTGATTCAACATTTTTAAAAATATTAATTTTTAAAAAATCATTTAAAGTAAAAATTTGAAAAAAAAGAGCATACTAAAACTTGTATTTAAAAAAATCATATTTTTTTAAGTAATTTTTTTTTTCAAATTTGCTGTATAAAAATTAAAGTAAAACAGTAAAAAAGGCATGTTCCAAGTGTGAAGCATTTATCTTTAACGGTTCTTGAGTTATAACAATTTAAATACGAGAAATTAGGAAAAAACCCATCATGAAGTAAAACACATTTTCACAAGAGATTATTTCCAGGACAACAATTGCTTGAAAGCTACATTTTTAAAATAAACCATAACAAAAAAAAAATAATATTTCTAATTAAGACAGAAATATGATTTTAACACCATTTTAGGTTAAAAAAAAAACAGCAGAGAAATTTTCAATGCAATAATTTAAAAAAGAAATTGCAACTTTTGTGCCCGGACCCTCTTAATTTGAATGCATTGGTTCTGCTCTAATGTTTAGATATTTATATTCCTTATGTTCCCTCAATATTTTTGTCCTCCTCAACATTATTTCTAAGTCTTACTAACATGTAATGGATAGTTAAGGTATAACTTAAGTGCTTAGCAAACAAAAACGAAGCTAGAAACACTTCACTAAAGTATACTAAAAGCAAATAAATACAAATCTAATCATTTATTATTTATATTCTTCCGTTAATACCGCTCAACAAACTATATATTTTACTTAGTTTAGCAAAAAATATTTAGTAAATCTAATGCTGCCTCTGCAATATTTATTATCTTTATACAGTAACATTATATAGTTAAAATTTAATGCCAAGTACTTTTCTATTCTAGTACATATATTATGAACATTTAAAATATGACGGTTCAATAACATTTTTTTTATTTCCATAAGATATTATTTTATCCCTCCTCCCACCTGTGAAAATAATGGTAAGCGTATTTAGAAAATAAAACGACTAGCATAAAATTTTGAAATTTTAGGATGACATATTTTATGAGGTTTCGGAAAAATGGGATGTTGTTCCTTATTTTGAAATATATGTATAATGTCTAACATTTTATTAAAACTATCCATATAAAAAATAAATGTAATACTGTGTTTGAATGTTTGCTTAAGGGGGCTCAGGGGTTGAAAACTTTTCAAAAAATCGATTTTTTTATGATCTAGTTTGATTATTCATTGAATTCTTAACTCAATGCAAAAAACCGCATAAAAATATTTGTATTTTTAACGGAGTTATAAGCATTTATGTATCAACACTTTCATAGCCGCATCCATATAATTTCAACTTTAAGTCGCGTTCTCTCAAAACTTGATTTTTGATGACTAAAACCAAGATTAAAAAAAAAAAAAACTATTTGATGGAATGGCTTAAATTTTTTTTTGCATGCATATACCTCATTATCTAGATTATGAGTTCATATATTTTAGATAGATTAATATTTTGAGTATTTTTAATGGAAAAAAATTGTATTTTTTAGGGGTTTTTTAAATTTTCAATTTTGAGAGATTTTTTAAGAATGTTTTTTTAAGTGACATCCTTAATTCATAATCTAGATAACGATGTTATATGCATGCAAAAAAAAAAAAAAAATTGAGCCATTCCATCAAATAGTTATTTTTAAATCTTGATGTTAGTCGTCAAAAATCAAGTTTTGAGAAAACACGACTTAAAGTTGAAATTATATGGATGCGGCTTTGTAAATATTGATACATAAATGCTTATAACTCCGTTAAAAATTATAATATTTTTATGCGGTTTTTTCCATTGAGTTAAGAATTCAATGAATAATCAAACTAGATCATAAATCATCGATTTTTTGAAAAGTTTTCAACCCCTGAGCCCCCTTAAAGTAGTCAAAATAGATGTTTTAATTTATCTGTATCTTTGTATGTAAGTGTATTATAACTCAAAAAAAGGATTTAGACTTACTTATTTTATTCAATTTTGTTTTTGTTTTTTATTGTATCAGTTCTTATTGTTCTCATAGAAAATCAATATATATATTTCCTTACGAAATTTAGTCAATTTTCTTAACAAGGTGTCCCAAGAGTATTAGGACATACTTTAAGGGAAGGAAGGGGGCATCACGAGGATCTAGATTTGCGTAGAAGCCCACGATTCCCTGGAGCGGTCGTAACGAGACAAAACACAAGAAAAGAATAACATGGGATAACATGTTTATTATCCTCATTGCAGTAAAAATCTAAGTAAAAAAAAAAAAAAAAAAAAAAAAAAAAAGAACGTTAAACAGACAACGATCGTCTCAAAGTAGGTGTTTGAAATTACGATCCCGGGTCTTGATAAATGGATGTGCATCACCCTATGGAAGGTTTAATGTCTTCAAAAATTATAAAATTTAGTTATAAAAATAATTCGAATAATCTTTTTTTTTCGATATTTTAGTTATAAAAACTCATTAATCGAATTAATTTGAATCAAGCAATGGAATCTTTCTGTTTCTGAAGTTTTAATTCAGTTATAACACTAATTTTAAACAGTATTAGTGATTTATGTAACAAAAAAATTTAATATTCGATATAGGGATTACTATTTCATCAAATTTAATTTTTGTTTAAATTTCTACACTACGAGATTGATACATTTAGTGATTTTTATTTATTTATTTATATGTTTGTCAAACCCTCGTACAAACAAATTTAATTTTATAAAAAGCGTACGAAGCATTCAGTTTACTTTGTTTCATCTGTAGAAACTGGAAAAAAATATTTCATAAATGTATGCAATAAGTTAAGTACACATTTCCGCATTTTTTAACTTATTAAGAAACATCTTTACAATAGGTACTTCAGAATTAGGCGATGCTTGATACAGTCGATCGTTGCTTCAAAAATATTAAAAATTAGTATGACATGTATCTAGCAAACCAATCCGAAAGACTCTTGATCTGAATCGAGCAGGTATTGTAAATACGCGTACATTATGTTTTGAAAACTTCCTTTCATCCGGCGATATACACTGTTAAAAATTTGAAACATTTGCTGCATTGTCACTCCCTGCTTTTATGGAATATCTGTATTTTGTCAGAATGTTCCATAATATAGTGAGGTTGTCATTTTCTATAAAAGCGGTGGATTGGCGATGCAACAAATGTTTTAAATTTTTAACAGTGTATGGCAAGAAACAGTAAAAGTCGCCCATCAACAATGGCCCGAGAGGAAAAGATCGAATGTTGCATTGAATGATGACGAGCAGACGCCTAAGAATGATGACAGAAGCTAGATCCCTATGGCAAGGCAACATGAGGCTATCAGTGACTCATAAAATCTTTGCAAAAATGTTACACAAAAGGGGTTTAAAATCTTACGAAAGCAAGCTTAAGTCGACGTTATCTCCTGATCAAAAAAAAAAAGAAACTTTCCGGTATGCTGTAGACCTCTTAAAATGAACCGATTAACAATGACAAATTATTATTCGGTTGTATAAATCCCCTCTTCCAGTTTTATATCGAAATATCAACCGTCGGGTCTTACGGAAAGCAAATGAAGCTCTATATCCAAATTGCATAAAACAAGAGAGCAAGTTTCCATCATATGTTCAAATTTGGAGATGATTTGATTATTCGGGAGTCGGTCAATGCTGCTTTTAACTAGACTATTAATGCATAACGTCATTAGGACAAATTGCAAAAATCCGTTGTTGCCTTCTAATAATAAAATTGGCCTTCAGTCAGGTTATCGTCTTCAATCTTTTTTATCCTTTTCTTGGCCAACCCACATACAGGTAGGAGAACAAAAGATTGGTGTCAATAAAGTGGTATTTTGCTGTGCTAGATTGTACTCCAAATTCACCGAACATCATTTCCAACGAGGATTTGTAGCGATACTGAAAGAAGAATTCTCGAAAAAAGAAACCATGGAGTAATATGCATTTGAAAAATTTTCTTCTTGAAAAACGGCAGAAAAACCAATTCCAGAGTGCGTACGATTTAGTTTCATTAACGCTGACGACACTAAAACACGTTTCTGCTGCCAAAGAAATATCAACGAAATGGTCATACTTACTTATTTCAACATGAGCAAAATGTTAGGGACATAAAAAAAATGCGTGGAAGTGAATTTAACGACCACAAAGTTTGTTTCGTTTATTATTAGTGTTATTATTGTTTTTCAGTTTCATTTTGTGACAGTACTATGTATTATTTTTTACTAAAAAAATGCATAAAATATTTTTAATTATCTTTCACATTTATTCTAAAACAAAATCATAAATTAATGCAACAAAAATAGGGCCGGGTATTTCTAGGATAAGAAATTCTTAAAAAAATGAAACAATTTCACATCTTTCCCAAACTTGAAAACAAATATCATAACCAGTATTGTTAAAATTCATAAAACTCGTTTTATGATTAAAATTTGTTTATCATTCTTTTCCCAAGTAAAAAATTTTAAACAATATCTTACCACATCATAACATGTTTATGCAACATTTCATATTTACAAAGTTAAATATGTGTGGGCTTAAGAAATACATGGCATTAAATTTTAGTTACTCCAACCTGTATGGATAATAAATATTGTAGTGACAGCTTTATTAAATATTTTTGGATAAACAAAATAAAATATGGTCGTTTTGACAGGAATTTATGGAGGAATGCACAAAATAAACACACAGTTTTGCATTAATTCTGTAGACGTTAGTGCAGTAGGTTTCAGCCTTTTCTGACTGAAAAATATAATATATTGAAGAATGATGTTACGCAATGGATGAAAATGATATATAGTTAGGTTCTGTGAAAAAAAGAGATATCTAATTGCACAGTGTTCCAAATCATATTTTAATAAAAAGAATATTGCCCAGTTAAACTGATGGCATTGAGCTTACAGGCTATGCATACTAATTGTACATTACAGCCTTATATTTTCAAGGGTTAATTCCGTTCGAAAAAAATATTAAGGAGGGGAGATCAGCTCCCCCCTTTCCCCTTTTTATACTTAATCTTTGAACCCTTTAAACTGATCAGGGACATGCTTTATCATATAAAAAATCCATATCCAAAATTAAGAGCAAATCGGAAAATTCTTAATAAAAACCCATTTATATAATTTAAGAAGAGTTATCCTTCCCTTTTATATACTTAACCATTAAACTTCCAAAACTATTCAGATATTTGAACGAAATCTGAAAATTCTGCGTGAAAACCCATTTATATAAATTAAGGGGAGCACAATAAAAAATGAAGACCCAAATTGGGTTGAAAGATTTCTGGGTATAGGTAATTTTCCTGAAATGGTACAGTAAGGATTCCAAAATGGTAGAGTATTGTTCTCAAAATAGATAACCCAAAATGGTTCAAAACAGAGCAGATCTTTATTAACATTAAATTAATAAAAATTTCTGAGGTATAATGTATATACTATCTAAGATATTTTAATTGTTTTAATGTCATTAAAAATCAGACTTATTTAAAACGATTTTGTGCTACAAACTGAACTTTCCAAATTAGAACAATTCTGTACCCAGAAATCTTTCAACCCGATTTGGTTTTCATTTTTTACTGTGAGGGGCATTAGAACCCCCATTTCCCCTGTTTATATTTATCCAATGAACACCTAATAACAATCGCGGAAGCGCTTCAACAGAATGATCCTATGTGTAAATTTTGAACAAAAACTAATATTTCTGCATGAAAAGCCCATTCATATCAATTAAGGGGAGGGACATGAGCCCCCCGTTCCCCCTCTTATACATATCGAATGAACACCAAAAACTAATCAGGGAAGCACCTTATCAGGATATACCTATATACAAAATTTCAAGTGGATGGGATATTTTTATCATGGGTTATCGCATTACGTATGAACGTACGCACATACATACACACTGTAAAAAAAATCTGCAAAGGTACTAAACCTTTTCTAGGAAACTGGGATACCAAGAATTTTTCCTGTAACGGTAACAGTAAAAATTCAAGTTTCAGAATCAATTAAATGAATTTTTCCTGTTATCGTTACATGAAAAGATCTTGGAATCCCAGTTTCCTAGAAAAGGTTTATTACCTTCACAGATTTTTTTTACAGTGCAGAACGAGCGGGCACATAAGCTCTTAGGCTATGATAGCCTGTGAGCTAAAAACGATAAAATTAAACTTATTCTAATTATTTTATAAAATTACTAGCCTATCAGCATTCATCTGGACAGTCTTTTTGGAAAGAGGAGTGTAGGTTGTTTCATTTTTTAAGGCAAAAATTTGTGTTGACTTCGCTTATGCCCTGAGTCTGCGTGATGTAAAAGACATACCTGACAAATTACAAGAAGTTTGTATAATCTTTAAAGATTGCACACTTTGATCACTTTTGTAAAAGTGCAAAAAAAAATACGATTTTTCAATGCTAATTTACTTTTATTGGGAAAAATAGAAATTAGAAAATTAAAAGTAATATTAAAACTAGACTAAGTTTAACAGGTTGTGTGAAAAGCAAAATATGAGTTACATTAACCAACTTTCAACGAAGCAATCTCTTCTTTTGTTGATATGTTAGCAACTTTTTTTGTGATACTCGACTACCCAGCACCCACGCACTGAATTATTTTTGTTGACCATCCCCTACTCTGTAAAAAAGTTCTGTAAAGGTACTAAATAATTTCTAGGAAACTGGGATTCCAAGAACTTTTCATGTAACGACAACAGGAAAAATTCATGTAATCGATTCTGAAACTTGAATTTTTGCTGTTACTGTTACAGGAAAAGTTCTCGGAATCCGAGTTTCCTAGAAAAGGCTTAGTACCTTTGCAGATTTTTTTACAGTAGAGCTTTTACAGTGCCCTAATGAATTCTGTCTATCTAAAAATTAGGTTTTCAGATGCTATAAGACCTCAATTAAACATATTCTGCTCAGAACTGAAACTGTACATGCAATTATAACAGAAAAATATTAATTTAAATGTTTTTGTTTATTATGTTGATTCTATAAAGACCGGGAAGTGACAGCAAACACAATCACACTGTAAAAAAAAATCTGTAAAGGTACTAAACATTTTCTAGGAAACTGGGATTCCAAGAACTTTTCATGTAACGATAACAGGAAAAATTCATGTAATCGATTCTGAAACTTGAATTTTTGGTGTTACCGTTACAGGAAAAGTTCTTGGAATCCCAGTTTCCTAGATAAAGTGTAGTACTTTTACAGATTTTTTTTACAGTGCACCTCATAGAGTTTAAGGATTAAAATCTAGGATTTGTTAAATCTCGATTAGTGTATTTAAACGCAGTCGGTCCTAATTAATATGTTGGTGGGGAAAAAAAAAACTAAAAATCCGATTTTAATGGTTAACTCGTGGGTTTACCATTCTGCTTTTCTGCACCCAAAAGTATGAAAACATAGAGAAATGGAAACATTAATCGTAATGGTAAACCCATGAGTCAACGCTAAAATCGGGTTTTTAGGCATTTTTCGTCATGATATGATTTAGTAGAGCGGTTGCGTTTTTATATGCTAATCGAGATTTAACTAATCCTAGATTTTTATCCTCGAACTCGAAAAAATTAATGTCTGTGCTGCCCCCTCCCAGTTTACATATTTTTCAGTTAAACACGTTTGCTGAACAGTAAAGTCTTTAGTTGTGTTCGGATAGTATCCGAAAATCCGATTTTCTAGGTAATGACTGAGAACTGATTAGTACACTGCAATAGCTAAACGGAAACGTTTTCATGAGCAAGATGCAGCTAATAAAAAAATATTTTTGTAAATTCTTCTTTAACATACGAAGATAAATTCTTTTGTGAGGTTTCTGAAGATAAAATAATTCTTTTTTGGAATCCTGGGTGGCTCAGAAGAAGTTATTGTTTATTTTCGTTTGTGATTTTAGTAAGGTCAGGCGGGGTAATTATGATAACTTTATACATTATCAACATTGTTTTTTTTTTTTTTTTTTACTTTTTTCTATTTAGAAAAGTGTTATTCTTTAGTACATATTAAACAACATTGATCCTTTAAGGACAACTCTTTAAAATTTAAATTCTAATAGCTGTTTTTTTTTTTAAAGTTAGCTTTCCCAACGACCGGATATATCCGTTCACTAGGTTGCAGGTTTCACTGCAGTTGAAGCTTTATTTAATTTAATATGATTCTAATTAATTTAAGAAATTAAGTTATGATTGATACTTTTAAGGCTTATAAACATAAACGTAAGAAAAAAATTATACCACGATAGAAAGTCCCTTTTTTTATCAACATTTAAAATATATTGCAGAGAATAAAACATTACAATTTTGCCCTTTTGCTCGGCTGTCAGGGGGTTAAAAGTGTAGTTATAATTAACTAATTTAAAATCTCACAATCTCAAAAGTTTGGGGTAATTAATATCACTAGTGGGGAAATTACGATCACTATGTTTTCTTATTATACTTCCCTATACACATATGTTTGGAGGTATTTGTGACTATTAGAACTCCAAATTTACAAATCCATTTATGAGATACTTTGGTAGGCTTTGTTTAAAATTGCTATTCCGATATGAAAAATGCCTCAAACTAGTGATATAAAATATCTAAAATGAAAAATGCATCATGAGGTCAATATCTAAGCAAGAAATAAATTTTTACTGAACATAGTTTTTTTCCAATATGGAGGTGGTTACAATTATACACTGGTCATAATGATACCACCTGATCCTACATTTTTGTAAATAAATAAATATTTGTCTTTTTTATGGTGTAATGTTTGAAAAGAAGGGATAAGAAAGCCTTATTTCGTATTTCTATTTCTTCGCAAAGACTTCAACAAATAAAAGATCATTTTATAAGTAATATCTATAAATATTTGCTCAAGCGCTTTCTATGAAATGTATTACCTTTGTACTTTGACATTGATGGTGAAATTTTCTGCTACGATCTTTTATGTTCATACATATTTACTATAAGCTTTAAGAAATTGATAGTTTGGTAAATAGACTCTGGGGAAGCTTAAATCTAACTTAATATTTCATTTTTATGAAGAAATTCAATAAAAATATTTTGTAGAATGTTTCCTTTTTGAATTCTGCAAAAGTTAAAGAATTTCACCATTCAACAATGGAATATTTTTAAGTATTTTTAAGTCTTCAGATATATATTAAACATTAAATATTTCAAATCTTGAAAACAAAATGTGTGAAAGATAATTACTTATATTAACCCTTTCCGGCACACTGTGCCCAATTCGGAATACCTAATTTTAATTACAAATGCCACCAATATAGTTTTAATAAAATTTTGCTTTTGCAGTGAAACTTAAATTAAGGGATTCTTAATTCCTAAAAATGTCGTTTGTAAATTCACATGTGACAGTCGATAATTTATCATTTTATCTAAGCAGAATTTGCCGCGCCACATATTTTATGCTTATTATTGACTGATTTTCATTTTTAAATGCTTTTCTAATCCATGTTAATAGCACAATAAGTAGTTTTCAACGTTGCATTTTCATAAAGTTATCATGCTGTAAAATTCGAAAATATGATTTTATCAATAAAATTGTGTCGATTCACAAACTTCTTAATATATGATTGGGAAGAGATCATACCCTGTTTCGGTTGGAGCAATTGGTGAAAAAATCGAAAATATCGAAAAAAAGTCATTTTAGCAGAATATCAGATTTCTCAAGATGGCGGAAAAACATGATTTTTAATAATTTATAAATACATATTTATTTAATAAACGTTCTATATGCAACATGTTAAAAAATATATACGATGTTTTTATAATTTTTTTTATGTATATACATTTTAGATATATTAGTTTAGATATATAGATGTACATGCAGTTATATATAGAGCTATACACATATAAATAAACAATATATTTTCCTATAAATTAATGTTATATACTTATATATATAAATATATATATATATTTATATATTTCATATACAGGGTGTTTCGCTACCAGACCGACAAACTTTGAGGGGTGATAGTAGACATGAAGACAAACATTATTAAATAGGAAACCATGGGGTGCAAACGTCTTCCGTAGGAGCTCGGGGCCATTAAAGTTTATGGTCCAAAACTTTAAAAGATTATAAAAAACGAAAAAAAGGGTGCATTCGTTTGCGGTTTTCGCTAAAATCATTCTTTATATCACGATTTGTTTGTAAAAAAATTTTTAAAGGTTACGTTCAAAAATTGTCGATAGAGAGCGCTTTAGACTTTAGAGTAACGAACAACTACTTTTTACCGTTATTTTGTGCATGGGGTTGAAATTATTGGAAAGTTTAAACTTTAACTTAAATTTTAACCCCAAAATCGGAAATATTGGGATCGGATAACTAGCGAAAATTGAACTGTGAACAGAGGGGAGATTTTTAAACACTCGTAAACATTAATCAAACTGATCGTTTTTGTTGCAGTTTGCGTGTAGGTTATTCCCTTGGTAATTATTTTATTCAAAATGACTAACAACTCTAAACAGCTCTAAACTACTCTTTAGTCTCCATTTTTTGATAGAGGGCGCTTCCGATACATCTCCGACATTTCAATGGCATTACTCCTGGGTGTTTTACTACCAGACCAACATACTTACAGGAAGTGTTAGGGATGCAAAGCGACTCGGAATCACATAGGAATGTAACGTTGAAAATGCCTTTTTAGCAAGATGTGGTTAAAAGAAGCTGAGGAAAAAGCAACAGAAACAGGTAGTTAAATAGCAACACGTTAATGTGGCAGAAAACAATTTACTTAATGGTTTTTATACAAATGGTGTCCGAAATTACGACCAGAAGTAGTCGGGCACGCTTGACAGCAGCAATGCATGCCTCACGCTTTGAAAGATTCCTGGCATCTCGGATAACTTTCTGCCAGCTACAGAAATTCGAGCTGAGAGGTCTACTGACGGTACGGGAGTCTCATACATTCAACTTTTCATTTGATACCAGTAGAAGAAGTCCATACAGATTCAGATTCAGATTGAGCCAGGTGAAAGAGCCTACCAATTGGTTTGAGCTCAACAAGCCCCACCCAGCAATGTTTATTTAAAAAAATACAGAACAATTATACACTAATAAAATAAAAGTAGGTAGCAAAAAGTAATTGATATAATGAAGTAGGTGTGACGATCTGGCAGGCCAACAAACCGGGCCACCACTACCTATCCACCACTGTCCATATATTACGTTGGGGTGTCTGCGAACATCATTGATAAAATGTGGAGGAGCGGCATAGTGCTATAGAGTGGCGCAACGAAAGAGAAACATGTGCTTTTACCAGAAGTTCCGACAAAACATGTTGTAGAATTATCAAGTTGCTTTTTTCTCTGCTTCTTTTAATCCTAACTCGTTAAAAAGGCATTTTCGACGTTACATTATAATATGATCCCGACTCATCTTTGCATCCCTAACATTTCCTGGAAGTATCTTGGTCTGGTAGTAAAACAAACAGAAATAATGACTTTGAAAATTAGGAGATGTGTCTGAAGCGCCCTCTATCAAAAAATGGAGACTCAAGAGCTGTTAGTCATTTTGAATAAAATAATTACCAAGGGAATAACCTACACGGAAACTGCAACAAAATCGATCAGTTTGAATAATGTTTATGTGCGTTTAAAAATCCCCCCTCTGTTCACAGTTCAATTTTCGCTAGTTATCCGATCCCAATGTTTCCGATTTTGGGGTTAAAATTTAAGTTAAAGTCTAAACTTTCAAATAATTTCAACCCCATGCTAAAAATAACGGTAAAAAGTAGTTGTTCTTTGCTCTAAAGTCTAAAGCGCCCTCTATAGACAATTTTTAAACGTAACCTTTAAAATTTTTTTAGAAACAAATCGTGATATAAAGAACGATTTTAGCGAAAACCGCAAACGAATCTACCCTTTTTTTCATTTTTTATAATCGTTTAAAGTTTTGGACCTTAAACTCTTATGGCCCCTAGCTCCTACGGAAGACGTTTGCGCCCCATGGTTTCCGATTTAATAATGTTTGTCTTCATGTCTACTATCACCCCTTAAAGTTTGTCGGTCTGGTAGCGAAACACCCTGTATTTATTATAAATACAAAATAAAAACAAAAGCCATAAATTTTCCTGAAAAAAAAATATGTTGAATAAAAAAAAGCAAAGGATTTGGTTTATGGTACTGTTAAAAAAGAAAACCCAAAGGCTGGAGATCACAATCACATCAATCCATTTAATGCCAAACAACAACAACTACAAAAAGTTATGCACCATGCTTTATAATGCATCAGGTCATTAGGTATTTTGATGATAGGTGCCAACAGCACCTATCATCGTATTCTCTCAAAAGTTGTTTTCCTTTGGATTTATGCTATGTCAAGTTGACAATGGCTAAAAGTAACCAACAAACTTTGCTTTTAATGCTACTTTTTTTAACTTCTAAACATTTCACAATTTCAACTTGTGCTCTTTCGAATAGACTAGAACAACGCTCGAAATGGAAAAATCCTCGAACCAAAACGCTTTTTTCAATTCGATTTTTTACCTAAAGAAATTCCAAAGGCTCACAAATTTTCTTAAAACATGCAAAATTAATTTAAAAAATGCATTAAAGTTTTAAATAAGAATTTTAAAAAAGTTACAGAAAGCACAATCAGCTATATAATGTCACGGGTGACTTGTCATATTTATTCAGTCATCAAAATACATTATTACTATAAAAGAATCAATTAATTTTAAAACTGGATTTATTCAAAAGTATTATACTTCCAAATGTGATTGATATATGAAAATAACCGCTAAATATCCAAGTTTGTACACCAAGTAGCGTGGCCGCACTAATTCAGTAACGGTAACGAGTTCAGTTTAGTCTTTCCCGAAATAGAAGAAAAATGAGAAAAGAAGATCTGCGTTTTAAAATATGTGAAATGTTCGTATATCATAGAATTGCAATGTTCTTTTCAGAAGGAAGTACGGAAAAGAACCGCCTTGTATCACACTACAAAATGTGTGTTTTGAATTGTACCACTGCCTGGACGCGTGTCATGTGACCAAAGGGAGACACATAGAACATTTGCAGAGTGAGCATACAACTTGAATATTTTGTGGTTATTTTCATATATCAATCATATTTGTAAGTATAATACTTTAGAATAAATCAGGTTTTGAAAGTGACTGTTCTTTTTAGTAACCCTGTATAATATTCATCTGCCACGTGTATCTATCACTGGGAGTAGGAACTATTGTAATTGCATCACAGTCTCGGTTATGGATGGTGGCTTATCATAGGGATTGATTCCTTGTCATTTCAAATCCCAAATATTTGGATTGAATTGTTAAATAATTTAAAAATTAAGCAACGTGATACATAATTAAAATATAACGCGCGTGATTTTTATTTTAAAATTTTTTTTTTTTAATTTCATTTGTAATAGTTTTTTGTTATTTTCCATCTTTGTGTTTATTTGAATTTTCTTTTTCTGATGATGATTGAGTAAATTCAATCGAAACATGTAAAAATTATTAAGATCTTTTAATGTTTTTATTAGTATTTAACGTCCTTTATAGCAATTAAATATTTTAATGCATATTTTTGAAATGTTAATGGACGTATATGAAAACTTCTATTTATAATTAATATCATAGGGATGTTAAACGCTTCACCGTACGTTCTATTCATTTTTCTTATCGGGAAAACTTCATTCAATATGGAAATATAAATGTGTTTAAGTAAGTGTTACAGTATGTTTTAATAACTGTATATGAGCAGAAACTATATTTAGCATAATTTAATGAACCAGAACAATGTTTGTAACTATTCCACGGATCTGATTATCACTCCTTTTGGCTGCTAGTATATTCAAAGTCCTGGGACAAAAAAATAGTCTTTTTAATGTAATTTGTTGGGGCAAATGTCAATTTATTGGGGTTATTTTTCGTAGTTTTTAAATTATTTTTCAAGTATGATTTTTTTAAAGATGTTTTTTCTCCCGTAAGGCAGTCCAATGACAAAAGGTTAACTATCGCTTGCTCTTAAAGCAATACTACGTAATTGATAGTTAATAAAATTACATAATAAATTTCTTTTAATTTTCTATTTTTTTTAATAAATTTCTTTTCGGTGCTGTCAAAGGACAAACTGAAAATACATGTTAAATGTAGAAAATTTGTTACAGCTTTAAATCAAAGAAATACCTTTTACATATAAGGTACCTGTGCCTAATATGGACACCCTAAGGAAAGTTCACCCCCTTTACACGTGATAGGACTCCAAAAATACATGACCGTGAACACTGGACTGTTGACTATCATTATGAAAATTAGCGACCTTGTAACTATTCCGGCTTAATTTAAATGATAAAAACAAAAAAAAAATGTTTACAAATGTCCATATGAGGATCCACTAGTCCCTATTATGGACAGGAGGCCGCTTTTTGATTTACTACACGGGATGTATGGAAGAACCACTCTTCTATGGAATTTTAAAAGAGAGGGGATAAAAAAATATATCTTAAAACATTGCAGGGGAGGGGAGGGCACAGAAAATATCTTCAGAACATGCACTTTAGAACTGGGGTCATTTTCGGTTGTAGCTCTTCGAAGACCGATACAAAACGCCTCAGTTACTACAAAATATTATGAAATAATGTAGTTGGCTTTGCTTAGCTTTCTATTTTTGTGAATCTGAAGATTCACCTGAGGTACTTCTAATGTGAACATAAGGTGTCCATATTGGGAATCGGGATTAGTTTTTAAAATCTTGTAATAAATAAATAAAGAAAACTTTTTAAAGCACGATATGCAATAGCAATCGAAAATATGTTTTAAAAGCTTTCTAAAACACTCCACTTTTTGTATGTAAAGTAATTTTACAGTATTTAATAAGAAAATATTTTTTCTGTATTTAAGATCAGCATACCACGAAACAATAAGTTTTCTTCTAAATGGAGAACAGCGTTCTTTTTTTTTTTTTTTTTTTTTTTTTTTACTTTTCTGGCTTAATTATCATTTTGACTGCTTGCTTTTCTTCACGGACCTTAGTCTGTAATTTGGGAAGCCATGATAGAATTAATGTATTATTACAGTGAAAAAATAGGTACTAAAGTTTGAGTAGAAAGTACTCATTTTTAAATAGGTTAAATACTTAAAATAGCTCCTATCCAACTAAATATTGAGAAACACATGTTCTCATTTTTGACTCCATGGTTTTGTTCAAATATAAATCGTTATGTTCTGCTCCTTTGAACTTACAAATTAAAGTAAAAATACACTGACATTTATTTCACGTGCAAAAGTATTTACAAGAAATGTTTAATTGATTACTTATTAGGAAAAAAATAGTAAAATTATTAGCAAGATATTGAAATCGAATATTTGCATGACAAGAGCGATATCTGCAAGCACTTTTAATTTATTTAAAAATACTGTTCATAATTTAATATCTACATTAATAAACATCATTTTGCCGCCATAAATGAAATAAACAATTACAATGTGGAAAAATATCGTTTTGTTTAGGTTTGATAATATATGATGCTTCAAAACTGCGAAAGCATAATGTTCGTTTTTGATCCAAACATATCCAATTCAACATGAGCACGATTTACTCATTTCTCAGTATTAAATTAAAATAGCAAATAAAGCCTTTGTGCAAAAATGTTTAAAGATAGGAAACCAAAGATTATAAATGCACAAATAAAGTAAGAAAAGGTAGCAAACAGCCGTTTCGAATCTACTATGGAGATTCTTCATCAATGCAAAACTCAGCGAGCTGGAAAAAGCAAAACTGAGCAAAGAGACAGAGACGCAGCCTTATATACCCCCTACGGAAACGATCCCGCCTATAGGAAAGCAACCAATGAGAAGAGAGCAGCCTAACAACTGGGTGGACAAGTAGCGACATCTACCGGAGAATAAACAAAACAAAAACTAAAAAGCGAGGGAAAAAAGTTTTAAATTAAAGATTTCCAAATGTTATAGGAAAATAAGGCGTACTTGATAAGTCATTGACTAAGGAGCTCAAGAGCTTAAACGCTCTTCCATAGCTCAACATTGTTGGTCTTTACAACATAAATTTAACTTTTCTTCAGTCACCATCATCCATAAGTGTCCTTCCATTCTTGATCTTAATTTTTGGGAAGCTTACCACATCATTAAAAATTCTCACTCCTTATATATAGAAATGTTTAATCTTACAAAAAGATAGAAAGGCTCATGCACAAAAAGAAGAAGAAGCATGGTGCACTTTCTTTCTAGCAATAATTTCCACGCTTGGTTTTTTGTTTGTTTGTTTGTGTTTATAACTGCGAAATATCTAAACTTGGTATATAGGATCTAAAGGGGGGATGCCCTCCGTGAGGGTCTTTCTAAAGGAACCTAACCTGCATTTACGCAAGAAAATCTAAGGTCCGAAGAAAAACACGGAAAACTCCGAACGGTTAGGCCGACGGCCACGATTAGGCTCGAACCCAGCACATGCCATCTACCAGTTTCGGAGGAAGAACCTCTCGTCCACTGGTGGGGCATTTCCGCGTTTGGAGAAAAAGTTGATTTGTATTTCGATTTGACTTTCAGTCGGTTTCTCTAATTAATGTTTATAAATGCTATTGTTGAAAAACCTGTTGCTTACTTAAAGGTTATGACAAACGGCATTGAAATTCAGAATGATTTTAAGTTAAGGATCGATATTGTTACAGAGAAGACAGTCATTAATCTCAGTGGTATTCATTTGAAAAGCATCCTTGAGAACGAAATCACAACATAGATGTCTTACAGATTTAATTTAACAATCTAGCAATTTTAAATCGAGTTATACCCCTTTTAAACAACTGATACATTTCCTTCGCATTTTCCAAAGCTTTTTCCAAAATCGGGTAATCAGAGTACAAATCATCAATCTTCATAAGTCCTAGAAATACAGTGTTAGGAAAAAAAAAATCTTGACAGTCATTGCAATTTTCTTTAAAAGCCCTCTTTTCAAACCACTATAAGATTTAAAACAAAACCATGAATACTGCTGAGTCATCTTAAGCTCCCAGGATCACCACTCAACCTATCAATGGGTCATAGAAACTCTCACGCACCTCTTTTACCCCACTAAAAATAATCTTATGATTATCTGCAGACATCTTACTTAATTCAGAAATTTTACCGAAAACTGAAGAAATTTCGGAGTTTTAGCTTTATCTTAAAAATATCTGCAGAATACCTACTGATTTCCCAAAAAATTTTGGGCCAATTCCCTACAGATTTTTTATAGAACTTTTTAGTGGGGAATTTACGGCAAGAAAAAATAAAATAAAACATTCGAACATTGAAATTTTTGCTTGAGTGTCAAGTTTTTATTTCTTTATTTTATTGGCAGTGTAATTAGCAAACAGAAATGAGAAAACAAGAGACTACAAAAAACGTCATTTCTGTCAAACGGGCTTTTTAGCCCCGCTCGGATTTATGTTTTCAAGAATCTGAATACTCGTTTTGTAAACAATGGTTTAATCCAAGGATGATTTCCGTTAAACACCCCCCCCAAAAAAAATCCCTTTAAACAAAACATGATCTCGAATTAAATGGCATTATATCTACGTCTTCCTTAAAGGGGGTAGCGGGTTAAGGGGGGTCTGGCGGCCCCCACCGAATCTGGTAAAATCGTACCAAAAATCTTGAAGAGGGTCGAAAAACAAGCAGTATAAGCTTTTTACCAACATTACATCCCCAAACGAAAACACAGTAATGGCGAAAATAATGATTTTTGTGATTCTTATTTTTTTCAGCCAGTTTAATTTATTTTTAAATGGTTTAAACGCAATTGAAAATTTGTTTTGGATGTGTGGAAGTCCCCTGAATTTTTTTAGATTTTTTGGTCAAGTAAAAACATGTGAATTTTAGGTTTAAATGCGAAAAAATCGTGAAAAACGCGTCATTTTCAAGATTCAACCCTCTAATTTTTAGGGTTGTTTTCATTTTCCCGAGGGGTGCTGTATAGTATAGATAGCGGCAATCGTCCTCTTTCGAATGCAGACAACTTGACTCAATTTGGTCAATTTTGGTGAGCGGGGCGATTTTTTGAAAAAAACTCGAATTTTCAACTTTCGGTAAATTACGGCGCGTACTTGGTATAATGCGTCTTTGCTACAAAAAAGAAAAAAAAATGCATCTCTATAGGGGTTTTTGAGGTCGCTGATCACGAATTTGATGTCAAAATTTTTTTGACAACAAATTCACCCATAAATATTTATTAACACAGGTTTGATAATGTAAAAAATGTCATTGAATCACAGCATTTAAACAATTTTAATATCGTGTTCAACTAATATAATCAATGAAACTAAATTTTCTGGCATAAATCATATTTTATTCAAGCTTACGTAATAGTCACACAGTAATATAAAATAGCATAATACTTTTTTACAGAGCTAAGTTAACAGTTTTACAGTTTTAATCCTCGTCACTATCTTCTTCAATAACAGGTTCAATGCTTTGAACAGAGAAAAGATTTGTGAGAATCTGTGCTGGATGAATAATTCGCGACAAATATCTCGCATGCCCTAAGAAGTAAATGATAGTGGCCGCATGTGCACAACAACCGATAGTTCTGAGGCCATTCGCACAATCGCATACGTATTCTTCTATACCACTTCTTCCAATAGCGTTAGGAACGTATTTTACGTAACCTCTGTACTTTTTCCGACTTATGTGCCTCGATTGAACTTCGCATTTCAAAATTGATTTATCTTCCAACAAGTAACGCATATTAAGAACTCCATCTTCAGTACATAATTCTGCTAAATAAGAAACGGTCTGTGATAACTGGTAAGACCCTGTAAAAAGTATCTTCAGATCTCTTTCTGTCAACTCCGGAAAGTCTACAACATCATTTGACGTCAGAGGTCTGAAGATCCTTTTTTTTCTGTTCCAGTTTTTCTCTTCTACCACTTTCGCTAAATCATTATTAACGTTTTTTCTGAGCAACATTTTGTTAGTGATCTCATCTTGTAATTCGCTATCACAATTGAGCCGTTTTCCGAACACGTTAACCAGAAAATTCGCTTTTTTGCAATATGTTTTAGCTGATAGCAAACGTTTATTGTCAAACTCATGATGCAAGAGTTGGAATTTGCTGCCAATGACCCCATGAACAGCCTCTACTACCCATCTTAGTTTAGTTACAAATCGACTGTCATTCGCCTCTTGAGTCGTTAGTTGTTTCCTTTTTCCTTTTAACGCAGGCATCAAAACAACAAATCGTTCAGACTGTAAGAAATTTTTTACATCTCGAAATCCTCTATCAAGTATAAAGACGTCGCCTTTTTGAAGAAGTGATCTTAAACCGCTTGGATCTTTAAAAATCTCCATCATGATTGTAGTATCTTTAACCGTTGCTTCGTAAGGCCCGAAAACATCAACCACAAACCCATCCGTGGTACAAACCGTGAAGGGTTTAAAAAGTGGAACGTTTTTTTTTGCCCTGAATACGATTTTCGTTGATAACAATTGTTGCTACTTTTTTCATGTTGAACATACGATCCATCAGCTATCAAAACTAGTCGATTCTCAAAACCGTGTAATTTTTTCACGTACGGAGAAGTGTGATTAGCTATCAAGTCTTCTCGTGAACACGCTTGCACCCCAAAATGATATGGCAAAACGTCTTTATTGAAGGATTTCAAGACCGAATCGCAATAATCAGATACTTGTTGATCATATTTAATATCAAATATTGACGCTGCTATGCTGTTGGAATTGCCAGTTCTGAGTATAAAAAGAAATACAAAAAGAGCTTGATTCACGCTGCGATTACCGGAATTGCGCATTGAACGCATTATACCAAGTACGCGCCGTAATTTACCGAAAGTTGAAAATTCGAGTTTTTTTCAAAAAATCGCCCCGCTCACCAAAATTGACCAAATTGATTCAAGTTGCCTGCATTCGAAAGAGGACGATTGCCGCTATCTATACTATACAGCACCCCTCGGGAAAATGAAAACAACCCTAAAAATTAGAGGGTTGAATCTTGAAAATGACGCGTTTTTCACGATTTTTTCGCATTTAAACCTAAAATTCACATGTTTTTACTTGATCAAAAAATCTGAAAAAATTCAGGGGACTTCCACACATCCAAAACAAATTTTCAATTGCGTTTAAACCATTTAAAAATAAATTAAACTGGTTGTAAAAAATAAAAATCACAAAAATCATATTTTTCGCCATTACTGTGTTTTCGTTTGGGGTTGTAATGTCGGTAAAAAGCTTATACTGCTTGTTTTTCGACCCTCTTCAAGATTTTTGGTACGATTTTACCAGATTCGGTGGGGGCCGCCAGACCCCCCTTAACCCGCTACCCCCTTTAAATCCATTATACATATCGGTTCAATTTTTCATCAAATTGGAGTTGATAAAATTTGTACCAGATTTTCTTAGGAAATAAAACACTGCGAGTTCCGAATTAGGTGATAATCTAATCTGGACATATTCTGCATAGCATTTCAGGGCCTGTGGTTAAAAAAACAAGAGTTGAATACTGTGGACCAGGCCCCTTCATTCATGTCAATGAAGCCCAATGCATGTTAACGGATCTCAGGACTCTTAACGATTCAAAATTTTCGAAATTTTAATTTTTTAAAGCCTTAATCCTTTTTGAATATTTTATTGTGCACATAATTGTTTCCTTGGAATTCCAATCAGAACAAAAGTTATGTGTTTTAGGATTATACCAGCTCAATATTTGAAACGGTGTTTCTGAACCTTTGAAATGCTTTTTTCCAAAATTACATATTTTTTGCATAACCCGAATGATATCTCGAACTGTCTCATTATTTTTATACGAAATGTTCAAAACATATGTTTTATGTTAGTATTTATAAACTGAAACTAAGATTTCCTTTTTACCGTTAAAACATATTTTTAGAGGATTATACAAGTGAAATTTTAAAAAATGTAATAGCTATGTACTATATCTACACTGGTGTGCAAAATTCAAGGATGAGTCCCAAAATTCCAATTTTCAAGGGATTTTCAAACGATAATTTTCACACGAATATTCAAAAGGAAGTAACATAATTCGAATAATTACTATCCTGCATAACAGCTAATCCATATAACATCTCATTCAGGTCACAAAAGTCACAGTCACTAAGGTGAAACAAAAATAGGAAATTCCATACGTCTCATTTATGAGTCTCAAATGACTACTATATGTGACTCCATTGACAGGTCATTGTGACTGCCGCTTTGTGGCGAGTCGCCATGTGACTTTACAATGTCCTTTCATTGAGACTCTCGTGTGACCTCTCATCTGGAGAGTCAATTTCAAAGTAATCGTGAACGTTGCATTATGATAAATTACCAAATAATGCTCCATTAAAGTCGCATGGTGACTTTTTACCACTTTTCACAGTGGTTACTTCACAGCAGGTTCTCTGTCACCATTTGACGAAATCTTGTAATAGAAAGTCATCATGTGACTTTAATGTGACATTATTTGGTGATTTATCATAATGCAACATTCACAATGACTTTGAAATTGAGTCTCCAAATTACAATCACATGACACTCTCAATAAAACTATACTGTAAAGTCACCTGGATGACTCGACACAAAGCAGCAATTGCAGTGACCTGTCAGTGGAGTCACATATAGTAGTTATTTGAAACTCATAAAAGAGACGTACGGAATTTCTTATTTTTTGTTTCGCCGTAGTGACTGTGACTTTTGTGACCTGAATGAGATGTTACATGGACTATCTGTTATGCGCAGATAGTAATTATTCGAATTATATTACTTCCTTTTGAAAATTCATGTGAAAATTATCGCTTGAAAATCCCTTGAAAATTGGCTTTTTGGGACTCGCCCTTAAATTTTCCACACCAGTGTATTTGGTATATCTATTAAAATTCTTTAAGTACAATGCGAATTTATTTAGATTCAGTATAATTATTAGAATCAGAAATGTAAGATGGGAACAAAATTTTCATTCTAGATTCAAAATTTGTTTTGCGCGTAAGCTGTCATGCCAATTTTCTGCTCGTGAAATTTCTGATACTTTGAAGCCTCCTTCGAATGTTAGCTCTACATCTTGTTAATTTATAAGTATATGAAATAAAAGAGCATGCTTAGATTTTTTATATCCAGTAAAAAGTGTGTTTTAAAATCATATAATTTTAAGATGTTAAATGCTGAAAATGCTCTTTTTAGGGTTTCGTTCATCTGACGCATTTCTCTTCGTCTCTGTCCTCTGTCTGTCTGTCTGCCACAGAGTCCGTGTACAAAAAACTATATAAGTCAGAGAGTTTAAATGTTATGTACTTACAGATGAATACCTCTTGTCACTAAAAAACCATAAATTTTTTAAAAAGACTTATTTTAATTTAAATATGTTTTTTTAATTTCACCAGTTCATTTTTTAATTTTTTTTTCTTCTAATTGTTGCACGCAAGTTTAAATAGATATAAAATTTATTATAACAGTAACAAAAACTAATGGATTAAAAAAAATCACGTGAAAAACGCGCTTGTTTGTTTTTATTTTATCATATTACATCATATTTATTGTCTGTTTTGACACGCGAAGTGAAAATTTTATTTATTTGGTAAATTTCTATTCATTTAAATTACTAGTTGCCTCTGGTAACCAGTTTGGTCTCCTTTAATGTATGCTAAGCTTTGAAATATTTTACTTTTATTCATAATTTTATTTACTTGCGTATCTTCACAAAATCTGCTGATCCTGATTGAGAAATAAACAAATGTATGTGATCAAGGCAGTATTTAGGGGAAGAATTCTGGTTCGCGCGATTGGCGAAAAAATCCAAAATAGCGCCAAAACACCGTTTTTCATTTATTAATTTAATGATAAAGTGTTTTAAAGAAGATATTAAACGAAACCCTTTGTAAGATCTGCGATCGCACTTACCAACTTGTTTTTTCTTTTTCCCCCGATTTTAAGAGTTTCGAAAGCGTTTTAATGAACTGTGGCACCGCGTCGCAGATTTAATTTTATCCAATTCGGTATCTAAAATTTTCCTTTCTACTCATACTGTTTTTATCAATGACGATAATTAAAAATTATGCAATCATGTGACCACAAATCAGTTTTGAAAATTTTAATCGTCTATTATTCCCATAGACAGCTTAAAGATCTATTTAAATTAAAGACTTCAAAAAGTTTTCTGGGAACAATTTCCGTAATAGAATGTAAAATGAAGAAAAAAAAAAGTTTTGTAGTTTCTAAAATTGTTTCAATATCTAGGTTTTCTCGATTGTAGATGAAAATAATTTATATAGTTTGGAAAATTCAAAAAGAAGTTTAGAGAATATTTTTAAAAAATTTTGTTTTCGTCTCAAATATTTATTTATAAGCAGTTTTGACATTTGACGTTTTGTGACAATAACGATTTGCGATCATCTGGGATAAATAAGCAGAAAAGTTCGTAAGTATTATTATCGTTTTAAAGAAGCCCAAATTTAATGAAAAATATTTCGAAGTCAGTATATTTAATTTATCTTAGGTTCCTTTATTTAGGTCCCCCTTAGGTCTTTATTTTGCCTTCGTTTTTTACGTTAGAATGGCAAGTTTGAAGTATCAGTACATTTTATGAAAAGTTTTGACATTTAGGAATAATATTTTACTTTCGTCGCCAAATAATGTAATTTTAAGCCAAAAATGCACAAATGGGAAATTCAACAGTGAGATGTTTGCTATTGTTTTTTCAACTGTACGAAAACATATTTCGAGTACATTTTTTACATTCGGTTGTAAATTATATAGATAATTACAAAAAATCGAGTCAATATAAATATTATTATTTAAATGCAAATAATGTAATATTGTAATGTAAATTTTAATGTGCACGCACATATTCAAAATTATTTTAATCCTTTAAAAAATTCGCACTATACTTCACTGATGTTTATTGCTCCCAAACATATAACTTTTTTGGATTCAAAGATAAATAATTATTCTTATTCTTTCCTGAAAAAAGTATTATCTATTGTTATAATTAGTCTTTTTATCATATCGCTAACTACAGAAATATTCACTGCTTTAAAAGTTAGAAATTGAAGATTATCATCTTAATGACGATACATTATGTTATTATTGGTGAATTGAAATAACTGTATTATTAAGAAAAAATACAGCATTATGAAAAACTTTTAGTTATTTTATTTGAAAATACGATTGAAAAAAGCAGAATATATATGGTCGTGGAAAAAAATTAAACACCCTTTCACCTACTAAATTCTTAACAAATTATCATAGAAGAAAGTTAATGGTAGCGTACGATTGAAAATAAAGTCTACTTTTAAATGATATGTAAAATTTTCTTAGTGGGCCAGCTACATAATAAAACAAATCCAAACTTAATTTTTTTTCAATGGCAATATCTATTTTTTATATGATATTTCAAATCATTGATTCAAACCATGCCTAGACATCCAATTGCAAGTCATTTGAATGATAATTTTTTTTCAATTATAAACATTCATACACATTACAAACATTTAGTGCTTTCAATGTTAAATTACATTTTCATATTTGTAATAATATCTCCTGAAATTATACTCCCATTATGGTAATCTTCTATGTGGCAATAATACTAAAAAAACCTAACATAAATACACTTAATTTGCAATTTTTATAATACAATGATATGAATTAGGAAATTTGAAATAAATATTTAAAAATACTAGCATACCCAGCCCGCTTCGCCGGGCTTAATTTGAAGGTTTATTTAATAATTTATGTGTATGGTACGCTTCCCGGACCATCGGCACTCCACGTGCGTCGGGTGAGCGTCAGAACAAACTTTCAGCATATACATATGGGTGGTTGTACTTGAATGCACAGACCTGCGCGTTTTTTTCTATCTTGCTTTTATACCTCTGGACCGAGTTGGCGCATTGCCAAGATTTGCTTCCTCTGGACCGAGTTGGCGCATTGCCAAGATTTGCTTCCTCTGGACCGAGTTGGCGCATTGCCAAGATTTGCTTTCCCCTGTGCCTCAATCAATTAATTAATTATCCTCGGAATTCCTTTTATTTATAGAGATTGAATGTTGAAAATGCTCTTTTTTTTCTCCCCCCCCCCCCCAATTTTAAGAATTTTGAAACCATTTTAATGAGATGTTGCACCCCGTTGCAGGTTTAATTTTACCCAAATCAGTAACTAGAATTTCCCTTTCTCCTCATCCTGTTTTTATCAATGACGATAATTAAAAATTCTGCAAACATGTGGCCACAAATCAGTTTTGAGTTTTCTAAGGGTCCATTATTCCAATTGACAGTTTAAAGATCTATTTAAATTGAAGACTTCAAAAAGTTTTCTGAGAACAAATTCCGTAACAGAATGCAAAATGAAGAAAAAGAAAAGTCTTGCAGTTTCTAAAATTGTTTCATTATCTAAGTTTTCTCGATTGTAGATGAAAGTAATTTAAATAGTTTGGAAAATTCAAAAGGAAGTTTAGCGAAAATTCAAAAAAAAAAATCTATTTTCGTCTGAAATATTTATTTCTAAGCAGTTTTGACATTTGATGTTTTAATAATGATTTGAGAGCATCTGGAATATATATGCAGAAAAGTTCGTAAGCATTATTATCGTTTTAAAGAAGCCCAAATTTCAATAAAAAAATATTTCGAAATTAGTATATTTATTTTGTTTTATAAAAGGAATTTTAAATTTCTTTACTTTATCTTTTTTTCTTACGTTAGAATGACAGGTATGAAATATAAGAATACTTTGTGACCAGTTTTAGCATTTAGGAATAAGGTAGAGATGTATATGGTCGTGGAAAAAATATATCCCCCCCCACTACTAACTTCTTAACAAAATATTATAGAAGAAGGTTAGAAGTCCCGGACGATTCGAAATAAAGTATACTTTTAAATGGTATGTAAAATTTGCTTAGTGGGCTTGCTACACATTAAAACAAACCCAAACTTAATACTTTTTTCAATGGCAATATCTATTTATCTATTTTTTAGATGTTATTTCAAATCGACGATTCAACCTATGCCTAGACATCAAATTGCAAGTCAATTGTTACAAGTCATAAAATTGTTAATTATGAACATTCAAAATTTAGTGTTTCTAATGTTAAATTACATTTTCAAATTTGTATTAATATCTCCTGAAATTATACTCCTAATGTGCTAATTTTCTATGTCGCAATAATACTGAAAAGTCCTAACATAAATGTACTTAATTTGCAATTTTTATATTTTAATGATATGAATTAGGAATACTAAAATCAATATTTAAAAAATTATAAATTCCAACCTGCTACTCTTTTGATGGATTTAGATTTATTATGCCCTATTTTATGAAAATCAAAAATTTCAAAATCTTTATATATAAAAATCTTCTGTGCGTGTGTATGTAATTGAACTCCTCCTAAACGACTGGACCGATTTTGATGAAATTTTGTGTGTGCGTTCCAATAGATTCGAGAATGGTTTAGATTCACGTTTCGTCGAAATTGATTCAGTACTTTTTTAGTAATTAGGCAAAAACTAATAGTTAGTGATTTTGCGCTAATTAAAAGTGCTATATATATTAAAGAAAGTCAGGATTTCGTATTAATCATAGCACAAAAAAATCTACCGATCCAAAAATCTTGAAAATTGGGGTAAAAATACTTCTTATACCATCGAGTGCCGCTAAAAAGGGATTTTCGAAAATTCCACCCCTAAGGAGGGTTAAAAAAAGAACGAACTTTTAAAAAATTCCTTTAAAATCGGCTTTTGTAGTTATTTTTCAACTGATAATATATTTTAGTGCATTTTTTCATTCTGAATCGAATGGTACTAAGCAAATCGTTTAAATCCAGTAGTTCGTGAGATTATTCACATTTTCCTAATTTGGCAATGTCTTCGGCGCAAAAACCGGAAATTTTGAATCCTTATCTTTATATATATAATTCTTCTGTGCGTGTGTATGTCACTGAACTCCTCCTAAACGACTGGACCGATTTTGATGAAATTTTGTGTGTGCGTTCCAGTAGATTCGAGAATGGTTTAGATTCACGTTTCGTCGAAATTGATTCAGTACTTTTTTAGTAATTACGCAAAAACTAATAGTTAGTGATTTTGCGCTAATTAAAAGTGCTATATATATTAAAGAAAGTCAGGATTTCGTATTAATCATAGCACAAAAAAATCTACCGATCCAAAAATCTTGAAAATTGGGGTAAAAATACTTCTTACACCATCGAGTGCCTCTAAAAAGGGATTTTCGAAAATTCCACCCCTACGATGAGTAGAAAAAAGAACAAACTTTAAAAAAATTCCTTAAAATCGGCTTTTATAGTTATTTTTCATCTGGTAACATATTTTAGTGTATTTTTTCATGCTGAATCGAACGGTACTAAGCAAATTTCTTTAAGCCCAGTAGTTCCTGAGATAATTCATATTTTCCAAATTTGGCGATGTCTTCGGCGCAAAAATCTGAAATTTTCAATCCTTATCTATATATAAATAAGAAAGTCAGGATTTCGTTTTAATCACAGCACAAAAAATTCTGCCGAACCAAAAATCTCGAAAATTGGGGTAAAAATACTTCTTATAATATCGAGTGCCGCTAAAAAGGGATTTTCGAAAATTCCACCCCTAAGAGGAGTAGAAAAAAGAGCGAACTTTAAAAATATTCCTTAAAAATCGGCTTTTGTAGATATTTTTCAACTGATAACATATTTTAGTGTATTTTTCAATGCTGAATCGAATGGTACTAAGCAAATTCGTTTAAATCCAGTAGTTCGTGACATACTTCACATTTTCCTAATTTGGCGATGTCTTCGGTGCAAAAACCTGATATTTTCAATCCTTATCTTTATATATAAAAATCTTCTGTGCGTGTGTATGTAATTGAACTCCTCCTAAACGACTGGACCAATTTTGATGAAATTTTGTGTGTGCGTTCCAATAGATTCGAGAATGGTTTAGATTCACGTTTCGTCGAAATTGATTCAGTACTTTTTTAGTAATTAGGCAAAAACTAATAGTTAGTGATTTTGCGCTAATTAAAAGTGCTATATATATTAAAGAAAGTCAGGATTTCGTATTAATCATAGCACAAAAAAATCTACCGATCCAAAAATCTTGAAAATTGGGGTAAAAATACTTCTTATACCATCGAGTGCCGCTAAAAAGGGATTTTCGAAAATTCCACCCCTAAGGAGGGTTAAAAAAAGAACGAACTTTTAAAAAATTCCTTTAAAATCGGCTTTTGTAGTTATTTTTCAACTGATAATATATTTTAGTGCATTTTTTCATTCTGAATCGAATGGTACTAAGCAAATCGTTTAAATCCAGTAGTTCGTGAGATTATTCACATTTTCCTAATTTGGCAATGTCTTCGGCGCAAAAACCGAAAATTTTGAATCCTTATCTTTATATATATAATTCTTCTGTGCGTGTGTATGTCACTGAACTCCTCCTAAACGACTGGACCGATTTTGATGAAATTTTGTGTGTGCGTTCCAGTAGATTCGAGAATGGTTTAGATTCACGTTTCGTCGAAATTGATTCAGTACTTTTTTAGTAATTACGCAAAAACTAATAGTTAGTGATTTTGCGCTAATTAAAAGTGCTATATATATTAAAGAAAGTCAGGATTTCGTATTAATCATAGCACAAAAAAATCTACCGATCCAAAAATCTTGAAAATTGGGGTAAAAATACTTCTTACACCATCGAGTGCCTCTAAAAAGGGATTTTCGAAAATTCCACCCCTACGATGAGTAGAAAAAAGAACAAACTTTAAAAAAATTCCTTAAAATCGGCTTTTATAGTTATTTTTCATCTGGTAACATATTTTAGTGTATTTTTTCATGCTGAATCGAACGGTACTAAGCAAATTTCTTTAAGCCCAGTAGTTCCTGAGATAATTCATATTTTCCAAATTTGGCGATGTCTTCGGCGCAAAAATCTGAAATTTTCAATCCTTATCTATATATAAATAAGAAAGTCAGGATTTCGTTTTAATCACAGCACAAAAAATTCTACCGAACCAAAAATCTCGAAAATTGGGGTAAAAATACTTCTTATAATATCGAGTGCCGCTAAAAAGGGATTTTCGAAAATTCCACCCCTAAGAGGAGTAGAAAAAAGAGCGAACTTTAAAAATATTCCTTAAAAATCGGCTTTTGTAGATATTTTTCAACTGATAACATATTTTAGTGTACTTTTCAATGCTGAATCGAATGGTACTAAGCAAATTCGTTTAAATCCAGTAGTTCGTGACATACTTCACATTTTCCTAATTTGGCGATGTCTTCGGCGCAAAAACCTGATATTTTCAATCCTTATCTTTATATATAAAAATCTTCTGTGCGTGTGTATGTAATTGAACTTCTCCTAAACGACTGGACCGATTTTGAGGAAATTTTGTGTGTGCGTTCCAATAGATTCGAGAATGGTTTAGATTCACGTTTCTTCGAAATTGATTCAGTACTTTTTTAGTAATTAGGCAAAAACTAATAGTTAGTGATTTTGCGCTAATTAAAAGTGCTATATATATTAAAGAAAGTCAGGATTTCGTATTAATCATAGCACAAAAAAATCTACCGATCCAAAAATCTTGAAAATTGGGGTAAAAATACTTCTTATACAATCGAGTGCCGCTAAAAAGGGATTTTCGAAAATTCCACCCCTAAGGAGGGTAAAAAAAAGAACGAACTTTTAAAAAATTCCTTTAAAATCGGCTTTTGTAGTTATTTTTCAACTGATAATATATTTTAGTGCATTTTTTTCATTCTGAATCGAATGGTACTAAGCAAATCGTTTAAATCCAGTAGTTCGTGAGAATATTCACATTTTCCTAATTTGGCAATGTCTTCGGCGCAAAAACCGGAAATTTTGAATCCTTATCTTTTTATATATAATTCTTCTGTGCGTGTGTATGTCACTTAACTCCTCCTAAACGACTAGACCAATTATAAAGGCATTGTGTGTGTGTGTTCCAGTAAATTCGAGAATTGGTTAGATTGACATTTCATCGAAATTGATTCAGTATTTTTTTAGTAACTAGGCAAAAACTAATAGTTTGTGATTTTTCGCTAATTAATGTTGAAGAAATTCGATGAATAGAGTGCGGACGAAATGCCCGAGCGGTCTAAGGTCCAGATATAAGCTCTGCTTCTCGAAGAAAGAGATCGCGTTTTCGAACCCCGCTTCTGTCAAACGTGTATGCTTTACAGTAATATAGCCTGTATTATAATTTTGATTAACTGACTTAAGAAAATCGTTAATTTTTAACAATAAAGAGAAAAATAAACTTTTCTATCAAAAACTGAACCGACTTCAAAAAATACTGAAGAGTGAAAAATAATTTCCTTACATAATTGTAATAAGAAATTAAATTTAAAGCGTAGTGTTTATCGTGCGTATTACTATATTTAAGTACATTTATTTAATTTTCTGGTGTCGGTGCCAGGAAGGACAACGTCTGTCGGTGACAGGACAACGTCTGTCGGGTCCGCTAGTTTTCTTATAAGTAGTTTAAAAATTATGTTTACAAAAATGCAAAATGGTGGTTTAAAGGGCCATCTACGATAGAAAAGGATTATATTTTGAAATTTCTTATTCTACCCTGTATTTTAGCAGTCTTCCATGTTTGTTTGTGTTTCGCTTGAGATGCCTTAATCAAAAAAGGGGCCTCTCTCGGTCCACAGTCCTTTACCGAATTTCAATTATGGTTACAGCCCCTAAAATTGGCTTGTTTTAAAATAATTATTTTTTTTCGGAAACTTATTACACGAATTGCATGGAAATTTGTTCATAGGCTAATTGAAGGGTGTAGATTTCATTTATGCCGTAAGCATTGAGTAATGTTTTAGAAAAAAAAATTTAAGTCCAGTTTTATTATATAGATGACCCGCTAAGTAAATTTTATATACATAATTTATAATCTAACTTCATTTCCAATTGCTTGGTACCAGTAGCTTTTTCTACAACATTTTTGTTGCAGAGTTTGTAGGAATAATGCCTTATGAAAATTCGGGAATTATTTCTTGAGAGAGTTATTGTGGAAATTGTGATTAAGGCAGCTTAGCAGTGCCACATGCTGAGCAATTCGCACCGAAAATTAAACAGGTCAGTTTATAACACACTCTAACTGAATCTAAAGTAGTGTAAAATTCCGTCCATTAGATATTGAGATAGAGAGCCCACAAGTTTTTTTCACATACATATACACAGAGTGACAGACAGACTCACAGACAGACATTTTCTAAAAAATATCATATCGTGTTCAGTAACTTCTAATAAATCCATCGAATGCCGGAAATCGAATTTTTTGACGAACCCAATGCTTTCCTCTTCTAAAGATAAAAGAAAGTAAAATGGGATAATTGTATATTTTTAATTTTATGGTGTATGGAAAAGAGATCAAGCAAATAAAAATATTTTCTATCGTTTAATTTAAAGTAGTAATAAATTTCAGACATTTGCAATAAGGATAATTTTAAAGATTTTATAACATTAATTGATTTTTTTCCCTTCAATTTTTCATGTAACAGTTTGTTTCTCGCTTTCCCACCTTTATGAATGGATATAAGATAATCCGCATTTCACATACTTTACTGCATATCAGTGTTCAAATGTATTTTACCATTGTTCTTTATTTTTGATAATATACGAAGATAAGATCGAACGGAATCTAGAAACTCTTGGGATAGAAAGAAATTTACATTCAATATTGGATTTATGCAAAGAACAAATGACACGAATGCAGATTAAACTTAAAAAATGCATATATACATATACATGTTTTATATTCAAGCTTTGGAATATGGAATCCATTTTTTCTTTCTTCAACCTTTTCAAGAAAAATGTAATGAATTCGTGAAAATTTTCGAATTCAGGTTTTCGGCAGATTTACAGGATTTAGGTGAAGAAAAACCTTAAAACATGTTTTTACAAAATGCCTATCTGTGAGTCTGTCACTCTCTCATTTTGTAAGTCTGTATGAGACGGAAAGTTTGTGGGCGCTCTATCTTAAGGCTCAACACTAGGCACAGAAAAAGACCCGGATGATAATATAAAGTCTATGGGAGCGTTCTTTTCAAATATCTCGCTCAAATTTTAATGTTTTTACATGATTTTTTTTTTAAGGATAGGTGAGGACGATCCACAACCGGCCTAGTTTTTATTTTTTCAATTCTGGTTTCAAATTATTAAAAAAAATCACTTTAACTTTCTAAACCTGTTTAAACTTGTTCTGAAATTGTAACTATCGTAATATAAAAAATATAAAACCAAAATCGAAAAAGTAAAAACTAGGCCGGTTGTGGAGAGTCCTCAGCTATCTTGGGCAAAAAAATCATGTCAAAATATTAAAGTTTGAGCGAGATATTTGAAAAGAACGCTCCCATAGACTTTATATTATCATCCGGGTCTTTTCCTGTGCATAGTGTGGAGCCTTAAGAGCTAATGTTCAGAATTTCCCAATACTTTACATTCAGTTGACTTTAATATAAACACGAGCTGATTAGTTTTTGGTATATATCGTAAAGCAGATGGCGTTGCTATGCCGCCATTTTCACTATTTCCACAATCGCTATATCTGAAGAGAATTAATAAACGAATTTTTATAAAAATTCATTTTCAGTTAATTTTTGATATAATTTGGTGCTATTTACATTTTAATGTAAAACGTTCCGCAGGTAATGCTACTACACTAGATGGCGACCGGCCACTTGCGATATTTGACCGTTTGTTAAATGTCTAAAAAAGTACATGAGAAATTATTCTGAGAATCCAAGTGTGTAAACAGAATAGTATAGGTCATATATTACCGTAAAGATTTTTTATCGAAAACCCTTAAGTTACCATCAAAAATTTGGAAAAGAACGAAGATCTCTTGAATCACTCTGTCAAAACTTGTGCAGCAGAAGCATTCAAACTGTAGATTATTATTACATGAATTATTGTAATAAGATATGTTCTTTTTTATGAGGATATCATTGTGGTGGTTACTCGATAACCCCCCCATATGTTTTGTTTAATTCAATTTTATTAGCCATTTTATTTCCTATCACCTCCTTTTTATTAATGTTCTTAATTTAAATTTTATTTCGATTTCGTTTCTTTTCATATTGTCGCCTGTAGTCTTTTCTTTCTTACTTAGCTTTCGAATGTTCCAAGCCGGTAAAATCCTGTTCGATGTCATTCCTTCCGGTTTAGAAATCCTTCGAGAACATTCTGGCTTGTTCTATGGGTGGAACTTCCGTTTATTCGGACACTCCCCTTAGCCTATCAGTTTAAATTCCGCAGGTGACGTATTTTAAGCCATTGAGTGCATGGCCACCTGCTTTGGCCTCCCTTCTTTAGGGGATTATCAATTCTTCCCTTATTAAATTCATATTTCTCCATACTTTGTATCGTAACTTGGCTTAATTTTCCTCACTCCCCTCTTTCGTGCGTCGCCAACTTGGCGTATGCCTTATTTACAGTAACCCTAATTCTTTTCCCTCCGGACTCTCCGCCGAGAGAGCAGTCGTGCTGTTAGACTCCTGCAGTGATGGGTGCTGCTGGCTGATCAAAATTTAGCGGAATTCCGGGGCATGTGTGCGCCCCCCATGACCGTTGGATGGAGCAGGTTTTATTCTGAAAATGTCCATGCCAGGATTACTCGGTTGACTTTTTAAGGCTGCGATGAGCAAGGCTGCATTCAAAAGTATCCAGAAAAGTATTGTGTTTTTTTTTGTTTTGGTTACGCAATTTAAATAAGGTGACATCATAATTCTTCTGTTTGTTGCTCTCTTGCTAACTTCATAGCGAAAGTAGAGTGTCGTCATGTTTCTTCTAAATATTTTTACTCATCATCTTCTCGTCAAAATATGCTCCCTAACCAATTTTATATTCTCAACTCTCCAAATAACGTTTAATGAGTTCTCCGTCCTCTGAAAAATAGGCTGAGGTGTGGAGTCTCTTTCATGTAGTGGAGGTATTTATTACGTAAAGTCTTTATTCCATAATCTGTTTTCATTGTATCGATATTTTGGCCCAAGAAATATATATATTATATATAAATTTTTGAATATCACGGGGCGTTCCAGAAGAGATTATAGGTACAACTCTGTCTGGAAAAATATCTGCTAATATAAATATATATATTTGAAAATTACATGTACCTATGTGATGTTTTAGTTCATCCTGTGAAGACACATAAAAATGTGTTATAAAGAAGAATTTGTTGTTCCAATATATCAATTTTATGATTAACATCGTTTGTGAAAATTATTGCTTCAAAATATATGATAAATTGATTAATGTGTACGAGAGCAAGAATATATACTTGTGAAGAAATATTCAATATTCATAAAAAAGGTAAACAAGTTTTTCATGAAAAATAAAAGTATTTTTACTTGCAATCTGTTTGCATTTTAATTTCCTGTGCATGTGTCTGTCTGGTATTATTCGTCAGCAGCCAAGGACTTCACAGGTAACTTTATTTCTTTTATCAATTTATATTTTTTTTATAATTTAACTTTGAATCTGTTGTCATCTTGATTTAAGATTTCTTTTATTGTTTTAAAAGAAGTAATGATGGTAGCTATCGGGTCTTTTGCCGGCCCTCATTCTTCGCAATGTACATAATCATTTATACGATTCACTTGGCCTACTTCTGAGTTTGAAACAAAATAAACAAGTGTTTCTCATCTCTCTTATTTCTCCAAACACAACAGCATTCCAATTTCCTTTGATGCAGTGACCACCTCTTGACCATCATCTTCCATGGCTACCATTGTATTTTTGTTATAGATACATATTTCCAACAAAAAAAAAAAAAAATAAATAAATATCTTCAATTTTCTTCAATTATCTTTCATTATCTTCAATTATGTCTTCATTAAGTTCAGTTGTATTTTCATTTTCTGCAAATTACTTCTTCATGCAATGATTAATATTTTATAATTATATTTTATGCAGTCTCGTACAATAAATAAATGCAATATATCTTGATTTTATGCTGACATAATATTTTTCTGGAGCAGTGCAGTAAATATATAACATAATTTATCAATATTTTTTCTTGCCATGATATAATTTGTAACTAATATATATATTATTTAACGGAGGTGCAGGTAAATATAAATGATAATGCTAACATAAATTATTCTCTTCTCATAAATATAACAATATATGTTTTGAGCCATATAATAGATATTTACATAAGTTTTTGGGCCATGTTATTTTGATCACATGATAAGAAAGATATTTTTGCATTTTCTTCTCTTCGTCATATATTTGTTATTCTTTTTAATATATAAAAATGGTATATCACGTAAATGAAATTCGTCATAATGGGTCAATTTATATATATATATATTATTATTCATTACAAGACCAGTCTATAACCAAACTTATCATGTCATTTATTGAGCTCTTATATTAATTTTTTTCATCATGCCACCCAAGTCTAAATTAAATATTGCCATTCAGCCATTCGATGGCAACCCTCAGACTGTGGAATTCTTCTTTGATCAATTATCTGATATACAAGAGTTAAATAATTTCACAGATAAAGAACTTTTTGTTCTCTTCAAATCCAAACTTGAAGGCACTGTCTTACTCTTCTTTCTTGAAATTCAGTCTCAGCTCAAGAACTCTAATTTCCAAGACATTCGAAAAACCTTTATAGACTATTTCTTACCCTCAAAAAAGTCTGTTTCTCTTAAGTCCTTGCAGAACTTAAGTTTAGATTCAAGTGAATCAGTCAAAAATTTTGCTTTTCGACTGGATAAACAACTTCGGCTGGCTTACCCTAAATTGGATCCTCCTGCTCTCAATTCATTGAAATTCACTCATTTTCTTGAGGCTTTGCCTAAACAAATTAAACGAAAAATTCTTGAAGAAAATATTTCATCTTTTGAGTCAGCTCTTGAACGAGCAAATTTTCTTCAAGATATTTACGACTCCCCTCCTAAAAAATCTTACGAGAATTATAATCAAGCCTATTGTTTCGATACTGAAAAGGTCCACGATAATTCTAATAATGTTCTTCATAAAACTCCTATAAAACATACGAAGGATAAAGTTTATCACAATTCTCAAACCAACTACTCTACTTTGCAAACTCCAAAAGACAATTCTCATGCTCCTCGTAATTTTCAAACAAAACCTAGAACATATTCGCCTTCTCCACCGAGACAAGAGGCTACAAATAAACGTAACAATAATTTTCATCAACGTAATTTTTACCGGAAACGTCCTTATCAACCCTCCTTTGACAAGTTTTCTCACAAAAAAATTCTGCATCCTTTTATCACAGACGAGATGTTGTGCAGTGTGCGTTCTGTGGGAAATTCAATCATCGTATGGACTCATGCTTCAAATTCAAAAACATTATTAGTAATTCTAATCAAAACTCGTCATCTCTTTTTTCGTCTCACCCTCACAGAAGACAAGGCCACACCTCTTCTTCTGAAAATAACAACAATGTTTACCATTTAAACACATAAGGGAGACTGGTTCTACTGACCGCCTTCTCTCCCGTAATTCTCATTCAGGGTCAGTACTCTTTGACAACAAAAACAAACAACAACAATTTGACAAACGCTCTTCAGTTACCTTAGTGTCATCCACAGCTGTCCAAACTTCTCCTATGACAGCTAAACTTAACAAATCTTCCTGTTCATATAATTCGTTGACATCCAAACAAAATCTTGAAATTGATGATGATGTACAAGAAAGACATGTCATCTGCAGCTCATTTAATAATTCATATGTTCTTCCATGCATCCTAATAAACGTTCAACGTAATGAAATCTCCACATTAATAGATACTGGTTCAAGTTTGTCTCTCTTGGATGAACAATGCTTTCATAACATTAAATCCAGGCTTCATTACAAATTTTTATCCAGGAATGTATCGGTGTCTACCATGAATTCTAAGGTTTTCTTCAAAGGATGCATAGAAATAGCATTTAAAATTGATAAATTTTTTTTTCATCATGTTTTTTACCTTACAAAGATACAAAATGTTCATTTTCAAGCCATACTTGGATTTGAGTTTATCAACAAAGATTCTATTACCATATCACCCAGCTTTAAGTCTATTTTAATTAAAGATAAACATATTCCTTTTCACAGTTATAACGAATCTCCTACTTGCTATTTTATGAATTCTGAATATAATTATGTTAATTCAAGTGTACCATATTCTTTAGATGTACACAAGATGCCTTGTTATGAAGATTCTATGTCAAATAATCTAAGTAATGGTACTTATACTGATGATTTATATGCAAATTATGGTGATACAAATTTACAATTAGTCAACAATTATACAACCTATCCTTACAATTATAATTTTCAAAGTAATGGTTTGTTTACAAATAATGTTGCTAGTAATGCTATGAATTTTCATAATCCTTATATTGATAGTAATTTTACTTATTTTTCAAACTATTTTCCAACTGATTATGGTAATGTTGTCAACTATGTATCTACTAATGATAATATACCTGGCAAGAATTTTTCATCTGAAAATACTAATGATCTTAGTTATGTTGGTGAAAAGCAAACCCATTTAAATATTGGTAATAAAATTTTGGTGAATTCCAATATGGTACAATTACTCAATAGAGAATTAATTCCTCCTAATTCTTTTGTTTATTTACATGTTAAATACTTGAATCCTCCATCTGAATATTTTATTTTCAAACCCAATTTAAAAAACAAAGGTCTTGTGTTACATGAATCATTGCACTCAAGATCTTCTATTCAAAATGATTTATTTTTGGTTGTATGTCAGAATATATCAAAGCTGGATATTCATTTAAATAAAAATTCAATTATTGGCGAATGTATCAATGTAGATGAGAAAGATATTGAGGAATACCCTTTTGATTTGGATTTTGAGAACGATTATTGTAATTTAATTTTACCATCTGAAGAGATTAAAAGAAAACGTATTCAAGAATTATCCCCAAATGACTTTGATCTTAAACATTTACCTCCTCATGAAAAGGAATCTTTAACAAAATTATTATGTAGTAAAGCTCTTGCTTTTTCAAAATCTCTTGACACTTTAGGTCATACAGACCTGGTCAATCCTCAATTCACGATGCTAAACTCTCATCCAGTCAAAACTCTAACTTTTCCTGTGCCACAGGCACTTGAGCAAGAAGCTCTTGACCAAATTAATCAAATGTTAAACGCTGGCATTATTGAGAGATCAAATTCATCTTGGGCGTGTCCCATGCTTCTTGTTAAAAAGAAGAGAACTGATATGTCTAAGCCTCAAAAGTATCGTTTGGCTCTGGATTTAAGATTGTTAAACTCCATAATAATTCCATCTTCATATCCTCTTCCTCGAATTCAAAATCTATTGGTGCAGTTATCAAAATTTAAGTATTATACTACTCTTGACTTGCCCTCTGCATACTGGCAGATTGCGGTACCTAAAGATATGCAAGATAAACTCAGTTTTACTACTCCATGGGGAATTTTTACCTATTTACGTTTAGTATTTGGCCTGAAGACAGCCGCCAGCACCTTCCAACAATTAATCGACTCTGTTATTCAATTATCTCAAATTGATTCCTGTTATGCATATCAAGACGATATTGTAGTGGGTGCTAATTCATTTGAAGAAATGTCTATGAAACTCACTAAGCTATTAGACACTCTTATTGCTAACAACATTACCTTGTCTCCTGAAAAGTGTACTTTCATGCAAACAAGCATTAACTTTTTAGGATTCCAACTCACAGATCATAAAATTCTTCCTATTACGAGTAACATTTTAAAAGTCACTTCTTTTCCAACGCCTAAAACCAAGAGGCAAACGAAAAGCTTTATAGGCTTGTGTTCATTTTATAGGTCAATTATTCCAAATTTTGCTAAATTGATTACTCCTCTCATTGAAGTCACCAAACCTAAAAATAAGTTTTCTTGGAAATCTGAACAAGAAAATGCATTTAAAAAATTACAAGACATATTCTTCCAAAAACCTATGCTCAATCTTCCTAATTGGAATGAAACGTTCTATGTTAATACAGATGCATCAAAGACAGCAATTTCAGCTGTTCTTATGCAGAAATTTGATGGTGAACTAAAACCCATCTCCTATTATTCCAAAACTCTATCTTAATCAGAAAGACACTACCCTGCCATCAAATTGGAACTTTATGCCATTTACAAAGGCATAACAGCTTTTAAATACTATATTTTTGGTCGACCTTTTATTCTACTATCCGATGCCAAACCTCTTAATAATTATAAAAAGGCTACATCTCCTGCTGATATTACTACTCGATGGATGTTAGAACTGTCAGAATATTCGTACACATTCCAGCATGTACCAGGCAAAGAGAATGTGTTAGCAGATTTTCTGAGTAGAACACCTCACATTCCTACTGAAGATCTCAATAATAATCCAGATCTTATTTCTTCGCAAGAACCTCTACCTATTGTTGATAATCAAAACGATTTACATAATGACATTCCTCACTTTCCATGTGGTTTAATTGACAAAATCCACCACACATGTCATCTTCAAAGTGACTCTTCACCTCCAAATAATGATAATAATCAAGATCCATTATTAGAAATTCTTGATCACACCATCTTCTTTGAACAACAAAAAGACCCAAAAATTAAGCAAATTTATGAAGATCTTAAAAATAATAAGAAATCTAAAAGTTTAAATGGCTACTATATTAATCCAAGTAATGAGTTACTTTGCTACAATGGTCATTTTTCTTCTGAAGATATTGAGCTACACAAAGCTGTTTTACCTTTGTCACTTAGAGCAAAAGCCTTAAGAATTGCTCATATTACTCATACTGGAATTCATAAAACCATTGTTAATTTAAAGAAAAGATTTACCTGGAAAACCCTTGTTTCAGATACCATTAATTATGTCAACTCTTGTGAAATTTGTTTAGTAAACAAAAATCATAAAAAAAATACTGCTCCATACCTACCTGCGCCTCTTCCAACTGCTCCCAATCAAAAAGTCTCTATGGATTTACTCGGCCCATTGAGGAATCGTCAATATGTGATGACAGTCATAGATCACTTTTCTCGTCATTTAGAATTATATGCCTTGAATAATATCAGCGCTGAGTCTGTTACAAAAACTTTATTACATTACATTTCCACTCATGGTAAGCCTGAATTAACGCTCACTGATCATGGCTCTCAATTTACTAGTGACATGTTTTCTTTCTTTAATAAAAAGCTTGGCATTAAATTAGAACACAGTTCTGTAGCCCATCCCCAGGCCAACGGATTAAGTGAACGAGTCAATTCTCAAATAAAATCGTCTGTGAATACAATGGCTTCACAAGGATGTGATATACCAACTGCTCTAAAAATTCACCAATCCATATATAATGCTACACCTCATCCAGCCACAAAATTCACTCCAAATCTTCTTCATTTTGGAAGAGAAATAAACGACATTTATTCCAATTATAAAACTCAAGTTTCATGGAAAATTCTCAATACTGCATATGAAATTCATAAATTGATGGATGTTATTGAAAAAATATACTATCAAGCTTACAAGAATAACGAATCGTCTAGACAAAAGGTGTACCAAAAATCCAGAGAAAAATTAAAGTTTTCCAACATCAATGTTAATGACATTGTTTACGTAAAATTTCCCACAGTGTTTAACAAAAAAATACAAGGCCCATAACTGGTAAAGAAAATAATTTCTCCTGTGCTTATTCAAATTCAAGATTCTAATAATAGTCACGCTTCACCCATGTTGATTCACACTAACAGAATCTTGAAGCTTCAAAAGAGAAATGAAGCATTGCAATATCCTTCAGTTTCTTCTAAAAGTGTATCACATGATCAAGCTCCTGTTGATAATGCATCTTCTACTCCTGTGAGACAACACTCTCCTACTCAAGTTTCAAATCATGATGTTGCTTGTAACACATCTCCTCCAATTCTTTCTTCTTCTAAGTGTCAACAAACATCTTCTTGTTCAAGTAAATCAGTACTGTCACAAGCTCCTCCTGATAGCACTCATACTGGTGTTAAAAACAAGTCTACTCAATATAAAAATTATGATCTTCGCCCTCGCACTCACAAAAAATATAAAAAATGAACTAATCTTCTTTTTCCTTTTTCAGGATGACTCTTGAGTTGTAATATAATCAGTCCATGCTAGCTAGACTGATATTCCAGTAAGAAGAATCACTGTGTAATTTTTTTTCTTTTCTCCAAGCTGCAGGCAGCTGTTGTTATTTTTTTTCTTCTTTATCTAAGTCTTCTTCTTCCTGATACAATACAACAGTCATCCTCATGATGTATGTATGGTTTTCAATAGTTTTATTATTTAATACATTTATCTCTATGTCATAATTATTACAATATATACATAATCTCATGTATGCCATACTTTTAAATCTTATAAAGTCTTTAATTACAATAGTTGGTACTAAAAAAAATTGAGAAAGAATTTGTCCTGTTATATTCTTGTTATAATATTATGTCATTATTTAAAGTTATTTTTGACAAATGTGTATTCTAATAAGAAAGGTGAAATTGTAATTAATATAGGGTAAACATAAATTGGAGTACTCCTCAAATTATTTTCTCTATTGTGACTTCTCTTTACAATGCATGCATGCTTTAACATTTAACCTCTTTAAAAAAAAAAAAAAAAGAAAGTGCATGATAAACTTATACATACTAATATTTCTTCTCTTCTTGTTGAAATATAGAAGGTGAATGACTCACAATAAGTACTATATTTTTTTTTGTATACTTTTGGGTATTTATACTTTGGATCCAAAGATGTTGATTGAGTCAATATATATATCTATATAAAGCAAATACTTGATATATGACAAATGCAAAAGTGATCACTTACTTAATTTTAAAAAAAATGTTTGAAAATTACAAGTAAATATGTTCAAGATATCTTCTATATATAAAATTTTTGACATAATTGATTTTTCTTTTGTTTGAAAATTGACATTATCAAGTCATATATAAGATTGACATATTCATATAAGTTTCTTCCTTTTTTTTCAGAATATTAAACATCTTAGCTTTTATGTTTATTTTGAATGAAGTATAATATTAAGAGTATTTATGCAATTATTGTCAATCTATATTGAAGGTGTTCAAGAATATTCCTTTATGAGAGTGTAAAGATTCTCTCTGTGAAAATTGTTATATTCATTTTGAAGATGTTTTTGTTGAAATATAATATCATACTTTTGCTACCAATTTAACATATGCCATTCTTTTTGCAACTTATTATTTTATTTTCTGTGAGAATGTGTTATTGAATAATGCTAAGGTTATTCATTTAAGATTTATGGAAGGCTTAAAAGGCTATGTGGTGATATAAGTAAATTTTTATGAGAGCCTAACTAATCTCTCTGCACCATTTATATATATATATTTTTTTTGTTCAATTGTCAACTTACAAATTCATTCAATTTATCATGTGTTATTTGAAACCATATATTTTATATATAGTTATAGTATGATTCATATACAGTTATAGTATGTTTCATTTTGTTGACAACTAAGAATATAAATATACATATTATTGTATAATCAAATATTTTGACATATGCTAAAGCATTCTAGTGCATTTTGCACAGCCTAACAAGAGACTCGTCAAAGTTAAGGACTGTTGTTCTGCACATAGACATAGACTTTACATTTTTTTTGATATATGATAGATACTTTTGGAGGAAATTTTGTATACCTCCCATTTTAACATTCACTATAGTTGGTATATTTACATAAGGTTTACTATCATAACAATAATTATTCTTTTTTTATTATTTAAACATCATGTAAAACAATTATTTATATTCATATAACTATTTCTGATACATATATTTTGTGTAATTATTTTGTATATTTGTACATGTGTTAGAAAATATTGTCTCGATGAAAAAATTGTTCATTTTTGTCATCTCACCAATATTTTCTTTTGGGGAACCCCGGGTAAATATGTGGTGGTTACTCGATAACCCCCCCCCATATGTTTTGTTTAATTTAATTTTATTAGCCATTTTATTTCCTATCACCTCCTTTTTATTAATGTTCTTAATTTAAATTTTATTTCGATTTCGTTTCTTTTCATATTGTCGCCTGTAGTCTTTTCTTTCTTACTTAGCTTTCGAATGTTCCAAGCCGGTAAAATCCTGTTCGATGTCATTCCTTCCGGTTTAGAAATCCTTCGAGAACATTCTGGCTTGTTCTATGGGTGGAACTTCCGTTTATTCGGACACTCCCCTTAGCCTATCAGTTTAAATTCCGCAGGTGACGTATTTTAAGCCATTGAGTGCATGGCCACCTGCTTTGGCCTCCCTTCTTTAGGGGATTATCAATTCTTCCCTTATTAAATTCATATTTCTCAATACTTTGTATCGTAACTTGGCTTAATTTTCCTCACTCCCCTCTTTCGTGCGTCGCCAACTTGGCGTATGCCTTATTTACAGTAACCCTAATTCTTTTCCCTCCGGACTCTCCGCCGAGAGAGCAGTCGTGCTGTTAGACTCCTGCAGTGATGGGTGCTGCTGGCTGATCAAAATTTAGCGGAATTCCGGGGCATGTGTGCGCCCCCCATGACCGTTGGATGGAGCAGGTTTTATTCTGAAAATGTCCATGCCAGGATTACTCGGTTGACTTTTTAAGGCTGCGATGAGCAAGGCTGCATTCAAAAGTATCCAGAAAAGTATTGTGTTTTTTTTTGTTTTGGTTACGCAATTTAAATAAGGTGACATCATAATTCTTCTGTTTGTTGCTCTCTTGCTAACTTCATAGCGAAAGTAGAGTGTCGTCATGTTTCTTCTAAATATTTTTACTCATCATCTTCTCGTCAAAATATGCTCCCTAACCAATTTTATATTCTCAACTCTCCAAATAACGTTTAATGAGTTCTCCGTCCTCTGAAAAATAGGCTGAGGTGTGGAGTCTCTTTCATGTAGTGGAGGTATTTATTACGTAAAGTCTTTATTCCATAATCTGTTTTCATTGTATCGATATTTTGGCCCAAGAAATATATATATTATATATAAATTTTTGAATATCACGGGGCGTTCCAGAAGAGAATATAGGTACAACTCTGTCTGGAAAAATTATCTGCTAATATAAATATATATATTTGAAAATTACATGTACCTATGTGATGTTTTAGTTCATCCTGTGAAGATACATAAAAATGTGTTATAAAGAAGAATTTGTTGTTCCAATATATCAATTTTATGATTAACATCGTTTGTGAAAATTATTGCTTCAAAATATATGATAAATTGATTAATGTGTACGAGAGCAAGAATATATACTTGTGAAGAAATATTCAATATTCATAAAAAAAAGGTAAACAAGTTTTTCATGAAAAATAAAAGTATTTTTACTTGCAATCTGTTTGCATTTTAATTTCCTGTGCATGTGTCTGTCTGGTATTATTCGTCAGCAGCCAAGGACTTCACAGGTAACTTTATTTCTTTTATCAATTTATATATTTTTTATAATTTAACTTTGAAACTGTTGTCATCTTGATTTAAGATTTCTTTTATTGTTTTAAAAGAATTAATGATGGTAGCTATCGGGTCTTTTGCCGGCCCTCATTCTTCGCAATGTACATAATCATTTATACGATTCACTTGGCCTACTTCTGAGTTTGAAACAAAATAAACAAGTGTTTCTCATCCTCTTCCTTTTAAAACACAACAATCATATATACTCGTAGAGAAATTAATGTTTTTATAAAAAGAGTCCCAAATTTTGCCAAGTTTTTACCTATAATTTGCAGAATTCTTAATGTAAAAAATTGTTTTTTTAGAAAATATGACATATAATATTGTACCTAATACCCTGTTATCAGAACTAAAAATTAATAAAAATTTTAGGGAAGAATGAGAAAATTTAGTAAATAATGTTCGATTGCACATGCGTATCGGCAATCAAAATATAACTTCCATAATGTGTTAGGTAAATGTATAGAATAACTTTAATGAATGTCTCGCAAACGTAACTTGAATTTTCTGAAAATTATTGTCGATAGAGTAAGATCAAAATCCGATTTTCCCAAAATAAAGCAAAAAGATGAGGGTAAATGCAGTAGTATAGATACTGTAGTATAGAGGGTAAATACAGTAAACGTACCGAATATAGTAGTACATACAATATTGTGTGTGCTATATTAACACTAATCAATGTATATATGAATTACCAACATATTGTAATCCAAGCAGGGTAATGTTGTCTAATAACATTTTAAAATAAGTATAATTTTGTAGGTGGTTAATGATTCCACTTGAATAAGTAAATTATGAATTAACAACAAATTCTCATTTTAGAAACTCTAAGTGCAAATTTAAATCATTAAATTTCATAAATTATTGCTTAATTATTTTACCTCAAGAGTTGTTTCGCTGTTACTTTAATTTTATATAACACTAGAAATAGCAAAATAATTAGCATATTTTTTTCGCATGTAAATTAAATGTGAAGTCAATTTTCAAAAGGGCGAAAAATTGAATAAGGGGACATGAATGGGAGTTGAAAGCCATTTGCATTCAAAATTTAATTATAAAAATAAATAGGGAGAACTAAAATCGATAATAGAAAAGGAGATTTCTTTAAGCGTTTATTTTATTAGTAAAGTGGGTAGAAATAATTTACTTTTTTAAACGGATAACAAACTGTTCTACAAATCTAATAAAAACAGCATGTAAAAAAAAATTAATTGCTTATGCATTTTTTTTCATTTAGTTGTTTTGTATAACGAATGCACACAATGAACATTTTTCATTCAACGTGATAGATTTAAGGGTGTATTCGAAAAAAAGAAAAGCTTTTCCACCTTCAACAGCTCAAAATTTTCTGATACAATTTCAGACACATTTTTAAAAGTATAAACATGAAACTTGTTGAAGGGATTTTTGAAGAGACGTATAAGGTGCCGTGTGATGTCCTTTCACGCTCAATTCATTATAATTTGATTTATAAACAATTATCTTCTCAGTATGACCCTTTTTTTCGTTCCCAGATCTCTCGCTTCGGAAAAATCGGTACAAAACGCCGTTTTTGATTGCTTTGAGTACTTTCTAAATAAGACAATTTGCCATTTAGATGCATTTTAGAACAAAAATAAATTTAAAATTAAATCGTAAAATAAGCAGTTTGAATCGAAATACACCCTTAAGGGGACACAGTACCTACCTTTGAAACTATCTGTTCAATTTTGAATAATGCTGTTATAATAATGTGATGATACAATACTTAATATTAAAATCAAATAAAGTTAAAAAAATTCCTACTACTTTTATAACTAAGAATATTATTGCTTCAATCTTTTCCACATTCATTAGAATGTACTATATAAAACTGTGCGTGGATTTTTAGATGTATGGGATATTACAATTAATATAATCTCTCGTCAAATACTAAAAAATGAAGGAAATCCAACGAATTCACAATTTAAATATTAAAAGAAAAAGACTATATACTTAAAAGTTAAATCCATGGACAAGAATATGTATAGGGAGAAAAATCAGTCTGATATATTCAGTTGTATAGGAGTTGTTGCTCTGTATTTAACAAAATGTATAATATTTCGCGATATAATTGTAGTTTAGGTAAAAATGCAGTGTTTACAATTTAAGAAGCTTTTAGTTAATATTAAAAAAAAGATATTATAAGCAAAAAAAAGGTACTGTATTCCCTTAACCCTTTAAGACCCAGCTCGCGCGATCGTGCGGGTTAGACATTCATTTAAATTTTTGCTTCTGAAACAGTCGTATGTAATATAAACCCAAATCGAACGATTGTTCTGGTTAGCTAAAAGAGTAAAGTATCTTTTTTTATCAACAGATTGTAGTAGTAGTCCATGTTTTACATTCAGGCGGCATGTCTAGCTTTGTTTACAAGTACAATGGATATAGCTCATCATTTTATCTGTCGTAAAAAGGTAATTATCAATATATTTTTAATTGCTTAAATAAAAACTTTTGCTTTAATGTCTAAATAAGTGTAATATAATAAAAAACATTAATTATACACTATTTATTTTGCTCTTAGGACTCAAGATTTCGTCACCCGCACGATCGTGCAATTTGGGCGTTACGTTAGTCAGTGCTACTGTAAAGGTAAGTGTTTTTCAATGTTCATTTTGTTTTCTGTTTCAACAATTTTGATGACAGCCAAATTAAAACGAAGTATGCTTTTACCTAACTAATACTATATTATTTTTGTGGGTGTTGTCATAGATACCCCCCTCCTTTTTTTAAATTAATTTTTACTTTTTTCTTTTTAATTAATTAAATTTTCAAATACTTTTTCTAATTTTTTATGCAGAACTTTGTAAACTTTTAATAAAGCAAAGTAAAATACTTTTTTCAGATGCCTAAACGGAAAAGAATTCTCACTCAAGAAGAAATATTTCAATTGATGAATAAATCAGATTCTGAATTTAGTGATCTCTCGGATGATGATGACATTACGGACAAAACATTTCAAGCAGATTTATTAGAAGGACAGTCAAGTTCAGATGAGCTCGATGAAGAAAAAAAGACTATTTTGGATCATTCTTCCTCCTCAAAGTTTCCTGAATTCAGCTCCCAAAGTTCTACCTCCAAGGCAATTTCAGAAAATACTAAAAGAATGAAAAAAGAAAAAAAGGAATATAAGCGGACTGTTAAAAAGTTCATTTCTGTACCTCATCCTGAAACTTCAGATTTCACGCAACTGCAGGTATGTTTTTCATTTCTTAAACTGTAATAAAAAAAAGTTATAGACTTATAGAAGAAATTAAATCAATATAATAAATAAAAGCTTTAAAAATATGACAAACATTTTTAATCTCTTCAGTCCCTGAGTACCCAAATGGGTACATCAGTTTTTTCTCATTTTATTAATGATACTCAAATATAAATGAAATTTCGATGTAAGAATTCGATGTTTCGAATTCTAAGATTCGAGCTAATGAAAATAAAACAAAAATCTAGTTCTGAAGTCAAACGAGAGAAGAAATAATTTAGTAATAATTAAAAATACTGTAATAATCGCCAGTAGCGAAGAGGTTAAATTAATTAAAATATTATTATTTTTAAGTCGATAAGTACATCTCCAATATTATTTTTTTTCCTTCTTTTTTAGGCTTTAGAGGCAACTATTTCCCATGCGTTGATGACATTTCAAGGCCTCGCAAGTGCAGGTATGAAAACTTCGAAAAAAGTTCAAAAACACGTTGTGAAAAATGCAACGTTTATTTGTGTATGTCAAAAACAAAAACATATTTTAAATATTTCCATTGTAAAAAAGGAACCAGTCCATAAAATAAAAAATAATACATCAATAATTACCATATTTGTTAATTTTTTTTTTTCAATTTCTCTCTTCTATCCATTTAGAGCCAGAAAATGTATATATCTTAACATGTAATAAGTAATGATTTCACAGGAAAAGCCCAACCCGCACAATCGTGCAGGTGTGGCTTTCACAGAAAAAGCCCAACTTGCATGTTCGTGCGGCTACTTTCGCGATCTAGGGGGTGAAGAATTTTTTTTTAATTATTTTTTTAGGTGTCATTAGGGTTAGTATAGAATTAATAAATAGAGGAATTTAATATTTAATGATGAAAATGTTTCGGGTCTTAAAGGGTTAATAACGCGCTAAAGAACGCAAAATAATAAAAAGAAAATAGAGTCAGCAAAAAATTTTTAAGAATAGTTATGTATTGTGAAATTTGAACATTGATTCGATTATTGAAAATTCCATAGCAATACGTAACAATCAATGTGGAGGTGGTGCGTTTATGAAATCTCTTAATTTTAATTCCCATACGCCACAATGACATTAGAATTTGGGTGAAAAAAATTAATTTTATTATGTCTGTGAAACGTGGTTTTCAAATTGTATCCTCCAATGTTCTTAGTGTGTTTCCATTCAAAAAATAGATTCATGCATTAACCCTTGTTTTGAAAGGAAGATTGACTACACTTTAACTGTTTACTAATTATCCAATCGGATCAGTTCCTCCTAAGAGTTGATTAGGGTTTGTGAAGTCATTGTTGCAACAACTGTAGGCACTTAAACAAAATCCAAAATCTTTTTTAAACACCTACAGGTAGAAATCAAATGGCGTCAGATCGAGTGAACGTCTAAACAGAGCTTCTTTGATAATCATCATTTGGAAAAAACTGAGCTATCGATTTGATGTGTGCTGTGTGACGAAAGTTGCTCACATCGAACACTTAATTGCTGTTTACTAAAACTATTTGAGTTGCTCTTTCATTTTATGTATTAATATTAATTTTACGTTTTATGTAATAAACACGACTTAGCATTAAAACCCCGATACTCATTTAGAAGAAACCGATATTTATGTTCTTTATTTTAATTAACTTTCTGAGAAAGTGAAAAATTCATCAATATAACCTTTACTGGTACCTTATGAATAATTTTTTTAAATTCAAATTGAAAGTTCTATTTTTTCTACATTTAAGTATGATAGATATATGCATTATTTTTTTTCCAATTAATAAATTATTATCACAATTTCATAAAGCATTTCAAAGAAAATATAATTTTTCAATAAAAATTCTTCTGCATCCAAATATGAAAACAAATTTTTAATACCAAAAAGATCAAATTAATTTAATTTATTTGTCAAAAATAAATTAAATTAATTTGATCTTTTTTAAAACACTTTAGGAAAAAAAATTTAAAATATAAAAAACTAATTTAAATAGCTCATAATCATTTTGTTAATAAATGAAAAGACCAAGCTATGATTTATATCCCACCGTTTTAAAGTAGCTGTTCATCCGTATTTAATTATCAATGAGTGCTAATTTAAATTTTCATTTTTAGGTTTTTTTTTATACACTTGTAATAGAATATTCGCCAAATTTAATTAACAGAATAAGCTTAAAATGTATTTAAATCCGAGGCATATTAAATTCAAATGGCGAAGAGGTAAAGATGCATTTTTCATGCAAATTAATAATGAAGTTATAATCAAAGGCAGTTCTCTCATGATTGCTAATTTACCAAGTGGTACGATGTAATTTAGAGAATGCTAATCTCGTAAAACAAATCTTTTAATTTTTATTATGTGAAAGACATAAAAAATGGCTAAACAAAACTGTATAATATCAAAAAGAGTACATTTTCATTAAATAGTATAATAAGAATGGAATGTTTACGATATAAAACATACGAATTAAATACTTCCAACTGAACAAAAAATTGCCCCGGCCGGGAATTGAACCCATATCCTTGACTTACAGGGATAATGCTTTACCGTTTAAGCTAACTGGGCGATAACCGACGGGCATTTCCCTCTCAGATAAACTTAATGGTCATTACGTCTGGTCAGTACAGCTCGACAGAATAATCCACAGGTAAAGGAGCTCCATACAATGATGTGTACGTAGATATATTATTGTTTTAACACAATCAAACTCATTAGTAAATTTATCATACGAATTGTATATTTCCAACTGAGCGAAAAATTGCCGAGGCTGGGAAACAAACCCAGATACTTGGCTTACAGGGCCAATGCTTTACCGTTTAAGCTAACTGGGCGATAACTGACGGGCATTTCGCTCTCAGATAATTTTATTTGTCACGACATCTGGTCTGTTATTTAGACAGCCGATAGAATAAACCGCAGGTAAAGGAGCTCCATACAACGATGTGTATGTAGATATATTAATATTTTAGCACAATCAAACAGATTGGTAAATTTTTCATACGAATTGAATATTCCCAACTGAGCGAAAAATTGCCCAGGCCGGGAACTGAACCCATATCCTTGGCTTGAGGGGCCAACGCTTTATAACGCATTTGTCTCAGTAAGCTAAGGATCATGATGCCAATTATCTGGTCTAAACATTTATTTTTGTTAGAGGTACATATATATATTAAGACAGACATAAACACATTTTTAATACAATTACCCAACATGGAGTGAAAAATTAGCCGGGGCCAGGAATCGAACCTGGGTCGACAGCGTACCGTGCTGTTGCTCTTCCAACTGGTTTACCCCTGGCCGATAACCTAGTCCCGTACTTTCCCACTAATACTCGGACTAGGATATAGGCCAGGGGTAGCTCAGTTGGAAGAGCAACAGCACGGTACGCTGTCGACCCAGGTTCGATTCCTGGCCCCGGCTAATTTTTCAATCCATGTTGGGTAATTGTATTAAAAATGTGTTTATGTCTGCCTTAATATATATATATATGTACATCTAATAAGTAAATTTAGACGTTAATTTCTGTGTTCTTAATTATTTTTGTTGCTATTGAAATTTAGTAACGGTAGTATATGTCTATGATTTCTTATAATGACTCCATTTATACTCCCGCACTTAGTAATACTACTACTAACAAGGAAGGTCTCCATACGGGCATACTCAGAAAAATCTGAAAAAATTACTGAATGTTCTTCTCATATAGTTATACATGTTTATAAAAAACATTTCGGCGGAATTTCCTTATAACGTCCGTAAAAAAATAATAAAAATTTCGTTTATTTGGCGATTTATCTCCGGTTGGCGAAAAAACGAAAGTTTGAAAAATACGCTTTTACGCTTCGAATACTTTTTAAAGAAAAAACTTTCTATGTTCAATTTATTTAAATAAGTTTAGTTTAAGTAATTTTAGTTTTGCATTTTTACTTTACTTTAAGTGTAATTTTGTCACATACGTTTATACGTACTTAAACAAAATGAAATTAATATATTTTATCATTTAAAACACAATTTAAATTGATTAAAATTGTTCCAAATTGAAAAATACACTGTTAAAAATCTGCTGCATTTTGTTGCAACGCACTCCCTTGCTTGTATAGAAAACGGTTACCTGGCCGTGAAATGGAGCTTTCTCATTGGTTGGAATAGAGATATTATATACAAGCGGAGGAGTACGTTGCAACAAAATGCAGCAGATTTTTAACAGTGTATGACACGGCCAATTCACGGTGCTATGGAGCATTCTCATTGGTCAGAAGAGAGATATTCTATAAAAGTAGTGGAGTGACGTTGCAGTAAATGCTGCAGATTTTTAACAGTGAAGTCAATTGAAATCAATTTTCAGATTCGTTAAAATCGTCTGCTTTTGGCGAGGAAATGCACTGTACGCCAAATCCCGCGTCGCTTTCAGCTTTTCACGCCAATTATTCCAAACTATTTTATTTTTTTACATATCTAATAATGTAATTCCGCCGCTAATTTTCACTGATCCTTTATTACCTACATGAGTAGTTTAATTCGTATTTTTTTCAAAAAATTCTGAGTATGCCCCCAATGGAGACCTTCCTTGTAAGTCCTACTAATAATAATTTACTTAATTCTCTTTGCTCCGCCGGTGATTCTTTTGTTTTAAACATATACTAAACTTTTAAAATCTAAAATATACATGTGTTTTTTGAACGTTACCTGAAAAGCAAAAAACACTAGAAACTGCCACGTCCTGTTGTAATACGATATTTTCCAAGCGTCTCCAAAAACTATTCCTTAGCCTATTTTCATATGAAATATTCGAAATGGATTTCTGAACATATGTGTCACTACAAATATTACTAAAAAAAAAAATCATTGGTACTTTACTATGCATTAAACTGCATTGAAGATTTAAAGCCCTGTTTCGAGAAATGGAGTAAGATTTTCGATAGAAAACTTTTATTTCACAGCATTGAATTAGAATAGCATTATTCGATAAAAAAATTGATTAACCTCTTCAGATCTGATGCATATAATAGTCAGTGTTCTCGATGACATTTGACTAATGTTAGTAATTTGGCTAATTAAAAATAAAAAAACATTCGCCAAATGAAAAAAAGTATTAGCAAAATAGATTCACCGTGTAAATATAGATATACATGTCTTTAATCCTTTAACGTACTCCCTTTTTTTCAGGATGTTCTAAAATAACCTACGTTTTTATAACTTCGACAACGGTTGTTATTAATCTAATTTCAACTATCCGCTAGAAATATAAAAACTACGTATTTATTGAAAATATGTATACATGCATATGTATGAAAAACGAAAAGAAAAGAAAGAAAAAACAAAAATTGAGCACTAGCAATTTGACGAATCTAATCACTTTTTTACTCGCCAAATGAAGAATTTAGTCGCAATTTGGCGCAATGGCGAGCGACAGCGAGAACCCTGATTATAGCAGGCACATCTTTATAATTTTTTCATGTACAAAAAAAAAATAACAAAAATAAAAATATATACCCTCTACTAAAACCACAAAAAATTATCATACAAGTATTGTAGAATTATTCTGTTATTAAGAAGTTTTCATTTTATTTTTTAAGCCATAACTCTTTAAACACACACACAAAGAGCTATCTCGCATTTTATGATTTATAGATGCACCCAGCAATTAAGAATGAGTTATATTAATATTTTATTGTACAGTCGTGAACAAAAAAAGTAAACATCCCCTACTTCTCTGCAAAAAAATATCGTAGAGGAAAGTTACTCGTACCAAATGATTGGAAATGCAGACTACTTTTAAATGATGTACATAAAATTTTCTTAGGGGGCATCTACACATTAAAACAAATATTAGACTGCATATGTAGACTGCATTTCCAATTATTTGGTACGAGTAACTTTCCTCTACGATAATTTTTTGCAGAGAAGTAGGCGATGTTTACTTTTTTTTCAGGACTGTACCATAAAATATTAATATAACTCATTCTTAAGGGTGTATTTCGATTCAAATTGCTTATTTTCCGATTTATTTTTAATTTCATTTTTGCTCTCAAATGCATCAAACTGGCAAATTGTCTTATTTAGAAAGTGCACAAGGTGCCGTGATTGTCGATTCGTTGATAAATGCAGAAAATATCACAGAAAAAGCAATAAAAAACAGCATTTTGAACTGATTTTACCGAAGCGGAAGACCAGTGAAGTTAAAAAAAGGGTCATACTGAGAAGGTGATTGTTTATATATCAAATTCTAATGAATGGAGCGTAAAATGACATCACACGGCACCTTATACGTACGTCTCTTCAAGAATCCTCTCAGCAAGTTTCATGTTTCTACTTTTAAAAATGCGTATGAAATTGTATCAGAAAATTCCGAGCTGTTGGAGGTGGAAAAGAGTTTTTTGGAAAATACCCTTAATTGCTGGGTGCAACTATGAATAATAAAATGCAAGATAGCTCTTTTCGTATACAGGGTGATTTAAAAAAACGTGGACAAATTGATATGATAAATAAGACATACGACAAGGATAAAAAATCACATAAGAACATAGGGCCGCAAACCACTCATTGAGTCACAAATACAGGGTGTTTCATCTTAACTCAATTTGGGTTTATGGTAATAAATTTTAGAAAACTGAAGTATAGTGTAATAAAACATTTAACGGACATTCTCACCTTTGTTTTAAATGTGATAACAACAAACAAAAGAGGTAGAAGTTTGCATTATGCGCACCAGCAATATGCACTTGGCAACTCACATTATGGACTGTGATAATCAGTTTATACCGTATCATCATTGCTTGAGCAATATGTTTTTCCAGATCTTTTCGTAACGTTATCACATTTCACACAAAATGAGGTACATATCGTTGCATTTTCATTGCAATATTTTTATTTTCCTCAAAATTATTACTTTTAAAACGGGTGTAGCTAGAATGAAATACCCTGTATTTGTGACTCAATAAGTAGTTTGCGACCCTACGTTCCTATGTGATTTTTTATCCTTGTTGTATGCTTGATTTGTCATATTATTTTGTCCACGTTTTTTTAAATCCCCCTGTATGTGTATTGGTTGTGTCTAAGCTATGGCTTAGAAAATAAAACCGAAACTTTTTAATAACAGAATAATTCTACAATACTTGTATGATAATTCTTTGTGGGTTTAGTAGAGGATGTATATTTAAAACATTTTTTTATCACGACTGTATGGGAAAAAAATACAAAGATGTGCCTGCTATAATATACATCAGATCTGAAGAGGTTAATCAAATTTTTTTATCGAATAATGCTATTCTAATACAATCCTGTGAAATAAAAGTTTTCTATCGAAAATCTTACTCCATTTCTTGAAACAGGGCTTTAAATCTTCAATGCATTTTAATGCATAGTAAAGTACCAATGATTTTTTTAGAAAGGTTTTTAGTGACACATATGTTCAGAAATCCTGTAATGGAGTGTTCTTTGGGATAAAATAGGATAACTTCAAAAAAGATTTTCAGATAAGTTTTTGTGATAAGTTTAGATTGAAAGTGATATTTTTCAGAAAGTATGGTTATTAAAAAACCAGTTTAACGTTACATTTATCTAAAATTTAGACTGTTGCTTGAAATTTTATTTTTTATAAAAACGAAATTTTATGCAGTCTTTCAGTTGGATTTAATGTAACCAATCATAAGTATGATATAAAATTGAACAAATATCTGAAGCATGCATTACGAAATTTCAAATACTTAAATATATTTTCATGAATGATGGTTGATATTGAAGTAGAATTTTTAATCGACAATGGATGGTCATATCATTAATAAATTTATCATTAAAAGTTCTAGTGCACATAATAGAATATTTTCTGTACATATAGACATCTTTTCTTCTAACACTTTATATACAATGAAAAATATTTCAAAAGTTTTCTTAATCTAATGCTTCATTGAATAATGCTCCAATACAATTCCCTGAAATGATATGTTTCTTTTGAAATCTTATTCCAGTTCCTAGACCAGTATTTGAAAGCTTCAGTGCATTTTAATGCATAGTAAAATATAAGAGATTTTCTCAAAGAAGTGTATCCAGATATGTATGTTTTACAAATCTTGAAATATCTTGCTATTTGTTATTATACTGGAGAACTTTAAAAAATAGTTTAAGAATCTTTAAATTATTTGTGGTACTAATATACAATATAAATACGTCTTTCAGAGATTTTTTTTTCAAAATATTAATTGATTAGACTAGTGATGCTCAACCTTTTTGCCTGAAAATTGTTTTCCACCTGAATAGTTGAAAACTGATATTTGTTTTACTTAATAGCAAAGTTCCTGTCATTATTATAAAGGGAATTATTCTGTATAAAAATAGTGATATCATTGTGGTCCACTGTCCACAGGTTGTGCACCCCTAGATTGGACGGTACCATTTGTAAATATCGATGCTGTCTATGCAAGCTATCTTGGTGGCAGTGTTTTATAATGAGTAATAATGAGAGTAAATAATGAGAGTTAATAACGAATTAATAATGAGAGTTATAAACAATGTAAATTTTATAATGTGGCAGAGTATAAATAGAAAATAGTTATTGTATAGGAAATTAAAGTTATAATATATTTATTTATTGTAAATCACCCTTATTATACAAGTATCTTTGAAAACCATCTTTTCAATTTTGAATAATAATATAATGTATGTGATGGCACATTACTTAATACTAAAAATCAAACAAAATTAAAAAAAAAATCTTGTAATAATGCCTATTTTACTAAAATTTAATTTCGATATAAAAAAGTTTAACTTTTTTAAAATCTCTACTACTTTTTTAAATATTGAATATTTTTGCTTCCTTTTTTTTCACATTCATTAGAATATATTGGGTTGGGGAGAAAGTAATTTCGTTTTTTGCCAATAGATAGTTTTAAAGTCTTATATCTCGAGTACTACTTACTCAATTAAGCCATACTATACAGCATTTGAAAGGTAACAGTCTCTAGCACATTTTAAATGTAAAGTTATCATCATCTGTTTAATCAGTCAAAAGTTATTACGTTTTAAAAAGAGAGATTCCAGAAGATCATTTTCGTCACATTTTAGTTTTTTATTTCTAAAAAGATAAAAATGCGGCTCAGGTTCATCGAAAATTGCGTGGCGTTTATGGTCATCGATGCTTAAGTAAACGCCAAAGTCAGAATTTGGTTGGCTCGTTTTCGTTCCGAAAATTTCGATGTTACAGATGAACATTTCCCTGGCCAGCCTATCGTTGAAAAAGTCGATGCAATTTTTAAAAAAAATCGAAGTAGACTGACGTATTTTTTCCTGCGACATTGCTACGGAACTAAACATCGACCATAAAACACTTTTGAACCATTTACAAAAAATTTAATACCAAAAGAAACTCGATACTTGGGTTCCCCATGAGTTTGCAGTGAAAAAGTTTAATGGACAGAGTTTCCATTGGGAATTGTTACTGATACGGAACAAAATCAAGCCATTTTTGAAACAAATGATTATGAGTGATGAAAAGTGAATCATGTACGACAACAATGTGCGAAAAAGATTGTGGTGGAAGCTTCAGAAACGATGGTAAAGCCCGGATTGACGCCAAGGAAGGTGATGCTGATTGTTTGGTGCGAATGAAAAGGAATTGTCCACCATGAGCTGCTCTAACCTGGCAAAACCATCAATTCAACTATCTACTGTGAACAAATAATGCAATTGAAGCAGGTGATTAAAAAAACTTGTCCGAAATTGATCAATAGGAAAAGCGTTGTCTTCCATCACGACATCGCTAAACGACACACATGTTTAGTCTCTCGGCAAAAACTGAGAGACCTTAGTTGGGAGGTTTTGATGCACCCTCCGTATAGTCTGGACCTAGATCCAACCAATTACCATTTGTTCCACCCTCTGCGGAACTCTCTTAATGGTGTTAAGCTAGCTTCAAAAAAGGTTTGTGAAAATCACCTTGTTCAGTTTTTTGCCCAGAACTCGCAGAAATTCTACAGTGACGGAATTATGGTTTTACCAGAAAAAGGACAAAAGGTCATCGAACAAAACACCACATATATTACTGATCAGCTTTTTTAATTTATATAAATAAGTTCAGTTTGAAAAATACGAAAAAAAGCGAAATTACTTGAGTGTTAAATTCATGCGCAAAAATGTTAAATACACCATCGAGAACAAGTAAAAAGAAACCGCAAACCTCTATCTAAATTAGCAAAAAAGGCCTTAGTAGTTATAGAACAAGCAAATTATAAAAATTGTAACAAGGTAAAAATCAGTTTAAAGTTTTCATTGCTATAGGTCATTTGATACAAAACTGCGCATGAATTTTTAGATGTATGGAATTTCACACTAAATATGATTTTTTTTCTCTTGTGTATAGCAAGAAATGAAGAAAAGTCAATAAATTCACAATTTATCCCTAGTAGCAAATCAATATTGGTCCAACGTTGTGCCAATATTTCATTTATTTGATATATTGCCAATTAAACGCCAATATTGTTTAAATATTCGCGTTTCATTGGAAATATATAAAACGACTTTCAAATATTGTACAAATGTTGGCGTTGCATTGGAAAATTTTCCAATGAATTCCCAATACTGTAGAAATGTCAGCATTACATTGGAAGTATTTCCAATGAAACCCCAGTATTGTACAAATATTGGTGTTACATTGGAAAAATTTCCAATGAAACCCCAATATTGACATAATATTGGCATAATATTGGCTAAATAAAGGCAAAATGTAAACACACCAACATTGGAGCAATGTTTCATGCCAATATTGCGCCGATGTGCCAATATTGCTCCAAGATGTAGTCAATATTGGCTCTATATTGTTTGGGTACTAGGGATATATTAAAAAAAAAAGAACTATAAAATTGAGTGTTAAATTCATGCGCAAAAATGTTAAATACACCATCGAGAACAAGTAAAAAGAAACCGCAAACCTCTATCTAAATTAGCAAAAAAGGCCTTAGTAGTTATAGAACAAGCAAATTATAAAAATTGTAACAAGGTAAAAATCAGTTTAAAGTTTTCATTGCTATAGGTCATTTGATTTATTAACAAAATTTATAATATCATGCGATACAATAGTCGAGTAGATGAAAATCCAGTGTCAAAATAATCACAATTAAAGAAGCATTAAATTAACTTTTAAGCGGGGGCTCATATAGCCTCTATCCGAGAACACATTCAAGACCGTACAGGTGCTCCTCGTGTAAAGGTCAATATTAAACAAGTAAGAAAAATCATGCGTTAAGCATAGATTATGAAGCACTTTCCAACACTTCTTGAAATCTTTAACAAAACTTCATCATCAGAGAAATAACATATTATTATCCATAACCAAATATGTATTCCAATACTTTTGAAAAGCCCTGTATTTGATCTGTCGGTTAATATATAGACTGTATACTGGGAAAATTTAGTTTAGCAAGAAAACGCCTTACTATTTGAAATTTTCCATTCATCAATTTATACTAATAGATGGAAACATACTTGAACTCTTTTGTTTAACCCTGTAAAATATATAGTACCTTTAATGCACGAAAGCATTTTGCTAATGTTTAGTTTAAAAAAAATTATCTTTAAAGTACTTAAATCAAATTTCCAGAAATTATCATCCAAAGGCGACCATGTTTTCAGTTCTTTCTGTGACCCAGTATATCATTTTACCTATATTCTACAAACATTTCTTAGTAACCTAAATGCAGGTTTACGTAAAAAGACATGACATATTTAAAAACCACCTTTAAGTAAATTATTCTCATATTCAGTAACCTTTCCGTGATCTTTTGTTTAACCCTGTATACCTAAATTGTGTAACAATTAGCAATTATATAAATCATAAAACATGCATACATCTAGTGAGACTTAAAAGCGTTTATCATAATTTAAAAAAATGCATTTCATCCATCTAACAGCCATCTTCGATAATATTCAGGACTTCGGATTGAATATACCATTTGAAATCTTTTGGGTGTCCCTGTAAATGCCATGCATTACGTATTATGCATGAAATGACTCATATTATTCCTCAGAAACGTATATCAATTTGCTTATATATGAAATCGTTTACCATAATTAAAATATATCTCAAACAATTGCCCCCTTTATTATTATGTGTTGGAATTCTTTTGGGTGGCCCTGTGAATGAATAATTATTCTTTTCGCTGCATACTTTACAAAATAGTGCACTTCGGCGATGCATATAAATTTGAAGATGTTTGACAGGGTGTAACACCTTTAAAATTCATTTGAAATGATTTTTCCCCATAGGCCGTAATTTAATGGAAAATTTCGACTGTCCCTGTAAACAAACTAATCATGGCAGAAATTGCATTTTCAATAAGGTTCGTGCTCGGGTAAACGTCATTAACGTCCAAAAATTTCAGGACAATCTGAATATATTTACGAGAGTTAGAGCGCTGAAAGACGGCCATACGGCCACATGGCCAGACGGCCAGACGGCCAGACGACCAGACGGACAGACAACTTTGTTTCTTTTCAACTTTGTTGGAAAATGCTATAAAAAGAAAATCGATATTTTGACCAATTTCAGAGAACTATGTCCCCATAGCAGAGAATTTTATTCATAACTTAAATAATGTCAATCTGTATTTTAAATAAAATAGATAATAGACTTACTATGATGTGTGAGGCAATGCGAACACATAACAAACAGAACTAAAAGTTCAAAAGAATTTGCTCTTTGACGCTATGTATAATGTCAAATATACTTCCAAAATGTAGAGCGTTTACTTTAGTGCTGTTTATGTACAGATCATAATTCATTCCACCTATTTTTTTAATGGTGTTACATTTCACTTAAACAACGTTAAGTATGTTATAGTATTATAAAAAATCTTTATTATTGCCAAAAGTTGATCAGAATTCCGTAGTGAGACTGAAATAAATTCCCTGTATTTTTGAAGTAGTAAATGAGTTGGGATCTGGTTTATTTTACAAATATTGTTTGTTAGACTCTGCCTCTCTTAAAGTTTATGCATTTGTTACTTACATATCTATGATTGCATCTTTAATGTGAATTTAACTTATTATGCACATGGAATTATACCAATAATATAAGTAAATGTACGCTTAAAAAACACTGAAAACTTAAGTTCTTACAATACTTTTTTTTAAAACTACGCTGTTCAGAAAAATTAGGAGAGCAAGCCTCGAAATTAAGAAAACCCTGTGAGACAGCCGTGTATTGGCATAAAGTGGATAGGACACGCCTATCAATGTGCAATACAAACAAAAATATAAAAAAAATTATAGCGAAGCTTTAATTCTTTAAAAGGTGGAAAACATATGAAAAGATGATTCAGGGGAACAATTTGGTTCGTTTAAATGATAAATAAAGTTCTTCCAGCCAGTGCCGGGAGGAAGAGTAGCTTTCATATTTCTTATTTATATTAAATAAAGTTATATTATTCAAACACTTAAAGCTTAAATTAGTGGAACTCGATTATATAATATTCAATACTCGTTTTTGTCAATACTGAATATCCATGGGAAATTTTAGAAATTGCTCATATTTTATTCAAAATTGGTCTTATTTAAAGCGATTTATAAGGTCAACTAATTCCGCGATATCATGAAGTGTCTGAAATTTTAAAACAACATGATGTGTAAAATTAACCAAAGAGATTTATCGAAATCTTAATTCATGTGCACATGCACACTCACATAGAAATTTGTTGATATATATGAGTATTGTCGCAGGCAAATTGATTTTCTAAAAAAAATGTCGCTCCCTTTAAAAATTTCCAACTGCTTTATCTCAGCTGGTTTTTAAGGTAAAGACAAAACAAAAAATATACCGGAATCCATGTATCAAGATCGAACATTTCAAAAAGAACCTTTTTTAACCGACTTCAAAGGCGAAGCTTATGAATTCGACCTGTATGTATTTCTTGTTAGCTCATAACTTCTTTAAATATGAATCGATTTTAATATTTCCTTTTGGTTTGAAAGCGTAATATACCTATGTGGTCCCTTTTTAATTTAATTAAATTCTGATGATTACAACTTTTTTGAAGTAATAAAATTCAATTTTTTTAACCTATCGTCCAATTAAAAGTGTTCCTTTTTTAGGCAATTACTCTTACACAGATACGAAATCTTTTTTCTTCAAGGTGCAAAATCTGGATTACACAAAGATCGGGTTCTAGATAGCGAAAGCAGATTGATCAGGAAGAAAATTTGTACTACAGATGTAAATCTACAGATATAGCCGCATAATCACTCCAACGTTTGTATAGGATATCTCTATTTTGACCGATGAAAATGTTACACACACAGTAAACTAATTGTTTTATGTAAAATTTTTATCTATGCAGCCTTTTTTAATCAAAAGCATATTAAAAGTATGCATTTATATGCGTTAGTGCCAATTTATCGTCAAGCCTCATTCCTTTTTTGAAGTCTGTTAGTATTTTTTTTATTTTTAAGCTAGTGTATAGCTTTTATCGCGGGCTTTGAGCGCGGCGACCGAATCTGGAAATTCCGTAAAGAGAAAAAAAACCTAACACTCCGGCTAACGTCGTTTCAGTTCGGCAGACTTCGGTAGACTTCTCATTTATTTTTTAAAATAACCCTAAAAGCAGCATTTTTGTTTATTCAAGAAGTTGAAAACACAACAAGGAAGTGGGGAGGTGCCAGTAAAGGGGAGAAATGGGATGTCTTTCTTTCTTTTTAATAAGATGAATGTAAAATGCTAACATATTAATATATTATTAACATATTTAGAGCGTAATATATTAATTATAACATTGGCAACATATTCATTTACTTCGAAATATAAATAATTTGACCTGGTAATTTTGTAATGTTATCTATGACTAACAATCCTGAATTATCATTTAAGTTAAGAAGATCCTGGAATTCTGTATTGTGGCACATACATTATATCAATCTACAATATTTTTTCATTATATATCTAGCAAATCCTGGATTATTTATCCCTTTATAGCTTTATTTTTTTTTGCAGAAAAAATCAAAAGTAAAAAATCTTCAATCACTCTGTTAGTGGGGAGGTATATGGCACATTTTGAAACTTACAATTTCTTTAATAATAAAATACCTTTTGCGTGCTTATATGTATATATATATATAAATAAATATATATATATTATTCAGGGCGACTAAAAAGTGTTTCACCTTGCACTCTATAACTTGAAATTTTGTTTTTTAGTTAAATAAAGTTGATTTTCTAACTTTTGTAAAAAAGCTTCCCACTCCACCCCAATTTTCTCTATATTAATAAAAAATTTAAATACCTAAATTCACTAATAGATGGGCCTGTCAAATGATAGCTATTTGCATATATTTGAATATTAAGCATTTGTATTACAGTACATACCTACTGGCATTATTTATTGGGTAAGAATGAAATAAGTGGCTTGAATTAATATCAAAGAAAAGGAAAAAACTTGAATTAATATCAAAGACCAAAAAAAAAAAAAAAAAAAAAAAAACTGCATAAATAAAAAATAAATAAATAATTGCGTAAGTTGATAAAAAATGCTATGCAATAGCTTTACCGTGGCAGTCCCCGAGTGCCACACGTATTTTCTTAATTAAATTTATACTTTTAATTTTCTACAATATTGTAAATTAAAAAAGTTTTTGAAAAATTTAAATAGCTGCCATTTGAAACAAGAGGGCGTATGAAGTTGGTCAGCTAACTCAGTCGAGACATTTATATGTACTATGTACAAATCAAGTTACATACAAATTGGTACATAAATACGCATAAATACGCACAAAAATCAGATCGTTTTAAAATGTTAGCCATATTGGAAACTCAAAGTGCTTTAACTAAGTCTTTTTAAAAGATATAGACGAAACAAAAGAGGCTATGGAAACTTTGTATTGTCAACACATAAAAGAAAAATCTTTTTCACTTTTTTGTAATAAAATACTTTTTTTTTAAATTTTAAATAGCCGCCATTTTGAAACAAGATGGCGGATGGAAATGGTCAAGAAACTTGTTAATATTTGGGAATGTACTACGTACAAATAAAGTTACATCCAAATCGGTTCATAAATACGTATGTTATCATGTGACAAAAATCATATCCTTTCAAAATGTCAGTCATACTAGAAATTCAAAGTGCTATAATTCAGCCACTTTTTAAAATATAAACGAATCAAAAAATGCTCTGGATTCTTTGAAACAAAGTCAAACACATAAAAGAAAATTATTTTTCAACTTTTAATATTTTTGCACTTATTTTAAAATGTTAAATGGCCGCCATTTTGAAACAGCATGGAATTGAAACTGGACAACAAATTCGGTCCAGGCATCAGTGCATAATATGTACTATGTACATATCAAGTTGCATCAAAATCTGTTCTTAAATACGCGGTTTATCACGTGACAAAAATCGGATCATTTCAAAATGTCAGACACACTTGAAATTCAAAATCCTATAAGTCAGCTATTTTTTAAGATACATACGAAATAAAAATTGCTCTGGAATTTTATATCAAGCTCAAACACATAAAAGAAAAATATTATTCAACTTTTAATTTTATTGCACTTAATTTTAAATTTTAAATTTAAAATAATTAAGTGGCCGCCATTTTGAAACAATATGGCGGATGAAGCTGGCCAACGAACTAGGTCGAGACATTGGTATGTACTATGTACACATCACGTTTATTCATTTATTGTGTAGGAAATTCATCTTTTTGATTGTAGGTAGATGCGTATTAATATCATGCACCTAGCTTATACGCGTTTTAAACGAATCCCACCGAGTTCCGATTAGGTCAAATCTTGTAATTCTATTATATTGCTCAAATTTCTATTTTTAATTCTTAGTTAAAATTTATTTTCTTCTTTTTAGCATTTAAAGTCATTCATTTTTGGAGTTTCGCAGATAATTAGCATATTTTAGCTAGCGTTTTTTAGTGCATAGTGAAATTCGTTGTAGTTTAAACTCATATAAAATTTTACGAGTTGCTAAGAATATTTGTCAAATTTTCACTTGGTGAATTATTTGATATGTCACTTAAAACAAGCGGATTCATTTATAATTAAGTTCTTGAAATGCTAAAACGTTTCATCATACAAAATATAAATATGAATTATTATTATTATTATTTTTTTTTTTTTTTTTTTTTTTACAATTGTAGCATATCACGAAGTGAGTTAAAAACCGATTACGGCATTACATCTTTACATATAAAAGTGTAAAAAAGAATTAAATTAAAATAAAGTACAGTGATTTGAAATAGTCAAATAAAGTTAAAGTTGTTCTTAGTTTGACTAATTCAAAATATCCCACTGTTAAAAAAAAAAAAAAAAAAAAGTGGTTTTAACATGTCTCTTTAAAATCAATTCCTTTTTCTCAAAGGAAATGAAAGTTGAAACATTTTAAGCTGTCAAACTTTTCTTTTCCTTGAATATTTATTTTCTTTATCGAACAGGGTTTTTGAACTTTTATGTATAAGAATTCAGAGGTATTTTGGTGTTTTTTTGTACCGTCAACTGGAGCTACTTTGGTCCTTACCATAAAAATATATTCAATGAGTCAAAACCACTGTATTAATACAAGTGTCTTTGGTGAAAATTTACACCTTGTTATTAAATCAAATTATACAAATAACTACTTAAAAGGTGTTGCAAAAAAATATAGATATTATTTATTTTATTTTACCTGAGATCTTTCGAATGCCCACGCATTCATTATCAAAGGAAGATAAAAGAAGATAATTGATTAGAAATAGAGAACAATGTTTAATAGAAAAGATGTTTTCTATTCCTAATCAATTATCTTCTTTTATCTTCCTTTGATAATGAATGCGTGGGTATTCGAAAGATCTCAGGTAAAATAAAATAAATAATATCTATATTTTACTATACCCCTTTTAAGTAGTTATTTGTATAATTTGAAAAAAAAAAATATTCTTTGTATTAAAAAAAAAAATATATATACGATAATTTGGAGATTTTGAGCTTGAAAAATATTTTATTCTAATACAGGATTTTTGAATAGTTTGGGAGTAATTTAAAAATATTTTAGTGGCAACACCGGATGTGTTTGTAAAAAACAGTTTTCGTGTATAAATTTAATTTCTTCATACTTCCTATAGTGAAACAATCTGGCTAAGAGCTAGAAAAAAGTTAAGTGTCAAAATGTTAGCTTAAGTAACCTGTAACACATGTGTGATCATAGTTTTTCATTTAACTTTTTAATTTGACAGGAAATGTTTAAGTTTGCATAAAACTAACATGAAAACAAGTATTTAAGGGTCTACTTTGTGATAGGCCTTTTTTGGTCCAAAAATAGTCCCAAATACTTTTTATAGAACGAAATTTCTTTTAAAATGTTTTAAGTAGTGTTTTATTAAATATTGCTGTTGTAAAATGTTACATTAATTGTTTTTTTTTTCCAGTTGCTGAGAATAACATGAGGAAAACTGTCTTCTCATTTCTTTAATATTAAAGATTGGTTTATTGTGCTTAAATGTTTTTTAAAAAAATTGCTTATCGAGTTTGTAGTGTTTATTCATTAGCATATGTTACTGGAAGGGGATTAAAAAATGTATTCATCTACATATAAAATGTATTAATTTTGTACGAAACTAATGGACTAAAGAAGCATCAGGGACTAATTAGTTCAAAAACAATTGAAATAGTTAAAAAATAAAAAATAATAAAATATTTTCTCTTTAAAAGATACAGTTTGCTTCATTGTTTCATGTTAATTTCTTACAACTCAATTTCGATGTTGAAAAATCATATATAATACTTTTAAACCCTTTTAGTGCCAAGGAGCACCGCCGTCGCGCTGCTCTCGCTAGTTGTGAAAAATGCCAGCGTCGCGATAGCGCTCCTTTTAACAGTTCACTTTTGGGGCGCGCAGTGTTTGATAAAGTGCTATTTAAATTCCTCCTGTGTTACCGTGTTCGTATTTTTATTCATTATATTGCATTCTAACTGTCTTCGATCGCATAATTTTACACAAACATCGTGATTATTATTTTTTTAATATTTCTAATTTTGATTTCAAAATGTCGGACACAAGTGAATTTTCAGATAGAGCACGACGACAGAGCAGCGCGACGGCACTCCTTGGCACTATATGGGTTAATAATGGACAGCTGAGTGGAACCATAAAAAGGAATCCAAAGTTGTCCCGATTGACGGTAACGTGTTCTCATACTATGCACTATTTAAGAATCCACGTACATAATATAAAAACAGGAGAATTTTCCAAAAAAAAAAAAAAAATCTATGCGTTAACAATACATTATGACTCACTTTTCAAAGAATAGATTTAAATTCATCATTTTGTGAAGTTTTAAGTTCCACGATTTTATTTTCATTGCCTTTTCACTTTTTAAAAAACTGAATCGTAAGATCTTAAATTAAACTCCTCTCTTCACAGTTCTATCTTGGTCAAACGGGACAATCACTTCTCCATTAAATTGTTTAGATTCATAAAACCATTCATTAACATAACAATATAAAAGTATAATAACATAACAATATAAAAATGTAATAACATAACAATATAAAAATGTAATAACATAAAAATATTCTTTGACATACTCATTTAAAACAATATTTCAGAGTCAACTTAAATTTAACATTCGGTGAAGTTTTATATTTAATTTTTTTCAATGGTCTTTTCACATCTTTAAAGCTAAATTCTAAGATTTAGAACTCAATACTTCTCTGTTCAACTTCTGTTGATGGGACAAGTATTACTGGTTCCCATCTCGTATCTCAAAATAAGTAAAATTCTATTGCAAATCTTACTTGCATTTATTTTTTAGAAAAAGAGATAAAAGAAAATACTTCTCATTTAAGATTATCATTTTTTAATTAATTTCGAATAGAAAAAGTCCTTCCGGCAATGCCGGGAGGAAGAGGTAGCTTTCATATACTTATTTATTTATTTTATATTAAGTTATATAAATCAAATATACGAAGCTCAAAATACTGGAACACGATTATGTAAGATTGAATACTAGTTTTTGTCAATACTGAATATTAATAGGAATGTTTAGAAATTAGTCATCTTTTATTCAACCTGGTTTTATTTTAAGCGATTTATAGGGTCGCCAAATTTCACGATATCCATTTTAAAGCAGCATGATGGATAAAAAAAATCCAATGAGTTTGATCGAAATCTTAATTCATGTGAACATGCACACTCACATTGAAATCGATTTATATATACGAGTGCTGTCGCGGGCAAATTGACTTTTAAAAAAAATGTCACCCACATTAGAAATTCAAACTGCTATATCCCAGGCGTTTTTCAAGGTAAAGACAAAGCAAAAAATAGTCCGGAATTCATTATTAAGATAAATAGTTTAGAAAGAACCTTTTTTCAATTTCTATTTTTTTTTTTTTTATACATCATTATACATTTAAAAGATTTTTGACAAATTTAAGTGGCCGCCATTTTGAAACAAGATAACAAGAAACAAGAAGTACTTTAACTCAGACATTTTTTAAGATACAGACGGAACAAAAAATGCTTTGGAATCTTTGTATCAAGGTCAAATGCATAAAAGAAAAATCTTTTTCAATTTCTCACTTTTTTATACCTAATTTCAAATTTTAAATTTCTTTTAAAAAAATTAAATGACCGCCATTTTTAAACAAGTTGGCGGATGGAACTGGTTAACGAACTAGGTCCAGGCTTTATTAAATACTATGTACACACCAAGTTACATCCAAATCGATTTATAAATACGAGTGTTATCACGTGACAAAAACCAGATCGTTTCAAAATGTCAGCCATAAGCAAAATTCAAAGTGCTATAACTCATTCATTTTTTAAGATATAGACAAAGCAAAAAGTGTTGTAGAATCGGTGTTTTAGGATCTAACACATAAAATAAAAATATTTTTCAACTTTTAATTTTTTCGCATTTATTTTTAAATTTTAAATTTTTAAAATTTTTTTAAATGGCCGCCATTTTGAAACAAGATGGCGGATGATGCTGGCCAACGAACTTGGTCGAGATATTTGTATTTACTATGTACATACCAAGTTTCATTCAAATCGGTTCATAAATACGTTAGTTATAGCATGACAAAAACCAGATCGTTTCAAAATGTCAGCCATAAGAAAAATTCAAAGTGCTATAACTCAATCATTTTTTAAAATATAGACAAAGTAAAAAGTGTTCTGGATATGGTGTTTTAAGATCTAACACATAGAATAAAAATATTTTTCAACTTGTAATTTTTTGGCATTAAATTTAAAATTTAAAATTTTTAAAATTTTTTTAAATGGCCGCCATTTTGAAACAAGATGGCGGATGATGCTGGCCAACGAACTCGATCAAGATATTTGTATGTACTATGTACATACCAAGTTTCATTCAAATTGGTTCATAAATACGTTAGTTATCGCATAACAAAAATCAGATATATATATATATATATATATATATATATATATATATATATATACATATATATATATATATATATACAGGGTGTCCGAAAAGTCTGGAAACGGTCGAATAACTCGAGAAATACGTATGAGATTGAAAAACGTAAATATACGTGTTAAATATTTTTAAATAAGCTACTCAGTGATACCAAATTTGATCTTCGTAACCGACCTCCTGGGGGTCAGAGGGGGTCCAACTTTGAAATCTTAAATTATAACCCCCATTTTTTATAGCAGATTCGGATTCTACGGACAAAAATACGCAACTTTTGTATTTAATGTTTATTTCGGATCCTCGTTTATCACGGTGTATTCGAGCATATTAAATCGATACATTTTTCGGCTTTTCCAACGGGATTTTCCCTAATCGAAACTAATTGGGGAGAATTTATGACATCAAATTCCTCGTCTTTTGCAAGAATAGCGTTTCCTGAAAATCACCCATGCCGATTATTTCGATAGTACTACGTACAGTTAAAAATTTGACCCATTTGCTGTAGCGTCACTCCACAGCTTTTATAGAATATCTGTTTCATGACCAATGAGAATGTTCCATAACACAGTAAAGTACACTGTAAAAATTTGACACTTTTGCTGCATCGTCACTCCACCACTTTTATAGAAAACGATTACTTTACAGTGTTATGGAGCACTCTCATTGGTCACAAAAGAGATATTCTATAATAGCTGTGGAGTGACGCTGCAGCAAATGGGTCAGATTTTTAACAGTGTAGCACTATTGAAATAATCGCCACGGGTGATTTTCAGGAAACGCTATTCCTACAAAAAACGAGGAATTTGACGTCAAAAATTCTGCCCAATCAGTTTCGATTAGGGAAAATCCCGTTGGAAAAGCGGGAATATGTATCGATTTAATATGCTCGATTACACCGTGATAAACGAAGATTTGAAATAAACATCAAATACAAAAGTTACGTATTTTTGTCCGTAGAATCCGAATCTGCAATAAAAAATGGGGGTTATAATTTAAGATTTCAAAGTTGGACCCCCTCTGACCCCCAGGGGGTCGGTTGCGAAGGTCAAATTTGGTATCACTGAGTAGCTTACTTAAAAATATTTAACACGTATATTTACGTTTTTCAATCTCATATGTATTTCTCGAATTATTCGGCCGTTTCCAGACTTTTCGGACACCCTTTATATATATATATATATGTGTCAACATTTGAACGGAGGGTGGTTTTGGGGTCTGGGGGTCATGATCGGTGAAAACATACCAAAATTTTCTGGAAGTGCTTTCCTCCGGACGGCTGCAATAGGTAGCTTTTTACTTTTTGTAATGAAAGCTACCTAAAACTGAAAGAATGTTTAAAGTAAAAGCTCATTGTTTGATAACTACTTTGTTAAAAATAAAGAATTTTTTTTATCAGTTGAAAAGAAGTTTTTTTTTCTCATTTAGAATTCTTGAAAGAAAATTACATTTTCTCATCCTATTCATTATTTAAGAGTCATCGCACCTTACATAAAGATAAGAGAATTTTCAGAAAGGTTTAATTTATGTTCCATGTATTTTTGTGACGTTTTCACTTTTTTAAAAGTTAAGTTGTAAGATCTTGACATTTAATTCACTCTGTTATATCTCTGTCGAACGGAACACTCTTTGCTTAGTTTCCATCTCCGTTCTCAAAACAAGCAAAATACTATTGCGACTACTACTACGCCAGTGGCTGAGAGGTTTTGCTATCGAAACTGTTAGATGACAGATGCTGGATTCGAACCCAATCGCGGTCGTCGGCCTAATCGATCGGTGTTTTTAGTGATTTTCAGCGAATGTTGCATCTATTTGCGTAAATATGGGTTTGTTTCCATTAGAAAGCCCCATACGGGGGGCACCAGCCTCTTTAGGGCCTCTATCCCTTGTGCTGATAATTAGCCGTCACAAATACAATCAACAAGCTTGAATTTATTTTTTTAGAAAAAAGAGGTAAAATGAAACATTTCTTATTTAAGATTATAAAATTTTTGCGTTAAATTTCGTATACGAAAAGTAAAAGTATGTTTAAAATAAAAGTTCGTTGTCTGATACGTATTTTTTAAAAAATAAAGAAATTATTTATCAGTTGAAAAGAAGTTTTTTCCCTGATTGAGAATACTTGAAAGCAAAAGTGCATTTTTTGATCCTATGCACTATTTAAGAATACATAAGGTGGTCTGGTGTAATAACGCCAGGGGGGGGGGGTAATAACGCCAAGTGCTGATATTTTGCATAATTATGAAATAATCTGGTAAATGACACCCATGTGCTCTGCGCAGAAGGGTTTTGAGTCATATAAATCGCAAAAAAACAGCTTCAAGTTAATTTATTTCAATTTTAGGTCTTACTGTTTTTACAAGTAACTAAAATTAACGCTTGATCTAAAATTTGCGAGATACGTTTTGTGATGTGAAGACTATATTTTTATCCGGAAATACTTTGTTAATTACATAAATTTGTAGTACATTTCATGGACTTTCAAAATGTTGTTGAAAATTTTGGAAATCTTCTCGAGATAATTTGTAATTTAAAATGTACAGCGCAATAACTATAACGGGGTAATATCGCCAATCCTTGGCATTAATACCCCGGTTGATTACCTACAGTGGCCGAGCTACATCCTAAATACTGATTCAAATAAACACAGTTAAAACTGTGCAATGATTCTAATAATTCTATTTAAGCGGTCCTTTTTAAGCAAAAAGAAGCTCACGGTCTGATATTCTTTTGCCTCATCCTCTCTCCCCCCCCCACACACCACACCTTTATTTTTCTTACACATTCACAAAAAATTGAACATTTTCAATAGCTTAGAATGCAATTTGTCAATTTCTAAGTTTGTAGAGTTTGTATTTTTAGAATTGGGCAATCTACATGCAATTATTCCATCTAATTTCATAGTTTTGTTTGCTAGGCGTTATTACCCATATAGATGGGTAATAATGCCAAATTAGCATTGGGCAAGAAATCCCGCCATTACATTTTATGAATACATATCTGTTAAATTATTTTTTTATATAGATAGTCAATGAGTTGCTGTATCAAATCATATGTTTGTTTGAAAAATACAATCTAAAACTGGGCCGTGAAAATTGGTAGAACCTTAACGTGGCGTTATTACCCCAGGGTACCTTAGTATAAAAATGAAAGAATTAAAAAAAATAGTAATCAAATCAAAAAATTATAAATCAACCATACGTTATGAATTACTCTTCAACGAACAGACTCAAATTAAACATTTTGTGAAGTTTTAAGTTCCATATTTTTTTTCGTGGCCTTTTCACTTTTTCTAAGTTAAATTCTAAGATCTTGAATTCAATTGTTCTCTTTGCTATCTCTGTTGATAATGGGACAGTTATTGCTTGGTTTCCATCTCGGTTCACGAAAGAAGCAAAATACTATTGCGATTCTTACTTGAACTATTATTTTTTAGAAAAAGCGGTAAAATGATATATTTTTTATTTAAGACTATCAAAATTTTTGTTTTAAATTTCGAATACAAAAATTAAAAGAATGTTTAAAGTAAAAATTCATTGTCTGATAACTACTTTGTTAAAAATAAATAAGTTTTTTGTCAATTGAAAATAAGTATTTTTGTTCCTGATTGAGAATTCTTGAAAGGAAATATGCATTTTCGCATCCTATGCAAGTTTACTGTTACCGCTCTACTGTTTAAGAGTTCACGTACATAAGACAAAAATAAAAGATTAAAAAAAAAAAAATCTAAACAAAAACTTATTCGTCAACCAGACATTACGAATTAATTTTCAAGGAATAGACTCAAATTTAACACCTCTGTTAAGTTTTAGGTTCCGTGTATTTTTGTGGCCTTTTCACTTTGTCTAAAGTTAAGTTGTAAAATTTTGACATTTATTCTACGTTGTTTTAAATATGTCTAACGGAATACTTATTGCTTTATTTCCATCTCGGTTCTCTAAATAAGTAAAATTCTATTACGATTCTTATTTGAATTTATGGCTCCGCCAGTGGCCTAGAGGTTCTGCCATCGAAACTGTTAGACGGCAGATGCTGGATTCGAATCCAATCATGACTATCGGCCTAATCGTGTTTTCCGTGGTTTTCTTCGAACCTTGGATCTCTTTGTGTAATTATCTCTTTGTGTTAAGATAAGTTAGAAAGACCACCAATAGAGGGGGTTCCCATCCTCCTTAGGGCCTATAACCCTCGTGCTGATACTTGGCCATCACTTGTACAATCAACCAACTTGAATTTATTTTTTTAGAAACAGTGATAAAAGGAAAGATTTCTTGTTAAAGATTAATTATCAAGCGTTATTTTTAAATTTCGAATACAAAAAGTAAAAGTATGTTTAAAGTTGAAGTTCATTGTTTAATACGCACTTTTTTAAAAATAAAGAAACTTTTTATCAGTTGAAAAGAAAATTTTTTTATGATTGAGAGCACTTGAAAAAAATATACATTTTCCGATCCTATGCACTGTTAAACAATCCACGTACATAAAAAGGTAGAAAGAAAAAAATAATAAACAAAACAAAAATTTATTCATGAACCATATATTATGAATCCCTTTTCAACGAATAGACTCAAAATTTAAAAAAAAATGAAGTTTTAAGTTCCATGTTTATTTCGTGGCCTTTTCATTTGTTTTTAAGTTAAATTTTAAGATCTTGAATTCAATTCTTCTCTTTTCTATCTCTGTCGAACAGGGCATTTATTGCTTGGTTTCCATCTTGGTTCTCGAAATAAGTGAAATTCTATTGTGATTCCTACTTGAATTTATTTTTTATAAAAAAATTTTAAGATTATCAAACTTTTGTTTAAAATTTCGAATACAAAAAGTAAAAGGATGTTTTAATAACAATTTTAATTTTTCTTAAGAAAGGTGTTATAGTAAAAATAAAATACATTGACATGTTTCGGAACCGTCAAATAAGTTCCATAGTCATAATATAAATAAAACAAATTTCAAAATATTTCTCGGACAATACAAATGACACGCGACAATGAGATATAAATAACAAAAAACACGCGCTCTATTGAAAAAATTAAATTAAAATATAGACCATGATCTAAAAACTTAACTAAAAATAAAAATTTCAAACTATTTCACGGTCAATACAAATGACACGCGACAAAGAGTTATAAAAAACACACAAAAAACACGCGCGCTATTGTAAAAAATTAAATAAAAATAAAAATAGACCATGATCAAAAGAAATTCCAACTTGGTTCATCCCATTCAAGCCCTCACGAGGAATTTATTTATTAATTCTAACCATAACTTCGGAATAATAAAAGAAACAGTATCATTGCAAACCAGATTATTACGCGTATAAATTTCAATGGACTCTCTTATAATAGATTTACGATTACAATTAGATATGAAACATAATTTACTTTGATTAAACAATATTTTTATCTCCTCATTTAAATATGTTCTTGATAGGGCAGGGACCTTTCTTAAGAAAAATTAAAATTGTTATTGAAATATTTATATAAAAGGTGAATATTTTGAAATCTGATGATTAAAAAATCAATTGGATTTAATTAACTTTTTATCGTAAAAGGATGTTTAAAGTAAATGTTTATTGTTTGATAACTACTTTGTTAAAAAGTAAAGAAGGTCTTTTTTTTCCTGATTGAGAATGTTTGTAAGAAAATATACCTTTTCTCATCCTACACACTATTTAAGTTTCCACGTACCTCACATAAAGACAAGAGAATATTTTAAAAGCCAAAAATCTAATCAAAAATCTAGCGTCAACCATTATGAATCGCTTTTCAGACTCAAATTTAACTTTCTGCAAAGTTTTATCAGGGGTCTGTCCAGACTTTTCTCACAGGGTCCTGTTTTTTTAACGAAATTGTGAAGCTTTTCTTATATTTTTAAACATCCAAATCATAGTTTTGCGAATTTTAAATTATCGATGTCTTTAAATACTACCCTTCATGCATAAGAGGCTAAGGAATACGCTCTTTGGTGATTTCAACAGCTTATTTACAGACCAGACTTTATTTTTCAATGGCTAAATTTGTGGAAAGTTTAATTTGAAGTTGAAAAAATTTTCTGAAATGTCAATTTAAGAGGCAAATAATTTTGTGGAGATTCCTGTTTTCGGATAACTTTTTTAGTGAAAAGTCCTGTTTGGAGATAAAAATTTTTGCGAAGGGTCCTGTTTTAAGATAAGTTATTTTGTGAAGGGTGCTTTAAAGGAAATAACATTTTTCCAAACATATCCCTGTTAAGGCTCCATTGTTTTTTTTCGTGGCTTTTTCAGTTTTTTTAAAGCTCAATTTTAAGATTTTGAATTAAATTCCTCTCTGTTCTATCTCTGCCAAACGGGAGAGTTATTGCTTGGTTTCCTTCTCGGTTTTCGAAATAAATGAAATTCTATACCGATTCTTACCTGAATTTAACTTTAGAAAAAGACATAAAAGGAAATATTTCTTATTTAAGATTACCGGACTTTTGATTTAATATTTCGTATAGTAAAAACAAAAGAATGTTTAAAGTAAAAGTAAATTGCTTGATAAGAATTTTGTTAAAAAGAAAATAGTTTTTTTATCACTTGAAAAGAAATTATTTTCCTGATTCAGAGTTCTTAAGTGGAAATATACGTTTTCTTATCCTATATGCACTATTAATGAGTCCACGTACATGACATAAAGACAAGAGAATTTAAAAAAATCTAAACAAAAGATTATGTGTCAACCATACATTATGAATCACTTTTGAAAGAGTAGACTCAATTTTAACATTATGCGAAGTTTTATGTTCCATATTTTTTTCCTGGCTTTTTCACTTGTTTTAAAGCTCAATCTTAAGATCTTGCATTAAATTTCTGCCTGTTTTATCTCTTTCAAACAAGACAGTTATCGCTTGGTTCCCATCACTATTCTCGAAATAAGTAAAATTCTATTGCGATTATTACTTGAATTTAATTTTAGAAAACGGCATAAAAGGAAATATTTATTATTTAAGATTACCGGACTTTGGTTTTAAAGTTTAGTATACAAAAATTAAAAGAATGTTTAAAGTAAAAGTTCATTATTTGATGTGTACAAAGAAAGTAGTTTGTTACTAAGTAAGTAGTTTTTTATCAGTTCAAAAGAATTTTTTTTCCTGATTCAGCGTTCTTGAAAGGAAATATACATTTTCTTATGCTATATGCACTATTAATGAGTCCACGTACATAACATAAAGACAAGAGAATTTTAAAAAAAAATCTAAACAAAAAATTATGTGTCAAACATACATTATGGATTACTTTTCAAAGAGTAGATTCAAATTTAATATTATATGAAGTTTTATGTTCCATGTTTTTATTGTAGCTTTTTCACTTGTTTTAAAGCTAAATTGTAAAATTTTGAATTAATATCTGCTCTGTCCTATCTCTTTTGAACGGGACAGCTATCGCTTTCGATCTCGATTCTCGAAATAAGTAAAATTCTATTGTGATCGAGTTTACTTTTTAGGAAAGAGATAAAAGGAAATATTTCTTATTTAGGATTATTAAACTTTTGTTTTAAATTTCGTATACAAAAATTAAAAGAATTTTAAAATTCAAAGCTCATTGTTTAAAACCCCTTGAGCTCTGCTGGTAGAATTTTCTACCACATAATTTTAATTCCAAAATGTCATAATGAGACCAGAAAATTTGACGAAATTTACTTCAAAAAGGTTTAATGCATTTTTTTTCGTGTTTATCGTTAATCGTTTTTTTTTTTTGCAGAATACTGGTGCCAGCCCATTTGGAATTTTGAAAAAATTTATACCCCAGAGCTCAAATGGTTAATAAAAGAAAATATGATACTTCGTATTTAAGAAAATTAATCCTTTTTTTAAAGTTTCATGTACAAAAACTAAAATAATTTTAAAATTCAAAGTTCATTGTTTAATAAAGAAAATATAATATTTCGTATTTAAGAAAACCTTTTTTTTTTTTTAAAGTTTCGTACACAAAATTAAAAGAATTTTTAAAAGTAAAAATTCATTACCTTATAAAATAAATATTTTTTATTTAGGAGGATGAAACTTTCTTTTTAAATTTCGTATACAAAAAATAAGAGAATTTTTAAAGTAAATGTTCACTTTTTAATAAGACTTTTGTCATGAATAGAAAGTGTTTTTTCATTTGAAAAGAATTCTGAATTCCGAATTCTGATCCGGAATGCTTGAAATAAAATATACATTTTCTCATTTCATTCATTGTTCAAGAGTCGAAATAAAAAACTTAAAAACACGAGATTAAGAAAGGTAAAAAATCAAGAACGAAAATTTATACACCAAGCTTAAATTATTAAATACTTTCCCGCACATACAGAATATTGTGGAAAAAAAAACTCACTGTGTAAGAGAATGAAAGATGGTGTTTAAGTAAGGATTTAAAAAAAATCCATAACGTATTTGAAAATCTCATTTCTAATATAACCATCCATAGTGAGGAAAATATCTGAATTATTTTTTGCAAACCTGTATATGATCTATGGATTTGTATTTATGCTACATAGTATGCTGAAGACAGTATTGTAACAAAATTGTTTAGTTAATATAAATGAACTATAACATTATAAACATTATATTTTACAATAATTATCTTGTAGTTTTCAGCTATGTATATCAATGGAAAAATGTTTGAAGTTTGACATCATTAAAGTACACCGAAAATTAATTTTCCCTACAGACGCCAACTCAACGAAAGTGCTTTGAGTGGCCCTTTAACCCTTTGCGGCGCGGTGGTTTCATAGATATACCACTTAATTTTAATTACCAAATGACACATTGGTACCGGAATTTTGCTTTAAAAAAAAACGGTTTATTGAACGCGTGAAATATTGCGTTTTCTTATTTACTGATAAAGTTGTTTTCCAATTCCGGTGTCAGTCATTAATTTCAACACTTAAGCAATGAATTTGTCCTGCGCCGCAAAGGGTTAAACGAGTTATAAATACTACATATGAATGTACTATAACAAACCTCACTTACGCATATCCATTGCGTAACGGAATATATTTATTCGACTTTAGTGCACGGGAATATTTTTTTATACATAAAAAATTGTAATTAAATCAAATATGAATGCTACCGTACTCAAATAAAGATTAAAAGTGATGACATAGTACAAGGAAGAAAAAAATATACAGTGTGTTACTACAAGTAAAAGTTATTATTTTTTTTTCAACTCAGGTGATTATGCATAATGAGATTGCTTATCATTTTAAAATGAATTGATCGCCTGCTATTAATATTTTTCTCAAACAAAGTAAGTCATCGATTTTTTTTTCTGTAGACGTGAATTCCGCAACCCTGTCCACAGTTTCTTTTTTCTTCCTAAACAAAAGAGGCTCTACAGCTTTGTGATTTATTCTTTGGTCGCATTTACAGAAGTTTCAGAGATAATATCGCTATTCCTGAACTTGGGGTAGACAAATGCCTCACCATGTAGCTACATTGATTTTACTATGAATGTATACCGTACTCAATTTATCTAACTCGATTCACAAATTATTTCAGCCAAAAAAGACTTAAGGCCTCACACTAGTCACTGGAAAAGACACGGATGATAATGTAAAGTCTATGGGAGCATTCTTTTCAAATATCTCGCTCAAATTTTACATGATTTTTTTCCCCATAGAATAGCTGAGAAGATCCACAACCGACGTAGGTTTTACTTTTTCAATTTTGGTTCCAGATTAAAAAAAATACTTTACATTTCAAAACATGTTTAAACCGGTTCTGAATTAAAACTATCTTAATAAACGAAATATATAAGCAAAATCGAAAAATTAAAAACTAGGCTGGTTGTAGATTGTGCTCAGCTATCCTCTGCAAAAAAATCGTGTAAAAATGTTAAAATTTGATCAAGATATTTGAAAAGAACGCTTCCATAGACTTTACATTATCATCCGAGTTTTTTTACAGGGACTATTGTTGGGCCTAAAGGAATCAGATTTTATATGACACTACTATAATCACACTATCACAATTTATTAAACATTTCTAGTGTTTCAAACTACAAAAAACTAAACACAGTACTTTGAGAAAATATCTGTGAAAGTTATACGATAACATAAAGATTTGAAAAAAAAATAAATAAAAAAACATTAATTTTGTGTTATTTTTACCTTAAACATAGTTAATTAACAATTACCTGTTATCTCCTTTTCCTCTTGAATCATATATGTTTTATGTCACATTTTCATGAAAATTCATGAAACTTTTTTATGAATTAATTTGTTTTATTCTTTCTTCTTCTACAAAAATACTTCGCAATTGCATCAGAATATTCAGAGGAACATATTCCGGTAATATACAAAAATGAAATCTGAGAAAATCTTAATTAAGATCATTAATGCTTATTATTGCGCAAATTGCTTTACCTACTTTCAAAGTAATTTCATTAAGTTTCGGTAATATATGCTAATCCTGACAATGAATTGGAGGGAAAAAAAGTTCTTGTTTCTGAAGGTTCTTTTTGAGTTGCGTATAAAATAGCCTTTTAATTAAATCATAAAATTCTCTTTTTCCATACAGCCGCTTTTTTTTAGACTTTTTAACAATTTCTGTGATCTTTTTGTTACCAATATTATTTTCACGTAACCCCAGAAGGCCCGCCACGCTGTCATGGAGGAAAATATTTTTACATGGTAGAAAAAAATTGCTAATACGACACCATTATTTTCCTATATATTTTTTTTCCTTATAAAAGGCAAAATTTCACGCATTTGTACTAGACTTATATATATATATATATATATATATAAACTATTGATATTTTACTTGGAAAATAATGGAATTCGTACAAACCCAGTTGCATTCTAAAATAATATTGGCCCCACAAGTGGCCAAGAGACTCGTAGACTGCACGGCCGTCGGCCTAACCGTTCGTTGTTTTCCGTGGCTTTCTTCGAACCTTAGATTTCCTTGGGTAAATACGGGTTAGGGTCTCATAGAAAGACCCCCCACGGAGGTTATCACATCCCTTTCGGGCCTATATCCTACGTATAGGGGATTGACCGACATAAAATAAGAAAAAATCTAAAACAATATTGATGCCGCTTCGTAAAATCTTGATAGAATGTTACCAAAAAATTTTCGCGACTCTCCTAAATATATTTTATGGCACATCTGTTTAACCTTTCAGAGAAAATTATCCCAATCCGGACACGCCTAATTTTAATTTCAAACTTACAAACGACACTAGTAATATCTATATATAAATTACGCTAACGCTTGCGGCACAAAAATGACGATTATTTGTTAATTGTTCAATGGCAACATCTGAATGAAACGCAAATCATCGTTTATTGTGTAAAAGTAATTTAGAAGGATTTAAACCAAGATAAATCTAATTTATTTATACTTTTCTCTTTCGCTGCAATTACGGAGTTTTAAAACATTATTATTTTCAGTTTTCTGTTACTTAAAAAACAACAACAATAAACAAAAAAAATACAAGTCATGAATTTTATACGTTTCAGTTTGAAACTAAAGTTATGCATTATAAATGAAATGAGTCAAAGGATTATGTTTTAAATGAAATTAATGAAATATGAAAAAATGCTACGGGAAGATTGTTTGGGAATTATCTCCTGTAAAAATAGGGTCGATCTACTAAAAAAACTTTAGTGATCCTTGTAATTACTAAAAAATTTTTAGTAATCTTAGTCGGTGAGAAGAAAATCTGTAAGAATTACTAGAAAAAAAAATTAGCAACGAAGAGAGTTAATAGTTTTATATTTTTAATAACTATTACTAAAACTCACTTGGGGTGGCCTTGATAGCATAGTGGTTATAGTAACGTACTCCAGACTGAAAGGTCCCGGGTTCGATACTGGCCACCGCCAAATACGCCCCGAATGTATGTAGTGTAATTAAAGGGATAGTAATAGTAGTCGTTATTAAAGGGATTATGAAAATCCTGTCGGAGCAGTTAGCAATGTTTGGTGCTGCCATCTATTGCAGTTTTGCCGAAAATCTTCCGCTTCAGAAGTCTGGATGCAGCTCGAAGGAACCTCCTGCCCTTCGGGTGCATGTAATGATTATTAAAAATAATTTTGGAGCTATTACTAAAATTTGCATGGTGGCTCATACTAAAAATTTTTAAGTTAGTTATACAAAAAATTCTTTTATTCAGTTTACAAAAGAAATGCTTCTTTCACTTGTAAAAAAAAGCTTGTAATGGTTACTAAAAAATTCTGTGGAATACAAATTTACTAAAAAATTTTTAGAACCTCTTGAATTTTTTTTTTTTTTTTTTTTTTTTTTTTTTTTACAGTGTGTGTCCACACAATAGAGTCACACAATAGAGCACGTAAAATTACATTGTGAATAAACGTATTATGATGCACTGTTTAGTGTAAATCTGAAGGAGACCAAACTGGTCTTCAAGGGCGGCTATTTTTAATAAAATATTGCTTTTACAAAGAAAGCTAAGGATTTTTTAATTTCTAAAAAAGTCGTTGTAAATTCCAGTGTCAGTCAATAATTTCTCACTTTTCGTACAGAAATTGTCCATGCCGGAGAGGGTTAAGCATAGTTAAAAAAAATAATATGCAATAAAATAAGATGCTGATATGATGAATTTAAATTACCTAAATTTACTTTTCGTCTATTATTAATAGTTTTTCAAATGACTGGTGATTTTAAGACTGAAAATAATTAAATAAGTTTGTCTTGAAAAAAAAAAAAAATATATACAGGGTTGTTATAATTAAAGTTCGCCTATTCAGAAGGCTCTAGAGCCGGTTTTATGGCTCCAAACAAATCAGAATTTCGCTAGTACGTAGTTGAAGACATGCGCTCTGCGAAAATGAAAAAAAAAATAGTTAGAATTTTTGTCAGTAGGTGGCGCTGCGCCAATATTTAAGCCAATATTTGCTGATTCCTTTATTTTCTGGGGATTTTTGAAAGATTCTGTATCTAAAGATAGATGTCAGACAATCTCTGATCTGAAAGACAGTATTAGACTTCGCATTCGCTCGATCTTACAGGACAGTTTACGCAATGCTGTAGAAAGCACAATTCCGAGAATGGAATGCATTATTAAAAATGGCAGAAGATTCATTGAGCGTGCATCATGTTATTCTTCGTTATATCCTTACTGCCGAGCGACATGTTTTATTTTTGTCGATACAGTTTACATCACATGAAATGATATTCATTTTTCTGTATTGTTTAGAGTCATAGGTAAGGCTCTAGAGCTGTCTGATTAGGTGAACTTAATTATAACAATTCGCAGTTCGTCGAAGTTTGTTGAAACTTTTAAATTTGTGTGTTTCGTCTGGATTGACAGATATTGATTTAATGAATCTGCAAACATCACTTTAAATATTGGCGCAGCGCCACCTAGTGACAAAAAATTTGACTAATTTTTTTTTTTCGATTTTCGCAGAGCGCATCTCTTCAGCTACGTACTAGTGAAATTTTGTTTTCTTTGGAGCAATAGAACCGGCTCCAGAGCCTTCTTAATAGGCGAACTTTAATTATAACAACCCTGTATATATATATAGAGAGAGAGAGAGCTGAAACATGATACTTCTATCATAGATTTTCTGTTTTTGCGCATCTATAGTGAAATACCGCTATTGTTGTAAAAAGATGAAATATTTCAACATTTTCTACACTTTGGTTCAAAAGGGTAAAACGCGCTTAAATTTTCCATTTTCGCAATAGCTAAGTAGACAGTGTAAAATGGATATATCTTTTTAATAAAGTAGGAACTAACATTAAGCTTTAGAAATAGTTGTGGATACATTAAAAGTGCAGAAAGCAACATTGTTAAAAAAATGTGAAATTACAGAGAGTCTACGTATGATCCATCATCTTAAATCTTATGTAAAATTACAGAGATGACAGGAAAATCCCTGTCGGTTTGGACTATAGGCGGAGGTAGATTTCGTTAAGTGCTCATTAAAAAAAAATGTAATTAGAGAAAAACCTTGTTTAATAATTTTATTTGGCCGCTTTTGAAGAAATTTTAATTTCATTTTTCTGTAAGAGCCGGTTTTATCGGAATCAGCTTAGCTAAATTTGGCTCAAATGGTCACTTTGACAGCATTTAAAAAATATATTCTGACTTTATGAAAAAAAAAATGATCAATACGGCAAATTATATAGATCCTAAATTAGAGTAACTGCCAACTGAATGCATTTGAGAACAAAATTGAATTTAAAAATGAATCATAAAATAAGAAATTTATTATTTGAATACATTCTCAACTCTTCAATCACAATCGCTTCGAGAAATTTTGTTCAAATGGCTACTTTGACAGCATTTTTTGAAATTTATTTTGCCTTTATAAAAAAACTGACCAATACAGCACCTTATATAGCTTCTACATAAGAGAACCTGTCATTTGGATGCGTTTGAGAGCAAAACTTATTTTAAAAATGAGTCATAAATTATGAAATTTGTTATTTGAATATATCCTCAAATCTTCAATCAAGATTGCTTCGGGAAATTTTGTTCAAAATGGCTATTTTGATAGCATTTTTTAAAGATATATTCGGCTTTTATCGAAAAACAGACCAATACGGCACATTATACAGTTTATAAATAAGAGAACCTGTCAATGTGATGCGTTTGAGAGCAAAAATGGTTTTAAAATAAGCAATTTGTTATTTGAGTACTTCTTCAATTTCTCAATCTCAGCGGCTTTGGGAAATTCAGTTTAAAATAGTGCTTTTTTGGTAGCCTTTTTTTTTATATTCTGCCTTTATCTAGAAAATGGCCAATACGACACATTATATAGCTCCTAAATAATAGAGCCTGCCATTTTGATGTGTTTAAAATCAATAATGAACTTAACTAGTCGTTGGGGGCCACCGTAATACTTACCCATCATGGTTATGTATATGAAAATAAAACATGTGAAAACTATTTATACAATGCACTGCAATTCATAAACAAAATTTAAATATTGTTAATATACATAGTAATACTATATTAAAGAACTGCTGATGTACCAATTTCGACAAATTTTACAAAACGCCAAACTACTCAAGTAGTACCGAACTGCGTAAAAGAAACATCCTTCTAACTCCAAAATAAATAATTCTATTCTCTAACAATTAACTGCGTCGGATTAAGCGTCTCATTTCCAATTAAAATATACCTCTGAATTGAAATTTGAATGAAATACAGGGTCATGAAAAATCGAAGAATGGGGAAAACAGGACTACAAATATCTCGGCAACTAATAATCCGATCGACTTCGTTCTATATGCAAAATGTGTCTTATTTTATTGCCTTTTACGTCCATTCCTTAGAACAAAAAAATTCGAAAATTTTTATATACCTTTCATCAGAAGGAAATTTTCGAGAGTCCGAAAAAAATAGTTCCGGATAATCGAGGTTGCTGATATTAAATAGGCTTTGTCTCATTTTTACATACTAACTAAATACAAAATTTCAAGTCTCGATCTCAATTTGTTCGGGAGATAGAGTGTTTAGAGACAGACAGACAGACAGACGGACGGCAAAATTTTTTTTCTAAAAATATGTTTTTTGGAATCTCCAATATCTAAAACGTGTAAATTCGTCAAAAAAAAATTTTCGATTTTGAAAACGATTGAAAGATTTATTCTATACTACGTATGATGGGTAAGTAAAAATGAGCCAGAATATAAGCAGTTTGGATTTGCGATTTTTTCTTCAACTCCTACTTTTCTTTAATTTATTTTTCCTATAAGAGTTGGTCCTATAAAAACCTTGTCAATATAAAAGTTGTAGATATTATTGAGTAGATGTAAAATAAATTTAATTGGATTTGATAGCTTAAGAATTGATGAAGTTATGGGGTTTTTTTTCTTTTTCCACCCTTTTTTTCTTTTCGTTTTTAATTTTTTTTCATCGGTAAAAGTTGGTTCTATCAAAAACTTGTAAATACATAGGTTTTAGATAAATTTTAAAATATTCATAAAAAAAATTTTTGGATTTAATATCTTGAGAATTGACAAAAATATGAATTTTTTTCTCCCAAAAACCCAGCTTTTTTTTTTTTTTTTTTTTTTTTTTTTTTGCCTCTTGAGCCCATTTTTAAATTTATAAAATATATGCAATGCATAAACTTTTGGCCTATTTCTTAGAAGCATAATAAACTTTAAACTGATTCTATATGTATTTTTTAAAGAAATGATGGTGTTTTTTTCTGTTTTCACAAAAACTCTCCCTAATGCAACCCCTTAGGTTCGATTTTGCCCATTAAAGAACTTGACTGAGATTTTATACCCTTTGATTTTGTGTATCAGTTTGAAAGAGATCTGAGCAGAATTATAGAAGCTATCGTGTCCACAAAAAAGTGATATAGACCGATAGATATATAAACTATTTTACTGATGATAGTTCTGGGGTCTAGAGGTCATAATCGGCGTAGATCTGCAAACATTTTTCAGAAATTCCAACATAGGAGCGACCGCAATAGGTAGTATTTCATAGGAAATATACCTAAAAACCGAGATTCCGAGAACTTGAATTTGCTGACTAAAGCTGAAATACTGTATCATTGTACTTTAACACTTTTTTTATTTCTAGCCGCCATCGGGTTTGAACACGATACCTCTTGACTGTGGAAGAACACCTTATTGACTGAGCTATAGGAAATATTGCTATTGAATACAACATATTTTTTTATGATTCGGCAGGAAAAAATCCACAAAAAATCTAAAGAGGTGATTTTTCTATTTCTATATCATTAAAAAAAAAACAATCTTGAAATTAAATGTTTTTTTTTTCAATATTTTTAATAAAATTGCAAAAGAATATTAAAAGTATGTGTTTTGAATTACAAAATTTCAAAAAAAGATAAAAGTACATTTAAATAAAGACATGGAATTCCCTATAGGGAATTAGCTATAAGATAAGGGAAATGTTTGTAAAAAAAAGACGAGAAACTCTCTAGAATGCATTTAACCGAGAACTAGTGTAAAATTACACAGAGAGTTTCCATTATTCTGTGTTTCTATAGAAATTTTAAACAGTCTACAGTGTTTACATTTTTCATACATTCCAGAATGACAAAATTGCTCAATTAGAAAATTTCTGGAATTCATGTAAAAAGATCATCAGCAAAACACTGAATGAAAAGACGACTTTTTTCCACATCTTACCGACACATCTTGCCACATCACAAGATCTTACCGACTTGTACATTAAGCTCACACGTCGCGTCGTTTTTCATTTTGCACCATTATGTTTATCCATTTCAGTGATTCCAAAACTTTCTTAGTACCCGACCCACGTGTCAGTGAAAAAAAAAATTGCGACCCGCCTTTCAGTAAAAAAAAATTTCGCAACCCACCCAAGATATCAGTATAGCAATTTTTGTACGATCGCTATACGCTTGGCTATCCTATCCTACGAAAAACGCAAATTTTCTTACGGAAGGTAATTTATCAACAAAACAAGAGCCGGTAATCTCAATATCTGTAAGTGAATAGTAATTAAAACAATGCACAAACTACAAAGACAGTTAAAAATAAATTTAGTTATTATGAAAACATAACTTTATAATCAATGAGATTTCTGGTACTGGTGTTTACAAATGTGGGACCATATATTAACATGCATTTTGTCTCAGTACCTGTCTTTCAAAAACATAGGAAAGTAGAAAAAGCACGTTCTCATAAGCACGAAATGTTGAATTTCATCAAGGACATCGAATCTGATTTTAATATTTCTGGATATTCTGTTCGTATATTAATCTAAAAGGAAATTAAGGTGGATTTTTTCTAGAAATATTATTTACTGTTGAAATTGTTATATCTTTTTAATCAAATGAAATAAAATTATATTTTGATGACAAATGTCGATTTTTACGCGTCCTACTAAAACAACTGCCGCGGCCCACCAGTGGGTCGCGACCCATAGTTTGGGAACCGCTGCTCCATTTCATTTCTGTTTAAATGTATGATTAAATTATTTAGTTAAATTTTATATCTTGCTTGACATCATTTATCTTTAAAATATATATGGATAAGCCATGTATATTTTATTGCAAATGGTGTTATTATAAAAATTCCACCATTTTGAAGAGAAGAATTTCTTAACATGCTTCTATAAAAGGCGCAGAGTGCTGGAAAGGCATCAGTATCGTCGGATACCGCTACTTGCGTGTGCACTGTAAAACATTTGTGGTAACGTTACTCCATAAAATTGGTGGCAGCTACGATTTACACTTCATTGAGTAATTTTTCACTTACATAATGGTGTAATAAAAACATGCATTACTGGTATAACATTGCAATGTTACACCGATTATATCGGTTAAAATACTCCACCAAATTGGAGGCAGCAAGTCTGCCACCAGTTTTATGGAGTAACGTTACACAAATGTTTTACAGTGTGTGATAGCATGGTAGTGCCTTAAAAGATCTCGTTCACATCATGGATGACTCCAGATGCTGTCCATGTGTGGTTTATACAATATTTTAACAGCGAAAAATGTAAGTGTTAGTGAAATCTATCATCGTTCACTGTAAAAAAATGTCAGATTTTCTGAATGTATAAAATGTACTGTAATCAAAAACGAAAACATACAGTAACCTCTTCTAACTCACCTAAGGTTTCGAAAACCGTCCCTTTATCTTTAACAATCCCAGAAAACTATTTGTTTTCGAAATTTAACGAAAAAAGTATAAAAATCAATTTTTATTAGCTGCCCGTCCTTTTCGGAAACGTTTCTAAGTAGCTTTTACAGTGCAATAATCACTTTTCTGAAATCAAAATACCACTTTTTTGGATTCCATCAATTCTTAAGTAAGCATTTTTAGCTGCATAGCTGATTTTGTGCATGCAATAATAGCAAAATAATATTAATTTTCATGTTTATGTTAATACGGTTAATATTGTATGTTTGTCTATTAAACATGTTCTCTGAATATCAAAATATTTTCGTATGTATTGGTAGCATCCGAAAAAGTGATATTTTGATTTGAGAAAAGGGATTACTGTACTGTAAAAGCTACTTAGAAACGTTTCCGAAAAGGGCGGACAGCTAATAAAAATTAATTTTTATAAATTCTTCTTTGAATTTCGAAGACAAATAGTTTTTTTGGGATTGTTAAAGGTAAAGAAACGGTTTTCGAAACCTTAGGTGAGATAGAAGAGATTACTGTATATTTTCGCTTTTGATTACAGTACATTTTCATACATTCAGAAACATCTGAAATTTTTTACAGTGTATGCAAAATGCGTATGACACGTAGTGTATGGTAACCATATCTATGGTCAATTCAGGAAAGCTCTAAAAAAACGGCGATATGCCAACGAATTTTCAACTGCAGCTTTTACCTCATCATCGTCGACAAGTCACCGTCCCTTCAAATCTTGAAATATTGAAATTTTCGGATGAGTTTTAGTTGCTCAACTATTCTCTTTCTTTACATTTTTTTCAATAACAATCAATGTAAATTATCTATGTTATTTCATTCAAGGCACATATATGTTAATATGCAAACGAAAAATTTTCTTTAATTTTCTAACGACATTTTAATTAACTAATAAAATAGAAAAACACGGAGAAAAAATATTTAAAACATGTTTAATTAATATTTTTAATCACAGGAGGAACACTTGTAGTTTAACACTCATATTACATAAAAGCAGTTTAATCTGTTAGTCTATAAAATCTGTTAGTTGATTTCAGATTATTTATAGAAAAAATCCTTTGATTTCGTCTTTTATAATTAATTTTAGTTTCAATTCTTTTTCTTTCTATTAATTGCTAAACTTTTCATGTTCATAATGCCTTAGAACTTTGATTCATTAGGTGTAAGAATGAAATAAGAGAAAATATTATTGAGAATAAAAAATATGTCTATCAATGCACATTTTTCCGACAATATCCATTTACCAAGGAAAAAAAAACATCCTGAGAAAACAATAAAATTATTTAAGTACTTCTATTTTGTTACTTCCCCGTAAAACTAATGTTACACACTTTTAACAAACAGTACACAATATTGCACATATTATAATATATTTGGATAAGCTTTATACCTTAACAAAACAAGTTTCATCTAACATGAAAAATCTCCCACAATTAGTATTTAACAGAACGAGGTGGAACCCGTCGAATTTCGACGATAAAAAATGTTTAAGAAGGGAGTGTTTCAGTGATTTATAATAAAGCTAGAAAATTAACTACAGTAAAAAATTATTTTGTTATTAAAACTATATTGTTATATAGAGTAAAAAATAATCTTATATTGTTCAGTCTAACTCTCAAAAAATATTTTTCAAGCTAAAATTAACACAATACTATTTATATAAAACTCAATTGCCTAAATTATTACAATTAAACTTATTCCCATAATATAATAAATAAAATATAATAAAGATCAGTTATTATGATGAAGTTATCTGTATCTTTTGGAAAGTAAGTTTGCAATAAAATAAAAAACATTTAATTGGTGAATAAAAATAAAATAGAAACCCGGAATTCATCTCATTTTATAACAGACGATTTTCTTGAAACAGTATTTTAATTTCATTTTATTTTTTCAATTTTAAGAGAAAATGGCGTATTTCTGTTGCCACGATTACACAATTCGTACTAAAACTACAAAAAAATTACAAATTATAAAAAATTACTTCAAAAACAAACTGAGATACAGCTTTCAAACAAATTGTATTTAAAAGTAAATTTTTTCCGCATACGACGGTGTAAAGTTTGAAAATGTGCGATGTCTAGAAGAATAAGAAATTGCAGTAGCAAAAATTGCAAAAGGGAAATTTCATCGGAAAGTGTTGCCATTCGCAGAATGACGTATGCTTTACGCACAGATACGTTTGGCCTTTATAATACAGAATATTACATTTCCTACACTACAACAAGTTTAGGGGCTGTCCACAAATGACGTCACGCTTGGAGGTTGAGAGGCGGGTTCGTTAAATTGTGACAGTTTGTGATAAGATGGTGAGAGGGTAAGAAAAAATGTTACATATTTTTGTTAATGGTAAAAACATTAAAAATAAGCAGAGTAAGTTTTGAAGTTACTTTGTAATTAATGTATTATGTGCTCATAAACTAAAGATCAGATTTAAAGCCAAATACAGCGGACTCTCGTTAACTCGAAATCTGATAATTCGAATCTTCGCTTAATTCGAACTAAACATAAAGTCCCGAAATTTTCAATGGCAGAATAACGTTAAAATTTTTCATTAATTCGAACTCATTTTCTTTAACTTCGTTTAATTCGAACTAACGAGAATTCCGATTTTTCATTTTTCTTTTCTTTCTCACGGGTTTCAGATCATTTGAATCACTTTCTTTCTTTGATTTTTGTGAAAATTCTTCCGAACGAGTATACATTAATACATTGCATTTGATATTCACTTTCTTAGTGCTACGTCTGTCCATCAGTGACGCTTTATTAGGTAGATTTCGTATGAAATACTACCTATTGCATTGTCTCCCATGTTGGAATTTCTGAAAAATTTTTGCGGATCTACACGAATCATGACTCCTAGACCCCAAAACTACCATCAGTAAAAAAGTTTATATATCTATCTATCTATCTATCTATCTATCTATCTATCTATCGGTGTATATCACTTTCTTCTAGGCACGATAACTTCCATAATTATGCTCAGATCTTCATCAAACTTTTACATAAAATCAAGGGGCATAAAATCTCGGTTAAGTTCGTTAATGGGCAAAATCGGACCAAGGGGGTGGAAGTTAGGAGGGTTTTTGTGAAAACAGAAAAAACGCGATAACTTCTTAAATAAAATAGATATCGAATCAGTTTAAAGTTTATATTACTTCTAAACAATGGGCAAAAAGTTTATGCATGACAGATTTTTGATAAAGTTAAAAATGGGCTCAAGGGGCGAAAAAAACATGGTTTTTGGGAGAAAAAAATTCATAACTTCGTCAATTCTCAAGATATCAAATCCAACTAAATTTTATATGAATGTACTCAATATTATCTAAAACTTTTGTCTTTACAAGTTTTTGATAGGACCAATTTTTATCGATGAAAAAAATTAAAAACGAAAAGAAAAAGGGGGGAGGAAAAAGAAAAAAACCCATAACTTACTCAATTCTTAAGCAATTAAATCTAATTAAATTTATTTTACATCTTCACAATAATATCTACAACTTTTATAATGACAAGTTTTTCATAGAACCAATTCTTATAGCAAAAATAAATTAAACAAAAATAGGAGTTGGAGAAAAAACCTCAAGTCCAAACTGCTTATATTCTGACTCATTTTAAAATTCATTTTTGATTTTAAACGCATCCAAATGACAGATCCTCTTATTTAGCAACTGTATAATGCGACGTATTGGCCAATGTTTTGATAAAGGCAGAATATATTTTTAAAAAGGCTGCCAAAAAAGGTATTTTGAACAGATTTCCCGAAGTTTTCATCATTAAAAAATTCATTAAGTATAACAAATTGCGTTTTTTATGAGTCATTTTTAAATTCATTTTTGTTCTCAAACCCATCCAATTTACAGGTCCTATTATTTAGGAACTATATAACTTGACGTATTGGCCAGTTTTTTGATAAAGGCAGAATATATTTTTTAAAAGGCTGCCAAAAAGGGTATTTTGAACAAAATTTCACGAAGTTATCGTGATTAAAATTTGAGGAAATTTAAGAAATTGCGTTTTTACCGAGTCATTTTTAAATCTTTTTTTGTTCTCAAACGCATCCAATTTACAGGTTCTCTTATTTAGGAACTATATAATGTGACGGAGTGGCCAGTTTTTTGATAAAGGCAGAATATATTTAAAAAAAAAGGCTGCCAAAATGGGCACTTCGCACAAAATTTCCCAAAGCGAGATGATTAATGAACTGTGGGTATTCAAATAACAAATTGGTTATTTTATGACTCGTTTTTAAATCCAATTTTGCTCTGACACGCATTCAATTGACAGTTTTTTGTTACTTAGGAACTATATAATGTGCGTATTCGTCGATATTTTGATAAAGGGTGAATATATATATATTAAAAGCTGTCAAAGTAAGCACTTCGCAAAAAAATTTCCCAAAGCGATCATGATAAAAGAATTGAGGTTGTATTCAAATAACAAATTGTTTATTTTATGACTCATTTTTTAATTCAATTTTGCTCTCAAACGCATTCAATTGACAGTTATTTGTTATTTAGGAACTGTGTAATGTGCCGTATTGGTCAGATTTTTGATAAAGGCTAAATATATATTTAAAAAAATCTGTCAAAGTGGGCACTTCGCACAAAATATCTCAAAGCGATCTTGATTAAAGAATAGTGGATGTATTAAAATAATAAATTGGTTATTTTATGACTCATTTTTAAATTCAATTTTGCTGTCAAACGAATTTAATTAACAGTTTTTTGTTATTTAGGAACTATATAATGAGTATATTGGTCAATTTTTTAAATAAAGTAAGAATATAATTCAAAATATATTGCCAAAATGGGCATTTGAGTAGAGATAGGCATTTTTTTTTTCTTTTGAGATGAAAGCTTTTCGAAATCTACCTCCGCCTATAGGCCATGCCGAAAGGGATTTTTTTTTCTTCCATTGTGTTCGTTTCTTATCTTTTAATTAGTTTATCTATTTATACATTCTAATTTAATATTAAGTCATATTCTATTGATAACGAACGAAATAAGTTTAAAAAACACTATAACATTAATTCCTTTGTAATAGTACCATATTAAGCATGTTTTACTTAATTCGAACTTCGGATAATTAGAACATTTCTTGCGGTCTCAACGAGTTTGAATTAATGATAGTCGACTGTATATAAAATTCCATTACAAAATGCAAAATACTACTGTTTTCAATTGCTCTTTCATATTAATATTTTATTACTATTGTACACTAATTATGCATTTTGTCGTAAATCTTAATCTGATTTCATACAAAATAAATACACGAATCCTTATTGTTGTTATGCTCTTAAATATCATTAAAACACATATTGTTTTAATATTGTATTGTCGTAGTTAAAATTTATATTGTTTAAAAAAATATTTTTTTTTACTATGATCTATAAGATAGTGCTTTGTTTCTAAACTACAAGTATATGTTTATGTAATGTAGCGAGACATGTGACAACAAAAGGAGGGTGAAGGGGGAATGGTGAAGTGTGACACAATGTGACAGAAGGGTGGCACAATGTGACATATTTTGCAAAAAAGTCTGACAAAATTTATGCACAGTCCTAAAAAGGAAAAAGCATTCATTATATGTTCTTATGACAACACTGGTACTGCTATCAATCGCGAAAAAATTAGAACAATAAATTCAACGGTTAATTTTACACGAAACCCCCCCTCTCTCTATTACACCCAATTTTTTCCTATTTTAAATTATTGTTTTAACTTTCTTGTAAAATAAAAATAAGAACAGTTACATGCATATAAGTGTTTCATTTGTAATGACACTGTATAAACTATAGAAGATAAACATGTGAAACTGTCTTATCAGCTCTATTATGTTTCAGATTACCTCAGGATATTGTCCTTCGAGGACGCAAATTTGAAGAGACGTGCCTATCTCTTAATTATTAATGCATCGATTGTTTCCCTGTGTAATCATATGAATAGTAAACATATCAGATAATGTTTGAATGACTGTAAACAGAATTATTGGTGCTTTCTTTTGAAAATGGTATGTGTTAATAATTAATCTAATAGAGGCTTTTCCTTACTTACTTCATTTATATCACGAACAACAGTACATAATTATTTGCAGATTGTGTTTTATGTAATTAGAATAAAATTATACTTTTCCCGTAAAGTATGGTGACGTCACTGCAACGTCGTTGTGAAGTCACATTGTGACTTTGTGAACATCGACTGCCGATGTGACGCCACGTGACGTTGATCTGAAGTCACAGTGACTAAAATGTGAAGTCGTTATGGCCGTTTTAGAGCTCTTTTGGGAAGTTTCACAAAGTGGTCACAATGTAGACAAATTTGTGAAAAATGTGTCATTTGTGACTAATTTTACATTAACATTGTGACGAAACTGTGACAAAAGCGACGATATTTAAATAGCCAGAAACATGTTTTTTAAAGTAAATAACATGTTTTGAAGGATATTTGTAAATTTCTAAAGATTTTTAAGAAAGTCACATCTCAGTCACAATGCGACGTCACTGAGTGGTGGCATTTTGGTCACAGATATGATGTGACTAAAGTGACTCACTGTGACCATGCATGCTATTAGGGTTATTTCCTACTGAGTAGGCTATAGTTTTAGCCGAATAAAGAAATTATATTTCTTGTTTGATGCATTAAGCAGGTTTGGTTTGGTTTGGTTTATTTGGTGTCGTCCGATTATCTACTCCAGGGATATAGGACCTGGGGGGGGGAGTGCCCTTCGTGGGGTCTTTCTAAGGGAACCTAACCCGTATTTACGCAAGGTTCGGAGAAAACCACGAAAACTCCGAACTGCATTAAGCAGGAGTTGGCAAGTAATTTTAAGTGGGTTTCCGAATGCGCATGAAAATTTTTATCGAAGTTCAGATAAAAAAGCACATAAGTTTAATATAAGTAATTATTACTTTTATTTTATTTTTTTTACATGTATACATATACAAAATAGAAAACTGAGATGTCACTACATTCACTGGTATATGTGCTGAAACATTTCGCATACACATATTAAATTAGAAAAGGCTGGATTTATTTGAAACATTAATGCGAAAAAGCACATTTGAAGTCTTGAGCCAGTTTATATAGTTTGTCTCACACGGTGAATAGTTAATTCGAAGGTTGTCTTCAAAATGTGCGCGATTATTCTCCAACGATTTGTGGGCTTCAAAAAAAGTTTTTTGGAAAAATTATCACACAGACATATGTGGAGTCAAACATAGTATCAAGGTTAATAGCTAGTTATTTATTTCATTTTATTATATATAAGGTACCCTGGGGTAATAACGTCACGTTAAGGTTCTACCAATTTTCACGGCTCAGTTTTAGTTTGTATTTTTCAAACACATATATGATTTGATACCGCAACTCATTGACTATCTATATAAAAAAATAATTTAACAGATATGTATTCATAAAATGTAATGGCGTGATTTTTTGACCAATGCTATTTGGCGTTATTACCTACCTATATGGGTAATAACGCCATGCAAACAAAACTATGAAATAAGATGGAATAATTGCATGTAGATTGCCCAATTCTAAAAATACAAATTCTACAAACTTAGAAATTGACAAATTACATTCTAAGCTATTGAAAATGTTAAATCTTTTGTGAAAGTGTAAGAAAAATAAAAGTATGGTGTGTGTGTGGGAGGGGGGGGGAGGATGAGGCAAAAGAATATCAGACTGTGAACTTCTTTTTGCTTAAAAAGGACAGCTTAAATAGAATTATTAGAAACATTGCAGAGTTTTAACTGTGTTTATTTGAATCAGTATTTAGGATGTAGCTCGACCACTGTAGAGAATCAACCGGGAATTAATACCAATGATTGGCGTTATTACCCCGTTATAGTTATTGCGCTGTACATTTTAAATTACAAATTATCTCGAGAAGATATCCAAAATTTTCAACAACATGTTGTAAGTCCATGAAATGTTCTACAAATTTATGTAATTAACAAAGTATTTCCGGATAAAAAAAAATAGTCTTCACATCACAAAACGTATTTCGCAAATTTTAGATCAAGCGTTAATTTTAGTTGCTTGTAAAAACAATAAGACCTAAAAATGAAACAAATTAACTTGAAGCTGTTTTTTGCGATTTATATGACTCAAAACCCTTCTTCGCAGAATACATGGATGTCATTTACCAGATTATTTCATAATTATGCAAAATATTAGCACTTGGCGTTATTACCCCGCCTGGCGTTATTACACCAGACCACCTTATATATATATATATATATATATATATATATATATATATATATATATATATATATATATATATATATATATATATATATATATATATATATATATATATATATATATATATATATATATATATTTACTTTGCATGTTTCTGAGAGGTGTTTCACAAAATTTCATCAGAGTATGAAAAGTTATAGATTTCGTCACCTGAGAATAATAATTTTCTACCTGTGTTTCTGAAAAAAAAATGAGTTATCGATGTAGAAAGACTCTATTTGTATCGATGAAGGCATTTCAAAATGAAAATAATGTCATATAATGATTGTAAGGTCATGTGTAAATTATATATAACATCATTTTGATGCAAAAATACTTTCATAGATACAAATAGAACCTTTCTATATCGATAAGTCGATTTTTTTCAAAAACACAGATAGAACCTTATTATTATCAGGTGACGATTTGCAAGGGAATATCGTCTTGCAAGTTGATTATCAATATTTGAAGTATATGTTTTTAAGACATAAAAATTTCACAGCCAAGCTATCAATAAATTGAATAAATTATTATTTAGCCATCTATTAAATAAATAATTTTATAAAATATTTATTAAATAAATTTATTAATAAATTATTTATTCAAATTTGAAAGTTTTGACGCTCTAAATTTCGACCTTCTACGGTTTGCCTGTTACCGACCATGGCATTAAAGTAAATATATATTACAGTTGATTTGATAAATTTAGTAATTATGTATAATAACCACGTCTTTTGGTAAATTTGATAAATGTTGCATATTAATCAAATTTACCTATTATTATTAATAATTAACCATGAAGTTGGGTGAATATGAATAATTAAGTTTAGTAATAAATGTATACTTTACAGAAATACGTACTATCATAACTGTTTGAATCTAATAACAAAAATAATTAAAAGACAATAATACTCAATCAAAAGAATGTTCTATTAATAAGATGCAAAAGACTAAACAGGTAAAAAAAATAATTTTTTTAATTACTGAAAAAATTGCCAAAAAAAAAAAATAAATAAATAAATAAACATTGAAATATTCAAAGAATAAATTATACAGTTTTCAAAAGCTTCTTTTTGTAATGACTATTTAGAAAAAACGTATACAAAATAAAAATCTCAAGCTAAACGAATTGAAATTTATTATATTTACCTACCTTGATTGGTAATTATTAATGATAAACCATTCCTTTGATAAATTCTCTTAAATTTATCATATTAACCGGTTTAATCGGATATCATTTGGTTATTATTAATAACCAGATGGAACCCGTCGAAATTCGACGAAAGAAAAGGTTTAAGAAGGAATTGTTTCATTGACTTATAATAAAGATACAAAATTAGTTACCATAAAAAATGCATCTTATATTGGTCAGTATAACTCTCAAACAAATATTATTTTAAGCTAAAATTAACGAAATAATATTTCTATGAAACTCAGTTGTCCAAATTCTTAAAATTAAACTTTAATTGCATATGTAATCAGTAAAATATAATAAAGTTCTGTTATTATGATTAAGTTATCGATTGATGTTCTTGTGTTTGGTATAAATGCTAATGAAAATAAAAACTATTCCAAAATGACACGATCATAGACGATATATTTGACATAGTGTACGCATTTTCTTTTTTTTTTTTCAATTTTAAGAGAAAATGAAGTGGTTCTGTTGCCACAAATACAAAATTTGTACTAAAAACTATAAAAAAAATTAATATATCAAAAACAAATTCAGATATAGCTTTCAAACAAATTGCATTTAAAAGTATATTTTTTTCTTTATACAATGGTGTAAAAATTTAAAATGTGCAATGTTTAGCAATGTAAAATTTGACAGTAGCGAAAATTGCAAAATCAAAAATTTCATTGGAAAGTGTTGCCTTTCGATAAATGACGTATGCGTTACAAACAGATACGTTTGGCCTTTATAATATATATATAGATAACCGGTTACTATCAGCAGTAATCGATGGAAACCGAATCTACTGTATCATATATATCTAAATAATGTTCATTGCTAGGTTATTTGGGAGATACATGCTGAGAGATGCAAAACACACTGTTTTTTTTAAGAACATTTCCTCAATTTTTGTATTTTTATTAGTGTATCAATCATTTTTATGCGCAATCATAAACATATAAACAAATGACTGAATATGCAGAAATTGAAAAATGACTCTTAAATCGAAAATATTTTAAATAAAATTCAACATCTTAGGCGTGTGTTTTTTATGATTGTTTCATGCAATTATATAAAAAAATATCTCACTACATTGAAAAATGTAAAAATGATAATTTCTATTTCCTTAAAATTATAGCACACAGCTAGTAAGTTAATTATTTTTTTATCGATTAACAAATAGATTACAAAGAATTTCCATATGGAATTCGCATTAGTGAGCTGATCTCTTCATTTGACTGAGATAGCCTCTTAACATAATTCTATGGACTAGAGCTCCTATATTATAGGAGCCTTATTATGGACAGTATTCTCGCGATGTCACACTAGGAATTACATGGGAAAAAAGTGACTGCTAGCGCGTTTGTTTCATTATTGCATCATTTGATGCATCATAAATACAGATGAATGCATGCGTAAAATGATGCAATTTTTTTTTCTGTACGAATTTTTTTCAATAAATATTTATATGCATGCTAATTAAAATCCATATATACTTATTAATCAATAAATAAAATTTCTATTGTATAAATAGATTAAAAATGTGCATGCAATTACTTCAGAATAGAGAAAAGAATTCATGTATAACTCAAAACCGTATTTGCAAAAGTGTAAAACTTTATATAAATATAAATATAAATATAAATATAAATATAAATATAAATATAAATATAAATATAAATATAAATATAAATATAAATATAAATATAAATATAAATATAAATATAAATATAAATATAAATATAAATATAAATATAAATATAAACATATAAGCATATATTTTCTAGTCACAATGCTTTTCAATGGCGCGACTAAAAACACGAGGTGGAACCCGACAAAATTCGACGAAAGAAAATATTTAAGAAAAATCTATTTCATTGATATATAATAAATCCTCAAAATTAGTTAAAGTGAAAAATGCATCTTATATTATGGTCAGTCTAACTCCCAAACAAATATTATTTAAACCTAAAATTAACAAAATTCTATAAAACCCAATTATCCAAAGAAATAAAACCGAAATTCACCGGATTTTATGACAGACGCTATTAGGTAGATTTCGTATGAAATACTACCTATTGCATTGTCTCCCATGTTGGAATTTCTGAAAAATTTTTGCGGATCTACACGAATCATGACTCCTAGACCCCAAAACTACCATCAGTAAAAAAGTTTATATATCTATCTATCTATCTATCTATCTATCTATCTATCTATCGGTGTATATCACTTCCTTCTAGACACGATAACTTCCATAATTATGCTCAGATCTTCATCAAACTTTTAAATAAAATCAAGGGGCATAAAATCTCGGTTAAGTTCGTTAATGGGCAAAATCGGACCAAGGGGGTGGAAGTTAGGAGGGTTTTTGTGAAAACAGAAAAAACGCGATAACTTTTTAATTAAAATAGATATCGAATCGGTTTAAAGTTTATATTACTTCTAAAAAATGAGGAAAAAGTTTATGCGTGACAGATTTTTGATAAAGTTAAAAATGGGCTCAAGGGGAGAAAAAAACATGGTTTTTGGGAGAAAAAAATTCATAACTTCGTCAATTCTCAAGATATAAAATCCAACTAAATTTTATATAAATGTACTCAATATTATCTAAAACTTTTGTATTTACAAGTTTTTGATAGGTCCAATTTTTACCGATGAAAAAAATTAAAAACGAAAAGGAAAGGGGGGGAGGAAGAAGAAAAAAACCCATAACTTACTCAATTCTTAAGCAATTAAATCTAATTAAATTTATTTTACATCTTCACAATAATATCTACAACTTTTATATTGACAAGTTTTTCATAGAACCAATTCTTATAGCAAAAATAAATTAAACAAAAATAGGAGTTGGAGAAAAAACCTCAAATCCAAACTGCTTATATTCTGACTCATTTTAAAATTCATTTTTGATTTTAAACGCATCCAAATGACAGATCCTCTTTTTTAGCAACTATATAATGTGAATTATTGGCCAATTTTTTGATAAAGGCAGAATATATTTTTAAAAAGGCTGCCAAAAAAGGTATTTTGAACAGATTTCCCGAAGTTTTCATCATTAAAAAATTCATTAAGTATAACAAATTGCGTTTTTCATAAGTCATTTTTAAATTCATTTTTGTTCTCAAACCCATCCAATTTACAGGTCCTATTATTTAGGAACTATATAACTTGACGTATTGGCCAGTTTTTTGATGAAGGCAGAATATATTTTTTAAAAGGCTGCCAAAAAGGGTATTTTGAACAGAATTTCACGAAGTTATCGTGATTAAAATTTGAGGAAATTTAAGAAATTGCGTTTTTACCGAGTCATTTTTAAATCTTTTTTTGTTCTCAAACGCATCCAATTTACAGGTTCTCTTATTTAGGAACTATATAATGTGACGGAGTGGCCAGTTTTTTGATAAAGGCAGAATATATTTCAAAAAAGGCTGCCAAAATGGGCACTTCGCACAAAATTTCCCAAAGCGAGATGATTAATGAACTGTGGGTATTCAAATAACAAATTGGTTATTTTATGACTCATTTTTAAATCCAATTTTGCTCTGACACGCATTCAATTGACAGTTTTTTGTTACTTAGGAACTATATAATGTGCGTATTCGTCGATTTTTTGATAAAGGGTGAATATATATATCTTAAAAGCTGTCAAAGTAAGCACTTCGCAAAAAAATTTCCCAAAGCGATCATGATAAAAGAATTGAGGTTGTATTCAAATAACAAATTGTTTATTTTATGACTCATTTTTAAATTCAATTTTGCTCTCAAACGCATTCAATTGACAATTATTTGTTATTTAGGAACTTGTAATATGCCGTATTGGTCAGATTTTTGATAAAGGCTAAATATATATTTAAAAAAATCGTCAAAGTGGGCACTTCGCACAAAATTTCTCAAAGCGATCTTGATTAAAGAATTGTGGATGTATTAAAATAATAAATTGGTTATTTTATGACTCATTTTTAAATTCAATTTTGCTGTCAAACGAATTTAATTAACAGTTTTTTGTTATTTAGGAACTATATAATGAGCATATTGGTCAATTTTTTAAATAAATTAAGAATATAATTCAAAATATATTGCCAAAATGGGCATTTAAGTAGAGATAGGCATTTTTTTTTTTTTTTTTTTTTTTTGAGATGAAAACTTTTCGAAATCTACCTCCGCCTATAGGCCATGCCGAAAGGGATTTTTTAAAAATAGTATACGCATTTTAATTTCTATATATATTTTTTAATTTTAAAAGAAAATGGATTGTTTCTGTTGCCACAATTACAAAATTGGTGCTAAACATTATTTAAAAAAATAATATCACAAAATACATATATAAGCATATATTTTCTAATCACAATGCTTTTCAATGGCGCGATTAACAACACGAGATGGAACCCGACGAAAGAAAATATTTCGGAAAAGTCTGTTCCATTGAAATTAAATTTCAAAAATTTTAATCCTTTTCAAAAAAAGACCTTAATGTCAGTTCTTGAAACCCTTAACTTTTCCCTTCTCAGCAACAGAATGTATTTCTCACTTAGACTTTAAAAAAGAAGAAAAAATAACGTTAATTTGAATTTCTTAGCTTGTCATTATGAAATAAATTTGAAGAGACAGCTTGTGATAATTCTTTTACTGTTTTATATTATTCAAACTGATTTTTTAAGCGTAGTTTTTTTTTCTTTGGTACTCAGTTACGTTTTATCCGTTAGTGCATAAGGTAAAGTATCCTATTATCGTCCCCCAGTTACTTTTAGGTCCCTGAAAGTTTTAATTTTTAGTGAAATATTACCAAATTTGGATTTTGTATAGATTAACTATTCCCAAGTATAGAAACATGGGCAAATGTTGTTAAAAAAACTTTAACAATACAAAAGTTTGTTTTATTTAAATATTTCAATATGAAAAAAAAAAAATTAAAAATGTTCCAATTTCGTCCCTCTGAAAAAAATCCAAAAGGCCACGGATTAACATATAACTAAATATATATTTATTTCAAACTAAATAATTAACTTAATTTACCTTAACTTAAGGTACAAAGAAATGTACTCTTAATCCTAATGGTGAATAATTGTATCAATAATACAGTAAAAAAATTATCCGTCCAAGCATGAGGAACATATAAATTGTGTATTGTTTTTGGCTCCTGATCATGTTTCGTGTGACCATGTGCAGCACTAAAGGCACTGCACCCATTGTTCTCCATGTTTATCATGAAAAAAACACTTCAAGCAAGGAGTGCATCATTGTCGTCATCATTGCTTATATTATCGCCATGAGGAATTTCAACAGAAGAATCACTTTCGTTATCAATAATATTAGGTACGTCATTTTTAGATTTTTTATACGGTGGATTTTTCCCCTTCCCCTTGAGAGTGATAGTTGTCAAAAGTGTTTTTTAGCTGAGCGTTTTTTTTTTTTTTTTTTTTTTTTGGCCTGTGAATTTTTCACTTTGTTTTTATGCGGAGATCCAGTGCACAATGTTGCTGAACCTCCTCGGGCAGAAGTTGCTAGTGTGATCAGTGGCACTTCTTTGATATCTTATTAGAATGAACTTATTTACAAAATTTGACGCAAATCCTCGAGATTAAGTCTATACATACCTACATACAAAATTACATAAACATTATTTATCAGGATTTGACAGCGCTAAAAAACGTTCCTAATTTCATCCCCGGTACGAAAATAAGAATTCAAAGGGGGGGGGGGCGAAATTGCAACAATGCTACTTCCCAATAAGGCGATGCATCATTTCTTGTAAAATAAACTGAACATTGCAAAACTCACTATATGTACTGTGAACATCTTGCCTACGTAGAATACATGCAATGAATAAGAAATAAATACTTACGGTAAAGTAAATATCGTTCTACAAACGACGTAGCCAGAACTTAGATCTTCTAAAAATAAGAAATCCGACATTAATAATATACGGATACGTCTTGGCGAGGAAATTTTTGCTTCTGAATCCTTTTATCTTCCGTTCGTTTTGCCTTGCGTGATAAGTGGCGCCACTTTCAAAAAAGCGTAGAAATGAAAGGGGACGAAATTAGGGAAGGGGACGAAATATGGGCACTTTATCATTTAGTGTTGAATATTAACTTACACAACTTTGAATTTTATGTTAAACCAACATTTAATAAAAGATACCAAATGTATTTTAGTAAATAAACTAGTTTGCCACATTAAGATATAGAGTATAATTAATTGTTATTCGTAAAGATTCTCGTCTGCATTTCAGTATTTTAAAATAATATACATATATATATATATATATATATATATATATATATATATATATATTTCATTGTATAATTGAGGTCAATCAGTGCAAAGGACATTTTTTTAACTTTTTCAGTTTTGATTGTAGATTTAATTTTATGAAAATAGTTTCACTTTCGAAATCGGTTCGGAAAATGAAAATGTCTTCATTAAAAATATCGTAAACAAAAACGAAGATGTAAAAAATCGACATTTTTAAAGATTGATGTCAACTATCCAATGAAGAAAAAAAAATCATTTAAAATATTGAATTGCAAACAAGATTTTTTATCATTAGCACTTTCCAACAAAGTTGAAAAGTGCTTATGCATTCGGTTTGTCTGGCTGTCTTTCCGCGCTCTAACTCACGTAAATATACTCGGATTGCCATGAAATTTTAGGACGTTATTGACGTTTACCCTAGCACGAACCCTATTGAAAATGAAATTTCTACCATGATTAGTTTATCTACAGGGAGAATCAAAAGTTTCCCATTACATTACGGCCTATGGGGAAAAATCGTTTCAAAAGAATTTTAAAGATATTATACCCTGTCATGCTTCTACAAGGTGCATTAAAATATGCATTCTATAAAATATAAGGTTAAAATGTAGCCATTATTCATTTACAGGGTCACACAAAATAATTTCATTAGATAATGGTAAAAGGGGGAATTGTGTGTGACATATTTTAAATATATTAAACTGTTTCATGTATAATAAAATTGATGTATGTCAATGAGACTTTGTATAAATTGTACGATACTGCCTTCTCTAATATAAAGTACATAGTATTTACAGGGACACAAAAAAGATTTCAAATAATACACTCTTTTCGAAGTACTGTATATGTATACGATGATAGCTGTTGAATGGATGAAATGCATTTTAATTATGATAAGCGCGTATAAGTTTCACTAAAGTTATGCATTTTATATGGTGTGTATAAATGGTATAGTTAATATACAGGGCTACTCAAAAGAGCTCGCCATCGTTGCTGAATATGAGCATAAATTACTAAAAGGTGATTCGTAAATTATGCATTATTACGCTGAACTGCATTGAATTTACTAAGAAATGATTGCAGAATATAGATAAAATGATATACAGGGCCACGGAAAAATTGGGTATATAGAGCCTATGAATGATAATTTATGAGAAAGTGATTTCAGTTGTTTTAAGAGTATTTTAGTTTAAAATAAATTTTATTTTAACACTGATGTGTAATAAAGGTACCAGGCAAACTACAAGGCTGAACAAAGTGTTCAAGTATGTTTCCATCTTTTAGAATAAATTGCTGAAAGAGAAATTTCAAGCTACTAAGCATTTTTTGCTGAACTAAATTTTCCCATTATATAGTATGTATATTAGCTGACAGGTCAAATACAGGGCTGTTGAATAGTACTTGAATACATATTTGGCTATATTTGGCTTTATATCGTTATTTACCTAAATAACGAAGTTTTGTTAAAGATTTCATGAAGAGTTGGAAAGTGCTTCATAATCTATGCTTAACGTATGATTTCTTTTACTTGTTTTATAAATTTCTTCAATATGATATGCATTAGGGAGCGTATCTCTTTGTTTGACTGAAGTAGCCTCGCAACACTTGTCAATTTCCTACATATTTGTGAAAAAATTCCAATGTAATCACTTATTTCTCTCCAACAAATAGAAATTTGTAAGTGTGTTTCTTTTTTTAGACATATTTTATATTTCATAAAAAATCTAATTTATATGATAAAAGAGTTTCACTATAAAAGAATAACAAAATATTATTTTATTCAATTACATTAGCATTTATATAGCGAAATGAGCTACTTTTAAAATATTTAAGATGATAAAATATACAATACAATATCTTTTTAAAAATATCTTGATGTCAGTTCTTGAAATCCTTAACTTTTCACTTCTCAACAACAGAATGTATTTCTCACTTGAAGTGGAAATAAAAGAAAAAAATTCGTTACGTCAAATTTTTTAACTTGCCATTTTGAAATTAAATTTGAGGAGACAGCTTGTGAGGATTTTTCTATTGTTTCATAGTATTTAAACTCCTTTTTTCATTTTTAAGCGGTTGTCTTTTTTTTCGCTACCTAGTTAAGTTTTATGCGTCAGTGCATGTCATTTAGTGTTGAATATTAACTAACATAACTTTGAATTTTATGTCGAACCAACATTTCTTAAAAGAAAACAAATATATTCCAGTAAATTATACAATTTGTCATATTAATATATATCATTAAAATGATATTTATAAAGATTCTTATTTGCATTTTAGTATTTTAAAATAATGGGTTTTTTTTCATTCGAAAGTTAAAGTCGATCTGTACAAAGAAAATTTTTACTTTTTTGATGTAGATTGAAAGTTTTAAGAAGTATTTTATGAAAATACTTTCACTTTCGAAACCGGTTTCGAATATGGAAATTTCCTTATTAAAAATATGTGCAAGCAAAGTCGAAGAAGTAAAAAAAAGACATTTTTAAAAGATATCTTTAATTTATAGAAATTATAATCTTTTCATAAATACAAAAGATATTTTTATGAATTTCTCCCACAGAATTTGCATTAATGAGCGGGTCTATTCGTTTGACAGAAGTAGCTTCTTAACGTAATTCTATTTCTTACATACTTTTGTAAACTTTTCTATTTTACATCCCCTATTTTTCTCGAACAAATAGGAACTTAAAGCGAATTTTCCTCTATCTTTAGACGCGTTTTATATTTCTTAACAAATCTAATTTATCTGGTATGGCCATATCACTACAAAAGAATAACAGAACACCATTTGATTCATTCACTTACATTTATATAGCGAAATGAAATTAATTTTGAAATACATAAAATGATAAAATATACAATGCAATAGCTTATCAAAAAAGACTTTGATGTCAGTTCTTGAAATATCCTTAATTTTTGACTTTTCAACAATAGAATGTATTTCTCACTTAGAAACTAAACAACAACAACAACAACAAAATACCGTCATTTCGAATTTTTTAACCTGCCATTTTGAAATTAAATTTGACGAGACAGCGTCTGAAGATTTTTCTGCTTTTTTATGTTATTTAAAAAGTCTTTTTTTTTTTCATTTTTAAGCGTTTGTCTTTTCTTTCGGTATTTACTTAAGTTTTATGCATTAGTGCATGTTATTTAATTTTGAATATTAAATTACATAATTTTAAATTTTATGTAGAACCAACATTTATTAAAAGACACCAAATAAACTTTTGTGAATTAAACAGTTTGCCATATTAAGATATAGAGTACATTAAAATGATATTTATAAAAATTCTCGTTTCCATTTCAGCATTTTAAAATGATATCTTTTTATGTATGAGAAAGTTATGGTCTATCTCTACAAAGAACGTTTTATAATTTTTCGATTTTGATTGTAGATTTTAAGAAGTAATTTATGAAAATACTTTCACTTTCAAAACCGGTTTCGAAAATGGAAAATGTCCTTATTAAAAGTCTGTAAACTAAACAGAAGAAGTAAAAAAAGACATTTTTAAAAGTTATTTTTATAAATTACTGAAAAAAAGAATTGAAGCGCGTTTCCCCTTTACCTTTAGGTGCATTTTATATTTCTTGACCAATATAATTTATCTGGTACGCAAGTTTCACTAAAAAAGAACAACAAACCATCATTTTATTTATTCCCATTAGCATTTATATAGCGAAATAAACTTACTTTTGAAATACTTAAGATGATAAAATATACTACAGTACAATGAATATCTTTCAAAAATGATCTCGATGTCAGTTCTTGAAATCCTTAACTTTTCACATTTCAGCAACAGAATGTATTTCTCACTTAGACTTAGAAAACGTCGAATTTTTAAACTGTCCTTTTGAAATTATATTTGAGGAGACAGCTTGTGAGGATTTTTCTACTGTTTTATAGTATTCAAACTGTTTTTTTTTCATTTGTAAGCGGTTGTCTATTCTTTCGGTACTTAGTTAAGCTTTATGAGTTAGTGCATGTTACTTAGAGTTGAATATTAACTTACATAACTTGGAATTTTAAACTGAACCAACATTTATTAAAAGACACCAAATATAAACTGCAAAAAATAATCTTGTAAAACAACAGAAAATATCTGAAAGCAAAAGTTGCCAGAGAATTCCTGTATGCTAGAATTTTTCTGTATCTACAGATATTCCTTGTCAACAGAAATTCTCTGGCAACTTTTGCTGCCGGAATTTTTCCGTATGTATAAATACTCCTTATACATACAAAATACAACATTTTTCTGGCAACTTTTGCTGCCAGAAATATTCGGTATGTGCAAGAAATGTGTGTGGTCAGATATTTCTTGGACACAAAATTTTTCTGGCGACTTTTGCTGTCAAATTTTTTTTGTTTGCACAAGAAACATCTGCGAGCAAGCACTATACATTATGCAGATGTTTTAGCGCATATTTAATGTACTATGGGTTTTAAAATAGAATGACTTATTTTAAAATATAGTAACTTGCAAATGATAGTAGTTTTTTTTTGTTGTTGTTGTTTTTTTAATATCTGTTACTATTTGCATTTTATTGAGTTTTAAAGTCAGACAATCCATTTGAGAACTCACAGTATCTTACTTCTAATCTCAATGTTTTAAAATAAAATTCTCAGAATTAGAAATATTTTCTAGTTAAATATGTATTAATTCTTTAGAATAGTCATTTTAAATCTATTTGATTACATTAATTTAATTAATTCTGAAATTTGAAGAAATTGGCTAGTACATCAGCAAATTGAATGAGTTCCCTCATGTCAGAAACTGATGCTGCCGAAATCTACATATTAATAAATTTTTTACTTTAGTTTCTTTTTTGAAAATGGTTTGAAATTAGTTATTTTTCACAAAAGATGTATATACGGTTATCTGTTGCACACTAAACATGAGTGATGATGGCGATAATGTGATCAAGAGAGAATAAGAACTGGGAAGAAGTGAATAATTTTGTAACCAAAGGCCAAATTAGTTATTCACACTCAAATTGTTTACTATCACAGTGAGTTTTTTATAATTTCAAATAAAATACTAACTAGTTCACTAAGTACCACAAAGTACACTGATGAGCAAAACTACACTCATTGTGTAAGAAATAAAAATATATAGTCAGTTTCATAACAATAAAAAAAATTTAGTAATATGCTCAGAAATAATAAAAATATATATATGATGCATATTTTAAAAGTTTTTGAGTATGATGAAATAAAATTAAATACTCGAAAAACTAAACTCTCCTCCCCCTCCATCCCCCCCCCAAAAATTGCAAAAATATGGTGGCTATCGAAATAAAAAACAAAAAATCCCTGATTTTTTTCTTGAGTAAATTTATCCGACTTCTTTGATTTTCATTATTAACAATATCCATATCATATTTTTAAATATATGTTGCATTTCTCATATAATACACTTATTCTAGTTTGTGGCATTATAATTCATGAAGGATCAGCACTGACAGTGTCCTTCCCTATTTACTAGATCCTGGGTCAGGTACAGCCTGACCCGCAGATTTTATTTTAAATCAACCCACATCCTGAAACGAACCCACAAAAATAAATTTCTGCAACACAACCCGAAGTATTTCAACCTGCAACCCAACCCCAACCCACAATGACATGAAAGAAAATCAGGTTTTAAAGCTATTATTTAAAAATGAACATACCTAAAGAGTGTTTTACAAAGGACCCCTAACTCTGAAAATCTGTAACTCGGAAACGGTGATAGATAGAAACATGAAACCAGTGGTGTGTTTATTAAAAAAATCGTAAGAATCTTATACATAAATCAAAAATTTTAGTTAAAAATAGCGCTCATAGATGGCGCTGAGAACGATAGGCGCTCTGCTGAGGCTGATATTGACATCACTTAGCACTGATGCGAATTAAGGAATTTTATGCGGAGTGGTTCTTGTTTGGAAATACTTTTATGACCCGATTTTGAATTCAGTCGATATAATTTTGATTTTGTTGACGTCAGCACAATAATAGACAAAAATAGTGTTCCATAGGAACGACTTCTTTAAAATTGAGATGCAAGAAAGAACAACATTCGAAATACCGTCTTTTATATACGTTGTTGTTTCTCGCATTGAATTCAAAATTGGGTCATAAAAGCAAAAGTGCATTTTTGAACAAGAACCACTCCGCACAAAACTCTTTAATTCACATCAGGTGCTAAGTGACGTTAATATGAGTCTCAGCACAGCGCCTATCGCTCTCAGCGCCATCTATGAGCGCTAATCTTAACTAAATTTTCTACACACCACTGGTTTCATGTTACTATTTATCACCGTTTCCGGGTTATAGATTTTTAACGTTAGGGGTCCTTTGAGAAACATCCTGTATATTCAAATGTAATTAAACCACTGAATAGTGGACACTTCAGGATCATTAATTAGAGTCAAACATTGAGTCAAGTTATTTTAAATAAATTTTTCGGCTCAGAATAAATCTAATTTTCTAACTGCAGACTGGGTTTACACGAGAAAAAATCTTGCAATTCATATATAGTTTTTTTTTGCCAATCAGGTTGGTGGGATTTTTATAAAATTTAAGCTCAATTAACGTTAGTAAATTATATATATATATACACATATATATATCGTCATCATCATCATCTTCATCAACTGTTTTCGATCCACTGCTGGATGTAGGTCTCCCCCAGATTTTTCCAATGTTTTCTGTCAAGTGCTTTCGTCATCCAATTTACACCAGCCACTTTTCTAATTTCGTCACTCCATCTAACTTGCGGTCGTCTTGTTGGTCGTTTTACATCTATGGGATACCACTGTAGTATATTTGTGCTCTATCTATTGTCTTGTCTTCTTGCAATGTGCCCAGCCCATTTCCATTTTAACTGTTTGATTCTTTCAATGATGTCAAAAACTTTTGTCTGACCTCTTATCCAGGTTATCTTCTTTCTGTCTCTTCTAGTTATGCCTAACATACATCTTTCCATACTTCTCTGTGTTGTTTGTAGTCTTTGTATCATCCGTTTTGTTAGTGTCCATGTTTCTGCTCCATAAGTTAATGCAGGTAAAATACATTGATTAAATACTTTTCTTTTCAAACAAAGAGGCATATTACTCTTCAGAATAATATTGTTCTTCCCAAAAGCACTCCACCCATTTTTTATTCTTCTATTGATTTCATTCATGATACTATTATTCGATGATATTTCCTGTCCTAGGTACACATAACTTTGCACTTCTTTAATCTCAGTGTTCTTGTAGACAATTTTCCTTTTTGGTGTAAATGAATTAAACATCACATTAGTCTTTTCTAAATTTATTTTTAATCCCACATTGATGCTAGCTTCTGCAAGTTCTTTTAGCATAATTTCCAATTCTTCAGGACTGTTACTGAAAATTACAATGTCATCAGCGAACCGGAGATGACTTAAATATTCCCCATTTATTCTAATACCTTTGTTTTCCCAATCCAGCTTCTTGAAGATATTTTCTAAGACAGCATTAAAAAGCTTAAATGAAATGGTGTCTCCTTGTCTTACTCCTCTTCCGAGCTTGATCTTCGCTTTTCCTTTATCTAAACGGATGGTTGTTGATGCTTTCTTGTAAATCTTCTTTATGATATTGATGAAAGGTTTGTCTATACCAATGTCTTCCAGAGATTCTACTACTGCTGATGTGTAGACGAAATCAAATGCTTTTTCATAATCAATAAAGGCATGGCAGAGCGGTAAATTATATTCTTTATGTTTTTCTATGAGTTCCCTTACTGTTTGGATATGATCCATTGTGCTGAATCCACTTCGGAATCCTGCTTGTTCTCTAGGTTGAGCTGAGTCCAGAGCTGATTCAAGTCTTATCGTTAAAACTTTGGTGAAAATTTTATAAATTACGGACAGTAAGCTGATCGGACGGTAATTTTTAATGTTTTCCTTCTCTCCTTTCTTATAAAGTAGCACCATCACAGCATTATTCCAATCTTCAGATACATCTGACTTCTTGAGACATTTGGAAAACAGTAAGGATAGCCTTTTTGCTAATTCTTCTCCAGCTTCTTTGATAAGGTCAATTGTAATTCCATCTTCTCCAGGGCATTTACCTTTTTTCATAAATCTAATAGCTTGTAAAACTTCATCTGTCATCACTGGGATTATCTCGTCAGTTTCTGCTAAGATTTCTTGTTGATCGTGTACGTTGATTTCCCTCTGATCTTCACATTTATATAGATCATTATAGAATTTTTCAACAATGTGTACTATTTCGTTGCTGATTTTGGTGATTGTTCCATCTGCTCTCTTCAGTGCAAAAATACCTTTTCTTCCAACACATAACTTGCGCTTAGCTTATTTTAAGCTTCTGTTATCTTCCAGAACTTTTTTAACAAGATCACAGTTAAATTTTCTGATATCTTCTGTAACGCATTTTCTTACTGTTTTACATAATTCAGCATATTCAATTCTTGATTTAGGATCATTTTTCTTCATTTTAAATTCTCTGCGTTTTTTCATCAATCTTCTTGTTTCTTCTGTCATTTTCTTTGTCTGTTTTATTTATGCATCACCGGCTATCTCCTTTGTAATTTCTTGTAGAATATTGGTTAGCTTCTTGTTCATTATTGTAACATCTTGCTCTTCTTCTAAAGTTGATTGAAGTACTTGGAAACGATTTTGAAGTTCCAAATGAAATTCTTCTTTGTGTTTCTGGAGGTTTATAATATCGATTGATTTTTTTGAGTGTAGCAAAAGCTTCATTCTTTCCACTTTGCTATTTAACAGCAGTTTGCATCTAACCAATCTGTGATCGCTTCCTGTATTGAAGTTATTGAGAACGCTGCAGTCCTGAATAAGATACTTTTTGTTGGTCAAGATGTAGTCGATTTCACTTGTTGAGCCATTTGCACAACGCCATGTCCATTTTCTTTGTGGCTTTTTCTTGAAAAAAGAATTCATGATATACATCTGCTCACATTCTGCAAATTCAATCAATCTGTTTCCTCTTTCATCTCGCATACCATATCCATGATTTCCTACAGATAATTCACCTTTCTTTTTCTCTCCAATTCTAGCATTCCAGTCTCCCATTATTAATTTTATATAGCAATTTCCCTTTTGATGCATTGAAGCTACTTCTTCTTAGAAATCTTCAATTTCTTCATCAGAATAACTAATTGTTGGTGCATAAACTTGGGTAATTTCCATCTTGTATCTTTTGGACACTTGTATTACTAATCTTGCAACTCTATCTGATGCACTATCATATTCTACAATATGATTTTCCCACTTTTTATGAATCAGAAATCCTACACCACTTGTCCTTCCATCTTCCGTTCCTCTGTAGTATAAAACATGTCCGCTCGCAAGATCAATCTTTTCTTCTCCTTTTCTTCTTACTTCACATAATCTTAAAATGTAGCAGTTGATCCTATCTAACTCTTCTTCAAGTTCCTGTAAACGGTTTTCAGAAGATAGGGAATGTCCGTTGTACGTAGCCAAGGTCATCAACTTATGACAGCCAAGCCGAGCCCGGTGATTCTTAGCACCCTCTGTCTTCATGTCTGTCTGATCGCTGCCTTAACCAGGAACATGCAGACTACCGGGAACTGAGGGCCGTGATTTGTTTTGTGTATTCATGGTAAAATAAGGGGGGTTGTGGCCAAATCCCTCCACGCTGGCCAAGCGGGTTGGAGGAAACCCATCCGCGTTCGTTCCCCTTGCAGTAGACAAGAGTACGAACAGGCTGTACCGATGGAAGGTGAGGATTGGACATTAAGTCTCTGTTCCCAGCTGATTCCTTTAAGTCCTCCTAGAAGGCAATCAAAGGGTCTTTTCCTGGTTGATAAGCAGAGGCTATTAAACAGCCCATATATATATATATATTTTTTTTTTTTCATCAGAAAGATGAGGCCGATCTATACAAAGAACGTTTTATATTTTTTCGATTTTGATTGTTGATTTTAAGAAGTATTTTATGAAAATAATTTCAATTTCAAAACCGGTTTCGAAAATTGAAATGTCCTTATTAAAATATCTTTAAATAAAATCGGAGAAGTAAAAAATAGACATTTTTAAAGATATCTTTTATAAATTACAAAAACTATATTTTTTTATGAATACAAAAGATATTTTTTTTCTGTAGAAATTGCATTAGCGAGCGGATCACTTCATTTGACAGACGAACCCTCTTAACGTAATTCTATTTCTTGCATGTTTTTGAAAACTTTTCCAATTTACATCACGCCCCACCAGTGGCCGAGAGGTTTTGCCCTTTCAGCTGGTAGACGGCAGGTGCTGGGCTCGAACCGAATCACGGCTGTCGGCCTAACTGTTCGGAGATTTCATGATTTTCTTCGAACCTTGCTTAAATACGGGTTAGGTTCCCTTAGAAAGACCCCCACGAAGGGGACTCCTCCCCTGGGCCTATATCCGTAGCGCAGATAACACAGGCCTACAAAAAGAAATTTTTTTTTTGGTGCCTGGGATTTTACAACTGATTTTGGATATTTTTGGGACGCTGATTCCAAATATGCAATCAGTTTTTCTCTATCAGCTCTACTTTTTTAGATATGCAAAGCGAACTAAAGATTTTTTAGAACTAAAGTGACCTTGAACACTTAAACTGACCTTATGATACATAGCCCTGTAACGACGCTCAAGGCGATTAGAAGGACGTTGAAATACCACAAGATCTTAAAAAAAGAAATGTGCAAACAAAACTGAAGATCTGCGCATCCTTATGATTTCGCGCAGCTCATCCATAAAGCCAAATGTAAAAGCCTCCAAGAGATAAGGTTAGTTTCAGAGTTCGCTCCATGGAAACAAAACTGGCTTTCTTTGACTTTTTAAAATTTTTGAACTTCCCTGATATTTGTGTTTAAGGTAGAATTCGTATCAATTTAACGTAAAACTCGTAGTGTTGTAGATTGTTGTGTTTGCGTTGTAGAATGGAATTTAAATGAGTTCAAGTAGAAAAAGTTGTATAAATCATCGAGATAAGTTTTGCTACATATGCGGAGAATAAAAGTTGAAAGAACACAGAAAATATGTTACTGACTTTGTAAAGAGAGCTTATCTTGGATACTTTGGGGTTAGACTTGGTGATCAGGATAAAATCTGCGCACCGCAACAGGTCTGTAAAACTGGTTCAAAGCATTTATGACAGTGAGCTGACGGAAGAGAATAAGTCTCAAATTCGGTTTACCAATGGTTTGGAGAGAACTCCAAAACCATTTCTATGACTATTATTTCTATCTAGCACTGGAATACTATTTGAATTAATCGAAACAATTGTAATAAGAAAACTTATCCTGATTTAGTGTCTTCAAGACCCCCACTTCCTCACTCAGAGGAACTACCGATCCCAACGTTTCATCAGCTACTAGAGCTTAGTGAGGATGAATATTGTCCTTCTGATCATCTTTTAGATAGCTGTGAAGCTAACAGTGATTATGAGGAGACGTCATCAATGCCTAAATTTTTCAACCAGGTTGATTTAAATGATTTCAAAAGATATTTCAATGTTTTAAAAGAAGCTTCTGAATTACTGGTTGGTTTCAAGATTAAAAGACAAAAATTTATTAGAACAAAGAGCCAAACTTACATTTTATCACACAAGACAAAATTGTCTACTACCCTACTTCTCTTAAAAAAACATTCTTGTATTTTGTAATGAATTTAGAGGACTGTTAGAAAAATTGGTTGTTCCTAAATATTCTCCAGATGATTGTCCTTGGACAGCAAAGAAGTTACACAAAATACTATTGTTTTTCTATTTTTGGGATAGCAGGGATAAAACACACCACTAGATTAGAAAAGAGAGGCCTAAGAAAGAAAACATGGATATTAGAGAAAGGAATGTTATTAATAAAATTTTAGTTGGGCAAAAGAAAATCATACTTTCTGCACTGCATATCAAGCTCTGTCCTATGAAGCAGTTTGTGTAAATTTTCCATAAGAACGGGTCATGATTTGCATATATAAGATAAAAATACCCGAATTGGGTTATGAAGATATTAAAGCAGGAATGTCTGACGGACAACAAATAAGACAACTGATAAAGGATCCTGCTTTCGTAAATTCAATGAATGAGGCTGAATAAAAAGCCTGGACTTATTTTGTGGCAGTTCACAAAAACATTCCGGGCAAATGCAAAAGAGAAATCTATGTAGAACTGGTAAATGAAAAGCATAATAGTTTTAAATCTCTTGGGTGTACTAGAAGCATTAAAGTGCACTATTTACATTGCCACTTAGAGTATTTTCTTGAAAATAAAGAAGGCACGAGTGATAAACATCCCGAAAGATTTCACCACAATATTAAGACTATGGAGGACCGCTACCAAAAAAGATGAGATATCCAAAGGGTTTCAGATAACAGTTTGAGTTTAAAAAGACACTGTTCTAAAATATATTCCAGAATATCACGGAAAAGAAGCTTCCGAAGCATTCAATGAGAATCAGTTTCATCAGTGACGTTTTTCTCTATTTTTGTGAGTAAAAATATTTGCACAATATAATTAAAAAATTATTATTTCAATATGTGTATATCATAATAATAAAAACTAACATTTGTGTATTATAAAAAATACAAATCCTGTATTTATTTTATTTTTACATACATGGATTTACCTTAAAATAATGAAACATATATTACACAAAAAGTTGTTTATCTTAAAAAACTGAGCTGATAGAGAAAACCTAATGCCATATTTGAATTCAGGACATAAAATTCATATAAAATCAGCTAAAAATACCCCGGCACCAAAACAGCTGTTGACCAGTGTAATCGGCCGTCAAAAAAAAATCAAACCAAACCAACTTACATCACCTATTTCTCTCGAATAAATAAAAATTTGAAACGCGTTTTCCTTTTTCTTTAGATACGTTTTTATATTTCTTCAAAAAACCTATTTATCTGGTACTATGACACAGTTTTATTAAAAAAGAATCACAAAACATCATTTTATTCTTTCACATTAGCATTTATATAGCGAAATGAATTACTTTTGAAATACTTGAGATGATAAAATATACAATACAATAAATATCTTTTCAAAAAAGACCTCGATGTCACTTCTTGAAATCCTTAACTTTCACATTTCAGCAAAAGAATGTACTTCTCACTTGGACTGAAAAAAAAAAAAAAAAAAACATCGAATTTTATAATGTGGTATTTTGAAATTAAGTTTGAGAATGCAGCTTGTGAGGATTTTTCTATTGTTTTATATTATTCAAAGTGTTTTTTTTTTCCTTTTTAACCGTTTGTGTTTTCTTTCGGTACTTAGTTAAGTTGTATACTTTAGTGCATTCCATTTAGTGTTGAATATTAAATTTTATGTCGAACCAACATTTGTTAAAAAACACCAAATATGCTTTAGTAAATTAAACAGTTTGCCATATTAAGATATAGAGTACATTAAAATGCTCTTTATAAAGATTCTCGTTCGCATTTCAATATTTTAAAATGATCTTTTTCATCAGAATGTTGGGGTCGATCTGTACAAAGAGCGCTTTATATATTTTTTCGATTTTGATTGAAGATTATGAGAAGAATTTTATAAAAATACTTTCACTTTCGAAACCGGTTTCGAAAATGGAAATGTTCTTATAAAAAATTTGTAATAAAAAATGGAAGAAGTAAAAAGAAGTCATTTTTAAAGCTATTCTTTATAAATTAAAATAGATATAATTTTTAATATTTTCACATTAGCATTTATATAGCGAAATGAATTTACTTTTGAAATTCACAAGATGATAAAATGTACAATAAAATAACCTTTCAAAAAAGATCTTGATACCAGTTCTTGAAAATCCTTATCTTTCAACTTCTCAATAATAGAAAGTATTCCTCACTTAGAAACTAAAAAAAATACCGTCATTTCTAATTTTTTAATCTGCCATTTTGAAATTAAATTTGAGGAGACAGCTTGTCAGAATTTTTCTTCTGTTTTATATTATTCAAATCTTTTTTTTTTCCATTTTTAAGCAGTTGTCTTTTTTTTCGCTACTTAGTTAAGTTTTTATGCGTTAGTGCATCTTATTTATTGTTGAATATTAACTAACATAACTTTAAATTTTATGTCGAACCATCATTTATAAAAAGAAATCAAATATACTTTATTAAGTTAAGCAATTTTTTGGCATCAGAAAATTGAGGTCAGTCTGTACAAAGAACGTTTTATACTTTTTTTAATGTTAATTGAAGGTTTTAAGAAGGTTTTATGAAAACACTTTCACTTTTGAAACCGGTTTCTAATATGGAAATTTCCTTATTAAAAATATATGCAAACAAATTCGAAGAAGTAAAAAAAATACATTTTTAAGATATCTTTAATTAATAATAATTATAATTTTTTCATAACTATAAAAGATATTTTTATGAATTTCTTTCATAGAATTTGCCTTAGCGATCGGGTCTTTTCGTTTGACTGAAGTAGCTTCTTAACGTAATTCTATTTCTTACATACTTTTGTAAACTTTTCTATTTTACATCACCTATTTCTCTCGAACAAATAGAAACTTGAAGAGTATTTCCCTTTTTCTTTAGACATATTTTATATTTTTTTAAAAATCTAATTTATATGATAAAAGAGTTTCACTATAAAAGAATAACAAAATATTATTCTTTCATTCACATTATCATTTATATAGCGAAATGAACTAATTTTGAAATATTTAAGATGATAAAATATACAATACAATATCTTTTTAAAACAATGCCTTGATGACAGTTCTTGAAATCCTTAACTTTTCACTTCTCAACAACAGAATGTATTTCTTACTCGAAGTGAAAAAAAAAAAAAAAAAAAAAAAAAAAAAAAAAAAAAAATCCTTCACGTCGAACTTTTTATCCTACCATTTTGAAATTAAATTTGAGGAGACAGCTTGTAAGAGTTCTTTTACTATTTTATATTATTCTAGCTGCTGTTTTTTCCCTTTTTAAGCGTTGTCTTTTCTTTCGGTACTTATTTAAGCTTTATGCGTTAGTACATGTCACTTATTGTTGAATATTAGCTAAAATAACTTTGACTTTTATGTCGAACCGAAATTTATTAAAAGAAACTAAATATATTTTATAAATTAAACAACTTGCCACATTAATATAAAGCATTAAAGTGTTATTTATAAAGATCCTCGTTTGCATTTCAATACTTTAAAATGACGTTTTTTTTCCTTTTTTATAATTAGAAAGTTGAGGTCTGTCTTTGCAAAGAACATTTCAGCATTTCATACTTTTTCGATTTTGATTGTAGATTTAAAAAAGTATTTTATGAAAATACTTTTACTTTCGAAACCGGTTTCGAAAATGGAAATGTTTTTATTAAAGATATCTGTAAACAAAATCGAAGAAGTAAAGTTAAAAACCACATTATTTTAAAAGATATTTCTTATAAATTAGAGAAAGTGTAATTTTTTAAAAATACAAAAGATATTTTTTGTAAATTATAAAAATTATAAAATTTTATAAATACAAAATATATTTCTTCCATAGAAATTGCATTAGCGATCGGGTCTTTTCGTTTGACTGAAGTAGCTTCTTAACATAATACTATTTCCTATATGTTTTTGAAAACTTTTCCAATTTATATCACTTGTTTATCTTGAACAAATCAAAAATTTGCAACGCGTTTCTCTCTATCTTTAAACACATTTTTTATTTCTTAATAAATCTAATTTATCCGGCATGAGAGTTCCACTATAAAAAAATAACAAAGCATTTTTTTATGGATTCACATTAACTTAAATATAGTGAAATGAACTTACTTTTGAAATATTTAAGATGATATAATATACAATGCAATATCTTTTCAAAATATATCTTGATGTCAGTTCTTAAAATGCTTAACTTTTCACTTCTCAACAACAGAATGTATTTCTCACTTGAAGTGGAAAAAAAAATCCTTCACGTCGAATTTTTTAAATTGCCATTTTGAAATTAAATTTAAAGAGACAGCTTATGTGGTTTTTTTCTACTATTTTATAGCATTAAAACTTTTTTTTTTCATTTCTAAGCAGTTGTCTTTTCTTTCAGTACTTAGTTAAGTTTTACCCATTAGTGCATATCATTTAGTGTTGAATATTAACTTACACTTTCACTTAACTTTAAATTTTTTGTCTTGTAATCCTTAAATTTTTACTTCTCAACAAACTAATGTATTTCTCAGTTAGAAAGTAAAAGAAAAAAAATCCATCTCGTCAAATTTCTCAACCTGTCACTTTGAAATTAAATATGAAGAGACAATTTATGACAGTTTTTCTACTATTTTATGTTATTCATTTTTCTTTTCAAGAGCTTGTTTTTTCTTTCGGTACTTACAAGGAAGGTCTCCATACTCGTCATACTCAGATTTTTTTTTAAATACTAATTAAACTACTCATGTATTTAATAAAGTATCAGTGAAAATCAGCGGCGGAATCACCTTTGAAATTATGTAAAAAAATAAAGTATTTTCGAATATTTGGCGTAAAAAGACGAAAGAGTCACTCGATTTGGGGAGCAACCTTTTTCCTCGCCAAAAGCAAACGATTATATTGCAACTCAAAATTGTTGGATATTTGGAATGCGTGTAAATGGTATTTCATTAATTTACACACAAACAATGAGAGATTTTAATATATTTTATACATATATATATGGGTGATTCTCAAAATAGGGGACTATTTCAAAAATGAAATTAAAAAAAAAATAACTGTTAGCAAATTTTCTGAAAAAAATAGGTGTTGTTAATATAGTATTAGGTATACTGTCAATGTAGTCAGCAGAGCTAAATATTTAAAAATTAACTTAAAAAATAATTAGTATTTTTTGAGTCATGTTAATGACAAAACAAATTGCATGGAATGAATATATTATGAAATTTTTATTTTCTTCCTGTTTAAATATTTTTTTTTCTATATTTATTAGCCTTCTTTTTCAGCAAATGGTTTCCATTTTTACATATATACATATAAGGAGAATAAAATCATTACCAAAGAGCAAACTTTGTTACATGGAGCAACATTCTGACACTATCAATGTAAGAAGCTGTCTTAGGATTTTCTTACAGATTTAATGCATATTTTAGGGATAATTAATGTAATACCTAAATTTATGCGTAAAATTAAACTTTATAAAGGATTCAATATAAGCACTGGTTACATTTATGTACATAGGAGTCTTTAGCATGGACAGAAAAACCATGCTAATGACACTGATAGCTGTCCATGCTAATGACAAATTTTAATTTAAATAAGATTATGAGCTATAATATAATCACAATGTAATAGTCCTTTCTGGGGCTTTTTAAAACACAAAAGTTCTATGCAAATAAATAAAATAAAAATTTTAACTATAAAATAAACATGAAAATTATTATCCATTCTAATGACATACAATTGATGTACGCCCCTAATATTCAACTTCTTTTCTTAAAATACAATACATGCTTCTATTTTCTGGCTAGGATAAAATGGCTACTTGTTGCTATAGAGAAACTTTATATTTTCAAACTATTGTCATATGTGAAAATGAAATTTTGATTAATAACCAGCTGTTATAGTATGAGCTTGTTTTGAAAATCGAGTATGGGGGACAAACTTTAATTCTTTTTTTATGTACTATAATTTTATTTTTAAAAAGAAATTTATTGGATAAATCCTCTCCTTGATTAATATAAAAAAAGAATAACATTTGTTTATTTTATAAACATGATATTAACTCTTGAAAAATGCTAGCATACACAAGGCACAGCTGCTGTGGACATCCATGCTAATGACATTTTGAATCTTTATTCTGTTATTTTAAGGTGTTTTTAACTAAAAAGTGAGTAATTCTTGAGTGCAAATAATGAATAATATTAAGAAAAACATATCTAAATATAAAAACATGACAGAAAACCTCTCAATTTTTTTTTTGTATGCCGAAAGACATACGTTGTCCCCTATTTTGAGAATCACCCATATACATGTTGTATTACATATATATATTACTTGTTGTTGTCGATATTTAATTATTCACTGGAATTTTTTTTATAGATAAAATAATCATATTGAGAAAAATTTTCTTTATACGTTTAAGCATATTCAAAAATAAAACCAGATGTTTCCATAGCAACAAAATCTAATCGACAATTCTCAATAGGACTTTGAACTTGAAACAAATTTAATTAATTTAAATTATGAATTTCGTTTTAAATCTCAAATTTTGATGATTAAATTTGAATGTAAATACAATATAAATATCGATATAAAAAATTTACTTAAAGAAAACTAAAACTTATAAAACTAAAATTATTTCAATTAAATTTATCAAAACAAGTTCAATATGAAACTTTTTTTACTTGAAGCGTATTTGACATAAAGTATTTTTTTAAATTTCTTTCCATCGCCAACCGGCAATAAATCGCCAAAAAACGAAATTTTCATTAATTTTTTACGGATACTGAATGGAAGTTCCGCCGAAATTTTTTTCATAAACGTATATATCCCCATGAGAATAACATTCTGTAATTTTTTCAGATTTTTCGGGGTATGCCCGTGTGGGGACCTTCCTTGTTAGTTAAGTTTTATGCATTCTTTCATGCCATTTAGTATTGAATACTAACTTAGATAAATTTAAATTTTATGTTGAATCAACATTTATTAACCTTTTAAGACCTGATGTATCCTATAGAATACACATCTTTACATTGTTTTTTCACGTATAAAAATAATTTTCTTAAAATAAGATAAAATTAGTGTGAATAGAGCCTACCATAGCCGACTATATACTACCGGCTAAGCCATTTCGCGAAAAACCGCCGAAAAAGTGAAGCTGGATTCAGCTTCAAACCCTGAACCATTTCATTGGATCACGTGTGAGTCCACGTGACGCAAACTCTGCCCAAATTAGTTTTCTGTTCTGTGCACATGGCTCGGCACATGTTCATTGTTTTGGTTCAGGGTTTGCACGATTGGTTAGAATAACTTGGGCAAGGTATAGAGTCTTCTGGCGGGAGACCTCATACATTAATCTCAAATAGACGGGCCTATAGATCTAGTGGGCCATGGCGTAACATATAGCAGAACTAAACAATATAGTTATTTGTTTCTTGAAGTGCTTTTTTTTGTGAGCTACGCTTTATGTAAAATGCCTTGGAGCAGAAATGTGCGAAATGTACAAAAATGAAAATGTAGATATTTTTTCTGTGTGCTAAGATACCATTTGTTGATGCCATTAGTAATTGAAAATTATTAAATATAATTAAATTTTATGCTTTTTAAACATTTTTGCAATGCAGAAAGTGAAATGAAATTTAAAAAATCCTAAGAAATTGCAAATATATTTATATATTATTGTTTTGAGTCTTCATGTATCAACAAATTTTATGTACAAAAAAATTTTTTTGTTGTTGTTCAATCTTTATTAGTTATCAGTTTGTTAACATAAATCCATAATTGAAATTTAAAACAAAGTGCAGAAATAAATCTTGGAATATTAAAAGTTTAAAAAATATACTTTAGCAAATAAAACAGTTTGCCATATTAAGATATAAAGTAAAATAGAATGTTATTATAGATCATTGTTAATTGCTGGGTCCAAGCGTTTGAAAACCTTAAAATGCAAAGTAGCTCTTTGTGTGTATGTAAGCTATGTTTTTGAAAATATGATGAATACTTCCTATAAAAACATAGCAGGCTTCTGATTATGCAAACATTATACTTAGGGGAAAAATGTTTTTCTCCTAACTGTAGCTAAAAAAAAAAAAAAAAAAAAAAGAAAAAGAAAAGAAAAGGCTTGATTTTTTGTTTTGTTTTGTTTTGTTTGCAGAATGCAGTAAAAACCGTCATATATATATATATACAGGGTGTCCGAAAAGTCTGGAAACGGCCGAATAACTCGAGAAATACATATGAGATTGAAAAACGTAAATATACGTGTGAAATATTTTTAAATAAGCTACTCTGTGATACCAAATTTGATCTTCGAAACCGACCCCCTGGGGGTCAGAGGGGGTCCAACTTTGAAATCTTAAATTATAACCCCCATTTTTTATTGCAGATTCGGATTCTACGGACAAAAATACGTAACTTTTGCATTTGATGTTTATTTCAAATCTTCGTTTATCACGGTGTAATCGAGCATATTAAATCGATAGATATTCCCGCTTTTCCAACGGGATTTTCCCTAATCGAAACTGATTGGGCAGAATTTTTGACGTCAAATTCCTCGTCTTTTGTAGCAATAGCGTTTCCTGAAAATCACCCGTGGCGATTATTTCAATAGTGCTACACTGTTAAACATTTGACCCATTTGCTTCAGCGTCACTCCACAGCTATTATAGAATATCTCTTTTGTGATCAATGAGAATGCTCCATAACACAGTAAATTAATCGTTTTCTAAAAAAGCGGTGAAGTGACGATGCAGCAAAAGGGTCAATTTTTTTACAGTGTACTTTACTGTGTTATGGAACATTCTCATTGGTCATGAAAGAGATATTCTATAAAAGCTGTGGAGTGACGCTACAGCAAATGGATCAAATTTTTAACTGTGTAGCACTACCGAAATAATCGGCACGGGTGATTTTCAGGAAACGCTATTATTGCAAAAGACGAGGAATTTGATGTCGTAAATTCTCCCCAATTAGTTTCGATTAGGGAAAATCCCGTTGGAAAAGCCGAAATATGTACCGATTTAATATGCTCAATTACACCGTGATAAACGCGGATTCGAAATAAACATCAAATACAAAAGTTACGTATTTTTGTCCGTAGAATCCGAATCTGCAATAAAAAATGGGGGTTATAATTTAAGATTTCAAAGTTGGACCCCCTCTGACCCCCAGGGGGTGTGTTACGAAGGTCAAATTTGGTATCACTGAGTAGCTTATTTAAAAATATTTAACACGTATATTTACGTTTTTCAATATCATATGTATTTTTCGAGTTATTCGACCGTTTCCAGACTTTTCGGACACCCTGTATATATATGCATTCTGCTGTTAACACCTTTTTTCACTATACATAGCCCGGAAGTTGGAAGCACAGACTATCACCTCATCAAGTTCACGACTGAAATTCCTGAATTAATTAAAAATGAATTTGCATATTAAAATGAAATCGATCTGCTAAGTCATATATTGACGGAAAACACTTAAAACTAGATTTTAGGGGTTGACTTGTAGATTTACGATTGTGTTTTTCTGCTCTCAATTTTCTATGTTTTCATATATTTGGGTGCAGAAAACACAATTGTAAACCTACGAGTCAACCTCTAAAATCAAGTTTTCAGATGTTTTCAATGAAGACATGAATTGATAGACGATTGCGTTGTAATGATTTGTTGTTTAATATGCAAATCGAATTTTAGCTAATTCTGAATTTTCACCATGCAATTCGATGAGGCGATTGTAAGCTCCGCACCCCCCCCCCCCAGTCTATAAAGGCACTTAGACCAGTGAGGTATCTTTCCTAAGGATCTTATATACAGTGTAGTTATTTGATAAAATGGAGGATTAAAATCAGTTAATAAAAATTTATACAAAAAATGTATCAGCATATATCATAAATTGTGGGTATGAAATCTTCGTATAAATTTAGTTTTTTTTAAATCACTGAAACAAATTTTTTATAGGTGTATTTTTGAATGCTCATTAATATTCCTAAAAGTTTCATTTACATATAAAGTAAAAATATTGCGTTAAAATAAAATTTGGGCTGTTACTAACCATTTGCATAATGTTAAAAGATAGAAAACCAACGATTATAAATGCACCAATAAAGTAAGAAACGGGAGCAAACAGCTCTTTCGAATCTACTATCGAGATACCTCTTCAGTGCAAAAACTCAGCGAGCTAGACAAAGCAAAACTGAGCAAACTTCGCTCAGTTTTGTTTTGTCTGGCTCGCTGAGTTTTTGCACTGAAGAGGAATCTCGTTAGTAGACTCTAAACAGCTGCTTGCTCCCTTTTCTTACTTTATTTGTGCATTTATAATAGTTGGTTTTCTATCTTTTAACATTTTTGCACAAAGGCTTTATTTGCTGCTTTAATCATTTGTAAAATGGTTGTAGTTTTCGGTCAAAAATGGATATGGTAGTGTCTACATTTTATTTTTAAGCACTTAAGATATATTCACCTAGAAAGATTTTTTTTATTGCGAATTTCTAGCGATAGCTAGATTCAAAGATCCCGACCCACCTCCCGAATAACCGGACATCAGGTTGGGGGGGGGGGGGGGGAATCAAAAAATGAAACTGTACAAAATTAAAATGAAAATTGTTTAAATTAAAGATAACGAAACGCGGGAAGTGTGTGATATGAGCTCTGAAGTTATCGAACGGTAGCAGCTGCATCGAGCTTATTATTACTAAACCGTTAGCTGAGCATTTGCATTAAATGATCCCGACTCTGAATCCGGTAAACTTAAATCATCTGAATCTGAATCTAACATGATAACTTGATTAGAATTTCATTTTCCAAGTGGTTATTATACATTGGGAAAATATTTTTTTCAGTTTAACTTACTTTGCTTTCCCCTGTTACAATTAATAGAATAACAAATACATCTCAATTCACAAGTACAAAAGAGTAATGTAACCATTTTTAAGAAAAATAATGACATGCTAAAATAATACAATAAATTACTCTGTTCAATAGCAGATAATTACAAATACCCTTGTTAAAGAGAAAATGTTTTAAAAAAAACACAGAAATAAATTCATCATCCAAAAACTTATTCAACTTTCTTATTACATCATTAAGTAGCATTTAAACAACATCACAAAGAGAAACAGGAGTACATTTTCCGTTTCATAATGCGAAATAATTGCCTAAAGAAATGACATTTCGGTGATGTTTAAAAAAACGGATTGTTTGGAAGTAAAATATAATAAAAATGCATGTGAAATAAATGTATCTACTACTGCTTTACTAATTATCTTTATTGGAATTCTATCATTGATAACAATTCGTTCAATTTAGGAAATGTCGTCAAATTGACTTATTCAGATTGTACTCAATAAGTTAATTTATTTATTAAGACAGACTATATGCATTATTGTCGTATGTTTTTAATTATTTAGATAATATTAGGTAAAGGTATGAATGAAATTTTATTGAAATTAGTGGGAAAAAAAGCACATTTTGCATAGAATTTTCATATGTATGAATTTTTATGAAATTTGTGAAATGTATTTTTAATCTATTAAAATACAAAAATAGAGACCACCGGATGTCCCATATTTTTTTCTTTAAAAAAATTATAAAAAATGAAGGAATTGTTTTATTCAAATGTAGTCTGTAACAAATATTTTCAAATGCAAGCGAATTTTTTTTTTTTTTTTTTTTTTTTTTTTTTTTTTTTTGATAAATAAATATAAATGTACTGAAAGTTTTTATCAATAGAGGGCATTTCATACATTCCAATCATATAAATATAGAAATTATTTCCTGTAAATTGCAAAGTGAAAGAGTAACAACTTATTTCCAATTTTCCTGTTACCGGTGCAAATGTACCTGTTTCAATGTGATTTTGAATTTGGCGGGTAACACATTACTGACGAATCTCTTTTATTTTAGCCAGGAATCGCCTGTTAAAATTTTAAAACTATTTAGGACACAGAAAGCACCGTCCGAACAGAGCCGACCGTGGCCGAATTTTTAAGACAGCACGCCACTAATCGCTTGAGAGCGTAGGTGGCAGGGCCGTAGCTAGAAGTGAATAATAGTGGGGGGGGGGGGGGGCTCAACAGAATTTAGGGGCAGCTCATGATTTTTTTGTCTCTCTCTGACATAGAAAGATAAACGAGTGCATATTCACATTGTAGATAGTATGTTTCTTATTAAATTGTTGTATAAACTTTATTTTATGCTAAGAAAACTAGATGATGATGAAAATTTTGAGTGTATGACTGGTACAAAATTAAACATCATGCTAGCTTCATATGTACAAATAAGTGAGAGAGGTGTTGAAACACTTATTTTAGATACAATTTAGTAATTTTGCAGAACTCTGAAAAGGTCTAAAAAATAAATTAGTTTTTTGGACAGAATTTCATTTGAATTTTTGGAACAGAAATTCATTGAGTGACCTCGGAATCTTTTCCAGGGGGGGGGGGGCTGAGCCTCCCATAGCTCTCCCTTAGTTACTTCCCTGGTAGGTGGGTTGCATGATCAATTCCAGCTGGCTCCGTTTCACATTCTTTGGAAAGCTCCTGGTTAAAATTCTCTGGTGCTATGAATTTTCTTGTACTATCTCGTTTTTATATATTGACGATGACTTATAAGCAGATACCCGATGTCAAGCACACAAGTAAGATATGTGTGTTCAATAATTAAATAAATAAAGCAGTGAATAAAGGAAAGTGCCCTCGAAACTCTTTCCGTCGTTCATCATTTCCAAAAATAATCATCTGCTGCATCAACCATCATATGCTACACTGTAAAAAATACCTATTGTTTTAACAGATATTCTACAGTATTTTAATAGAATGTTTCCATTTTAAGAAAAATACAGATTTTCTCTGTTATTTAGAATGGATATCGCTTTCGCCCTCTTCTGGTTACTTTTTTCACCTACCTGGCAACGTCAGCAGTCGGTCAGTAATAATGAGGAGTGGGTTAGGCGAGCAATGACTCCACACACTGCGCATGTGTTAAGGTGTCAGCACACGCAAATACTTTTTGCGGTTAGAAGTCGGCATGTTTTATGCTCGCAGGTGGCACGTTTCATGAATAATGACTTTTTGAGTTCAACATCGATCCAACTGCAAGAATGGGACCTTTCCATCAAGTATTATCGATCTGCTTATCTCCTAATTTTTTGTTCATTCCCCTTCGTTCTATTATAAATAAACCGCAAAAGGGTTATTTACAAAAGGGTTATTTACAAAAGGGTTATTTACAAAAGGCGTACAAATTTTTTTTCCAAGAATTCAATTGAGCGAGAGAAAATACGCATGTATATCTGCAACCTTGGAGGAAACAGACAAGTGTGACAACTCCAACTGCCTAAATTCAGTATTCTCAGCCAGAGCTGCTACACAAAGAAATTATTCTTTCATTTTCGTAAAAGAAAAAAATGGCAAGATATAAAATTTTCTTACCTCTAAAATTCCAGTTTTTTTTTTTTTTTTTTTTTTTTTAGAAAGCGGGATATTGGGATGATTCAAACCATCATTGACAGCATAGCATCAGAAGTAAAAAGCAACCTCTTTAACTTGAAAAATTAGTTCAAGTGTTAGCCAAAACTTGTTTTATAATCACATCACAATTCAAACAAGTGCACACATATTTGCTATTTAGAAGTTGTTCTAAGCAAAAAAGCACGCTCAAATCTATTACATCTTTCTTACATAAGTCTTAAAACTGTTCTAAAAAACAGAGAAAAAAAGTCAATAAAACAAAATGTTCTTTGGTAAGAGAATGTTCAGCGCATGCGTCACACGCCTTCTATTTCTCAAAAAAAATTAGCTACGATTTGTGCATCTGATTACGCAACTCTTTTAGCTGACATTTGGTCGGGAAGAATTCGAACATTCTGCAGACGATATTTTAAAACAAAAAATAAAAGAAATGAATTTATTGATATGCAGCAAATATCAAACGTTGAAAGAGAAAATAAATAAGTAAATAAATAAAAAGAATGATATTTTCTGAAAGGTTTTGGAATAAATTTAATAACACTTTCTGAAAAAGGGTTGATAAAAACAGGGAAAAAATGAGTTTTATTTGGAATATTAAGAAATAAAGTTTAATTAAGAAAGTTTTTAATTTAGAGCCATTTTTTTTTTATTTACGCATATTGGAATAAATGTTTTTTAAGGCGAATTAAGATTTTATATCGTTTCTATAAAGATTAATAGATTAGACCTAATAACAGGATTTTAATTTAATAAGTTGAACTAAGTACGGAATATTGTTTAAAGGAAATTAATATAATATAAGGTGAATATCCGGCGAAAAAAATAATTAATCTGTTCTGGCTTTGCTATGCTTATTTAATTTGATTAATTAAATATAAAATAATCTTCTCGAAGTACGTTAATTTTATATAGGGGTATTTTATAAAGTTTTATTTTTATTAAGGACTGAAAACGACACGGCTGATATTGATGAAATTTGGAATCCATATTTAATGGATTGTGCTCAAGTCCTAAGAAACACAGTTTTTTTTCTGCTACTAAAATCTTTTTATCTTAGAGCAACGGCATTTTTTAGCATTTTTTCCAGGGGGGGGGGGGATTAATTAATATCTTTTAAAACAGCCTTTTAATAGGATTAATAGGATATTACATTTATACTCTACAACCAAAAGAAAAAATATCGAAATAGTTCTAATATTTTGGGAATTAGTGGGGTTGTCAGTTGAAATGGATAATTTTTTGGACTCTAAAAAACTTGGATATTTCTAACTTGTGTGTAGTTCTTACGGTGTTTTATAAAGCACATGAATAAAGTACATATCTATAAACATATATATAACATAATACACTTACATCATTTTTAAAGTATTGGCACGCACCTTAATTTTTTTTCTTTTGTAGAATGGTGAAGGTTTAAGACGCTTTTTTCCCCACGCTATACTGCAACATTATCTTTCAAAAGCCAAAATTTTACGAAGTATTTTGATGGTTTACATGTATGCCTAATGTGTAATAAAAAAATCTTTTAAATATAAAGTTACTCAATATATTTTTTGATTATTTGTATACGATATTAAACGACAAATTGAAGTTTAAATTATACATTTCTTTTAAAATTAGGTAATGAAAAATGTATCTTAATTAAGTTGTATATTTAAGGAAATCATGTTTTATGTAAGTCTGTGTGGTGGTTGCTCGATAACCCCCCCCATATTTTTATTTTAATTCAATTTCATTAGCTATTTTATTTCCTATCATCTCCTTTTTATTAATGTTCTCAATTTAAATATTATTTTGATTTCGTTTCTTTTGATGTCGTCGCCTGTATATTTTCTTCCTTACCTAGCTATCGAATGTTCTAAACCGGTAAAATCTTGTTTGAATTCATTCCTTCCGGTTTGGAAATCTTTCTAGAACAATCTTGATCGTTCTATGGGTGGTATTTCCGGTTAATCTGGCACTCCCCTTGGCCTATCAAATTCAAATCCACAGGTGACGTGAGTTAACCAGCTAAGTGCCTGGCCACCTTCTTTGGCCTTCATTCTTTAAGTGTTTATCAATTTTTTCCTTATTAGATTCATATTTCACTATACATTAAAACGTAGCTTGGCCTTTTTTCCATCGCTCTCCTCATTCGAACGTTGCCAACTTGGCGTATTCCGGGTTTACAGTAACCCTTGTTCTTTTCTCCCTCCTGGCTCTGCGCCACCAGTTGAGTTTGGCAGTTGGAGCTCAGTTGAGATGGATGCTGTTGGGTGAGCGTAACCGATGCAGTTGAGATGTGCCGAGAAATTTAGCGGACACCGGGGCAAGTATGCGCGCCCCGAGGCTGTTGTGCATGACCGATTGAGTTGAGCAGGTGCCGGAAAATGTTGAGCGGATGATCCACCGTATGATGGATGTTTTTTTTAATGCTGCGAGGAGCTAGGCTCTCCTACCGCCGCAACCTAAATCCTTTGGTTTTCCTTTTTATTCCGGCTACTCAATTTTGTTTTAAGAGTCGTCATAGTTTATCTTCAAAGAACTCTCGTCAATTTATTATCAAGCTTCTCCAACTGATTTTCATTTCATCATTTTTTTAGTGAATTCATTTTTCCTCTGAAAAGAATGCAGAGAAAGTGATTCATGTATAAAATATATCATAATTTAATTCCTCTTCATTTCATGATTAATCGGCCATAAGCATAAATATAATTATCTGAGCATAAAAACGGCATCCCCAAAATGAAGATATTGAATATCTTTTTGTGATTTTTCAGGCATATTCCTTTTGAAATAATATTTGATTGATATTCTAAAAATATTTGAGTTTTTCATATTGTTCAAGAAAATGTTATCATGTTATCAAAAATGAATACAAATATATATGAAGAAGAGTTGTGTTAAAAATATATCGACTTATGTATATCATCCTTGTGGAGCAATTGTTGTACGAAAATAATAATAATTCGACTTATAAGAGTTTGTGCATGATAACAAATGAATATATATATATATAAAATATTCAAGTCATGAAGAATTTCACAAGTGATATTAAATAAATATGCTTATCGTCTTCAAAATCCTCTCTTCATTTTTATTGTGTCAATGCCTATTCATTTGTCTACCTGAAGTTGTCTTCATCAGCCAGGAAGTCCAGGTAACTTTTATTCTTATCACTTTATATTTTTACATCTTTGCTACGAGTTAATATTATCATAGTTAAAGATTCACTATTAAGAAAATATCATGGTTGCCTTTTGTCATAATACTTTTTATATAAGGGTCTTTTGCTGGCCTCCATCCAACGCAATGTCATTTACCCATTATTACGATCACATAATCTATATTTGAGATGAAACAAGAAATAGGTGTTCTCATCTCCTTCTCTTCTCCCCAAACACCACAGTCTGTTTAGTTAACTTTTCCACATTTTCCGTTTAAATTAGTTCCATAAGGAATCAATCAGCAACAAATTGAATGATAATAAAAATTAATACAAATCATATATAAAGAAAAATATTTTTGATATTTTTTCTTTTCCAAAATTTTTTATAACTATGCTAATTTTAACTTTCTTGTACCTTTACAAGAAGAAAGTAGTGGATTCGTGAAAACTTTCGACTTGGGTTTTCAACGATATTACACATTTTAAGGATCAGAGATACCGTAAAACATGTTTTTACAAAATGTCCGTCTGTATGTGATACAAATTTTATGGGCACACTATATCAAGAACTGACTGATGGATTAATAAAAAAATATATTATTTTAGTTCCTGAAATAAATTGTTATGGTTTAGATTTTGTCGTGCAACAGGTGACGCTGCTATGTAATATTTTTCACGGTTTCTGCAACAGCTCTTTCTCCAAAATTAATTACGGATTTTCATGGAACTTCAGATTCTATCAGTCCTTGATTCTCGACTGATGCGTTATTTTACATTTCAGTGTAAATTGTTCAACATATGGTGATGTTCTGCTGCATTTTCACGATTTTCACAATAACTCTATCTCAAAAATGTAACTTCAGATTCGTTTAGATGTTGACATATATTATTTCTGATAAATTTTCGATATGAATCACCCAACAAAAGGCACTGATATGCTGCATTAATTATCTTTATTACGATTTTAGCGATAATTATATCTCGAGAACTAATGCACATGATTTCTTATCATTAGAATTCTCATGATGGGCATCGAATGCCATTTAATTTTGGTACTGTGATAGCAAATTTTGAAGTAGAAAGTTTCAGGATTGCTATATCCGAGTGGTTTTATTTGTAAAGTATTAACAGATGCTGATACATTGTAAGAAACGTCTGAATAAGAATTGTCCCATTTTGTATCCAAAATTTCTATTGTGAATGCTTTCAGGCTTAGTTAAAAAATGTTTTTGAAGACGGTTTTTAACATTGAAATGTATGAGGAATTCAAATTTTCAGACATTGTAACATAATTAAAATGTGTTTGCTAATTTGGTATGTCTGTTCCGTTGTCTCTGTGTCTAGAGCATTCGCAAAGACTTTTTATTGGTGGGGGGGGGGGGAAGGCTAAAATTGCCAATTCAAAATTCCGTATTTGCAAACTCACTGGGGAAGTAGCAAGAAGTGTAAGTCCCAGATTTTGACGACGGTAGTATCGTTGAAAAGATCTCATCGAGAGCTGTAAAAATATCAATGGCATTACCCGTCCCAAATGAGCCGTTATCGAGTTATCCGACAATTTATGTCACTTCACTAGTGCATACTTAATCGGGGCCGCAAAAAATTTTATACTTGATTTTAACGAAAGTGGTATCGCTAAAATGATATCATCATGAGGGAGAAAAAACTCAATAGTAACTGGTTTTAACAACAGTTACTATTGAGTCAAACAACAGTTTTAAAAACTCAATAGGTAGTAAAACTCAACTACCCGTTGGAAATGAGCCGTTTTCGAGATATCCGATAATTCATGTCACGTAGCTAGTGCATACTGTTCTAGTGCGCACTTAATGGGGGGCCACAAAAAATTGTTTTCTCGATTTTGATGAAAATGGTGTCGTTGCAAATATATCATTTTGAGAAGTAAAAAACTCATTAGAACTAACCATCTGAAATGAGCCGTTTTCGAGATATCCGACAATTTATGTTACTTAATGCAGTTTCTTAGCAGTGTGTATTAGCAATGTGACACAAATTGTCGGATATCTCGAAAACGTCTCATTTCCAACGGGTGATTCCATTGAGCTTTTTAATCCTTATGATGATATCTATTCAACGATACCACTTTAGTTAACATCGAGACAAAAATTTTTGCGGTCCCCATTAAGTATGCGCTAGTTACGTAACATAAATTCTCGGATATCTCGATAACGGCTCTTTGAGTTTCTTACTGCTCTCGATGAGATCTTTACAACGATACCACTTTCACCAAAATCGGTGACTTACACTTCTTGCAGTTCCCTAGTCATTGAAAATCAAACATAAATAGTTCTTGGCGTTTACCAACTAGCTTGATAATTTTACCAAGCTGTCACAATTAGAAAATGTAGTATAGTTTTTATTTTCAAAAATCTTAATAATATTTTTATTATATTGGTAACTTTCGTCAAATCTATCAGAAATAGAATGTGTAATATAAGTTTTGAATTAATTTGCCAGTTCAGTTTTTAAATTTGCTAACTGTAACACATATGCAAACGTGTGGGGGTACCCCCTATCTGTGTATTTCTTCCATGCGGTAATTTGCAAAAATATTTTCAGATTGCTATGTTGTTGCGTTTTACTATTGCAAATCAAATATGGAAAACAAAATGTGTAGCAAATATAACAATTTATAGTAATACTCAAAAGAATGTCCATATATTATGGTCCATGAAGGAAAGTCGCTCGCAGTGTATTAAACCCTTCTAGATAAGGTGTATAATATAATATATGTCATAATAATATAATAATATAATATATAATAATATAATATATGACATTCGGAAAGCTTTTATAGACTATTTCTTACCTTCAAAAAAGACTGTTTCTCTCAAATCCTTGCAGAATTTAAGCTTAGATTCAAATGAATCAGTCAAAAATTTTGCGTTTCGGCTGGATAAACAACTTCGGCTTGCATACCCTAAATTGGATTCTTCTGCTCTCAATTCATTAAAATTCACTCATTTTCTTGAGGCTTTGCCTAAACAAATTAAGCGAAAAATTCTAGAGGAAAATATTTCATCTTTTGATTTAGCTCTTGAACGAGCAAATTTTCTTCAGGATATATATGACTCTCCCCCTAAAAAATCTTACGAGAATTATAATCAAGCCTATTGTTTGGATTCTGAAAAAGTCCATGATAATTCTAGTGCTTCTAATAATGTTCTCCATAACACTCCTATAAAACATACGAAGGATAAAGTTTATGTCAATTCTCAAACTACCTTCTCACCTTTGCAAACTCCAAAAGACAATTCTCATGCTTCTAGTAATTTTAAAAGAAAAGCTAGAACATATTCTCCTTCTCCAAATAGACAAGAGGCTACAGATAAACATAAAAATAATTTTCGTCACCATAGATTTTATCGAAAACGTCCTTATCATCAACCCACCTTCGACAAATTTTCTCACAAAAAAAACTCTGCATCCTTTTATCACAAACGAGATGTTGTGCAGTGTGCGTTCTGTGGAAAATTCAATCATCGTATGGACACGTGCTACAAATTTAAAAATATTATTAGTGCTTCCAATCAAAACTCTTCATCTCAATTTTCGGCTAATTCTCACAGAAGAAAAAACTATACCTCGTCTGAAAATAAAAACAATGTTTATCATTTAAACAAATAAGGGAGACTGGTTCTACTGACCGCCTTCTCTCCCGTAATTCTCATTCAGGGTCAGTACACTTTAGTAACAAACACAAACAACAATTTGACAAAAGCTCTTCAGTCACTTTAGTATCGTCCACAGCTGTCCAAACTTCCCCTGTGACACCTAAATTTAACAAATCTTCATATTCATATAAGTCTTTGACATCCAAACCAAATCTTGAAATTGATGATGATGTACAAGAAAGACATGTCATATGCAGCTCCTTTAATAACTCGTATGTTCTTCCATGCATACTGATAAACATACAACATAATGAAATCTCAACGTTAATTGATACTGGATCAAGTTTATCACTCTTGGATCAAGAATGCTTTAATAGCATTAAATCCAGGCTTCACTACAAATTCTTATCCAGAAATGTATCTGTATCTACTATAAATTCTAAAGTTTTTTTCAAAGGATGCATAGAGATTGCATTTAAAATCGATAAATTCTTCTTTCATCATGTCTTTTATCTTACAAAGATACAAAATGTTCATTTTCAAGCCATACTTGGATTTGAGTTTATCAATAAACATTCCATAACCATTTCACCAAGCTTTAAGTCTATCTTGATTAAGGATAAACATATTCCTTTTCACAGTTATAACGAATCTCCTACTTGCTATTTCATGAATTCTGAATATACTTATGATAATTCAAATGTGCCATATTCTTTAGATGTACACAAAATGCCTTGTTATGAAGATTCTATATCAAATAATCTAAGTAGTGGTACTTATACTGATGATATATGTGCAAATTATGGTGATACAAATTTACAATTGTTCAACAATTATACAACCTATCCTTACAATTATAATTTTCAAAATAATGGTTTGTTTACAAATAATATTGCTAACACTGCTATGAATTTTCATAATCCTTATATTGATGGTAATTTTACTTATTTGTCTAACTATTTTCCAACTGATTATGGTAATGTGGTGAACTATGTATCTACTAATGATAATATACCTGGCAAGAATTTTTCATCTGAAAGTACTAATGATGGTAGTTATTTTGGTGAAAAGCAAACCCATTTAAATATTGGTAATAAAATTTTGGTGAATTCCAACATGGTACAATTACTCAATAGGGAATTAATTCCTCCTAATTCTTTTGTTTATTTACATGTTAAGTACTTGAATCCTCCATCTGAATATTTTATTTTCAAACCCAATTTAAAAAATAAAGGTCTTGTGTTACATGAATCATTGCATTCCAAATCTTCAATTCAAAATGATTTATTTTTGGTTGTATGTCAGAATATATCAAAGCTGGATATTCATTTAAATAAAAATTCAATTATTGGCGAATGTATTAATGTAGATGAGAAAGATATTGAGGAATATTCTTTTGATTTAGACTTTGAAAACGAATATTGTAATTTAATTTTACCATCTGAAGAGGTTAAGAGAAAACGTATCCAAGAGCTGCCTCCAAATGACTTTGATCTAAAACACTTACCTCCTCATGAAAAAGAATCTTTAACAAAATTATTGTGTAGTAAAGCTCTTGCTTTTTCAAAATCTCTTGACACTTTAGGTCATACCGACCTGGTTAATCCTCAATTCACAATGCTAAATTCTCATCCAGTCAAAACCCTACCTTTTCCTGTGCCACAGGCACTTGAGCAAGAAGCTCTTGACCAGATTAATCAAATGTTAAATGCTGGCATTATTGAGAGATCAAATTCATCTTGGGCCTGTCCCATGCTTCTTGTTAAAAAGAAGAGAACTGATATGTCCAAGCCTCAAAAGTATCGTTTGGCTCTAGATTTAAGATTGCTAAATTCCATTATTATTCCATCTTCATATCCTCTTCCTAGAATTCAAAATCTATTGGTGCAATTATCAAAATTTAAGTATTATACTACTCTTGACTTGCCCTCTGCATACTGGCAGATCGCTGTACCTAAAGATATGCAGGATAAGCTCAGTTTTACTACTCCATGGGGAATTTTTACCTACTTGCGTCTCGTGTTTGGCTTGAAGACAGCTGCAAGTACCTTTCAACAATTAATTGACTCAGTTATTCAATTATCTCAAATTGATTCCTGTTATGCATATCAAGACGATATTGTTGTTGGCGCTAATTCATTTGAAGAAATGTCCATGAAACTCACAAAACTCTTAGATACTCTTATTGCTAACAACATTACTCTGTCTCCTGAAAAATGTGCCTTTATGCAAACAAGCATTAACTTTTTAGGATTCCAACTCACAGATCATAAAATTCTTCCCATTACAAGTAACATTTTAAAAGTCACTTCTTTTCCAACGCCTAAAACCAAGAGGCAAACGAAAAGTTTTATAGGTTTATGTTCATTTTATAGGTCAATTATTCCTAATTTTGCTAAATTGATTACTCCTCTCATTGAAGTCACCAAACCTAAAAATAAATTTTCTTGGAAAGCTGAACAAGAAAATGCATTTAAAAAATTACAAGACATCTTCTTTCAAAAACCTATGCTCAATCTTCCTAAGTGGAATGAAACCTTTTATGTTAATACAGATGCATCAAAGACAGCAATATCAGCTGTTCTTATGCAGAAATTTGATGGTAAACTTAGACCCATCTCCTATTATTCTAAAACTTTGTCTCAGTCAGAAAGACAGTACCCTGCCATCAAATTGGAACTTTATGCCATTTACAAAGGCATAACAGCTTTTAAATACTATATTTTTGGTCGACCCTTTATTCTATTATCCGATGCCAAACCTCTTAATAATTATAAAAAGGCTACATCACCAGCTGATATTACTACTCGATGGATGTTAGAACTGTCAGAATACTCGTACACATTCCAACATGTTCCAGGCAAAGAAAATGCCTTAGCAGATTTTCTGAGTAGAACACCTCACATTCCTACTGAAGATCTCCATAATAATCCAGATCTTATTTCTACACAAGAACCACTACCAATTGTAGATAATCAAAAAGATCTACATAATGAAATTCCTCACTTTCCATGTGGTCTAGTTGACAAAATGCACCACACATGTCATCTTCAAAGTGACTCTTCACCTCCAAATAATGATATTAATCAAGATCCATTATTAGAAATTCTTGATCACACCATCTTCTCTGAACAACAAAAAGACCCAAAAATCAAACAAATTTATGAAGATCTTAAAAATAACAAAAAATCTAAAAGTTTAAATGGCTACTATATTAATCCAAGTAATGAGTTACTTTGCTACAATGGACATTTTTCTTCAGAAGATATCGAGCTACATAAAGCTGTTTTACCTTTGTCACTTCGAGCAAAGGCCTTAAGAATTGCTCATGTTACTCACACTGGAATTCATAAAACTATTGTTAATTTAAAGAAAAGATTTACCTGGAAAACCCTTGTTTCTGATACCATTAATTATGTCAACTCTTGTGAAATTTGTTTAGTAAACAAAAATCATAAAAAAAATACTGCTCCATACTTACCAGCACCACTTCCAACAGCTCCCAATCAAAAAGTCTCTATGGATTTACTCGGCCCATTGAGAAATCGTCAATATGTGATGACTATCTTAGATCACTTTTCTCGTCATTTAGAATTATATGCCTTGAATAATATCAGTGCTGAGTCTGTTACAAAAGCTTTATTACATTACATTTCCACTCATGGAAAACCCGAATTAACTCTCACTGATCATGGCTCTCAGTTCACTAGTGATATGTTTTCTTATTTTAATAAAAAGCTTGGCATTAAATTGGAACACAGTTCTGTAGCCCATCCCCAGGCTAACGGATTAAGTGAACGAGTTAATTCTCAAATAAAATCGTCTGTGAATACAATGGCTTCCCAAGGATGTGATGTACCAACTGCTCTAAAAATTCACCAATCCATATATAATGCTACACCTCATCCAGCTACAAAATTCACTCCAAATTTTCTTCATTTTGGAAGAGAGGTAAATGACATTTATTCTAATTACAAATATCAAGCTTCCTGGAAAATTCTCAATACTGCCTATGAAATTCATAAATTGATGGATGTCATTGAGAAAATATACTATCAAGCTTACAAGAATAACGAATCTTCTAGACAAAGAGTGTACCAAAAATCGAGAGAAAAATTAAAGTTTGCCAACATCAATGTTAATGACATTGTTTACGTAAAATTTCCCACTGTGTTTAACAAAAAAGTACAAGGCCCATACCTGGTGAAGAAAATAATTTCTCCTGTGCTTATTCAAATTCAAGATTCCAATAATAGTCACGCTTCACCCATGTTGATTCACACTAACAGAATCTTGAAGCTTCAAAAGAGAAATGAAACATTACAATATCCTTCAGTTTCTTCTAAAAATGCATCACATGATCAAACAGCTGTTGATAATGCATCTTCTACTCCTGTGAGACAACTCTCTCCTACCCAAGTCTCTAATCATGATGCTGCTTGTAACACATCTCCTCGAATTCTTTCTTCTTCTAAGTGCCAACAAACATCTTCATGTTCCAGTAAATCGGTACAGTCACAAGTTCCTCCTGATAGCACTCACACTGATGTTAGAAACAAGTCTACCCAATATAAAAATTATGATCTTCGCCCTCGCACTCACAAAATCTATAGAAAGTGAACTAATCTTCTTTTCTTTTTTCAGGATGACTCTTGATTTGTTACATATTCAGTCAATACTAGTTAGACTGATATTCGAGTATGAAGAATGACTGTGTAATTTTTTGTTTTCTTCCTCCAAGCTGCAGGCAGCTGTTATTTTTTTTCTTTTAAGTCTTCTTCTCCTTAAGGCAATTCAATGGTCATCCTCCAGATGTATGTATGGTTTTAATATTTTTATTATTCACTGTATTCATTTCTAAACCATAATTATTGTAATAAGTGTATTCTCTCAAATATGCCATATACTACTACTTCTAGCCTTATAAAGTTTTTTTTTTTATTGCAAGAGTTGGTGCTAAAAAAAATTGAGAAAGAATTTGTCCTTTCATATTCTTACTAAAATATTATGTCATTATTTAAAGTTTTTTTTGACAAATGTTTATCCTACTAAGAAAAGTGGATTGTAATTGATGTAAGGTAAACATAAATATGAGTACTCATAAAATCATTTTCCCTATTGTGACTTATATAATAATTTCTCTTTACAATGCATGCATGCTCTAACAATTAACCTCTTTTAACAAAAAAATAATAATGCATGATAAACTTATGCATACTAATATTTCTACTCTTATTATTGAACTATAGAAAAATGAATGACTCACAATAAGTATTATTTTTTGTATACTTCTGAGTATTTGAAAGTTATTAAAGATAAAAAAAAAAAAAGGTTTTTGTTATACTATAATTATACTTTGGATCCAAAGATATTGGTTGAGTCATTATATATTGATATAAAGCAAATACTTGATATATGACAAATACAAAAATGATCACTTGTTATTTAAAAAATGTTTGAAAAATTGCAATTAAACATTCAAAATATCTTATATAAATTTTTGACAATTGATCTTTGTTTGTAAGTTGACATTATCGAAGTCATATACAAGATTGACATATTCATATAAGTTCCTTTTATCAGAATATAAATATCTTATGTTTTATGTTTATTTTGAATGAAGTGTGGTATTAAAAGTATTTATGCAATTATTGTCAATTTATGCTGAAAGTGTTCAAGAATATTCTTTTATGAGAGTGTAAACATTCTCTCTTTGAAAATTTTTATATTCATTTTAAAAAATGTTTTTGTTGGAAAATAACATTGTATTTTTCTACCAATTTACATAGGCCTTTGGAATTTGTTATATTTTTCTTTGAAAATGTTGTTATTGAATAATGCTAAGGTTTTCATTTAAGATTGCTTAAAAGCTTAAAAAGCTATATATTGATATATGTACATTTTTTTATGAGAGTCTAAATATTCTCTCTGTACCATTTGTATGTATTTTTCTTTTTTCTTATTGAGAAAAAACTCAATAGTAACTGGTTTTAACAACAGTTGCTATTGAGTCAAACAACAGTTTTAAAAACTCAACAGGTAGTAAAACTCAACTACCCGTTGGAAATGAGCCGTTTTCGAGATATCCGATAATTCATGTCACGTAGCTAGTGCATACTGTTCTAGTGCGCACTTAATGGGGGACCACAAAAAATTGTTTTCTCGATTTTGATGAAAATGGTGTCGTTGCAAATATATCATTTTGAGAAGTAAAAAACTCATTAGAACTAACCATCTGAAATGAGCCGTTTTCGAGATATCCGACAATTTATGTTACTTAATGCAGTTTCTTAGCAGTGTGTATTAGCAATGTGACACAAATTGTCGGATATCTCGAAAACGTCTCATTTCCAACGGGTGATTCCATTGAGCTTTTTAATCCTTATGATGATATCTATTCAACGATACCACTTTAGTTAACATCGAGACAAAAATTTTTGCGGTCCCCATTAAGTATGCGCTAGTTACGTGACATAAATTCTCGGATATCTCGATAACGGCTCATTGAGTTTCTTACTGCTCTCGATGAGATCTTTACAACGATACCACTTTCACCAAAATCGGTGACTTACACTTCTTGCAGTTCCCTAGTCATTGAAAATCAAACATAAATAGTTCTTGGCGTTTACCAACTAGCTTTATAATTTTACCAAGCTGTCACAATTAGAAAATGTAGTATAGTTTTTATTTTCAAAAATCTTAATAATATTTTAATTATATTGGTAACTTTCGTCAAATCTATCAGAAATAGAATGTGTAATATAAGTTTTGAATTAATTTGCCAGTTCAGTTTTTAAATTTGCTAACTGTAACACATATGCAAACGTGTGGGGGTACCCCCTATCTGTGTATTTCTTCCATGCGGTAATTTGCAAAAATATTTTCAGATTGCTATGTTGTTGCGTTTTACTATTGCAAATCAAATATGGAAAACAAAATGTGTAGCAAATATAACAATTTATAGTAATACTCAAAAGAATGTCCATATATTATGGTCCATGAAGGAAAGTCGCTCGCAGTGTATTAAACCCTTCTAGATAAGGTGTATAATATAATATATGTCATAATAATATAATAATATAATATATGAGGACCCCCAGAAGCCAAGGGGTATAAGTGACAAAATTGAAAAAATTGAGTTAAGTGCACAGGGTATCTGGAAATATGCGTTTTTCATTTCAGGTAAAGAAATATAGGTCATTTTCTGATTATTTGGGGGAGTTATAGAGATAAACCACTTTTTTCGAAAAACAAACAATATTGATTAATTATACATTTAAAGAAAATTGTACTCTATTTTTTTTTAACAGTTATTGAAATGAGAGTTCAAAGATTAGAATGCAACAAGCAGATGTTTCCTATTTCAATTTAGTCAATTGTTATTGATGTTCCAATTTAACATAAATTATCTTTAAATTCAATTTACTCCAAATCGACATTTTGTCACTTGTACCCCTTGGTTTCTGGGCTTCTCATATGTCATGTTAATAGTATATGTCTTTTGTATGAGTATTATTTGTTTTAACCCTTTAACGTTCATTGGTTTCGCCACGAAACCACAAAATTTTAATTCCGATACGCAACACTGACACCGGTATTTTTATCTAGAAATATCCCTTTTATTATGTATGTGAAAAGTCGCGTTTTCTTATTTAGAAATATATTTGTTCTTAATTACCGGTGTCAGCCATTTATTTCGACATCTTAGCAATGAAAATGCTTTGACCGTTAAAGGGTTAAGAAATAGTTATGTTTCTGTTTACATGTAGTATTGTTAATATGTATCTATGCATTTACTATATGACTTCATTAACGTTTAGGAATTAATATTAATAATTATAATAAATATTTGCTTAATTCTCTTTGCACTGTTTGCGATTCTTTCATTTCAGACCTACATTTCGCTCTTTCAATTGAAAATAAAGATTACTTTCCTGAAAAAATCCTATGTAATAAAGCGCAAAAAGTATTAGTAAATTGTAATATCAGTAATTGTTGTTGTAATATAATATTTTCAAAATATCTCCAAAAACTCTTTTTTAACCTATTGACATATGAGCATAAATTGAATAGTACGCAAACCAACAATATTCGTTATGTCTCAGACAATGAAATACTCGTTAAACTATAATTAACTAATTGGGTTGCTAGTGTTAATATTATTAACGTAAAAGTAATATTTATATATTTTGGTACTAGTAGGTTATCCCGTCGACCAAAAAACTATCACCAAACTATAAGATTAAATACGAATTGGATATTTCCAACTGAGCGAAAAATTGCCTAGGCCGGGAATCGAACTCGGATACTTGGCTTACAAGGTCAATGCTTTATCTGTTAAGCTAACCGGGGGACAGACGGCTGCGATTTTTCGCTCAGATAACCTTATTGGCCATAACATCTGGTCTGTCATTTAGACAGCTCGACAGAATAAGCCGCAGATAATGGAACTCCATAGAACGATGGATACGTAATATCTGAGCTATTTGAGGGTTATCTGAGCGAAAAATCCCAGCCGGCTATCCCCCTGTTAGCTTAACAGATAAAGCATTGGCCTTGTAAGCCAAGTATCCGTGTTCGATTCCCGGCCTAGGCAATTTTTCGCTCAGTTGGAAATATCCAATTCGTATGATAACTTTACCAATCAGTTAGATTGTGTTTAAAAAAATAATAGTACAAGAATAATAGTATAATAGTTAAAATAATAGTATAAGATTAAATGCCAATAGTGGATGATCATGAATGCCATATTCAATGACATTAAATACGATTCACGTGATTAAAATGTCATTAAGTGATTTTTATTTCGACTTTTTATTAATATTTTTATTAATATTCTATTAATTATGTGTTTTTTCGTTATTTAAAATAAAAATTATGTCAACATGTATAGTTTGGCTATTAGTTTGGCGATTTGTGTAATTTGGCAAAATTGGTCGACGGGATTACAGAGTAGTGCCTATTTTTTTAATGAAAAAAAAATTCAGACTTGAAAAAGTTAAGGAAGTTACACAATTTCAAAATATTGAAATTGGTATGGCTTAATGAAATGTGCAAGAAGCTGCTTATTATAGAACATTGTTCGCATAACATATTGTCGGGATAAACCCGACACATTTGCGCGGCCCGCTGGAGTAATACAGTACAGTGAAAAAATAAAAGACATATTATATAAGAATGCAGGATGTGGACCCACCAGAGAGTTTGAGGTTCACGTGCATGCGGGAAGTCGTCATAAGGACAGAATTTCCACGATTTAACGACACTTGTGTAACCGGGGTGTTTGGTAAGGGGTTAGTGAATTCTGGCTAAACAGTCAGTTAGCCAATAAATTTGTCAAGATTGTTTATAAGTTAGACTGGAAAAGATTGAATTTCCTGTAAACAAGAGTAAGAATCTTCGGGAGTTCAAAGAAATAAATATGTCCACTGTGGTATTTGAATGTCTGTAAATTTAGTAGTGGGATTAACATGTTAGCTGCAAAAATGTCGCATTTCGGTAACACGATCCTCATATTACATCGTAAAAGGGGTTTAGTTGTTTACTAGGATGTATTTTCAGACCACCTGCATATGAAGTTGCGCGTTACTTGAAAAATTATAATGATATGCAAGAGAGAGAAATTTTAAAGGAGGATAAGATTTTTAGGAGGGATTTTCAAGCAGGGAAAAGTTAGTAAAATAGGATGTCGAGAAAAATAGCGGCATTAAGGATAGATGAGAAGAGTCTTTGAAAACGGGGTTTCGTGCTCTCTTTGGGATAGAGAAGAAGTTTGGGGGCTAGGATATGAGCGCCTGTGTGGGGATGTACACGATGCCCGACGAGGACCTTCCTAGTGAATCTAAGAGGTGAGCGGGTTCCTTCTTTAATATTTTGAGCAACCTTTTCGTATGCGAATTAAATTATATATCTATAAAGTTAGGCATCCTTAGAATCCTGTGTCATATTATTAATCAGAATCCCAATAAATGTATTGGAAGAATAACAGTGTATTTATCATGCTTTAATTATAAATAAAGTGTCGTTATTATTTTTATGTTTAGACTCTTATTCTTCTAAAACATCCGACCCAAGAGCCTGGGAAACTTTCTAATGTAAACAAATAAAATAAAGTAAACTAAAGCTATCAGAAGTCGGACAATATTGTGGTGAAATGTCGAATGATGCGAGTATTTTGAAATTGCTCATTTGATCGCTGGTTCAATTATTACAACTATTATTACTTACTAATTCTTTATATATGCAAAAAATATTTACAAATTATATTTGCAATTTAACTAAAAGAATGTGGATCCAGCGAACACACCATAGGTCCGCGAAGATCGCCTATAAACCATCAAGAGACGATTCTCATGTGTTGCCAAACAGCAAAACCTAAATTACAGTAGAATGAGCCATGGAGGCACTCACCACAGCCAAGATTAAGGGAAGCCGTAACATACATATCCTAAAGAGACTTGGCATCCATTAAAACGAATGTTTTGGTTTCTCCTTCTGTTGCGTTAAACTTCATTGTAGCAAGCTAAATCCAAATTAGCATTGTAAGATTTAAAACAGAAATCAAATTTCAACTTTTGGATATCGGCGACAATTATTACTTTGTTTACAATTGGCGCAATGGGTGAGTCAAGTTGCAAATCGACGTTCTTCTGCTAAGTTTAGTACCTTTCAAGTTTATACTTACTTTTTAAAGTATATTTTAATTCAGAGTTTGTTGAGTTCCCTTTATTTTTTAACATACACGAGAAAGAAAAAAATCATAAAATCCCATACGTCAAAAAATCCATGTACAGATTATCCAACATATTCTAATAAATCATGGAGAAAAATCGAAGGAAAAATATTCACGTTTTTAAAAGTAATAAAGATTTTTTTAAAGTTAAATTTTAAAAAAGTAAATTTTATTAAAAAAGGATGTTTTATACGAATTTTTTGGATTTTATTTAATTTTCATTATTAAGTATTGTACCACCACATATATAACAGTATTATTCAAGATTGAAAAAAAAATTTCAAAGAAGTTGTGTTTTTTTAAAGAATATAGTTAGAGTTCATTTAAAGGGATATACATAACGATTTGATTATATTACTGTCTGGGCAATAACTGCGCCAGTTTCAACTATGTTTCTGTGTTTTTACATTTAACCTTATATTTCTATATCACTTTGTATGTATGATATCTATGGATCATACACAGGATTGCATAAAAGAATTCGACTATATTTCATATTAAAGACGAGAATTAGAAATGGAATTTACAAATTAGTCATACAATTCGTAACTGAACAAAATTTTGGCACACTATTTATAATTAATATTTGAATGATATAGTATTAATATTAATATTATTAAAAAAATGGTAAATATATATTTTAAAAAATCATGTTTTAAACTAAAAAGACGTTGAAAAAGTCAAATTTACTCAACTTACTTTTTTAATTAGATTTAAATATTATTATTCGACATCTGTTTTTTTATGAAGTATTAAAAGTACATCTTGATATTTCTATTTCTTTCTTGATATAATATTGATATTAATATTATTAAAAAAAATGGTAAATATATATTTAAAAAAAATCCTGCTTTAAACTAAAAAGACGTTGAAAAAGTCAAATTTAATCAACTTATTTTCTTATTAGATTTAAATATTATTATTCGACATCTGTTTTTTTTTATGATGTATTAAAAGTACATCTTGATATTTCTATTTCTTTCAAAAATCATTTCTTAAATTATGTATTAGTTTAGTCAGATTTTTTTCTGCCTTCATCAATAAATTAATTCCTCCCTGGAATTAATTACGGTGGAGACTGATTAAAAAAACTTAATTACTTGTGTTTGATGTTTTCTTTTTTTACAAAATTGTTTTTCTTTGTAAATAAAAGTTCCCGGGATATCTATATCCCGTCTATATTGATTTTCGTCATGACAAAGTTTAATTAGGGAAGATGCTACTCTAAAAAAAGAGATAAGTAAAAGTTTAATGTTTATTAAATGGTGATGCAAAATTAAATTAACAAGATATTTATTGATATCAATGTTTTTTTTTGTGTTTTCGTAATACAGTTATAGCGAAACCGATATATAATAACGACATCGGTATTACAAACGAAAATTTTGACTTTGCCGTTTACCTATTCTAATTAATCCGCGGCCTTAAGTCCAAACACAGCCGGGTGCTTTTTCAAAGAAAAGAAAAAAAAAATTCAAAAGTTTTTAATTCATAATACAATGAGATGTTACTTTAGAATGCTTTAATAAAAGTAGAACATTTTCATTTAGAGACAAATTCATGGCTGATGTCCAAAAATTCGATCCATGTAAAACGTGATTGTTTTGTTTGGATCTAGTGAGGACATTTAAATTTGAGCGATAACGCCCATCATAATACAAGCCTATTTTAAGGCATGCTGCACCTCCGTCATCTAGCTTTTTCCTCCATGGTTTTATTCATATGATAAAGTCTGTCTTTTCTTAGCGGTCTTAGGCAGTAAGCAAAAAATCAGCAACAACGAAAAAACACGATATCTCTCCGGTATCGTAATTGCATTGAAGAGAAAGGAAAACGTACTGGCAACTGTCCATAAGAGCATGAGTAAAAAATTACCTGCTGAAACAGTCCAAATAAAATGTAGTACCCTTGTTAATAATAAACTTGGAAGATACTCGAAGTCTGTGGGTCGTCCGAGAATCCTTACTCATGAAGAAGAGCAGTTGGTTTCTAAGACCTTGAACATCGTGGCTGTTTTCGAAATTATCAAAACGAGGTAATACCCGTCGAAATTCGACGAAAGAAACTGTTTAAGGAACAGCTGTTTCATTGAATTATAAAAAATCTACAAAATAGTTACAGTAAAAAATGCATCTTATATTGATTAGTGTAACTCTCAAACAAATTCTATAAAAAATACGTCTTATATTGATCAGTTCTCCGTTTTTCCTTTTTTTCTCCGATTCGTATAGCAATCACGCCATTTTTCTTTCTTTCCTCCGTGTTTTTGTTGATTATTGGTTTCACCCTCTGATATATAACTAGCGTACATTTTCGAAGTTACAGCAATTCCACTGACGACGGCTAATGATCAGCTGAAAGCGCTATGGTTTTTAACATCTTATGAGATCAATGTTTTTAACACCTTGAAAAGTTTTAATATTTTATGTTAACGTTTCATTTTCCTGATGATAAACTGTTAAAACTAATGGAGACACATTGCACCTTTTAGGGGTGAAAGCCTTGCCTCACTGGTGATACCCCTGAGAGAGCCAGAATGGCACCTTTAATTAGGGTGAAAAGACGGCACCCTTAATCCAAAGTGCCCTACGATAAAAAATTAAAATATATAAACTGACTTTTGGCCCTCGAAGGATTCGAACCCACAACGTCTGGTGGAGAGTTCAGTGCTCTTACCACTCGGCCATAGAGCTCACCTTCAAAGTCTCCCTGAAATGCTAAAATGTCTTGAAATTCAAAGGTTGCTTTATATAAAAAAGCTCGCCAAAAGTTAGCCATCCAAAGTTCTAAACGAAATTGGGATAGCGCATAGCGGGGATAGTCATCTTAGGGAGAAATTGCTGTAGTTGAAGGGGAAGGATGCAAGTCACAGAGCATGCGCAAATGACTAAGGGGTGAAAATCGTCCAACGGTATGCATTGCGTGGCACCCTAATTAGCATCAATCACCCACTGAGAGATCAAACGGCATCCCAAACACATTTTCAAGCCGTGCCAAATAGTCTTCCTTTTGACCCCTAAGCTCCAAATGCAACCGGTTTGTCACCTTCATTTTTAACAGTGTACTCTTTTGAAAATGTTCTTTGTACAGATTTTCTAAACACAACTTTCCAAGCTTTCGAATTTACATTACAAGTTCATATATAGAAACTTTTTATCATAAGTGTTTTAAGTGATGCGTTACACTGTTAAAACTAATGGTGACACATTGCACCTTTTAGGGGAGAAAGGCTTCTCTCACTGGTGACAACCCCAAGGGAGCCAGAATGGCACCTTTAATTAGGGTGAAACGATGGCACCCTTAAAATAAAGTGCCCAATAATAAAAAATTGAAAAAGATATAAACCGACTTTTGGCTCTCGAAGGATTCCAACCCACAACGTCTGATTGCAAAAAGAAATTGAGGAAGCAATGGAGAAATTGCTGTTTTGATCTATCAGTGATGGCGAGTTGAAGGGCAAAGATACACGTCACTGAGCTTGCGCAAATGACTAAGGGCTGAAAATCTTCCAACTGTATGCATTGCGCGGCACCCTAATTAGCGTGAATCAGCCAGTGAGAGGTCAAACGGTACCCCAAACGCTTTTCAAGCCCGCGGGTTTCGAATGGTAACTCCTTTTCACTCCTGGGCGCCAAATGCAACTGGTTTGTCACCTTTATTTTTAACAGTGTAACCTATGACATATCATGTATATGGTTTGGCATACTTGGAATATCTGGTGAATTTGATTTGTTGAAAAATTTTTTCCCTCTCTCCTCCTCCCTCTTTTTTTCCTTCCTGTATAGCAATCAAGCCATTTTTCTTCCTTTCCTACGTGTTTTTGTTGATTATTGGTTTCACCCTCTGATATATAACTAGCGTACATTTTTGAACACTGTTAAAGCTAATGGTGACACATTGCACTTTTTAGGGTTGAAAGGCTTGTCTCACTGGTGACACCCCTAAAGGAGTCAGAATGACACCTTTAATTAGGGTGAAAAGATGGCACCCTTAATCCAGAGTGTCCAATAATAAAAAATTTAAAAATATACAAACTGACTTTTGGCCGTCGAAGGATTCGAACTCACAACGTCTGATTACAAGCTCAACGTTCTAACCACTCGGCCATCGAGCTCACCTTCATTCACTCATAGCCATAGATTTTACTTGCCATCACAGAAAACAGAAAGACACACGTCACAGTGCATGCGCATGGTTTTAGTCACCCGATGAGGTGCCACATTGCTGTAAATACGAAGTGTATAGCACGTTATTTAGCTACAAACACCCAGTAAGAGACCTGTCGGCACTGCAACCACATACACATATCCAAGCCCCTATGGCACCCTAGGGTTCCAAATGCCCCGGATTCAAATGGACCCTAGGACCTTTTCACCTCCGGGTACCAAATGGCACCGGTTTGTCACCTTCACTTTTAACAGTGAAGTTACAGCAGTTCCACTGACGACGGCAAATGATCATCTGAAAGCGCTATGGTTTTTAGCATCTTATGAGATCAATGTTTTTAACACCTTGAAAAGTTTTAATAATTTAAAAATTTTATATTTCGTCCCTGTTAAGTAAAAATTTAATATAAATTATGCATTCAAGTTGTTTATTTATTCTATAGCTAAATTTAATTTAATTTAGACATAAATAAATACCAATTTAAAAAAATTACTTTTTTTAGATAGTTTGAGAATTGAAGAAAAAAAGCTTTTTGTATATTTTTGTCCATCACCTTATTTATAATTTGTTTAAAGTCCACAAAACCTCGGTTCTATTGAAGTATGCCTATATAACTTATTTAAGAAAATCACTATGAAACGTAACTGCACGTACTTTCTGAGTAAATATCAATAATAATCTCCAATAGCATCAAAACACACCTGAGCAAGATTTAACAAATAAAGGTTATATCGACGCCATTCTTCAGGGAGAAACCTCCCACGTGCCTTGTGTTGCTTTTAACAATTTCTGTCTCGCTGAGCCCACGTCGGGGCTATCTAATTTTTATTTCAAACAACCATTACAAACGGCACCAAATTTGTTTTGATAAAATTTTGTTTAAATAAAACTTTAAACTGTAAAAAAACCCCAAAAAAACCTGTAAAGTTTTAAAAAGATTACTAGAAAACTAGGATTCCTAGAATTTCTTATGCAACATCAAGAGCAAAAGTTGCAGATACAGATTTATACTGAAAATCAAAAAAATCTGTAAGGCTATTAACAATTTTTCAGGAAAATGGGATTCCTGAAATTTTTTAAGCAACTGCAACTCAGGTTACAGATAAAATTTTAGTAAAATAACTGTAATTTTAGTAGTTTTCGTTTGTAAAGTTACATATTTCTATAGCTTTACAAAAATTAGTATTAGATTTGTAGTCTTACATATTTTCTTGTGCGGTGCACAGGTAAAATGTTAGTAAGCATACAGCTTTTGGCAACTTTACATGGGTAGGACTACATTTTTTATTTTCTACAGTGTGCGACGGCAATGAGAGGACCTTTTTAGCGAGGAATCCAGGACCTTAACATTTGAGGTAGATGACAAGATAAGGTTTGTTCCCTTTGGCAGCAGTGGAAAAATAAAAATAGAGGGAGGAGGCTATAACTTAATCCTTCACTGTACCGCGTGCCACATATGGCACGCAGGGCCGTAGCTAAGGGGGCACTATGGCCGGCTCAGCCTCCCCCCCTGGAAAAGAACCCAAGGTCATTATATGAATTTCTGTTTCGAAAATTCAAATGAAATTCTTTTCAAAAATCTAATTTAGTTTTGAGATCTTTTTACAGTTCTGCTGAATGACTAAATTGTATCTAAAATAAAAGCTTCAACACTCCTTCATTCTATTCGTACATATGAATTTAACATGTTTAATTTTGCACCAGTTATACACTCAAAATTTTTATCATCATATACTTTTCTTAGTATAAAATGAAGTTATTACAACAGTTTAATAAGAAACATGATACCTACAATGTAAATATGCACTAATTTATCTTTCTATGTGAGAGAAAGAGAGAAAAAAATTATGAGTCCCCCCCCCCCCACAATCTCTTGAGCCCCCCCCCCCCTCCTATAGATCACTTTTAGCTACGGCCCTGATGGCACGTACCTAAAAATACTATAATTCTTACCAACGTCGACTATATATTATCGGCCTACCCATTTCGCTCAAAACCGCCAAAAAAGTGAAGCCGGATTCAGCTTCAAACCCTGAACCATTTCATTGGACCACGTGGTAGTCCACGTGACACAAACGCTGCCCAAATTAGCATTGAGTAAGCTGTTTTCTGTTCGGTGCACAGGCTCGGCACATGTTCAGTGTTTTGGTTCAGGGTTTGCACGATTGGTTAGAATAACTTGGGCAAGGTATCAGAGTCCTCTGGCGGGAGACTTCATACATTAATCTCAAATAAATGGGCCTATATCTCTAGTCGGACTTGATTCTTACTATGTGCCAAGAATTAAGATCGCTGCAATTGATCGACATTGCCAAAAGAATTAACACTTATATTGTCCATGTCAGAGGGTGCATTTGACAAAAAATTGAAATTTGTTCTTCGGATACAAAAAATAAAAATTTCGATGAAGCTATTAAGACAAAATTTATTTTTACTATTTTTACTGATTATTTAAAAATATTAATATAAAACAAGTTGGATGAATGATAAAATTTATTAATTTAAGCCTATTTAATTGCATAATATAGCAATATAATGTTTATTTTTTAATTAAAACTCCTACTTGTGTATATATTGTACATGGCATAAAATATCAAATTTTAATTGAAAATTTGAAAAACAAAAATACCATTTTACACATTATAAGACAGACATATAGATTTTAAGTATTTTTTTAGAAAAAATCGTGCAGTGAAAAGTTAAGTTATTGAGTTCAAAAATAAAACAAAAATAAGAAACAAACTATTACATAAATAAAATGTTGTACATCTGAAAATTAGGGTAACTAACGGAGCAGGCCAAATCACGCGACCTAACGGAATATGTCTATCGAGATTGCATATCATTTTCTTATTATTCAGAAAGTAGGACTAACGCTACTATCTTGATTTATGGGCAGTAATTTATAATACACTCGAACCTCGTTAACATGAGCCTCAAGGGGACTCAAAATTTTGTTCCTGTTAACAATAGTTCATGTTATCAGTATCAATTCTTTGTTTTCGTTTTTATAGGGAAATGTGAAAACAATTCATGTTAAAAGTAATTCAGGTTAAGCACGTTCATATTAACGAGGTTTGACTGTAAAGCGTATTTTGGTTTAAAGAAATGTGAAATAAATAAATAAACTCATTTATTAGTCCATTAACCACTTGGGGACGAGCGACACGTATACGTGCCGCAAAAAGGCTTAAGAATCCTTCTTTATTGCCACCGGTAAAATTATGCTGTAAAATTTGGCTTATTCAATCGGAGCATTTTCTCGCTTTAACAAGAAACTATTTTCTGTTTTTTAAAACCGGTGACAAAACATTAAAAAAATTGTAAAAAGCTCCCGTCGCGAAGGGCTTAAGAGTTAAATGTCCAATAAAATTTGCAAATGCAACATTCAAGGAACTCAAATAGGCGTCACAGTTTCAGAATTAAAATTTGGTTGATATTGTAATAAGTCGTGCTGCAATGTTCATTGAATTTTCAGCGGATCTGATGCGTAAGTTTTCTTAGCGTTCTTTCCAATACTTCTTGTTACAGTCTTTTTTATTTTGTTCTTCTAAAAAAGGAAATAATTTGTATATGTGTTCTTAATGAACTATTCCCTAAACTACAACTGCTGAACTGCTACCCTGCTGAACAAAAACAAAAATAATATATTCTTTGAAAAATAATTTGAAACAAAACAAGTTGGAAATTGCACGTGAAGCGTAACAAATGTTCAACAAATTCGTACGATAAGAAGTTTTAAAAATATCACTCTCATATATCAGTCTCAAAAAATTGTAAACAAGTAATTACAATTAAAATGCGCACCAAACAATGTTCTTTCTATACTCATTATGTAATGGAATACTTTTGTGTGCCCTTGTAAATCAATAACAAATGTTCTTTGCACAACAGATTATGCAAAATCTATATTATAATATGTACTTTATGATGCATATCAATATTATTACGTTCGAATGAGAGTAATATCATTAAAATGCATTTGAAACTTTTTTTCCATTAACTGTAATGTAACGGAGTACTTTTGACTGTCCCTGTATTTGATCTTTGCATCCTGTTTTCAAAAAATTTGAAATGACTTGACAAAATTATGTAATAAGTATGTATTTTAAATTTCAAACGATTAAAATGAATTTGAAACATTTTTCGCCATTGACCATAATGTAACGAAATTCCTTTGATTGTCCCTGTAATTGATCTATCCATCCGATTCTTATAAAATTTGAAATGACTCGACAAAATTATGTAATAATGATATATTTTACATTTCAAAAGATTCGGTTGGGTAGTTTTTTGCGTTGCTGTATGCGGACAGACAGACGGACTAAACGACAACTATAGGTGCTACGTATTTACATAATTACGAACGTACCTAAAAAAAATAGACAAACGTATTTGTTTTTTGCATTTTCAGCTACTGACTAGAAAACGTATATAAAGTGCAGCAATTTTTATATATTCAACATATTGTATAAAGTAAGTTTAAGGAAAACGTTCAAAAAACAATAAATTATAAATTTAGGATATCAAGCTATCATTCTTCTGATTTTAACAGCTGCCGGATACTTCATTCAAGAGTTTTAAAACAAAAACAAAAATCCACCTTTTTACATTTTTCTCCTGTCCAAAGCACCTGCCAGAGAAAGTTACTGATTGATAAGGATTAGGATAATATTTTCTGGGGTGATGAATCATCTCTGTTATCTTAGTGAACTAATAATATGTGTGACAAAGAAAAATATTTATGTGAACAAAGAAAAATATTTATGTTATGATAGGAGAATATGCATTAATTTTTTTACTATATTTCATCTTAAGTATGAATATGATTATTTTCGAAAATTTTGTATAAAGTAATTAATTGTACAGGGTCATATAAAAGGAATTTAATCAATCACATATATTTTTATTAGATAGCTTTATTTTTTTTATTGTAGTGTAATGCAGTCGGTATTATGTTATATTCGTGCATTTTTCATTTTTTTACCTACCCATCATACGTAGTATAGGGTAAATCATGCAATCGTTTTGAAAAAAAAAATGGCGGATTTACATGTTTCAGATACTGAAGATTTCGAAAACCATTTTTTTAGAAAAAAAAAAATTGCCATTCGTCTGCCTGTGTGTCTGTAAACGCTCTACTTTCATGATGATTTTTCATGACCCTGCATTGCCTTCAAATTTCAATTCAAAGTTATATATTTATTGGAAATGCGACGCTTAATCTGACGCAGTAAAATGTTAGTTAATATTTATTATTTTTGGAGTTATAATTATGTTTCTTTTACTCAACTTAGTACTGCTTGAGTCGTTTGGGATTTTATATAATTTGTCGAAATTGGTTCATCAGTAATTCATTAATAGAGCATTACTATGCATATTAACAATATTTAAATATACGTTTAAATTTGTTTTAGAATTGCAATGCATTTTATAAATGGTTTTCGCATGTTTTATTTTCATATATTATATTATGAATATTCATGATGGGTAAGTATTACGGAGCCCTGAAACGACAAGTTTTTATTTTTAGTTTTTTGAAAGATATGTAGAGTGTGTGAAAATTACTTTTGATGTGAGTGTTTTTGTAAAAATAATTTTCGCAATGGAAAACATTAAATGGATTAAAAAAAAGGAATTAGCTCTAAAAATACAACATTTTAATGTATAAATAATAATCATAAACGAAATATATATCAGCTTTCTTTATTCATGCAAAAAAATGTTTGCATTATTTAATAAAAGGAAATAAGTAAATAAAGTTCTTTTGAATATTGGTAACGTATATAGGATGTACGCAATTGGAATTGTACAGAAGTAAGGTGAAATACAACATTTGGCCAGCTTAATAATTTAGTTTTGGTTTTTGGAATTTATGTACTACTGTAAACATAATAATATGATGACGATTAAAATATTAAACGTAAGAGTGATATACTACTACAATATCCCGAAAATCAAGAAATCAAAAGTATATTAATTTCTCGCTTTACTTTTAAAAGAAGTCTAAAAGCACCTGCTATCTGGAAATTGTAGAAAACTTTAAAAAAGGCTTTAGAATTTTGCAAATTTTATTACAAAAACAAAATTAAAAATTAATTCTAGTATTTAATTAATATATTGCAGTTATTTTTTTAAATATATCCATCCTCATCGTAAATATTTTAAAATGAGACGCAAAGCTTTTCTAAGAAAACAAACAATTGAAATTCGTAGTCATCTGATTTTAAATAGCTTTCAATTTTTATTTGAATAAGGTTTTCTAAAGATTAATGGTCTTATAAAAATAATCATAAACAGTAAAGGAAATCTTCTAAGATATTCTAGTGTTTATTTATTTTAAATATGTACAGCTATTGTTTGTAAAATTAATAATCTATGCAAACTTTTTAAAATAAGGATTTTACATCGGTTCATCAAATTTATTTTTCCGTGTCAACATAAGTTCATTTAATACAAAAGCACTATTCATGCATTTTAATGAATCTATTCAAAAGAAAGTAGACAGCGGAAAATCTTTTGTTCTAAATCGTTAAACAAAATAGAAGACATAATTTTGAAAGCAGAAAAAGTTTTTTCTTTTATTCAATGTATCTGGAAGCAAAGTGGAGTGTTTCTTTATTAATAAAACAATTAAATTATAGACTTTAAAAAAAAATCGTGTTTAATGAAAAATAACGAATGCGATTAAAAACTTTAATGCAATCGAAAAGCATTTACGGTTTTTGAGTCATTTTATCACTCTTTAGGGGCGTTCGAAATTATTTAACTATATAGCACATAGTGTACCGTTCGTCTGACCATCCATATATAACAGAGCACTAACTACCTAACCGAATCATTTGAAATTTAAAAAATACATATAATTTTTGCATACTTTTGTTGAATCTTTTCAAATATAATGAAAATCAGATGCTTAGTTTAATTATACGGAGAATCAAATGGATTTCGTTGCATTGCGACCAACGGGAAAAATAGTTTTAAATACATTTTAATGATGTTACACACCTTCAAACATAATAAAATTGCTATGCATCTATGACGTACATATTATAATACAGGGTGTTTATAAAGTCCCGGACCCATTTGGATGTTTAATAACTCATAAAATAATAAAGATAGATTAAAATTAATAACATAAATGGTTAGATAGACTCAAAAAGTTTCATGACCCTTGTCAATGAACTTCCACCGTGTACCCCCTTCGTCGCACGGAGAATATCAAGTCGATAGTCAATTTCACGCCAGGTAGCGGCAAGCATGTCGGCATCCACAGAGTCTATTGCGGTTGTAATTCTGGCTTTTAAGTCACCAATGTTCGACACTCTCCTCCTGTAAACATTGTCCTTTACAAATCCCCAAAGGAAGAAGTCTGGCGGCGTTACATCAGGTGATCTGGGTGGCCAAGGAATTGGACCTCCTTGCCCAATCCATCTTCCTGGAAAATGATCATTCAAAGAAATACGAACGTCGGTATCCCAATGAGGTGGTGATAAAGAAGATGAAGAACAGAATTGTAAAGATTCATATTGTAATTTTCAAAGTATTAAATACATTGAAACAGTAGCATATGTATACTATATAGGCTCCACTGTACTAAAGCAATTATTAAATGTAACTTTATTAAATATAAATTAAATGTAACAAAAATTATGAAATGTAATTTAAATGTAATAAGCATTATTAAATGTAAATAAAATATATGAATACTAAAATTACATGCATTTAATGATATCTTAAAAGTAAGTAAGGTAAATCTAAAGAGTAAATAGTTTCGGTTTTTAGCCGCACAACTTGAAAATTTCCTTCGCTAATATCAAATCTACGGGCATAAGATTTATTCTTCTTTTTAAAATATTAATGAATAAATGATTAATGAGACTCAAATGATTAAATTACGAACAGAATTTCCAGTCATTACAGTTTTCTATTTTTTGTTTCGTTTTATTTTTCGTATTAAACATTTAATTAAAATCTACAGCATGAATTTCTAAAATACAGTTTTTGCTACAGTCCTTTTTTTTCTCTTTTTTTTTTTCATTTTTAAGTTCAATTAGCTTAAAATTTGTTTTGAAAATTGTTTTTTTATCAGCATGCATCTATAATAATAAAGAGAGAAGGATGTTTGTCTGTCAGCGCTGTTCTGAAGAGACTGCTGCACGTAGAGTTACAAAATTTGGAGGAAAGGTACTTTTTTACATGTAGTTTTGCACCTCGAAGCCCGATTTTCGATTTTTTGATTAGATTTTTTTAAATAATTTTTTAGGCGATTTTTAGCGTTATTTTTACGGTTTTATCCCATTAGTGAAAGGAATACGGTTTCATTCTTTTAACCCAAAATAGCAATTTTTTTTTCTCTTTTCAACAAAGTTTATTCGGAATTTGTATAGCGATTTTTGAATTTTTAACGAATTTTTAATGCGATTTTTAGTGTTTTTTCTCGATTTGCGGCTATTTTTTGAGATTGATAAAAAGAAAATCGTTTTAAACTTTTAGCCTAATGCCCTAAATTTTGTGTTTGTTACGATTTTTAGATTTTAACGATTTTTAATGCGATTTTCAATGCGATTTTTAACGTCTTTTAAAGATTTTTGCGTTAACAGCTATTTTTTTCATAGTTGTTCTATCAAAAACTTGAGCTGTTGAGAATGCAATAAGTAGTATTTTTTGTGAAATCTACCTAAAATGTCAAAAATTTAGGTACCACTATTTTCGAATAGCAATTTCATAAAATATCTTAAATTCTTGCTTAAGATCGCTACCCCCTCCAGTAATATATCACCTGATAGGTTATTTAACAGAGTATCATTTTGATAAAATTTTTGAAGAATAGAGTGCACTACCTAATGGTGGAAAATGGAACTAACAGAACGCGATTTTTTAAATCTATAATAATAAAGAGAGAAGGATGTTTGTCTGTGAGCGCTGTTCTGAATAGACTGCTGCACGTAGAGTTACAAAATGTGGAGGGAAGGTAGGTACTTTTATACATGTAGTTTTGCACTTCGAAGCCCGATTTTCAATTTTTTGATTTGATATTTTTTGATAATTTTTAGGCGATTTTTAGCGTTCTTTTTGCAGTTTTATCCCATTAGTGAAAGAAATACGGTTTCATTCTTTTAACCCAATATAGCAATTTTTTTCTCTTTTCAGCAAAGTTTATTCGGAATTTGTACAGCGATTTTTTGAGATTGATAAAAAGAAAACCGTTTCAAACTTTTAGCCTAATGCCTTAAATTTTGTGTTTGTTACGAATTTTAGATTTTAAGGATTTTTAATGCGATTTTCAATGTGATTTTTAACGCTTTTTCAAGATTTTTTGCGTTTAGCATCTATTTTTTTTCATAGTTGTTCTATGAAAATCTTGAGCTGTTGAGAATGCAATAAGTAGTATTTTTTTCCGAAATTTACCTAAAATGTCAAAAATGTAGTTACCACTGTTTTCGAATAGCAATTTCATAAAATATCTTAAATTCTTGCTTAAGACCGCTACCCCCTCGAGTAATATATCACCTGATAAGTTGTTTACAGAGTATCGTATTGATAAGTTTTTGAAGAATAGAGTGCGCTAGCTGGTGGTGAAAAACGGAACTAACAGAACGCGATTTTGTTAAAATTTGGAAATGTAACAATGTGATTTATTTTAAATTTTAAACTGGTTTATAATACATGATAAAAAATGTAAACAAAGAATGATGTGACACATTTCAAGGTGCGTGAAAGGAGGGACGCGAACAAAATTAGGAAATTTAATAAGAAGTTGTTAATAAGCTGTTTTACACTTTAAGGTAGTTTATAACGCATGTTAAAATTTTTAAAGTACTGGCGATGCTCTAGACAGACCACTGCACGAAGTTATATATGAAGTTTTACACCTTGAAGGCCGATTTTCAGTTTTTTTAATTTAATCCATATGCGAATTTTAGTGGGTTTCGAGGCGATTTTTCCACATTAGCGAAAAAGAAAGCGGTTTCATTCTTTCGACCTAATTTATTGAATTTTGTTCTCTTTTCAATATAATTTATTTGGATTCGTGCGAAGATGTTTAGATTTTTAGTGAATTATTTAATGTAAATTTCTCCGCTATTATTCGACATTAGTAAAAGGAATTTTGCTTTAAACTTTCAGGCTGATGTATTAAATTTTAGCTGTTAAGATTTATGAATTTCAGCTAATTTTAATGCGATTGTTCGAGATTTTTTGCGTTTGATGTCGAATTTTCGTTATTCATGAGCTATTTCCAATTACAAAGTTTTACCCTATTAGAATAAATTTTGACCCCTGTAATTTTTTAATATTAGTGATTTTTAATGCACTTTTCAATGCAATTTTTAAAATTTTTTCGAGCTTTATGGTGATTTTTTGATATTCGGAAGTAAAAATTGATTTCAAACTTTTAATCTAATTTTAGGGATTTTTAACGCGATTTTTCAAGAATTTTTGTGTTCCGTGTCGATTTTTTATTATCTATAAAGGATTTCTATTCACTACGTGATTATCCCGTCGACCAATTTCGCCAAATTATATCAATCGTGAAAAAAGCCAAATTATGCAAATACATGTAATTTTTATGTTAAATAATGAAAGAAGAGATAATTTAGAAAAACATTAATACAAATACATATAAAAATAAGAAGTAAAACCACTTGATGACGGAACAAACATATGTAACATGTTTAATGTCAAGTGAATATGGAATTTACGATCCACCATTATTTTCATTTAATCTTACAGTTTGACCCAGATAGTTTCTTGGTCAACCGGATAATCAAATAGTATAGATTTCCTTTTATTTTCCCTTGTTTTATCCGTTTGATGAAATTCTGATTACTGCGATTTAAAAAATAACTAGCGATATTTAGTGCATTTTTCAATGCGTTTTTAATAAACTTTTTAATGCGATTTAGTACTATTTTTTTCGATCCCCACCACAGTGGTATTTTAACAATTAAAAAATTATTTTGGTTTCAAACTTTTAGCCAAATATAGTAAATTTCACCATTTACCTTTTTTTAATTTTGTCGATTTTCAATGTGATTTTTCATATATTTTGTGTTCTGAGTCGATTTTTTTGTAATTCATGTAAAAAAGAATGATTGCTACGTTTTACACGACTAGAATATTTTTTTAATTCATGGGATGTATTTACATTTAGCGATTTTTAATAAATTTTTCAATGGTTTTGTATTGGTTTCTTGAATCTCACGGCTATTTTTTGAAATTTCGAAAAGGAAATTAATTTCAAACATTTACACTTCATTTACGAATTTTGAAATTTAGTGATTTTTTAATGCAATTTTTAGCAATCTTTTCATTATTTCTCACGCTTTGCGCCGATTTTTTCATTCGTATTTAAGAAAGAATTCAGATTACATTATTTTACTCTATTAATGTAAATGTTGTCCCCCGCTATTTTTAAATTTGAAACGATTTGTAATGCATTTTTGAATACAATTTTTAGATGTTTTCGAGTCCACGGCGTTTTTTTTACAATTGGAAAAGAAAATTTTAAATAATTTGTAGCTTAATGTAGTAAATTTTGACATCAATGATTCAGATTTTTTGTGTATTTTCATTAAATGTTTAGCAAGTTTTGTGTCGATATTTTTTAACTAATGAAAGAGTTCAGATTTCAATGTTTTGTCCCATTATGGTAAATTATGTCCGCAGGAATTTAATATAAATGTTTATCTTACTATGGCAAATTTTGTCTGGATTTTTGAATTTTACTGATTTTTAATCTGTTTTATAGTGATTTTTCAAGTTCTGTGACAGTTGTTGACATCGGTAAAAGAATTTCGGTTTCTAACTTTTAGCATAAATAGTACAATTTGTTCTCCACGCTTTTATGAATTTTGCCAATTTCTAATGCGATATTCAATGTAATTTTTAGTTTGGGGGATTTTAGGTGTTCCGTGTTGACTTTTCCTTATTCATGAACGATTTCCGATTACAATATTTTCGACTGAATATTAAATTTTTACAGCCATGACTTTTAAATATTCAGCGATTTTTAATATAGTTTTCGATACGATTTTTAGCCTTTTTTTAAGTTCCTTGGCGATTTTCTGCCATTCAGAAATCAATTTTGATATCAAACATTTTGTTTAATGTAGTTATGTTTCGTATGCAATGTTTTATCTCTTAATATGATTTCGGCGTTCCATGCCTACATTTTGTAATTTATGAATGATTTCTATCATACCCCCCCCCCCCCCGCCCTGCCTTAATGTTAATTTTTTAAGCATTGACTTCCAAATATTTAGCTATATTTAATGCAATCTTCAATATAATTTTTAGCCATTCTTCAAGTTCCGTGGCGATTTTTTTACATCCGGAAATCGATTTCGATTTCAAACTTTTTGGTTAATATGGTTAATTTCTTGATTACAATATTTTATATTATAACAGTGAATTTTTACCCTAGGGATTTTTTAACGTTTTACGACTTTCATTACAACTTTCAATGCAATTTTTGGGCTTTCTCAGTCATTTTTTTTTTTTTTAATATTTTTCAAAGGAATTCGATTTTAAATTTCTAGACTAATAAGAGTTTGGTTTCAAACTTTTATCCTTTACGGTAATTGTTTTGCTCTCTTATTTTGATCTACAGCAATTTTTAAAGCAATATGCTTTTTTTTTTTTTTTTTTTTTTTTTTTTTTTTTTTTTTTTTTTTGAGTTTACGGCGATTTTTTTTCAGATACGGAAAAGGGATTCGGTTTTTAATTTCTTCGCTAATATGATAAATTTTCTCTTGTGCAATTAAAGGTTTTTATTGCGATTTTTTTTTTTTTTTTTTTTTTTTTTTTGCATTTAAATGTTTTTTATATTATCAAATTAATTAGAATCAAAACTTTTATCCAAGTTGAGTAAATTTTGAGTTCCGGGATTTTTGAAAATTTTGCCATTTTTAAAGCGACTCTTACGTTTTTTCGCGACCCGCTTCGATTTTTTAGACGTTGAGTTTTTGGCCGAATTTATTAAATTCTGATCTCTTTTCTTCAAAGTTTATTCGAATTTTGAAACACAATTTTTGAATTTTGTTTTATATTTTTATGAGATTTTTAATGGTTTTTTGTGATTTTTAAGGTTTTTCCACATTAGTAAAAATAATCCAGCTTCAAATTTCTAGCCCATCTCTTTTCAACGAAGTTTAGACGAAATTCGTGCAGCATTTTTTAAAATTTTCGAGGTTTTAATTATGATTTTTAAAGTTTTTTCGCAATTCTTGCTATTTTTTGATGAACCCGGGCAACGTCGGGCAGAACAGCTAGTATAAGAATATTCCCGAAGGAATAATAATTTAACACAAAAGCATTTCTAAACAAAACGAACTTACATCCGACGGGATTTGAACTCTCTATCCGCTGCTGAGCAGCCAAATGCCTTACCTCGAGAGTCATTGGCAGCTTATTGGCATAGAGCTTATTGGCATAAAATTTATATTAAATAACAAAAGAACAAATAAATTTAAAATCATTTGATCACTAAACAAAACAAGTGTAGCGGGTTTAATGTCAAGGAAGTGTAACATTTATGTTCATCTATTATTGGCATATAATCTTACAGTTTGTCTATCGTTCTTTGGTCGACGGGATAAATTAAGTAGGTATATATTTACTTATAGTATTTTTAATAAAATGAAAGAAAAACGTGCAAGTTAAACGTATCTGATATATGTATTTTTAATTTATGTGTTTTTTAATGAAAGTCTTGTATTTTAAATAAAGCTAGTGACAGCTTTATATTTAAAATGAAATTATGGCGAAGGAAACCTATTTGGCGATTGTTTCGAGTAGCTAAAATAAAAGTAGGAAAATAGCCGTCGGGCATATAAAAAATAAAACAATCAGATCGGAGCTGTTGATGACAGTCACAAGACTTATGCTGGTATTTATATAGGTATAGGTACTATAGCAAAATTTGCAACATCTCTGGTGTTAAACTAGGACTCTCGAGGTAAGGCATTTGGCTGCTCAGCAGCGGATAGAGAGTTCAAATCCCGTCGGATGTAAATTCGTTTTGTTTAGAAATGCTTTTGTGTTAAATTATTATTCCTTCGGGAAGCATATTTCAGATGTGTATATTGCTGGGACGATTACTGTTTCTAAACCAATAGCAGACCGTCATTATCACGGTCAAGTACATGCCCACACAGTTTGATTGACAGGAACTCGTGGACAATTGATCGTGTGTGTTTATTATTTATTTGTACTCGGATTGTTTGAATTTGTACTCGGTAATTAAAAATTAAAGGTACGAAAGAATTTTTTTTTTTTCAAAATGACTGAATTTTATTTACTTCAATTAGAAATTATACTTCCTCTGATCCTGAAATAAATAAATAAATAAATAAATAAAAATTAAAGTAAGAATTTTGCTTATACGGATATTTTCGCAGAATACTTTTTTTCCCATTTGTTTAATATATATATATAAATAATTTTGGAACGATATTTAGAATATTAAAAGGGTTTGAAATATTTTTTTTTTAAATGTCTTATTTATTAATAAAAGACAGCCTCCAATAATTAAAAAAAAAAAAAAATCACCAACGGACTCTCGGCCCGCGATGGACTCGAACCCATATCCTCCGGTTTCAAGCTCGACGCTCTAACCATTCAGCCAGTCAGCTCACTTTCATCCGCAACAGATTATCGTTATAATTAGCACCGTCAATTGTCCACGAGTTCCTGCCAATCAAACTGTGTGGGCGTGTACTTGACCGTGATAATGACGCTCTCCTATTGGTTTAGAAACAGTAATCGTCCCAGCAATATACACATCTGAAATATGCCTTCGGGAATATTCTTATATTAATTGTTATTCAATTTCTAGAATTTTTCTAGTTATTTTATAAATATGCAAACCTTTTTTAATTAATAATTATTCTTGTTTAAAAATGTCTGGGTCGTTTATTACTTCATTTTTGTTTCGTTAGTAATTACGGTTTTTCTCTTTCTTTTTCGAATATTTCAGAGTTTTTCAAACACAATTTTGTATTAACCCCTTCCGTGTTTGATGTTCTATTAATAGTAAATGTCTTTTAATTGAGTATTAATTTGTTTTAATAAATACTTTTGTTACTGTTTATATGTAGTAATTTTAGTATGTGTCTATACGCATTCAATATATGGCATTTAGTAATAATAATAATAATAAATATTTGCTTAATTCTTTTCGCACCGATTGCAATTCTTTGATTTTAAACACATAATTCACTCTTTAAATTTAAAATAAAGGTTACTTTACTGAAAGAATCATGTATAATAAAGTGTTAGAAATTTGTGAGCAATTGAAAATTGAAACATTGGTTAAATCTTATTGTAATGTAAAATAATGTAAACAACTTCAAAAACTCTTCCTTAGCCTATTGTCATATGAATATGAATTGAATAGTTCGCAAAACAACAACATTCGTTGTATTTCAGACAACAAAATATTCGTTAAACTCTAATTAATCTATTTGGATAGTTTGTGTTAACCTCTTCAATTGTGCTATTTGCAGTCAGCAAATGCTTGATTTTAATGCCTATGCTACCAAATGGCATCAGTAATTTTTTAGTATAATACACATTTCATCAAAGTTCATTCGGCCACTCCCAGGAGGAAAAGATATCTTTCACATTTCTTTGTTTTAAAATTTTGCAAGTTTTACTCGAAGTTACTTTTATTCATATTTCAAAAAAGCTAAAATGCTACGAACCCCATAGGATAATATTCGTCAATATTGAATTTAAATGAGAATTGCGCTTTATTAGAAAACTATAGTCAAGTTGGCATTATTTATGGTTATTTATTTTGGTCGCCAAATCGGCCGATACTTTACCACGTGTTGCTAATTTTGGCGAGAATTTAAGCTAACGGATAATAATAATATCTATGCATTTTGCGGCAATGTACGGTGTAAATGTCTGCCATTTTAAAAAGGATAATGGATGAAGCTGGCTAACGTACTCGGTGACATATTGGTTTGCATTATGCAAACAATCAATCTCATCCAAATCAGTGTATAAATACGAGAGCTACAGCATGACGAAAATCACATTGGTTCAAAATGTCAACCACCTTAGAAATTTAAACTGCTATATCTCAGCCATTTTTAAAGACAAACACAAAACTAAATTTGCTTGGGAACCCCTCTATTAGGGTCAAACTCTCAAGCAAAATAAATTTTTTACTTTTAAATTTATTTGCAATACTTTTTTAAGTTTTTAAAAATTTTCAAATGGCCGCTAATTTGAAACAAGATGACGGATGAAACTGTCCAATAAACTCGGTCGAGAAATTGGTATGTTCCATGCATACATTTTATCTCATCCGAATCACTAATAAATACGAGAGTTATCGCATGAAAAAAAATCATATATATATATATATATATATATATATACTAGATGGAACCCGTCAAAACTTGACGGCACCAAAGTAAGAAAAAGGTATTTTCCAGCTATTAAAGGATTTTTTAACGACTAATCTTCAGCAAAAATTTCAATAAATAAAAGAAAAACCTGCATTTTACATCCAGGCAAAAGACCCGCTGGCAGAGTTACATTCAAACATGCTGTCATTAAATTAGAATCTTTCTCATTTGATAATTTTCCATTTACAAATACAACACCAATAAATTGTACATGACATGAATAAATCATAAATTACTGTCATTACTCATTTCATACAAAATATACATACTTCACTTACTTCGCAGCAAAATAAAACTGAATTTATAGTTTGCCATTTAGCAACAACTATAACAATGATCCTCTCAGTCGTTAATTTGTTGTTACATTACCCACCCCATTCAACAAATAAACATTTGCATTTTCAACTAACTTTTCTATTACCTTTTCATAAATCAAAAATACATGTAAATTTCACATATTAAAAAAAATTAATGATGATATTTATTCTGGCTAGGTGAAATCCGTCAAAATTTGATGGCAGCAATATGAAAGAATCAAAGAAAAAAAAGTATTTTGCCGCTATAATTTTTTTTAAAGATTAATATAATATTGATTAAAAATTTCAATATGCTTTTCCATTTATCAACGTAACACCAACATGACATGATCCCGGGCACAGAATCTGTGCAACGCTGCGACACACGTCACAGACTCTTGAAAATGTTTGAAGATTATTTTTCAACTGTTTAAGTTAAAAAAAAAAATGCTAGAAATCATTTGCTATGTACAAAAAATTGTCTAGGTATCATAAAAAATGCAAATTTTGGCGAATAATCACAAAAATAGCGAATTTCGTCAAAATACCCCTCCCCCCCCCAAAACAAAAACATCAAATTTCGTCAACAGATTGGAAAAAACAACAAATTTCATCAAAAGATCTCTTAAGTATTTTTCAAAAAACTGCAAAAAAAATGCCTAGGTATCCGAAATAAAACAAATTTCGCTAAAGTATTGCAAAAAAAAATCAAAATTTTGCCAAAACGTCTAAAAAATAGCAATTTTCATGAAAAAATTTCGAAAAAAAGGCAAATTTTGACAAAAAAAATCCCTAAAAAGTGGCAAATTTGTAAATATATTGTGAAAAAAAATTCAAAATAGTGTGAGAAAACAACAAATTTTAACAAATGATTGTGAGTAAGCAACAAATTTCGTCAAATGTTTGAAAAAAAGCAAATTTCATCAAATAATCACAAAAAAGATAAATTTCGCAAAAATCAACAAATTTTGCAAAAAGATATTAAACAAAACGGCAAATTACATCGAAAGACCTCACGATGACAAATTTTGTCCAGGTATCATAAAAGACGCGAATTTCGTCCAAAGATCTCAAAAAGTACATAAAATTTACCTAGATAATCACAAAAAAAGATAAATTTACCTAAAAATAGCGAAAAAAGACAAATTTCTCAAAAAAATAACAAAAAATAACAATTTTGCAAAAAAATCACGAAAAAAGGATAAATTCGATAAAACAACAAATTACATCGAAAGATTGCGAGAAAAAATGACAAATTTCACCGAAAATCCGCGAGAAAACAAATAATTTTGTCCTGGTATCATAAAAGACATGAATTTCATCAACAGATCGCGAAAATACATAAAATTTCTCTAGGTACTAAAAAAAAAGCAAATATTGGTAAACAGATTGTGAGAAAAGAACACATTTAGTCAAAAGATGAAAAAAGAGTCATATTTCATCAAAAAATCACAAAAAGATAAATTTTGCAAAAAAAAGTGAAAAAAATGATAAATCTCTGAAAATAACAAAAAAAAAACAACAAATTTCACAAAAAAGGATAAATTCGATAAAACGGCAAATTACATCGAAAGATAGCGAGAAAAAATGACAAATTTCACCGAAAATTCCTGAGAAAAAAAATAATTTTTCCTTGTTTCTTAAAACACGTGAATTTCGGCAAAAGATCGTGAAAATACTTTAAATTTGTCTAGCAACTTCAAAAAATGCAAATATTGGTAAACAGATTGTGAGAAAACAACACATTTTTTCAAAAGATGAAAAAAAAGGCACATTTCATCAAAAGATCACAAAACAGGTAATTTTTGCCGAAAAAAAAAAGCGAAAATATGACAAATTTCTGAAAATAACGAAAAAAACCCGACAAATTTCACAAAAAAAATTACGAAAAAAGGATAAATTCGACAAAACGGCAAATTACATCGAAAGATAGCGAGAAAAAACGACAAATTTCACCGAAAATTCCTGAGAAAAAAAAAATTCCTGCTATCATAAAAGACGTGAATTTCGTCAAAAGATCGTGAAAATACTTTAAATTTGTCTAGGTACTTCAAAAAATGCAAATATTGGTAAATAGATTGTGAGAAAACAACACATTTTGTCAAAAGATGAAAAAAAGAGGCACATTTCATCAAAAGATCACAAAAAAGGTAAATTTTGCAAAAAAAAGTGAAAAAAATGACAAATTTCTGAAAATAACAAAAAAAAAACGAAAAATTTCACAAAAGAGGATAAATTCAATAAAACGGCAAAGTACATCAAAAGACAGCGAGAAAAAACGACAAATTTCAAAGAAAATTCCTGAGAAATTTTTTTTTTCCTGGTATCATAAAAGACGTGAATTTCGTCAAAAGATCGTGAAAATACTTTAAATTTGTCTAGGTACTTCAAAAATGCAAATATTGGTAAACACATTGTGAGAAAACAACACATTTTGTCAAAAGATGAAAAAAAGATGCACATTTTATCAAAAAATCACAAAAAGTTAATTTTTGCAAAGAAGAAAAAAAAAAAAAAAAAAGAAAAAAAGGAAGAAAAGCGAAAATATGACAAATTTCTGAAAATAACAAAAAGACCAAATTTCACAAAAAAATCACGAAAAAAGGATAAATTCGATATCCAACGACACATTTCTCCCAAAATTCCTGAGAAAACAAATAATTTTTGTCTTGATATCATAAAAGACATTAATTTTGTCAAAAGATCACGAAAATACATAAATTTGTCTAAGTACTTCAAGAAAAACGCAAATATTGGTAAATAGATTGTGAGAAAACAACAAATTCTGTCAAAAGATTGAAAAAAAGGCATATTTCATCAAAAGATCGCAAAAAATAGCAAAAGAAACGACAAATTTTTCAAAAAAAAAAAAAACGAAAAAACGACAAATTTTACAAAAAAAATTATAAATTCGATAAAACGGCAAATTAAATCGAATGATCATGAGAAAAAAACTACAAATTTCATCAAAAGACCTCGAGAAAAAGACTGATTTTCTCCAGGTATCATAAAAAACGTGAATAAAAAAAGAGCTAGCAGTAAATATGGTACATAAGGTCTGCATTATCACGAATGAATGCTATGCAAAAAGAGGGATCTCTTGTGATAATTTTATTTTTCTTCGTTGATTATAATGATCTTCATATTTTTGGAAAAACTTTGTTGAGAGATCAAGAGATTGAAAAAAAAATATATATATAGCAAATTTCATCAAAATATTCCCCTCTCTGTCCCCCCCCCCCCCCAAAAAAAAAACCTCGGCAAATTTCGTCACAGGAACACTTTTAAAAAAGTGTACTTTTTTTTTGAAAAGGGAACTTCGAGTCAACTCAAGACAAAAAAAAGTGAAACATTAAATAAATATTAATGATTTACAAAGTTGTTTAAAACTGGGCTTTTTTTCATTTCATACGCAATTCACCATTCTACGGCGAAAACAATGTAATGTAAATACAAACATTATGAGTTAGCTCAAAAATGAAATTTTAAGGGGGAAAAATCACAGATGTTATACAGATATCGCAGATATATATATATAAAAATCACAGTTTTCTTGACATGAGTATTATAAGAAAATTAATAAATAGTGATTTGCGAATCTGTTTATATCCATAAAGTCAAAAATCCCTGTTTTTTTCTCCCTCCAAAAAACAAAACAAGCAAAAAAAACAAACAAACAAACAAACAAAAAAAAAGTTATATCTAACCAGGTTTTTTACATGTACTTAATACAAATTTGAAATAATGCATTCCCATATTTACCGCTTGCTGGAAATATGTGTTTTCAGAGAGTAAGTACTCTTCTCTTATTGGTTCTCGTTCTCAGATATCGGCGCAAGTATCGATGCGTAGAGACCAATTTAAAGTATGCTGACTTTCTTTGGCTATTTTTTTAATATATAGATATGTATGTATGTATACAGTGCCAGCAAACATGAGTCAGATTCCAGGGTGTATATACGCACATTTTAAAATTTCAGTCATGGATATATATTAATAAACGGATAACTAAGAAAGATTCAATGAAGAAAAAAAAATTAAAAATAACCTTTTCACTGACAAGCCCGTGTTAATCCGCTCACCAAATTCCAGATTTCACTGAAATATAAGCAACTAGCTTATGGAAAAACGGGCCATAGCTCTCTAACACTTTTTCTATAGTTTTTTAATAGAAAAGGGTGCTGGGTGCTGAAAAGGGTCTGCTCATATTAAAATAAAGCTGTATGATGGTTTACTATTGTATAATTACTGTAGGATAAATATAGTCCTGTATTAAAAGTGCTGTCACAGCAAAGGAATAACAGTAGGATTGGTGCTAGCACTGCAGGAAAAGTGCCAGATTGAAGTAATGTGAAGCATACCAACGCTGGTCATCACTGATGGATCAGCTGCATCCCGCAAAGACCCTTTTGTACTGGTTTAAGTACTGGCACCATTCCACTTTACCGCTGATGTCAGTGTTGGCTGCTATCTTTTTTCCAGTTTTGGCCCACTATTTCTTTCTTTGCTGGGAAAGTTCTGAAAAATTGGTCCAAAAGCTTTAAGATTATAAATCACATGACTGATAAAAAATGTTTGAAGATTTTCAATACTACTTTAGTCCTTTTAGGGGCGGAAATTTTAAAATCCTCATAAACATGTTTAATTATTTTTTAGCAGATTTTTTTCTGCAAATTCAAGTGAAGTGTGTAGTTTCTATATAAGATGGCTGCTGTGATGTATCAAATAGTCTAAAATTAATAGTCTCTTATTCATGACAGATGTAAATTTCCATTTTGGGTGAAAAAAGTCCGGACCAGGATTCGAACCAGGGATGTATTGGCTGAAGCCGCCAATGCTCTTCCAACTGAGCCATCCCGGACACGAACCTTGAGGACTATTTCACCCAATTAACCTCAACGGTCATTTAATTTGGTCTGAACCTCTGGATCAAAACATCCCTGCATTCAGCCAATACATCCCTAGTTCGAATCCTGGCCCGGACTTTTTTCACCCAAAATGGAAATTTACATCTGTTATAATTAATTTGCCGATTGAATAATCGTGTTTAAAATTAATCTAATGTAATTTCGTATGCAGCAATTTTCTGCAGCTCCATATATTGACCTTCGATTTATTCTGTTTAGCTGGTCCAGAGTATCGGACCTGATTAAACGATCGTTGAGGTTATTTGGGTGAAATAGTCCTCCAGTGTTCGTGTCCGGGATGTCTCAGTTGGAGGAGCATTGAGGGGCTTCAGCCAATACATCCCTGGTTCGAATCTCGGACTTTTTTCACCCAAAATGGAAATTTACATCTGTTATAATTAATTTGCCGATTGAATAATCGTGTTTAAAATTAATCTAATGTAATTTCGTATGCAGCAATTTTCTGCAGCTCCATATATTGACCTTCGATTTATTCTGTTTAGCTGGTCCAGAGTATCGGACCAGATTAAACGATCGTTGAGGTTATTTGGGTGAAATAGTCCTCCAGTGTTCGTGTCCGGGATGTCTCAGTTGGAGGAGCATTGAGGGGCTTCAGCCAATACATCCCTGGTTCGAATCTCGGACTTTTTTCACCCAAAATGGAAATTTACATCTGTTATAATTAATTTACCGATTTAATAATCGTGTTTAAAATGAATATAATATAGTCTCTTAATTGTTACACTCCATTTTCAAAAAAAAAAAAAAAAAAAAAAAATTACATTATTTATATATGTGAAGAAAATTTTTAAAGATGTGTATAGGATACAGCAGGTTCAGAAGAGGTTAAAAAACATCACTGAATAAACATGTACAACATCTCTTCTATTGATGGTACAAAATAGGGTTTTTTTATGGATAAATGAGCGAGCAGAATTTATCTTTATTTGCAGACATGATCTTTAGGAATCTATTACATGACAAAATATTATCGATTTTATTGGATTCAAAAATGAAATTCTTAATACATATTATTACTTGTATGTGTATAATTACTAGTATACCAGTTATTAGTCGTATTATTATTTTATACCATTATTAACTTGTGTTATTGTACATATTACTACTTAATACTCATTATTAATCGTATTATTATTATATGGATAATTATTCGTATTATTATTATTATTATTGTACGTTTAAATACTGATATTATTATTCTATTTTTTATATTATATTATTACTCGTATTATTACAACTATTACATATAATGATATATTACATATATTATTACATATTATATGCAACATATTACATTGTAATATATTACATATACCATATTTACTCGTCTATAGGACGCACGCGTGTATAAGGCGCACCCCTACTTTACAAGTAAAAATGGCGATTTCTTAAAATCTCGTATATAAGGCGCACCATAAATTTGATACGCTAATGAAGCATGACCAAATGAATTTCAGTAAAAAAAAAGTCGAAATAAACATTACACCAGACCAGAAAATAAGACGAAAATGCATTTTTAGACTTCGGGTTGTAAGAGAATGACGGGAAATAGGAATGAGTGACGGTAAAGAGAATTGCTAATTAGCGTTTAGATAATGTAACTAGCTTTGTTGTATAAAAAACTGCAACGAGTAAAATAAATATGCAGTAATACTTCAATTAAGTAACATTTTCCGAGTTTTAATATCTTTTTTGAATAATTTCTTGTTTCATATGCATATCGTTCGACTGCATCCAACAGTAAAAAAATATTCCGTGTATAAGGCGCACCTAGAAGTTTTGCCCTATTTTTTTGGAAAAAAAGTGCGGCTTATACACGAGTAAATACGGTATTACACATACTATTACATATCGTCGGTACCATGTCAAACTATCCAAAGTGAAAATAGTGGATTACTTTTTTTAAATTCAGATTTATTGATTGACACCAAATTTTTGAAATAGTAAAATTCGCCTTTTTAAACTTATTTATTGAAATTATATTTAGGAAGAAAACAGAGAATTTTACTATTTCAAAAAATTGGTGCCAATCAAGAAATCTGGTTTTAAAAAAGCTAACCCACTATATCCATTTGAATAGTTTGACATGGTACCGACGATGTAATGATATATATATTACATATATTATATAATAATATTATTACATGTTTTATTAATATGTATGCATTATTATTGTAATAATATATGTATTATATCGTTATTATTAATTGATATTATTATTAAGTATTATTAGTCGAATTAATAATCTCACAGTATTCTATTATTGCTGGAAAGTGTTTCGTATATTCAGTACTTTTCCTTCCTGTTAATGTATGCTTTTAATGTTTTTTGAAGCCTTTTTAGTAAAAGTTTTTCAGCAGAATAAAAACAGTTTCCACAAAAATTATGAAACGTATTTTTTTGAATAATAAGCTTTCAAATTAATTTTTTGGTTATAATGCATCTCCTTTTCATCTATTTGAATAATCCTCTAAAATAACTTAAATAACCCCAAGTTTAATTATTCTTAAAATATTCAAAGGGAAGAATTATTTAAAATTATTAACAATCTCAAAAATAAGAAAGTTTCTATTTAAAGGTAAAAAATTTTCAAGAACAAAAATTTTCTAAACTGTCACTCTTATAAATATGTGAACTATAAAATCACTTAATATTAATTGTGCTAAATGGTTTTTACCCGTAAAACATGGTGACGTCACTGCAACGTCGTTGTGAAGTTACATTGTGACTTTGTGACCATCGATTGTCGATGTGACGTCACGTGACGTCGATGTGAAGTCACAGTGACTAAAATGTGAAGTCGTTATGGCCGTTTTAGAGCCCTTTGTGACGTTTCACAAAGTGGTCACAATGTGACAAATTTGTGAAAAATGTGTCATTTGTGATTATTTTGACTTTAACATTGTAACGAAACTGTGACAAAAGCGACGATATTTAAATTGTTAAAAACATGTTTTTTTTTAAAGTAAATAACATGTTTTGAAGGATATTTATAAATTTCTAAAGATTTTTAAGAAAGTCACATCTCATTCACAATGTGACGTCAGTGAGTGGTGGCATTCTGGTCACAGATGTGATGTGACCAAAGTGACTCACAGTGACGTCACTGTGACCATGCATGCTATTAGGGTAACTTGCAAGAAACGAATAGTCTTATAAAATTAATCCTGAATATTCGATCACATTGAATTTTTTTCTAAAATATCAACATTATACTCAAAATTAAAATAATGCTAAAGGTAAATGAGAATCAACTGTAAAATAAATAGAGAAAGAGTAATTGAATAAATATCTCAAACAAAACAAATATTTCTCATAAGAAAACTTCAAACAGAAAGAAATGTTTTAAGGAAAAGATATTTTTTCGTACTATTCTAATCAAAGGTTTTGTATTAAAAACGTATAAAGATTTTTTTTTCTTGTGAGGGGGGGGGAGATGTAACGAAATCTCTAACGATCAAAGTCTGAAGAACAAACAGATGAAAATAATTAAACTTAGGACGAAAATTTTCAGCCTTTTTTTTTTTTTTTTTTTTTTTACAGTGTAATGCTTTTTGGTGAAAATAATGTAACATTATATTTTCCCGCTTTCTTCTTATTTATCCGAAACACTTAAGAAATATATTATTTTCCTGCTGTTTGTATGAAACATCTCTTGATTTTTTCTCTTGAACTTTTCGGACAACTCTTTCATATTATGAAGATTTCTTCAGACACAGATATCCCTCAAAAATGAAAAATGGGGAGATTAGATTTTTCAAGGATGGGAGAAGGTCCAGGACACATTTCAAGATAATTTTTATTATTGAGTTCAAAATTTGATTTTTTTTCCGTTGATTAACCATATAATATGTAAAAATAAAACTTATAAATATTTTTAATTTAAAAAAATTAAAATTCATTAAAAAGTGGGGTTATTTAAAATCGACATAACTTGACATATTATTTGTAGAATTTATTTTTTTTCTTCATTTAAATAAACAGAAATATATAAGCTTTAATGTTGATTCATTCAGCATTTTTAAAAATATTAACATAAATAAAAATTCAAAATCTTTAAATTATAAATTGAAAAAAAGGATAGTGTAACTTAAAAACAAAATCATTTTTTTAAACTAAAAATATATATTTTTCAAATTTCCGAAATCGGAATTAAAATAAAACAATTAAAAGAAAGATGTTCCAAGTTTGAACCATCTTGTAAGTTAGATTTTAAAAACAAAAGAAACCGAAAATAAGAAATATTTCCGGTTCCAGTTAAAATAGAAACATGATTTAAATGTCATTTTAAGCAGAAAAATGATGTCTTATGCTTAAGAGTTCGTTTTTAAACGCTCGGATCCTTTTAACCCTTTCCGGAACGGGTACATTCTGTTTATAAAATGCAAAATTATCGACTATCACCGGAATTTACAAACGATTTTTTTAGAAATTAAGAATCCCTTAATTTAAGCTTTCATTGTAAAAGCAAAATTTTTTAAGATATTGTTGGTGGCGTTTGTAAGTTTGGAATTAAAATTAGGTATCCCGGTACTGGGCACAGTGTGCCGGAAAAGGTTAAGGTAAGCATTTTTTAAATTTTTATGCTATATGTATATGAAACTTATTCAAGTTCTCGCATTATATTATTCGTAAATAACATTTTATAAAAATAATGACAAATGGCACAATTTTATCACATTAATCCTTCATTAATTAATGATTTTAAAACATTACATGTACAAGATATAATCCGGAAAGTAAGTTACATATCCAATTTTGATCACGGAATAGTTGTTTTCTTTAGTTCAAGCATACGCATTCTTGTTACACAGTAAAAAAAATTTCACTGTGCAGCAAGAAAATTTGTTTAACGTTAAAAACCATAAAAATTTGTTTAACGTTACTCCATAAAATTGATGTCAGCCGATATAACCGGTATAGCCGGTATGACATTGCAATGCTACACCGGTAATATATGTTTAAACTACACCATCATATAAAGGAAAAAAATACTCAATAAAATTGGCGGCAGCAGCTGCCACCAATTTTAGGAAGTAAATATTTTACAGTGCACTAAGTCATTCGTAAGGGAGGAAGGTACCTTTAAATCGCTAACTTATTCGGAGCTTGTTTTATAAGAGTCTAAAAGGATTAAAACAATCGAGTATCCTACCCCATACGAGGTGCGTTCGGACATAAAGCATAAGCTGAGTTACCGATATCCCTGTGATTCTAGCGAGGAACACCAAAGCATGTGAAATTTAGAGATAAATTTGTGAAATTTCCGGACCAATGCGATGCACGATCCGATGGTGGCAAGGTGCTTGCGGCATTTCAATGCATGGCAGGATTGATGCTTATTTCCTCATAAAATTAGTGTCATTGCCATGCACGTTTCCAAAATGTATTCCAGACAGTGTGCTCAAGAAAAAACGATACTTTCTTAATCTATATATTTAAAAGACCAGGCTGTTTTTTCATATATCAGTACTGAGCTTTCTACTGAACCGATTTTGATAATTATATTTTTAAATGAAAGTCGTTCATTTGCAGATGTGCCGGTTTTAGCTATTTTTAATTTATTTTCCTTTTACTATTTTATTTTTTATTTTACAATTTTACAAGTTTACAAGCTACTTTAAAATGGTAGCAATCAGTTTACTTCCAATGTTGCAGAGAAAAGAGAATTATTGATTGTATCTTTATTGAAGCCATTATTTTTATTACATTCAAAAATGAGTTATAAAATTTGAACAGAAAATAACGTTAGCATTTAGAAAAAAACAGATATTTACCCCATAAAACTGTTAAATTTCAATAACTCTTCATTCCTTAATCATTGCTGTTATCCCTGCGAGAAACACCAAAGCATGTGAAATTTATAAAACAATGCGATGAACCATCTGAATGTCAGAAGGTTTTTACGTGGCACATAAATGCATGCCAGCATCGATGCCTATTTCAATCATTAAAATCAACGTTTAACACACAATAAATAAAAACATGCTACAGACGTATACGTTTCACAAGCACCAGAGCTCGCTTCCTCAGTGTACAAAAAGGTAAATATGTTTAAAATCACAAACCTTTTGTACACTGAGGAAGCGAGCCCTGGTGCTCGTGAAACGTAGACGTCTCCCCGGTAGCCAAACAATATTGGACCAATATTGGCTAGATCTTGGAGCAATATTGGCATATTGGCGCAGTGTTGGCATGAAATATTGCTCCAATATTGGGGTGTTTACATTTTGCCCTTATTTAGCCAATATCTGCAGCCAATATTATGCCAATATTGGGGTTTCATTGGAAATATTGCCAATAAAACGACAAAATTGGCTAAATATTGGGACTTCATGGAAATTTTTTTCCAATTTAACGCCAACATTTTTACAACATTAGCGTTTTATTGACAATATTTCCAATGAAACCCCAATATTGGCATAATATTGGCTGCAGATATTGGCTAAATAAGAGCAAAATGTAAACATCCCAATATTGGGGCAATATTGACTTTTTATTGGCAATATTTCCAATTAATGAAATATTGGCGCAACGTTGTACGAATATTGGTTTGCTAGTAGGGCTGTAACATGTTTTTGTTTATTGTGTATTAAACGTTGATTTTAATGATTGTAATTTTCCGCACAAGGTTTTATCAATGATGCCTATTTCTTCATAAAATTAGTGCAAATAACATCCTAATTTCCGAAATGCGATTCAGACAGAAAGTATGAAATTTTCATAAATAAATAATTTAAACGCTTCCTTGATTTTCCCATGCGTCATATACGCAAACTGTTTTTGCCATTCATGACTTGTCTGTACCCCCTACGGGTATCCTTTTCCAATCATGATTTATTATTCTCACCAGTAAATTTGTATTGTAAAATTTTCATTATTTAAGAGTGTATTTCGATTCAAACTGCTTATTTTCCGATTTAATTTTTGAATGCATTTTTGCTCACAAACGCATCAAACATGCAGATTCTCTTATTTAGAAAGTGCACAAGGTGCCGTGTTTCTCAATTCTTTGATAAATGTAAAAAACATTGTGAAAAAAGCGATTAAAAACGGTATTTTGAACAGATTTTCCCGCAGCGAGAGAGATCTGAGAACGAAAAAAAGGGTCATGCCGAGAAGGCAAATGTTTATAAATCAAATTCTAATGAATTGAGCTTAAAAAAACATCACACGGCACTTTATACGCCTCTTCAAGAATCCCCTCAGCAAGTTTCATGTTTCTACTTTTAAAAATGTGTCTGAAATTATATCGGAAAATTTCGAGCTGTTGAAGGTGAGAAAGTGTTTTTTCGAATACACCCTTAATCCAAGCAATTTTCTGATTCCATTAGGCAAAAATATCTCTTTTGAGAAAAAAAAAACCGGTTATAAAAGATTAAAGATTCTTTAAAAGACATAAAAAATTGTGCATTATTCGAAAGTTTTTTTTTTCGAAAATATCGATAAGTTAAGTGGTTAAACGCTTTACAATAAATAAATAAAAAGAATATTGCCCAGTTAAACTAATGGCATTGAGCTCATAGGCTACGTATACTAATTGTATATTACAGCCTTATATTTTCAAGGGTTAATTCCGTTCGAAAAACAAATTAAGGGGGTGGGGGATCAGCGCTCTCCATTTTCCGTTTCATACTTAATCACTAACCCCTTAAACTACTCAGGGATGTGATTTATTATATAAAAATTCTGCATGAAAAACGCAGTTATATCAAATTAAGGGGAGGGGCATTAGTCCCCCGTTCCCCTCTTTATACTTATCCTATGAACACCTAATACTAATCACGGAAGCGCCTCATCAGAATGATACTACATCTAAATTTCGAACGAAAACTGATAATTCAGCATGGAAAACCCATTTATATAAATTAAAGGGAGGGGCATGAGCCCCCGTTCCCCTTGTAATACATATCGAATGAACTCAAAAAACTAATCAAGGAAGCGCCTTTTCAGATTACACGTATATCCAAAATTTCAAGGAATCGGAAATTTTTATCACAAGTTATCGTGTTACGCACAAACGTATATACAGAACGGACGGGCACATAAGCTCCCAGGCTTTGATATCCTTGAGGTCTGAAAAGGATAAAGGTTTTGTTCATTTAAAGTAGGGATGCACAACCTGTGGCCCGCTACCACTAATAAAGATACCACTAATTTTATGCAGAAATTTTTTTCTTATAATAATGAGAGATTGCTATTAAATAAAGGAAACCTAACTTTTCAAATATTCTGGTGGCAAACAATTTTCAGGCTAAAAGGTTGAGCATCCCTAATTTAAAATATAATTTTGTACACATTAGATAGCATTAATGAAAATGGCATTACAGCGTTTCCTACGCTGTAATTGCGTGAAAAGCTTTTGCAACTGTAACTGAACCTAAAAATCAACACTTCTAACTATAATCGTTTTCGATTGTGTTGTAAGTGTATTTTGAATGTCTTGTACGAAATAAAAAGATTGTGCAGTAGGGTAACATCCCCAGTAATTGGCAGGCACCAGTAATTGGCATATCCTACCAAAATGTCCTAAAATAAGATTTATATCCAGTCTTTTAAAAATGCAAGACCATATACCAGTTATACACTTATGTACTTCAAAGATTATAAGCTTGATTTATGCTACTAAATGACAATAGTGCCTAGGAAAGAGAAACAGTTATGGCTTGTATCAAATTAGCCATTTTTGTTGCAAATGCTTCTTCTCTGAATTAAGAAGGACATGAATTTCAATTTATTATTATTTGATGTATAGTATAGTTTAAATCTTAATTGACAACAGTATTGTTTAGTTGAAAAGTGTTACTTTAATTGTGTAAAAGTCTAAGTGCCAATTACTGGCGATTACAGCAATTTTTTACAAATATATTTTTATAAAAATACTTTTTCAAATATTTTTGCTTTTAGTGGGCAAAATAGATGGACAGATATGCACTCTTTGATTTAAAAATATTTGCAAGTAAATATTTTATTTCTTGGTAATAAAAATAGATGTAAGTTTAAAGACAAATCCTTAATGTGCCAATTACTGGGGATGTTACCCTATGTGTTGCTAAAAATTACAAGATGAGAAAATGTGTTTTCAAAACATACATTTTTAAAATTGTGTAATTTTAAAGGCGCCATGCAGAAAATATTTTGAAATAGTTTTACATGCGTTGTTTTATAGTTGTTTTATAGTGTTCCAAACTGTGAAATACTTACAATGTGTTGTAATTTGGAGACAAAATGTTGTGCAGTAATGCTGTGCAACTATTTCTATTGCTATTAACTAATTCTATTATCATCATCACTATTTACAACACAGTTAACAGCAGTATTTTTAGAACACATTTCTAGATAGCAATACTTTTGCAATTCTAGAACACTTTTACAAATTATTAAGAATTCAATCATAACACAACGCTCATTTTATAACTCATTAATGTGTTGTGAATTTCGGAACAAAAAGTGACCAAAATGGTTTACTTATTTATTTATTTATTTATTTTTGTGAGTGTGTGTGTTTGAGAATTTGCAGCGTACTCGCAAATCATCCCGTTAATCCCTGGGATACTTTAGCCGAAAATGTATCTATAAATTTTGGTTCATTCAGTTCTATGCTTAACTTAAATAATAACTTTTATTTTTAAATTATGCAATGAGCAATTTCAGCTGGGTGGGGAGGTCTACCAAATGGCTTAAGCACAACAAGCCAAAAGAGACAATATCTAAATCATGTTTTCTCAGATCTCTGCCCCCTGAAATGTATAAATTCTTTGAAAACCAGAATAGCCAATGCCGATAATAATAATTGCATTTATTACAAATAGAACAAAACAATAATGATAAACATGAAATCAAAATGAATCATTTGCATTTGCATGGAGTTTAAGATTTTTGCTTGTTTTGTTCTTCACTTTTAATCACTTGTTTAAAAATTAAACACATTTTCAAAAGATATCCTTTGAATATACGTGTCGGGAAATTTTTTTAAATAAATTACTTATATTTTTTAGATATATAAAAATTTACGCATGATTTTTTTCATGAATTACAGATTAAAATTTTCATTAAAATTTTTTGTTTTTAGGAATTGAAAAATGTCGGTATTTTATTTATTTTTCTGTATTTAAATGTCGATCGATGTGTAACTTTTTTTGTATAAATTTTTTCTAGGACAAAAAATTACCACAAATCCTTTAAATATCTCTACGTTTGTTAATTGAAAGCAGAACCATTCATGCTTTAAGTTTTTCGAACCGATTAATGAAATTTGTTGGTGTTTTTCAGTAATGGACTTTTGTAACTAATTAATTTATCTTGATATCCTGTATGGTGTTACGTTTTTTCTTTTGGAATAATCGCTTGATTACTGTTTTGGTGGATTAATATTTTTTAGAAAAATAACTTTTTAAAATTTTTTTTATAATTTTTTTCCAGTGATTGTAGAAAGTGAGTTGAAAAAAAATTACATTTCATCATATTATAAAAACATTTATTTACTCTATCATATTTTTTAAAATATTAATTTGAAATAGAAACACCGTTTGCTTTTTATTTAAATAATAATACATAGGCTTGTTTTTAGTCCACTTTTCTTATATATAATTTACAAAAATAATATATCACAATTTTTGAAACAAATCTGAGGGTTTGTCACGTTTTTTTTTCTTTGGAGATAAAAGATAAGTTGTTGTTTTCAACGTTGTATAATTAACTTTTTTTTCTCAATATTTCCTTTTACTATGCTAAATTCCCACATATTCGGTAATTTCATATTTTTTTATAATATCTATCATCAATCCTATTAAATTCTCCTTAAATGAACTTCGTCTGACACCAGAGTTTATATGTATATATATATCTTACATTGTTTTATTTTATACTTTTTACATTGCAAAAACAGTGAATAAATAAAATAATTGCACGCTTAAAATTTTTTTTATTGCAGTGAACTCTACAAATGATATCTACTATTCTCTACGATATCTAAGACAAATGATATCTTTTAAATGATAACATACACAAAATTATCAGAAATATTTCCATCTTTGCGCATTTCGCAAGAAATATTAATATGGTATGTATCTCGCTAAAAATGTGCTATAAGAAAAAAAATTGTTATTTTGTTTTGTTCTGCTATCTGTTAGTCTCCTCGTTAGGCATGGTGACTTCACTGCAACATCGTAGTGAAGTCACACAGTGAATTTGTGACCATCGATCGTCGATGTGAAGTCACTGTGACTAAAATGTAAAGTCGTTATGCCTGTTTTAGAACTTGTTTGTGACGTCACATTGTGGCCACTTTGTGAAGTTACGTTATGACAAATTTCTGAAAAATGTGTCATTTATGACTACTTTGACATTAACATTGTGACGAAACTGTGACAAAAGTGGCGGTATTTAAATTGCCAGAAACATGTTTTTAAAGTAAATAACATGTTTTAAAGAACTTTTGTTATTTTTTAAACGTTTTTAAGAAAGTCACATCTCAGTCACAATGTGACATCACTGAGTGATGGCATTTTGGTCACAGATTTTATGTGACCAAAGTGACTCACAGTGACGTGATTGTGACGTCACTACGACCATGAATGTTATCAGGGTCCTTAACACCCTTTTTTAAACACTATTTACATACATGATAAAAATTGTAAATATGTGTATCCGAAGAGATATCTTACCAGATTATATATAGATAGAGTTTATATATATATATATATATATCTTACATTGTTTTATTTTATACTTTTTACATTGCAAAAACAGTGAATAAATAAAATAATTGCACGCTTAATATTTTTTTTATTGCAGTGAACTCTACAAATGATATCTACTATTCTCTACGATATCTAAGACAAATGATATCTATTCAATTTACTTAAACACAAAGCTTTTAATTTATTCTTAAATCTAATCATCATTTTTACTATTTCTATTACTTGCTGTGAATTTGAATGTTTTTAAAAGAGCTACTTCTATTTTCGTTTACTAATTTTATGCTTTCTTTTGCGCACTGAGATATTTTTTTTTACTGAAAATTCTTACTTTTCTAAATTGACTGAAGTCTTTACAGAGTTACTGTCATTGGACATGACACCGGCTTCACGCGCTCCGTTATTATTACCCATTGGACAAAGCATGCGTGACTTCATGATTCGTATTAATGAGAGCTCTTCACAAAAAGTTGAATCAATGAAGTGAGGAGCCAGATTTGTTTAATTTTCCACCTGCGAACATTTGCCGGTATTTTCTTATGACGATAGATTTCTTATTCTAATCTACACTGTAAAAAAAATCAAGAGGTTACTAAATTTTCTTTAGTAAATTTGTATTCCAGAGAATTTTTTTAGTAACCATTACAAGCATTTCTTTTTGCAAGTGAAACAAACATTTCTTTTGTAAACTGAACAAAAGAATTTTTTGTCTAACTAACTTAAAACTTTTTAGAATGAGCCAGCCAGCAAATTTTAGTAACAGCTCCAAAATTATTTTTAGTAACCATTACTCACGGATTCTTAGTAGCTAGTCCAAACGCAATTTTTGCAGCTGTAGATTTCCGGCAACGCCTCCATTGATGGCAGCATCAAACATTTCCACCTGTTCAATTTTGATTTCATAAGCCCTTTACTTAACGAATACTTACACTACAAACGCTTGGTACGTCTTTGGTAGTGTCGAGCTTCGAACCCGAGGCCTTTCAATCGGGAGCTCTGTGCTATGACCACTCGGCAATCACAACCACACCAAGCGAGTTTTAGTAATAGCTATTAAAAATATAAAACTACTAACTCTTATTCATTGCTAGCTTTTTTCTAGTAACTCTTACAGATTCCTTGTAACCGAGTAAGTTTACTAAAACTTTTTAGTAATTACAAGGATCACTAAATTTTTTTTAGTAGATAGACCCTTTTTTTACAGTGTATTCTAAAATCATCGCTAACTTCTTAACATCATAAGTCCCGACTTTCTCACTGGAACTGTGGGAAATGTTTTCGGTAATATGCTATTAATAAAATATGAAAGCTGAAGACGGGTCATTATTTTTTCATGGACAAATTCCGTATAAAATTCATTCCACTGCCTATATATGTCCTCTTCACGATCTGCTTCAACTTAAACAAGGTATTGGCTGCTTATCAAATTGTGATTTGATGCACGATTGAAACAATGCACTTGATTGGATGTTTCATGATAAACACGTCAGAATTATTATTATCTTACATATGTGCTCCTGTTAAATTAGAATTGCCCAGACGCAGAACATAGAACAGATTAAATAGATTTAGTAATTGATTTATTGATTCTACTTTAGCAGATTTATATTGATATATATAGATATATATATAAATGTATAGAATTATATATAGAATTATATATAGAATTTGACGGAAATAAACTACGTTGCATAAATTCTAGGAATTCTCAGCAGCACTAGCAGAGCAGTCGCTCCGACAGTGGGCGAGCAGTGGAAGAATTTCATTTGGGTATTTCCCCATTATAAAAACAAACACCATCAGTCTTCAAGTTCTTTATTGAGGAACTCATAAAATAGATAAACTCTTCCCCGCAATCACCTTAGCACACATCGACACTACAACTTTCGTTATCTAGTCCACATCATCAGATATTCTAATTCAGCGGAGAAATGAAACGTGCGTCTTGATAGTTTAAAGGGCAATCGCATTCTAAAGCTCCTAAAAAGCCAAATGAATATGGGACATTTTCACGACAAACTAGCTCCCTCCTACTCCGAATAAACCCGCGTCAATCATTTTAAAAATCCAATTAGGATTAACTCGAGTCTCAACGAAAAAAAGTGATCAGTTCTGATTGGTCTTAGCAGGCGTGTCTTCGGCAGGAACTATATTTTTCCTTGCAAGTAACAAGTCCTTTAGCAACGCGTATTAACACCTATCACGCGATGTTAAATAAAAAATGAAATTAAAATCCCAGGAATATTCCAGAAAGTAAAAAGGTTACGAAATACCTCCCGCCGTTTTGAGAAGCAAGCAATAATTTATTAATAAATAAAATAAGAAAAAGAATTTTAGCTGTTACAAGTTACGAAACTAAGATTGAAATATGTTCCACAAATTTAGAATTAAAGCTAAGAGAGAACAAAAATGGCGCAATTTTTTTTTTATTTTATTACATATATATATAGGTTGGTTCTCAGTTCATGGTACAAACTTCAAGGGCTGGTACAGAACATTGTAATAATCATTTATTGTATAAGAATGTATTAGAAAATACGAACTAGCTTAGTTTCAGGCATGTTATAAAAGAAAATTTTGAATTAAATAGTCTTGGAGTCAGTAGAGTTAAATTTAGGTGGTTATTTTTAGGGACTGTACTCCGGAAAGTATTAAACTACCTCAACCAACACTGAATGATTAGTAAGCTTGACCTAAACGAATACTTTAAAATGACATAAAAATAATTCATATTGAAGATATTCTGCATACGAGTATGAATGAAAAAATATAAAAAAGTTTAAATAATGGGAGAAATAATGACATATTAAACAAATGCAATGTTTTCAGATTTAATCATATGTTAGCTTTTGAAATTGATTTGCACAATTCATACATTAAACGTATAATTCATTTATCGCATAATTGTTTAGAATAAGACCGTTAATTAAAATTAATGTATCTGTAGAATTGTTTGACAGCATGTGTAATTAAAGAATTTTATTGCAACTTTCAGTAAATATTGTAATGCATTGTACAATTGCCCCAACTCGTCAACGAAAATAACTATTAACTCTTTCGGGGTCTGGTGTAATGTTAATAATGCATGTCTTGTGTCCACATTTGTGTCTGTTTACTGATTATGATGTTAGTATATGTCTATGTATTTACTATATGATTTCATTAATCTTTAGACATTTAGCCGTAATAATGATAGTAAATATTTGCTAATTCTATTTGAATAGTTTGCGATTATTATATTTTAAACATATATTTCGTTTTTTTAAATTAAAATAAATGTTATTTACCTGAAAGAAACATGTGTAATGAAGCCCATAAAGTATTAGAAATTTGTAATATCAGATAATCATTGACTTAATATAATATTTTCTAAACATCGCTAAAAACTCTTCCTTAGCCAATTACCACATGATTTTGAATTGAATAATATGCAAAACATTAACATTCGTTATGTTTCAGATAATGAAATTTTCGTTACACTCTAATTCATCTATTTTGGTAACTAGTATTAATGTTATTAACGTAAATACATTTTTTTCTAAATATTGAAAAAAAAATGGACCCGAAAGTGTTAAATACGTTATAATAAATTAAAGACTCTGGTCAGTATGATGTTTATGTTTGATATTTAACCAAATATTTTTTTTTCTTCGCATTACGGACTTATATCTGCCTTCATATTACCAATGAAATGCAAAATATACTGTAATAGATGCAAATATCTTAAAAGAAATGTTTAAATATTCCACATTCTTTTTTTATTTATTCATAAATTGCTTTAAAATTTTGCTTAAATATGAAAGCTTAATTAATAAGTGCATACAGTATGTCATTTTACTGAATTATGACCTTTTTGTCCAGGAACACTCTGTATTTTAAATTTATAATTATATATGTGGAAGATTATTTAACCCTTTTTCATTTATTTTTTATATATGGACATTATTTGTCATTAAATTAAACTATCTAAATCCTGAAAAGCTTCATAATGTAACTAAAAGTAATATTTTAGTACTTCTATTGGAAATAGAATAGAGCTAAAATAGAATTAGTTACATTGGCAGTTACAAAAATTATAACAATCACTTTTAGACTATATTTCATTTTTGTAAAACTTTTAACAACGTAGGAAATTCCAAAAGGAAAAAAACATATTAGGAGATTTTTTTTGTTTTTAGGATTTTTATAACTTATATTTTACTTACTACCGGGTGTCCCAAAAATGACTGATGGATTTTAAACTTCAATAAATTGCAAACGGCGACAGCAATTAAAAAAAAATTTTGCAGGAGGGTTATGTATAATGTTAGGAGATTTTTTACTGTAATTTTTTATATTAGTTCGAATTTTAAACAAAAGTTGGCGCTGACGGCGATTGAAGGCCAGGTGATCAGTACTGAGTGAAGCATCGAACTGGCCTTCAATCGCCGTCAGCGCCACCTACTTTTTGAGATTCGAACTAATATAAAAAATTACGGCAAAAAACTTCTGACATTACACATAAACCTCCTGCAAAAAATTTTTAAATAGCTGCCACCGTTTGCAAGTTATTGAATTTTAAAATCCATCAGTCATTTTTGGGACACCCGGTATATTTTATAAATATTTCAATAAAACGCAAATGTCATTACATATGTAAAATATAAATCTTTTTAAATTCTCCCGAGCAAGTTAATTTATATCTCCTTACGTTTCAATTAAAAAAAGAAAAAATAAAGAAAGAAATTAGTCTAAAAACCTTCAACGGAGGTATGTTTCATATTCCTTTTCTAGAGACATGGAACTAATAAAATTAGGCCATAGATTAATTAGGTTGCTCTTACTGTCATAAATTTATCCACTGAGACGCCAGGAACAATTTTATGGCTTGTTACTGAAGCAACGACTGTAAGTATTAAAGAAAATCCTTAAAAGCACTGATCTTAACTCAATTTATATAAATATAAGGAACATACGCCTATTAATTTAAAATACTAATGTAAAACAAACTTAATTGTACTAATATCAATATTTTTTTGCAATTTAAAGCAGACATCTGTGGCTTTCTGAATTAATACTAGATTTTTTTATTTAATTTTGAAAAATTAAAATATGATTGTGATTATTTAAGAGGTTAGATTTTTCCAAACTCTTTAACTCGAGCGTTTAGCAGGCAAAAGTCTAAAATTGGGATATGTTTTTATTGTATGTTTCAGACACAATTTATTAACAGGAGATCCATGTTATCGAGAGGGGTCCCATTATACTCATCCCCTTATTAACGATTACTGACTGAAGAAGATATTACATTATTCGGTATTTTACTACATTAATTCACATGCTTTTTTTTCTCGCAGGATATGAGTTAAATATATGATGACCTCAGAAATCATAGGGTACAAGTGTCATAAATTTGATTTGGAGTAAATTAAGTTTAAGGGTGTATTCGAAAAAATGCTTTTCCACCTTCAACAGCTCGAAATTTTCCAATACAATTTCTGACACATTTTTAAAAGTAGAAATATGAAACTCGCTGAGTGGATTTTTGAAGAGACGTACAAGGTGCCGTGTGATGTCAATTTACTCTCCATTCATTAGAATTTGATTAATGAACAATTATCTTCTCAGTATGATGCTTTTTTTCGTTCCCAAATCCCCCGCTTAAGAAAAATCTGTTCGAAATGTCGTTTTTGATTGCTTTTTTTGCAATATTTTCTGCATTTATCAAAGAATCGACAGTTACGGCACCTTGTGTACTTTCTAAATAAGACAATTTGCCAGTTTGATGCATATGAGAGCAAAAATGAATTTAAAAATAAATCCGAAAATAAGCAGTTTGAATCGAAATACACCCTTAAAGATACTGATGTCAAATTTGAACACCAATAAAAATGGACTAAATTAAAACAGAAAACTACCGCTTGTTTAATTATGTGGGCTTTGAACTCTTATTTCAAAAGTCCTTCCGGCAATGCCGGGAGGAAGAGGTAGCTTTCATATACTTATACATTTATTTATTTATTTTAAAGTAAGTTATATTGTTCAAAAATACTAAACTCAAATTAGTGGAAATAATCTTATAAAATTAGTGATTTTATAAGTCGTCGTGAATGCTAGTTTTTGTCAAGACTGAATATTAATAGGAATTTTTAGAAATTAGTCATCTTTTATTCAATCTGGTTTTATTTTAAGCGATTTGGAGAGTCACCAAATTCCACGATATCATAAAGTGTAAACCATTTTAAAGCAACATGATGGATCGTTCAGATCAGACCGTTTCAAAATGTCAGCCATAAGCAAAAATCAAAGTGCTATAACTCAATCATTTTATTAAGATATAGACAAAACAAAAAGTGTTCTGGAATCATTGTTTTAAGTTTTAATACGTAAAAGAAAAATATTTTTCAGCTTTTAATTTTTTCGCATTTAATTTTAAACTTTAAAATTTTTTAAAAATTTAAAATGGCTACCATTTTGAAACAAAATGGTGGATGATGTTGGCCAACGAACTCGGTCGAGACATTTGTATGTACTATGTACATACCAAGTTACATTGAAATCGGTTCATAAATACGCGTGTTATCACGTGACAAAATCAGATCGTTTCAAAATGTCAGTCATATGAAAAATTCAGAGTGCTATAACTCAATCATTTTGTAAGATATAGGCAAAATAAAAAGTGTTCTGGAATCGTTGTTTTAAGTTCTAACAAGTAAAAGAAAAATATTTTTCAAATTTTGATTTTTTCGCATTTAGTTTTAAATTTTAAATTTTTAAAAAAATTTAAAATGGCCACCGTTTTGAAACAAAATGGCGGATGATGCTGGCCAACGAACTCGGTCGACACATTTGTATGTACTATCTACATACCAAGTTTCATTGAAATCGGTTCATAAATGCGCGTGTTATTACGTGACAAAATCAGATCGTTTCAAAATGTCAGCCATATGAAAAATTCAAAGTGCTATAACTCAATCATTTTGTAAGATATAGACAAAATAAAAAGTGTTCTGGAATCGTTGTTTTAAGTTCTAACACGTAAAGGAAAAATATTTTTCAAATTTTGATTTTTTTGCATTTAGTTTTAAATTTTAAATTTTTTTAAAAATTTAAAATGGCCACCATTTCGAAACAAAATGGCGGATGATGCTGGCCAACGAACTCGGTCGAGACATTTGTATGTACTATGTACATACCAAGTTCCATTGAAATCGGTTTATAAATGCGCGTGTTATTACGTGACAAAATCAGATCGTTTCAAAATGTCAGCCATATGAAAAATTCAAAGTGCTATAACTCAATCATTTTGTAAGATATAGACAAAATAAAAAGTGTTCTGGAATCGTTGTTTTAAGTTCTAACACGTAAAAGAAAAATATTTTTCAAATTTTGATTTTTTTGCATTTAGTTTCAAATTTTAAATTTAAAAAAAAAATTAAAATGGCCACCATTTTGAAACAAAATGGCGGATGATGCTGGCCAACGAACTCGGTCGAGACATTTGTATGTACTATGTACATACCAAGTTTCATTGAAATCGGTTCATAAATGCGCGTGTTATTACGTGACAAAAATCAGATCGTTTCAAAATGTCAGCCATAAGAAAAATTCAAAGTGCTATAACTCAATCATTTTGTAAGATATAGACAAAATAAAAAGTGTTCTGGAATCTTTGTTTTAAGTTCTAACACGTAAAAGAAAAATATTTTTCAACTTTTAATTTTTTCGCATTTAATTTTAAATTTTAAATTTTTTAAAAAATTTAAAATGGCCGCCATTTTGAAACAAAATGGCGAATGATGCTGGCCAACGAACTCGGTCGAGACATTTGTATGTACTATGTACATACCAAGTTTCATTCAAATCGGTTCATAAATACGTTAGTTATCGCATGACAAAAATCAGATATATATATATATATATATATATATATATGGTTATATATATATATATATATATATATGTCAACATTTGAACGGAGGGTGGTTTTGGGGTCTGGGGGTCATGATCGGTGAAAATATACCAAAATTTTCCGGAAGTGCTTTCCTCCGGACGGCTGCAATAGGTAGCTTTTTACTTTTTGTAATGAAAGCTACCTAATACAGAGTACAATTATTAGAGTACAATTTTCTTTAAATTTATAATTAAATAATATTGTGTATTGTTTGGCAAAAGTGGTTTATTGCCAGAACACAACGCATAATTAGAAAACCAATTATATTTCTTCACCTGAAAAAAAAAATATTTTTTCAAGTTTTCTGTGCACTTAAATCATTTTTTTTTTAATTTTGTCACTTTGAAATCCCTTGGCTTCTGGGGTCTCGATTAAGTTTCTCGAATTTTAAACATTCAGGATAAAAACTAGGCAACAACTAGTGGTTATGCAAGTAATACCCTGTTCACATTACAGACATAAGATATTTTAAGATCGCCTTGTTTGAAGTGGACCTTCCCGAAATTGGATGCCTGTTCACATTGAAAAACTTACCTAAGATATCTCAGCGAATGTCACCCTATCTCTGAACTGAACAGATGTAGTGTATGCGCATGCGCTTCAAGCAAAGACGGTCGCAACAGTCAATCAGTAAAAGCGAAGCTTTATAACCAATGAGAGTGAGTGGTTGTTCTTGTATATAGCCCGGGCAAGTTGAAACTCTCTGAGAGAGTTTGTGGACTTCTCTGAGAGAGTTCCAGGCCTGAGATATCTTAACTATCCATAGTGTGAATAGGGTAGTAGTCCATTAAGATAATTCGGATATCGGTGCTTGATAATGTTTTATAACATGCAACAAAACTTCCATTTAATAAGTCTCATCGTTACATTTAAATATTGCGTTATGAAGAAAATTCTTTAGATAGAAATAAGCTTAAATTCTTTAAATATGTGTACTAAAATACATATGGAATGAAAGTACTGCAAAATGTATTTTAATTATGTCAGTAATTTTTAATGCCATGTTGGCACATGAGAAAAATGTAATTAAAATTACGTCGGAAAAACACATAATAAATAGAAATTAACAAAAATTGAAGGGTAGTATATCTTTTTCTTTGTATTTCAAATCCCTAACTTAAAAAAATACTTTGTACAGGCTTTTTATAAGGAATACACTGTTTACAAAAATTTTTGCACATTTGTAAGTATCTCAAAATTCATGCGTAATATATTCAAGAAACTGCAATCTTCTTCTTAATGTGTCAAAGGCTTCCTTCATTGCTCCCTTTGAATAAAAATGATTAAATAAATAAATGATTTCATTTTCATCGAATTTCCGGAAATAAATTCATGCTTCCTATTTCAACAGCAACATCTCCGTTTGAATGTCGTACACACACGTAAGTGAAATAAACTTCGTTACATTGAATACTTTTTTCATAAGGCTCGAGAAATAGTCTCTCGCGCAAGAAGCATTTATCTCTTTTTAACACTTTCCAACGATGTTGAAAAGTGTTTATGATTTCGCTTTGTCTGGCCATCTATCCGTTTGTCTATGCTCTAACTCCAGTGAATATAATCGATCTGCCCTGATATTTTTGGACGTTATTGACGTTTACCCTAACACGAATCCTGTTTCAAATACAGTTTCTAGCATGATTAGTTTATTTACAGAGGCAGTCAAATTTTATCATTACATTATGGCTTATTGGGAATATAAAAGTTTTACATGAATTTTGAAGAGCTATGTCAAACATATTATAATTTATATACATTCAGTTGTGCACAAAAAATATACATTTTATAAAATATGTAGTGAAAAAAAATCGCTATTATTCATTTACAGGGCCACACAAAAAAATTCCATACCATAATGGTAAAGGGTAAAATTGTGTACGACATATTTTAATTATACTGTTTTATAAATAATATACGTCATTGACTCTTAATATGCCTTATATGACCTAGACATGCATAATACGAAATGCATATCATTTAGAGGGACACACAAAAGATCTCAAACATTATATTATTTCCGAATTTATATATATCCGATGTATCTGATGATAGCATATGAATATAGAAACGCCTTTTTAATTATAGTATGTGCTTTTAAGTTTCAGTAAATAGAAGCATAATTTATGGTGTGCATAAAAGCTATACTTGATATACAGGGCTACACATCAGAGCTCGTAAACGTTACTGAATATGAGTCTAAATTATTTAAAGATTGTTTTTAATAAGTTATGCATTTTTATGCGGAACTGCATTCCCTTTACCAAGCAGTAGTTGTAGAATATAGCTAAAAGAATATACAGGGTCGCGCATAGTATTGGATACATGGACTCCAATGAATGATAATTTCTCATAATGTAATTTCATTAGTTTTAAGAGAGTTTTAGTTTAAAATAAATTTTAGCTAAATACTGGTATGTATTAAAGGGATTAGGTAAACTACAGGACTAAGCAAATTTATTCATATACTTTTCTATCTATTAGCATAATTGCTGAAAGAGAAATTTCAACCTGCTTCTCATTTTCTTGTTAAACTAAATTTCCCCCATTATATAGTATTTATATCAAACGACAGGTCAAATACGGGGCTGATCGAAAGTATTGGAATATGTATTTGGCTATAGATTGTAACGTCATTTCCCTAAATAATGAAGTTTTGTTTAAGCTTTCAGGAAGTGTTGAAAAGCGCTTCATAATCTGTGCTTAACACATGATTTTTTTTTTTTTTTTTTTACTTGTTAGGTGCGTTCGTAATTATGTAAATACGTAGCACCTATGGTTGTCGTTCAGTCCGTCCGTCCGCATATAACAACGCAAAAGCTACCTAACCGAATCGTTTGAAATTCAAAATATACAATTATTACATAATTTTACCGAGTCATTTCAACTTTTTGGAAAAGAAAAAAAAAAAAAAAAAAAAAAAAAAAAACGGATGCATAGATCAATTACAGGGACAATCGAAAGAATTCCATTACATTACGGTCAATGGTGAAAAAAGTTCCAAATGCATTTTAATCGTTTGAAATTTAAAACGTATAATTATTACATAATTTTGTGGAGTCATTTCATATTTTATGAAAATCGGATGCATAGATCAATTACGGGGACAATCAAAAGTATTCCGTTACATTACGGTCAATGGGAAAAAATTTTTCAAATGCATTTTAATGGTGTTACACTCATTCGAACATAATGAAATTGATATGTATCTATCTATAAAGTACATATTATAATATACATTTTGCATAATCTCTAGGGCAAAGAAATTTTTTTATTGATTTACAAGGCCACACAAAAGAATTCCATTACATAATGGTATAGGGATAACATTGTTTGGAGCACATTTTAATTGTAATTAACTATTTACAATTTTATGAGACTGATATATGAGAGTGATATTTTAAGAACTTCGTTATCGTACGAACGCACCTCATCTAAGTTTTTTCTATTAAACTAGTATTGATGTCCGTCCTAGGACGGTGGTTAAAATATGTGTTTTCAACTAAATTTGAAAACAAAAAACTGATAAAAAGTACTGACACTATCTAAGCATTAGATGAGCAAAGTTCGGCTAATAAATGTTCTAATAAACACACTGTTAGTATTTACAATACTTCTGGATAAACCAGGCTTTATGGCCAATAATACCATAGTAAAATTATGATTTCTTAGTAAGACAATAATTAACAAATATGACTGTGTAATTAAAAACTGTGTAATTAAAACTGTGTAATTAAAAAAGTCTGTTGCAACTATTGAATTAATACCAATAATTAATAATTATTACTGTTTTTGTAGCATTGTAGCACAATTGCATTTCCCCCCCCCCCCTCCTCGGAAAAAAAGAAAGAATGTCATTTTTTCCTTCTGTTCGCAAATTTCTGTTTCTGCTGCTAAACTTCGGATGCACAATGATGACATACCGGTCTCCGTGGGAGCGTCAATTCCATTGGTAGTCTTTAGAGGAAAAACTGGTTTGGCGCGCTATGCGTTGTACGGTATTTTATTTTATAGCGATAGGCACTAATTTATCTTAAAATTTTTTCTTACCTACATATAAAAACATTTTGTAGAATTGATGTATTGATCATATTGCGTATTGTTTTAATACTTTTTGAATCAAAGATTAGTAAAACTTTTTGGCATGCACTGTAAAAAAAGGGGTCGATCTACTAAAAAAACTTTAGTGATCCTTGTAATTACTAAAAAATTTTTAGTAATCTTAGTCGGTTACAAAAAAATCTGTAAGAATTACTAGAAAAAAGTTAGCAACGAATAGAGTTAATAGTTTTATATTTTTATTAGCTATTACTAAAACTAAGATGGTGTGGCCTTGATAGCACAGTGGTTATAGTAACGGACTTCAGGCTAAAAGGTCCCGGGTTCGAAACTTGCCACCGCCAAATACGCCCGGAATGTATGTAGTGTCTCGTTAATAAAGGGATTATGAAATTCCTGTCGGAGCAGGTAGGAATGTTTGGTGCTGCCATCTATTGCGGTTTTGCCGAAAATCTTCCGCTTCAGAAGTCTGGATGCAGCTCGAAGGAAGCTCCTGCCCTTCGGGGACACGTAATGGTTATTAAAAATAATTTTGGAGTTATTACTAAAATTTGCTTGGTGGCTCATACTAAAAATTTTTAAGTTAGTTATACAAAAAATTCTTTTGTTCAACTTACAAAAGAAATGCTTGTTTCGCTTACAAAAAAAAGTTTGTAATGGTTACTAAAAAATTCTGTGGAATACAAATTTACTAAGAAATTTTTAGCAACCTCTTGAATTTTTTTTTTTACAGTGTGCTAGGATTTTACCGATGCAATTTCAATTTTTTGGGGAACACCAGTGAAATAACCCGTATTTATCAATTTGCATCATTATTTCTCAGGGGATTCTTTCAAATGACACTTTTCCAAAGATAAAATACATGTCCGAGATTACTCTAAAGAAGTTACTTAGCCACTGACGAAAACATTATCACTAGAAGGAAAGGAAAAGAGTAATGTTACTTTTTTCCCGTTAGGGATATAGCTGTTGAGATTCTTAGTCTTTATTTATAAATCTTTTATTACATCATGAATAAATTGCGATTGCAACTAAAACTATTTATTTTGTAGTCCTTGAGACTTAAGTTAAAGTTTTGAAACCGTAAAAAAAAATATTTTTTCGTGTTGCCCGCAGATAAATAATATTATTTTTTCTTTATATATAATTAAAGTTTTGCTTCCCTAAAAAAATTATTTGTTTAATTATCTTACATTTAATAACAGTTTTATTTTTACTAGATTTAAAATTCAACAGAACTTTTAACAGTTTTATTTTTAATACATTTGAAATTCAACCCAATTTTTTGCACTTTTTTTAAACAGATTTGAAAGACATCAAGTTTCTTATATGTATATATAGATATATATAAATAAGTTACTACTAGGTTATTCCGTCAACCTAAAAATTATCGCCAAACCATATGATTAAATGCCAATAATGGATGATCATGAATGTCACATTCAATAACATTAAATATGATTCACGTGTTTAAAATGTCATTTAGCAATTTTTATTTCGACTTTTTATTAACATTCTACTAATTATTTGTTGTTTCGTTATTTAAAATAAAATTTATGTCAATATGTATAATTTGGCTATTAGTTTGGCAATTTGTATAATTTGGTGAAATTGTACAGGGATAACAGAGTAGTACCATATATATATATATCAGTGTTTCAAAATTAAATGTCAGAAAAGGAAAGCTGGGATGAGGGAACCTTAATAAGGAGATTTAATAAAGGAATTTTGTATATGCAAATACATCATTTATGCAGTACACTGTAAAAATATCTGCAAAGGTACTAAACCTTTTCTAGGAAACTGGGATTCCAAGAACTGTTCCTGTAACGGTAACAGCAAAAATTCAAGTTTCAGAATCGATTACATGAATTTTTCCTGTTATCGTTACATGAAAAGTTCTTGGAATCCCAGTTTCCTAGAAAATGTTTAGTACCTTCACAGACTTTTTTTTTTTTTTACAGTGTAGAGGGTACTTTTACTTTTGGTGGATGAAAAAGTTTCGCTGGCTTGAATCATCATTTCTGACGGGTTTCGAGCATCATGCATCGGTACATCAATTCGGATCTTTCCGACATCATGGCCCAGTGCTCGTCCAACAGCTGTCGAGTTTGCAATACACATACATCTAACATCAGAATTTAAAAAAGAAAGAACTATTAATGGATTGAATAACATAAAGTACGACAGAATTCAATACATTAAAAAAATACAATTTACATATATATAAAAAATGAATATTATCTTTTATTTATGATGATAATGAATATTGTCTTTGATGAATATTATATTTTTACCCCCAATAATATTATCTTTTTTTAAAAAAAACAACTTACTGTAACTGTCTTACTTTTCTCCACTGTTCGTTATGCAATTACTGATGAGGCCTAGCGAGTAACTTTGCGAAATGTTTACCATTTCTACTTTTAAATGTTTTTTAGTGTTTTAATCTTTTGTATATAAGTTTTATTTTTATTTTTTAAATGTATTTAAGTCTGACTTAGTTTGCCGAAGGACTGTCCTCTATTTTGCACAGTACTGCTTCTTGCATTGCAGTAATTTTGCAATATTTGACAGTATCCTTAACACTCCTACTCTGTAAAAAAAAAAATCTGTAATCCTACAGATGAAAAATTACTGAAATCTGCGTACTTACTAACATTTTAACTGTGCACCTTACAAGGAAAAATGTAAAACAACAGGACTAATTTTTGTAAAGCTACAGAAATCTGTAACTTTACAAATGAATCTATTCAAAGTACAGTAACCTTACTAAAATTTTATCTGTAACCTGGGTTGTAATTGCACAAAAATTTCTAGAAATCCCAGTTTCCTAAAAAATTCTCAGTAACCTTACAGATTTTTTGATTCTCAGTGCAAATCTGTGTCTGTTACATGCATTTTTGCTGTTGCCGTTACATAAAAAAGTTCTAGGAATCCAAGTTGCCTAGCCCTCTCACTGACAAGCCCGTCTATAGACGTTCCCTAAGCTCCAGGTTTCACTGCAATGTAAGCAATAATTAAAATGATATAACTCAGTTGATTTAAGGGATTTTTAATACATTGTGTAATGATTAACACACTCAAGGATAACATTTATACACGTAAATAAGATTTTTCTATAATTTTGAAAGAATCATATTTTTTTAGCAGTTAAAACAAAATGCTGAGAAAACAACATTACAATTTTGCCCTTTTGCAAGACTGTCAGAGGGCTAGAAAACTTTTAGTAACTTTACAGTTTTTTTAGAGTGTAGAAGCAAGTAACGATTTACTCGTGTATAATTCCTAATGGAGACGCTAAAATGTTTGGGGGATCTGGCGGCAGCTTGACTGATATTCGTACAATCTAAATCCTTTGAACAGCCAGTAAGTTTCCTTGCGCCAACCCATACGTGAAGTACATGTTGATAAGCTTCTTCACTGTAAAAAAAAATCTGTAAAGGTGCAAAACATTTTCTAGGAAACTGGGATTCCAAGAACTTTTCATGTAACGATAACAGGGAAAATCCATGTAACCGGTTCTAAAACTTGAGTTTTTGTTGTTACCGTTACAGGAAAAGTTCTTGGAATCCCAGTTTCCTAGAAAAAGTGTAGTACCTTTACAGATTTTTTTTACAGTGTTGTTAATGTAATAATGTGACAGTTATTCGAAGAAACGTGGATTTCTTGAGATCACAAAAAACATTTATTGCACTACACATCACAACACACACATTAAACACTTACAGGATGGGGTTTTTAGACATACATGGGAATTATTCACCTTGGATAAGGTGTGGAACATTTTCATGTCAACAGTGTGACATCTTCCCTTGCCGAGCTAACTCACATCTCTCCAGGGGGTAAGAAAAAAATGTTCCGCGCAAGGAACCAATGAAAACAGCTCCCTCTGGGCTATGAAAAGAATAGCGTTACAATAATGCATTATGCTCGAAATCTTTCCAGGAAATGATGATTAGAGCCAACAAAAAGCATTCAGCGGCCGGCTTCAAAAGTGTCCTCTGCTGTCTCAACACTTGTATTAAATTCCCCACATTTCGATATGAAATTTGGTTCTTTAGATTTATCTCTACCTGTATTTACATTTATGACGCATAAACTATGACGCACATTTGAAGTACTCTGTCTATATAGTGAAACCTGTCTCTGTGACCACTTAATCCAAAGATATCCACATATTTAAGAGTTCAAGATAAAATCAGACAAATTTTAAATCTGCTTATTAGTATTATTACGGTGTTAATAGATATCCAAACTGTAAAAAAAACGTAACTTTACACATGTGTGTCACCTACATGTGTCATTAGCGTCATCCATGTGTGAAACCCCAGAACTTAGATGCGCATCTGGTAATATTGGAATATATATTATACATATAAGGTACGTGTACCCAATACGGTCACCCTAAGGAAAATGTATTTTTTTCACCCCCATTTTCAAGTCATAGGATTCCAAAAATATGTGACCACTATCCTTGGACTATTGACTATCATTATTAAAATTAGCGACCTTGTAATTATTCTGGTTTAATTTAAATTTTTAAAAGAAAAGAATGTTTACAAGTGTCCATATAAGGAACTACCTGTCCCTATTATGGACAGGTGTTTCTTTATTGACTTCCTACACAGTGTGTATAAAAAATCCACTTTTCCAAGGGACTTTAGAGGAGAGAGAATAAAAAAATGTATCAAAGTATTCGGAGTAGGAGAGGGTACAGTAAATATCTTCAGAACATGCATTTTAGTAAGGGGGACGGAGTAGTTTTCGGTTTTTACTCTTCGAAGACCCATGCAAAGCCACTTAGTTACTAGTAAGTGTTATGAAATAATGTTGTTGGTTTTGCTTAGCTTCATTGCATCTGTCTGCGAATTTACATCTGTTATTACTCAGTCATCACAGCATGGACAAATAGAAACTTTTTCACCATGGGCAGTAAGTCCCACATAATCCTCATGAACATATCTGCCACATGTGATGCATGGCTGCATGTTTGAAAAAGCATCAATAATCCAAAAGAAGCAGTACCAGCTCTCCTTTGCTGAGGATGTCATACCATTGGTACCTACGATTTCGCCAACATCACGATTGATCCTACTGGGGGGGGACTTCTATTTATTTTTCTGCAAGGGTTTTTTGGAGGAAGGTTTTGAGGGGATTGTTCAAATAGCATCTTGTTGAACAAAAATTTTACCACTTTGATGCCTTTTCAATTTATTGCTTGGCAAAGTTGAATTTTCTTCTTTCTTACAGTTGTAGTCGATGGGGACACAAGCTGTCCATATTGGGAACCGGGCGCAGTTTTACTAAATTTTGTAACAAATGAATAAGGAAAATATTTTAAAGCAAAATATGTAATAGGAATAAAAAATATGTTTTATTAGCTTTCTAAAATACTCCACGTTTCAACATTTAATGGAATTTTATCATATCTAATAAGAATTTAAGCTTAAAAGTAATTAAGATCAGCACATCTCAAAACAACAAATTTCCTCCTAAATGGTGGACAGTGCGCTTTTTTACACTTTCCAGCCTTAATTGTCTTTTCAACTGCTTTTCTTTACAAAAATGCTGATCCATCTCTCGATCAAAATTATCACCTTTAAAAATATTAGGGGTGTCCATATTGAGAGTCCTGTCCACATAAGGTACAAATACCTTATACATACATAGCAACCCTATAATTGTTTTGGTGGATTTAGATTTATTAAGCTCTGCTTTATGAAAATTTAAAATTACAACATTTTTTCCCAAGTAGTTTTCAAATTATGCTTAATTAAAAAGCGGCAAAATGATGGTTTAAGATAGAAGGTCTACGATAAAAGTGACTAGATACTTCAAAATTTATACTAGCCTTATCGAAAGACCAGTTGAGGAGCGCATAAGATGCCTTTATCTAGAAGGGGGCTCTCTCGGTCAAGAATGAAATACTGCAGTTCAATTTGGATACAGCACCTAAAATATGCTCGTTTTAAAATAATTAATTTCTCGGAAACTTATCGTATGAATTCTATTAAAATTTGTTATTAGGCTAATTGAAGAGTGTAGAGTTCATTTATTCTGCCAGCATTGAATACTGCTATTGAATAAAATGAAGTCCATGTTCGTTTTAATATGTAATTTCCCCCTTAAGCAAAACGCGGCAATTCTTGATAGAAAAATTCGAAAATTGAAAATTTGCATAATGATTAATTCTCAAAAGACGCTTCCATGATTAGTTTTGAGGGTTCTTTGGCTAAGCATAAAGGAGACTGAGAAACCCTACCCTTAATTTCGATAAAGGGATTTTTCATGCAGAACTATCCGATTTGCTTTAAATTTGGAGTACCGGTTTATTTTGGGGCCTTTCCCTGATTAGATCTGGAATTTGATTGGTTAAAAATAAAGGGGGAAACGGTAGGCTAATCTCTTTAAATTTAGATATGCGTGTTTTTCATGCAGATTTATGCGATTTGCTTAAAATTTGATATACCGGTTTATTCTGATAAGACATTTCTCTGATTAGTTTTAGGGGTTCATTTTTCTCATTTGAAATGTAATATTTTGTATTGTGTAAAAAATTCTCTTTTTTATGTTTTTTATTTTTATCAATTTTGCTTTTTTATTGTCGTTTTCTTTATTTTAGGTGAGACATTTTTATTGCATATAAGAGTATAATATACAATTTAGTGTGAATAGTCTGTGAAATCAATATTATCATTTTAACTGGGCATTTTCTTTTTATTTGTATCTTTCTTAATTTTTTCATCATTATTAATCATTCAATGAATGTTAAGTTTTTCCTTTGGAACCTACAAAATATTTTTAAAAACAATACCTCGGAAAAATAGCAGCAAGCTCTAACAGAAATATTTAATGATACGCTATACTCTGGAGAACGATGTTATTTTCTAAAGTTGTTTCTCTTCAATTTAATTAAGGATATTAATTAAGGATTCATTTTGTGATGTTTATTACAACAACACAAAACGAATTTCTCGTTCAACCTTTTTAGAAGTTATACCTACCAAACATCTATTTAATTGAATTACAAATTTACTACACTTTTTCGATGTTTTGGTGAAATAAACAATTTAATAGCAGTACATTTTTTTTTTAAATTTAAGTTTCATATTTTTGAAACTTCGTAAAAGGAATAAAATTCTTCGCATTGTACAGAGATTCAGAATATATAACGATCATTTAATAAATAAAATACATCACATTTGATTGTTATGGAAGTAAAACAAAACAAAACAAAAACATGATCTTTATTTTAAAACAAGGTAGATCCCGTCGAATTTCGACGAAAGAAAATGTTCAAGTAGGAACTGTTTCATTGATTTATAATAAATGAACGAAATTAGTTACATTTAAAATTTATCTTATATTGTATATATAACTACGTCTAACTTTTAAACAAATGATAATTAACCTAAAATTAATAAAATACTAATTCTATAAAATTCAGTTTTAGATATTGTATATATAACTACATCTAACTTTTAAACAAATGATAATTAACCTAAAATTAATAAAATACTATTTCTATAAAATTCAGTTTTAGATATTGTATATATAACTACGTCTAACTTTTAAACAAATGATAATTAACCTAAAATTAATAAAATACTATTTTTTTAAAATTCAGTTTTAGAAATAAATAAAATTAAACTTCAATCGTATATGTAAGCGGAAAAATATAATAAAGGTCAGTTATTTTATACAGTTATCAATTAAATGTTCATATGCTTGGTATTTCAAAAAGAAAAACATAAAAATTTATTCTACTTTGATTCGATCATAGATTCCCCCCCCCCCAAGGAATCTAAACCCGACATTATTTTTATCATTTCAAAATTTACATATGCAGCTCTCATATATTTTTAACAAAGCACCATATTAATTTCTAAAATTTTCACTTTCTGTAAGAAAAGGACCACAAACAGGTACATTAATCTCCGGCTTTTAGGTGCGTTCGTAATTATGCAAATACGTAGCACCTATTGTTGTCATTCAGTCCGTCCGTCTGTCCGTCTGTCTGTCCGCATATAACAACGCAAAAACTACCCAACCGAATCGTTTGAAATTTAAAATACATAATTATTACATAATTTTGTCCAGTCATTTCAAATTTTATCAAAATCGGATGCGTAGTTCAATTACAGGGGCAATCAAAAGTATTCCGTTACATTACGGTCAATGGGGGAAAATGTTTCAAAAGCATTTTAATGGTGTTACACTCATTCGAACATAATAAAATGCACATCTATCTATAAACAACATATTATACACACATTTTGCGCAATGTGTGGTGCAAAGAATATTTGTTAGTGATTTACATGGCCACACAAAAGTATTCCATTACATAATGGTATAGGGAGAACATTATTTGGTGCGCAATTTAATTGTAATAAACTATTTACAATTTTATGAGATTGATATATGAGAGTGATATTTTAAAACTTTGTTATCATACAAACGCACCTCATTTACTACGCTTCACGTGCAATTTTCAACTTGTTTATCTTTACTTTTAATCATGTAGGAATGAGATAGGTGGATGTGAAGTAATTCGCAAAAAAGGTTTGCAATATGAAGCCATGTAACACGCGCATTCCAAAGGAAAAAAGAAAGAAAAAAAAATAAGACTGTCACGCGTCACGTGACCTGAGTTTTGCTAAATTAAAAAATGTAGTTGTAATATTTTTTCTTTAAAAAAACTGGCAACACTAGTTCTATTAAAAATGTTCTTTTTCTTAGTGATATTCGAATGTTGGTTGTGAACTGTGGTTCATATCTTGTGATGGTGGCGTGCGCCAGAATTATGTAAAAAACTTTATTTGTATATAATGTGTGTGTGTTAGTCTACTATATGTGAGTGCCGTTCTTTTCAAGTAATAAAAAGTTTATAAAGAAGAATGCAGCCCCGAGATATTTATTAAGATAAGTTATCACTTCTTTCTTTCTTCTCTTCTACATTTGTAAGGCGAATTCTTACAAAATGGCTGCCCAACCTGGGGCCCTTACCTGGAAATAGTTTGATTTGTTCTGACATCTTCTTAATTCTACAAATGTTTGATGCTTTTAATTGCGATATGTTATCTACAAGTAAGAAAGAGGAAAAAGGAAATAACGCGAAGTCTTTCCAAGGTGTTCCACATCTTTGTGAATCTTCTAAAGCTTGATATATATATTTTTTAAATTGTGAAATATGCACGAAATAAAAATGCATGCATGTTTAATGCAAGAAAATGGCACGAGCAGTCGTTACTCATTTGTTTGTGAAATGTGTTCTTCAATGCTGTAAAAAAAAAAAAAAAAAAAAAAAAAAAAAAAAAAAAAAATCCACGGAATAATCTTATGCCAAGCACCATTCTCATTTGTTTGCGATACATGTTCTCGAATTTAATCTTGCTTCGATAACGCCTTTTATATTTGTTTGTGAATTATGGCGAATTCTACGTTTTCTGTGCTTTTAAAAACTTTCAGTTCTTGTGCCTGCAGGAGTAACTCAACAATATTTATTTAATCTTCAAGTTACTTTCTTAAAATGGATCCATATTTTTATCAAAAGAATGCATTCTTTCCACAAGTGTCTATACTTTGTTTTCTATTTGTAAAATTTTTCATATTTTTAGTTTTAATTTATTGATTTATTTTACAGTTCATTCATATATTGTGTAATTCCCCTTCCCTCCACATGCTTATATTTTTATTCTTTAGTTTAATTTTCATTCTGTGCATGTATGTTTAATTTTTATCTTGATTAAATAACAACTTTTCTTACTTCGAATAAAAAAGAAAAACAATTAAAAAAAAAGGGTTGATAAATAATGAAATAAGCATTTATTTACGTTGATATTATTTTTCTTTTCTTTTTACAAACAGGGAATTAAATTAGGAGTGAAAAAAAATATATTAAAAAGTATTTATACCTTTTATTTCAAGTGTCCTATGTTTATTATTTTTTATTTTGTTGTTGGTTTCGCAAGATAACAGAATTTAATTAGAAATTCTATTTGAGTGTTCTGTTGTTAGTTATTTTTAAGCATTTAATTTAGAGTTCCTGATATATTGTAAAATAGCATTGAATATGATTTTCTAAACAGATTGAGTAAGTTTTTGCATTTATTTATTTATTTTTATGAAATAAGACTTTCTTTTCTTTTAAAGTTATATTGAAAAAACTATATTATGTAGTCTTGTCTTGATAATATGATAATAATATTGATTGACATTTTAATTATTCAGATATGTTTTGACTTATTTAGAACATTGTTTATGAATGTTGCCAACAATTCAGTACTAGTTTTATATCAGTTAAAATAATGTTTTGATTAAATGACACGTAATTTAAAGTATATTTTCTTTCAAAAAAAAATTAAATTAAATTAAATTAAATTAAATTAAAATAATTTAAATTTTAAAGATACTTAAAAGTTTAATGAAGTTTAATTATTTTAAAAGTATATTTTGCTAACGTTAAAGTTCACTGTTTTGTTTTATTGATGTCTTGTTTTTATGAGTTGTAAAGCAAAGCTCACGTCTGGGGAACAATTTATTTAAACGAATTTTTAGCATTAGTGGGTATCTTGTTGTTTGCTAAATTTACAAATGTCCGAGCTCAATAAAGCACGAAAAGAAGCCCTGTTTCAGGTCGCTGTAGAAATGAATTTAGATGTACAATCCTCTATGACCGTTGTCACATTGCGTGATAAGATTAAATCCTCTCCCTCGTACGAAGTTGATTTCGTGAATTCGTTAGTCAGAAACCAAATTGCGACTCGCGAGGAAGAACAGCGTAGACGAGTCTTAGAGGAAGAGCAAAAAGCAGCTGAGTTAGAACAGCGTAGACGAGAGTTAGAGGAAAAACAAAAAGCAGCTGAGTTAGAACAACGTAAATTAGAAATAGAAGAAAAGCGTCGTTCGGAAGAACTGGAATTAAAAAAGTTTGAGAAGAATTTTGAGCTTAAGAAGCTTAAGTTACAGGCTCAGAGCCAAAGTGTTTCTAGTGGAGCGGTAGGTGGAAATGCGGCAGGGATAATGTCTTATCCAGAGAGTAAAATAGATATCCAGAAGCTGTTGCCTACATTTAAGCCAGAGACAGATGATGTAACATTGTTTCTGGTGCTCCTGGAACGACAGTTAAAGCTTTCGAAGGTACCAGAACATCTCTGGGTTTCTTATTTACTAAGTGTTGTACCCTCTTCTATATCTACGCTTATTGCTCGTGAAAAAGAAGAAATTGCTTCAGATTTTTCACATGTTAAAGATCTACTTTTAAAAAGGTTTAAAATTAGCGCTGAAAGGTTTAGGCAGCTGTTTTTCACGCATTGCAAAGATAAAGAAATTACTTGGAGAGATTATTACTTCGAGTTACGTGCTTACTTTGAAAACTGGCTTATAGAGTTAAATGTAACGTCTTTTGAAGCTCTTCAGGATCTGATCATAGCGGATCAGATGAAAAGGCGAGTGCTTCTCGAATGCAAACAACATATGCTAGATGATTGCGAAAATTAAAATTCGCCAGTCGACCTTGCCGGAAAATTAGATGCGTATGATACCATAAGATCTACGTTCCCTAACGAAGACCCGGTTGTACCCCAGAAGAAAAAAGATTATTCTCGTCGAGAAAATACATGGAAGCAGAGTAAGCCTCCAAAAAAAGATATATCTTTCCCCACGTTTGATAATCGTCGCTTAGAATCCGAGATATTCTGCTATGGTTGTGGCAAAGTGGGATTTATAAAGAAGAAATGCCCAGATTGTTCCCCTACGATTGAGAAACAAACAGTGCAAGCTCAAAGTCTTAAGCTGTTTAGTTTAAATACATCAACAGTTTCAGCTCTAAATGTACCTATTACGATCTGCAATAAGAAGGTATTAGTCTGTGCAGATACAGGAGCGAATCGTTCTATTGCAGGAGAACGTATGTATAAATTATTTTTGAAAGCTGGTGTTGCAATGAAACCTCATACTCATGAAGTAACATTAGCTGATGGAACTACGATGGCTAGAAAAACTCTTTCTGCCACTGTGCGTGTAAAGATTGAAGGCAGAGTTTTCAAAACAGAGTTTATTGTATTACCAAATGCCAAAGGTAATAGAACTCTTTTAGGAATGGATTTCCTGCACAAAGCTAACATATTGTTAGACGCTGCAAGTAAAACATGGCATTTTAGTGACAAACTTCATAAAAAGTTTTATTTTGTAGAAGAACATGAAGTACAAAATGATACGTATACTCATGCGGTCAAAGTGTGTCCGTATGCCTTTCGTAAAGATGAAGGCAAAAAGTTAAATTCCGATGACAGGAAAAAACTTAAACATATTCCAAAAAGGTTTCAAAAGTGTTTTCGACCAGGGGGAGAGACAACCCCAAATCTTAAACGTTTTGTAAATATTTCAAAAAGTGTGAAAGAACGTGTTGAAGTTAAACAAGATCAGAGGAAGAAATATTATGATAAAAATCATAGACAAGTATATTTCAAGCCTGGTGATAAAGTATGGGTTAACCTACACCCAGTGAGCAAGGCAAGTAAAAATAAAACAGCAAAATTTATGCCTAAGAGAGATGGGCCATACATAATTTTGACTCAAAAGTCACTAGTGACATATGACATTTCTAGTCTAGAAAATCCTACTGAACGAATTGGATCTTACCACGTTTCTGCCTTGTTGCCTTTCCAAGTATCTGAAACTATTCCAGTTGCACCCTTGAGAAAAAGAGGAAGACCCAAAAAGTATCCTGTTTCCTCTCCGAGACGTAGATCGGAAACAGAGGGGGAGGATGTAACACGCGCATTCCAAAGGAAAAAAAGAAAGAAAAAAAAAAGACTGTCACGCGTCACGTGACCTGAGTTTTGCTAAATTAAAAAATGTAGCTGTAATATTTTTCCTTTAAAAAAACTGGCAACACTAGTTCTATTAAAAATGTTCTTTTCCTTAGTGATATTCGAATGTTGGTTGTGAACTGTGGTTCATATCTTGTGATGGTGGCGTGCGCCAGAATTATGTAAAAAACTTTATTTGTATACAATGTGTGTGTGTTAGTCTACTATATGTAAGTGCCGTTTTTTTCAAGTAATAAAAAGTTTATAAAGAAGAATGCAGCCCCGAGATATTTATTAAGATAAGTTATCACTTCTTTCTTTCTTCTCTTCTACATTTGTAAGACGACTTCTTACAGCCATTTATTACTCAAATTTTAATATCCCAAAGAAAAGCACGTTTAAGGGATTTTGTATTAATAAGACAAATTGTAAAAAATCAATTACATCTGAAGTAATTTTAAGAAGAAATAATAAATTTTTAAAATGGTCTTTGTTCTATTCTAATTTATTAAATGAAATGTTTGCTTTTAAAATAAATGAAATTGGAAAATTAGAGATTATTAAATATTAAAATTAAATTCAATTAAATATTGAAAACATTTGATTCGAACTAAAAATTGTATTAATAAAAGTTTTCTTTTTTTTTCAGTTCTTTTTAATACTTTTTAACGTAAATTAAAAAAATGTTTAACTTAGCAACATATTGATAATTACATAAAATATATAAATTATATTGATGAAATATTGAAATAAAATATATTGATGAATGGGTAAATATATAAAATATATTAATGAAAATATTTTTTTAAAATCACGTATGGAAACTTAAATAAGAAACATTAAAGTCCATATTTCAGAGTGCAAACGATTTTAAAACATTAACGAAAGAATGTTAACTTTTCAAAAAAAATCTTAAATGACGCTTCTATATTGATATTTCAAAGACATGTGATAAAATTATCAAATAATTCTTTCCTGTGATGTGATCTATTTGTATCTCTTACGCATTCCGATCGTGTGTTACAGCTAATAATGTAACAAATCACATTTTTTAACGAAATTTTAATCTTCGGTTCATTCACAGTTTAAACTGTAAAAAACAAAATCAAAGAAATACAGTTTGAGGTGATAGGCGTGTCAAAGCACGTGGTTTTGTTGATGCTTAATTAGACTTAATGTAGCGGTTTTTAAGGTTACATTTTTAACGCCATCCCAAGACTTCTATACTTCCACTCGATTAATTTCTCTTTACTCTATGTCTTTTAATAGAAATTGTGTACTTTTGTTGCCACGATCACAAAAATGGTATTAAAAACTATAAAAAATTAATATCTAAAAAACAAATTAAGTTACAGTTTTCAAACAAATTGCATTTAAAAGTGCATTTTTTTCTCTATTTGACCGTGTAAAATTGAAAATTTGCGATGTTTAGAAGTTTAAAACTTTGCGGTATTGAAAATTGCAAAACCGAAATTTCATTTCAAATTTCAATGTGTTGCCATTTGCAAAATGACATGTGCGTTACGCACAGATACGTTTGGCCTTTATAATATAGATATGAATGTATTTGTTTTCTTTTCTTTTTTTTACGTTTAAATTTTGTTATATGCATCGTTTTATTCATTTATTTTACGTATCATATAGTAATTTTTTTGTGAGTGCAATATATTCTTCATCACTAATTCTCATTTAATAAATTTCGAGTTTCTCCGTTGAAATCTACATAGTACATTCGCAGAAATATCACGAAACAAAAAAAACAGCAACATCTAATAGAAAGATTTAATGGAAAGGTACTTTCTGTGGAATGTTGGTATTTTCTGAAATTCTTTCACATCAATTTAATTAAGGATAGGGTAATTGTGTTTGAAAAAGCAATAATTTATACAAAATAAGTTCTTCGTTCATCTTTTTGGGGAATTTTTGCTTCTGCGATAAGCTAATCATTCATTTAATTAAATTATAAACTCTTTATCTTTAATTATCATTCAAATAATATTAAGTTTTTCCATTTAAATCTGCAAAGTATTTTGTCAAAAATACCCCGGAAAAATAGCAACATGCTCTTAACGAAATATGTGCAGTGTAAAAAAAGTTCTCTCTGTGCAGTGTAAAAAAAAATTCGTTAAATTTACTACAAAAACTGCTGGCAGCAATGGTGTCAGCAGTTCTTTCCGTAAAAATTGCTGTAAAATAAGATGTAATAAATAACTTACATCTAATTTTACTGCAATTTTTATGTCAATACCTGCTGGCAAAATTGCTGCAGCTGTGTTTGTCGTAAATTTTACTGATTTTTTTTCTTTCAATGTGGCGCAACATCATTTTCCAAGGTTGTTTCTCTTCATTGTTTCTCTTTATTAAACATTTTAATAAATATGTTTAATTGGAATTAAAAACAAAACAGTGCAGAATTCACCTTATTTACTAATTTGAAAACGCAAAAATACACTTAACTGTACATAAAATTACTTAAAAGGTGCACTATAATACTTATAAAAACTCTAAAAATACATTTAAAGTCCTTTAAATTGATCAAAAGTTCAGAACGCTTTCAACCGCAAACTTACTCGGTCTTCGTCAGTGAGAGAAAACTACAAAAAGACAGCTCTTACGGCTAGCGTTCTCAGGCTCGTCCGGAACAGTCCATTTTTACATCGAGGGAGGAAGGACCAGGGTTGCAAAAAAGCCGGCTAAAATTAAAAAAAGCCAGGCCGGCTGGCTTTTATTGATTTTAGCCGGCTTTTTTTGTCCAAAATTGGCCTTTTTTGGCCATAATTGGCTTTTATACGGTGAAGCCTTTTTATTATAAGCAACACATTTTTAAGTGTCTTTTAACTAATTTTAATGATGTTTAATTGACTTTGAGTTAAATAAATTTGTTTCTTAATATGAAAAATTGAGATTTTAATTATGATTCATTGAGAAATTGGGTTATAGCCCAAATTTTCAATAATGAAGACATTAATACTAGAATAACACATTGATGGAGTTGCTAGTGGTTTATAGTCAGAATTGCAAATATGTCAGCTAAATTATAAAATGGCCATACCAAGTGCTTTTTCTGATTTACATTGACCTTTAATCCTACCTTTGTTTTTCCATTTTTACTGCTTTATAAAATTAAAGGTTACTTAGTTACATGTTTTATTACTTAACTAATTTTATGAGTTATTAAAATGTCATGTTTTATTCACTATAAACATTTAAAATCATACATATAAAAAAACACCATTTCTCACTATTGAAAATAGTATTTCGAATTATGCAGATTTCATAATATATTATATTTCACAATTTATTTCAGTATTCTCAATTAGCATATGCATGAATATAATCATTCATGCAAGTAGGCATATATGCATTTTTAAATAACAAAGAGCTATTCAAAATTTTAATCCAGCAAATTTTATTAGAACATTTTTTGTTGTTTAATTTTATGTAATTATGTATTAAACTTTCCTCAAATATTGAATCCTTCCTAATTTCTCTTTCAACATTGTTCATTTTATGACTTAATCTTTACATATTGACCTGTAACAATGTTTCCATGAATGCTTTGATGTGTTTCATTTTGTTAGTGTTCATTTTAGGCCATTTTTGAAGGGTGCAGCACCCTACCCTTTTTAAAAGAAGTAAAATGCACCTCTGATTTTACCCAGAAATTTTTGATATATATATTTTTTTTTCGTAGTATTTCTAAATTTGTGTGAAATTTCTAAAAATGATAGAATTTTTTCATTTCTTTAAGAAGAAGAACATGAAACCATTCAAGCATGTTTTAATTTAATTGTATTTCTAATTTTTATATCATAAAATCATTCGAAATTAATGTTACTTGATTTATCATATTTAAAAATTATGTATTTTGCTGCTTTCTTTTTCCCCTTCTAAAGGCAATAACAATTTTTTTTCTTGAAAAAGTGCCCTTTTATATTACAGTAGTGCCTTTTTTGATGAATAGCACTTTGCCCTTTTTATAGCTATAGGGAGCACTAATTTTGTCATAATTCCATTAAATATAATTCTTAAGAATGTGTAATATAAGTAGAACTATGAAATGTAGAAGTTTAAAACCCATTTTTAGGTGCGTTCGTAATTATATAATACGTAGCACCTATAGTGGTCGTTCAGTCCGTCCGTCCGTCTGTCTGTCCGCATATAACAACGCAAAAACTCCCCAACCAAATTGTTTGAAATTTAACATACATAATTATTACATAATTTTGTCGAGTCATTTCAAATTTTATGAAACTCGGATGCATAGATCAATTACAGGGGCAACCAAAAGTATTCCATTACATTATGGTCAATGGGGAAAAAACTTTCAAATGCATTTTAATCGTTTGAAATTTAAAATACGTAATTATAACACAATTCTGTCGAGTTATTTCAAATTTTTTGATAATCGTGTGCATAGATCAATTACAGGGGAAATCAAAAGTTTTCAATTACATTATGGTCAATGGGAAAAAGTTTCAAATATATTCTATATGTTTGAACTTTAAAATACATAATTATTACATAATTTTGTGGAGTTATTTTAAATTTTATGAAAATCGCATGCATAGATCAATTACAGGGACAATCAAAAGTATTCCGTTACATTACGATCAATGGGAAAAAATGTTTCTAATGCATTTTAATCGTGTTACACTCATGCGAACTTAATAAAATTTATATGCAACTATAAAGTACATATTATAATATACATCTTACATAATTTGTGGTGCAAAGAACATTTGTTATTGATTTACAAGGCCACACAAAAATATTCCATTACATAATGGTATAGGGAGAACATTGTTTGATGAGCGTTTTAATTGTAATTATTTACAATTTTAGGAGATTGCTATATGAGAGTGATATTTTAAAACTTTCTTATCATACAAACGCACCTCATTTGCTACGCTTCACGTGCAGTTTCCAACTTGTTTGAGTATATTTTCTTTTTTCCAAGATTTATATTTTTCAGACATAATGCCTTCACAGTTGACTCCTAGCAGTTATAAAGACTTATTTATTTGAAAAATTAAATAGAAATTTATAACTTTTTTAGTAGTAAATTATTAAAAATGTATTTAAAATAAATCAATCAAAATTTAATATGGATTCAATACAAATTAACACTTTAAAAATAAAAGCCGGCTTTTTTTCAATTTTAGCCGGCTTTTTTTTAAGTGGATAAAACCAAAAAAAGCCGGCCGGCTTTTTTTGGCCCGGTTAAAAGCCGGCAACCCTGGGAAGGACGGGGAGTGAAGGGAACGGGACAAAATGAATAGAATAAAACTGCTGAAATATTTCAAAAACACAAGCTTATCTATTATTAATAAAGTTTTTCCATATTGCGTGTATATCGTAGGAAAGTGCATCATTACAAGCTATTTCTTTATTGGACATTATTTCGATGGATTCTCTAATGATAGCTTCTATGTGATTAGTAGTATGAAAAATAATTTTTGAATTATTGAAATCTATTTCTATAGGGTGCGTTTGTGCAAACCTTGAAAGTGCAGTATTGGGTTTACCCCATCTTAAATCTGCGTCATGTTCTTTCAACCTCTTTTGAAGTTTCCTTAATGTCATACCTATGTAAACATATTCTTTACTATCCGTCTTGAAAGGAATACTGTATACACCTGATTTATTAATGTCATGAATAGGATCAACCTTTATGTTCAGCACAACTCTTAATTTGGGGGGGGGAGGGACTGCTATTAGTGCAATATCATACTTAGCTAGTGCGTGCCTTATGCTTTCGAAAAACTTCGGAATATAATTAACTTTACAAAATTGTACACTTTTTATAGGATCTTTAACTTGCATATCTTGATCTTTCTTTTTAAACTTGTTTATCATTCTTTCAATAAAATTTTTTTAGGAAAATTAACAGGTCTAATTTTACAATCCCGTTTGCTTGCAGTTCTACTATTAATTTCAAACTAGCACCTTTTAATTTTTACATAAAAAGGGCTTTTCAAGTTTGCTCAATTCATTTTCTGAGCAGAGAACTAAATTTAATAAGAAAAATAGCCGTTGAAAATTCCACCCCCCTTCATTTTATTGAAAGAATGATAAACAAGTTTAAAACGAAAGATCAAGATATGCAAGTTAAAGATCCTATAAAAAGTGTAAAATTTTGTAAAGGTTAATTATATTCCGAAGTTTTTCGAAAACATAAGGCACGCACTAGCTAAGTATGATATTGCACTAATAGCAGTCCCTCCCCCCAAATTAAGAGTTGTGCTGAACATAAAGATTGATCCTATTCATGACATTAATAAATCAGGTGTATACAGTATTCCTTTCAAGACGGATAGTAAAGAATATGTTTACATAGGTATGACATTAAGGAAACTTCAAAAGAGGTTGAAAGAACATGACGCAGATTTAAGATGGGGTAAACCCCATACTGCACTTTCAAGGTTTGCACAAACGCACCCTATAGAAATAGATTTCAATAATTCAAAAATTATTTTTCATACTACTAGTCACATAGAAGCTATCATTAGAGAATCCATCGAAATAATGTCCAATAAAGAAATAGCTTGTAATGATGCACTTTCCTACGATATACACGCTATATGGAAAAACTTTATTAATAATAGATAAGCTTGTGTTTTTGAAATATTTCAGCAGTTTTATTCTATTCATTTTGTCCCGTTCCCTTCACTCCCCGTCTTTCCTCCCTCGATGTAAAAATGGACTGTTCCGGACGAGCCTGAGAACGCCAGCAGTAAGAGCTGTCATTTTGTAGTTTTCTCTCACTGACGAAGACCGAGTAAGTTTGCGGTTGAAAACGTTCTGAACTTTTGAACAATTTAAAAGACTTTAAATGTATTTTTAGAGTTTTTATAAGTATTCTAGTGCACCTTTTAAGTAATTTTTTGTACAGTCAAGTGTATTTTTGCGTTTTTAAATATGTTTAGTAAGAGGTTCATTTTGTGATGTTTATTGCAACAACACAAAATGAATTCCCCATTCATTCTTTTTAGACGTTTTTCCCTCCAAACATCAATTTAATTGAATGACAAATTTACCTCACATTTTCGATGCTTTGATGGAATGAACGGTTTAGTGGCAATATATATATATACATATATTTTAAATCTAAATTTCAAAATTTCGAAAATTTGTAAAAGGAATAAAATGTTCGCATTGTACAGAAATCCACAATATAAAACAATCATTTATTTAATAAAATACGTCCTATTTGAGTTTTATGGAAGATAAAAAAAAATATGGTTAATCTATAATAATAATTAAAAAAATGTGAGTGTGTCAGCAATGTTCGACCCTACTGGTAGAGTTAGAAAATTTGGAGGAAAGGTACCTCTGTATACGAAGTTTTTCAACTCCATGCCCGATTTTCGAGTTTTTATTAGTTTTTTTTATTTAATTTTTTAGTCGATTTTTAACCTTTTTTACTTACCCATCATACGTAGTATAGGGTAAGTCTTGCAATCGTTTTGAAAATCGAAAAATTTTTTTTTGACGGATTTACACGTTTTAGATAGTGGAGATTCCGAAAAACATATTTTTAGAAAAAAATTTTGACGCCCGTCTGTCTGTCCGTCTGTCTGTCTGTCTGTCTGTCTGTCTGTCTGTAAACGCTCTATCTCCCGAACGAATTGAGATAGAGACTTGAAATTGTGTATGTAGTTAGTATGTAAGAATGGGACGAACCCTTTTTAATATCAGCAACCTCGATTATCCGGAACTATTTTTTTCGGACTCTCGAAAAATTCGTTCTGATGAAAGGTATATAAAAATTTTCGAATTTTTTTGTTCTAAGGAATGGATGTAAAAGGCAATAAAGTAACACACATTCTGCATATAGAGCGAAGTCGATCGGATTATTATTTGCCGAGATATTTGTAATCCTGTTTTCCACATTCTTCGATTTTTCATGACCCTGTATTTCATTCAAATTTCAATTCAGAGGTATATTTTAATTAGAAATGAGACGCTTAATCCGATGCAGTTAATTGTTAGTTAATAGAGTTATTATTTTTGGAGTTATAAGGATGTTTCTTTTACGCAGTTCCGTACTACTTGAGTAGTTTGGCGTTTTATATAATTTGTCGATATCAGTAATCAGCAGTTCTTTAATATAGCATTTTTATGCATATTAACAATATTTAAATTTTTGTTTATGAATTGCAATGCATTGTATAAATAGTTTTCACATGTTTTATTTTCATATACATATCCATGATGGGTAAGTATTACGGTGGCCCCCCAACGACTAGTTTTGTTTCGAGGCGCTTTTTCCTCATGTGTGAAAAGAATACGATTTCATTCTTTTAACCCGACATAGACAGTTTAATTTTATTTTCAATTAAGCTTATTCAGATCTCGTGCAACGATTTTTTAATTTTTGACTAATTTTTAATGCGATCTTTAGTATTGTTTTGCATTTTTGACGTTTATAAAAGGAAAATTGTTTCAAACTTTTAGCCTAATTTATTAAATTTTGTCTGCAATGATTTTTGAATTTCATCTGTTTTAAAGCGAATTTCAGTGGGATTTTCGGAGTAATTTTTAACGATTTTTGGAGTTTGTGTGCTTTTAGAATGGATTTTTTTTTCATTTTCTCAATATTAAAGGTTCTTTTATGCATTATTGTTATCACGGACCCGGGCAACGCCGGGCGGGTCAGCTAGTGTAAAATATAGACATATTGGTGTTTTTATTTTTAGAAAATTTGTTCTACAGCATCTGGCAGTTTTTTTCTTTTGTGAATAATTTTTTGTGTGTGCAATGAATTGTTCATCATTATCACCCATTTAATAAATGCGAAGTTTCTCCGTTGAAATTTCAATAGTATATTCACAGAAATACCTTAAAAAAAATAGCAGCAGCATCGATACTACCTGATTATCCCGTCGACCAAAAATCTAAGGCCAAACTTTAAGATTAAATGTCAATAATGGATTATGGTAAATGTCACATTCACTTGACATTAAATGCAATATACGTGTTTTTTAAGTCATCAATGATTTCTTATTCGAATTTTTATTTGTAATTATTTTCATATTCTACTAATTTATTTTTTCTTTCGTTATTTAAATGAAAAAATGCGTCGATTACTACAATTTGGCTAAGAGTTTGGCGATTTGTCCAATTTGACGAAATTGGTCGACGAGATAACCAAGTAGTACCGCAGCATCTAATAGAAATATTGAATGAAGCGGTATTCTCTGAGGAATATCGTTATTTTCTAAAGTTGTTTCGTCTGAATTTAATTAAGGATGTAGTAATTGTATTTCAAGAGGCATTAAACTATACAAAATGAGTTTTTCGTTTGTCTCTTTGGGGAAGTTTTCGCTGGCGTGGTGTACTAAACACTGATTTTATTAAATTACAATTTGTATAGGATAGCTGAGGACGATCTACAACCGGAATTGTTTTTACTGTTTCGTTTTTGTTTATATATTTTTTTATATTATAATAGTAAGAATAGGTTAAGAACACTTAAGGTACTTAAGAGCAGTTTTAAAATTTAAAGTAACTTTTTTAAAAGAATAATCTGAAACCAAAATAGAAAAAGTAAAAACTAGGCCGGTTGTAGATCGTCCTCAGCTATCCTATGCAAAAAAAAATCATTTAAAAATAATAAAATTTGAATGAGACATTTGAAAAGAAAACTCCCAAAGACTTTACGTTATCATCCGGGTCTTTTTCTGTGACTATTTTGCATCTTAAGAGCTTATTCTTTGTCTCGAATGTCGTTATTTTCTGAAATTGTTTCGCTTCAATTTAATTAAGGATGTACTAAATGTGTTTGAAGAGGCAATAAACTACACAAAATGAGTTCCTAGTTCGTCTTTTTCGAAGTTTTCGCTTCCGTGTTCAACTAAACATTAATTTAATTAAATTATAAATTTACTGCAATTTTTCGAAACTTTTATGAAATAAGTAGTTTAAATCTAAATGTAATTTCATAAATTTTTTTCTCCTGAAGCATTTTCCTTGATATTTTTGGAACTACACTTAGAAAATTTACACAGTCATTTAATAAACTTTTTGAGGGTTTCATCGATTAAAATTAATTAATTAAATATGAATATATAGGGATTTTGTGTAACAGTTATAACATAAATAATATTGTTTGCAATGAATAACTACTTGAAATTTTTAATATTATGTAATGGCTCAAAAGTTTATTTCTTGTTGCAACAAATTCCTTTAACATGTAAATATAAAAAAGGGAAGTACTTCGTATATTTTATTATCTAAATATGATAAAAAAAGATAAATTTATTTAAATTTATATTTTTACTATTTTTTATCCTTTTCTATCTTTATAACAAGTAAGCACTCAATTCGTGACAAAATTCGATCCACTTTTCGACAAATTTATACGTTTTAGAAGGTTCTGATGCTGATTTTACAATTTTTAGAAAATATCTCTCTATGAGTATGTCAGTATGTAAGAGAAGTTTTGTTTGCTTTCTATTTCAAGAACTACAGCGCAGAATTTAATAGAATTTTAATTCAACTATACCTTTATATAAGTAGGTTCTAATTAGTTTTTGATACAATTCACTCCAAATTGGGCACAAATATTCTGCACCTTTCACTATATTTGAAATAGCTCTATCTAAAGGACTAACACAGTCAAATCTACACTGTTAAAAATCTTGTTCTAGTTTGAACCAAAAAAGTTTGTTTTTTGGTGCTCAATAGCGGCTACCATTAGATGGTGAAATCTCGTACCAACATTTGGAGCTTCCTAGTTCAACTTCGTTCCAAGTATTGGAACTATGCTTCAATGGGAGCTCCAACTTTTGGTTCAAGATTTCACCATCTTACGGTGGCAGATATTGAGCACCAAAAAACAAACTTTTTTGGTTCAAACTAGAACAAGATTTTTAACAGTGTAAGATTCAGTTAAACCTTGATATAAATTGGTGTTGATTTGCTTATGGTGTAAATCGCCCAAGAGGTGATTTTGTTATGCTACATTTTTTATGTTTTCCGCTATAGCACTATATCAAGATTAAGTGCTCAGATTTTCACAAAAGTTCAGATTGATTTAGACGTTGACATAATTATGTCAACGTCAATAAGCAAAAACTTAATTTGTTGCTTATTAGATTTTGGCGTACATCGTCCAATAAGTATCAATGCTATACTGACTTTTTCAGGTTTTATACGATTTTAACGATGGTCGTAGCTCAAGAACTATTTCACAAAATTTCATCAAAGATCACATTCTGTTATTCCTTCACATGAATTCGTGTTGAGTAGCTTTTCGTGTAAATCATATAACAGGTAGTTTTGAAATGCTGGATTTTTTTTTAAAATAACTGTATCTCAAAAATTAATGCACGGAATTTAATAAAATTTTATATTTTTTCAATTTTACAAACACAGATTTTCAATAGGCTGAGTGCATATTTCCTAATGCCGTCGCTTTGATGCTCTTTGAGTTGGGAATTTTAGTTGCAAACAGAAAAGGATATTTAAAGATAGAAAACCAACGATTATAAATGCACAAATAAAGTATGAGAAGGTAGCAAATAGCTATTTAGTATCTACTATCGAGATTCTTCATCAGTGCATAACTCAGCAAGCTAAAAAATAGCAAAACTGAGCAAAGAGACACAGAGACGCAGGCTTATATACCCGTTATGGGAACAATCGCGCCGAAAGAAAAGCAACCAATGAGAAGAAAGCAGCCAAAAGAACTGGGTGGACAAGTAGCGACATCTATCGGAGAACAAACAAAATACTCTATTTGTGCATTTATAATCGTTGGTTTTCTATCTTTAAACATTTGTGCACAAAGGCTTTATTTGCTATTTTAATATAAAAGGATATGTTGGGTACCTAAATTCAACAATTTGCTTCAAAATCAAAAAAATGTTTTAAAGTTCTATTTTCAATGCACACCAAACAACAAATAGCGCAAGAGCCGGCCGCACAAAGACCTATGTCATCGAGCACCAGGAAAAATTCTTTGTTTTATGGAAAAGTAGTAACAGAGGAATCTGCCGGAAGCGGAGTGGTGCATAAGCCAAAAATTGATATCACTAGCTGTTGCTTCGTGCGTTTAACATTGTGCTTGCCCTAAAATCAAAAGTATGAAAACATGGTAAACTGGGTGCAAGAAAACACAATGCTAAGAAGACGAATCAACCAACAGTGGTATTCATTTTTGGCTTATGCACAGTGTTCTCGCTGGCATTTGATCAAAGTTAGTAATTTGACTAATTAAAAATCAAAGACATACGCCAAATGAAAAAAGTATTCGCAAAATGTTCGCAGTGTAGCCAAAAAAATCTTTAACCCTTTAATGTATTCCCCTTTTTACTTACCCATCATACGTAGTATAGGGTAAGTCTTGCAATCGTTTTGAAAATCGAAAAATTTTTTTTGACGGATTTACACGTTTCGGACGCTGGAGATTCCGAAAAACATATTTTTAGAAAAAAAATTTTGCCGTCCGTCCGTCTGTGTGTCTGTGTGTCTGTCTGTCTGTTACCGCTCTATCTCCCGAACAAATTGAGATAGAGATTTGAAATTTTGTATGTGCTTAGTATGTAAGAATGGGACGAAGCCTATTTAATATCAGCAACCTCGATTATCCGGAACTATTTTTTTCGGACTCTCGAAAAATTCGTTCTGATGAAAGGTATATAAAAATTTTCGAATTCTTTTATTTTAAGGAGTGGACGTAAAAGGCAATAAAATAACACAAAATTTGCATAAAAAACGAAATCAATCGGATAATTAGTTGTTGAGATATTTCTAATTCTATTTTCCACATTCTTTGATTTTTCATGACCCTGTATTTCATTCAAATTTCAATTCAAAGATATCTTTTAATTGGAAATAAGATACTTAATTCGATGCAAGAAACCGTTAGTGAATATGATTATTATTTTTGGAGTTATAAGGATGTTTCTATTACGCAATTCAGTGCTACTTGAATAGTTTGGCGTTTCATACAATTTATCGAATTTAGGTCATCAGAAATTCATTAATAGAGCATTATTATGTGTTAAAAATACTTAAAAATACGTTTATATTTTGTTTTGGAATTGTAATGCATTTTATAAATTGTTTACATGTGTTATGTTTTCATATATTGTGCTATGCATATCCATGATGGGTAAGTATTACGGTGGCCTCCAACGACTAGTTTCGATATGTTCTAAAATAACCTAAGTTTTTATAACTGCGACAACGATTGTTATTAATCTAATTTGTACTATCGGCTACAAATATATTAAAATAGGTATACACGAAAAATCTGTATATATGCATGTGTATGAAAAACGAAAAAGAAAAGAAAGAAAGAGCAAAACTTGAGCACTTATCTTTAAAGATGCAGAAAAGATGATGCGGAAAAGATGCATCATGATCATCATAACGACTTTATTTGTTTATGTAGTAATTATCTTTCATCTTTTATTCTTATCTTTTTAAATAATGTTATTTTATTTTATTATTATCTTGGTAAATAAAATAGACTTATTTATTTTTATTTGTAAAAAAAAAACTTTATATTATATTTTATATTATATAATTTACATTAAGTTATAAAAAAATTGCTACACGTATTTAATTTTTACTTGCTTGTTTAAGACTGTTGTGAGATAGGTCACTTAGGTCAACTTTGTGTTTTTTCCCTTGGTAAAATTTTATGTAGATTCTTTTTAAAAAATTGATGCGTCTATATTTCTTTGATTATGTTATTATAGTCCTTGCGACTTGGAAATTCAAATACATATTTTATAATTTTATTTTTTTAAACAAAACTACACACTCTTTATTCTCTAATCATTTAGTAAACTCATACAGTAAACTTCCGATTATCCGTCACATACGGGCCAATAAATGATGGATAATCGAAATAAACGGATAATCAACAGACATTATAAAACCGTTATTAAAATTGCATTTCTATGTGTAAATCTATCATGCTTTCCACACTCTTCGATTTTTCATGAACCTGTATTTCATTCAAATTTCAGTTCAAAAGATTATTTTAATTAGAAATGGAATGTCTAATCTAATGCAGTAAATTGATAGTTATTATAATTATCATTTTTAGAGTTATAAGGATGTTTCTTATACGCGATTCTTTGTTACTTGGTTTTATTTCCATATTTTATAATATGCATATCCATGATGGGTTAGTATTATGGTGGCCCTCTACGACTAATTTACATATGTGAAAAAAATGGTAAATATGTGTATCTTATAGGATACACCAGGTCTGAAGAGGTTAAGAGAATTAGGAAAGTAAGATTGCAGCTAACCCTTTATCTACTTAATTATTTATCAAGAAGTTGTTCCACCTCAAAAAACATCTTCTTTAATATCTGAAGGTATATTGGAATTTTTAGATAATACTAATGTGAAATTTAGATATGTTTTTTTTATTAACACTGGTTAAATATATCGGTAGTTATAATTTGCTTGTGAAATATTTACAAAACAAATCACATCAATTACCCAAAATTGCTCTTTTGAAAATATCCCAATTCTTAAAAAAGCAATGAGTTTAAATGCATCATGATCCTCTCTATCAATGGAAACGCTTTTGCAGTCGAATATGTTTCACATAATTTTATTTAAAGAAAGAAAAGAAATACCTATAAAAAGAAATAATGAAACTACCACTTTTTGAAAATATTTAGCTTCGACTGTTTCTCTATTCTATCTAAATTTGATCGAGAAGAGTGTTTTGTGCTGAAAGAATAAATAAAAAGAATACTGTCCAGTTAAACTGATGGCATTGAGCTCACAGGCTACGCATATTAATTGTACATTACAGCCTTATATTTTCAAGGGTTAATTCCGTTCGAAAAAAAATTAAAGGAGGGAAAACAGCTCCCGCCTTTCCACTTTTTATGTTTAATCATTGAACCCCTAAACGAATTACGGACATGCTTTGTCCTAAAACAAAATCTATATCCAAAATTTAGAGCAAATAGGAAAATTCTTAATAATAAAAAACATTTATATAATTTAAGAGGAGTTATCCCCTCTTTTATACTTAACCATTAAACATCCAAAACTATTCAGCGATTTGAACGAAAATTGATAATTCTGCATTAAAAACCCATTTATATCAATTAAGGGGAGGGGATGAGCCTCGCGTTCCCCCTCTTATACATATCGAATGAACTCCAAAAACTAATCAGGGAAGTGCTTTATCAGGATATACCTATATACTAATTTTCAAATGATTAGGATATTTTTATCATGAGTTATCGCGTTACGCACGTACATACATACAGAACGGGCGGGCACATAAGCTCTCAGGCTATGATAGCCTGTGAGCTAAAAACTTTTATTAATAGACAGAATAAATAAGTCTTATATAGAGTTTTCTTCAATGGTATTTTAAAGTACTGTCAGTGCATAAAGTGTTAAATAATACATACAAAGTAAAAGTGCATAAAGGGTAATAGATAAGTCGGGTTGATAGAGAGTCGGATAATCAGAAGTTTTTTTCTGAATTTATAACAAAGACGTGATTGAAATAAGTTAAATGTCTTCTTTCAGAAAATTAAGTTGAATTTTTTTAAAACAATTGATCAAAAAACTAAAATACGTTCTTTTTTTAGATATTTTTTATGAAATGCATAATATTGAAATTTGAAATAAAGGTCGAAAAATATCGCCCACCCTACTAAAAAAATAATAAAAATAGAAAATAAATAAAAGTTTTATCTTGGATCGCGCAGAGTGTTTCATTTAGAATTTCTTTTTTCAAAACAGCTCATCCTTTTTTTAAATAAATCCAAATTGTGAATTTATTAAATTCTTAAATTCTTACATAGATGGTAGCACCAATAGATTTACTTTTTAAAATAATTTAAAAAGCAAGTTAGTTATTTTAATCAAATTAAAAATGTTAAAATCAGATTACTTAAATAAAATCCAAAATAAAAAAAAATTGGCGGAACCATAAATAAAATATTAAATTAAAAAAAAAACGAAAAATTGATTAAATGAAATTTAAAAAGTTGAATCGACATAAATCCCAATAGTTTTTAAAATCGGAAGAAAATTGAATTCCAAAAGATATTATGAATGTGAGTTATTATTTATCACAGCATAACAAACTCTTTAATTCGCAAAAAATTCGAAATTTCCTTTAAGTAACTCATCGGAATATGAAAACTTCAAATTCCAGATCTCAGGTTTGAGCTAAGAAACTTCTGTTTACTTACAAAATGCTTTAACTCCATGCTACGATGTATACACAAAAAATGTTGAAATTAAGGTTTCCTTCTAAATTTAAATCGCAAAAATGAACAGACGACATTGAAAAAAATTATTTTAAATAAAATAATAGACTTTTTCAAAATTTTATTATTTGTCGTGTGATACGAGGTATTTTGTTGTATACAGTGGTGGCCAAAATTGTGGACACTTTTAGGTAGCTTTCATTACAAAAAGTAAAAAAAAAAAAAAAAAAAAACGACCTAATGCAGCCGTTCTGGGGAAGCCCATCGGTAAATTTTGCTATATTATATCTCGATCATGACCACTAGATCCCAAAACCACACTCCGTTGCAATGTTGACTTACATATATATATACTATATACATATAGATAATCCATATATATACATATATATAGATCTGAATTTTGTCATGCTGTAACTTTCGAATTTGTGAACCAATTTGGATGAAATTCTTTATGTGCATTGTTGAAATACTAATGTCCCGACCGAGTTCATTGGCCAGCTTCAACCTCTATCTAGTTTCAAACCAACAAACTCTGTCAAGACATTAGTACTCCTATTATACATATAAAAAATTTCTTCCAAATTGGTTTATAAATTCGAGAGTAACAGCATGACAAAATTCCGACACATATAGCTATACGTATGAATATATCTATATATATAGTATATATGGAGGGTGGATGGAGGTGGTTTTGGGATCTAGGGGTCATGATCGACGAAAATCTAGCAAAATTTACCGATGGGCTTTTCCCGGAAGGCTGCAATAGGTAGTTTTTTTTTTACGTTTTGTAATGAAAGCTACCTAAAAGTGTCCACAATTTTATTATTTATATCAGTTTTGTATATTACAAAATTGAAATATGTCTCTGATTTTTGCAGTTTTCGTGTACGAACTCTGTGACGGACAGACAGAGGACAGAGGTGAACAAGTTTCGTGAAATAAAAATAAGTAAATAAGTAAATAAATAAAGCTACCTAAAAGTGTCCATAATTTTGGCCACCACTGTATATACAAAATTGAAATACATCTCTGACTTTTGCAGTTTTCGTGTACGAATTCTGCGACGGACAGACAGAAGACAGAGGTGAACAAGTTTGAGAATAAAAATAAATAAATAAATAAACAAATAAATAAAATAAACGCAAGCATGGTATGAATTTTGTTTTTAAGACTTGTAATCCACACAGACCTTATAATCATGTGTCAAACTGTTAAAAAATATCTTGTTGTAATAAACAAGATTCTTACTTTTTATTAAGTTAACTATATAGCAGTTTTATCTTAATTTCTACTATCATTAAATAATAAAGAAAATTACTTGAAAAAAAATTAAACAAATTAAGTCACGAACAAGCATTTCATTAACAAATGCCTTGTTAATCACTCGAGAATATTTTACATAAATTATATCGCTAAATTGTTTTACTCTTTGCAAAATAGTTGTAAAATGTAACATGCCGATTCTGAATGTTACTTAGCAACTAAAGTCGTAAAATATTCAGCAATCTACCTTTCCTATAATTAAACGCAATTAGAAACGACGTCATTTTAATTTAGTAGAAAATTGTTTAACTTTTACATAAACGCGTCCTCTCATTAGTTTCTCATTAAAGATTCTGTTGAACTTTTAGTATATATAGAAACTAAATCAACTGCGGAATCCAAATATCTTTTTTTAGCACCAAAAATATTTTGCAGCGTTAATGAACAATTAAACTTTATTTATAAATCATTAAATAAACTAAATGTCTAAACAGAAATAAATGCTTTTTAGATGCGTTCGTAATTATGTAAATACGTAGCACCTATTGTTGTCGCTCAGTCCGTCCGTCTGTCTGTCCGTCCGCATATAACAATGCAAAAACTACCCAACCGAATCGTGTGAAATTTAAAATACATAATTATTACATAATTTTGTCGAGTCATTTCAAATTTGATGAAAATCGGATGGATAGATCAATTACAAGGACAATCAAAAGCATTCCGTTAGATTGCGGTCAATGGGGAAAAAAGTTTCAAATGCATTTTGATCGTTTGAAATTTAAAACATTTAATTATTGTGTAATTTTATCGAGTCATTTCAAATGTTATGGAAATCGGATGCATAGATCAATTACAGGGACAATCAAAAGGATTCCATTACATTACGGTCAATGCGGAAAAGTATTTCAAATGCATTTTAATCGTTTGAAATTTAAAACATATGATTATTATGTAATTTTATCGAGTCATTTCAAATGTTATGAAAGTCGGATGCATAGATAATTTACAGGGACAATCAAAGGTATTCCATTACATTACTGTCAATGGAAAAAAAGGCTCAAATGCATTTTTATGATGTTACACTCATTCGAACATAATAGAATTGGCATGAATCTATGAAATATATACTAAAATATGCATTCTGTACAATCCATGATGCAAAGAATTTTTATTATTAAATTACAGGGCCACACAAAAGTATTCCACTACATAATGCTATACGGGGAAACATTGTTTGGGGGCGTGTTTTAATTATATTCAACTATTTCACATTTTATGAATAAGATATACGTTTCTGAGGTGTAATAAAAATTACTTTCTGCATATTTACAGAAACACAAAGATTTCGACTAGTATACTGTATCCGAATCACGGTCTGAAAATTTTTAAAACTTCGTTATCGTACAAACGCACCTCATTTGCTACGTTCACGTGCAATTTCCAATTTGTTTTTATCCTTTTTTTGTTCTAGGTGAACGAAGCAACATTGGCAATATATAATTTTAACCCCTTGAAAGGTGGTAGAATAAAATATATCCCACTTAATTTTAATTCAAAATGCTTCTTTTGCGATAAAATTTTGAAATGAAAATTTTAATTTATGAAATACGTAAAGAAAAGCATTTATCAACTTTGAAGTAAATTTGTTTTTAAATTTCTGTGTCAATTATTTCAGCATTTTAAAAATAGAAGTGTTTTGCCTCTCAAAGGGTAAAATGAATTTCCGCGCATTATTTTCTTGACTTTGAATCACTGCCCACATTTTCTGAATTTAAAACTACATGATACAAATATTTTAATAACACTATGCTGAAGAATTTAGGTTGTGTCGAGATTTTAATTTTTGATAATTGATTGTTATATATGTTGTAGTGCTAAAAGCGATAATAATCTTCACTTTTAACCATCAAGGTAGATTTTTTTTCTTTATCGTAAATTTCAAAGGTAAAAAATAGCAAATATCTTATACTATAAAATAAATGTGATGGTTGGGTTTTTTGTTCATTTTATTGAGATGGAACATAAGATGGCCTTCGTTTCTTACCGTTGCATCACAATTTTTTTTTAAATCATAAATTTACAAAAAAAAAAAAAAAAAAAAAAAAAAAAAAAACGAAGTATTGCGAGAATTTTATGTATAAAAATTATCTTTAATTTTTTTAAATAATTTATATATCTTTTGACATATGCTATGCAAAATAAATCAAACCCGTTGTGCGAATTTTAGTATATAATTGAAAAAAAAAAACTTTAAACAACGTTTTGACGCCATACACAAAACGTTTTTTGTATTGTCATTTTGTTCTTAATATGTTGCAAAACTGTTGCTATCCAGTTAATTTGTTCTAAAAATAGTGTTGTTAATTGTGCTGAAAAAGTATTTTAAATAATATTAATGAAAATATTTTCTTGCAATAGTGTTATTTTGTACAACACTTTGTCACCAAATTAACAACACATCGCAAGCACCACAAAAATTAGAATACTATAAAAGAACACATGTAAAACGCTTTCAAAGCATTTTCTACGTGTTTTTCTTTGAAAATATTCAATTTTAAAAAGAAAATAAAATACAACTTGCTTTATAGAAAAAAAACTCTGGAGATTACTGAGTGAGTTAACTAATTTTGCAATAAATTTCAATAACTTCATTTTGGAAAATTTATGTAGGGTAAGTGTAACAGTTGTGAGCCACGTACCAATAGTGGACCACCAGTTTTCAAAGTTGAAAAAACAAATTTTCTAGTCACCGCTGTCAGATTGTAAACTAATTGCTGATTGGCTGGAACCCTTATCTCTTATCAAGCAAAGGGACAACTTCATTATTCTCATACTTTTTGATCTGGAATGGTGTTTTTACAAACTATACAAAAAACTAATGAGAAGCGAAAATTACTTTACGTAATCATCAAAACTTCTAAATATGATTTCATTATTGTGTATATTTAAGTGTAGAAATGTAAAAAAAATGTGCAGTATGTATTAAACTCAAGAATGGAGTGGCCCACTTCTAGAGGGGTCCCTACTGGAGCATCAGAAAGTTACTAAGGCCCACTAATGGAGCATAGAGGAAGGTAATATTTTTCAGTTTTCATTCTTTCTAGAGAATATATTTTAAAAATTCCTCTTATTTATTCTTATACATAAAAGTAAGGACTAGGTTAAAAAATATTTATTTTTTTTAAATTCCCTAACACTTTAATAAAAATTAGATAAATGTCAATAATTACAAACAACGTTTAACACATAATACACAAACACACACCACATACGTATACGTTTCGCGAGCAACCAGGGCTCGCTTCCTCAGAGTATAAAATTTAAAAAGTTAAAAACAGAACCCCCCCCCCCCCAACTGACAGCAAGTCAGAGACCCAAAAATGGTCTCTGACCAAATGGTCAAAAATGGCCTTGGTTTTTGGGTCTCTGACTTGCTGTCAGTTGGGGGGGGGGGTTCTGTTTTTAACTTTTTAAATTTTATACACTGACGAAGCGAGCCCTGGTTGCTCGAGAAACGTATACGTATGTGGTGTGTGTTTGTGTATTGTGTGTTAAACGTTGTTTGTAATTATTGTAGATAAATGTTCTTAAGTGGCCCACTACTGGTGCATTTACCTTCATTTTTAACAATACTTTTTCTGGCATAAAACATTCGTAACACATTCACAAGACAATCTAAAACCATCATTGTTGGAAGTGCTATTTATTATGTTCAGTCAATGTTGCAAAAGTGTTTCGCTAATTTGCAGTGTGGCTAATGAACTGATTGAAAAGGTGAAATCAAAAATATTTATATTAAAAAAATGACGTAACTGAACGGAAATAGATGAAAAGACCAGCAAATGCTTTTGTAGCGATCTCATCTCAATGGATCAGCATAAAGCGAGTTACTTGCTCAAAGTAGCTGGCTTGGCCTTTTGCTTGAAGCTAACGTTCTCGTCTCCTGATCACGAGATCCCCAGATCAAATACAACCGGCGCCAGTCCTCTCATTCTTAACATTGGTGAACACTTAGCTTTCAACCACAAACAGCAATCAACTCACCTCATCATCAACAGATGGCAGCACCAAACAAATCGCACAACGCAAAGCCTGTCATTCACGCATCACAATATGCGTATGGCAGCATTGATTCACGAGTGCATATAGCTCGTCAGACGTCAGCAATACATCTTTCTCACTGAAGGGGGAGGGGAATCTCCTGTAGCGATATCATATTAATTGATCAGTATAAAACGAGTTACAAGCTGAAAGTAACTGGCTTGGCCTTTTGTTTGACGCTAACGTTCTCGCCTCCTGATCACGAGATCCCCAGATCAAATACAACCGGTGCCAATCCACACATTCTCCTCACTCACTTCATTAATAATTCCAAGATACCACTTATCATACAGACATGCAACAATATCACTTTTTTGCAGTTCAAACTTTTAAAGACCTTTGGATATCTTTATTTCCTGAAAATTACTGGCGTTTGATGAATGTATGATAACACCGTGTAAATGTTTCATTTACAGGAATATACTTATGGAAGAAACGGGTTCCAGGGAATGGAATGCAGCATTGAAATTTTGAATTTTAAATCAATAAGCAAAAATGTTTTTTGACACATTCCGATCATGTCTCAAACAGTCTATTAACATTAACAGACTTTCTATTTTTCTGTTTTTATTTCAATGGCCATTGAAATATTGTTTTTATTCATGTATTAACCCCAAGGATACGCTACATTTATAACAAAATTACTGAAGAACATTTATTAATTGGAAAATATCGTATTTCATAAGCTTTATGTACTTTATAATTGATTTCATTACCATTGAATCAAACTTTCTCTGTCCGGAAGGCATTTGTGTTTCTAGAAAACTTTAATTAAAATTGAAAATTTTGAAAGCAACTGTTTTCAAGGATACATTTAGGATTTATTTCATTTTCAGTCTAATATGGTTTTACCTGAGGCAATTCTCTTGTTATAGCATTAAGAAGTTATTTGAGGTTTTAAGATTCTGTTGTTGTAATTTTCGAATCACTATTAAAAAGGGCGGTTTATAATCTTTTCTTTCATTTCTGTGATACCATGAATATATTTGTTTCATACAAATTAGAAAGACCGTAATTTCTACGTTAAAATTACTTACTATAAATTTATTTATAAACTTTAAAACATACATATAATTACATAAAAAGCGTTACAAATGCATAAAGGTATTATTTAATATATTCCTGGCTTCTTTTGTAAGCATACGCGTGCATTTTCAAAGGGGAAAGATAACACTAGTCAACAAAAAAAATATTTTTGTCAGTTTCCTGGTTCTATATAGTGAATTCCTACTAATTTTGGGTTGAAAAAAACGAATATGTAAATGAAAAATTTTTATTGGCTCTTGTTTTCAAGATACAATACAGCCTACTTGAGAAAGATACACAACATCCCATACATTGATTTAAAAGCAAATTGAAGAAGAAAAAAAATCCTATGTAATAAATACAATACAAAAGGCATGTTTCACTAAACAATATTCATTTTTCAGAAAGCAGTTGTTGTTTCAGCCTATTCTTGCAAACGTTTCCTTTTGAATATCCTCTTGTATGTCAACGCCGGAGCATCTCTTGTAACAGTTCAACAGTGGTCGGTCAGCATTGACTCATCCGAACGACCTTGATATCAGCGTTCTATTACAGAGATACCTTTGTGAAACCTTTTACCAAGCTCATAGCTTACAACTCCACAGTTTTTAGGGAGAAAATCAAGATGGGAGTGGAGGAAATGACGTTTCAGAGACATTTCGTATCCAAGGTCATGGCATTTTAGTAGGAGTTCTTTCACCAACTGTTGGTACTTCTAGGCTTTTCTGTTGCCTAAAAATCCTCATACCACATTTTTGAAGGCTTCCCAGGCTGCTTTTTCTTTCCCTTCGAAAACTTTATCAAAAGCAGAGTCCTTCATTATTGTACGAATTTGAGGGTCCACAAAGATTCCCTTTTTAATCCTTGATTCACTCAGTCTTGGAAATTTTGCTCTAAGGTACTAGAAAGCCTCTCCATCCTTGTTCATGGCTTTCACGAAGTTCATTAATCCCAGCTTAATGTGCAGTGGTGGAAGCAGAATGCTTTTTGGATTAACTAGAGGCTCTTTTTGGACATTTCTCTCATCGGGATTTAGATTTCCTGAAGGTCATTTGTCTTTTATGTAGTGAAAGTTTCTATCTCGACTGTCCCACAAACGCAGAAAACATCAGTACTTGGTATACCCTAATTGCATTCCCAGGAGTAAAGAAATTATTTTCAAGTCACCACAAACCTGTCATTTATGATCCTCATTTTTGATTGACTCGAGAAGTAATTTCACATTCACGTAAGTTTCTTGCGTGTGAACAAAATGCCCAATGGGAATAGAAAGAATAATGTTGGCGCTGTGTAGTAAGACTGTTTTCAAACTAAGTTTGGAAGAGTCTATAAATAACCTCCATTTCCGTGGATCATGAGTTATGTTCATTGAATTCATCAAGCCATTTACATCAGTGCAAGCAACAACATGCTCTTTCTTAAAGAAAAGAAGAAGATTCTTGTGACGAACCCTGTATTCTGTGATCTTGATTTCTGTTTGGATTTTACACGGAGAATGCAGTTTGTCTGTGTAAAATCTCTCCTGCAGAGAGTTCCCCTCTGCAGAGTTGCAGAGGGAAATTGCAGCTATTAGGAGTACCAATTTGCGAACATTGGATTTCCCATAAAACAGCCATAGTGAGATTTCTCAAGTTGGTTCCTATCTTGAAAACAAGAGCTAATCTCAACTTTTTACGTTGATTTTCGTGTTTAGCGAGACAAAATACTTCGGAAATAACTATTTTTGAGCCCGAAACATTTTTGATGTTGGGTAGTGAATTGACTAGAATACAAAACATAAAAAAAAAAAAAAACTGAATATGAGCAAGCGAAGTTCTGTCTGTTGCTTTTAAGAGGAGGGAAAAGATCAATGATGACTTTCTAGAGGTCTGGAAGCACTTATATTATACCAAATTCCGGAAATTTTTAAAGAAAGGACATTGTTATAAACAGCATCTATCCTAACTAAAGTTTCGCTGGATTCACGGATTATTGAATAGAAACGTTTAGATGTTGAAATGATCAATATAAATTTCTCGAAGTTTGTCAAATATTTTCATTTTGATGTAATATGGATAAGACTGCACTTGGATAGTTAAATTTGATATCAGATAACTGTTCTTTAAGTTGTTCTTTAACTTTAGAGAAATCATACCAATCTATAACCAATAAAAAAAGATATCGTTCTATTTGTCTTGTCTGTATGTCTGTTCGTGTATGTGCTATGGCTAGTGGAAACTGCGGCACGTACGAAACTTTTTTATACGTATGAAGTTTTTTATAAGGATAATCCAAGGTCTCTTCTAATGTACCTGATCCTTATAATTTTAAAATTCTTGCAATGAATTTATTTATTATATACAGGCCGAAACTCAATCTTACTGAAAAGTCATTTACTTGACCTTCGATCGAGGAAATATGTACATATTCATACAAACTCATTTACGTAACAGAAACAAGCAAAGAACCATTTTCAGCTGTATTTCTGTTTTTTATAGTTTTGTTTTGTTCTAAATTAACTAAACTGTTCAGTACAATTAAAATTTAAAGACATAGAATGATCAGATTTTAAAGTTTCAAGTGGAGCAATAAATTAAAAAAATATGTCACAATTAACTTTTTGAAAGAAAAAAAAGCAAGTCGTTTCCCCCCTAATTGCAACGTTTAGAGTAGAACAATAAATTAAAAAAGTACCGCAATTAACCTTTTTAAAGAAAAAAATCCTTTTCCCCCCTTATTGTAACGTCCCTTTTGGGCGTAAATTTAAAGATACTGACAAGCCAAAAATATGCTTATACACGTAAGAGGAAAACAATTATGTCAACTTACCTAATAACGTGTTGGCCAACCTTTGATCCTCAAAACAGTTGAAACCAGTTTGGCATGGTTGCCTTAAGTGCTTGGTGGATGACCGGAGAAAAATTGTGTTAGTTGTTTAAGAAGCGGTCACGCATATCCGGGATATTCCAAAATCCTTTCCGCGCTTTTTTTAGGTGCGTTCGTAATTATGTAAATATGTAGCACCTATAGTTGTCCTCAGTCCGTCCGTCTGTTCGTCTGTCTGTCCGTCCGTCCGTCTGTTCGTCTGTCTGTCCGTCCGTCTGTCCGCATATAGCAACGCGAAAACTCCCAACCGAATCGTTTGAAATTTCAAATATATTATTTTTATATAATTTTGTCGAGTCATTTCAAATTTTATAAAAAATCGGATGAATAGATCAATCACAGGGACATTCAAAAGTATTCCGTTACATTACGATCAATGGGGAAAAAAGTTTCAAATGCATTTTAATCATTTGAAATTTGAGATATATGATTATTGCATAATTTTGTCGAGTCATTTCAAATTTTATGAAAATCGGATGAATAGATCAATAACAGGGACAATCAAAAGTATCCCGTTACATTACCGTCAATGCGGAAAAAAGTTTCAAATGCATTTTAATCGTTTGAAATTTGAAAATATGATTATTGCATAATTTTGTTACGTTATTTCAAATTTTTTGAAAATCGGATGCATAGATTAATTACAGGGACAATCTAAACTTCCGTTACATTACGGTCAATGGGGAAAAAGTTTCAAATGCATTTTAATGGTGTCACACTCATTCGAACACAATAAAATTGTTATGCATCTGTGAAATACCTGTTATAATATACATTTTGCGCAATCTGTGGTGCAAAAAACTTTTGTTATTGATTTACAAGGCCACATAGAAGTATTCCATTACATAATGGTATAGGGAAATTTTTTGTTGCGCGTTTTAATTGTAATTGTAACTATGACTATTTAACATTTTATGAGAATGATATACGTTGCTGAGGAATACTACAAGTTATTTCCTGTATAAAAGAAAGCATATAGTATAGCATATGATATACGTTGCTGATGTGTAATAAAAGTTACTTCCTGTATATTTACACTAACTCAAAAAAAATCGACCACTATACTCTATCCGATATACTATCTATTATAACAGCAAGATCTGAATATATTTAAAATTTTGTTATCGTACGAACGCACCTCATTTGCTACGCTTCACCTGCAATGTCCAAGTTGTTTTTTAATTTATGTAGGTTAAAAAATCGCACATATAATTTTGTGACATGTTGTAACTCGGCATACATTTAAGAGTTAAGATAGGTACAATTTATTTGTAAAACAAGTTTTTTTCTAAATATAGAAAAGTATTATCAGAAAACTAATTTTAAAAAAATAATCATTTAAAAGGTAAATTTATAACATTAATCTTTGTTAAATGCATCCCCGTAAAAACGCGGGATTTGTAGTGGGAGGGTTAAACGATTAAACACATTGATACATAAAAATAAAGACGCACAATTAAGTCTTATTTTAAAAAGCAAAAGCGATTGTTTGTAAAAAGGATTTTAAAGAACAATAATATGTTTAACCGATCTTTATTTGTTTTATTTATTCCACATGAGTAAATTAAGGTTCTTTGGAACTTTTAATTATGATTAATGTAAGTGTGATAATACAGCAAATCACTAAGTAGAACTTATTGTAAAAACAGTGATCAGTTTTTATAAAGTTTTGAACTTTTTTAATCAAATTTAACTTTTCAAAATGCTTATCTTAAAATTAGAAATAAATAAATAAATATATAAATATATAAATATAATCATTTTCATGAACAATTTCAAATAGAACATTTTAATCATTTTTCGCTATTTCTATTTGTAAACTGCTCTCTAAACAAAATAAAAAATATGCATTGGTTTTGGAAGCATATTTTTTCAGAATTTCATAGCTATAAAAATCATAGCTATAATAATAATAGCTCTGAATATTTCGAAAACTAGCAGAATCTAAATCAAACACTTTATAAATAAGTATAATTAAAATACAAAAAACTTGAAAACATCAAAAACTGAATATCTTGATTTCACCAGGCAGTTGTTATTAGTTAAAAAAGGTTTAAAAAATTGTAAGGATTTTTAATGTTTAACAGTAAGGACATTTTATGAATAAAAATTATTTCGAAACATGAGATGTGTCCTTAGATATTTTTGATTAAAATTGTTTAAACTGATAAAAAGTCTAGCTTTAGGGAAATAAGAACCATTTTATAAAAATGCTACAAGAAAAGCAGTGTTTTATATTTTATGCGTTTCGTGAATATTTGAATCCAATTCCCTGATGCAAACATCTAAAAGAGAAAATCAAGTCTCATAACAAAGTTTATTGGAAGAGAATTTGAAAGGGAAAAGTAACATCTGTGAAAAAAGTCAGTTACGCTCAGTAAAATTCGGCATTTATGCAAAAATTTGCCCTTTAAAGTTATATTTAATGTGTCAAACTCAAGCGTTTTCAGTACACTTATTACTTAATATATTTTTTTGCATCTAAAATTTTAGAAATAATAAGTTGATTTTTGATGCAAGGGTTTAAAATAAAATTATAATAAAATAGTAGTGACGAAATTAAATTTTGATTTGCATCATTGCTTGATACAAAAAACTTATAATTCTTAATTACGAAATCAGAGACATTTCAGAGGCAAGGAGAATGTGTATAATACACTTTTGTGAGAGGTTTTTTTTTTTTTTTCATGATCGATGAGAGAGAATTCATCATTTCATTTATTCGTGGTTAGAACTAAAGAACAAAACAATGCAATTGATCTTAATGGAATATTAAAACTGATTGGAACAATACAAAATTCTACAGAGAAGAGCATTTTAAAACCACCAAGAGACTAGGAGCATGTAATAATCTCAAAACTTTCTCATGCATAAGTCCTGAAAAATGCAGCACGGCAGTGCCACCGGATGGGTGATTTACATCAACGCTTGAGCATCAACAATTATATCAACTTTTAAGAAAATCTGAAGTTTAATGGAAATCCGCGCATACTTTTTAGACAGAGCAACTGAGGAAATTGTAAAACAAAATGTGCATAACAACGTCAATTGTTGGACGATTTATAACAAACTATAATCATCACCAATTTACACCAGGAACTAAATGAATCTGTAGTTTAACGAAAATTTATGCAGCATAAATAAATATATACAGGACAGTTGCACCATAAAATTTAACTAATAAGAATGTATTTATTAAAATACAACACATTGCACAGTGGTGCACAACACAAGAATTTTAATATGAATTTGTACAATTAAAATAAAACTATCAACGTTTTACGCCGTCTTTTGCGGGCGTCTTCAGGAAAATATGATAGCGGAAGGACTAAGTTTGCATCTTGATCGAGAGATAATATTTCTAATAAATTAAAATCTAAACTAGATGGAACCCGTCAAAACTTGACGGTACCGAAGAAAGGAAAAGGTATTTTCTAGCTATTAAAGGATTTTTTAACGACTAATCTTCAACAAAAATTTCAATAAATAAAAGAAAAACCTGCATTTTACATCCAGGCAAATGACCGAGTTACATTCAAACATGCTGTCATAGAATTAGAATCTCTCTCATTTGATAATTTTCCATTTACAAATACAACACCAATAAATTGTACATGACATGAATAAATCATAAATTACTGTCATTACTCATTTCATACAAAATATACATACTTCACTTACTTCGCAGCAAAATTAGACGGAATTTATAGTTTGCCATTTAGCAACAACTATAACAATGATCCTCTCAGTGGTTAATTTGTTGTTACATTACCCACCCCATTCAACAAATAAACATTTGCATTTTCAACTACTTTTCTATTACCTTTTCATAAATCAAAAATACATGTAAATTTCACATATTAAAAAAATTAATGATAATATTTATTCTGGCTAGGTGAAACCCGTCAAAACTTGATGGCAACAATATGAAAGAATCAAAGAAAAAAAAGTATTTTGCCACTATAAAAAAAATTTTAAAGAAAATTTTTTTTAAAGATTAATATTTATTAAAAATTTCAATATGCTTTTCCATTTACCAACGTAACACCAACATGACAGGATCCCGGGCGCAGAATTGGTGCAACGCTGCGACACAAGTCACAGATTCTTGAAAATGTTTGAAGATTTTTCAACTGTTAAAGTAAAAAAAAATGCTAGAAATCATTTGTTATGTACCAAAGTTTGTCTAGGTACCATAAAAAATGCAAATTTTGGCAAATAATTACAAAAAATAGCAAATTTCATCAAAATACCTCCCCCCCCCAAAAAAAAAACATCGCCCGGAAATTTTATAAATAGATGTGAAAAAACTAGCAGCAAATTTCGTCAACAGATTGCAAAAAACAACAAATTTCTTCAAAAGATCTCTAAAAAATTTGTCAAAAAACTGCGAAAAAAAATTTGTCTAGGTATCCCAAATAAAACAAATTTCGCAAAAGTATTGCACAAAAATCAAAATTTTGCCAAAACGTCTAAAAAATGGCAATTTTCATGAAAAATTTCGAAAAAAAGGCAAATTTTGACAAAAATTCCCTCAAAATGGCAAATTTGTAAACATATTATGAAAAAAAATTCAAAATATTGTGAGAAAACAATAAATTTCGACAAATGATTGTGAGTAAACAACAATTTTCGTCACAGGATTTAAAAAAAGCAAATTTTATCAAATAATCACAAAAAGATAAATTTTGCAAAAAGATCTTCAATAAACGGCAAATTACATCGAAAAATCATGACAACACGACAACTTTCATCGAAAGAACTCGAGAAAAACGATAAACTTTACCGAAAGACCTCAAGATGACGAATTTCTTCCAGTTATCATAAAAGACGTGAAAGATCGCCCAAAGATCTCAAAAAGCACATAAAATTTATCCAGGTAATCGCAAAAAAAGATAATTTTAGCTAAAAATAGAGGAAAAAAACGACAAATTTCTAAAAAAAAATAACAAAGAACAACAATTTTGCAAGCAAAAATCACGAAAAAAAGATAAATTCGATAAAACAGCAAATTACATCGAAAGATCGCGAGAAAAAATGACAAATTTCACCAAAAATCCCCGAGAAAACAAAAAATGTTGTCCTGGTACCATAAAAGATGTGAATTTCATCAAAAGATTTTGAAAATACTTTAAATTTGTCTAGGTACTTCAAAAAACGCAAATATTGGTAAACAAATTGTGAGAAAACAACACATTTTGTCAAAAGATGAAAAAAAGAGGCACATTTCATCAAAAAATTGCAAAACAGGCAATTTTTGCAAAGAAAAAAAAGCGAAAATATGATAAATTTCTGAAAATAACGAAAAAAACGACAAATTTCACAAAAAAGCATAAATTCGATAAAACGGCAAATTAAATCGAAAGATAGTGAGAATAAAAACGACAAATTTCACCGAAAATCCCTGAGAAAACAAATAATTTTGCCCTGGTACCATAAAAGACGTGAATTTTGTGAAAAGATCGTGAAAATATTTTAAATTTGTCTAGGTACTTCAAAAAACGCAAATATTGGTAAACAGATTATGAGAAAACAACACATTTTGTCAAAAGATGAAAAAAAAGGCACATTTCATCAAAAGATCGCAAAACAGGTAATTTTTGCAAAGAAAAAAAAGCGAAAATATGACAAATTTCTGAAAATAACGAAAAAAACGACAAATCTCACAAAAAAATCATGAAAAAAAGGATAAATTTGATAAAACGGCAAATTACATCGAAAGATAGAGAGAAAAAACGACAAATTTCACCGAAAATCCCTGAGAAAACAGATAATTTTGTCATGGTACCATAAAAGATGCGAATTTCGTCAAAAGATCTTGAAAATACTTTAAATTTGTCTAGGTACTTAAAAAAAAAAAAAACGCAAATATTGGTAAACAGATTGAGAGAAAACAACACATTTTGTCAAAAGATGAAAAAAAGAGGCACATTTTATCAAAAGATCGCAAAACAGGTAATTTTTGCAAAGAAGAAAAAGCGAAAATATGACAAATTTCTGAAAATAACGAAAAAAAACGACAAATTTCACAAAAAAATCACAAAAAAGGATAAATTCGATAAAACGGCAAATTACATCGATTACAATTATTTTTCTTTGTTGATTACAATGATCTTCATATTTTCGAAAAAACATTGTTGAGAGACTGCATTTTTGCTATCACTGTTTATGCAATGCTATGATCATTATATTTTTTTTCTTTACTTATAATGATCGAAATACATTGTTTTTTTCACTTTACGTAAGTTATTTTATTTCCAAGTGTTTATTCACGTTCTTGGCCGATAAAGCATTTTCTATATTGTAATTTTCAAACCTTCTAGGTACCACAAAAAATGCAAATTTTGCCAAATAATCATAAAAAAATAACAGCAAGCGATGAATATGGTATATAAAGACTGCTTTATCATGATTGAAAGCTATGCAAAAAGAGGGATCTCTTCTGATAATTTTATTTTTCTTTGTTGATTATAATGATCTTCATATTTCTGAAAAAACATTGTTGAGAGCAAGGCTAACTTATCATAATATCAAGGCTTGTCATTCGCCAAGTTTCCTTTGACCGCAGTACAGGGGGCGCTGAACTACATGATTTTCACGTTGGTAGCGCCATCTAATGTTAGAAACTGAAATGTTTTCCATTATTTCCTATGGGATTATTAGCAGTAGTACGCACCAGATGGCGCTACATACGAGACAAAATCAGTTAATATGTTGGCAGCTATAGAGACAATTTCAACAATAGATTTTCTCCTGAATGCGAGGTCTGATTATGATAAGGGGGCCTTGGTTGAGAGATCAAGAGATTAAAAAAAAATTGCAAATTTCATCAAAATATTCCCTCCTCCTTCTCCCCCAAAAAAACTCCGCAAATTTTGTCACGGGAACACTTTTTTAAAAAAAGTGTACTTTTTTTAAAAAGGTAACTTCGATTCAACAAAAAGAAAATGAAACATTAAATAAATATTAATGATTTACAAAGCTGTTTATAACTGGGATTATTTTCATTTCATATGCAATTCTCTATTATTCGGCGAAAACAATGTAATGTAAATACTTCCTAAACGTTATGAATTTGCTCAAAAATGAATTATAAGGGGGAAAAATCACCGTTTTTTAACATGAGTATAATAAGAAACTGAAGCAAAAAATAAATAGTGATTTGCGAATCTGTTTACATCCACGAAGTCAAGATATCCGTCGAAAATCGCACCATCAAAACACTAAACGAAAAACAATGTGATTTCCAGCCTTTTTTTTTATACATACTTAGTATAAATTTGAAAATTACAATATAGAAAATGATTTATCGACCAAGAACGTAAATAAACACTTTAATCATTAACTATTGAATGTTACTATTTCATATGAAACATCTCTACAATTAAGCCTAAGATTGCCGGCAATCACATTGCAAAGTTTGAAGGACGGAATAGCGTTTAACATGAAAAAAGAATACAGATGGAAATAAAATAACTTACGTAAAGTGAAGAAACCAATGTATTTCGATCATTATAAGATGAAGAAAGAAAAAACATATAATTATTATAGCATTGCTTTAAACAGTGTCAGCGAAAATCAGTCTTATTGTTATCCGATATTTACAAACGCGCTTTGCAAATGCTTTTACAGACAGTAACTACACTCTCCTCCGATTAACCAATAAGAGGAGACTCTCAGATATCGGCGGAAGTATAGGTGCGTAGAGACCAATTTAAAAGCATGCTGACTTTTTCGGCTATTCTTTTAATATATAAGATGAATTAAAAGTTTAAAAATGTTGCCACTTACACGTGAGTAAAAATTAAAATATTGCAACGAAATAAAAATTTTAAGATTTTATGATGTTAACTTACATTTATAAAATGAATGCGTGTATTGCTGATATGGACTGTGAACTTTTGCATTAATGTTTAAACAAGAAAGTTTTCCGTAAAGTTGAAGAGTTAGTTCGCACTGGAAAATGGCCAGATAGTATGAAATCACTTATTAAGATCAATCATACTGGTGTTACTCCGATGTTGACTGGGAGACTGAAAGGTCATAAGCCAGGTTTACCATTGAGACCCATAGTTTCCCTCTGTGTTGCACCCATGTACTTTTTAGAAAAGGCTTTCGTGATCTTATTGAAATCGATACTTCCTGTTTCAGAATTTGCAGTTTTGTCTACAAGAAATTTTATTGATAAAGTTAAAGTAATTTCAGTCAATACAAACACCATTATGGCAAGTTTAGACGTAGTTTCATTATATCCTTCCATCAATATGAACGAAGTCATAGAATATATTAATTTGATAATAGATAAAAATTCAAATATATCTCAAAATATCAAAACCTCCCTTAAATCTGGCCTAAACCTAATAGTTTCCAGTAACATTTTCATTTTTAATAAGAATATTTACCGACAGCTGCATGGTGTGCCGATGGGGTCACCAGTATCCGGTTTGTTTGTTGAATTCGCGTTAAGACCACTAGAACAAAAAATTTTTAATACGTTTAATTTAAAACCTGAATATTGGTTGATGATGTTTTCATCTTATGGAACCACAGTTTGGCTGAATTATATGTTTTTCAACAAGATGTCAATAAATTAAGCAATAGTATTAATTTCACCCCTTGAAGTCGAAGAAAACGCCTCCTTTCCATTTTTAGATGGTCAAATTAATAGATGTAATTCAAGTTTAAAATTTCCAGTTTATAGAAAACCAATAAAAGAAAATACAGTTATCCCGTTTTCAGCCAACATGCCTTTCGAATACAAAATATCTGCTTTCAGGTTATTTATTAAAAGAGCTTTTATGGTTTGTTCAGATGACATATTAAATAAAGAAATTGGTTTTATATAGAAAATAGCTTTTGACCATGGTTTTCCTGCAAAATTTGTAAATAAAATAGTTCAACAGTACAATACTCCTTCCACATCTGGCCGACGACAGGCTAAGCTTATGGTTTACAGAAAATTTCATTATATCCCTTACATATTTGAAAAAGTAAAAAAGATCGCACAAAAATTTAACATAAAACTTGTCGCCATTCCACCTCCATATATCATTGACATCGTTACAGAAAAGATCGACAAAATTCCAATAGATCAAAAATCTGGTGTTTATGAAATCCCCATCACTTTATCTAATAATGTTAAAAAAGTCTACATCGGCATGACTACGCGGCAACTTTTAATTAGAATTAAAGAGCATCGCAGAGATATTAAACAATATAAACAGAATACTGCTCTTTCTCGCTTCTACATGGCGAACAAGGGTTGCCGTATTAACTTTGATGAGGCCAAAATCATAGTTCCGTGCAATAACCCAGTTCAAGGTAAAATAAGAGAATCTATCGAAATCATTGCACGAGAAAATAAACCATATAATGATAATTTATCGTATAATATACCAAAAATATGGCATAACATCATAAAATCTTAAAATTTTTATTTCGTTGTAATATTTTAATTTTTACTCACGTGTAAGTGGCAACATTTTTAAACTTTTAATTCATTTAGATTTTAATTTATTAGAAATATTATCTCTCGATCAAGACGCAAACTTAGTCCTTCCGTTATCATATTTTCCTGAAGACGCCCGCAGAAGACGGCGCGAAACGTTGATAGTTTTATTTTATTTTAATTGCACAAATGTATATAAAAATTCTTGTTTTGTGCACCACTGAGCAATGTGTTGTATTTTAATAAATACATTCTTATTAGTTGTTTATGCAGCAGTTCTCGAGACACAGTTATTATGAAAACTGTGGAAAATGCAGCGTAGCAGCGCCATCTGTTGGAAGATTTATACTAAAAACAAAACATCACTAATATAATGCATCATGGATTATCTGAATTTGAAGCTTACTTAAAATTTATGTAACAGTTACTGAGATAGAGCTAATACGATGCTCATGAATAACGTACCTTGACAGTGCCTGCTGGTAGGTGATTGATTATGAAAAGTAATCAGAACCAAATTATATTATGGACTAATGAAATCTGAAAATTTATATAAATCCGTACATTCGTTCTTAAGATATAGCTATTGCAGAAATCACGAAAAATGCAGCATAGCACCGTCAGCTGTTAGGTGATTTATACCATCACAGTAATCAGCACCAATCGGTATTAGCAACGAACTCAAACTAAAGTTTTATTGAATTCCGTTCACTACTAAAAATTAACGAATAGAATGTATTAAAACTTTTGATTGAGTTTGATTTCAGTTTTGATTCAGACTCATGTCAAAGACTAACTGAAATGGAAATTTCATGAAATTCCGTCCATTACTTCTGGAGATTGACAATTGCGGAAATCGTAAAAAATGCAGCATAGCAGAGCTGTCAGGAGAGCAATGTCCTTCAAAATCTAGAAAATATCAAGTCATGTCAAGGACGAGCTTAATCTAAAGTTTTATTAAAATCTATGCAGTAGTTCGGCATATTAAATTATGGCGAAAATTGGATAAAATGCTGTATAGCAGAGCCAACTATTGAGTGATTTACATCAAAAACTATTTTGTGCAAATCTATCTCAGGCACTAACAAAATATGTATTTTTATTAATTCAGTTCGTTAATTCTTGAGATACAGCGGTCGCTAAATTTATGTCACGAAAAAAGAAAAAAAAACTTGAAAGAGTCACTGAGTTACAGACTTACATTTTGGAAAAACATGTTTTTTTTCGATCTCTCAACCTTATAATATGTTGATCCATTGAAAACGTGAACTTGAAAATCTTTGTGAATCTAATAATTTCTTCTTGTAGCGTTATAAAAAAGTAAAAATACTGAAGTTTTATTTATTCACATGTATCAAATATTCCTTGATGCAATAACCAGCATTTCTTTGAAGTAAACATCAGAATAGAGAATTCAAATCACATAACATTGTCTATTCAAAGAAAATGACATCCGAGGAAAAATAAAATCTGCCTCCGTCGAGAATATATGCTACTTTTGAAAAGTTTCTCTTTAAAAAACCTACTTTACGACAAGATAAACATAAGAATTTTGTGTATATTTGTTCAATATCAGAGATTCCAAAGATGCAGGTAATATGTAACAAGCGGGTATGTGTGATTACACAGAGGATTTCGTCTAACGTTTCTTTCGAGCGATAATTTGAGAATAACCTTTAATTTATAATTTCTAATTGTTGATTTAAAATTATTAAATTCTTACATAGATGGCAGCATCATATTTGGCATTTTAAAGTAATAATAAAAGGAAATTAATTATTTTAATAGAAAAAATACTAAAAAAAATCCATAATTTTAAATTTTTTATACAACGAAATAAAAAAAAATGCTAACTAAGATATAAATAAAGTTTTCCATTTCTGATACCGAAAAAATTTAAAATGCTAAATCATTAACAGATCACAAAAGTAATTTAAATAGAAAAAAAGTCGAATTAAAAAATATATTATGAACATCAGACGAACGCAACGTTATAATATAAACCCTTAAATTGGCCAAAAAAAAACGAAATTTCTTTTTATTAAATCCATTTTAAAATAATTTCAAGGGGATTCAAGGAGACAATTTCATTGGGGGTCAAACTAAAAACCTTCTGTTTACTAGAGATATTCTTTGCATCAAAGTCACTATGTCAACACTCAAAATGTTGAAGATTCTTTTTTGAAATTTAAATAGCAGAATTCAACTTTTTCAAAATTTTATAATTTGTCGTGTGATACCAGGTACACTGTAAAAAACGGACGATTTAACTGAAGTATTACTGGTAATTTAAACGCCGCACAGTGTGGTATTTCGCTCAAAAAGCTGGCCAAAAGTCAAAATTTCAAATTTCGCATTTAGTTGATCGTTTTCTGGTTGGTATAAGAGGACTATCCTGTGCATATGATAACGGGTTTATTTCTTTCTGTAGACTCTCCAATTGTCTCGTATTTTACTTGGAAGTCATGGTTTTTGCATTTCTTATTTTATGCTTCTGATCTAAGCATCATTTTATCGAACGTCTAAAAAACTATTTTAAGTCGAACTTCAGAAACATTTTACAGTTTTTAAAGACGAAGGTACTCTCTTGTACATAAATATTTTTGTAAATACAGTACATGTTTATTATGATTTTCAAGTTTGAAACCATAGATTTTTTTGGGTTAAATATTTTAGATAAAATTATAATTTTAATAAGGAGTTAAACTGAGTTCAGCAAGAACTCATGTGTTTTCATAATGTATGGATCTTCTAATTAAAAGATATGAAATAAAATTTGCCCCAAATTGCCCCCCGTTTTTTTAATAAGTAAAAGAAAATTTCAAAAAACAGTTTCTGAAAAGCAGTTTTTTTACTTTATTAAACTTTTAAAATTTTTGAACTGTTTACTTTTAATATATACTGTAGTTTTTTATTCCTAATGAATACCCTTTGGTGTGCAGATGATAAATCTGAAAAATGAAGGGAAAAATCCCCTTTTTAAGTAGTTGGATATTTCTTTTTTTTTTCTTTAAGTAAAACATTTTTTGATCGTACATCCATAACTCGGACTAAATGATTTTTTGTAAATAATGTAACATTTTGGTTTTATACCAAGAGTTTGTAATATGTGAATTATCTGTTATCTTTTGAATAATATATTTTAAATCAATCATAAGGAATTGCGTTCTTTACTCACTAATGAGGTAAGGAAGTTTTATATTATTAAGAAGAAATTTACTAGTCATACATATATTATTTTTTTTATTCTATTGAATAAAAAAATCAGTAGAAATATCAAAAAATATATGAGTGATGTAATAAAAGTAGTGTGACACATAAAAATTAACGAGTTAAAGTTTCTAAAAGAGGAAATTAAATAAATTTGATTAGGTCAGAAAGTAAAATCTTTCAAACATAGTTATAAACAAAAATGAGCTTTTTTGGAATTCACTGAACAATGTTTTTGTGAAAACAATGAGGAATGACTGAAAGGAACGCTTTATTTTTCTATAAGTAGTAGAGAAACTCGGTCAACCAGCAAAATAGTTTAAAAATTGTATTGGCAGAAGTAAGAGATATAAAATGGAACTATTAAAATCTGAAGTTAGCCAAGAACAAGTGCAGTTCAAGTGAGCAAAAAAGCTACAAGGCATGCGGATGTTTCACAAATTATTAAAGACATTGCATTGAAACCAACAAGGGCAGCAAAATATCGAAAAATGTTTAATTCTTTGTTGTAGACCTCAAACCTAATACATTGAAGTTATTAGTAACTGAGGCTTTGACCATGTTTGTTGCAGCAGATTTTACATACAATCGTTTTAATATCACCCGAACATTTAATAAATATGTATGTCCTTGCTATATACTTCTTCAGAGAGCTAAAGAAAATTTTTTATCAAAAAGACAACTTCATTACTGAAAACATGGCGGAAGTAAAACTTTAAAATCTTTTAGATCACTTTACTCAAAGTCTGAGTTAATACATAGAAAATGTTTTCACAACAGCAAGTGAAGCAGAATTGATAAGTTTCGAACTCCTCTGCAAATGGGGTTGTGACAGATCTCCACAACAAATATTTAAATAAAATTCTGAAAATCCGTTTTACTCACACACGACTTAAATATTTCAATGACTCAAACCTTTCAAAAATTCTTTAGCTTCTTTGAAATTAATAAGCAAATAAATGGATTTCAAAAGTATGGTGGCAGAACCCTGTATCTTCATATCCACGCTTTTGATTTCTCATATTAACAAGATTTATTCATGAAAATAATGAATTGATCCAAGTGGAGTTAAAATACATTGAACAGCAAGCACAAAATTTACTAAATACAGAGATCGTCAGAGCTTATGGTTTATTAAAAGTTCAATTCAAATTAATGCTGACTAGTGTCGATGCTAAAGTTTGAAATGCTATTACTAGCAATCAATTCATTGATGCGATGCTATATTTGCAAACAATCATAAGAAAGATTTTAATGAGCTAAAAATAATTAAAGACATTGATCCTGATTCTTTGAAATACGATCTTTCACTATTCCATATTAGAATCAGATTTTTCGAGTCAATTTTACATCTTGCTTGTAATTAAAAAGCTTCCAACAAAAAAAAATAGTTAGCAAGAAGCAAAAATGAGAAAGGCTGCCAATAAAAGAAAAAAAAAAACTAATGCAAAGTATGTTTTAAACTGTGATGCGATACTGGTACGGACTGCAAAAGTTGGTTTCGGAAATACCTTAAAAAAGTTTTCTCAGATCGAGAAACATCAGCTTAAATGACAGGAATGGAGATAAAATTAATGCACTGTTTAAAAGCTATTCTAGACGTGCTATCTAGTGATTATAAAATAGATACTTAAAAATTTCAAGAAATTGCGAATAACACTTCTAACTTTATGGTTACTTTATGGTAAATCTTTATAGTTGGGAAGCCAGTATCCCACATAATATACAAAATTTTGAATCACAGAGCTACTATTAAAGAACATGCATACCACCTAATACGGCAGTTATCAGAGATGGCAACTGAAGCCAGCAACATTTTCTTTCATATAGTCAAAACTTTTCAAGAAAAGACTTGCTCATAGACTGCAATAAAAATGTACTTAATGGCTTACTTTTTTATTTCGATCTTTATTTAAGAGTTGTTATTGCCAGAATCCAGTATTCGAGCGACTCTGAAGAGGATGACATGGAAGATTATGCTCGAAAGAATGGTGGGTAGTAGGATAGGACAGTAATTTGAGTAAATTGTTCGAAAAATGATTTGTTTCTATCATAATAATATATTTTACGTTTCCTTAAAACGTTTTAACTGCTATACAAAGCCCAAAATAATTTAAATAATTTTGGCCAGGTTTTTCAGCAAAATACCACACTGTGCGCCGGTACTATTTACTGTTTTTTAACGGAAAAATTCCGAAAAATATTCCGTTTTTTTTTCGAGGTTTTTACGGAATTTACGGAAATCTTTCCGTTAAAAAACAGTAAATAGTACTGGCGTCTAGATTACCAGTTATACTTCCGTTAAACTTCCATTTTTTTAACAGTGTACTCAGCTGTAAGTACACAAAATTTGAAGTCTCTGACTTACACAGTTTTTGTGCACGGAATCTGCGACCGACATACAGACAGAGGACAGAAACAAATAGGGTTTCGTCAGATGAACCAAACAGTAAAAATAACATCGAGAACAATTAAAAATGTAAATTTTCAGAGGACTTTTTAAAATTAGCACATACATTATTGCACTATTGGGTAAGAAAATAAGTCATAAAACATTTTGTAACGAAATTTTTAAAAGAGTAACAAACAATACGCAATTAGGACCCTTGGATTCACGTACTCTTTTGTAGTGTAACTAGCGGCCCGCCCTCGCTTTGCTTCGGGTAGTCCCGTGTCACTACTGACACCGCAAATTGTTACTACCACTTCATCCCATTAAATTCAACTACTAAAACCATTACTCACCTTTTAAGTAGTTGGGTAAAAAGTAGCCTCTATGTTAATCTAAGGTGCCAGATAACTCCATACAAAGTTTCATAAAAATCGATCCATCCGTTCTTAAAAACCGTATCAAAATCCGTTGCGTAGTTTTAAAGATTTAAGTGCACATAGGGATATAGGGACAGAAAAAGCGACTTTGTTTTATACTATGTAGTGATACAATGTGTATATAATGTGTACAATAATTAGTACATTATTTTGATAAATTTTGTAGGGTTCAGCCTGCGTTTGCAATGTATAAGCGGAAAAAATGAAATTATTTACGACATCACATTAAAAACCTCAAAAATAACAATATTTCTCCACTATTTAATGGATGTTATTATACATATAAACCTTCCTCTTGAATCACTCTATCTATTAAAAAAAACCGCATCAAAATCCGTTGCGTAGTTTTAAAGATTTAAACGCACATAGGGATATAGGGACAGAAAAAGCGACTTTGTTTTACACTATGTAGTTATACAATGTGTATATAATGTGTACAATAATTAGTACATTATTTTGATAAATCTTGTAGGGTTCAGCCTGCGTTTGCAATGTATAAGCGGAAAAAATGAAATTATTTACGACATCACATTAAAAATTTCAAAGTAACAACATTTCTCCACTATTTAATGGATGTTATTATACATATAAACTTTCCTCTTGAATCACTCTATCTATTAAAAAAAACCGCATCAAAATCCGTTGTGTAGTTTTAAAGATTTAAGCGCACATAGGGATATAGGGTCAGAAAGAGCGACTTTGTTTTATAATATGTAGTGATGATACAATGTGTATATAATGTGTACAATAATTAGTACATTATTTTGATAAATTTTGTAGGGTTCAGCCTGCGTTTGCAATGTATAAGCGGAAAAAATGAAATTATTTACGACATCACATTAAAAATCTCAAAAATAACAATATTTCTCCACTGTTTAATGGATGTTATTATACATATAAACCTTCCTCTTGAATCACTCTATCTATTAAAAAAAACCGCATCAAAATCCGTTGCGTAGTTTTAAAGATTTAAGCGCACATAGGGATATAGGGACAGAAAAAGCGACTTTGTTTTATACTATGTAGTGATACAATGTGTATATAATGTGTACAATAATTAGTACATTATTTTGATAAATTTTGTAGGGTTCAGCCTGCGTTTGCAATGTATAAGCGGAAAAAATGAAATTATTTACGACATCACATTAAAAATCCCAAAGTAACAACATTTCTCCACTATTTAATGGATGTTATTATATATATAAACCTTCCTCTTGAATCACTCTATCTATTAAAAAAACCGCATCAAAATCCGTTGCGTAGTTTTAAAGATTTAAGCGCACATAGGGATATAGGGACAGAAAAAGCGACTTTGTTTTATACTATGTAGTGATATGTTGGCTCCATTAAAATTAACTTATCTGAAGAAATGTCCACTTACTTCAGAAATTTTAGAGAAATCTAAAAAAAAAATTGCTTTACGATAAAAATATCTGCAGTATTTTCTAAGATATTCTTAAAAATAATTGCAAAATGGGCCAAATACCTAATATAAATACTTATTTTGAGTGGTAGTTGATTAATTTTCTTCATATTTCTTTGATAGTGTATTTAATTATATTATGTACATTTGCTTCATCAATTTATTATTTTTATTATTGGAAAACACCTAGTTACAATTGGAAGCAGTTTTAAGACAAAATAAATGTTAGTATGATTTGGTTTTATTTTGCAGATTGTATAAATCCTGTGAAATTGCATTAAATTCAAATATACCCTCCCCCCCCTCATTCCAAAGTTTTTTCTTTTTAACAAATTTTCGATTTATAACACCCTTTAAAAAACATTAGTATCTCCCGTCTGCTAGAGGGTACTTAATTTCGGTATTTTACTAATAGTCCAGGAGCCGACCGCACAAAACCCTAAGTCATGGAGCACAGGAAAAATTTCTTTATTTTATGGAAAAGTAGTAATAAAGGAATCTGTGATGATCCGTGTCTGCTGGAAGCGAAGGGGCGCATAAGCTTGGGATTTTGGAACAATTATCTACAGATTTTTTTAGTGTGAGTGTATGTGTGGGGGGGAGCTTCACAAAGTTTCAATTACAGACGAACATTTTTATATTCTGTTTATACCACTATTTTTTAGAAGTACATTTCCTGCTATATACCTCATATAAATAATTCTAAAAGCGTATGTAAGAGATCTTAGTTTCGAAAAAAGTGGTGAGGAATAGCATTAAAATAAATTCTCCTATAGTTGAATCTTTGCAATACGTCACGTAAAATATGGAAAGTGAGCCAGCAGAAAGAAATATTAAAGATTTGAGGGGGGGGGCGTCTTATAACTGGAACTTTTGCGAAAAGGATAGGATAATTGGGGTAAGTTTAGGGGTGGGGATATCTTTGAAATTTTTGAAATTACACAGAATTTTTAAATCCTGCAAAATAAAATTAAATCAAATGATTTTTCTTTGTTTTAAAATTCAATTCCACAATGGCTAACTATTTTTCAGTTATATAAATAACAAGTTAGGAAAACAAATTGACATTAAATAATTAAACTCGATATCAAAGAAATATCAGCAAAATTTTCAAATTTAAACTCAATATAAATTCCATTAAATATTTATGTATGAAAAAGAAAGGATATCATTAACACTATCTTTTAAAACTTGTTTTCTTTTCAAAAGGTTAGGTGTCGCTTACAGCAAAGTGTGCTGTTTTGATACAACGATATGTAAATAAGTAATATAAACATAAATTGCATAAAATAATTCATTTAGACGATTTGAGAAAATAAAAGTGTTTTAAATAATTAAAAATATTAATTCTTCGTTTCTTTTATTCGTGGTTAAAACAAAGAACTAAAGAATTCAATAAGAGTTTCAATTAAAAAAAATAATGATAACAAAATTGTAATTTAACAAATTACAACGACAATTTGGGAAATGATGCTTTCAAAAACTATAATTTTAAAGACTTATAAATAAATTCTATATTTAAATTAATAATAATAATAAACATCATTTTTATGATGATCATGACGAGTCATATATTGTGTAAGCCATGCATTAAACATTAATATTCCTAGACCAATGATAAAAGAAAACAGTAGTTTATAGAGAGACAACTTTAACTGTTTAAAATGTGCATTTTTATTTGATGGAGTTAATCAGACTGACGTCTGAACGCCTCCTATTACGTACGACATGTATTAAACTTTAATATTCCTGGACCCACCGTAATCAAATTTTAAATAAAATTTCAGTTTTACAATTTTCAGAACTGCAAGTATTTAAACTTCTAGACATCGCATATTTTAAATTTTTACACCGTTGAATACAGAAAAAATGCACTTTTAAATGAAATTTGTTAGAAATGTTTACCACAACTTATTTTCAAATTATTGTTATTATTTTTAAATTTTATTATTTTTTTGGTCATCGTGGCAACCGAAGTATTCCATTTTTGGACCTTAAACGTGGACCAATCAAAAAACGAATAAAATAAAAAACAGAAGTAAGGTAACCTGGGGTAATAACGCCACGTTAAGGTTCTATCAATTTTCACGGCTTAGTTTTAGATTGTATTTTTCAAACAAATATAGGATCTGATACAGCAACTCATTGACTATCTATATAAAATAAAATAATTTAACAGATATGTATTCATAAAATGTAATGGCGTTTTTTCTTGACCATTGCTATTTGGCGTTAATACCCACCTATATGGGTAATAACGCCATGCAAACAAAACTATAAAATAAGATGGAATAATGGCATGTAGATTGCCCAATTCTAAAAATACAAACTCTACAGCTCTAGAAATTGACAAATTGCAATCTAAGCTGTTGAAAATGTACAATTTTTTTGTGACTCTGAAAGAAAAAGAAAGCTGTGGTGGTTGCGGGGGTAGGAGGCAAAAGAATATCAGATTCTAAGCTACGTTTTGCTTAAAAATGACCATTTAAATAGAATTATTAGAAACACTGCACGGATTATTTGAATCAGTATTTATATTCCCATGTATGCATTCTATGCGATAGAAAATATTGATTTTTTTGTGAAAGTGAAAGAAAAAGGAGTGAGGGGGAGCTTCAACAGAATATAACACCCTGTGTCTCTCTTTGCTTAAAAAGTCCCGCTTAAATATGATTACTATAAGAAACATTGCATGGTTTTAACCATTCATAATGTAATATTTTAATCATGTGAAGTTTTATAATAACTAGAGTTATATGTAATAAATATTTTTGTTAAACCTTAACTGCTGTTAGTGTCTCATATACCGCTGAGTTTTTCAAGTTTCAGAGTTTAACTTGCAATTTTTAGTTTAACTATAGATAACGGGAAATTTTTTTTCATTTGGAGTCCTATTACTATCTCTAGAAACTTTTGAATAGCTGAATTTTATTTATAATAGTCCTGTATATAAGGTTCAATACAAAAATAATATTCTAAAAGTTAATTTAACATTTTATTCATCGTTAGATTAAGCGGTCTGACAGGCCGCTCACAGTAATTTATGCGACAATTTTTGTCACAGCAGTTAAGTGTTAATACTATTATAGTAATCTAGTAAATAGTTTTTAACCCATAACTCCACACTAATGCGGATTCTCCGAACCTACAGTTAAATTGTCGACGTTTTAAAGAGCATGCTTTAATAAATTTTTAATAAATTGAATAAATTTTTTGATTAAAATATTATCCCAAAGAGAACTCTTATTCAATTTTATACATAATTCATATGATTATATATCATTATCTCTATATTAGCAACAAAATTAATCTTTAACTGCTGTTAGCAATCTGACTGAACACTGTACACCTTCCCCCCCCCCTTTAAAAAAATAGTGTTTAACTTGTATTTTCCAGTTTAACAGTAGTTACAACTGAAATTCTCTTTCGTTTGGAGTTCTCGTAATATTATTAGAAATATTTAAATAGATTAAATTTAATTAGAATTAATTCGGTACAAAAGGTTTAGCGCAGGAACAGTATTCTATGATTTTTAATCATGGATCACATTTTAACCTTTAACTAATGTTACCGGTCTCATAGACCACTATTTTTCTTTTAATTTTTTAGTTTAACTTGTAATTTTCAATTTAACTGCAAACACTACCGAAATTTTGTTTCATTTGGAATTTTAGTACTATCACCAGAAACTAAACAGGTGAATATTAAGTATAAAAAGTATAAAACGTTTAGTACAAAAACACAATCCTGTGAGTTATTCCCGCCTTTTATTCATCTTTCAATTTTGTGGTCTCACAAACCGCATCACATTCCTACGTTACAATTTCTGTCATATCAGTTAAAGGTTAAATTTATAAATTTTTGAAAAACCGAACGCTGAGAAAGCGGACAGTTAAATTTTCGAACTCAATTGAACAATCCAGTGGAAATTTAATAGAAACCTGATTTTGAAGATGTTCGAATTTGAATCTCGAAAACATTTTGGTATAGTTTTATTTACAAGCGTTAAAAATTATTTTTTATATTAGTAAAAAAAAAAAAATAATAATATAATAAAAAATAAAATAGAGAGATTATTTTTAAGTATTGGGCATCCTCCCCCTTAATCTTACCATTTCAACAATGATGATAATGCTGTCCCATATTAATCTATAAACCCCCTTCGGATATAGTTCGGCCACTGTTGGGAATCAACCGGGGTAATAACGCCAATCCCTGGCGTTATTACCCCGGGATACTTATTGCGCAGTAAATCCTAAACTACAAATTATCTCGAGACGATATCCAAAATCTTCTACAACAATTTGAAAGTACATGAAATACACTACAAATTTATGTAATAAACAAAGTATTTCTGGATAAAAAATATAGTTTTCAGATCAAAAACCTTATCTCGAAAATTTTAGATCAAGCGTTAATTTTAGTTGCTTGTAAAAACAATAAGACCTAAAAATGAAACAAATTAACTTGAAGCTGTTTTTTGCGATTTATATGACTCAAAACCCTTCTGCGCAGAGCACATGGGTGTCATTTACCTGATTATTTCATAATTATGCAAAATGTAAGCACTTGGCGTTATTACCCCGCCTGGCGTTATTACCCCAGGGTACCTTATTTCTTTTTTGGAGATTAAACATAGACCAATCAGAAAACGAATAAAATAAAATAAGTTGTGGAATTCAACCAATAAAAAGATTCAGTTATACTTCAGCTATCTCTAGTGTTTAGTTCTCTATCAAGGACAACAGCTATGTTCCAGTCGTTAAAAAAAGCTTCAGTTATACGCAAAAAAAGAAAAAGAAAAGAAAAAGAAAATACAAGAAATCCACCAAGAAAAAGTACTGTAGTCCATCTGTTCAGGCGTTTCAAAAATTTGCTTGATGCAATAACCAGCATTCCTTTGAAGTAAACACGAGAACAACAGGATTCAAATCACATAACATTGTTTACTCGAAGAAAGTGACATGTGAGGAAACATAAAGTCTGCCTCTGTCGAGAATATTTGTTTCTTCCGAAAGGTTTTTCTTTAAAAAACCTATTTTGTGATACGACAAATTTAAGATTGTTTTGTATATTTCTTTTATATCACAGTATCCGAAGATGCAAGCAATATGCAGAAATAATATCGAAAACAACCATGAATGTAAATTGCCGTTGGACTGTAGAAAATTCACAAACAGGTTGAAATGTGTCCAAGAAGATTGTCGAACCCGGAACAATTGGAATAGCGTTCCATGAACTCTACCGTTTAAGATAAGAGGACGATGCCCCGCTTGGCATTCCACGCACCCTTATGCTGGTAAGGAACAAGGTGGAACACTCTTTATGAGCACACAATCCTGAGGCGTAATATAAGACTCTGTGGGCTAATGAAGAATATTTCATCTTATGCTTCAGTGCAGCCTTGCCAAAATATGAGCGTGGATTGTTGAACTCTAAAGAAAATATCTTAATATACGATTTTTACTTCATGGCGGGCCAGAGAATAACTTTAAGAAACTTTCCGAAACCAAATGTTTTGATGATTCAGCTGTTTCCTTTCTTTATTCATTCTTTTTTCTTTTTTAGTATTTAGTATTTAGTTCCTGTGAAGCGTTACGAACCGAGTGAATGCAAATGTTTCAGCATCATTCCCAAGAGAAAAAAACTGGTTGTAAACTTATATTAATCAAGCATTTGTATTCATGTGTAGCATTGTAAACAACTAATCAGGAACATATAATTAAAGAAACTAATCCGAAGAAGAGGGCTGAATAATTTAGATTAAAACAGTGTGCAGTTGGTTAATCTAATCACCTTGTTTTTTTCCAGCCGAGGCATGGCATCGGGAATATAGTTGGGAATATATGCGCTACAACCGAATGCAAAAAAATAAGATAATCCCTTTATTTTATTTATTCATTCTGTCCGAAAGCAAGAATTAAACTTATTGTCATGGGGCAACACAACATACGTCAACAAGTTTATTTAACATGAATAATGCTACGCTGGGCATCGTCCTCGTAGCATTAATGGTAGAGCACTTGGATCGCTATAACAAGGGTTCAATCCCTGGCTTGAACGTTTTTCACCCTGTTGGATTCTACGTTGGTTAGTAAGTGATAAATCACGTATTCAATAATTTTGGAGCATAATTTCATTACTGAAAAATTAATTGGAAAATTAATTAAAATATATGTGGTATAAAGCATTTTGTACCGAAATCTTTAAAATATTAATAAATAACATGCAATTAGACAACTTCGATTCATGCAATCTTTAGCAATAGTGTTTGTGGTAACATCGTAAAGTTTTAATTAAAGGCAAATATTTTTATGCTCGTTTCGTACCACTAATTTAAAAAAAAAATTTCATAATTTATTTCTTTTGCAAATGTTCACAAAGACTATATAAAAGATTTTGTTTTGAAAAAAGTGGTACGAGGTAACATTAAAAACTGCCTGCCTGTAATTGAAACTTTGAGATACTACTTAATAAAATACCGAAATTAAGCATCCTTTAGCAGACAGGAAATACTAATGTTTTTAGAAGTTCTTATAATTACAACTTTTGTGAAAAAGAAGGGAAATTTGGAAGAAGCTGAGATGGTATATTTGAATTTAATGCAATTTCACAGGATTTATACAATCTGCAAAATAAAATCAGATCAAACTAACATTTATTTTGTCTTAAAACTGCTTTCAATTGTAGTTAGGTATTTTCCAGTAGTAAAAACAATAAATTAATGAAGCAAATGTACATAATATAATTAAATAAACTTTCAAAGAAATATGAAGAAAAATTAATCAACTTACACTCAAAAAAAGTATTTATGAAATAGTAGTATACATAGTAAAGTATGCAATGTCTGATATAATGATGATTAAATAGATTAAATAAGAATAATTGCATAAGATACATTCATTTAGAAGTTTGGAAAAAAAAATAAAACTTGTAGGGAAAGGCTTATAAATTGCGCTATTTCAAACAATTGCCGGAAATTGCACGTCAGACGTAGACAATAATGTGCATCTGTCGCGGACAGCTCCCTCTGTTTCTCTTTTTAGTCACTGAACGCACTTCGAATCGATTTTAATCGAACTGTATTTTTAGTATGAAAACCGAACTTTTTCTTCCCTTTTTTGATTGAACTGAAATGAACTGAAAAAGTTTAGAATGTTTTTCGACGTTGCTGTGGATATGGAGAATTGTGTTTGTGATTTGAACGGAGCTGTGACTCCGTATTGATGCTGTTATATAAATGAAATTATTCTAATATTTAATGTTAAAACACTCATAATGCTGTAAATATGACTGTACATAATTTTAAATTAATGCCTTCATCTTTCTTGAGTTTGTAGATTCGATTCCATCCATTCGATTCCATCCTGACGCGGATCCTTTTAATCCCGAAAAGAAGCAGCCCGAACTTACCTGATCGAGAGGGTAAATAGAAATTTTGATATTTATATTTTGCTGCTAATATTCTGAAAGACGTGTTTTCATAGCGTCCGTACTATAGCGAAGTTTTTAAATGTACAGTAATTCGGATACAATACAGTATTTTAAATCTTTTGCGTGTCCTTGTAAAAACTAAATGCTTTCTATTAAACAGGAATTAAATTGTAATAAAAAATAGCAACGTATTTCAATTTCAGAAAATGTGAAAACTTATAATATAATTAAAACGTACCCCTAAACAATGTTTCTTCGTATAATCTGTAATAGAACACTTTTGTGTGGCTCTGTATCTTATTAAAAATATACTTTGCACCACAGATTGACTAGAATGTGTATTTTAGCACATATTTCATAGATGTGTATGAATTGTACTATGTTCAAAAGAGTATAATATCATTAAAATGCACTTGAAAGTATTTTTCCCATTGACAGTAATGTAACGGAATAGTTTTCCCTGTAATTGAACCTATGCATTCGATTTTCATAAAATTTGGAATGATTTGATTCAATTATGTAATAACTATATATATTTTTTAATTTCAAACGATTCGGTTGGATAGATTTTGCGTTGTTATATGCGGACAGACGGATGACGACTATAGGTGCTACATAATTACGAATGCACCTAAAAAGTAAACATTCCTAACTATGAGGAAAAGGGACGTATATTCGAAGAGGGGTTTACTTTCGGTTGTTATTACTTTCAAAATTAATTGCATTCTCTATTTCTTTGTAAAAAAAAAGCATTTAACAAGTGATTTAAGGTTGAAATTTAAGCGGTTTTAACACCGTCACTTATACTGTCATTAATAAACACCAGTGCCCTAAATCTCGTTGATTAAAAAAATATATTTTGACAATAATTAAGCGCATTTTTAATTAATTTTGTAATTTGTGTGTTGTTTTAGTTACCATTTCATTCACATACATTGGTGTTACCAATTCTTCTTTTTGTTAGAAGTGTATCATTCGTACAAAAACTTGTCTTTTTAGGTGCGTTCGTAATTATGTAAATACGTAGTACCTATAACCGTCGTTTAGTTCGCCCATCTATCAGTCCATCTGACTGTTTGTCTGCATATAACAGAGCAAAGACTATCCAACCGCATCGTTTGAAATTAAAAATATATAATTGTTGCATACTTTTGTCGAGTCATTTTAAATTTTATGACATTCTGATGTATAGTTTAATTGCAGGGGTACTCGAAAGTATTCCGTTACATTACAGCCTCTCGGAAAAACAGTAGTTTATAGAGCATTTTAAAGATGTTACATGCTTTTGAACATAGCAAAATTGATGTGTGTCTATGAATGAATTACATTCTAAAATATACATTCAGTGCAACCTCTGCTGCAAAGAATATTCATTATTAATTTACAGGGTTGCACAAAAGTATTTCATTACATAATGGTATAAGGAAAAAATGTTTCGAGCGAGCGTCTTTTAATCATTTTAAACTATTTCACATTTTATGAAATTGATATTCATTGTTGAGATTTACTACAAGTTATTTCCTGTATAATAGAAAACAGATGGTATTTACAGGGACACACAAAAGATTACGGCTACTATGCCGTATCCGAAGAACTGTATACTATTATCCTAAGATCTGAATATTTTTAAAACTTTGTTACAGTTCGAACGCCTCTAATTTGCTACCCTTGACGTGCAATTTCCAACTTGTTAGTAGGATAATACAACCACTAACTTATAGACCGATAACTTATACAAGTCATAAGCAATATCCATACTGATGCATACCATTATATTAGGCCAGTCCCGAAAAATGTTTTTTCGTAAAATGTAGTTCGCGTGCCCATAAATCTTGGGAACCATTGCTTTGTGTAAGTAAAAAAAAAAATACTTCAAATTTCAAAAAGAAAATACATTTTTTAATTTATTTATAATTACAAGTATTTAAAACTTCAGAGTTGACAAGCGAGATATACGAAACACACATAAGACTAAAAAACAATTTTATAAAAACAATACGGACGAAAAGATTTGAAAACATCTAAAAATAGATACTACTTTTTATTTATTCAAAGTTTCAGAAATTCCGTGATCCAATAACGAGATTTTCTTTGAAGTAAACATCAGGAGGAAAAATTCAAATCACATAACGAAATTTATTCGTAGAAAGTTGAGATTGGAATAGTAACTTTTAAGAAAAACATTCTGTCAGAGTTATAAACATTTGATAGTTGTGAAAGATTTAAAAGAAGTGATGGAAATTCTTAAAAGGGGTTTGCATGTTAAATCAAGCATTTTCAGCATATTTATTAGTTGCTATGTTTTTTATCATCTAAAATTACGTAAAGAGTAAATACAAACCGCAATTGACATTAGTTTATTAAAAACCATGTCCGGAAAAAAAATAATAATGCTGTAGACAAACACCTAAAAATAATCCTTGTATTTCATTTTTTAGATTTTCATTAATTTCTTCGTTCAAGAAAGAATTTTATTCTAAAGAAAAAATTTGTCATTCTGCACACTAGAAAATTCAACAAGACCTCCCTCGGGTTTTTTCTCAGGAAATTTTCATTTAGATTAAAGGAAATTAAATGGGATGAATTACGTAACTTCAAATTTTAAGAGACATTCTGCCAAATCTGGAAGCAATACACACTATTCACTGTAATATTAAAAGATTAAAATATTATTAACACGACATTATCATATATCTTTTATTGAATAATTATTATATAAAAAAATGTCTTGTCCTTTAAAAATGCTTTAATTCGTTCTTTTTGGAAAAAAATATCCCACACTTGAAAAGATGCTTTTACTTATTTGTGTACCACAAGCTTATTAAAACGGTTGCACATTGTTAACATCTGTTAAAAGTTGAATTTAGGATATTGCAAATCCTAGATCGTGATAGAGTCTTCAACTACTGCACTGAAAAAATTAATTGTTGATTTTACAATATAATACTGGCAGCTCGGACACCAGTATATTTTCATAGTGAAAACTTTTTATTAAAAAATAGAAATATTAATTCTTTTCATAATACTAATTTATTATTTACTAATACTTTAATTATTAAACACAAGTTTAAAATACATTATAAAATGTTAGGGATAAAATTATTTAATGTATAGCCTTAAATTGCAACCAATATTAAGTTTATTATTATAAAAATTCGTATAAATTTACTCATTTATTTAATATTAATATGTATATTTTTATTGGATTCCGTAATTTATTGTAAACATTTGCTTCCGTTTATTACTACTACTATTTCAGAATTTTTTTTAATTAATTAACTTCTTGAAATAAACCGTTTCTCGAATAATATTTTTTTTCTTTTAATATTGATAAAAATGTTATAAAATAATCATAAACTTTTTAACTTTTCAAAAGTGAAAAATTCAAATTAAACTTTTTTTCTGTTTCATGATTTAAAAGAAAATAATTCAACTTTTTTTAGATGAAATTCTAATCCAGGATTCAGATTCATACATTGTTTACTTTTGCAAAAACATTTTATGTAGTCATTTTTTTCGATCAATATTACGTTTAATTATTCAAAAAGCCATTTAAAATGATTGATTTAATTAATATTACTTTATGTATGAATATTGACTTCTGAAATTATTTCCTTTATTACTATCTCCCAAAATTTTTTTCCCCAATTCTTTTCTCTACTAGGCAAAATCTGAAATATATTGTAGCTGAAAAAAAAAAAAAATCTACCCGTTAACACATTGATTAAAATGTCATATAATATTCATTAGCTTTTTTACTTATTATAAAAGAAAAATTTAAATTGATTTTCACTTTCAATTTTATCATTAAAAAAAATCATTTTTTTAAAAAGGAAATTCTAATCCGAACTTTCCAGCTGATATTTTGCTCGCTAGGGCAAAAACAGTTTAAGTAGTGTTTTTTTTTTTTTTTTTTTTTTTTTTTTTTTTTTTTTTAAATCAATATTACATTTATTACATTTATACAATATATTCTTACAGCGTGTAAAAATTCATATAAAATGAATGACTCATTTAATAATGCTCTATATATGAATATTAAATTTTGAAATTATTTTTATTATTATAATCTTATATAGTTTTTCAATAGTTTTTCTCATTAGTTAAGTGCGTTAAATAGACTGGGATAAGAAATTTAATAATTAATTTAATTAATTTATATGTGATAAAAATTTTAATTATCGATCTTAACATGCTGATAAAAATGTCATAAAATATTCTTAAGCTTTTTTACTTTAAAAAAATGAAAAATTCAAACTGACCTTATCTTTTTATTCCATGATTTAAAAAAAATCCCTAAACTTTTTTACAGGAAATTCTAACCCAACTACTCAATAGATACTTTCTCACTCATGCAAAAACAGTTTGGGTAGTCTTAATTTGCAATCAATATTGCATTTATAACTGTAAAAAATCATTTAATATGAATGATTCAATTAATATTACTCTCTATATAAATATTGAATTCAGAAATTATTTTTGTTATTTTTTTTCTTTGTCAGAGTTTTTCCTTTTTAAAATAGTAAATAAAACGGGTTGTTTTGTCCCTTTAATTAAAATTTATGGTCTTTTATTTGCGTCCCAGTATTTATATGTCAGCCTGTAGATCAAGTAATTATTTTCAAGGAAATTCTGTAGACTAAGAACAAGCTAGTTATTCTAAAAATGTATTCATATGAGGGTGCAGAACTGTCTGCTCTGAAACGAATCTTTTAATATTGTTATTCGTATATTTTTTTCATAAATAAACCCTCATAGCATGCATGGTCACAGTGACGTAACAGTGACGTCAGTGTGAGTCACTTTGGTTACATCACATCTGTGACGAAAATGCCAACACTGAGTGACGTTACATTGTGACTGAAATGTGACTTTTTCAAATATTTTTGGAAAATTACAAATATTCTTCAAAACATGTTATTTACTTAAAAAAAACATGTTTCTGGCAATTTAAATATCGTCGCTTTTGTCACAGTTTCGTCACATTGTTAATGTCAAAGTAGTCACAAATGACACACTTTTCACAAATTGGTCACATTGTGACGTCACAAAGTGGTCACAATGTGACGTCACAAAAAAGCTCTAAAACGGCCATAACGACTTCACATTTTAGTCACTGTGACTTCACATCGACGGCACGTGACGTTACATCGACAATCGGTGGTCACAAAGTCACACCGACGTTGCAGTGACGTCACCATGTTTTACGGGAAGTGTCTGGTTCGTAACTTATGCATATACAATTGAATGTGTGTATTCAAATTCTTAGAAATCTTTCTTTATAGATTGAGTGCTGATATTTAATTAAATTCTGCGTATAGAGAATACAGTACACTGTTAAAAACTTTCTCTTAGTTTGAACCAAATTGTGGTGCTCAATAGTTGCCACTGTGAGATGATGAAATCTTGAACCAATATTTGGAGCTCCTGTTGAAGCATAGCTCCAATAGTTGGAACGAAGTTGAAATAGGAAGCTACAAATATTGGTAAGAAATATTTCTATTTCATGGTGGCAGCTACTGAGCACCAAAATTTGATTCAAACTTTAGCAAAATATTTAATAGTGTAGTTATTCTAAAGACGTACTGATATGTGGATACAGAACTGTCTAATTCGAAAAGACTCCTTTACTGTTCTTATTCATCAGTAAGCTATAAAATTGTATATAATTATGGATATTGTTTAAGACATTATTCTTTACAGATCAAGTAATCCGGCTCAAGAAAACTCTGTGGATTAAGAACACGCCAGTTTTTCTAAAGCTGTAATCACATGAGGATGCAGAACTTTGCTGTACGAAAGTTCTTTACGATTGTTATTCTAAAAATTTTTATTCCTGTAGTTTTTCCTAAATAAAGGCAGTAGTTCGAGAGTATGTACAATTTAACGCGTTTATTCCTGATATTAAAAACAACATTCTTTAAAAATCAAATATTCATCTTCAATCAAATCCTGTTCGAATCACACTAGTTATTCTAAAGTTATAACTAATATGTGGAGGTAGAACTGCCTGATTAGAAATGAGCCTTTTGTTGCTGCTATTCTTGTATGTTTTTATAAATGAATGATCTCTTCATCAACAATTTATACAATTATAAGCGTTTATTCCGATTGTTACATTCTTTATAGATCAACTGTTCATCTTCAATGAAATTGTGTGGATTGAGAAAACACCGCTTATTCTATTTTTAGAAATATTAATAGAATATTTCAGAATGTTGCCATAACGATCAACTGTAATAATGTTAGAATAAAAAGTGAGAATTCGGTCTAAGTCGGGTTTTGTAATTAAGAAATAAGTAATTACAGTTACCGTATTTACTCGTGTATAGGGCGCATGCGTGTATAAGGCGCACCCCTACTTTACAAGTAAAAAAGGCGATTTCTTACAATTTCGTATATAAGGCGCCCCATAAATTTGATACTCTAATGAAGAACGGCCAAATGAATTTCAGTGAAAGACAGTCGAAACAAACATTACACCAGAATAAAAAACAAGACGAAAATGCTTTTTTAGACTTCGGGTTGTAAAAAAATGACGGGAAATAGGAATGAGTGCCGGTAAAGAGAATTGCTAATTAGCGTTTTGATCACGGCATTAGCTCTGTTGTATAAAAAACTGCAAGGAATGAAATAAATATGTAGTAATACTTCAATTAAGTAACATTTTCCGAGTTTTAATATCTTCTTTGAATAATTTGTTGTTTCATAAGTATATCGTTCGACTGCATCCAACAGTAAAAGATTATTCCGTGTATAACGCGCACCTAGGAGTTTTGCCCTAACTTTTTGGAAAAAAAGTGCGCCTTATACACGAGTAAATACGGTATATACGTTTAACGCAAAAAAGCTTAGCATGAAAAATCGGTCAATAAGAAATGTTACATAATTCCGGAAAGTACACTGCTAAAAATTTTGTGTAGTTTGAACCAAATTTTTGTTGTCAGTAGCTGTCATCATAAGATGGTGAAATTTCGTAACAACATTTGAAGTTTCCTCTTTTGATCTCGTTCCAACTATTGAAACTATGCTCCCAATTTTGGTTCAAGAATTCACCTTCTTACAGTAGCAAGCAGCTATTGAGCACCAAAATTTGGTTCAAACTAGGACAAAATTTTTAACTGTGTATGTTATGCCATTTAAAATATATTATTTTTTTAACACAAGACAAAAGTATTTTAACGCGAAAAATTTCGTGTAAAAATATACTGTATTTACTCGTGTATAAGGTGCAGTTTTTTCCAAAAAATTAGGGCAAAACGCCTTATAAGCGGAATAATTTTTTACTGTTGGATGCAGTCGAACGATATACATATGAAACAAGAAATTATTCAAAGAAGATATTAAAACTCGGAAAATGTTACTTAATTGAAGTATTATTGCATATTTATTTCATTCCTTGCAGTTTTTTATACAACAGAGCTAATGACATTATATAAACGCTAATTAGCAATTCTCTTTACCGTCACTCATTCCTATTTCTCGTCATTCTCTTACAACCCGAAGTCGAAAAATGCATTTTTGTCTTGTTTTCTGGTTTGGTGTAATGTTTGGTGTAATGTTTGTTTTGATTTTTTTTTTTTTTCTGAAATTCATTTGGTCATTCTTCATTAGCGTATCAAATTTATGGTGCGCCTTATATACGAGATTTTAAGAAATCGCCATTTTTACTTGTAAAGTAAGGGTGCGCCTTATGCACGCGTGAGCCCTATGCACGAGTAAATACGGTAGATTCAGACGATTAACCCACGGAATCAACGTTGCAGTTCCCGTCTCCTCTACTTGAGAAATGCATAAAAGGAATAAGAGTACGCACAGTTATCTCAAACAACTTGTGGGCAATATTATACTGGAAAAATTATTTGATTAGAAAGAAAAGAAATCTTTAAACAAAAAAGATATGATTTTTAAACACATAAAAATTTTCAGTATACTCAAGATTATATGCGGAATTGATTGGCGTGGATATCTCTAATAAGCTGATTTAACGGATAATCCACAACAATATGAAAAAAGGGAACAAATCAACATAAATATGAATTTGAACAGTATACACACATAATAGGTATAATAAAAATACATTTGAACCTTTCATACGCTCAAAAAGTAATATAAACATGCTTATTATTTAAGTACAATAAAATTTTCTATATTTACAAATTTGTCTCTTTGAGAAATCAATTAAAAGTTTCTTGTTTTTCTTTTTCTTTTTTTTTCTTTTCCTTTTTTCTTTTCTTTTTTTTTATCGAAACATTCTTCTTTGTTTGGGATTGAAGTCTTTTAGAACAATTTTATCGCAAAATAAAGCGTCATTTTCTTCCTCTAAGCATATATGGTCTTCAACATGAGCTAAAGCTGAGTTGTGGCTCACTTTCTTTTGTGTTTTACCGTCTTATTCATCACTCTCTCCAGAATTCTTCTGTAATTTCATCATCAGTTCCGTGCTCGAAGCCTGGATCTGATCCTGGGTAAATCAGTTTTAATTTATCCTGAATTGTTAATAAAACTCTTTTCCTTTTTTTTACTAAATTTTTCAAAAATTGGAATTTAGTCTCATGGATTATCCCCAAAGCGGATAATTCCCTCGCGGTTAATCGGTAGTTTACTGATTTTATTTTAGTTCCTTGTTATCGCAATGGCTGCAACCTACTAATAGTTTAAGAAGAAATCGAAAACTTGACGACATCGAAAATAATTGTAATGTTTGATCTTTTTCTACAAATCGTTTAACACGAAGTTCTTTTAACACGGATTGAAAACTTTGTCACTTGAGTTTTGTGTTAAGGATTCAGGTACCTTTGAAGATGCGACATTGCAAGAAAATAGGACCGTTTTATGGATTGTTATAACTTCGCCTCTAATTAACTTTTTATATGAAATTTTAAACACACATTGAAAACGTTACATGCTGAAAGTTAGTGTTCTCAAAAACAGTCTAGATGCACATAACGTTTTTTAAATTTCATTTGAAATCCAATGTTTTTTACTGAACAAATTCGCCTTATATATCTTTCGCGCACGATTTCTCATTATTGACATTTCACAGAGAACTAAAATGTTTTTGTTGAGTAGAGATGTAATATTTCTTTAAAATGACCTACACGGATTAAAGAGACAATGAGAAAAGACAGGTAGGAGTCAAAAGCTTCAACAAAGTTCAGTCAATGACCGGCTGCAGCTAAGGGATATTTTTTATATCAGGGCAACATTAATTTACATGATTCATAAAAGAACCAAAATCAGTTCTTCAAAAAAATCTGTTCTACACCCAGATTTGTCTTTGAACAAGATCGAGAAAGACGAAATTCATATCTCATATTTACAAAACATGATTATCAATGAATAGATATGATGATAACTTTTTGAGAAAGAAAATGTAAAACAAAAAATCCCAAAATTTTGAAATTAATTTTGTATAAAAATAGTCATAATTTATAAAATTCTTATTTGATGAACATAATAGTAGGTCATTTTGTGCATATACAACATTTATACATTCATTTAAAATTTCACAAAATTCTACCCAGCCGTTTCTGAAAAATCATGCGCGCAGTGACCAAAATCAACGTTTTGAGAAAACTGACTTTTAGGATCCAATTGCCCATTGCTTATATAAAGTAATCTCAAACTGTTTTCTTTCATAACTTCCCTTCTAAAGCGAATTTTTTCATGAGGTTTCTTTTAAAATATTCGTTAAGAGTATAATTTTATTATAAGCTATACAACAAAAAGTTATTTTTGGAAACTTTCAAAGGTACCTGACTCCTTAAACATATCCTCCTGCATTTGTTTTTAAAAGAATAGTATCTATACTAATAAAATCCGTGCGCCTCTGTCTGTCTGTCTGTCTGCTTGAAGCCGATTACAGTTCGCAACGCGGGCGAGTTGGAAGTCGCGAGAGGTGTCTTTCGATTCGAAAAATTCCGGGAAAGTCATTTCGGGCATTTTCGAGACCGTGGGACCAAAATTAAAAAAGTTATGAATTAAAAACCGGTCGGGAATCGGAACGGAAAAAGTCTAATTTCCCAAACGGAGCTCAAACGGAGCTCTGAGGCAGAACACTGCGCCACCTTGTGGTGAACGACTTGAAATTTTCCCCTTTGGCTAAAAGAAGAAGCAACCGAAAACCTCTTTTTTCTCCCGGGAAAACGACATTTTCTTTCGTTTCGGTTCTTTGAAAAAGAACTAATTGGTAAAAAATGTTAAACACGGTTTATTTTCATACTTTTTCTTTTTAGTAGCATACACGAATATTGTGTAACCTAAGATTTACGCGATTAATACTAATTTTTGTTAGTACAAGCGGAAAACGAGCTGCCAAAATTATTTGTTAGTTATGTTGTTTGTGATATTAATGAAATTACTTATTTTTTAAATAGCAGTCTTTTGCAATTTTTAATACCGAAACTTTTTTTGCGCGTTTTTTTTTAAACCATCATACAGATAGTTTTTAAAGTAGATAAAACTGATTACATATTCAAAATCTGCGTAAAAGTCTGCTTCTGATGAACCAAAAAATACGAGAAAATGTCTTATGGGCGCGCAGCGCCAACCGTGCAAAACCAAATATTTTTAACGGGACGATGGCGACCATGGCGAGTAGCGTCGGTGGGTGGTAGACCGGTGGGCCGCCTTTGCACGGTGGGCACGTAGCGCCCACTGTGCGAAATCACATATTTTTAACGAGATAATGGGCGCATAACAACCATAGCTCTTTAATTTACTTTTTTTGTGCTTGAGGATTCGAACTCCAAGACTTGCTTATTAAATGAATTTTTTTTGCTTATTATATACTGCTTAATATCGAGGTTCGTTTGGAAAAAGTGGCCCAGCTAGCGGGCGTAGCTCGCTAGTCTGTAATAAAAACAGTATTGCTGTCCAGTCGTCCTTTTTTATAGTCCCTTTCTGATTTAGTTTTATTAGATATAGGTCAAGCTTATATGTCTTTTCTAACTATGTGCAATGATTTTTTTAAATGTTGAACTTTATGACTTTCTTTTCTTTATTGCATACAAACGTCAAGAAATGTTACTTTTCTAAGTATTAGAAAAGTAAAAAAAAATATCTTTTTCGAAAAGATTTTGAGTATTTATTCTTCAAACTTTTTTATGTCTTCTTCACTACAGAGAGCGTAAATTTCTTTCCAATTGTGTGAAAATGTTTTGTCAGTTTGAACGTTTTTATTATACACCAAAATAAAATTTTAAAAGACTACTGCATGAAAAAAACATTGTTACTTTTCTCAAGGATTTAGCACTCCCATAAAAAGTAGTATTTATTGCTCCGGAAATATGGTGTTAAAATGTTGTCGAAAGTGATAAAATTATCACTTTCACTTTGCTTATAAACTTTTGAAACATTTTATACAATATCAAATATAGAAGAATGTCTAAAGTGAACTTCCAATAAAGAACAATGCAAAAATTGTGCGTCAAACGTTTAAAATGAGGTGCGTTTGTACTATAACGAAGTTTTAAAAATAATAAGATCTTTGTGTAATAGTATAGAATAATTTGAATACAGTACAGTAAGCAAAATTTTTGGGTGTTCCTGCTCACTAGCTGATTTAGATTAGGCAGTAAGGATTTTGTAGTAACCCTTGGCAACATATATCAATTTCATAAACTGTGAAATAATGTAACATAATTAAAAAGCATCCCAAACAATGTTTCCCCCTTTACCATTAGTAATGTAGTCTTTTTGTGTAGTCTGAATTTTAATCACAAAAATTCTTTTTTGTTCCACATAATGTACAGAATGTGTATTTTACTATATACTTCATATATGCATATCAATTTTATTACGTTCGAAAGTGAGTAACATCATTCAAATGCACTTGAAATTCTTTCCATTGACTGTAATGTAATGGAAAACTTTTGATTGTCCCTGTGTTTGAATTATGCATCCGATTTTCAAATTGTTCGAAATGACTTGACAGAATTATGCTACAATTAAATATTATATATGTTTTAAACGATTCAGATGGGTAGTTTTTGCTTTGTTAAATGCGAACAGACGGACTGTCAGACGGATTGAACAATGACTATATGTGCTACATATTTGCATAATTAAGAAAGCATTTAAAAATATGCTAGCTTTATTATTCTTTTTTTACAAATGTTTTATTTTTTCTAGAAATTACTTTTAATTAAATTCACCACTCTTTGTCCAATAACTGTTTAACAGATTTTAGAAAGCGGCATTCATATATACTTTTTCCACCTAAACGATATATAATGTCATTTTGAAGCGTTTAGAACAGTTTGAAGTACTTCCTTCTTTAACAAAACGTTATCTTTAATTTAAAATACGAATATTCTACGTTAACTTAAAAGTTTTCAAAATGTTTTTGAATCTTTTTTCTTTTTTTTACAAAGGAGAACAAACTACTTTCTCGAAATTTACTAATATTTTCTGAGTTATAAAATTAAACTGACTTATATATATATTTACACAATTTTTAAAAGAAGTATCTGGTGAAATTATTTAAGTTTTTAAAAAGAATTCTACATTTAATTTCATAAATACTGTCATTTAATGAAGCAGGAATCAGAACTATCAGAGAAAATGTTCAAAAATCATCAAAAGTTTCATTAGTATACTGTGCTTTTCAATAATTTTTAAAAGAATTGAGGGAAAAAAGCAACTCGTAAAAATGTTACTATTGAAAAGGTGGAGGTTAGTGTTTAAAATACTTCATAATTTTATATTACGAATTGAAATGTTTCTGACAGTCTTTTCTGATTTTATTTTTTTACAAGCGAAATAAATTTATCCTGAATACTGAAAAAAAAAGATTTCTTGAAATTTAACTTGGCACAATGAAATAATATTTGGCTGTGCGAAAAAAAAATAATAGGATTCTTAAATTTTATTAAAAAAGGTAATAAAATGTTAATTTGTGTTGTGTATTTGCAAATCACAAAAAGGATAAAATAATCTTTAGAAACTGACAAAAGTTTTAGATGCATAGTGTATTTGAATTTATAACATTTGGACTTGTATTCAGAAATTTATCAAATGGCATCTGTAAAAATAAAACATTCGTTTTATATACGACCGATATCATAGGTAAAAATTTCAGTTGTAGTTGACTTTTTGTTTAAGAAATTGAATTCTGATCTTTTATTCCCACAAGTTTTATTATTGTTTTCTAGAAACCTGTAAATTTGTTATTTTCTTTGTTACGAACAAAATAAGGAATTTACAGGCTTCAACAGCAGCAAGTTCAAATATATGTCAAATGAACTAAAAAGTAAACGTGTTTCCTGAAAAACCCATTAATTTCTAAAATACTTAGCTTTCAGTATTGGCAGATAAAAATCAAAGTTTTGCTAAACTGGCTGATTTTGTTTCTTTGTTTGTTTGAGGGTTAACAAAATTGTTTTTCATCTTATATTTCATTTAAACTTCAAAGATTGCTACTTTTGGAACGTTCAAAAGTACAGATTAAAGAACATTTCATGTTTCAGAATTTTTAAAGATGTGTTTGAGAAATATCTTCCATTATTGTAAGGAAACTTGTAGCCTTAGAAAAACATTTATTTCATAAATACCTGCCTTTCAATCTTCAAAAAGCCATCTCAACATTGTACCAAACTCAATGATTTTTTGAAGGATACTATATACACATATATACAGGGTGTTTCAAAAAATGACCGGTATATTTGAAAAATCAATAAAAATTAAAATGGGCAGCGATAAAAATACACCATTTGTTGCATTATGCTTGTGACAACAGTAAATTTTCAGACAGACAAACTTAGGAAATTAGTTAAAATTTTCAACAACAGATAGCGCTGCAGTCTGAAATTATCTAAAATACGATATTTTCTACATATCCACCATACTCAGCAATAATATAACAGCAATGAAATTTCCTGCAGCGCCATCTCTTGTTGAAAATTGTAACTAATTTCGAAAATTTATCTGCCTCAAAATTTACTGTTGTCCCAAGCATATTGCAATAAACGCTGTATTTCTATTGTTGACCGTTTAATATTTATTGATTGTTCAAATATACCAGTCATTTTTGAAACACCTGTATATTTCATCTTTTATTTCCTTTAAAATTGAAAGAATGCTATCTTTGAAGCTTTGAAAAGTATAGAATACAAAATAACTCATCTTTCTAATTTAAAAAAAAAATGTATTTGGGAAATACCTTACTTTATCATAAGAAAACGTGTAGCCGAGAAACGCATTTCTTTCACAAATACCTACCATCCAATCTTCAAAAAGACGTCTCAGCGTTATGCTAAAGTCGCTGATTTTTGGAGGGTTAAAAAAAAAAGTTTTTTTTATATTTTGTTTCATCTCAACTTTAAAGAATGCTGCTTTAGAAGCGTTGACAAGCATAAAATATAAATATTTCATTTTTCTGTTTTTTTTTTAAAGTATGATGAAGGAAAGTTTTGTCTTATTACAAGACAATGTATTGACTGAGAAACCCACTTATTTCACAAATATTAAACTTTTGGTCCATTTATTCATGGACCAAACTGAATGTTATGTCAAGCTGTAATCACTGCCTTTTTGAAAGTAAAAAAAAAAAAGTTTTTTTAATTTTTATTTCATTTAAGCTTTAAAGAATGATACTTTTGGAAAAAAAATAGCATATAAAATATTTCATCTATCTGAATAAAATATATTTTAAAACAGATTTGGCCAATGCCTTGTTATATAGTAAAAAACATGTTCCTCGATAAATTTTGATTAATGATTTTTAAAGATTAGGGAAAAAAATTATTTGGTACATCATTTCATTTAAATTTCAAAGGAAGATTTCAAAGAATTCGAATTTTATTTACATTTCAATCACCTCATCCTGTTTATGAGTGAAAATCTGGGATTAGTTAAATCTTTATTCGCATATTAAAAGGCAATCCGGCTGGAAAATACCTAAAAACACGATTTTACCAGTTGAATCATAGGTTTACCAATATGCTTTCTTGCACCCAAAAGTATAAAAACATGAAAGACTGGGTTTGGTTTTTGTTTATGCCGGCCAGTTATCTACGCTTGGGATATAGGCCGTAATGGGTGGGATTCCTTCCGTGGGGGGTTTTTCTAAGTATTTACGCAAGATTCGAAGAAAACCACGGAAAACTCCGAACGGTTAGGCCGACGGTCGCGATTGGGTTCGAACCCAACACCTACCGTCTACCAGTTTCGAGGTCAGAACCTCGCGGCCACTGGTGGGGCCATGGAGGATTAGGAGCAGGTAAACACAATGTTAAACCTAACCGCTAAAATCGGGTTTTTAGGTGTTTCCCACGTAGATATGACTTTGTAGACCGAATGTGTTTTAAAATGCGAGTCGAGATTTAACTAATATTAGATTTTCACCTACGAATTTGATGAACCGATTGTTGGCGCTGCCGTCTAAGGAACTAATACGTTACGGTTAATACGTTAGTAGTTTGTTTCTTGAAAGCAGACAATTATTTCACTATAAAGTCATCTGCATAATGTATATAGGGTTTCTTACATTTTTGGATTCGTTGTAAATGGCAAAATCATAACTTAAGTGAAATTTTATCCCCAATAGAAAATGTGTTCTCTCAGAAACTCATTTATTTCACTAATATGTATTTTTCGCTATATCTTTATTTTTATCAAAGTTTAAAATTTGCATACCATCTGACATTCTATGCTCCGGGAATATAGAAAGTAAAAAGCGTCTAAAATATGCTTCGCATTGTGTGTATAAAAATTTTACATATTACGTACACTGCGTGTAAATCACACAAGGATGATTAAAATGAACTTTAAAGAAACACAAAATTGTTGCTTATAATAGAAATTTTCTTCAAAGATACTTAAAATTTGATACAGTTTTCGTAGATGAAACTAATTATTATTTTTGTTTGCATTGTTTAGGAGAAAAAAACTTTTAGACATTTTAATGCATTTAAACTTCAAACAGTACTGTTTTCGACGCTTTAAAAAGACTAGAGTGCGAAATATCTTCCGAATACTTGTCCTCTTCATTTCTAAACTGAAAAACTGCTGAAATTACTGAAAGACTGCTTCTTTTATGTACTGTGAAAATAGTTTATAGCAAAATTTTACCTCATATATTGAAATAAATATAACTTTTAAACGATATAATGAAACTAAATATATGTACTAAAATAAATACAGATTACTAAATGGTACACTTATAAAAAAGGATATATTTAAAATACACTTAAAAATTCATCAACTTTTCATTCGCTTCTTCGAACGTCGTCAGAATACAATATAAAGATGTTAAATGCAATTTAAAGTTTCAAAATATAAAACATACGTACACGGGCGTAGTTCAGTTGAGAGTGTGTAAACCTGATTTTTAATGAATTTATAGCATATTATGTGATATTACTTATCCATCATACGTAGTATAGGGTAAGTCTTGCAATAGTTTTGAAAATCGAAAACAAAAATTGACAGAATTACACGTTTTAGATAGTGGATATTCCGAAAAACATATTTTTAGAAAAAAAATTTGCCGTCCATCTGTCTGCCTGTCAGTCTGTCTGTCAGTAAGTGCTCTATCTCCCGAACAAATTGAGATAGAGACTGGAAATTTTGTATGTAGTTAGTATGTAAGAATGGGACGAAGCCTATTTAATATCAGCAACCTCGATTATCTGGAACTATTTTTTTCGGACCCTCGAAAAATACGTTCTGATGAAAGGTACATAAATTTTTTCGAATTTTTTTGTTTTAAGAAATGGACGTAAAAGGCAATAAAATAACACACATTTTGCATATAGAACAAAGTTGATCGGATTATTAGTTGTCGAGATATTTGTAATTCTGTTTTCCACATTCTTCGATTTTTCATGACCCTGTATTTCATTCAAATTTCAATTCAAAGGTATATTTTAATTGGAAATGAATCGCTTAATTCGACACAGTTAATTGTTAGTTAATAGAATTATTATTTTTGGAGTTATAAGGATGTTTCTTTTACGCAGTTTGGTACTACTTGAGTAGTTTGGCGTTTTATATAATTTGTCGAAATTGGTACATCAGCAGTTTTTTAATAAAGCATTACTATGTATATTAACAATATTTAAATTTTGTTTATGAATTGCAATCCATTGTATAAATAGTTTTCACATGTTTTATTTTCATATACATATCCATGATGGGTAAGTATTACGGTGGCCCCCAACGACTAGTTTTATGAATTGCATATGATAAATGATCGTTACAAGTTCATAGTCCGAGCTTAATGATCGTAATAGACTCTAAAATTTTACTGAGGTAGGGATTTTTGCATGAAATTATAATTTTAGATTAATCAAATTTAAGTTTGCTACCTTCATTTAAAAAATATAATCTTGCAAGTATTGTACTCAGTTTTAACTGTGCAATATCTCTTTTGTGCTCTTTAAATCTCTTTGAAAATTTTCGTTTAGTTTCACCTATGTACAATAATCTTTCGTTGTTTGCGAGGATAACTCGATATATTGAAAATTCCCACACGAATTTTGTGTGAAGTATTTTATTTTTCGCACGATAATTGCGTGACAATGAATATAAGTCAAATGTAGTAAGAAACATGCTAGACGTGTTATTATACTAGGCGTGATAGATAATAATTCTTTATTTTTTAAAAGGAAAGTGCAGGGAACAGTTGTTAGATTACAGTCCAAGTTGTTATCTCATTTTGTAGCTATGATAATGCTTTTCATTATGCCATTGATTTTTAGCAATTTTGCGTTAGCTTCACAAATTTACGTGTAGCAAACATAATGAGATTTGATTTAAATTAAGAGCATACGCAGCATGTACTGCTTTTCTTGTTTAATCAAAAGAAAAACGTAAGTGAAAGACATCATATGCTTGTGGTGTTTTGCCAATCTGCCAAAGGAAAATCACAGAATAGGAGAATCATCAACATGGGCAGCAACACGTAACTGCTGTGGAAAGCAGACAGTGTTCTGCATTTGGTAAGATCAGAATAATGTCTTTATACCACGAAGTTCTGTCACGATGTAAAACAATATCGTTCGCTACTATGAACAAGTGATCAGTTTTAATCATCCATTAATCGAAAACCAACCATAATGTGCTACATGACACATAATGTGATTTTTATGCACGAAAAGGGACTTGCACACACATCCAAATCGGTCAGAGCTGCCATTCCTAAACTTAGGTAAGGATTTTTGGAAAGAACTTATTCCGTCGACCAGAAAACTATCATCAAACTGTAAGATTAAATGCCAATAATGGATGTTTGTGAATGTCACATTCAATGACATTAAAAACGATACACGTATTTAAAACACCATTAAGTGTTTTTTATTTCAACTTGTGAGGGAGTGACCTTTGTAAAGGCACTCTAGTGTTTCTGAGATCGTGACGTCAATAATTTTAACATGTGTAAGCGTAAAAGCGACATCTATCCTCTCTTTTACTTTAACTTTCTAGTGTGTGCGTGTCTCTTTCGGATTCTGCAGTTAGCTCGCGGTTATTAGTAATATGTTAATGTGAAGTATCTCAGTTTGCAGCATATAAAAGCTTGGGTTTGAGTGAATGGAGTGTGTCTCTGGCATTAGCCAGCGAGTGTCTCTGGCACTAGCCAGCGAGAGTGTCTCTGGCATTAGCCAGCGAGAGAGCATCTGTGGCGGTAGTCAGCGAGTGAGGATATTTGGCGTTAGTTAGCGAAGTGAATTACTAGTTAGCGAAGTGCTAGCAAATTGAAAGTAGCAGCGAAGCCTCCAGTGAAGTGTGAAGGAGTTTCGATATTTGATTTGAGAGTTGGCCGTGGTAAGAAAATTTATAGTAGTTTCATTTTGATTATTTGTGAATAAAGAATTACACACAGCCACGGGCTGTCTAATTAAGCTTTATCTAGCAGCTCAGCCAAGAGATAGTGAGAAGTATTGGAAGGTGCCACGATTGGGCTAGGCCGGAGCCTGTGAGTATGCGTTTAGCTTTTTCATAGTATTCTCAGTTGTGTAAAATTAAGACTTGCTCCACTTCCCTTGAGCCCTCATCATTTTAATAAACTTTGTTGTTTTATCTTAAGTACTGAGTATGTCTGCATTTAACTCCCACCACGACCAACCAAACGTTACAAATGACACTCAGAATGCACCAAACGTTACAAATGGCGCCCAACGAAACATCGGACATTGTGAGATTGTGCCACGTGTGTATTTCACCGGTGAGGGTGATATTAGTGAATTTTTAGTTAAATTAGATGATTATATTTTGTTCAATAATATACCTGAGAAAAGTAGATACGTAGTGCTTAAATGCTCATTGAAGGGCGAAGCACCTTTGTGGTTGGAAAATATAGGAAAGTTTTTGATTACTGATGAAGCGAAAAGATTTGAACAAACTGTGATTGAGTTAAAGAAGGCATTTCCTCCTATTAAAGATAAAAGTATTTTGAGAAAAGAGTTCTATTGTAATAAGCAGAATATTTATGAGTCGGCGTCAAAATTTTATCTTCGTAAGCTGGAACTAAAAAATAAATTAGACTTAGATATCACATTTGAGGAATTGTTGGACATTGTTTTTCCTCTTTTTAATCCAAATATACAGGACTTTATTGAAGTTAGAGCACCGAAGAATTTTGCAGAAATGCATCAGATATTATCGAAGTATGAGACTCGGCATAGCTCGGATCAACGGGATTTGCGTAGCCCTCGTCAAAGACCTGTCGCGGATAGTAATTTGAGAAATGAGGGGGAACGTAATTTTGTGAGAGGGGGACAGCGATTTCCGGATAATGATTTGCGTAATAGAAATGATGGATTTGGTCGTAATATGTCGAATACTGGTAATAGGAATGGTGGTGGTGCTAATAATTTTAGAAGTGGTGAGAGAAATATGTATGGAAATAGACAGAATGGTGGTTATGATCGGAGAGGGGGAGTACGGGACAGGAATGTTTCTTCGCAAGTAAGGAGATTAACTTCGGATGAGAATTTTGAAAATAGGTCAATGCAAAAGAGATATGTTCAGAGGTCGGGTCAGTTAAACTGGTAAGTGACTGTATTTCGGAAGGTATGCAGTCACAGATTAAATCGGAAAAGCCTTCTGTGAGTTTGAATAAAATTACTATTAATCCGGTTGAGTTACCTGAAGTGTTAATTGTGTTAGATGGTATTGTCGTTGAAAGTGTCTTCGATACAGGGGCAGATAAATCGTTCATTTCTTTTGATTGTTATTGGAAATATTTTTCGTATAAGAAGTTGAAGAGGTTAAGTCTGGTGGTTCAGTCGGCACAGGGAGTAGCTTGCGATAATAAAGGTTTAGTAGAGTTGGAAGTTCAAATTCGTTCGGTTAAGACATGTTGGGAGTTTTGTGTGTTAGATGGATTAACAGTGCATTGTATAGTTGGAGTGGATTATACGAAGGATAGAGGATTAGTTTGGATTTCTTTAAAAATTCGTTGATCGTGAATAATGATGGGAATGTGAGTAAGAAAGAGCCAGTTTCAGTGTCAGTTAATTTGGAGGAGTCGGGGTTAAGTGAAATCGAGAAGGAGGAATTCAATAAGTTTTTGAATGAATTTGGAGAGGTTTTTTCTGATAAACCGGGTTTAACGCATGTTGCGTGGCATGAGATTGATACTGGTTTGAAAGCACCTGTTGCTAGTAAACCATATCGTTTTGATAAAGTTAAACAAGGTATAATTGATTATCATATTCAAAAAATGCTACCGGACGATAGTATAATGCCAATTGAGTCTCCTTTTGCATCTCCAGTAGTGTTATGTCGTAAAAATAATGGGAAAAGTTTAGATAATCCAGAGGCATATAGGTTTGCAGTAGATTATAGAAAGTTAAATGCGATAACGCAATACCCTCAATATCCTATTCCAGTTATTGATGACATTTTGGCTAATATAACGAGTACGAATTATATGTCAACGTTAGATCTTACGTCAGGTTATTTTCAGATTGTAATGAAGCCGGAGGACATACCTAAGACTGCGTTTATTACTCGGGACGGTTGTTTTGCTTTTAAGAGAATGAGTTTTGGTTTATCGGGAGCGCCAGCAACGTTCCAGAAGGCCATGAATAATATCCTTAAACCTTTGCTTGGTAAGGGTGCCTTGGTCTACCTGGACGACATAATTATAATGGCAGCTACTTTTGAAGAGCATTTAAGATTATTGAGGGAAGTATTTACGTTCTTAAGAGATGCTGGGTTAACAGTTAAGTTAGAAAAATGTAAATTTTTGAAAAAAGAGATAAAGTATTTAGGAGATAAAATTACGCGTGATGGTATTAATATAGATAATGAGAAAATTGAGGCAATTACGTCAATGAGTCCCCCCAAAAATAGTAAGGAAGTGGCGACATTTTTAGGGATGGTGGCTTGGTTTGCCAAGTTCATTCCACGTTTTTCAGAGTTATGTGAAACGTTGTATAATTTAAAAAGGAAGAGTGTGAAGTTTGTATGGTCATCAGCGGCTCAGAGGCCGTTTGAGTTATTAAAAGAGGCAGTAGTTTCCCCTCCTGTTTTGGCTCACCCCGATTATTCGCCTCAGTTTGAAGTGTATTGCGATGCGAGTGCAGTGGGGGTTGGAGCGATGTTAGCACAGAAAGGTCGACCTATAGCGTTTGCGTCGAGAATTTTAAATGCAGCGGAAAGGAATTATTCGATTACGGAAAGGGAGTGTCTTGCAGTAATTTGGGCTTTGAATAAGTTTCGTTGTTTTTTCACTAATATACCGGTTAATGTCATTACGGATCATTCTGCTTTGACAAAGTTAACTAATGGAAAGGGTTTGTCGTCTCGTATGGTCAGATGGTGTTTGAAGTTAGCAGAGTATAATGTGGTTATAGAACATAGGGCTGGCAAGGAGAATGCGGTAGCGGACGCTTTGTCACGAAACCCGCATGGTGGTTTAGAGGTCACGGAGGAAGTTAAGTGTTGTGCATTGTCGTCGTTGGTGTTAAGGTCACGAGAGCAGTTAATAAGGGAACAGAAACAAGATGAGGAGTTTGGTAGTTTGTATCGTTATTTGGAAAATCCTGATGATGTCCAGACCGCAGATGTGCCTATGTTTGAGAAATGGTCCCAATCTTTTAAGCTTATCGATGGTTTTCTTTTTTATTCTAAAATTGTAAATTCACGTGGAGAATTAAGAGTTTTTATTCCGGCTAGTCTTCGTAAGGCCATCTTGGAAGAATTTCATGATAATCCATTAGTAGGTCACTTAGGAATCAGGAAAACTTATGCTCGAATTTGTGAATCCTGCTACTTCCCTAAAATGCGGGAAGCAGTGCGCGCTTATGTCTCCAGCTGTAGCACATGCCAACGTCATAATTATAAAAATGTAAGTCCAGCTGGCAAATTAATACCTATTAAAGTAAATTTTCCTAACGAATGTGTAGGTGTAGATTTAATCGGTCCTTATCCATTGTCTAATCCTAAAAGATATAGATTTGTACTAGTTATAGTTGATTATTTTAGTAAATGGGTAGAGTTAGTCCCCCTCAGGAAGGCTTCTGCACCTGCAGTTGCCGATGCATTTTTTGAGAATTATATTTCTAAATATGGTGCACCAATTAGGGTAGTTAGCGATCATGGCCCTTGTTTTATTTCTGATATATTTAAGGCCCTGTGTGAGAAGCTGGAGATCGATCATTCTTTTACTGTTCCGTATCGTCCTCAGTCTAATATGGCTGAACGTGTAAATCGTACATTAATTCAAATGATTTCTTCGTATGTTGGTTCTCATCATGCAAATTGGGACCAGTTTCTTCAGCATTTTGCGTACGCACTTCGTACGGCAGTTCACGAGTCGACGGGGAAAACGCCGGCTGAATTGTTTTTGGGTAGAAAAGTCATTACTCCATTCCAAAGGTTAGTTATGGTGTCAGATGCGGAAAGTCAGTACATGTGCCAGGATATTGAGAGGTTGGTTAAGGAAGCTCAGGTTCAGATGGGAAAAGCGCAAGAAAAGCAAGCTCAGTATTATAATATGCGTAGAAGGGAGTTAGAAGTGAAAGTTGGAGATTTTGTGTTGGTAGAAAAGCATTGGTTAAGTTCAAGTCGTCAAAAGAGAGTAGCTAAGTTTGGTCCGAAGTTTGTAGGTCCGTTTGAAGTTTTGGAAGTTTGAAATAATAATTTGATTGTTAATGTCAATGGTGAAAGAATGACGGTTAATCTGGATCAGGTTAGAGTTTATAAGTTTAGAGAAAATGGTAGTGAAGGTTCTCATGTGTCGAGTGGTGTTTCGCAAAATTCCCGATCCAATGAGTGTCCCGAGTCCAGCACTTCTTCATCTAATTCTTTTCATCAATATTCAAGAAGAAAATTTGGTCAAACAGCTTCAAAAACTGTTATTGAAAGTAGAATGCCTATCAATCCGAGAGCACAGTATCATAATAAAAATAAGAGAACTGTGTCAAATACATCAGATTCTGTGTGCCATAAAAGACAAAAGATTATAAACTGTCCAGTTCCTCCACCTATTAGACAGCAACCTCACAAACATAAATTATCTAATAGTTCACCATCTTCAGTGATTAATCCCCGGAAAAGATTTCGTTTGGACACTCGTCAAACTGTTAAACGAACTTTAAATTCCGAATTTTTGCCTAATAAGAAACAGCATAGGTCCGGAAAGAAACGTGGCCTAGGATCTTCAGTAACTTCGGGTGCGTCTAGAAAGAGGAGACAACGCTCAGATTACCGGCAGCAACAGTGTGAATCTCGCCATGGAGTGACCCCAGCGAACCGGCCAGAGCAGAGTCGTCGAGCGGAACCTACAAGTATTCCACGGCATCCATTCAGAACCAGGCTGCAGGCACAACAGTCAACTGTGACGTCACCGTACAGTTCTGATGACGAAAGATCCTTCGTACAAGGTTTCTGGGACAAGAGGAGAAAGCCATCCTGTAATATGAAGCCGGCCAGCAGCGAATCATCTCTATGATTGGGTGATAATGTTCTTTATTAAATTTCTATTAGAGTGCATATATGTAGTAGCAATGTGAAGGAATGGAAAGTAGAGAGACTGTTTTGTATTTTTGGCCAATTTTTGGAATTTTTTGACGGACTCATGATTAGTGCTTAATTGTGTTCAAAATGTGTTTGCAGAATTGTTACTTTTATGTATGTTTGAGATTTTGGTCTTAACTGCTTTTAAAAATTCTGGATCTATTGTTAAATTGTTATGTTATTTGTTAGAAATGTCACTGTATTGTTATATTGTTCATGTGTTATAAAATGTATGTTAATGTATGTTTAAATTTTCAGAAAGTACAGATAGTAATTTGGGTTATTTTGTACACGCGCCGCGGTTCAGGCGCGCACGTGTTTTGCGGTCAAGAAGTCCTTGACACGCGTTTCTATCTCTTATACTAACATTTAATGGATTAACTTTCTTCTTATCGTTCGTGTTTTATGAGTTGCGTTTGTACTTTAGTTGGGAATGGTTTCTGCAAGTTGCGAAGGTTTAAGCTGCGTTTGAATTTGAAATTGTATTGTATTAAAATTGAATGTTAATGTGATTTTCTTGCAGGGAAGTATACCTGTGTTATGTATTGATTCTGCTATTTTTCTTTTAGTTAATACAGATGAAGAGCATGATGACGTCATTTTGTAAATTTTTGATATTTTTTTGATTGTTGCATAAGCACAGCGATGTGACGCTGTACGTATGTGCCCCAATTATTGTTAAAGTGGAGTTAAGTTCTGAAGAATTTTGGGAGTTAGTTCATTGGCTAATGGGTATGTAGGTATTACGTAGTAGCAGGGTTATTTTAGTATGAAGTAAGTTTAATTTTAAATGAGTTCGGAATTTGGATGAGGAAAATTTTTGCGCATTGGGTTTTTTGGACTTGGTGCGAATTCTATTAATTATTATTTAATGAATTATTAGGAAAGTTATGGAGAAATTTTTGGTAAAGTTATAGTTGTATTTCAATATTGAGGAAAATTTCGAAAGTTTAGTGTTTTGAGAAATTTTAGCACTCCCAGTGGAGTGGGTTGTTTTGAAAGAAGAAGTAATTAGTTTTGAAAGTTTTACGAGTTTTTGGAAGTTTTATGGAGGCTATTTGTAAGATAGAAGAATGATTGGATTGAATATGTGAATATTTGAGGCAAACTGAGGTTTTTTGGGTGTGATGGGTTAAAGTTAATATTTTAAAAGTTATGTTTCGGCGCTAAATTTCACCCATCACTGTGTTTTATTACGGTTCGAAATTTATAACAAGAAAAAGTTCTGGGAATGCATTTGGCCCAGCCCTTTTTCTCTGTAGAATCCGAGGGGGGGTTGTGAGGGAGTGACCTTTGTAAAGGCACTCTAGTGTTTCTGAGATCGTGACGTCAATAATTTTAACATGTGTAAGCGTAAAAGCGACATCTATCCTCTCTTTTACTTTAACTTTCTAGTGTGTGCGTGTCTCTTTCGGATTCTGCAGTTAGCTCGCGGTTATTAGTAATATGTTAATGTGAAGTATCTCAGTTTGCAGCATATAAAAGCTTGGGTTTGAGTGAATGGAGTGTGTCTCTGGCATTAGCCAGCGAGTGTCTCTGGCACTAGCCAGCGAGAGTGTCTCTGGCATTAGCCAGCGAGAGAGCATCTGTGGCGGTAGTCAGCGAGTGAGGATATTTGGCGTTAGTTAGCGAAGTGAATTACTAGTTAGCGAAGTGCTAGCAAACTGAAAGTAGCAGCGAAGCCTCCAGTGAAGTGTGAAGGAGTTTCGATATTTGATTTGAGAGTTGGCCGTGGTAAGAAAATTTATAGTAGTTTCATTTTGATTATTTGTGAATAAAGAATTACACACAGCCACGGGCTGTCTAATTAAGCTTTATCTAGCAGCTCAGCCAAGAGATAGTGAGAAGTATTGGAAGGTGCCACGATTGGGCTAGGCCGGAGCCTGTGAGTATGCGTTTAGCTTTTCCATAGTATTCTCAGTTGTGTAAAATTAAGACTTGCTCCACTTCCCTTGATCCCTCATCATTTTAATAAACTTTGTTGTTTTATCTTAAGTACTGAGTATGTCTGCATTTAACTCCCACCACGACCAACCAAACGTTACAAATGACACTCAGCATGCACCAAACGTTACAAACTTTTATTTGCAATTTATTAATATTCTACTCCTTATGTGTTTTTTCGTTATTTAAAGTTGAAATTATGTCAATATGTATAATTCTGCTATTAGTTTGGCGATTTGTAATATTTGGCGAAATTGATTGACGGGATAGCCAAGTAGTCCCGAACTTTTTTACCTCAACTGCCGTATTCATCGGACTTGGTTCATTCCGAATAACGTTTGTTTTCGTGTTTTGTGTTAGAGAACTCTCTGTGAAATACTTCAACATTTATGTAGAAACAAAAAAAAATGGTTTGATGACTGGATCATTTAAAAAGATACACGATTTTTCTCAGAGGGTGTCCACAACTTGCCAGAAATATGGGAAATATATGTAAAAAGCGATTGAGCATAATTTCAATAAACCATTTTTACATTTCTTCTAAATTATACGCGTTCTTTTTTTTAAAAAAATTAAGAATTATTATCTGACACATGTGATATATATCAATGCCATACTAAAAAAAGTATTATTAAAATATTTTCTTAATCCCAAAAAATCAACCTCTTTTCCCCTCGCCCCACCAGTGGCCGCGAAGTTCTGACCTCCAAACTGGTAGACGGTAGGTGCTGGGTTCGAACCCAATCGCGACCGTCGGCCTAACCGTTCGAAGTTTTCCGTGGTTTTCTTCGAACCTTGCGTAAATACGGGTTAGGTTCCCTTAGAAAGACCCCAACAGAGGGCATCCCACCCCATAGGGTCTATATCCCATAGCGTAGATAATTGGCCGACATAAATACAACAACAACAACAATTTTTCCCCTCAAAAAATTTACCTTTATGTAAATCAAAATAGCACACCGACAAAGACTGAAATCCTTCAGATATAAAGCGATTTTGTTTCTAAGTCAGCATCATATAAAAAAGTATGTTTTTTTTTTTTTTTACTTCCATATATTTTTTCCTTCCTCGTGTTATGTGATATTGAAATCTTCGCTTGTGTAACGTCACTTTGAACTTGACAGTTATTGCTACGTTTCTGCTTCAGTTTCACAACCAGAGAATTTCTTCTAAGATAAAAAAAGGTATTTATTTTCCAGAAAACAAAACAAAGCACGATGCTTCGTACATGTGGAATAGTAAATGAATGTTTTTGCTGTATTTACATGAATATTAAAAAAATTCTCAATCGTCATTCTATTTTTCACTTTTCTAACGATTTCTGCTGTTTTACCAATTTTATTATATTCTCATGTCATAAACTTATCAAATTTTTTTAATTGAAATTTATTTAAAAAGTTGGGTAAATAAAAATCATTATAACTTAAAATATTATTTGTAGAATTTCAATTTTGTTTCAAATAAATTAACGGAAATACAGAAGCTGTAATTTTTATTCAGCATTTTAAAAAATATATTTATTTAAATTAAAATTTAAAATATTTAAATTAAACATTTAAAAAAAAATATGTAATTTTAAAATAAATCTTATTTTTTAAATTGAATATATATTTTTTTAATTTGATGATTTAAAAGTAAAGTAAAGCAACTGAAAAAGACATCTTCCAAGTTTGAATAATTTATCTCAAAGGATTCACGAGTTATAATAATTTAAATAGGAGAAATGATGAAAGAACACATTATAAAGAAAGGTTCATTCTCAAAAGAAGTCATTTCAATAACAACCATTGCTTGAAAGCTAGATTTTGAAAACAAACAAAAACATAAAAATTAATATTTCCTGTTAAAGGTAAAGTAGAAACTATATTAAACGTCATTTTAGGAAAAATAAATAAGGAGAAAAACATGAAAAAAAAATTATGTAGTATTTTTTTTTAAATTTTAAACTTTTTTGTTTCCCAGACCCCCCTTTAAAATTAAAAGGAATTTAAAAAAAAAAAAAAATTATTTGCATTTTTTTCCCGGAAAGTAATATAAAGCTTTGGCCCTTGGAAGTATCAGTTAACCAACTACAACAAAATGAAAAAAAAAATTAATCACAAAAAATTAACATATTTTCCCCTGCAAAAATTTAACTTTATGTAAATCAAAATAGCACACCGACAAAGATTGAAATATTTCAGATATAAAATGATTTTGTTTCTAAATCAGCATTATATAAGAAAGTATGTTTCTCTTCCCTTCCAGATATTTTTTTTCCTTGCTCGTGTTATGTGATATTGAAATCTTCGCTTGTGTAACGTCACTTTGAACTTGACAGTTATTGATGCGTTTCTGTTTCAATTTCACAACTCGAGAATTTCTTCCAAATAAAAACGTATTTATTTTCCAGAAAGCGAAAATCAAACACAATGCTTGGTATATCTGGAAGTGCAAATGAATATTTTTACTATATTTACATGAAATTTTTTTAAAAAAATTTATTTTTCTTTCCATTTTGTACTTTTTACTTACCCATCATACGTAGTATAGGGTAAGTCTTGCAATCGTTTTGAAAATCGAAAATTTTTTTTTTGACGGATTTACACGTTTTAGATAGTGGAGATTCCGAAAAACATATTTTTAGAAAAAAAATTCTTGCCGTCCGTCTGTCTGTCTGTAAACGCTCTATCTCCCGAACAAATTGAGATAGAGACTTGAAATTTTGTATGTAGTTAGTATGTAAGAATGGGACGAACCCTATTTAATATCAGCAACCTCGATTATCCGGAACTATTTTTTTCGGACTCTCGAAAAATTCGTTCTGATGAAAGGTATATAAAAATTTTCGAATTTTTTTGTTCTAAGGAATGGACGTAAACGGCAATAAAATAACACACATTTTGCATATAGAACGAAGTCGATCGGATTATTAGTTGCCGAGATATTTGTAATCTTGTTTTCCACATTCTTCGATTTTTCATGACCCTGTATTTCATTCAAATTTCAATTCAGAAGTATATTTTAATTGGAAATGAGACGCTTAATCCGACGCAGTTAATTGTTAGTTAATAGAATTATTATTTTTGGAGTTAAAAGGATGTTTCTTTTACGCAGTTCGGTACTACTTGAGTAGTTTGGCGTTTTATATAATTTGTCGAAATTGGTACGTCAGCAGTTCTTTAATAAAGCATTACTATGTATATTAACAATATTTAAATTTTGTTTATGAATTGCAATGCATTGTATAAATAGTTTCCAATGTTTTATTTTCATATACATATCCATGATGGGTAAGTATTACGGTGGCCCCCAACGACTAGTTTAATTATTTCTGCTATTTTACCAATTTTATTATATCATCATATCATAAACTTATCATATTTAGTTTATCATAAGTCGTTTCCATAACAACCATTGCTTGAAAGCTAGATTTTGAAAACAAACAAACAAACAAAAAAAATTCATTTTTCCTGTCAAAAGTAAAGTTGAAACTTATTTTAAACGTCAATTTAGTAAAATAAATAAATAAATAAATTTTTAATTTAGTATTTTTTTTTTAAATTTGAACTTTTTTGTTTCCCAGCCCCCTTTAAAATTAAAAGGATTTTTTTTCAAAAATTTATTTGCATATTTTTATTTATTTAAATTGCATTATTTTTTGCCGGAAAATAATATAAAGCAATTTCTTTGAAGTATTAGCTAAGCAACTACAACAAAACAAAAAAGAAACAAAAAATATCTTTTTTTAATCACAAAAAATCAACCTCTTTTCCCCCTCCACAAATTTATGTAAATCAGAATAGCGCACCGACAAAGATCGAAATTTTTGAGTTATAAAATGATTTCGTTTCTAAATCAGCATTGTATATATATATATATATATATATATATATATATATATATATATATATATATATATATATATATTACTTCCAGATATTTTTTCCTTGCTCGTGTTATGTGATATTGAAATCTTCTCGCTTGTGTAACGTCACTTTAAACTTGACAGTTATTGCTACGTTTCTGCTTCAATTTCACAACTCGAGAATTTCTTCCAAATAAAAACGTATTTGTTTTCCAGAAAGCGAAAAAAACACAATGCTTGGTATGTCTGGAAGTGCAAATGAATATTTTAACTGTATTTACATGGATATAAAAATAAGAAAACAACAAAATTGTAATTTAATAAATTATTGTTAAATTATTTAGAACTGGCTATTTGGACACGCGACTATGGCTACGCGACTATTTCGAAATTATATTTTCTTATATAAAAAAAAGACATAAAAAATTCTATATTTAAACTGATAATAATAATAAACGTTAAAAATTTCTCAAGCGTCATGCCCTTTCTCACTTTTTAATTATTTCTGCCGTTTTACCAACTTTATTATATCGTTAAGTTAAAAGAACCCTGTTAATATAAAAATGTAGAGTTTTTTTTATTATTATTAATGTGTAGTTTATCCTCTTCAGACATGATGTATCCTACAGGATAGACATCGTTTAAAAAAATTACGGATATAAATAATGTTAAAAAAAAAAAAAAAAAAAAAAAAAAAAAAAGATAAACTGGTGTGAGACAAAATAGCAATTTTAACAGAAGAAAATTTTCCCAGTGGAGGAAAAGAGTCCAGGCTATGATTCGAACAAGGAATGTATTGATTGAAACCGAACATCCAACTGAAACATCCCGGACAAATAGTGAAGCACTATTTCACCAAAGTAACCTCAACGATCACACAATGTTGTCTGATACTGTGGATCAGCCCAAGAGAATAAATCAAAGGTTAATGATTGATTCTGTTATAATTGATATACCGATTGAATATTCGTGATATAAATTAATCTAAAATGGAAATTTATTTCTTATAGCGCTATTTTTAACGAGCTACTTGTTATATAAATATGGCTTGCAGCAATAATATACAAAATGGCTAAAAAAATTTACTGTGCATTAAGATACCATTTGTAGAGTCCATTAGTAATAAAAACTTATTTAATATATATTTATTTTACTTTTTTCAATATTTTTGCAATACGAAAAAATAAAATTAAACAAAAAAAATCCCGGGAAATGTTTAAAAAAAATGTACATTTTGAGGCCCCCTGTATCATAAAAATTTGCTTACCAGAAATGTTTTATAATTTTTTTTCGAATTTCAGTCCTCCTTAGAGTTAGTTAGCTGAAATTAAAAAGATATACTCGCGATAGCTTACAAGATATGAATACTAAATGACTAATGACTACTAATAATACTGAATACTAAAATGATACATGAAATTAAAAAGAGTACATAAATAAACCCAGGGTTTTAACGAGGGTATGTTTTAAAAACTTAAAAATTAATATATTCCAAGAGCCGGCAGCCCAAAAACCTAATGTTTCGAACACAAGGAAAAACAAGTTGGAAATTGCACGTGAAGCGTAGCAAATGATGTGCGTTCGTACGATAACGAAGTTTTAAAAATATCACTCTCATATATCATTCTCATAAAATTGTAAATAATTACAATTAAAATGCGCACCAAACAATGTTCTCCCTATACCATTATGCAATGGAATACTTTTGTGTGGCCTTGTAAATCAATAACAAATATTATTTGCACCACAGATTATGCAAAATGTATATTATAATATGTACTTTATAGATGCATATCAATTTTATTACTTTCGAATGAGTGAACACCATTAAAATGCATTTGAAACATTTTTCCCCATTAACCGTAATGTAACAGAACAGTTTTGATTGTCCCTGTAGTTGAACTATGCATCCGATTTTGATAAAATTTGAAATAACTCGACAAAATTATGTTATAATTATGTATTTAAAATTTCAAACGATTAAAATGCATTTGAAACTTTTTCCCCATTGACCGTAATGTAACGGAATCCTTTTGATTGTCCCTGTAATTGAACTATGCATCCGATATTCATAAAATTTGAAATGATTCGACAAAATTATGTAATAATTATATATTTTAAATTTCAAACGATTCGGTTGGGTAGTTTTTGCGTTGTTTTACACGGACAGACAGACAGACGGACAGACAGAAAGACAGACAAACGGACGGACGGACGGACTGAACGACAACAATAGGTGCTACGCATTTACATAATTACAAACGCATCTAAAAACCTTTTATTTTATGGAAGAGATCCAATGATCCATGTCAGCCGGAAGTGAAGGAGTGCATTCACCACAAATTACTACCACCAGTGATTTACTTGTAGGTCTGTTGTACCATCAAAGGCATGAAATTATTGTACGACAAACACAATGGTAATGCTAGAATAATTTTAACACGACTATTTAATCGGTAAATTAATTATAACAAATGTAAATTTTCCATTTTTATTTAAATGAAAAAAGTCCGGGTCAGGATTCGAACCAGGGATGTATTGGCTAAAGCCGCCAATGCTCTTCCAACTGAGCCATCCCGGACACGAACACTGGAGGACTATTTCACACCATTAACCTCAACGATTACTTAATCTGGTCTGATACTCTGTTGAGCTGATCCAGATTATCAGACCAGATTAAGCAATCGTTGAGGTTAATTAAAATAACAGTCATTTAACAAACTAACAAAAATTAACAATAACTAATAACTTTTTTAAAATATTGCTGAAATGTGAAAATTTACAACATTTTGGGCTAAAATTGCATATTTCGACTCAAAAGGGGAACCGGAAGATATTTATTGATTGTTGCGAAATTTTGTGAGTATGCTAGTGATATCACTTCACAACTTTTCTACGCTAGGGAGAAAAGAATTTCGAAAAAAAGTTTTTTACGCTCCGCCCTATTTAACAATCATTAACTTCCATCGTATAAAGTTTGTTGAACAAAAAATTCAGATTTTTAAAAACGGTCAAGCAACCAAAATATTTTTTGGGCCAATTGAAATGGCCGAATAGCATTTCTAGTAGGTTTTGTTCAACTGGACAATTAGTGCATTGACTTCCCAGGTAAAAATGAACTGCAGTGAAACTGCAAAGAAGCTGCAATTGGGGAACTGTGGTGATTTGCCACAAATAACTGAAGTTTTTTTGAAGTCGACATAACTACAAATTTACTGCAGTGAATGTGTAGTTGATAACTACACATTCACTGCAGTATCTAAATTGTTTAAATCACGATTTAAACTGAATTTGAAGACGATGTTTGTAATTAACACTTAACCTTGCATCATCAACCAATAGTTTAACATTTTGTAGGTATGAACAAACACATAGTAAGTTACAATAGTTTAGAAGTATTGTTTTTACATATTGACCATGTCATATCTCAGTTTGTAATGAAATCTCCTTCTTGAATTTTTTTGTCTGTAACACTACTATAAAATACCATCAAAGGCCAGAATTTCAGATTTTTATCTCGTTCTCCACCAGAGATATCAAACCTAAAAAACGCGATTTTTGAAATTTTTGACGAATTTTGGGAAAAGAGAAATCAACTCCCAGATCTGGGACTTGGTGTGTAAGTACAGACACTTTTGACCTATTTGTAGAAAAAATTGTGTACGGTTGCCAGTTTTAGTTGCATGAAAAATTTCCTCTTGTAAACGGACAGATTTTAGAAAAAAAATGCTAAAATTTAACCTATAAAAATTTGTTTTTCAAAATTACTCCATCACTACCTTTCTCCTATTTTATTCTGAAGAAAATGCTGAAAACCTCAATTCAATTCGAAAAAAAAAAAAAAAAAAAAAAAAAAAATTGTATATCCTAGTATCTGAGAAAATTGCAGCACATGATGAAACAGAGATGGCCCTCAAGCACAAACAAAAAATAGCAAAATTAAAATAACAGCCATTTTGAATTTCCATCATGTTAGAGTTGTTGTACAAAAATTTTCAGATTTTTAAAAAATGGTTGAGCAACCAAAAAAATATTTTTTGGACCACTTGAAATGGATTGATTGACCCAGCGATATTTTCAGCTATTCCAAGAAATTTACAGTTTCATGATTTATAAATATTTATTTTTAAATTTTGAAACACCATTTTTTTAATTTAAAATTACATAATTTATCTGAAATGATAAAAAAAACAATGTTATCATGTCATAAAAATACAGTTTAATTAATTCATATGGGTAGATTGAAACTTCAACCAATGATTTGATAAAAAGGCTTTTGTATATTGCAATTGAATTTAACATCTTGAACTTGACCACGTGTTCATGAAAAGAAAGTCTAATTTTATATTTGAAATCGATGTTAAACGTAAAAAAAAATAAAAGACATTAGATAAAAATGCATTTCTTATCATTTGAATAATAATTATATTCTGTAATGTTTCAAAAATAGAAATTTTAATTAACAACTATTTAAAAAACATGTACATATTTAATCCAGCTTTGTGAAATAAGTGTTATGCTGAGTGAAATTTAATAATTAAAAAAAAAGACTATGCAGTTCTTTATAATCTAAAATTAAATAAATAAAATAAGGTGTTCTGAGGTAATAATGCCAGAGTGCGCAATAACACCAAGTTCTAATATTATGCGTAAATATAAAGGAATCCGTGAAACAGTACATATGGTTAGTGCGTAGAAGAGTTCAGAGTCACCTAAATCACAAACAACTGCTAAAATTAATTAGTTTGCTTTGTAGATCTAATCGCTGAAAATAGCATGTAAAAGTCTGTTCGCGAGGCAGTTTGTACACTGTAAAAAAAATCCTTTAAATTTCCGACAAACTGCTGGCAGCAGTTTTTGCCGGAAAAATTGCAGTAAAAGTAGATGTAAATTTATTTATTACATCTAATTTTACGGCAATTTTTACGGCAAAACACTGCTGCCAGCAGTTTGTCGGAAATTTAAAGGATTTTTTTTACAGTGCAATTTAATGTATACTGTGCAATAAGTATGCCGTGGTAATAACACAGTCCACTGCGGTAATTACCCCGTGTGATTCTTTTCAGTTTTGGAATTGTATCCAAAGAGGGTTTTATATTTTATTTTATGCTCGAGGGAATAATATTCTCATTCTTGAAAACCAAATAGGATTAAAAGAAATTCGTATGTTGTAAGTGTTGCTAATTTTTTCATTGATAATTTATAGGAGTGTTGAGAATGTATCTTTAAAATTGGACATTTTACATGCCATTAATCTATTTGATTTTATAGTTGTGTTTATATAGAGTCATTACCCAACAATTTGGGTAATAATGCCAAATAGTATCGGTCAAGAAAACACGCTATTGCGTTTTATGAATATCTGTTTGCTAAAACATGCTTTTTAGTACGCATAATCAATAAGTTTCCGTATCAGATCCTGTATTTGCGTGAAAGAAAACAAAAAATAAAATTAAGCAGGAAAAGTTGCTAGAACCTTAGCGTGGCATTATTACCCCCACAGTACGTTATATTATATTCTTTGCAAAGCAAAAATTAAAAAAAAAAACATTTTTGTTGATTTTTTTTTATTTAAAAGACTGTTCAGGTAACAACTAGCTTAATGTTATTAAACGTTCTGTTGTTTTTTTAACATCTTAAATAATAACCGATAATCACAGTCAGAAATTTATGTTTCCTTATACTATTTGAAGTTCTAAAAAGAATAAGTTTAGTAAAACGAAAATCTATTATTGCATAGAAATAAGATATATTTTAATTAATGCTTTGCCTAGCATTTTTAATGCGATTTTTCGACTTAATTTGCTTTTTTCATGTGTTTTTTTGAGCGGTTTGTCAACAAAATTCTCGGTTTTTTTAATTAACGATTCATGAACCCCAGCAGCATAAATTTTTTCTGCAGTCTGCAACGCAAATAAAAACTTAAACTGTCTTCAGACCAATTCCTCTCATTACATCCACTCAAACCTCAAAAGTATTTGTGATAGACGTAAAAGAAAAGTATTCTTTTAAAAAGAAGTTGCCTTTGTTCTCAGAATTTTTACCACATCATACATTGTCCGAAAGAGGGGGAGGGGTCTCCCCTTTGACAAAATTGCAGGTTTTTCACGATCTTTTGACGCAATGTCATTTTTTGCGATCTTTGGACGAAATTACTTTTTTTGCTCTCTTTTGACAAAATTTGCCGTTTTTTTATGATCTTTTGTCGAAAGCTGTTTTTTTCACGATCTTTTAAATAATTTTGATGTTTTTTCGTCATATTTTGAAGAAATTTGCCGATTTATCGTGATCTTTTGACGAAAATTGCCGTTTTGTCGCGATTTCTTGGAGAAATTTGCCGTTTTTCACGGTCTCTTGAAGAAATTTGCCATTTTTTCGCGATAACAATGTTGCTTCATGATCTTTTCACGAAAACTGCCATTTTTTTCGTGAACTTTTGAAATTTTCCATTTTTTGCGATTTTTTGAAGAAATTTGCCGTTTTTGTGATCTTTTGATGAAATTTGGCGTTTTTTCTTGATCTTTTGAGGAAATTTGCCGCTTTTTGCGATGTTTTGAAGAAACTCGTCGATTTTTTTTTGCGATCTTTTTGAAGAAATTTTTTGAACAAAATTGATTTCTTTTCGAAGACTATTTGTCGAAAATCACGATACAAAACATCGCAAATTTTGGATAAGGTCCAAAATTTTTTAATTTTTGCTAAATTTTTAACAGTTGAAAAACAGTCTGCAGACCCTCTCAAGAATCTGCGACGTATGTCGCAGCGTTGCGCCGATTCTGCTCTCGGGTCATGAACGTAATTCACGTTTTTATGCAATTCATGGGAGTAATTCGTTATTTTTGTACTATTTGTGGGCGTATTTTGCACCTTTTTCAGCTTTTTTCTGACGAAATTCGTGTTTTTTGAGTGATTTATGGACATAATTCGTGTTTTTTAGCTATTTATTGGCATTATTCGCTTTTTTAATGTGATTTATGAGCATAATTCATGTTTTTTTTGTGATTAATGGACATAATTTGTGTTATTTTATGCGACTCATGGACGTAATTTGCATTTTTTGAGCAATTCGTGGGCATAATTTGCATTTTTGAGCAAGTAATAGATGTAATTCGCCTTTTTTACAAAATTCATGCACGAAATTCTTGTGTTTGATTTATAAATTTTGTCAAAAAATCAGGAAAATACAAGAAAATTGATGAAAATCGAGCAAATAATATGTATTTTGTAGAAAGATTGCATAAAATATGTGACTTTTGTAGGAAAATCACAAATTTTATCAAAAAGTCGGGGAAATATGTGAAATATCATGGAAAATACTCAAATTTTGTCGAAAAATTGAGAATTTTCATAAAAAATCAAGGAAAATTTTGTCAAAATATCACAGAAAATATACAAATCTTGTCAAAAAATCTGAAAATCTGAGAATTTTGATAAAAATCGCGAAAAATAGGTGTATTTTGTCTAAAAATCATTAAAATTCACTAATTTTTTCGAAAAATCAGGGAAATGCAGATTTTCTCGAAATATCGCAGAAAATATACAAATTTTTGCAAAAGATTGCAGAAAAATTGAGACTTTTGACGAAAGATCGAAGAAAATATGCGAATTTTGTTGAAAGATCAGAAAATACGAAAATTTTGATAAAAACTGAGGAAAATAGACGTATTTTGTAGAAAAATCGGAAAAAACTTGTGAATTTGGTCAAAAAGTTGGGTAAATGCGTGAACTTTTTCAAAAGATCACAGAAAATATGCTAATTTTCTTTAAAGATTGTGGCAATATGATAATTTTTATAAAATATCACAGAAAATATGCGAATTTTGACGAAAGGTGGCAGTAAAATATGCTCAACCGTTCTCAAAAAAGGCACTCTTGCATCACTTTTATATGTATAATTTAAAGACACTTTCACTGTTATTAAATACAGTAAAACCTCCATAACGGACACTCCCGAATAGCGGACACCTCTATTTAACGGACAGTTTTCCAATCCCCACTCCCAAAATATGAATTTTTGTATGTTTAACCTCTGAATAACGGACATTCTGAATAGCGGACATTATTTTCGGCGATGAAAAATGAAAAAGGTATTTTTTAACAAGGAAAAAAATGTAAAAAGGCATCTAAATTTATCAGGACATTGTAACATAAATTTTGTGATCATAGATAAATGTACGTCGTGAGCTGGGGAAAATCCCCCCCCCTCCCCTCTATGTTCAGTGTTGAATTCAGAAGGTTACCCGGGAGAGACATCTCCCAGAGCATTCAAATGTTCCCCCGGAAAAGTTTGAGATTTTATTCTTTTAACCTCTTGTAGACGAGTGACACGTAAACGTGCCGCAAGAAAGTTTAAGAATTCTTGTTTATCTCCGCCAGTAAAAATTTACTGTAAAATTTGCCTTATTTAATCGGAACATTTTCTCTATTTAATGAGGCAAAAACTTTTGTATTTAAAAAATCGGTGATAAAACATTAATAATTTCATAAAAGGCTCCCGTCGCGAAGGAGTTAATGATCCAAAAGTGCACCCCCCCCCTCTCCGCCCAGAACTCTATAATGTCCAAATAACGTCACATTGAAAAACAAATTACATGTAATCACAAGCAAAAGTAAACTTTTGAAACAGATTTTTTTTTTAATAAGAATGTAATAAACAGTGGATAAAGGTGTGCACAGTTTTATTTCAGATTTATTGCTTAATTTTTTTTTTCTAATTAATCATTCAATAGAGTTTTAAGGACATATAAAAGTCAATTAATGAAATATTAAGCATTTCTTAGTGATTTTTGAATCTTTGAGGTTTTCCCAATAGCGGACACCTCCGAATAGCGGACAATTTCTGCGTTCCCGAGGTGTCCGTTATTTAGAGGTTTTACTGTAATTTTCTAATCTGCTACTAGAAAAGGTAATGAAATGAACAGCCACGTCAATAATGACAACAAGACTCAAGTAAACATTCTGAAAAATGACCTTTCCAAAATGCAACTCATCATGCCGTTTTGAAACGTAGGGGTATAACGTGTGGTCTGTTAAATATACAAATGCAAACTGTTGCAATATCCTTGTGAACTTAACTGGGTATTTTGTCTGTATAGGGGGCTCTAATTAAAGTATCAAAATAGTCACCAGGCATATAAAAACAGTTCAGAACTGTTGAGGACAGTCACATGAATTTATAAGTTTTTATTTTGTAGATTGGATAGTGAATTGTGCATGTATATGGCAAACCACATTAATGTGAATCTCACAGTTTTAAATTTCTGTGTTTTCAGTAATTAACCATTTCAGGGCCGAAACTAGAAGGGGGCACATGCCCCGGGTGCCATCAGAACAGAAGGTGTCGTTATGCCAAATTAAGATTTTGTTTGGTGTGACTGATATAAAAAATGCATATATGTGGGAAATGGGGGCACCAAAATCCATGTTTACCCCAGGTGCAAAAAAAGCTAGTTTCGGTGCTGAACCATTTAAACGCCAATATTCCCAAATGGGAGCGTTCCATTATTTGTAATACATAACATATATTTTCCAACATAATAACAATAATAATGTCCTTATTTTTCCTTTAAAATATGAGGTTGATTTCAACTTTCGAAAAAACAAAGAAAAATAGGTTTAAGCATTTATCACAGATATATATGGAAAAATGTAAATTCATTATTTTGCATAAAAAATATGGTACTACTTGGTTATCCCATCGACCTAAAAACTACTACCAAACTTTAAATGCTAATAATGGATGATCATGAATGTCAAATTCAATAACATTAAATATGATCCACAATTAAGTGATTTTTATTTTGACTTTTTATTTGGTTTTTATTAATATTCTACTAATTAGTTGTTTTTTCATTATTTAAAATAAAAATTATGTCAATAGAATAGTATAATTTGGCTATTAGTTTGGCGATTTGTATAATTTGACGAAACTGGTTGATGGGATAACCAAGTAGTACTGAATATATTAATTTGTTTTTATCGTTTTCTCTATGTTACTTACATTTGACCGCTAGGAATTTTAATGTTTTTGCAATTTGAGAAAAAAATCAAGAACATCATGTCATCATACAATAGCATAGAACAGAAAACAACTTGTTACATTTGTATAGGCTGTTAATAATCATGTTCCAAAATGTGAAGACTGAAATGGAAACAGCAAAAAAATCTGTAGAATTTTTTTTGTTATTTTAAAAATTTGTATGCATAATTACACGCATTTATCTTTAACACTGGTTCTATGAGCGTCAACAACAGTTTTAAAGTATTGATTTATGTTTATTTTGCTTGTAGTTTTTAATTTAAAATAAGCATAACAAACAATGTTTTATGTGTTAAAAATGTTTTGCAATTGTTTCATTCTAAAAGTTAAAAAATTTAAACTATAAATTTAGATTTTTTAAAAGATGCCTCTTGACATTGGTAGAAATAGTGTTAAAAGGATATGTGCAATGTGGCGAAATTTGTGTATAATTATTTTCAAAGTCACCAGTAAAACTAATGCATATTGTATGTAGTAAACTGGATTTTATTAATAAAGTTGGGGATACCAAACGTATCTATAAAATCCAGTTTTATAGATCACAATGCTCTTTTAAATGCTATGTGGGTGTGATGCATAATGAATTAAGTTGCAAAATTTGAAAAAAAGAAAATAATGGTCATCAAATAGGATACAAAAAAAACTTCGTTGTTGACATGTAAAAGAAAGGAACCAATTAAGATTGATTTTGAAAGCCATAAAATTATTCAGCTAGTAATCAGAAACAAAAAAAGTTTCTTCCGGCATGTCTTGCTAGAAATAAACAGCAGAAAATTTAAAAAAAATAGTACAGTTGGAAAACTGCGGTGATTTGGCCAATTCCACTGTAAAATTTTTTAGGATGATACAACTACAAAATTAATGCAAAATTTTTAAGGTAGATACAACCACAAAAGAACTGCAGTTTGAAGACTGCGGTGAATTGGCCATTTCCACTACAGAATTTTTGTGGTCGATACAACTATGAAATTACTGTAGTTTGGAAACTACAGTAATTATGTGGTTGTATCGACCACAAAAACTCTGTAGTGGAAATGGCCAATTCACCGCAGTCTTCAAACTGCGGTTTTTTTATTAATTTTCTGCAGTTCATTTTTAGCTGGGCCGTTACAAATGCATTTGAAATGGCGCAATATATTCAAATTTATCTTTAACTGAGAAAATTTAACTCATTTAATTATTTCAATGCAGATTTAGTCCAAATGAAGTACATATATTCTATCTATGTTATAAAGGCCAAATGTATCTGTGCGTAACGCATACGTCATTTTACAAATGACAACATTTTCTCATGCAATGTTGGTTTTGCAGTTTTCGCTATTGCAAATTTCATACATCTAAACATCGCACATTTTTAGTTTTTACACCGTCGTATAAAGAAAAAAATGTACTTTTAAATGCAATTTGTTTGAAAAGTGTATCTCAATTTATTTTTGAGATATTATTATTTTTTTTACAGTTTTTAGTATTAATTTTGTAACTGTGGCAACACAATTACTCCATTTTCTCTTAAAATTAGGAAAGAAAAAGAAAAGAAATTGAAATACGTATACTTTGTTAAATATATCGTCTGTGTCCATGTCAATTGGGAATAACTTTTTTTTCTTTCGCATTAACAAACATAAGAGCCTCAATTGATAACTTCATCACATAACAACTGATCGTTATTAAAATTTACTGACTAAATGTGCAATTAAAGTTTAATTTTTTAAAAATTTTGGACAACTGAGTTTTATAGAAATAGTATTTGTTAATTTTTTTTAAAATTAATATTTATTTGAGAGTTAGACTGACCAATATACTATGCATCTTTTACTGTTACTAGTTTTGTAGGTTTATTATAAATCAATGAAACAGTTCCTTCTTAAATTTTTTCTTTCGTCGAATTTCAACGGGTTCCACCTTGTCTACATTATAAAGGCCAAACGTATCTGTGCGTAACGCATACGTCATTTTGCGAATGGCAACACTTTCAAATTTTAAATGAAATGTAGATATTACAATTTTTGCTGCTACAAATTTTTATAATTCTGATTACCGCACATTTTAAATTTTTACACCATTGTGTAGGGAAAAAAATGCACTTTTAAAAGAAATTTGTTTGAAAGCTGTATCTTAATTTGTTTTTCAAATATTATTTTTTTTTGGTAATTTTTAATACCACTTTTCTAATTGTGGCTACTCCATTTCTATTAAAATCAAAGAAAGGAAAAAAAGAAAAAAATGACTACTCTACCTTTATGTTGCCATCTTCTCATTAAAAGGGAAAAAAATGAAATTTAAATATATTCTATTATAAAACACGCTGAATTTTGATTTCATCTACAAAATTTGATTTACACGTAAAATAATATCAATAATTTAATATCTGTTTCAGCTAATAGCATTGAGACTTCAAGTTTTGAATCAAAATGATCAAATTAAAATGGCAATTTCTTTGAAAAGGTGATACAGATACTAAATGTGCATTTTCAAATTTTGATATGGTGAAAATGATGCCGGATTTAGCTTTCACGGGGAAAAAATTCTATGATTGAGTCAATGTTGAATAAATTACCTTTTTTTCATTTTGGAAGTCTAGCATAAGAACCTTAATTGATAACTTTATCATAATAACAGATCTTTGTTAATTTTTACGGCTTACATGCACGATTAAACTTTAATTTTTACAATTTCTGTAACTGAGTTTTAAAGAAACAGTATTTTGTTAATATGACGTTAAATATCGTTTGTTTAAGAGTTAGACTTACCAATATAAAATGAACCTTTTCCTATAACTAATATTGTAGGTTTATTATCAGTCAATGAAACAGTTACTTTTTAAATATTTTCTTTCGTCAAAATTTGACGAGTTCTACCTTGTATTTATAAAAGCAGAAAAATACTCTCTTCTCTCTAAACATTTTTCCTTCTTATTTCAAATTATTTAAGAACATGTTTTCTAGAAATTACTATTTAAATCTTTTGAGTCTATTAATAGGTTTTCGGAAAAAAAAACTGAAAAATACCTCGTATAAATAATTTAATAGAACAATTTACTGAGTGGAATTGCACTTTTAAACGAAATTTCGTTTAAAGTAATTGAACTTATGCAGAAAAACAGTTACTGGTAATGAATTAAGTGAAATACTTTTAGTGCATAAGAAATGAAATATGTATCATAATGTATGCACTAAATAATGTTTAAGTAAATAACGAACATTCTTCTTTATATCGTATAATAAGATAACAGTGGCGGTAAAGTTAATTAGCTTTTTTAAAATTTTCGAAAGTCTATTTATTTATTAACTTAAAAAAATGCTTTAACTGAAAAATTTGTGTATACTCATTCCACTGCATGGAATAATTTACTTAATTTTCTTTCGAATTTATCTAAGTTAAATTGTGGTAAAACTCTATAGTCGCACACACTACAAAAAAATCTATAACCCTACAATTGTAAAATTGTCGAAATCTGTATGTTTACTAACATTTTATTTGTACACTGTACAAGTAAAGATGTAAATCTGCACGACTAATTTTTGTAAAGCTACAAATACCTATACTTCATAAACGAATATACTAAATTTATAGTTATTTTACTAAATTTTTATCTGTAACCAGGGTTGCAATTACAAAATATATTCTTGGCATCGCAATCTTCCTAATAAATTCTTCATAACCTTACAGATTTTTTTGATTTTCAGTATAATTCTGTATCAGTTACATGAATTTTCACTATTGCCGTTACATATAAAGTTCCAGGAATCCGGGTTTCCCAGAAAACTTTAGTAACTTTATATATAGATAGATATATATATTACAAATTTTTTTTTCTTCTTTTACATCATCACGAGGACTACTTTTTCTCGACTATGAAAGAATGGATCTCACACAAGCAAACTCAAAGCAAGTACTAATTCTTTCAAATCATACATACCCAAAACACTTTACATCAACAACGCCTCTGTTTTCGTCACTCCAGAAATCAAGAGAATATGGCAATTCTTGTTTAAGAACACATCCAATAATGACGGGCAAATTATTCAGCTATCCACAGTTTTTATTATCACTTCGTTCCATAGCAAGTTTCTTTAAAAATCCGAAAAAGGCAGCACAAGCATTAGCTATCCTGTCGAGTCTTGAATTGATTGTGACATTTTAAAGTTAGGGGGTAGAAACATCATCGCCAGGTTTCCCTTTCTCCGCACAGAAGTCATGGCCAGTGAGGAAAAAAACAAAAAAATAAATGTAAAAGATCCAATAAATCACTCCTTGGCTGATGCAAGTTCATTTTATTGAAATGTAGCTATAATAGAGAGAAAAGCTCCTTTTGCAGATGATCTTTTACCGAAACATTAAAAAAATATTCCATCATTTACTACATCCAGCCGTACTCATGGAAGAGAGAACTCAATAATCCTTCTTCTTACCACCTCTAGAGGCTTCCTCCCTTTTTAAATCTGAAAAGAAAATTCTAGAACATTCTTTAGACTCATAGACTCTTTAGTCTCAAACCATTATTCTTTTATGTAAACATAACTCATACCCAGAGTCGAGATTACTATATGACAGACAACAATTTTATTTAAAAAAATATTATTTAACCAATTTATAATCGACTCAGAATTTTAAATATCTTAGGCAGATGATTTTTATAGACGATTCATTTTAGGAGAAAAAGAAAAGAAATGAATTTATTGATAATGCCAATATCAAATGTTGACTGAGGGAAAATAAATAAATAGATAAAATAAATTAATGATATTTTTTAAAAGGTATGGTTTTGGAATAAATTTAATAAAACTTTCTTAAAAAGGGGTGATAAAAACATAGAAAAATGAGTTTTATTTGGAATATTAAGAAATAAAGTTCAATTAAGAATATTTTTAATTTAGAGCCATCTTTTTAAATTTACGCATACTGGAATAAATGTTTTTTAAGGCGAATTAAGAATTTATATCGTTTCCGTAAAGATTAATAGATTAGATCTAGAAATAAGATTTTAATTTAATAAGTTGAAGTAAGTACGGAATATTATTATACGGAAATTAATATAGTATAAAGGTTAGTCTTGGCGAAAAAAAAAATGAAATATATATATATGTGTATATATATATACCCTCATAGCATGTATGATCACAGTGACGTCACTGTGACTCACTTTGGTCACATCACATCTGTGACCAAAATGCCACCACTCAGTGACGTCATATTGTTACTGAGAGGTGACTTTCTTAAAATGTTTAGAAAATTAGAAATATTCTTTAAAACATGTTATTTACTTTAAAAAACATGTTTCTGATAATTTAAATATCGTCGCTTTTGTCACAGTTTCGTCAAAATATTAATGTCAAAGTAGTCACAAATGACACATTTTTCACAAATTTGTCACACCGTGACGTCACAAACGAGCTCTAAAACGGCCATAACGACTTCACATTTTAGTCCTTGTGACTTCACATCGACAATCGATGGTCACAAAGTCACAATGTGACTTCACAACGACATCGCAGTGACATCCCCATGCCTTACGGGTATATATATATACTGTGCAGTAGAGTATTTCAAGATAAATACTAACCTAATAGACCTTGAGGTGGCATTACAGACAATCACCTCATCGAGTTCACGGCTAAAATTCCAGAAGTAGCTAAACTGAATTCGCATATTAAAACGAAATTGGTCTTTCTAGTCATAACTTGGTGGATAACATCTGAAAATCCAAATTTCGCGCTGATTTAGGTTTACCATTGTTTTTTTCCTACATCCAAAGGTATGATAATATGGAGAACTGGGAGACATGGGTCGTACATTTCTGGGAATTTTTCAGGACAAATATCAGTATTTATTTACAGAAATATACATCTAGATTTAACGTACGAAATGACACTTTATTTTAAGAAGATATTTTCTATGAGAAAATACTGGTGCTGAAGATTTTCTTGGTCTTAAAATTTCAAGACATGTACGACCCCTGCTGGGAGAGGAAAAGACAGTAATAAATTTACGAGTCATGCTAAAATTGGCTTTTTAGGTTTTTTTTCTACCAAGATGTACTAACTTCATTGTAAAAAAAAAATCTGTAAAGTTACTAAAAGTTTTCTAGGAAACTGCGATTCCAAGAACTTTTTTACGTAACTAAAACAGCAAAAATTCATGTAACTGATACAGATTTGCACTAAAAATAAAAAAATCTGCAAGGTTACTAAGAATTTTTTAGGAAACTGGGATTCCAAGAATTTTCCATGTAACTGCAAACCAGGTTACATATAAAGTTTTAGTAAAATAACTGTAATTTTAGTAAATTTGTTCGCAAAGTTACAGATTTCTATAACTTTACAAAAATTAGTTTTGTAGATTTACATTTTTTATTGTACAGTGTACAGATAAAAAAGTTAGTAACCATACAGATTTTGGCAACCTTACATCTGTATAATTAAAGATTTTTTTTTTCAGTGTTGGCAGATTAATAGTGTTTTTATATGCAAACAGAGTTTTAAATTATTCTGGAATTTCAGCCAGAAACTCAATGAGATGGTTGTTTGTGCAGCCGCCTCCTAGTTTAAGAAATCAATTACTAGAATATTTAGAATATTCAATTATGAGAAACAAAATTATAGCTCTTTCCACATACAAAAAGTCATTCACTTATTTCTTCAAAATTATCAACATTGTAAAAGTTCAAAATGAATTTGATACGAAATTCGAATTGATACAAGTTCGAATTACGGAAAATATGAAATGAAAGTTTTAAGTTAGTTATACAAAATATTCTTTTGTTCAGTTTACAAAAAAATTTTGTTTCACTTGCAAAAAAAGGCTTGCAATGGTTACTAAAAAATTCTGTGGAATACAAATTTACTAAAAAATTTTTAGTAACCTCTTAATTTTTTTATAGTGTAAATGACTTTTCGTTTGGTATTCAAAGAAATAATTCATCAAAGTGTTTAAATATCACATCAAAAATAGCTGTTAGTATTAAAATTTTCATGTTTAATTACAATTTTAGTATGCAGACGAACACTCGAGAAATTTTCACTATAAGTGGTGTATATAAAATAAAAAAAATAAGTAGCTTTGGCACGGGCAAATTTGTTCTGAGAATTTTAGAAGTGGAGTGATGAACATCATCCATTTTTTTAAATGGAAAGATGGAAGCAGGTGGTGTAGGATGTAGAGTGTACAAATTATATAAAAATAACAAGTACGTAAGTGTAATTGCAGATCGCACAAAGGATTGCGTTGAATATTTCTTTCAAAGCAATTTTTCTCTTTAAAATAAATCCAAACTGTTAATTTATAATTATTGAATTTCTAAATAGATAGTAATATCAATAAATTTAATTTTAAAATAATTATAAAAGGACGTTATTTATTTTAATCAAGTTAAAAACATTCAAATAAAATTATTAAAAAAATCCAAAATTCTGATTTTTTTTTAAAATACGAAATTTAAAATTTTAGTAAAGATATAAGTAGTATTTTAAATTTCAAAAAGCGAAAAAAACTGTTAAATTTAATTTAAAATGTTGAAACATTAATAAATCGTAATAATTTTTAAAATAGAAAAAAAAATTGAATTCCAGAAAATATTATGAATGTTAGTGATTATTTATCACAGCATAATAAGTCCTTAATATGGCAAAAAATACGAAATTTTTTTAATGAAATCCATCGAAATGTGGAAGTTTCAACTTCTAAAACGGGGTTCGAACTTAGAACCTCCTGTTTACTAGCACTATGCTTTACCTCATCCGATGTGTACACGCGTACATTGAAATTAAGGTTCTGTTTTAAAATTTAAATAGGAAAATTAACTTATGGCATAGAACAAATATAATCCAATTGAAATAACAGACTTTTTAAAAATTTTATCATTTGTCGTGTGGCACGAGGTATTCAGTTGTACGCAAAATTTGAAATCTCTGCCTTATTTAGTTTTTATGTACGTACTCTGTGATGGACAGACAGACAGAGGACAGAGACGAATAGAGTTTCGACAGATGAACAAAACCCAAAAAAGAACAAGAAATTAAAAAAAAAAAGACGCAAACGTCATCATACATTTTGAAATTATTTCAAACACATTCAGATTAATGAAGCAACACTTCTCCTTTAATAAATTGAATTATAATATTTAATTAGGAATTACATAATGCATTTGTAACTCTAACTTCAGTATTTCCAATTTACCGTCGAAAAATTATCCGAGTAGCCGTGCATTTCCAACCGTATTTTTGGAGTGGCCCTGAATGACATATATACAGGGTGATTCAAAATAACGTGGACAAATTGATATGACAAATAAAGCATACGACAAGGATAAAAAATCACATTGGAACATAGGGTCGCAAACTATTTATTGCGTCACAAATACAGTGTGTTTCATTCTAGCTACACCCGGTTTGAAAGTAATAATTTCGATGAAAATAAAAATATTGTAATGAAAATGCAACGATATGTACCTTATTTTGTGTGAAATGGGATAACGTTTTGAAAAGATCTGGAAAAACATATAGCTCAAGCAATCGACGATACCGTATAAACTGATTATCACATTCCAAAATGTGAGGAGGCTGAAGTGCATGATGCTGGTGCGTATAATGCAAACTTCTACCACTTCTGTTTAGTGTTATCACATTTAAAACAAAGGTGAGAATGTTGGTTAAATGTTTTATTATAATATACTTCAGTTTTCTAAGATTTATTACCCATCAACCTAAATTGAGTTATGATGAAACACCCCATATTTGCGCCTCAATAAGTGGTTTGCGGCCCTGTGTTCCTATGTGATTTTTTATCCTCGCCGTATGACTGGTTTGTCATATAGATTTGTCCACGTTATTTTGAATCATCCTGTAGATTTGTAATATCTGTATACTACATCCATGCATAAGTTTGATTCGGTTAGGAAATATATGTTACGCTTGAAAATTTCCGTACCACAATTCTCGTTAATATTTAGAATGGTATATGAATTAGTTTGTGAAAACCTTTATTCGCGTTAAATAATTTATGCAAAACGACAAACATGAAAAATGTTACTTAAATTTAAAAGTGCACATCGAAATTGAGAATTCCCTTCCAGCAATTATTACTCAAATATTATATTGTAACCAATTTGTTTTGTTACCCTGTAAATGAACGATAAAGGCTATTAACGACCTACTCTATCATTATGGAGTAAACTTCAGTGATTTATATCAATTTAAATGCATTTCAAATAGGGTAATTTTATAAAAATGCACTGCAAAACTTTTTTTCCTTTGGCCAGAATGTAACTACATACTTTTGAGTGCCCGTATAAATGCGTAGGGGGCTAAGGAAAATCATGAGTCATCAATAAGATTGCCTAGGTTGATTGGACAATACGGAATATATTTACTATTTCTTCGTAAAGTAAATCCTAGGTCTCCTAAAATCCTAGATCTTAATAATGGCAGATGACTTTCCTAAATTTGCATATCGTATTACTAATAATATATATTCTACATAAAAATAAGAATTTACATTATAAAAAAATATTTTGCTTCTAAGACGTTGTATATTAATAAAAAACATTTAAAATATATTTAAAAATTTTTATTTACGTGTTTAAACTCAAATTAATAGTGTCATCCTCAGAATGTAAATATAAAAAAATAAATAGAAAAAGTGTAAATTTTCTATTTACATTCTGAGGATGCTCTATTAATAGGAGTTGAAACATGTAAATAAAATTTTTTAAATATATTTTAAATGTTTTTATTAATATACACTGTAAAAAAAATCTGTAAAGGTACTAAACCTTTTCTAGGAAACTGGGTTTCCAAGAACTTTTACTGTAACAGTAACAGCAAAAATTCAAGTTTCAGAATCGATTACACGAATTTTTCCTGTTATCGTTACATGAAAAGTTCTTGGAATCCCAGTTTCCTAGAAAATGTTTAGTACCTTCACAGATTTTTTTACAGTGTACAACGTCTTAGAAGCAAAATATTCTTTTTATAATATAAATTCTTATTTTTATGTAGAATACATATTATTAGTATTACGATATAGTTATTAGTGGACGTAATCACGACTTACTAGTGTTATTTTCACATTCTTCAATTTGATTTATTAAATTTATTCCGGAAATTTGAGTTTATTTGGGAAATTACAGACCGTCGGCCGAAACGGCAACAACCTGCAGTGCTGTGGTCCCAGGTTCGACATCTGCCTCTGTCTAATTTTTCACTCTAGTTGTCTGTATTGTACTTATTATATGTATTCTGCATATTATTTGTATGTACCTTTTTTCGATGTTATTTGATGTAAATCTGTTTCATGTTCTGATATGTTATTAACTTCTTGAATCTGAAAGCATGAGGCTAGTAAATGTATAATCATATGTACAGGGTGTCCAGCAAATAACACCCTGATTTCAAATTTAAATTTCTCAAAAACAAAAGTAGATAGAACTATGCGGTAAACGGTTTCTTTATTAGGTAAGCTGTAAAAATATTATACAGAAGTTTCGAAGGGTGGATATTTTGAAAAGATTACGTTCTGATTTCAAAGAATGCTTGACTTGACATTTTTCATGCTTTAAATTGCTTGCTTTGAATGAGATTTTGGGCGGACAACGCCATATTTTAAAGTCTTTTGAAACAAAATTTTTGGAATTACAGAAATTTCAAAAATTTAGTTCTAAAAATATTGCTAAGTACCCCGAAAAACTGGTTCTCTACAAGCAATCTAAAGCAAGAAAAACATCAAGTGGAGCATTTCTTGCAATCAGAACACAATCTTTTCAAAATATTCACCGATCGAAACTTTGGTATAACATTTTTACAGCTTACCTAATAAAGAAACCGTTTACCGCATAGTTCTATCGTTTTTTGTTTTTGAGAAATTTAAATTTGAAATCAGGGTGTTACTTGCTGGACACCCTGTATATGTCACACATAAGTATATGTCATGTATACAAGCGTATAATAAAAAAGAAAAAAAAAACCTAAAACTGAAAGAATTAATAGTAATATCATCGTGTATGTGAAAGAGCAGTGTTCGGCAAATAATATCTATGATATAGAAAGAGGGGGTAAAGAGTCCAAAAATAGCGAAATGTTTATACATTTATATCCCGGCAGGAACTATAAATCAGTCGAAAACGGGAAGTTGAAAATTTTCACCAATTGAAAATATTCTTTTTACATAAAGAGATGAGAGTGAAAATTACAATAAAGGTATAAAGAAGTCAAGTCTAAATCTTTATATCCTTTCGATATAACTATTCAATGTTATATTATAAAAAATGAAATTTAAAGAGCAACAGCAACCTAAGAAGTGCTTTTTGACTATTACAAATCATGGTATATGAATTAAAAAGATAAAAGAAGATCATAAAAAAGGATTCTTCCCTTTTTCTATATTTATTAGATTTCTCCTTTACTATCGTTCGACAAAGATATTACGATGCTTTATTTTGATGGCACCAGTGTATTTTTATAAAATGTCTAATATTATAAAATGACACAAAAATTATTACAACATTTTAGAGCTGCTGAGAAAGATTTCTAAATTCACATTTATAAAAGAAAATGGTAGTTCAGAATTTAATCTGAGAAACCCGTTCATGGTAATGTTTTGAAAATGTATATAAAATATAAAAATACAATGTAATGCTTTCCTTTAAGAGAATATACATTTTTTAAAACTTTCTGAGAAAAATAAAGAAGTATCAGACAGAAATAATTTTGAAATGGAAATAAATTTATATGCGTTCAAAAGCAATTTTAACAAATTTCTCAACATTTTGATTCATAAGTTAATAAACTAAAGCAACACTTCAGTACTTACGTACATTTTTGTATAATTTAAAATATATTTAAACTGGTATTTAACGGAAATAATATTTGTTTATTTGTAGGAGGTAATCCCTGAAAATACCGAAACGATTTCAAAAATAATGATGGCAAAATTCTGACGATCATCTCCGTCGTTTTGTCGGTGCATCAAACCTAAAAAAAAATCCTTTATGTTGTTAAATTTAGAAAATTAAAATTGATGTGGTAGTTACTTTAAAGATATATATTCTTTCTGTGAACAATTTTTAAAAAGACTGAAATTTAAAAGGATGATACCAGCAAAAGTTCTTTTTTAACTATCTAAATTGCGATTACTTTGTAATTGCTAGAGCTAGAAACTTGAAATTTGACATGATTGTTACTTTTGATACGTAAATAGACTCAGAGAATATTTCGTTCAAAATTTAGAAACTTAAAAATGTGAAGTATAAACAAAGTTGTAAAATTGCTTTTTTTATATAGTTAATATAGAAGCTTGGGTAAGAGAAACTTTGAATTTCCATGGTGGTTATTTTTAAGGTGTAAATGCTCGCTATAAATACATTCTTAAACATCCGAAACTTCAAATGAAAAGCTAAATTGACGGAAAACTTTCAAAACATATCCTAAATTACGATTTGTTTAACATTAATTTTAGATTTATTTGTTAGTTTCACTGTCATGGTCACCAAAAACTACCCTTGGATGAAGTTCACTTAAAAAGTTGGCTTAAGTAAATCTAGCTGTTGTAAATTTAGAAAATCTGTTTTTTATCAAAAGTTTATTTTGCATTTTTAGCTATCCCGTCTATCAATTTCGCAAAATTATGCTAATTGGCGTAACTTTTATTTTAAATAACGAAATAACAATTAAATTGATAAAACATTAATAAAAAACAAACAAAAAGTTGAATTTAAATCACTTGATGACGAATTAAATACACGTATCGAGTTTAATGCGGAGTGGATATGACATTTACGATAATTTATTATAAGCTTTTAATCTTATAGTTTCGTGAAAGGTTTGGTCTACAAGATAATCAAGTAGTTTTGTATTATTTAGTACATAACATAATTATTTTTTTTTATTAGTTATTAAGACTGTTACATGTTGTGTTAATCGTAGAATTTACAACAGATGAAATTAATAATATATTTTTGAAGGCCTGACTTATTATTACCGTTCCAACTAAAGATTCTCGAGATACATGAGAATCGCAATCAATACTCAATTCAGATAATAATCAAAGAGCCGGGAGCAGAAAAAACCTAAGTTATCTAGAAACAAGAAAAAAAGCCCTTTATTTTAGAAAGGGTTTTAACCCCTTAACGCGCAGTGCTGCCGGGTCGGCAACACCTAAAATTCCCCTTGTTTACAGACACAAAAACTCCGTGAATATTTCAAAAACTACTCTAATGGCTACTTTAAATCTTTCTTATGAGTTCTAGATAGCAGCACCCCAGAGATCAAACTCTACTGTTTTTAAATAACAGGTAAAATGTTTTACTGTAATACACGCTTCACAGCAATGCTCTTCTCACTGTTCTTATCAATGCTTTACTTATCGGAGGTTACCACTTCGGCAACAGCTGTATAATTAAAATGGCTAGTGCAATCTTTACAAAACAATACCTGTGTACTCCTCTAGACCTAAATAGATTGCCTATTTTTTTTTCTTTAAATTCAAACTTTAAAGAGTAGTACGCCGGAAAGGGTTAATAAGGGAATTTAATGATCCATGTCTGCCGGAAGTGAAGTGGTGCTGAAGCCAAAATTTAATATCACTAATGTTTGATTCGTCGGTTTATCACTGTGTTTTCCGTACAATCAAAGGTATTAAACATAGAAAGCTTAGAGCAGGAAATACAATGATAAACCAACGATTGAGCCACTAAGTAATATAAATTTTAGTCTTATGCACCGCTTCACTTCCGGCAGACATGGATCATTGGATTCCTCTATTACTACTCTTGCATAAAATAAAGGGTTTTTTCTTGTGCTCGATAAAATAGATATTTGTTCGGTCGGCGCTTGGACTCTACTTTTTTCCCATAAAAGATTTCAATGACTGCGGACGGGGGGGGGGGGCGGTTGCATATATATGATGGAGTTCCAGATAAGGGAATTGTAATTTTTAACCACTGAAAACAAAAAATCTCAAATCTTCCGGAGGGGGGACCTCTCATTGTTGAAGGTGGGAGGAGTGTCTCTTCCAGGCATTCTAGCCCCCTGAATTCAACACTGATTGGAAACGCTGTACCAATGTAAATAGGTAAAAAACAAAATTTAAAACACCAAAAGACTTTATCTCATGTTGGAAACTAGTTTTGGTTTTCCATAGCGTATCGTTATCAGAGCAAAATGTTTTTCAGCATTGCGTATTTCATTATTGTTTTACACTGATGATGGTAATCTATGACTACCAAAACTAGTTTGAAACAAGAAACAAAACATTTTGTTGCTTTAAGGGTGTCCGGGACACAAATCTTCAAACTTGTAAAAAAAAAAAAAAAAAAAAAAAAAAAAAAAAATTACCTTTAAAAATTTTGGTACTACTCTGTTATCCCGTTGACCAAAATTCTATCACCAAAATTATAAGGTTAAATGCCAATAATGGATGATCGTGAATGTCAATTCGATTACATTAAATACGATACACGTTTTTAAAAAGTCATTAAGGGATTTTTATTTAGACTTTTTATTTGTATTTTTATTAATATTCTACTAATTATTTGTTTTTTATACTACTAGTTTATCCCGTCGACCAAAAAGTTATCGACAAACAATAAGATTAAATGCCAATAACGGATGATCGTGAATTTCAATTCAATGATATTAAATACGATACACGTGTTTAAAACGTCATTAAATGATTTTTATTTGTATTTTTATTAATATTCTACTAATTATTTTTCTTTCGTTATTTAAAATAAAAATTACGTCAATATGTATAATTTGACTGTTAGTTTGGCGATTTGTATAATTTGGCGAAATCGGTCGATTGTATAACAGAGTAGTACCAAAATTTCTTTGTTATTTTTTTCTGCTTAAAATGGCGTTTAAATCATCTAACTATCTTAAGTGGAACAAGAATTGTTATTATTATTATTATTATTATTATTATTATTATTATTATTATTATTTTCAAATTCTAGCTTTCAAAAAATAGCTGTGATGAAAACAACTTCTTATGAAAATGTGTCTTTTCTCATGATGGATTTTTTCACCATTTCTTGCATTTGAAGAACCGTAAAAGGTAAATACAGTCGAGCCTCTATATATCGAAATCCATTGTTCAGTCAAAAAATTCGTTGGATAGAAAACCGCCAAAATTTTTTTAATTTAATATTTAAATTTTGAAACAGAATTGTTTTTGAGCTTTTTTGCCCCCATATTTCTTCCTTACTATCCAAACCAAGAAGCAGTGAATATTTTCAAGATGGTGGAATAGTTTTATTTTTTACACTGCAAAAAAAAAAAAAAAAAAAAAAAAGTATTTAAATTTATAGCAAAAATTGCTGGCATCAATGTTGCTAGCAGTTTTTGCCGTAAATATTGTAGTAAAATTAGATGTAATTTTTTTATAACATCTCATTTTGCCGTAAATTTAACGATTTTTTTACAGTGTAGGATGTTTTGTTATAATTACAAATCGCTCCAATAGGAGGCAAATGTGTTAATCTTTTCCAAGAGTGCATGGTTAAACAAAGTTGTAACCATGCGAAAAGGATGTTTTTTCTTGTGTGTGTGTGTGTGTGGGGGAGTGAATGCCTCTTTGGGGCATAAAGAATAAGCTAAAGGAATGCAGCTAAGAAATATAAACCAGAAATCAACGAAAAATTTTTTTTTCACAAATAATTTGAAGTTTTGTTCTCAACATATGCAAGAAATTTTTTTTAAAAATTCATTAAACAGAGATACATATTTCGCTATATGGAGATTATTTTTAATGTAATCATGAAAAAATTGACCGTTCCTACAAAAAATTCGTTAAAAAGAGAAATTCGCTGGATGGAGTTTCGTTATAAGAGAGACTCGACTGTAGTTGAATCTTGAAACATGTCTTTTTATGTTGTTTTATTTTAATTTTGATTCAGCAAATTCGAAAAAAAAATTACTTTTGAAAATATGATTTTTTTAAGTTACTTAAAGAAAAATAAGCATCATTTTTCCTTAAATATTTTTAACTATAATATTTTTTTTAAATTCAGAATCAAAATTAAAACTTATCTATTTCTGTTTATTTACATGAAAAAAAAATGAAGTTTTACAAATAATATTTCGAGTTATAACGATTTTAAGTTACACCACTTTTTTCGAAAATTTGAAATTTGAAATTAAAAGAAATTCTGGGAAGTTTTATCACGTAATTTTATTTACAAATTATACGTTTAACCATCACAAATAATTTCATAATTTTAACTAAATAAATAAAAATGTATTTTAAAATGTGTTTCGGACATCCTTAAGGGGGCTCAGGGGTTGAAAACTTTTCAAAAAATCGATTTTTTAAGCTATTGCATAGCTTTTATCGCGGGCTTTGAGCGCGGCGACCGAATCCAAAAATTCCGTAACGAGGAAAATCCTGACACATCCGTAACGAAAAAACCTAACACTCGGCTAACGTCGTTTCACTTCGGCAGACTTCGGCATGGTATCCTTCGGTAGACTTCGGCAGACATTGACGTGTTATTTTTTCAGATATTTAGAAGATATCAAGTCTCAAACTTATATGTCTTATTTCAGTTACTATAAATCTATAGTTTCAATAATAAAAATTCCTGATAGAATGTATATAGAAAAGAATCGTCTTAAGATAAAACAAGGTAGGATAATGTAGCTTTTGGTGAGTGGAGACCCGCCCAATGGTGAGGATCGAAAATTTTTATAACTAACTTTAATTTTATAAATGCTTATAACTCGCGATCTAATTTTCGTAGCGCGGCCAAATTTTGTTTGGTAATTTATTATGAGACAGTGTTAATTGTTGGTGAAAGGAGACCCCCACGGTGAGGGTCGAAAATTTTAAAATGCTTATAACTCGCGATCTAATTTTCGTAGCGCGGCCAAATTTTGTTTGGTAATTTATTATGAGACAATGTTACTTTTGGTGACAGGTGACCCCCACGGTGAGGGTCGAAAATTTTAAAATGCTTATAACTCGCGATCTAATTTTCGTAGCGCGGCCAAATTTTGTTTGGTAATTTTTTATGAGACAATGTTACTTTTGGTGACAGGTGACCCCCCACGTTGAGGGTCGAAAAATTTAAAATGCTTATAACTCGCGATCTAATTTTCGTAGCGCGGCCAAATTTTGTTTGCTGATTCATTATGAAACAGTGTTAATTTTTGGTGTCAGGAGAACCCCCCATGGCGAGGGTCTAAAAAGTTAAAATGTTTATAACTCGCGATCTAATTTTCGTATCGCGGTTAAATTTTGTTTGGTAATTTATTATGAGAGAGTGTTAATTTTTGGTGACAGGAGACTCCCCACGGTGAATGTCGAAAAATTTAAAATGCTTATAACTCGCGATCAATTTTCGTAGCGCGGCCAAATTTTGTTTGGTAATTTGTTATGAAACAGTATTAATTTTTAGTGATAGGAGATCCTCCATTGGGAGGGTCGAAAATTTTAAAATGCTTATAACTCGCGATCTAGTTTTCGCAGTGCGGCCAAATTTTGTTTGGTAATTTACTATGAGACAGTGTTACTTTTGGTGACAGGAGACCCCCCACGGTGAGGGTCAAAAATTTAAAATGCTTATAACTCGCGATCTAATTTTCGTAGCGCGGCCAAATTTTGTTTGGTAATTTTTATACGAGACAGTGTTACTTTTGGTGACAGGCGATCCCCCATGGTGAGGGTCGAAAAATTTAAAGTGCTTATAACTCGCGATCGAATTTTCGTAGCGCGGCCAAATTTTGTTTGGTAATTCATTATGAGACAGTGTTAATTTTTAGTGACAGGAGATCCCCCATGGAGAGGGTCGAAAAATTTAAAATGCTTATAACTCGCGATCTAATTTTCGTAGCGCGGCCAAATTTTGTTTGGTAATTTTTATATGAGACAGTGTTACTTTTGGTGACAGGAGACCCCCCACGGTGAGGGTCGAAAAATTTAAAATGCTTATAACTCGCGATCTAATTTCCGTAGTGCGGCCAAATTTTGTTTGGTAATTTATTATGAGACAGTGTTACTTTTGTTGACAGGAGATCCCCATGGTGAGGGTCGAAAAATTTAAAATGCTTATAACTCGCGATCTAATTTCCGTAGCGCGGCCAAATTTTGTTTGGTAATTTATTATGAGACAGTGTTACTTTTGGTGTTAGGAGACCCCCCCCCCCACGGTGAGGGTCGAAAAATTTAAAATGCATATAACTTGCGATCTAATTTTCGTAGCGCGGCCAAACTTTGTTTGGTAATTTATTATGAGACAGTGTTACTTTTGGTGACAGGAGATCCCCCATGGTGAGGGTCGAAAATTTTAAAATGCTTATAACTCGCGATCTAATTTTCGTAGTGCGGCCAAATTTTGTTTGGTAATTTATTATGAGACAGTGTTACTTTTGGTGACAGGAGATCCCTCATGGTGAGGGTCGAAAAATTTAAAATGCCTATAACTCGCGATCTAATTTTCGTAGCGCGGCCAAATTTTGTTTGTGATTTATTAAGGTATTGCATAGCTTTTATCGCGGGCTTTGAGCGCGGCGAAAGAATAAAGAAATTCCATAACGAGCAAAAAACCTAACACTCCGGCTAACGTCGCTTCAGTTTGGCAGTCTTCGGCACGGTATCCTTTGGCAGACATTGACGCGGTATTTTTCAGATATTTTGAGAATATCAAGTCTTAAACTTATGTTTTTTATTTCAGCTACCATAAACGTATAGTTTCAATGATAAAAATTCCTGATTAACCTAGATGTATTATAAGATAATAAAAATGTTTTAAACGATATTAACTTTTCATTTGTTCAATACAAGAAAAAAAATTGTTATCGGTCATCACGCTCAAAATGTTTAACTTAAATTAATATCAAAGACAAAAAAAAAACTGCATAAATAAAAAATAAATAAATAATTATAATTGCATATGTTGATAAAAAATGCTATGCAATAGCTTTACCGCGGCAATCCTCGAGTGCCACACATATATTTTTTTTTTATGATCTAATTTGATGATTCATTTAATTCTTAACTCAATTCAAAAAACCGCATAAAAATATTTGCATTTTTAACGGAGTTATAAGCATTTATGTATCAACACTTTCATAGCCGCATCCATATAATTTCAACTTTAAGTCGCTTTTCTCAAAACTTGATTTTTGACGACTAACACCAAAATAAAAAAAATCTATTTGATGGAATGGCTTAATTTTTTTTTCGCATCTATATAACATCATTATCTAGGTTATGAATTAATATATTTTAGATAATTTAATATTTTGAGTATTTTTAATGAAAAAAAAGTTGTATTTTTTATGTTTTTTTTTTTAAATTTTCAAATTTAAGAGCTTTTTTAATAGTGTTTTTTTTTGAGGGATTTTTATATCCTTAATTCATTTTCTAGAGTAAAGTTTCCGGATCATTTTAAAGCAAAAATTAGGTTCTTAAGTCAATTCAACATTAAGATATTTTGGTGTTGGTGATATAACATATATTTTTTTTTTGGAAAATTGTGTTACATATATTTCGCTGTATTTTTTATTATATTACATTGAAATACTTCATTTTGTAATTTTATAAGACTAACATACCTTTAAAATATCAGAAAGTTTAAATTAATTACATTGAATACTTCTGTTTTTATATGGGCTCGAAGCGAAAGCTCTGTTTACATGTTTTTCCGTATTGATCAACCCCTGAGCCCCCTTAAGTTGGGAGATCAGATTGAGCAGCTGGAAAATGACAATAATTTAACCATTACTAAAAGCTCTGTAGTTTCAAAACTAATTAATGGAATACAACAATTTTTCTATACTTTCATAAAAACACTAATGGTTTAAAGAAACATTCAAATATATACATTTAGCAATATTCATTAGTTAAATTATAATAAAAAAATTTATGTTTTAAAAAAATGATGTGTAAAAAAATTCTAATGCAGATTTATTTGTTAGTAATGCATTTATATTTACTTATACTACTATGTTTTATACTGAACCTCAATTTAAAGGTATATTCAAATTCATTTGCATAATTAATGGCTTTTAAATCATATTTATTAAATTTAATTAAAAAAATTGAGCTATTTATTTTATAAACAGTTTTCTATGACCAAAAACGCAGTATAAATCGAGGTTCAGTGTAAAATATACGCTGTAAAAAAAACTCCCTTACTTTACACCAAAAAGGATGGCAACTAAGTTGCCACCACAAGTGGTGTAATGAAATTCCACTTGTAAATTGGTGTAATGAGTCACCAACTATCAAATGGTATAAATAAACACCATTTTTAGTGGCAGCTAAGTTGCCACCATGTTTGGTGTAAAGTAAGTAATATGTTTAAACTGTACGTTATAATAAATTGTCTCAATTAAAGGCAAGTTTAGCAACCTCTTTGCGTGAAGCTATATATTTTAAATTATGGCTGTATTACATTTGGAATGTAATTTTTAAATTATTTTTTATTTTGCTACCATTTATTAAAGTACACTAAATGGTAAAAAGGAAATTTCCTAATATTTACATGACTTTAACAACAAAATAAAAAATAATTTAGAGATTACATTTTAAATTTAATACAGTCATAATAAATAGTTTGATGCAAAGAGGCAGCGAAACTTCTTTTTAATGGAGGCAATTTATTATAACATTCATTTTAAGCATATTACAGCAAAGAAATATGAACTAAACTTGAATGAAATAACTTTAATGAAACGAACTAAAATTTCCTATATTTGCATGCTTAAAAATATTTTTTTCATAGGTCAGTAATGCATTCAGTAAGTTAAAAAACATTATGATAACGAATTTTTTATGAAAATATTTTTTGTTAAAGTTCGGGCAAACGCTATAGTCATACGATATAAAATATTTTTGTAACGAAATGTATAATTACTCGTAACTATCACTATAAGTTTAATTCGGAGTTTCTAGTTTTCTTAAGAAAATAACAAAAATAAGCTACATATGATATTAAATTACCTCAGAATTATACAATTTAATGCATAATATAAAAAAAGCTTAACTATGCTAGCTATCAAATAAACAAAGCTCTATAAAAAAAAAGTTGATTACAACTGTTATACTAAAGGCATACTTCCCGTTAAATTCGAACATGTCGCCATTGTTCTTAAAATGGCAGTGCGCTAACACATTATTAAAAAGCATTATTTAATTAAAAAAAAACCCACATGCAAACATTATTTAGTCTTAAATCTTACATATACAAAGAATAATATTAATATTGCTTACCGTTTGTTTACTTTTCCACCTGCTATCCGAAAGTTAAAAAGAAGGATTAAATGCGAAGTAAAATGGCGGCGTGTCGTCTGCAAACATACGAAATCAAAACAGAAAGATGATATATGACTCTGAATTTGGTGTTACCGTTCAATAATTGCGACTAAAGGATAAAATATCACCATTCCAAGATTATTCTTACACTTTTTACGGAGCTACTACCGAAAATAGTGTAGATTTAAAGTTTATTCAGCAATTCATAACCCCGATTTAAATGTAATATTGCCCCTTGGTTTTTACAGTGTAGTAGTATAAGTAAATATAAATGCAATATTAAATATATATATGTAGAAAAAAAATCTTGAACGTAAAATGCATATTTAAAATTTCACATTTTTAAACCGTCAATTTTGTCATGAAAATTAACTAATTATTTTTTTTAAATTTGTCTATTTGAATAATTTTTTTAAATCATTAGTATTTTATGAAAGTATAGAAAAAGTTGTATTTCATTAATTAGTTTTGAAACTAGTCGTTGGGGACCACCGTAATACTTACCCATCATGGATATGTACATGAAAATAAAACATGTGAAAACTATTTATACAAAGCTTTGCAATTCATAAACAAAATTTAAATAATGTTAATATATATAGTGATGCTATATTAAAGAACTGCTGATGTACCAATTTCAAAAAATTATATAAAACGCCAAACTACTCAAGTAGTACCGAACTGCGTAAAAGAAACATCCTTATAACTCCAAAAATAATAATTCTATTAACTAACAATTAACTGCGTCGGATTAAGCGTCTCATTTCTAATTAAAATATACCTTTGAATTGAAATTTGAATAAAATACAGGGTTATGAAAAATCGAAGAATGTGGAAAACAGGATTACAAATATCTCGGCAACTAATAATTCGGTCGACTTCGTTCTATATGCAAAATATGTGTTATTTTATTGCCTTTTACGTACAATCCTTAGAACAAAAAAATTCGAAAATTTTTATGTACCTTTTATCAGAACGAATTTTTCGAGAGTCCGAAAAAAATAGTTCCGGATAATCGAGGTTGCTGATATTAAATAGACTTCGTCCCATTCCTACACACTAACTACATACAGAATTTCAAGTCTTTATCTCAATTTGTTCGGGAGATAGAGCGGTTACAGACAGACACACAGATAGACAGACACACAGACACACAGACGGACGGACGGCAAATTTTTTTTCTAAAAATATCTTTATCGGTATCTCCACTACCTAAAACGTGTAAATCCGTCAAAAAAAAATTCGATTTTCAAAACGATTGCAAGATTTACCCTATACTACGTATGATGGTTAAGTAACAACAGAGCTTTTAGTAATGGTAAAATTAATGTCAGTTTCTAGCTGCTCAAGCTGATATCCCCCTCTAAGTTTCTTTTTATCTATTTATGTTGTACGCTGCCAAGTAATTTCTTACCCTCGTAGCAAGCAAATATTGGTTCAACGCTGCGCCAATGTTTCATTTATTAAAAGTATTGCCAATAAAACCCCAATATTGCTTAAATATTGGCATATCACTAGAAATATTTTCAATGAATTCCCAATTTTGTACAAATGTTGACGTTACATTGGAAATATTTCCAATGAAACTCCAATATTGTACAACTATTGGCATTATATTTGAAATATTTCCAATGAATTCCCAATATTGCACCAATGTTGGTATTACATTGGAAATATTTCCAATTAAATGCCAGTATTTAACCAATATTGGCTGCAAATATTAGCTAAATAAGGGCAAAATGTAAACACCCCAACTTTGGAGCAATATTTCATGCCAACATTGCGCCAATGTGCCAATATTGCTCCAAGATGCAGCCAATATTATCCCAATATTGTTTGGCTACCGGGGTATTGTAAATATGCAAGTGTATTGGTGAAAAACTCCCATGTTCTCCACACACTGGATGCGAAAAGGATTTTAAAAAGTTTATTTGTTTTGGTTTCAGCTAGAACACAACACTGTTAAACTTGCAACATTCTGTCCAGTCATTTGAACCTTTTTTATCTAAAACGGTTACATAATCGTAATTTAACGTTATTTTCAACATATTTTTACCCATTTTATGGTCAGACTATAGTTAAATTAAGGCTATGTAACCGTATTTTAAAAAAAGGTCAAAGGATTGGACAGAATGCTGCAAAATTGTAACAGTGCAAGTTTTAATTTGCGTGACAGAATTTTTAAATACACAAGTTTTTAATTTTCGTTTTAATTTAAGAAATACTTTAAAAATTGCATATTTATTTATTTATAATTTTTTTCAGTATTAAGTTTCAATAAATCTCTCTCGAAATTTACTCCTTACATCCTGCATTAAATTAAAGAAAGAGTTTAATCTTGTGTTATTTACAACCGAGATAAGAAAGTTAGGAGAAAATATTACAATTTGTCTGCGGATTTTAAATGAGGCAATAACTTGAAAATTGTTAACTTTCGTATCTCATTACCCTACTTTTACTTAACCTTCAATCTATAATTCTTCATTATTTCTCAAATATTAACATTTAACAAAGATAATTTCTGGATAATATAGTTTTTAACTGTTAGAAAGGTAATTACGGTAAACTACAGAACTGACCTTAAAATTATGATATCTATACTAATATTATAAAGAGGACAGATTTGATTGTTTGTTTGTTTGAATTGAATAGTCTCCGAAACTACTTGACGGATTTGAAAATTCTTCCACCGTTGGAAAGCTACACTATTTCTGGTGAACATAGGCTATAATAAGTTCCCTGGGGGTAATAATGCCACGTTAAGGTTCTACCAATTTTCTCGGCTTAGTTTTAGATTGTATTTTTCAAACAAATATAGGATCTGATACAGCAACTCATTGACTATCTATATAAAATAAAATAATTTAACAGATATGTATTCATAAAATGTAATGGCGTTTTTTTCTTGACCAATGCTATTTGGCGTTATTACCCACCTATATGGGTAATAACGCCATGCAAACAAAACTATGAAATAAGATGGAATAATTGCATGTAGATTGCCCAATTCTAAAAATACAAACTCTACAAACTTACAAATTGACAAATTGCATTCTAAGCTATTGAAAATGTTCATTTTTTTGTGAAAGTGTAAGAAAAATAAAGGTGCGGTGTAAGGGGGGGAGGATGAGGCAAAAGAATATCAGACCGTGAGCTTCTTTTTGCTTAAAAAGGACCGCTTAAATATAATTATTAGAAACATTGCTCAGTTTTAACTGTGTTTATTTGAATCAGTATTTAGGATGTAGCTCGGCCACTGTAGGGAATCAACCGGGGTATTAATGCCAAGGATTGGCGTTATAACCCCGGGGTACTTATTGCGCAGTAAATCCTAAACTACAAATTATCTCGAGAAGATATCCAAAATCTTCTACAACAATTGGAAAGTACATGAAATACACTACAAATTTATGTAATAAACAAAGTATTTCTGGATAAAAAGTATAGTCTTCAGATCAAAAACCTTATCTCGCAAATTTTAGATCAAGCGTAAATTTTAGTTGCTTGTAAAAACAATACGACCTAAAAATGAAACAAATTAACTTGAAGCTGTATTTTGCGATTTATATGACTCAAAACCCTTCTGCGCAGAGCACAATGGTGTCATTTACCTGATTATTTCATAATTATGCAAAATATAAGCACTTGGCGTTATTACCCCAGGGTACCTTATATGTTTAAAAAAATTAGGGATCATTACTAAAATGCTAATGTAACCCAAGGTGTAGAAAAATAACCTTAAAAAATCCTTACATCGCGTGTGCTGTGAATACTATTGATTATCTATACTAATATTATAAAGAGAAAAGATTTGATTGTTTGTTTGTTTGAATTGAATAGGCTCCGAAACTACTTGACAGATTTGAAAAATTCTTTCACCGTCGGAAAGTTACACTATTTCCGGTGAACATAGGCTATATTATACATAAAAAAATTAGGGATCATTACTAAAATGCTAATAATGTAACTCAAGGTGTAAAAAAATGACCTTAAAAAATCCTTACATCACGTGCACTGCTAATACTGTTGATTATAATCTATATACATAAAACAACGTAACCATTTATAACTCAAGAACGGATGGATCTTTTTGTATGAAATTCTGTATGGAGGTATCTGACACCTTAAATTAAAATTTAGGCTACCTTTTATCCGACTACCTAAAAGGACGGTAATGTTTTTAGCAGTTGAATTTAATGGGATGAAGTAGTAGTAACAATTTGCGTTGCCAGTAGTGGCTCAGGACTGGGCGACTTGCTCTACACGAAGCAAAGCGAGGGCGGGCAGCTAGTATTTAATAATTTAAAGTAATTTTTAACATTATATATAAAGTGTATTCGGAAATTACTTTGTCAAAATTTTAGTGATTTCAATACATGTCTTAAAAAAATTGTAAACAAAAAATAGGATTGTAATCTATTAATAACTTAATGTGTAGCATATTTCAAACATTCAAACATCATGGCGACTTAATGTGGCAGTTTAGCGAGTTTCCGTAACTTGCATACATTAAAAGTTCGTCAATGTGCTGAATTGAAAATAATATAATATGAATAAGTAATAAAGAATTTTTTAAATATATAGGAAGTGTTAAAATTATTCAACAGTACAACAATTACATTTAATAAAATAATTTTCTTTTATTTCTAGACAATCTAGATCAAGGAGTTCTGATAACAGATAAACAACTAGTCGTTTTGGACCGCTTTAATACTTATCCATCGTAGAAAATATCAAAATGTGAAAATAAAACAGTATCAACTATTTATAAATTTCATCGCAATTCCAAAAGAAAATTTAAACATAAATTTAATTTTTTAACTCATTCTAATGCTCTGCCAACTAATTGTTTATGAATCAATTGAGACAAATTATATAATAAAATGCCAAAATATCCAAGAAATTCCGAATTGCGCAAAAGAAACATCCTTATTACTCCGAAAATAATAATTATATTAACAAAAAAATTACTGTGTCTGATTAAGCTTCTCATATCCAATTAAAATATATCTTTGAATTGAAATTTTGGATGAAATACAGGGTCATAATAAATCGAAGAGTGTAGAAAATATGATTACAAATATCTCGACAATATATTATCCGATTGACTTCGTTCTTTATGCAAAATTTATGTTATCTTATTACTTTTCCCATCCATTCCTTAAAATAAAAAAATTCGAAAATTTTTATGTATCTTTCATCAGAACGAATATTTCGAGAGTACGAAAAATAGTTCCGGGTAATTGAGGTTACTGATATTAAATAAACCTCTTTCCATTTTTATATACTAAGTACATACCAAACTTCAAGTCGCCATCACAATTTGTTCGGGAGATAGAGTGTTTACAGACACATTCACACACAGCGGCATTTTTTTTTCTAAAAATATATTTTTCGTTATCTCGAGTCTCTGAAACATGTCAATGAGTGTAAAAGAAATTTTCCAAACGATTGCAAAACTAACCATATACTACGTATGATGAGTAAGTACACTCTTAAAACGAAAGAACTGATTTGGCTTCTCAGGAAAGAGCTGTAATTTTTTCGATCATAAAAGAGTTGTTTTTCAAACGATTAAATCTTCTTTATCTAAATCGGTTATTTAAATAGCTTAACTTCATTTAAATTGGTTAAAAGAGCTCGTAAACTCGAGTTACTTACTTCAAATCTTTTCAAGAAGCTGCCTTTCAAAACCTGAGATGAGTGGATTTCAGTTCAACTTGAGTTATTTTGTGGCTGACTTTTTAATAGCGTATTAAACTGGGAAATGTCTTTTTTTCTACCACCAAAATGAGTTTGCTTAGGAGGTCTCACATACCTCACATTTTGCGCAATATTTTAATAAACAAAAAATTTAAATTAGAAAGTATTGATCAATAAAAGTACTTTTTCTAAAGATTAATTATATTTAGTTGACATGAACGTGATTCTTATAAAATGCGTTCATTTAGGGTTTTTTTTTCTTCACTGATTTTAATGGCGTAGCAACCATTGAACAATTAATATTTAATTACCAATATAAATAAGTTATCCTGCTCAAAATTTAATAATTTTGTAAAGGCCTCGTAGGAAAAAAATGATTCATTTAACAAAAAACAACGACTGTGTGGAAAATGATATTTTCAAAGGCTAAAATTTTAGTCATCTGCATTTAAAAGAAGAAGAATAATAAACATAATTTTTATGGTTAACAAAATGTGACTTGTGTAATGTCGGAGTCCTATATTACATACGTCATGGATTAATAATTAATAGTCTTGGACCAAGCAAAAAAAAAATTAAAATGAAATATCAGTTTAACAACCTTCGGTACTGCGAATTTTTAAACTTCGAAACATCGCACATTTTCAATTTTTTAACCGTTGTATATATAAGGAAGGTACTTTTTGAGTTATTATTATTTTTTTTTTTGTAAATTTTAATACTTTGTCATTGCGCCAACAGAAATATTCCATTTCTGGACATGAAATACGGACCAATCAGAAAAAAAATAAAATCCGGACATCACCGGATTTCAGGTATGCTTCGGATATTTCTATTCTCGACTGAGCAAAACGTCTATTTTACAAATAGTTTAAGAAATTTATATCTCTTTTTTTAATATTTCACAAATTAAAGTAAACACATGAATTAAATACCTAAAATAAAATAACTGAATCGTAATTTTTATAATTTAAATTCTCTTTTCTTAGTTATTGCTTAAGTTGCCATCTATCACCATCTATCTACTAAAATTTGCAAATAAGAATTCCAAGCAATAATTCTTCCTATCCTTCACAATCTGATATTGAAACTCGGAAAAGCATGTAACCGTAATGTTTAGAGGTAAAATAAGATTGATCATTGTTGACATTATCCATCAAAGTTGAAAAATGTTTATACATTTGATTTATCTGTCTGTCTGTCTACGCTTTAACGTCCGTAAGTGTACTCAAATTTTTATGCAATTCTTAAATATTATTTATGTCCACCAAGGCATATTTGGTATTTTATATCAAGTATTTGGTATTATGGTATTAATAGTTCATTTACAGATAAACTTAAAATTTTATATTATATTCATTAAATTATGGTATATGGGAAAAATCATTTGACAAGTACTTTAACGAGATTACGCTATTTCAACCGTATTAAAATTGATATAAATAATTGAATTTCTCTTCAAGATTATTACGATAGAATACGACATTGATAGCCTCTGTGGTTCATTTACACGCACGCACAAAATAAATCGTTTACAGTAATGTTTTTGAGCAAAACATGGTGCAAAAAAATTGGTATGACCCTTTAAATGTAACTAATTTACTGCTGTAAGAAGTCGTCTTACAAATGTAGAAGAGAAGAAAGAAAGAAGTGATAACTTATCTTAATAAATATCTCGGGGCAGCATTCTTCTTTATAAACTTTTTATTACTTGAAAAAAATGGCACTCACATATAGTAGACTAACACACACACATTATATACAAATAAAGTTTTTTTGCATAATTCTGGTGCACGCCACCATCACAAGATATGAACCACAGTTCACAACCAACATTCGAATATCACTAAGAAAAAAAGAACATTTTTTAATAGAACTAGTGTTGCCAGTTTTTTTAAAGAAAAAATATTACAACTACATTTTTTAATTTAGCAAAACTCAGGTCACGTGACGCGTGACAGTCTTATTTTTTTTCTTTCTTTTTTTCCTTTGGAATGCGCGTGTTACATCCTCCCCCTCTGTTTCCGATCTACGTCTCGGAGAGGAAACAGGATACTTTTTCGGTCTTCCTCTTTTTCTCAAGGGTGCAACTGGAATAGTTTCAGATTCTTGGAAAGGCAACAAGGCAGAAACGTGGTAAGATCCAATTCGTTCAGTAGGATTTTCTAGACTAGCAATGTCATATGTCACTAGTGACTTTTGAGTCAAAATTATGTATGGGCCATCTCTCTTAGGCATTAATTTTGATGTTTCATTTCTACCTGCATTTCTAACTGGGTGTAGGTTAATCCATACTTTTTCACCAGGCTTGAAATATAATCGTCTATGATTTTTATTGTAATATCTCTTCCGCTGGCCTTGTTTCATTTCAACAGGCTCTTTCACATCTTTCGAAATATCTGCAAGATGTTTAAGATATGGGGTCTTCACTCCCCCTGGTTGAAAACATTTTTCATACTTTTTCGGGATATCTTTAAGTTTCTTCCTTTCATTGGAATTTAAATTTTTGTCTTCATCTTTACGTAAAGCACACGGACTGATGTCGACCGCATCAGCAGACATTTTTATTTCTTCTTCGTGTACATCTACAAAATAGAACTTTTTCTGGGGTTTATCACTAAAATGCCACCTTTTGTGAGCTATGTCTAACACTATGTCAGCTTTTCGCAGGAAGTCCATTCCTAAAAGTGTTCTGTTACCTTTGGCATTTGGTAATACAATAAACTCTGTTTTGAAAACTCGGCCTTCGATCTTTACGGGCACAATGGCAGATAGAGTTTTTCTAGTCATCGTAATTCCGTCAGCCAAGGTTACATCATGAGTATGGGGGTTCAATGCAACACCAGTTTTCAAAAATAATTTATACATTTGTTCTCCTGCAATAGAACGATTGGCTCCTGTATCTGCACAGACTATCACCTTCTTATTGCAGATCGTAATAGGCACATTTGGAGCTGAAACTGCTGATGCATTTAAACTATACCGCTTAAGACGTTGAGCTTGCACTGTTTGATTCTTAATCGTAGAGGAACAATCTGGGCATTTCTTCTTTATAAATCCCACTTTGCCACAACCATAGCAGAATATCTCGGATTCTGAGCGACGATTATCAAACGTGGGAGAAGATCTGTCTTCTTTTGGAGGCTTACTCTGCTTCCATGTATTTTCTCGACGAGAATAATCTTTTTTCTTCTGGGGTGCAACCGGGTCTTCGTTAGGGAACGTAGATCTTATGGTATCATACGCATCTAATTTTCCGGCAAGGTCGACTGGCGAATTTAAATTTTCCCAGTCATCTAACATATGTTGTTTGCATTCGATAGGCACGCGCCTTTTCATCTGATCCGCTATGATCAGATCCTGAAGAGCTTCAAAAGACGTTACATTTAACTCTTTAAGCCAGTTTTCAAAGTAAGCACGTAACTCGAAGTAATAATCTCTCCAAGTAATTTTTTTATCTTTGCAATGCGTGAAAAACAGCTGCCTAAACCTTTCAGCGCTAATTTTAAACCTTTTTAGAAGTAGACCTTTAACATGTGAAAAATCTGAAGCGTTTTCTTCTTTTTCAATAAGCGTAGATACAGAAGAGGGTACAACACTTATTAAATAAGAAACCCAGAGGTGTTCTGGTACCTTCGAAAGCTTTAATTGTCGTTCCAGGAGCACCAGAAACAATGTTACATCATCTGTCTCTGGCTTAAATGTAGGCAACAGCTTCTGGATATCTATTTTACTCTCTGGATGAGACATTATCCCTGCCGCATTACCACCTACCGCTCCACTGGAAACACTTTGGCTCTGAGTCTGTAACTTAAGCTTCTCAAGCTCAAAATTCATCTCAAACTTTTTTAATTCCAGTTCTTCCGAACGACGCTTTTCTTCTATTTCTAATTTACGCTGTTCTAACTCAGCTGCTTTTTGCTTTTCCTCTAAGTCTCGTCTACGTTGTTCTTCCTCGCGAGTCGCAATTTGGTTTCTGACTAACGAATTTACGAAATCAACTTCGTACGAGGGAGAGGATTTAATCTTATCACGCAATGTGACAACAGTCATAGAGGGTTGTACATCTAAATTCATTTCTAAAGCGACCTGAAACAGGTCTTCTTTTCGTGCTTTATTGATTTCGGACATTTGTAAATTTAGCAAACAACAAGATATATACCCACAAATGCTAAAAATTCGTTTAAATAAATTGTTCCCCAGACGTGAGCTTTGCTTTACAACTCATAAAAACAAGACATCAATAAAACAAAACAGTGAACTTTAACGTTAGCAAAATATACTTTTAAAATAATTAAACTTCATTAAACTTTTAAGAATCTTTAAAATTTAAATTATTTTAATTTAATTTAATTTAATTTTATTTATTTATTATTTTTTTTTGAAAGAAAATATACTTTAAATTACGTGTCATTTAATCAAAACATTATTTTAACTCATATAAAACTAGTACTGAATTGTTGGCAACATTCATAAACAATGTTCTAAATAAGTCAAAACATATCCGAATAATTAAAATGTCAATCAATGTTATTATCATATTATCAAGACAAGACTACGTAATATAGTTTTTTCAATATAACTTTAAAAGAAAAGAAAGTCTTATTTCATAAAAATAAATAAATAAATAAATGCAAAAACTTACTCAATCTGTTTAGAAAATCATATTCAGTGCTACTTCACAATATATCAGGAACTCTAAATTAAATGTTTAAAAATAACTAACAACAGAACACTCAAATAGAATTTCTAATTAAATTCTGTTATCTTGCGAAACCAACAACAAAACAAAAAAGTCCTTCCGGCAATGCCGGGAGGAAGAGGTAGCTTTCATATACTTATATATATATTTATTTATTTTAAAGTAAGTTACATTGTTCAAAAATACTAAGCTCAAATTAGTGGAAATAATCTTATAAAATTAGTGATTTTATGAGATTGAATACTAGTTTTTGTCAAGACTGAATATTAATAGGAATTTTTAGAAATTAGTCATCTTTTATTCAACCTGGTTTTATTTTAAGCGATTTAGAGAGTCACCAAATTCCACGATATAATAAAGTGTATACCATTTTAAAGCAGCATTGTGGATCGTTCAGTTCAGACCGTTTCAAAATGTCAGCCATACGCAAAATTCAAAGTGCTATAACTCAATCATTTTTTAAGATATAGACAAAATAAAAAGTGTTCTGGAATTGTTGTTTTAAGTTCTAACACGTAAAAGAAAAATATTTTTCAACTTTTAATTTTTTCGCATTTAATTTTAAATTTCAAATTTTTTAAAAAAATTAAAATGGCCACCATTTTGAAACAAAATGGTGGATGATGCTGGACAACGAACTCGGTCGAGACATTTGTATGTACTATGTACATACCAAGTTTCATTGAAATCGGTTCATAAATGCGTGTTATCACGTGACAAAAATCAGATCGTTTCAAAATGTCAGCCATAAGAAAAATTCAAAGTGCTATAACTCAATCATTTTGTAAGATATAGACAAAATAAAAAGTGTTCTGGAATCTTTGTTTTAAGTTCTAACACGTAAAAGAAAAATATTTTTAAAATTTTGATTTTTTCGCTTTTAAGATTAAATTTAAAATTTTTTTAAAAATTTAAAATGGCCACCATTTTGAAACAAAATGGCGGATGATGCTGCCCAACGAACTCGGTCGAGACATTTGTATGTACTATGTACATACCAAGTTTCATTGAAACCGGTTCACAAATACGCGTGTTATCACGTGACAAAAATCAGATCGTTTCAAAATGTCAGCCATAAGGAAAATTCAAAGTGCTATAACTCAATCATTTTTTAAGATATAGACAAAATAAAAAGTGTTCTGGAATCTTTGTTTTAAGTTCTAACACGTAAAAGAAAAATATTTTTCATCTTTTAATTTTTTCGCATTCAATTTTAAATTTTAAATTTTTTAAAAAATTTAAAATGGCCGCCATTTTGAAACAAAATGGCGGATGATGCTGACCAACGAACTCGGTCTAGACAATTGTATGTACTATGTACATACCAAGTTTCATTCAAATCGGTTCATAAATACGTTAGTTATCGCATGACAAAAATCAGATATATATATATATATATATATATATATATATACATATATATATATGGTTATATATATATATATATATATATGTCAACATTTGAACGGAGGGTGGTTTTGGGGTCTGGGGGTCATGATCGGTGAAAATATACCAAAATTTTCCGGAAGTGGTTTCCTCCGGACGGCTGTAATAGGTAGCTTTTTACTTTTTGTAATGAAAGCTACCTAAAATAATAAACATACGACACTTGAAATAAAAGGTATAAATACTTTTTAATATATTTTTTTTCACTCTTAATTTAATCCCCTGTTTGTAAAAAAAAAAAAGAAAAATAATATCAACGTAAATAAATGCTTATTTCATTATTTATCAACCCTTTTTTTTAATTGTTTTTCTTTTTTATTCGAAGTAAGAAAAGTTGTTATTTAATCAAGCTAAAAATTAAACATGCATGCACAGAATGAAAATTAAACTAAAGAATAAAAATATAAGCATGAGGAGGGAAGGAGAATTACACAATATATAAATGAACTGTAAAATAAATCAATATTAAAAAACTAAAAATAAACTAAAAATATGAAAAATTTTACAAATAGTAAACAAAATATAGACACTTGTGGAAAGAATGCATCCTTTGATAAAAATATGGATCCATTTTAAGAAAGTAACTTGAAGATTAAATAAATATTGTTGAGTTACACCTGCAGGCACAAGAACTGAAAGTTTTTAAAAGCACAGAAAACGTAGAATTCGCCATAATTCCAAACAAATATAAATGGCGTTATCGAAGCAAGATTAAATTCGAGAGCATATATCGCAAACGAATGAGAATGGTGCTTGGCATAAGATTATTCCGTGGAAATTTTTTTTTTACAGATATGAAGAACACATTTCACAAACAAACGAGCAACGAATGCTCGTGCCATTTTCTTGCGTTAAACATGCATGCATTTTTATTTCGTGCATGTTTCACAATTTAAAAAATATATATATCAAGCTTTAGAAGATTCACAAAGATGTGGAACACCTTGGACAGACTTCGCGCCATTTCCTTTTTCCTCTTTCTTTCTTGTAGATAACATATCGCAATTAAAAGCATCAAACATTTGTAGAATTAAGAAGATGTCAGAACAAATCAAACTATTTCCAGGTAAGGGCTCCAGGTTGGGCAGCCATTTTGTAAGAAGTCGTCTTACAAATGTAGAAGAGAAGAAAGAAAGAAGTGATAACTTATCTTAATAAATATCTCGGGACTGCATTCTTCTTTATAAACTTTTTATTACTTGAAAAAAACGACACTCACATATAAAAGACTAACACACACACATTATATACAAATAAAGTTTTTTTACATAATTCTGGCGCACCCCACCATCACAAGATATGAACCACAGTTCACAACCAACATTCGAATATCACTAAGAAAAAAACATTTTTAATAGAACTAGTGTTGCCAGTTTTTTTTAAAGAAAAAATATTACAACTACATTTTTTAATTTAGCAAAACTCAGGTCACGTGCCGCGTGACAGTCTTCTTTTTTTCTTTCTTTTTTTCCTTTGGAATGCGCGTGTTACACTGCGTGTTACTCGTACATAAATTTACTAATAAATAATACGTAATTACTCAACTAATGATATCGATGATGATTGAAAACCCATTGAATTTCAAATTTATTGGGGTTTTTCCGCGTAATTTAATATAGCTTAATATATAGTTTTGATTTTACTATTTTATTTCATAATTTTATTTATTTTATTATTAATTAAGCTTTTGATTTTATTATTTAATCAATAAATATGCATGGTTCGTTTAAAAGGAGTAACATAAAAAATTTGGAATATCCTGACCCTGTATTTAAATTTTACACTGTTAAAAATTTTTCTTAATTTACGAAAATGTACTATAATATGAACAAATATATGCAAGAGTCACCCAAGGTTCCATAAAGCGTTCCTTTATATTTAGAAACGTCACAAAACAATAATCTTTAAAATTTAAATAAGAATTTAAAAAATATTTCTATATTAGTTGCCTGTATATCCCGAAAACTTTTTTGAGTAGCTCTTATAGTGCTTTCACCAGTTATCCCAGAAAACCGTCTTTTCGGATGTCTGAGGTATTAAGTAAATATTTTCATGTTCGAAAAATATGTTTAATAGAAAAACATACAGAGTTAACAATATTAACATTAACATAATCAATAATGTGGATGCTATATGAGGTCTCAAGTAAATATTTTCATGTTTGGAAAATACGTTTAACTGAGAATCATACAAAAGAAACAATATTAGCCATTAAATTAAAATTAATAATGCGGAATCTATGAGGTCTCAAGTAAATATTTTCACGTTCAACAAATATGCTCAAATGAAAAACATAGAAAATTAACAATATTAACATTAGTATTAAAATTAATAATGCGGATACTATGAGGTCTGAAGAAAATATTTTTATGTTTGGCAAATATGTTTAATAGAAAAACATAAGGAATTAACAATAATAACATTAACTTAATGAATAATGCGGATGCTATATGAGGTCTCAAGTAAATATTTTAATGTTCGACAAATATCTTTAACTGAAAATCATACAAAACTAACAATATTAGCCATTAAATTAAAATTAACAGTGCGGATGCTATGAGGTCTTTAGAAAATATTTTCATGTCCGGCAAATATGTTTAACTGAAAAACATACAGAATTAACAATATTAACATTAATATTAAAATCAATAAAGCGGATGCTATGAGGGCTGAAGAAAATATTTTGATGTCAGGCAAATATGCTTAACTGAAAATTATGCAGAATTAACAATATTAACATTAATATTAAAATCAATAAATTTGATGCTATGATGTCTAAAGAAAATATTTTCCTGTCCGGCAAATGTGCTTAACTGAAAATCATACATAATTAACAATATTAACGGTAATATTGAAATCAATAATGCGGATGCTATCAGGTTTCAAGTAATTTGTTTCATGTTCTTCAAATATGTTTAACTGAAAAACATACAAAATTAACAGTATCAGCCATTAAATTAAAGTTAATAACGCGGATGCTATGACATCTGAAGAAAATATTTTCATGTCCCTAAAATGTGTTTAACTGAGAAACATACAGAATTAACAATATTAGACATTAAATTAAAATTAATAATGCGGATGCTATGAGGTCTGAAGAAAATATTTTGATGTCCGGCAAATATGCTAAACTGAAAAACATACAGAATTAACAATATTAACGGTAATATTGAAATCAATAATACGGATGCTATGAGGTCTCAAGTAATTTGTTTCATGTTCTTCAAGTATGTTTAACTGAGAAACATACAAAATTAACAATATTAGACATTAAATTAAAATTAATAATGCGGATGCTATGAGGTCTGAAGAAAATATTTTCATGTCCGCCAAATATGCTTAACTTAAAAACATACAGAATTAACAATATTAACTGTAATATTGAAATAAAAAAATTTGATGCTATGATGTTTGAAGAAAATATTTTCACGTCCGGCAAATATGCTTAACTATAAAACATATAGAATTAACAATATTAACTGTAATATTGAAATCAATAATACGGATGCTATGAGGTCTCAAGTAATTTGTTTCATGTTCTTCAAATATGTTTAACTGAAAAACAAACAAAATTAACAGTATCAGCCATTAAATTAAAGTTAATAACGCGGATGCTATGACATCTGAAGAAAATATTTTCATGTCCCTAAAATGTGTTTAACTGAGAAACATACAGAATTAACAATATTAACATTAATATTAAAATTAATAATGCAGATGCTATGAGGTCTGAAGAAAATATTTTGATGTCCGGCAAATATGCTAAACTGAAAAACATACAGAATTAACAATATTAACGGTAATATTGAAATCAATAATACGGATGCTATGAGGTCTCAAGTAATTTGTTTCATGTTCTTCAAGTATGTTTAACTGAAAAACATACAAAATTAACAATATTGGACATTAAATTAAAATTAATAATGCAGATGTCATGAGGTCTCAAGTAAATATTTTCATGCTCGAAAAATATTTTTAACTGAAAAACATACAGAATTAACAATATTAACTGTAATATTGAAATCAAAAAATTTGATGCTATGATGTTTGAAGAAAATATTTTCACGTCCGGCAAATATGCTTAACTATAAAACATATAGAATTAACAATATTAACTGTAATATTGAAATCAATAATACGGATGCTATGAGGTCTCAAGTAATTTGTTTCATGTTCTTCAAATATGTTTAACAGAAAAACATACAAAATTAACAATATTAATGATAACAATAAAATCAATAATGCAGATGTCATGAGGTCTCAAGTAAATATTTTCATGTTCGAAAAACATGTTTAACTGAAAAACATACAGAATTAACAATATTAACTTTTATAATTAAAGATAATAACGTGGATAGTATGAGGTTTGAGAGAATATATTCTTTGGAGATTTAACTAATGGCTCTTCAACGCTAAGTATGTAAAAAAAAATTCTGTTCGTTTTAGGAACCCGTAAGACATGGTGACGTCACTGCAACGTCGTTGTGAAGTCACTTTGTGACCATTGATTGTTGATATGACGTCACGTGACGTCGATGTGAAGTTACAGTTACTAAAAAGTGAAGTCGTTATGGCCGTTTTAGAGCTTTTTTGTGACGTCACATTGTGACCACTTTGTGAAGTCACAATGTGACCGATTTGTGAAAAGTGTGTCATTTGTGACTACTGTGACATTAACATTGTGACGAAACTGTGACAAAAGCGACGATATTTAAATTGCCAGAAACATGTTTTTTTAAAGTAAATGACATGTTTTGAAGGATATTTGTAATTTTCTAAAAATTTTTAAGAAAGTCACATCTCAGTCACAATGTGACGTCACTGAGTGGTGGCATTTTCGTCACAGATGTGATGTGACCAAAGTGACTCACAGTGACGTCACTGTGACCATGCATGTTATGAGGGAATATCGCCAGCCCTTCTCTCTGGCTAGAATAAAAAATTCTTTTCCTGAAAGACTTTATGCTTTTTGTGTTAAATTCAGCATTTCGGGATTGAAACTTTTGGGTTATTGTGAGTGATTCAATGAGATATTACTAAATCCGGCCTTATACCATATTTTCAGACTTTTGCAATATTTAAACTTTTTAATGTACTATTTTTAGTACTTTAATTTTTTATGTTTTTAATACTTTTAATATTTTAACAAATAAACCCAATTCTACAAACTCCCTGATAGAGATCTCAAATAAATATTTTCATGTTCGGCAAATATGTTTAACTGAAAAAAATACAGAATTAACAATAATAACATTAACATTAAAATCAATAAAGCGGATTCTATGAGGTCTTAAGTAAATATTTTCGTGTTCGGCTAATATGTTTAACTGAAAAAAAAATACAAAATTAATAATAATAACATTAACATTAAAATCAATAAAGCGGATTCTATGAGGTCTCAAGTAAATATTTTCGTGTTCGGCAAATATGCTTAACGGAAAAAAAAAATCAGAAATAACAATATTAACATTAACATTAACAATGCGGATGTTATGAGTTTTCAAATAAATATTTTAGAAAAATATGTTTAATTGAAAAATGTAGAAAATTACCAATATTACCAATAACATTAAAATTAATATTTTTGTGTTACAACTACGGGTACAGTTTCAATTATGCAGCTGAAAATGTTTAGTTGAGGTCTGACAACATAAAAAAAAACTAAATTTTTCGGGTATCAACTGATTATTGCAAAAGGTACTTCAAAATGCTTCTGAAAGTTATGAACAGTTAATAAAAATATATTTTAATAGATTCTTGTTCAAATCTCGAAAATGAATTGTTTTCTGAGGCTTCTCAAGATAAAGGAACGCTTTGTGGAATATTGGGTGTCTTGGAATCGGATATCGATTATTTTCGTTAATGATATAGTGTATTTTCTTAGTTTAAAAAACATTTTTTTAAGTGTACCGTTTTAATTATAATATTTTCGGTAAAATATTTCGATTACATTATGGTATACGGGAAAAATATTATGGAGGATATTTTAATGACATTATGCCATTTCATGTGTATTGAAATTGATATAAAACACTGCATTTCACTTTGATCACGTTAATACGGAGCATTCATAGCACTTTTTTAAATTAATTTACAGGGACATACATAATAAATCGGTTACAGTACTGTCTTTGCGTAATAATTTCTGGTGAGTATGTATTGAAATTCATTATGCGTTTTTAAATTTAATTAGCTTTTTGCATATTACTCTTTATATTTAAATTATATACCTCATATACAGGTCTGCACAAAAGTATTCGCATACCATTCTTCTTATTAGAAAAAAAATCTGAAGGGGAATTTTCAACTGAAATATATGTGTCTCTTAACCTTTTCGCGACGGGAGCCATTTACGAAATTTTTAACGTTTTGTTACCGGTTTTTAAAAATAGAAAATTGTAGGGGAGAGGGGGTTTGTGTGAACAGAAATTTTTAATTTAATTTCATAAAATTCTATGAGCGTTTTTAAAATTTCGCAACCCTTTCAAATTGAATAATGATATTTTCTGTTTATTAATATACAGGAAAGATGATGATAAATACAGTTAAGCAAGAAGAAAATTGGCAGTTTTTAACATTGATCCATGTGTCCACACTAACCCCTACAAGGGGTTAGTGTGGACAAAACCAAAATATGTTATATATGTTAATAATGTATATTCTATTTTATTGAATTAATTTAAAATTAAGGCTAAATTAATCCTCTATAAATGTAAAACAGGTGAATTTAAACAAAAAAATAGCAAAAGAAAAAATTTCAAATTTCTGTTTGAAATGATTTGATGAAAATTTCAATACATATCCTTATTTATATGGAAAATAGTGTTATTTGATGTTTAATATAGTAATTACATTCGTAAGTAAACATACTTTCAGTAAATCTTTACATTATAATAAGTTTAGTACTTAAAATACAAATTATGCAGTAGAATAAGCTGTCTACACAAAACCCTAGTAGTGTGTCTACACTAACCCCATGCTAACATTGTGAAGTTATTCTTCAGTTATACTCATTTAACGAATTTAATATCTTAATGAAAGTTATAGAAATAAAGAAGACAGTTTACACTTGTTTTATAGCAACTCTTTTATTGGATTCTAAATTTAAATTCCTTTATGCTGCAAAAATGAAAAAGAAATCGTATTTTTACTTTTCATGCATGAAATTAAACTTCTTGCAACTATTCAAAAACTTTTTAACCCTTTGCAACTAAATTTTTGCTTAGTAAGGAGTATAAAGTTGTCAGTTTATGTAAATTTTTGGTAATTTTTTCTACATTATTTAAATTGTTATTTTGTCTACACTAACCCTTTGTCCACACTAACCCCCCTTCTCCCCTACCTCATAGAATCGAGAAAATGCTCCGATAAAATAAGGTAAATTTTGCGGTTAAATTTTACTGGTGGGAATAAACAAGGATTCTTAAGCCTTTTTTCGGCACGTATACGTGTCGCTCGTCCGCAAGGGGTTAAATGAACTAAATTTTGGAATGCATGTTGTTAAAAGATACAAATGCTTGTATCATATACACGGCTGCTAGAAAAGTAGTATAATTTTTCGATTGAGGCTTGGAACAGTTTAAATTCGGTTTTGAAATGAGTTATACGTTTCATTAAGGTAAAATGATACGCAATATATTAATCTTTTAAGCGGTGCAGTTTTGTTATATTATTCCGAATGTGTTATAAAGTTCTTCATAATCTATGCTTAACGCCCTGATTTTCCTTTCTTGTTTTTACAACGTATCTAACAAGGAAGGTGTCCATACTGGGCATACTCAGATTTTTTTTAAACAAAAAATACTAATTTAACTACTCATGTATGTAATAAAGGATGAGTGAAAATTAGCAGCGGAATTGCAGTAGAAAATATGTAAATAAATAAAATACTTTCGAATATTTAGGGTGAAAAGACGAAATTGTCACACGGTTTGGCGAGCAGTACTTTTCCCCGCCAAAAGAAACGATTTTAATGCAACGGAAATCTTATGGATTTTTAGAATCCGTGTAAATGGTATTTTGTGAATTTAAACATGAGCAATGAGAGAGTTTAATATATTATATACAATTATATATATTATTTGTTGCTGTAGTTATTTAATTTACCTCTTACAAAAATATTTTTATACATAAAAAAATCTTTAAAATTATTTTCATACATTTAAGCGTATTCAAAAATAAAAGCCAATTGTTTCCATAGCAACAAAATCGAATTGACAATGCTTAATTGTACTTTGAACTTGAAACAATTTTAATTAATTTAAACTTCGTTTTAAATCTCAAATTTTGATGGTTAAATTTGAATATAAATACATCTAAATATCAATATAAAAAATTATACTTAAAACAAACTAAAGCTGAAAAAACCAAAGATTTTTAATTTATCAAAACACGTTGAACATGAAACGTTTTTCCTTTAAAATGGATTTGACATAAAAAAAAAAACATTTTTTGAAATTGCTTTTCATCACCAACCGATGATAAATCGCCAAATAACGAAATTTTCATTATTTATTTATGGGCAGGGTACGGAGGTTTCGCCGAAATTTTTTTATCAACGTATATATCCTCATGAGAAGAACATTCTGTAATTTTTTCAGATTTTTCGGAGTATGTCCGTATGGAGACCTTCCTTGTAAGCCATTAAAGATATTTTTCTACAGGATTATTACATTCAACAAACATTAAGAATTATCCTCTATGAATAGAAATTAAAAGAATTTAGAGCATGCAAGCATTAAACCTTTGTGGATTAATCAATTCTTCGGATAATAATGAGCGCTGCTTCTAAGAAAATTATTTTCGCTAAAGAACACTCGAACGCACCGAAACAAATAATACGTTTTGTATCATTTCAAAGAGATTTACGCCTTAAAACTTGTTTTATTATCTCTTCGGCTGTAAATTAAAGTCTTTGTTATTCTTCAAAATATAAAATAAGTATTTCAATTGTCAAACTTATCAGAAATATTCTTGAGTAAATAAAATCTTAAAAGATGCTTGAATAAATAAAGAAAAAACATCTGTAGAACTGTCAAGAAGCAAAATTAATTATAAATTAAGAAATAAAAATTGAACAAATTACTAATGTCTTAGGAAAAATGATTTTTCAAAGTCTAAAATTTAAGATTTATAAATACAGTCGAGTTTCTATGTAACGAAATCCATCGTTCAGACAAAAAATTCGTTATATAGAAAAATTCGTTGAATAGAGAACGGCAAAATATTTGTCATTTAACGTTTAAATTTTTAAATAGAATTGTTTTTGAGGTGTTTAATTAAGTTTTTGAAATATTTAATTGAATTTTTTTCAGAATCTCAAAATTTTAAAATTATTACGTTATTAGGGTGAGTTTTGTTAGAACTAGAAGCGATTTTATGCAAGTGCAGTGGAAGATAACACCATCAAAGATGATATTTAGTAACAATTCTTCATTCAGATGATCTCTCATAACAAAAAATACTCCGAGTCGACACAAACAACAAACATCCTCTCTAAACTCTAAAAGTAATGAGAGTTAATTTAGGTAGATGAAAACCCGCTGAAAAAGGACCTTTTCTGCAATTCCCCCTTATTCCTGCGTTACTATCCAAACAAAGAAACAAACACCATTTTAAAGACAATAATGGAATAGTTTTATCTTTTAGGATGTTTTGCAATAGTTGCAAATCGCTCCACTAGCAAGCAAATGTTTTGATCTTTTCCAAGAACGCATGCTCATCTTAGCTAAAACAAAGTTAAGCGTAACCATGCAAAAAGACGTTTTTATTGGGAGGGGGGGGGGGTTGAATGCCTTTTTTGGACATGAAGAATAAGGTAGAGGAATGTAGCTACGAAACATAAACCAGAAATCAACGAAAAGAAATTATTCTACAAATAATTTTAAGTGTTTTCTTAAATTATGATAATATTTCATAATTGATTAATTGATTAATTAAATTATATTTCTTAAATTTTCGAAAAAAATCGTTAAATGGAATATATATTTCGCTATATAGAGATTATTTCTAATGTAATCATAAAGAAAATTGACCGTTCCTATAAAAAATTCGTTAAATAGAGAAGTTCGTTGGATGGAGTTTCGTTATAGAGAGACTCGACTGTGTTTTTATATTTTAAAAAAGTTATTTTCCTCATTCTTTTTGTAAACCATACATGTTTTACTTTAGAGTTAAAATTAAAAATTAGTCGTTGGGGGCCACCCTAATACTTACCCATCATGGATATGTATATGAAAATAAAACATGTGAAAACTATTCATACAATGCATTTCAATTCATAAACAAAATTTAAATATTGTTAATATACATAGTAATGCTATATTAAAGAACTGCTGATGTACCAATTTCGACACATTATATAAAACGCCAAACTACTCAAGTAGTACCGAACTGCGTAAAAAAAACATCCTTATAACTCCGAAAATAATAATTCTATTAACTAACTATTAACTGCGTCGGATTAAGCGTCTCATTTCCAAATAAAATATACCTCTGGATTGAAATTTGAATGAAATACAGGGTTATGAAAAATCGAAGAGTGTGGAAAACAGGATTACGAATATCTCGGCAACTAATAATCCGATCGACTTCGTTCTATATGCAAAATGTGTGTTATTTTATTGCCTTTTACGTCCATTCCTCAGAACAAAAAAAAAGTCGAAAATTTTTATATACCATTCATCAGAACGAATTTTTCGAGAGTCCGAAAAAAATTGTTCCGGATAATCGAGGTTGCTAATATTAAATAGGCTTTGTCCCATTCTTACATACTAACTACATACAAAATTTCAAGTCTCTATCTCAATTCGTTTACAGACAAACAGACAGACAGACAGACAGACGGACGGCAAATTTTTTTTTCTAAAAATATGTTTTTTGGAATCTTCAGTATCTGAAACGTGTAAATCCGTCATAAAAAATTTTTCGATTTTCAAAACGATTGCAAGACTTACCCTATTCTACGTATGATGGGTAAGTAAAAGGCGAAACATCACGAAGAGTTTATCATTTATACAAACATTTTCCTTCAGAAGAATTTATTAATTTTTTGAAAACAAAACGAACAGGTGATAGTGTTTCTTTCTTTCTGAATTCATTTATTTTTTATATATAGTTATAGCTATACTATCTATGTATCTATATTATAAAGGCCAAACGTATGTGTGCGTAACGCATACGTCATTTTGCGCATGGCAACACTTTCAAATTTTAAATGAAACTACGGTATTGCAATTTCTGCTACTACAAATTTTTATACTTCTAAATATCTTACATTTTCAATTTTTATACCATCGTGTAGGGAAAAAGTGTACCTTTAAATGATAATTTTTTGAAAGCTGTATCTTAATTTTTTTTTTAAATATTAATTTTTTAGTAGTTTTTAATACCGCTTTTGTAATCGTGGCAACAGGATTACTCAATTTCTATTAAAAGCAAAGGAAAAAAAAGGGAAGAAATTGATTACTGTATCTTTATATTGCCATTTTCTCATTAAAAGTACAAAAAAAAAATGGAAAATTAAATATCTTCTATTATAAAACTCGGTGACATTTGATTTCATTTAGAAAATTTTATTTATACATAAAAGAATATCAACAGTTTAATATCTATTTCAGCTAATATCATTTAGACTTCAAATTTTGAATCAAAATTATCAAATTAAAATGCCATTTTTTTTCTGAAAAGGTGAATACAGATACGAAATGTGCATTTATAAATTTTGATACGATTAAAAAGATGCCAGGTTTAGATTTCACGGGAAAAAATTCTATGATTGAGTCAAAGTTGAATAAATGTTGTATTTTTTTTTTTTTTTTTCATTTTGGAATACTAGCATAAGCCCTAAATTGATAACTTTATCATAATAACAGATCTTTATTATTTTACTACTTACATGTACGATTAAAGTTTAATTTTAACAATTTCTACAACTGAGTTTTATAGAATTTTGTTAATTTGAAGTTGAATATCATTTGTTCAAGAGTTAGACTTACCAATATAAAATGCTGTTTTTACTATACTAATTTTGTAGCTTTATTATAAATAAATAAAATAGTTCATTTTTATACATTTTTTATCGTCGAAATTCGACGGGTTCTACCTTGTATATTATAAAGGAGAAACATATGTGTGTGTAACGATACGTCCTTCTACGAATGGCAACACATTCAATTTTCAAATGAAATTTCATTTTTACGGTTTTCTGGACTGCAATTTTTTTAACTTCTAAACGTCTCACATTTTCAATTTTTACATCATTTTATGGGGAAAAAATGAACAATTTCATAAAATTTGTTTGAAAGTTGTATTTCAACGTGGTTTTGAGTTATTAATTTTTTTTATAGTTTTTAATACTTTTTCTCTTTGTGGCAACAGATGTATTCCAAAAATGCGGCCACCACAAGGATCGAGATATGTCTCACACTTAACAAAAAAGTTAGACAATTTTTTTAACCTAATAAAATATTATCTGTATCCTGTACAGGAAAAAATGTAAGTCTATAAAATCAGTTTTTGTAAAACTACAGAAATCTGTATCATTTACAAAAGAATCTTCTAAAAATACAGTAATCGTACGAAAGTGTGATCTGTAAATTCGGTATCAGTTATGTAAAAAGTTCTAGGCAAACAAGTTTTCTAAAATATTCTTTGTAACCTTACAGATTTTTTGATTTTCGGTGCAAAAGTGTAACTGTTACATGGATTTTTATTGTTGAAGTTATGTAAAAAGCTCTAGGAATCCCAATTTCCTACGACAGTTTTAGTAACGTTGCATATAACTTTATTTTCGACCCCGAACAACAACCATTTTCCAAATAATTAAGAATATAAGTAATAAAGAATATGCACCTACTTTTGTAATGTTAGCAATAATTTATAGTTTTGTAATATTCTGATAAATATCACATTATTTTGTTTTCCATTATATTTTTCACTAAATACATTTTAAAACAGTTCTATTACCCAACATTGAAAAAAACATCAGTACTATTTCTTTATATGAAAAGAAGACACGTTTTTCATATTTATTTTAAGATTTTATAGCAGTTTCTCTAAAAATCATCCTTTTTAAAAGGAGGTATCTGAACGATTTGTTTTACGCTTTAAAACATGAAACACAACTTCGATATAAATTACATTTAATGCTCTTTTATCTATACATAAAAGTTGAATTTATGTAGCTATCTCATACATTTTATTTTTGTGTATGTTATCACGTAAGAAACGATTATGTCGAAATTAAACATTTGTACACGTGCAGGATTATTTAAATCAAAGAGGTATATTTTGATCGTCCTAACAAGCAAACAAAATATATTAATTCACTGAACCTTTCTCGACGTTGCAATTCAATGCAAACCAAAGGCGTCTCTCTCTCTCTCTCTCTCTCTCTTTTTTTTAATTATTAAAACTATGATTAGAGTGAGATTTATCCCAGTGCGTGTGCTTACGGGTTAAAATAATTCATAAAATATTACATATTAATTTGGAATTTCAAGATATTTGTAAGATTGAGAAAAAAAGGACAAATTTGATTTTGCATTTTAAAAAATATTCCGTTTAATTTAATTGCGAAATTTTTGTATGGCTATGAACAATAATAATAAATTCAGGTATGTAAACAAATTAAGAAAAAACAATTTATAAAAGATTCTTCGAATTTAAGGGGACCAGGAAAGCCCTATCTCCGCCATGTTAAATTCATCAACTTTATGTACCTTTTTCTCAGAAATGAAGAAAGATATGGTTATGAAATTTTTATGGTAGTTAGAAAAACATGTTTTACATACTTTAACAGGCCATTTTTTTCTGAGTAAAATTAAAAAATTATTATTAATTTTTTACTGAAAATCACTTTTAAATTTGCATTTTTGGTGGAATTTCACCCCCTAAAATAAAAACTATTCAACATATCATCAAATCCTTGTGTTAAAGTATGTAATATAACATAATATATGTGTCATTAAAAAATTGAGTTTTTAAGTTTCATAGATATTAAGAAAAAGGAACACGAACCTGAAAAATCCATGTTTTGAGAAAAACAGATTTAAAGATTAAATTATAATTTTTATTGGTAGTGATAAGAAAAATTTAATGAAATTCTCATTTATATGAAGGATCATCACCTTCTTCAATTTCATACGACTCTTCAAGTTTCCTTTTTTGAAATTTATTTCTAATTTTGGCTTTTTTGTGATATTCGGATAATTTTCGCTCTCTGTCGGTAACACGTTCATTATCCAGATTCTTCATAGTTTTGACACAGTGGTGACCAGGGTTAATTCCAATTTTGGATAATGTAAGGCACTTTGTTACATTTCCTGCATTAAAGCAAGAAACAGCATCAAAAACTCCAAATTTTAAAGTTTCAATGGTCACAAACACATTTTTTGGCACACGGGTGTGCCAAAATTTTCATTGGCTGAAACTGAATTTTTTTTTTGAACCGGTTCGAACTACGTCACTTCATCCAGTTTCAGCCAATCAAAATACAGAACTTTACTGAGCCAATTTAACATTTAACGGCTCGTGCTAACTGAGGCTCCATGAGGGAAGAGCGGTTTGTTTACATTCGCCAGCTCTTTAAATGACGCGTAAGCATTGAAGTGCTTTGAGAAAGAATGTGAAATTCTAACACTTCTGTTTCGTGGATATACAAGTGTGATACATCGTTGGAAAGATAAAAGTTTAATTTATTTAATGCAATAAAAAAATAAAAATCGATTTTTTGGTCGAATTTTGCTTACCTGGTCCCCTTAAAAAGAACTTTCTAAAGAACTTTCTTACTACACTAGACATATTGACATAGTTATAAATTACTTCTAAACGTAAGAAATATAAGCTATAAATAGAGATTATGCAGGAATCACAAGAAATTAAAGTATGGAAAATTATAAACTTTCTGAATTAATGCACCGTATTCCGGTAATAGTGTGCCTGATTCTTGAAAATCCTTTTGATCTTAGCACACCCGAAAGCACGAAAATAATTCATATACATTTGGAGTATTTCAAAGAGTTTTCTGTTTTAAAATTTTCTTTAGTGCTTCTTAAGTTGTAAATTAGAATCTTTATCGGTACATTTCAAATTGAAAAACAAGTATTTTAATCGACTTATTTATCAAAAATATTCTTGAGTGGGTAACCAATCGTAAACTCAAATTGAATAGTCAAGAAAGGAAATTATTTTTAATGGAACACATAAAATATCAGTTATTTATTTGACTTTTGCATATAATTGTAACTTTGAAACGAATACGAATGAAATTGATTGCACAAGAGCATGCTACATTTAAAATATTAGTGAAAGTTTTATATTTCTATACTGCAAATTTGTGAAACCCTTTTACAACAGTAATTGAACACAATAATTGACACAATAAAATCGTTTTTGATTGTCTTGTGAAGGTTTTGTACCGGGGAAAAATCGTTCGAAAAGTGGGTTTAAAAACTACATAACTTTTCCAGAAATGCATATGCAGATGCATGAATTTCCAGATTTTTTTTTATTTATTAGCAATATTAATCAACTAACGCAGTAATCTCCTGATTTTTTTTTTATAACACAAACTGTCTCTTATTTCCTTTTACTTACCCATCATACGTAGTATAGGGTAAGTCTTGCAATCGTTTTGAAAATCGAAAATTTTTTTTGACGGATTTACACGTTTTAGATAGTGGAGATTCCGAAACACATATTTTTAGAAAAAAATTTTTGCCGTCCGTCTGTCTGTCTGTCTGTCTGTCAGTCTGTCTGTCTGTAAACGCTCTATCTCCCGAACAAATTGAGATAGAGACTTGAAATTTTGTATGTAGTTAGTATGTAAGAATGGGACGAACCCTATTTAATATCAGTAACCTCGATTATCCGGAACTATTTTTTTCGGACTCTCGAAAAATTCGTTCTGATGAAAGGAATACAAAAATTTTCGAATTTTTTTATTTTAAGGAGTGGACGTAAAAGGCAATAAAATAACACAAATTTTGCATAAAGAACAAAGTCGATCGGATTATTAGTTGCCGAGATATGTGTAATCCTGTTTTTCACATTCTTCGATTTTTCATGACCCTGTATTTCATTCAAATTTCAATTCAAAGATATATTTTAATAGGAAATAAGATGTTTAATCCGACGCAGTAAATTGTTAGATAGTATGATTATTATTTTTGGAGTTATAAGGATGTTTCTTTTACGCAATCCGGTACTACTTGAGTATTTTGGCGTTTTATGTAATTTGTAGAAATTGGCTCATCAGCAATTCATTAATAGAGCATTACTGTGTATATTAAAACTATTTAAATATGCGTTTAAATTTTATTTTGGAATTGCGATGCATTCTATTAATAGTTTACATGCGTTTTATTTTCATATTTTATAGAATGCATATCCATGATGGGTAAGTATTACGGTGGCCCCCCAACGACTAGTTTAAAAATGTGTTATTTTAAAGTCACCATGTCGAAAGTGTTTTACATTTGTTGTTTTATTGTGTTCTAAATTATGTGTTGTTTACAATGTTTTGTTAATTTGACGACAAAGTAATGTACAAACCAACATTATTTAAAGAAAAGTATTTTTACCAACACAATTTCCAGTACTGTTGTAACACAATTAATGAAAATAAACGTGTTCTACGAATAGAATGCATTTCTAGCTAGCAATTTTTTCTCAACATATTAAGATACATTTATAGATAGCAAAACTTTTTACAACATATTAAGAATACAACCACAACACAAAAAAATGTTTTAATGTATATAAAGTTTTCCAATTCACAACATACTAATATGTTGTAAATTTGGTGACAAAAAGTGTCGTAAAATAGGTTTTAGTAGGAAAATACATAAATCTCTGTGCTTACTAAAACCGCACACTGTAATATATATGTACAGGGTGATTCAAAATAACGTGGACTAAATGATATGACAAATCAAGCATACAACAAGGATACAAAATCACATAGGAGCATAGGGTCGCAAACTAATTATTGAGTCACAAATACAGGGTGTTCTCATTCTAGCTACACCCAGTTCGAAAGTAATAATATAAACAAAAATATAAGAAAATAAAAACATTATAATGAAAATGAACGATACGTACATTCTTTTGTGTGAAATGTGATAACGTTACGAAAGGATTTGGAAAAACATATTTCTCAAACAATCGATTATACCGCGTAAACTGATTATCACACTCAAAAATGTGAGGTGCCAAGTGAGTATTGCTGATGCGCATAATGCAAACTTCTACCACTTTTGTTCAGTGTTGCCAGATGGGCTACTTTTTTAAAATTCAGATTCTTGAATGGCACCACTTTTTTGTAATGACAAAATGCGTCTTATTTAATGACGGATTAATATAGGCGAAAACAAAGGGTATTTTTACCTTTCAAAAAAGTGGTGCCAATAAAGAAATCTTAATTTAAAAAAAATACGTGTGGCACTTGGGGACTGCCGCGGTAAAGCTATTGTATAGCGTTTTTTTATCAACTTATGCAATTATAATTATTTATATATTTTTTATTTATGCAGTTTTTCTTTTATTGTCTTTGATATTAATTCAAGTTACACTTTTTGAGCGTGATGACCGATAACAATTTTTTTTCTTTTATTGAATTAATGAGAATTAGTTCAATAAAAAAAAATCGTTTAAAATATTTTTATTATCTTACAATACATGTAGGTTAATCATGAATTTTTATCGTTGACTCTATACGTTTATGGTAGCTTAAATAAAAAACATAAGTTTGAGACTTGATATTCTCAAGATATCTGAAAAATACCGCGTCATGTTTGCCGAAGTCTACCGAAGGATACCGTGCCGAAGTCTGCACAACTGAAGCGATGTTAGCCGGAGTGTTAGGTTTTTTTTCTCGTTACGGAATTTCTAGATTATTTCGCCGCGCTCAAAACCCACGATAAAAGCTATGGAATACCTTAATAAATTACCAAACAAAATTTGGCCGCACTACGAAAATTAGATCGCGAGTTATAAGCATTTTAAATTTTTCGACCCTCACCGTGGGGGGGGGGGTCTCCTGTCTCCAAAAATTAAAACTGTCTCATAATAAATTACCAAACAAAATATGGCCGCGATACGAAAATTCGATTGCGAGTTATAAGAATTTTAAATTTTTCGACCCTCACCGTGTGGGGGGGGGGTCTCTTGTTACCAAAAATAAAAACTGTCTCATAATAAATTACCAAACAAAATATGGCATCGATACGAAAATTCGATTGCGAGTTATAAGCATTTTAAATTTTTCGACCCTCACCTTGGGGGGGGGGTCTCCTGTCACCAAAAATTAAAACTCTCTCATAATAAATTACCAAAGAAAATATGGCCGCGCTACGAAAGTTAGATCGCGAGTTATAAGCATTTTAAATTTTTCGACCCTCACCGTGGGGGGTCTCCTGTCACCAAAAATTAACACTGTCTCATAATAAATTACCAAACAAAATTTGGCCGCACTACGAAAATTAGATCGCGAGTTATAAGCATTTTAAATTTTTTAACCCTCACCATGGGGGATTTCCTGTCACCAGAAATTAACACTGTCTCATAATAAATTATTAAACAAAATATGGCCGCGCTACGAAAATTCGATTGCGAGTTATAAGCATTTTAAATTTTTCGACCCTCACCGTGGGGGGGGGGGTCTCCTGTCACCAAAATTTAAAACTGTCTCATAATAAATTACCAAAGAAAATATGGCCGCGCTATGAAAGTTAGATCGCGAGTCATAAGCATTTTAAATTTTTCGACCGTCGCCGTGGGGGGTCTCCTGTCACCAAAAATTAACACTGTCTCATAATAAATTACCAAACAAAATTTCGCAGCGCTACAAAAATTAGATCGCGAGTTATAAGCATTTAAAATTTTTCGATCCTCACCATTGGCCGGGACTCCAATCACCAAAAGCTACAATATCCTACCTTATTTTATCTTAAGACGATTCTTTTCTATACACATTCTATCAGGAATTTTTATTATTGAAACTATAGATTTATAGTAACTGAAATAAGAAATATAAGTTTGAGACTTGATATCCTCTAAATATATGAAAAAGTAGCCCACTGGCAACAGTGCTTTTGTTGGGTGTTATCACATTTAAAACAAAGGTGAGAATGTCTGATAAATGTTTATTATAATATACTTCAGTTTTGTGAAATTTATTACCATCAACCCAGATTTAATTAGGATAAGACACCCTGTATTTGTGATTCAATAAGTGGTTTGCGGCCCTATGTTCCTATGTTGTCCACGTTTTTTTTAATCACCCTGTATATATATATGTATATGTGTGTGTGTGTACATTTTCAAAACTATTTTTTTGTAAAGGTACAGAAACCTGCACCATTAGTAAGTTTTATTTGTAATAGTGTATTATTACATGGACTTTTGTAGTTACATGAAAAACTCTATTCATCCAAGCTTCCTAAAAAATTCTTATCGACCTAACAGATTTTTAGGTGCGTTGGTAATTATGTAAATACGTAGCACCTGTAGTCGCCGTTCAGTCCGTCAGTCTGTCCATCCATCTGCCCGCATATAGAAGAGTAGAAACCACCTAATCGAATCATTTGAAATTTAAAATCTCTAATCATTTCATAATTTTGCCGAGTCATTTCAAATTTTGTGAAAATCGGATATCCATCCGATTTAATTAGTATTCCCTTACATTACACCAATCTGGAAAATTAGTTTCGAGAGAATTTTTACGGTGTTACACTCGTTCGAGTATTATAAAACTGATATGCATATATGAAGTATATACTAAAATATACATTCTGTACAATCTGCGGTTCAAAAAATACTTGTTATTAGTTTATAGGTATGCAAAAAGGTATTCCATTGCATAATGGTATAGCGGGTAACATTTTTGGGACGCGTTTTAATAATATTAGAATATTTCAAATTCATTTAAATGATGTACGTTGCTGAGGTTTGCTACAAGCTACTTCCTGTATAATAGAAATCAGACAGGATTTACAGGGAAACACAAAAATTTCGGATACTCTACTGTATCCGCAATACTATATTGTATACTATTAAACTAAGATCTGAATAGTTTTAAAACTTCTTTATAGCACGAACACTACTCATTTGCTACGCTTGACATGCAGCTTGTTGTTGTTCGTGGCGTTGTTATTATTGTCGTTACATAAAAAAATCATCATCCCGGTTTCATGGAAAATTCACAGTAACTTTATAGTTTTTTTTTTTTTTTTTTTTTTTTTTTTTTTTTTTTTTTTGCAGTGTACATGATTTGAAAAAAAATAAGCTACGAAAAACGCAATTAAGATAAACATTGCATAAAGGACGCTTCATAACATAAAACGAAAATCTTTTTTCATAAACTTTATGCATTTGTATAGTTGTAAATTAGTTTTAAACACTAAAATCTAAATCTAATCACTTTATCTACACTGTAAAAAAATCTGTAAAGGTACTAAACTTTTTCTAGGAAACTGGGATTCCAAGAACTTTTCCTGTAACGGTAACAGCAAAAATTCAAGTTTCAGAATCCGTTACATGGATTTTTCCTGTTACCGTTACATGAAAAGTTCTTGGAATCCCAGTTTCCTAGAAAAAGTTTAGTACCTTTACAGATTTTTTACATTGTATGACCAGACATCACACAAGTGTCTAAAAATTTCATAAACAAAATATCTACACTGTAAAACAAATCTGTAAAGTTACTTAAAGTTTTCTAGGAAACTGGGATTCTTAGAACTTTTTATTTACCGACAACAGCAAACATTCATAAAACAGATAAAGATTTGCACGGAAAATCAAAAAATCGGTAAGGTTACTAAGATTTTTTTTTAGGAAACTGGGTTTCCTAGAATATTTTATGTAACGACGATCCAGGTTACAGGTAAAATTTTAGTAAGATAACTGTAATTTATGTAGTATCGTTTGTAAAGTTACAGCTTTCTGTAGCTTTACAAAAATTAATTTTGTGGATTTACAACTTTTCTTGTACAGTGTACAGATGAAATATTAGTAATCATACAGATTTCGACAACTTTACATCTGTAGGATTACGGATTTTTTTTTTTTTTTTTTTTTTTTTTTTTTTTTTTTTTTTTTTACAGTGTACAAATAAAAAAGTAGAATTTTGAGCCAAGTTTTTTAATTGATCAATTTTTCCGGCAACAATGGAACTGCTTTATGAAAATCATTTTGGTCAAAGAACACTCAAAAACACGAAATTGATTTCGTGTGTATTTTAAAGTACATCAAACGATGTTTTAAAATTATCCCTTAAAGTTTTATTTATTATGCCTTAGATTATAAGTTACACTGCAAAAAAAAAAAAAAAAAAAAAAAGAAAAAAAATGTGAAGTTACTGAACTTTTATTAGGAAACTGGGATTCCCAGAACTTTTTAGGTAACGGTAACAGCAGAAACCGAGTAAGGGCAAATGAGTTTTTGCTGTTTCCGTTGCATGAAAAGTTCTTGGAATACAAGTACACTAGGAAAATCTTAGTAATTTTGCAGATTTTTTTTTTTTTACAATGTACATTAAAAAAATTCCTGCTGGAAATTTGAATTTAAAATGGAAAAAAATCCTGAAAAAATATGTCAAATTAAAAGAATGAATGCAGTTTGCACATCAAGAACTTCTCATGTATAAAATGTTCAAAAAATAGTTAAATTCCTATGTATAGCTTTTGCTACTATAAAACTATTTTAATGGAACGATTTTGACCAATTTGAGCATCAATTATCTCTCAAAATAATAAATCGATTTAGAAACAGTTTGCTCCAGCGTATTTATCAAACATTTCTCTATAATACCACTAATTTTCATATTCTTGTATGTAACAACTCTCTTAGTATTAACGATGGAAGGTCTCTCACAAAAAATTCATTGGCATCGGCGCGAAAACAGCCTTAGTTAATTTTTTTAGAACAGAGAGATACATTACAATATACATGAAATGGGAATGCTAAGCTATAAAAAGCGCAATAAAGAAAAATATTACATAAAACATGCTTCAAAATTTGAAAAGAACTTTTTTCATATACTTGATGTATTTATGGAGTTGCAAATTAATTCTAAACTATAATCATACTTTCATAACAGACGCTGCACAAAATATTAAGATATAAAAGTATTCAAGCATAAAAGCTTTTTTAATTAATTTATTCTTCCGTTAACAATGAGCCGTTGAGTCGAGAATATCAATTTGACCTAGGAAGCGCGAAAATAATTCGATTATATTTTGGAGTATTTCAATCATTAAGACTGATAAAATTTTATTTTTTCACCGTAAGAAAATATATATATATATGTAAGTCTACACTCTAAAAAAATTGGAAAATTACAAAAAAAAATGTAGTAAAATTATATTTCAAGAACTTTTTATGCAATGGAAACAATAAAAATTCGTGTAACAGATACAGATTTGCACTTTAAAATGGAAACATTTTTAAGGTTACTAGAAAGTTTTCGGAAAATTCGATTCCCAGAACTTTTTAAGCAACGGTAATGAGGATTACAGATAAAAATTTAGTAAGATCACGAAAATTTTTAGTAAATTATTTTATAAAGTTACAGGTGTCTCTGGTTTTGCATACAAATTTTGTAGATTGACATCATTTTCTAGTACCGTGTACATATAAAACTTCAGTAAGCATAACAGACTTCGGTAAATTTAGATTACTAAAGTTGCAGATTTTTTTACAGTGTAGAAAACTAGTTTTTATAAAGCTACATAGTATGTTTACTAAAATTTTATTCGTAAACCGTGTGAGGGAGTGTCCCTTTGTAATAAAGTAACTCTGGTGCTTTGAGTGAGATCGTGACGTCAATGTTCTAACATGTGTGGCGCAAAAGCGACATCTATCCTTTATGCAACTCTAATTTTCCGAAGTGTGTGTGTGGCGCCCTCGATCTACAGTTAACTGCGTTTTTTTAGTTTTTATGCAAATTTCTAGCTCTGTCTTCAGTTTGCAAAGCATAAAAGCTGTAAGTTGTGAGTTGGAATGTGTGTGGTGTGGTGAGTTTTGAGAGTCTCCAGCGACGAATAGTAGAACTGACGTGTGGAAGTAGAGAGCCTCAGTACCGGAGTTCGGTAAGAGTTAATTCACATTAGTTTCACACAGTGGTTGTTTAAAATAAAGTTATTTGTGCAGCCACGGGCTATTTATTTACAGGTTAGTAAAGGTAGTCCGCGACCTGAAGAGAAGAGACGAATCAGTGATTTAAGCCGGACTTCGTAGTAATGTGAGTACAAGCTAAAAGGTTTATTCTCATAGAAGTGTGTTTAATTGTCGAAATTACCGAACTTTGCTCCACTCTCCGTTCCCCAACTACAGAAAATAAAAGTTTTGAGTTTTAATTCTACTCAGAATATGTCTTCATTTGACCGACACGTCACAACCGGGATAGTTCATTTTTTGCAGTTACATAATTCTTTCTACACTTCCCATATTCATAGAACATTTTTCGTAACCTTAGAGATTTTATTTTACTGCTTAATTTCTTTGTTAGCTCTTTTTGAAATGTGAAAAAAATAATTAAGTCTTGTGCGAAAATGTGACGGAACGCCTCCTTAGAAATGTTAAATTCGTTGGCGAGTACACGAATAATCAATCGATGATCAGAAGTCACGTGAACACGAACTTTCTTAATTCTTTCTGGAATGTAACACCGAGCACGCGCTTCAGGATTCACACATTCACCATCGATCCAGAAATGGCTACACATATCAAAAATGTGTGAAAGGGATAATGCTTCCTTCCCGTACGTGTCTTTCATTAGCCATGGAAATTATTGGCGACACTTTGTATTCAATGAATACATAAATATTAGTTGTTTATTGGCTAGTTTTATATACTTATAAGTTTGAAAATAAAAGCTATAAAGTCGATTCTATAAATCGACTAGGCATTGTCATATCGCCAGTTTTCGGAGCTGTTTAGCTTGAAGGAGATTGGCGCCGGTTGGTTTTGATATGAAGACCTCGTGATCAGGATGCGAGTGCGTTAACCGTTGAGCAAAAGGCCAAGCCAGTTACTCGCAGGTAGTAACTTGCTTTATACTGATCGAGATCGTTACAGAGTATACCCCCAGTGAGAAAGACGTATTACTGACGCCTGACGAGCGATATGCACTCGTGAATGAATGCTGTCGTACGCATAGTGTGATGCGAGGACAGGCTTTGCGTTGAGAGATTTTGTTTGGTGCTGCCATCTGTTGATAATGAGGTGAGTTGATTGTTGTGCGCTGGAAGTTGATGATGAGAGAGAGTTGCGCGCGTGTCCAGGATCACAATGAGGGAGATTCGTGCCGGCTGGTTTTGATCTGAGGACCTCCTGATCAGGAAGCGAGTGCGTTAACCGTTGAGCAAAAGGCCAAGCCAGTTACTCGCAGGTAGTAACTCGCTTTATACTGATCAAGATCGTTACAAGCTCTTCAAAACTAGTTTTTGTAGAATTTGTATAAACCTTTAACTGAACTATGAGATTGCTAAAGTTTTAACTGTATACTGTAAAGAAAAATATGTAAATATAAAATCTAGATTTTGTAAATGTATAGAGATCTGTAATACTGTAGAAAAAATTCTGTGTTTTAGGACTACAAAACTAGGACTACAAAAAGTCCTAGCACCATTGTTGCAATCACATTTGCTATAAAATTTACAATCTGCTACCATTAAAAATTTTACAAAGTTTGGTATAATGAACATTCGATTTTATCTTTAGTTGTTGCATGAATTTGCATTCACAGCATGGGTTATTGAATTTAATTTTGCAGCACTAGTGTTTAAAAATTTACAACACAAACAGCAAGAAAAAAATGCCATATTTTAAAACAAAAATTGCTGAGCCGCAGCCCGTTCACTGTCAACAAAGTTGCTGTAAAATTTTACATGCAGCTGTCTTTAAGAATGCTGTAAAGTTTGGCATGACTGGCGCTGCTATTGGATGCACTCGGTTTTAATCTACAAGCTCTTGTTTTTAAGAATTCCGTAAAAATAGCTTAGCTATTGGCTACGTTCGATTTTACTTCCCTTGTTGTTTGAATTTGCTTTCACTTCATCCGTTATTGAATTCAATTACACAACATTGTTGCTTAAAAAATTACAACACAATGTGCAAGAAAAATAGCTATATTTTACAATAAAATTTACTGGCCCTCAAGATGCCGACACAGTTGCTGTAAAATTTAGAAGCTGCTTTTTTAAGATTATTATCAATTTTCTCATGTCTGGTAAAATGAGTTGATATTACCTCCGTTCAATATTTACTTCATTTATTTATTGTTTGAATTCGTTTTCATAACATTGGTTTTTGAATTCAATTTTATAGCAATAATGCTTGAAAAAATAAAACATGAAGAGCAGAAAAAGGTCATAACTTTATTTACAGTATATATACTCAAATTGTTTCGATATCCTCGGATAATTATATGATTTTTTGTTGTTGTTGCATTACATGAAATATTCTAAACCTCTCAGTTTCCTAAAATATTCTTCTTCTTCTTCTTCTTCTTATTATTATTATTATTATTAATTTTTATTATTATTATTATTATTTTACAGTATAAACGTGAATAGTTCTCCTTATCATTCCTCTTCTCTCTCTGCCCTAATGATATCGTTATCAGTGTCTAAAAATTATATTATTTTATTGTAGTTATATAAAAAGTTCTAGGTATCCCAGTTTTCTAGAAAATTCTTAGCAATCTTATATATTTTTTCCAGTGTAACAAATTAGTGAAGTTCCATTTATCTTTCAAATTTAGAGATTTTTAAATGTCCAAGATTGTGGAACAGTTTCAGTGATATTTGGAAATAAAAAAATTGTAGCGTTGTGTTAAGAAGTAAGAAGAAAATTATATTTATATTAAATTATATTTAAATTATGTTTTCTTTTTCTTTTCTCTTCTAAATCTATTTTGTAATATAGAGAGTAAATAAAAGGTGATTTAAAATTCAATACTTAATAAACGAGGAAAGATTCTAAAGCTTTATGAAGGAACTTCAAAATCTTCCCCAATTTATTTAGTACTGAATTTTAAATCACACTTTCTTGTCTCTCTAAAAATATAAAGTTATCAATTTTTTCCCAATTTTGGCCCCTTTCCATCTCTACGATATCATACGTTATCATTCTTTCAACACCCCTCGACTGCCCTATTAATATAGTTATCTTCTAAAAATTATTTTGCATTTTAATTTTTTTTTCAGTTATATACACTATGTTTTTACGTTTATTATTTGCATGCTTTTTGCTTCAAATGAAGAGAAGCCAATAAAATATCACTATTATGTATATAATGATTTTATGTCAAAGAAAATTTTAAAAAGATATAGTTACTAGATAAAATAATTTAATAATATGTTTTTGTAACATAATGAATTCAGCAGTAAAAATGCTTTCTGGCATTTGCGTCTGCACGACAAGTGTGTGTGTGTGTGGGGGGGGGGGAGTAGGAACATTTTATCAACATACAGGTAGACAACATTTTCTTTTATTTATTGATAAACAAATGTAACATTTCAAACATACTTTGCCCAAATTTTTCGTATCTATACACATAAAAGAGAAGAATGGGAACGTCAAACTTTCAGGTATTCCATATTTTGAAATTAAAGAATTTTATTGATTTTAATAATAATTTTGAATTTTTATAACAATAGACAATAAACTTAAAAAAAGATAACTGAGTATGTTCATATAAAGAACAAGATGTAAATAAAAAAAAATTGGTATAAAGAAGAAATTAAAAATAGACAGAGAAAATTTTGGTTGGATAGAAAATGATAAGGATATCAAAAGCCACCCATTCCTCAACTCTTAGAGAAATCTTTTGATGGCATATGCCGACCCTGCCCCCCCCCCATCGTCCCTATAGTGAAAACGTTTTATATGCGTAGCTCCTTACATCTTGTTTTACGAAATTATTTACATTATAGCAATTAAAAATTAAAACTTGTAAAATTACTAAAATTTTCTAGGAAACTGGACTTTTTAGAGCTTTTTATGCAACGGCAACAATAAAAATCCATATAACAGATACACGTTTCAAATGTAAATAAAAAAATCTGTAAGATTAATAATAATTTTTTGGGGGGACTGGGAGGCCTAGAACTTTTTATGTAAATACAACCCGGGTTACGGAAAAAATTAGGTAAGATTGCAGTAATTTTAGTAGATTCCTTTGTAAAGCTATTGCCCTCATAGCATGCATGGTCACAGTGACCTCCCAATGACGTCACTGTGAGTCACTGTGGTCACATCACACCTGTGACCAAAATGCCACCAATCAGTGACGTCACATTTTGACTGAGATGTGACTTTCTTAAAAATCATTAGAAAGTTACAAAAATTCTTCAAAACATGTTATTTACTTTAAAAAAATTGTGTCACAACGTCGCTTTTCTCACGGTTTCGTCACGATGTCAATGTCAAAGTAGTCACAAATGACACATTTTTCACAAATTTGTCACACCGTGACTTCACAAAGTTGTCACAAAGTGACGTCACAAACGAGCTCTAAAACGGCCATAACGACTTCACATTTTAGTCACTGTGACTTCACATCGACGTCACATCACGTAACGTCACATCGACAATCGATGGTCACAAAACCACAGTGTGACGTCACAACGACGTCGCAGTGACGTCACCATTGCTTACGGGTGATATGTGTAGCTTTATAAAAGCTAATTTCGTAGCTTTACATATTTTTCTGTAGAATGTACATTAATAAAACTTTAGTAAGGATACAAATTTCAGTAAATTTACATCTGCGGAATTACAATTTCTTTTAAGTGTATATAACAATATTATTTGGTTTAGAAATCTGTAAAGCTGAAATTTGATATAAAATGCATGTAACCCCCTGAATACAGAGCAAAATAAAATACATGTATTTTGTCAAAAATTAGTTTTTTTCAAGTAATAAGCATCAAAAAGGAGGTTTTTTAAAAAAATTAATAAATTTAGATTTTTTTTTAATTTTGCTGCACGGTACATTCATTTAAATCGATGTTCAGGTCATAACTGAAGTTAAAAAAATTAAAATATACTACAAGTATGAGGTAAATTTTAGTATAAAGAACATAAGAGACAAATATTAACAACTGCTATTAAAATCACAAAAAATAGTTAAAACAAATTAAAATAGTATAAAAATCGAAACTTTCCAACTGAAAGTCGAATTCCAAGTTGTGCCATTTTGAAGACAAAGTAGTTACAGCTGCGAAAATCCAAAAGCTGAATGAAGATTTTTGATTCATACATTATAATTCCAAACTGCTTTCTGATTACTACAATGAAATTTAACGCAACAGAAGGAGAAAGCAAAACACCTACTTTAATGGATGCCAGATCTCATGAGGATAATATTATTTCCGTTGCAGAAAGACAGTTCCTCTTTGGTAAATACACGTTATCAGAAGTTCAAATCATATTGACATAAACAAGTCTTAAATAGCTATACATTAGTGTAGTGTGAAGAAACAAAAGTTTTTATTTCCGAATCGCTATAGTGCGGAAAAGTTGCGATTGGTAAATACAAGAAAAACAAAAGAAGAATTTTTCAAATCGAACTGTATCTTCCGATCGCGCAAACCACCTAAAAATTCAAAAAAATTGAAAATTTCCGATTTTTTCAGAATTTTTTTAAAAATATTACATATGCATATATTTTATCACTATAGTGAAAAATATTTGCATATTGTATTGTTTAATAATAATAAAAAAATAAATTGAGTTTAGAGAATATCTTCTGATCGTGCAAGCTCATTAAAAATCGGGGAAAAATTTAATTTTCAGTGATTTTCATGTATTAAGAAAATAATTAAATAAATTCAATTTGCAATCTCATGTTAAATTTTAATTAAAAAATAATACTATTGAGCACATTAGGCAATTTTTGAACATCAGATATCTTACCACGAGGAGATCGTTGCAGGGCGAAAAAGTTTAATAGTTTGCGCTACTCCTGTTAGCCACGTTGCGAAACAGCGCTGAAGTCGCCATAAGTGTAAATAGAGCATACCCATCTCTCCCCAACCGCATCCACTTGCACAGTGTGCCATTTCGTATCAGTGAGCCCGTGAACGAATTTCGTTTGTTAATTGGGTGTATTATGTTATTTTAAATACGTTAACAGTGACATGGATACGGATATGCATATGTCGTTGATCAAGAAAATTACTAGACAATCTTTTCATTGTCCTATATTCAGCCATCCAAGAGATTTACTGCCAAATATTTTTCCAACACATGAAGATGTTCCTCGATGCTGCTTTGAGGAGAGGTTTCTATTAGCAAGTAAACTCAAGAACATTAATGTGAGTTTCTCATCTCTCAGCAATAGAGTGGCACAAAAAATAAAATATATCTATTAGAAGGCGTCAATCCCAAAAGTTTCTGAGTATAGAATCCTTTAGATAATGCCTACTATGATAAGTATTATAAACTAACGAAATCTTATATTCTAGACAAGGAAAAGCCAGATTTTATATAAAAAATTGATGAATTTAAAAATCAAGGAGCTTAACTGTGTGATATTACAACCTGGAAATACGTAATGTATTAAAATTGCGCCTGTAAAGTGTCGGGAATATCCGATTGCGACTAATTGTACGTCTGAAAAACACAAAAAAATTGTAGTCGTTGAGCATAGATTTATCTACCTCCAGAGAAAGTACGGAACGTGAAAAATTGGTACTATAAATCAAAAGAAGGAAAAAAACTGAATACAAGATTTGGATGACGAAACTACATATTGAAAAGGTAACCTTCCAAATCTGTTGAAGCAGAAATGAAAGATCTTGAGCATTCAGATGAAATACAGGAGAGTTTTAATGCTAATGTAGGTGTATGTAAAATCTCATTACCATGACCGATAGAGCCTATCAGATTTAAGTAGAAGAAATTACCATGGGAAATGAATGTGGAATTACAATCTACATCGTTACATTGCGATCGCAATGGTGTATTTGACCCTTCAGGTGCTGCTATAGCGTTGAGTGTGCTAGAAGATATTGCTGTAATAACAAAAACAGATGCTTCTCAAGTTATTGATTGATACAAAATTAAAATGGAAATCAGCCTCACTAAAAAAAAATTGCGCCGAAGTCAAATGGATTCAGAAGAACCACATGGCACATATTTTGATGGAAAAAAGGACGATACTTTATTTATCCTCCTCAGTTCTGAGACAAATATCACGAGGAACAACATATACCTGTTTAGGATTACTATAAAACATCTTCTAACATGTATCATTCTACATATCAAAGCGTATTATAAGGACGCATTTATTGAAAAAGTTCAGAAGTGTTTTTAACAATTCTACAGGCATTTAAATTCATTTAAAGGGTGTTCTTTAGTGTCTTAGTTAAACAGTTCTTAGGTATACAGGCGCTATGTTCGTGTGTTGGTAGAATATTTGGTAGAAAATCTCTTGAATGACCGAATATAGGACAATGAAAAGATTGTCTAGTAATTTCTAGGTCAACGACACATGCATATCCGTATCCATGTCACTTGTTAATGTAATTAAAATAACACAATACACCCAATAAACAAACTAAATTCGTTTACGGGCTCACTGATTCGAAATAGCGCACTGTGCAAGTGGACGATGTTGGGGAGCGACGAGTATGTACACGTAGGGGGGGGGGGGCGACTTCAGCACTGTTTTGCAACGTGGCTAACAGGAGTTGCGCAAACTACTAAGCCTTTTCGCCCACTGCAGCGATCTCGTCATGGTAAGATCTCGGTTGTTCAAAAATGGCATAATGTGCTCAATAGCATTAATTTACATTTGAATTTTAACATGAAACCGCAAACTGAACTTATTTAATTATTTTCTTAATACATCACTGAAAATCACTGAAAATTGAATTTTTCCCCGATTTTTAATGAGCTTACGTGATCGGAAGATATTCTCTATACGCAATTTATTTTTTTATTATTATTAAACAGTACAATAGGCAAATATTTTTCACTATAGTGATAAAATATATGTATATGTAATGTTTTTAAAAAAATTCTGAAAATATCGGAAATTTTAACTTTTTTATTTTATTTTTAGGGGGTTTGCGCGATCGGAAGATATAGTCCGATTTGAAAAATTCTTTTTTAGTTTTTCTTGTATTTACCAATCGCAACTTTTCCGCACTATAGCGATTCGGAAATAAAAACTTTTGTTTTTTCGCACCACATTACTATACATTTAGCCTGAAAATTTGTTAATTTTATGGTTTTTTAATTAGTGCAGAAAGTCTACTATCCATACCGCTTCTGTAATAAATATAGAAATATGCAGTATTATTTGCGCTTTTTGAATTTTCAATATTACGTGGAAAAGAAATAAATACATTTTGAATTTGCAAAGCATTAAAAAAAAAAAGACTTTCAAACGTAAACAATGTCCCTCGTCGAATCCCAATGAAGCAGTGGGAAACATTTTCATATTTCTCAGATATAGAAAGATTACGACCAGATTAAATAGATTATATAGAAAGATTACGACCAGATTAAATAGATTATATAGAAAGATTACGACCAGATTAAATAGATTATATAGAAAGATTACGACCAGATTAAATAGATTATATAGAAAGATGACGACCAGATTAAATAGATTATATAGAAAGATGACGACCAGATTAAATAGATTATATAGAAAGATGACGACCAGATTAAATAGATTATATAGAAAGATGACGACCAGATTAAATAGATTATATAGAAAGATTACGACCAGATTACATAGAAAGATTACAGACTAGGAATTCTATTAAATTTCTTTTTTCTCTAAGATTGGTTTTGAATGAAACTTATTTTCAAAGAAGAATTTGATCATTCCTAACTTTATATAGAATGATTATATTTTGAAGGAAACAATAAATTTCATGATTCCAAAAACATAGTGACGTCAGGAATAACTTAAAAATTGTCACAACATTTGATATAAAAAAAAGAGAAATCGATATGTAAGAATCAAAGTACAGAAATCTGAAGTACAGTATTAAAAAAGTTACAGCGAATAACAGAGAATCTACAAGTAATCCATTATCTTAAGTCTTATGTAAAATTACAGAGAATAGAAAAACAAAGTTTCTGTCAAATAACATAAAAGTTTTTTGGTAAATTTAGAGCAGACTTTGCAAATTACCGTCGCTAAAAATACACAAGACTTCAACTTCTAATAAAATAATTTAATTTAGTTTTTAAAATTAATGAATCACCCAACCTTCAGTGAGCTTCAAATAGGTTGAATTTTCTGAGTAAATTTCTCTTGACGTATTATTAAACTTTACCAAAATTTGCTTTTGTCGTCCTAGGGTTTGAACGAGAGCCCTCCTGACACTGGAAGAATACCTTACTGTCGGAGCTGTAGGAGCAATTACATTGAGTACAAAGCCTTTCTTTCATCATTCAGTGGGGGAAAAATCTTCATTAAATCTGTTGAGATGAACTTCTCTTTATCAATTATACTAAGTTTTGTTTTCACGATCTTTAAAATAGATTTTTTAATAATTTTAATAAAAATGAAAAAGAATATTAAAAGTGCGTACTTTGAGTTACAATATTTATCAAACATAAAAATATCTTTAAATAAAGTCACTGAAATCTCTACAGGGAAGTTGATATAATATAAGGGAAATGTGTGTAAAATGATGACTGATAAACTCAATCGAATGCATTTAAATGAGAACTAGTAAAAATTTACAGAGAGTTTCGTGTTTTTTCTGTGTTTTTACAAAGATTTTTAACAATGTACATTGACAATCATATTAAACTCCCTTCATATATGAAAATGAACCTTTTCTTTTTCCACGTGTAACATAAAAATATATAATTCCCATGATAACATAGAAATAATGAAAAAATTTCATCTAAATGTAAATGGTGTAGCATTTATTGAAATTCTATTTCACTTGCTATTATTCAAAATGGAAACTTATATTTTCAATCACAAAATCTAAATCTTTGAATGATTTAATTAAAATGAAATTGTAAGCTTATATTTAGTTCAATTATTAAAAATAGCATGATTTCTTTTCGAAAAATTGCTACAATAAAATTTCCTAAAAACTCTAATAAATTTTCGATATTTTTAATTATAATTTTACTTTAATCTCTTTATTATTAAAGTACTTACTAACTGTTAAAATATATCCAGTACTTATCAAAATATATCAAGTAAACAATGTTTACCTTGCCCTGCTTTTTTGCTGAAAAACGCTAATATTAATATTTTGAGTTTTCATTCGTTTGTTAAAATTTTAAAGAACGTAACACGAAATATTTGCTCAGTTTTAATCTGTATTTAAAATTATTTAAATCCCTACGCATAGCTTTTATTGTTTAACTAGCCATAATTTACTGTTAAAGACACAACTTTAATAGCGTGCTTCTGTTTAAATCTTATATGAAATCCAGTTATAAATAAATATATTATATCCAGTGTATTGTTACGTAAACAATCGCATTAATGAGTTTTGTACTTACAAATGATTCCATTCACATAATGCCATTACATGTAGTCTTATTATTAACAGTGCAATCTCTCCAAAAGTTCCGTTATAATTTAGCTTAAAATCAAATAATTCTTCATCACGTGATTTAAATAAATTTATGCACTTTGCGTGAAATATTAAAGTAAATTCAATTTAACTACCTGAAAATTCTTGAAATACTTTTACAAAACTAACTGAAATTAATAATTAACACTTTTGACTAAAATCGTCTATGATTGTCTTGTGTCTTTGTTATACCAAGGAAAAATATTGTGCAAAAGGTGTTGTTAAAAATTACATAATTTGTAAATTTAGTCATTGATATTTATTGTTAAAAATTAATCAATTCACTCACTAATCGCCAGTATTGTCAAACTGTCTTTTAACTCCTTTTAAAAATTGTGTAATTTTGAAGGTACTCTGTAGAAAATATTTAATAAGTAGTTTACATGTGTTGTTTTTAGTATTCTAAACTATGTGGTATTTACAATGTGTTGATGTTTTAGTGACAGTGTGTTATGCAGAATAACACTATTGTAAGAAAACATTTTCATCAGTTATATTTATAACATTATTTCATCATAATTAAAAAAGACAATTTTTAGATAACAACATTTTTGCAACATATTAAGAACACATTTTTTGATAGTAACATTTTTGCAACACATTAAAAACACAATCACAACGCAAAAAAAAAAAAAAAAAAAAACGTTTTATATATGAAGTTTTCTAATTCAGAACACATTAACGTATTGTAAATTTTGTGATAAAAAGCGTTTGTGTTTAATTTTGTGAGTTGAAAATTTGTTTCTGCTTTTGTTGAGAATTTGCTTTGCGACTGCTTTTATTTTTCCATGATGACATCACCATTACATACACATGCGTTTGTGTTTTCTAACAAGTATCGAAGATTAACCTTTTCGTGTTCGAATTTTTTTTTCCATTTTGAGAGTAAAATTAATTTTATTTTAATAATATTAATAGTCGCTTTACAAATATACTTACTGAAGTTTAAAGATTATCTCATGGTCTGAAATCTAATGAACGTACTTATTTTATGTACTATGCGATTCATATTGATATTGTAACGATCTCGATCAGTATAAAGCGAGTTATTACCTGCGAGTAACTGGCTTGGCCTTTTGCTCAACGGTTAACGCACTCACTTACTGATCACGAGGTCCTCAGATCAAAACCAACCGGCGCCAATCTCCCTCATTGGTGACCCTGGACACGCACGCAATTCTCTCTCTCTCTCATCATCAACTTCCAGCGCACAAGAATCAACTCACCTCATTATCAACAGATGGCAGCACCAAACAAATTCTCTCAACGCAAAGCCTGTCCTCGCATCACACTATGCGTACGACAGCATTCATTCACGAGTGCATATCGCTCGTCAGACGTCAGTAATACGTCTTTCTCACTGGGGGCCTACTCTGTAACGATCTCGATCAGTATAAAGCGAGTTACTACTTGCGAGTAACTGGCTTGGCCTTTTGCTCAACGGTTAACGCACTCGCTTCCTGATCACGAGGTCTTCAGATCAAAACCAACCGGCGCCAATCTCCCTCAATGTGATAAAAGGCTCAGGAAGTGTTTTTGAAGACGTTCGGAAAACGCATTACAACAGGATACGAGAGGTTGTTGCAACTTTCTAATATATATATTTTTTAAATTTTATCACACATGATTGGTTAAGAAAAATAACTTATGTATTAAAATTAAAGAATGGAATGTATGTATTAAATAACTGGATCGCCAAAGGAGTAAACAATTATCACTATTAAGTAAACAATTATTACTATTATTATTATTATCAATGCGAAATGTCAAATCATAAATGAATACATAATAAGAAAGGCTTATCTATAGTAAGAAAGGTATATCTATATACTATCCTTTCTGTATTTTGACGGCCCCACCACTGGCCGAGCGGTTCCGACCTCTCAACTGGTAGGCGGCAGATGCTGGGTTCGAACTCAATTGCGGCCGCCGCCGGCCGTTCAGAATTTTCGTGGTTTTCTTCGAACCTTGCTTAAATACGGTTTAGGCTCCTTTTTGTATTTTGAAAGTAACTAAGTAATTGTTAAGACAAAATAACATTTGACAAAGAGACATGTACTAGTAATATTATACCAGACACGATAGGATTAATAAAGATTAAATTTTACATTATTTCAGTGTGTGCTTTCATCAAAAAACCTTTAATAAACATTTTGTATATTTTCATCTACTTCAGAAACATGAACTGTATAATTATAATCTATAACATTAGAGGAGTAGACATAAGCAATTTTTATACCACAGTTATTAAAATTTATCCACCAATCTTTTTATATTTTTATCAGAGAACTGTGAATTTTTATTTTGTCTACGAATTTTTCAACTAGAGTGACCTGGGGTAATAAAATCAAGATAAGTTTCACCCAGTTTTTATAGTTTTGTTAGTTATAGTTCTTTTCCTTTTTTTTCAAAGAAATATAAGATTTAATTAGCTCATTGATAATGTTAACAAGAAAAATATTTTATCAAATATGTATTCATAAAATGTAATAGCGTAATTTCTTCACAAATGCTCTTTGGCATTATTATCCACCTATGTGGGTTATAACGCTTTCCAAAAAAAAAAAAAAAAAAAAAAAAAAACTAGTCGTTGGGGGCCACCGTAATACTTACCCATCATGGATATATATATGAAAATAAAACATGTGAAGTTTGTAATGAAAATGTCTTGGGTAATTACGGTATCTTGCAGATTTAATATCGACTATTACAAGTTATCATCAATGCCGTGAAAAGTAGATCGATAAAAAGATAAATATGCAGCCAGGTTCTTTAAAGTAAAGTTTTATTTTCACCCTTTCGAGAGAGTAGGACGCTCAACGTAATTATTGGTAGTTACAGCAGGGCCAGGCCAAGAGAAGAAGTGAAAGTGGCCGTTCTTTTAGTCAGAACCAAGATAACATCAGTTGTCAGATATCGCCAAAGGTTACAATGTTTGGCATGTATATGATATTTGGCCAAAATATACGTGCAATATTTTTCTTCTGAGAGAGAGATTTTTGTACTTAGCATATTAACAAGATAATCGCTAATTGGCGAAAAAAGAGTTTAAACCTTGATATTGGAATTTGAAAAAGCAAAGGAATTTTGTGGGATAGGCTTTGGGGCTCATGAAGCGGTCTAACATTTGCGAATGTATACCATATAAGGAGCGGTATCATGAGAAGGAGATATATTGGAATATGTACGACGCGCAAAACATCTTATGCAGCATTTTTATTGTAGAGCAGCTGGAATAAGAAAACCACATTCGGTTTTCTATGACCATATAAGGTATGGACAAAGTGAAATACATGTGCTGGGATTTCGGTGACCGTTACATTAAGGGATTGGTTTAAGTATTACTAAAATGAGAAAAGGGGCGATATATTTATAACTTCAACTGTAATGTAGATCCTGTTGTGATCATGATTTTTTTTAGTTACTTTAAAAGAAAGGATTTTTTTTTAATAGAGGAAAAGATAAGTTTATCAATTTGTTACCTAACATCGTCATATTCAATGATATATGATATATTGATATCATATATCTCCCCCGCTGGTTTGGGTTTGAAAAAATTTTGGACCCGGTACGAAAATGTCTCTCTCAGAATTACATACAAAAGTGTAGAATTATGCTGGTTAAATATAATGAATTGATTACATATATTTGAATTTATGCAGTTATACATTATGTCGACATATGCTTATATATCTTCAGAGACTCTCTCTTTTATTTTATTTATTTATTTATTTTTTTCAATGTTCATTTATTTTGATGTTGTTGTCGTTCCGGAACACATTGGCCTTTTATTGCTTAGAGTTCAGGCCTTATTTGTGCTTTTTCTAGCACTTTGCACACAACAAGACATTCTTCCTGTTTTTTTTTTCTAGGTATACCATATATTGTTCCTTTATAAAGGTTATCTTTTTTTTTAATCAAAGATAAGGCGCCAAATGCAAGGAAGATGTTTAATATGTAAAGTAGTCATGAAGTTCGTACCATCAATTGTTTATAATATATATACTTATGAAGAATGTTAGCTATAGGTCACGAATAATATAAAAACATAGGTTATGGATAAAATGAAATCTCGAATAAAATATGAAGTATATAATAAAAGTATGAATTATGTGGTACAAATATGAAAATCTATACTAAAAGAATACGAAATGGATAGTAAAAATATGAAATGTAGGTTAAAAATATGAAATGGAGGTTAAAATATGAAATGGAGGTTAAAAATATGAAATGGAGGTTAAAAATATGAAATGGAGGTTAAAATACGAAATGGAGGTTAAAATATGAAATGGAGGTTAAAAATATGAAATGGAGGTTAAAAATATGAAATGGAGGTTGCAACCATGTAAGTGTATGAAAAATAATGAAATGTTATGGATGAAGTGTATTTTGTGACAATTGAGTATGTTTAAAAAAATAAGAAAAAAAAACAAAAAAAATTCGTGTATCCACACAGGACAAGCAAAAAAAAGGAAAGCGACACGCGATCCATAAAAAGGTGCTGCCCTTAATCTTGTCAAATGACAAGGTGATGGCATCGGCTTATGGCCTAGCCCTATGGGAAGTGGGAATATTGGCGAGAGCCCACATTACATGGACCCTCTGCTCCTCCCGAAATCTTTTGCTTTCTCAGAGGAGCGCACGTCGCATTACATAGAAAAACAGGGAGTTTAGGTAAAATTGGTGTGAACTGCACCAATCCGAAATTTCGTTTCTCACCACAATGAAGTTACAGGTCCTTTGGGCGACTTTTGAACGGGCCTTCACTTCGAAGGGGCATAATTAAAAATAAAAAAATAAAACTCTGATACATATGGTATATATATATCTGAAAGGGAATGTCAATCCTAGAGTAGTGAGAAACAGCTTTGTCATAATCGGTTAGAGATTTATTGTGCATCATGATTATGTTTGATATGACTAAAATTTAATGTATGTGCAATGTGATATGTTATTTTTATTATTACTATTATTATTATTATTATGTATGAACAATAAAACTACTGAAAGGGAAAAGTACAAATCTTGGCGACAACCCAGCAAATAAGAGACAACTGTTATGTGGAAGCCCCCTGTGATGGAGAACGTGGACCAGCCATGAACTCCCTCAAAGGAAACTCCAACACAACATGTGTATCAGTGTGATGTACTGCATTTACTGTAAATCTATGTTAACCTAATATTGTGATGGGCTGTGTTAAAAACGAGATCTTAGGTTGTATTTTATGGAGCTGTTTCCTGGGTGACTTATATTTTCCTCATGACGCACAAATAAATGATCATTTCTAGGGGGGGCTATAATTAGCCTGTCAATGTGTACTCTGAATGCCGATTCATCGGGTGAGTGTAAACGCTTAATGGAAACAGAAACTGGCGAATATTTATGTACCACAATAAAAGGTCCGGTGTATTTTGGTTTAAACTTATCAACGGATTTGAGGTACACTATATCCTTTTCTAAGATTACTCTTAGTTTCGCTCGTTTCTGGAAGTGTTGATTTCTCTTTTCTTGTGAATTTTTGATGTTAGTGTATGCTTTTTTGTAAATTGAATTCAAATCATTTAGCAACTGGTAAGTTTCTATCCCCTTATCAAGGATTGGCTGATTAATAGTTTGATCAAAAGTATCAAATAATAAAGATAGTTCTCTTCCAAAGTGTAATAAGTTGGGGGAATATTTAGTGGAAGAATGTGTGGAACCGTTGTATAGTGATTTATGTATACGTAATGCATTTTCAAAAGAATGGCCTTCTTCAAGTAAAGTGGTAATTGAATATTTTATTGATTTATTTACTCTCTCTGAAATTGCATTACTTTGGGGGTGACCTACTGAGGAATGGAGTATTTTTATGCCCAATGTATCGTTGAATCTGTTGTACATGTCAGAAGTCAGTTGCTTACCTAAATCGCTGAGAATAGTGGCAGGTCTGCCAAAGGTAGTTATGTAATCAAATAAACATTTAGCAATTTTGTCAGTTGTTGTTGTATGCAAAGCAAATAGTTCGAGGTGCCGTGAAAAATGATCTGTTACCGTTAAAACTGATTGTCCGTTTTTAAATGGTCCTAGTAAGTCAATCCCAATGGTATGTCCTGGGTGGGTTGGTGTGTAAGTGGGCTGAAGTGGAGCAGGTGGTGTTATGTGATGTTTTGTTTGAATACATTTAGTACAAGATGCTACAAAATTTAACGTGTCGGTATACATTCCTTTCCAAAAATATCTAGCTATTACAAATGCATATGTTTTAGTTAACCCAAAGTGTGACAGATGACAAATTGTTAAAACTTTAGCCTTAAGTGAGTCTGGTACAATAATATGGTACGAAAATGTGTTATTATATACGTTTTCTTTTTTTGTCATGAGCACCTTACTGTCAGGATGTATGAAGTACATCGGAAATTTTTTTGATGATCCATTTCTTAAAATCTCATTGTAAACTTCGGCCAAATTTGGGTCCTTTCTTTGCTCACTGACAAATGTGTCGTTTGATATTTCAAGTAATGGATCCTTGTTTGCATCTCTGCCTGAAATTAAATAATTTACTGAGTTGGGTTTGTTGTTAATGGATTCTTCGATATTGTACGAAATATCATTATCTACAATTGGTAAAGCATGAGGGTCATTAAGGAGTTCAGGATTTGATTTAAGATCTTGGGTGTTGTTTTCAAATGTACACCTTGATAGATAATCAGCAAGTACATTGGATGATCCCGGTACATGTTCGAAGGAAAAGGTGTATTCAGAAAGTTCAGTTAGCCAACGTGTAGTTAAATCCGCAGGGTTACATGTATTCTTGTATTTTTTTAAGGGAGCACTATCTGACAAAATTACAAATTTCCTGTTGTATAAATAGTACTTAAATGCGATTACTGATTTATAAATGGCCATTAATTCAAGTTTTAAAGCTGGGTAACGTTTTTCTGCATGTTTAAGAGATTTAGAAAAATATGCAATAGGAAGTAATTGTCCTTCATGTTCCTGTAATAATGCACCAGCTATCGCTACCTTAGATGCGTCAGTGTTAACGTAAAAGGTTTTTGACCAATCTGGTAAGCGAACCATAGGTGAACTAAAGAACACTTGTTGCATTTTTTTGAATAATTCTTGGTGTTTTTGTGTCCATTTAAATGTAGCCTTAGGAGTAGTCAAATCAATGAGAGGTTGAATAATTTCCGAAAATGATGGCACCAATGATTTATAAAATGTTACTAAACCAATAAATTTTTTTAATTGTCTCTTAGTTTTTGGTGTGGGAAACGAGTTAATTTTAACAATGTTTGCCTGAATCGGTGCAATAGAGTGGTTTTCAATATGGAACCCTAAGTAGTCAACTGCTGATGTATGAAATGTACATTTGTTTGGAGTCAATGTTAAATTATACTTAGTTAAGATTTTAAGTATTTTATCTAACTTTGAACAAGTTTCCTCAAATGAGTTTGACCCAAATATTAGATCATCTTGATATGAATATACTCCATCAATTTGCAATTCATCAATTAAAGAATCCATTAAATGTTGGAAGAATCCACTTGATGACTTTAGACCAAATACTAGGCGTTTATATTTAAAAGTCCCATAGATACATGTAAAGGTTAGTGGGTCTTGAAATTGTTCCGGAAGGTCTATTTGATGATACGCCATTTTGAAGTCTAATGAAGTGAAAAATTTGTATGCGGATAAATTTGAAATTATGGTTTGTATTTTTGGTAGGGGGTATGATGAGCCTTGTAACACGGAATTTAACATACGTAAGTCTAGAGCGAGTCTGTATTTCTGTTTTCCAGACTGATCAGTCTTCTTTTTTACAAGCAAAATGGGACATGCCCACTCAGAACAATTTCGTTCTATAATATCTGCTTCAAGAAGTTGATGAATTTGCTCTTTCATTTCGTTATGTAATGATTGTGGGAGGGGAAATGGTAATGTTTTTATGGGATAGTCATTTATAAACTTTAAATTTGGGACTACCTTGTCTGTGTGGCCTAGTGTTTTTATGGATTTGGAAAATGATGCATAATTATCAAGCAATAATTTTCCTAACCTTTTTGCATTCTCTTCCTGTAAATGATTTAAATTAAAGTCACTAATTTTTAGTTCTTCTTTACGTTGATTTAATGTTTCATTTGATGCCTGAATATAATTACAAATGTAATCCTTTAAGTTATCCTGAGATTTAAGATTAAAATTCGAAACATTTTCACATGAATTCATAATTTGATGAAAATTTGTGTTTTGTGACGGGTCCATAATGTCCATTGTTTCAAATAAAGTTCCTATTCGTGCATTTTTGTTTATGTGTACAGGTTTAGTAGATGAATTTTGTATAAAAACATAAAACTGGAATTTTTGTGGGGATCTAGTTGTGTTTTGAGTTCCTTCCATGTCTGATTCATAACTTTGACCACCTACAATACTATCGTAAGAAATTATATTCTTTTTTGTTTCACATTGAAAATAGTAATGTTTTCTTGGGTCAATTGAATCAGTTTTTATGGAGATCCACCTCTTTTCCTGTGGTTCTAGTTTAAGTTTATTCTCCAATCGAATTTCTTTTGGGAATTTTTTCGATTGATGTATTTCATGTGTTTCAAGATGATGTGTTTCATTCTCACATAAGGCAGAATCAAGTAGTGGTATGCTAAATTCATTTGTTGACATTTTATTCTTATGAATATCTATCACAATTCTATTTTTGTGAATAAAATCAAAGCCTAAAATTCCCTGGAAGTTAGCGGAATTCGATATGTCAACAATGTAGAAATTATGCGAGAATGACTTTTGGTGTATGCGAATAGAAGTTTTAATGCATGCAGTGAACTGAACATCTGAATTAACTGTTTTAATAGTGACGCCTGTTCCTAATCTTTTATATTTTAGTTTGTCTTTAATTTTTTCAAACAAATCTTGTGATATAATTGAAATGGATGAACCAGTATCGAGCAAAAAGTTGGTTTTATGTCTTGCAATGGAGGCCTTTATGAGGGGGAGTGTTGGGGATGAATTATTTACATTGCAAATAACTGCAACTTTGTCATCACATATGTTAACAGTTTGTGAAGCTACTTCATTATTGTTTTCGACTGTTTGTGATGCAGAATTTTTGGACAATTTAACTTCACATTTTGTTTGCGAAGCAACGGATTTAACCCTTCTGTCTGGACAGAGTGTAGGCAGTGTTGGGTCATGAGTCCATGGAAATTCGTCTGAAGTTGCTGATGTGTTAGACTTCTTTTGAGATGTAAAGCCATCAGCTGAAGTACATCTCATTAGTAGTTTAAATTACCATTTCTGTTATCATTTCTTCTATAGTTATTGTCGTATTTATAACTATGTTTATTTCTATTTGAATTTGCTCTACGCCATTTAAAACAATGTTTTGCTGTGTGGCCACGCTTCGCACATAGCTGGCAAGCGGGTGGTGATGTAGATTTATTTTTACGTGTGTTATGTTTAGGTGAAACCGTATGCTTCCTTTTAAAGTCCTTGTTCGCATATTGTTCACGCTGTTTTGAATTTTGTGGGGTTATACTGTGAATTGCGTCTATGTTTTGTTCATTTGGAATGCTTGTTAGTGTTAATGCATTGACTCTTTCAGTTAAAATTTTTAACTGATTAGCAATAGAGTCTGCTACAGGATTTGTTGTGTTACATGTTTGTAGCACATTCTCATTTTGCATTATATCCTGCAACATCTGTGCCCTATCAACAGCAGTGTCATAATCAAGAATGTTTTCCTCTTGCAATTTAATTCTCAGTGGGGGTGGGATGCACGAGATTAGTTTTGTGTATTTAATGTTGTCTAAGGCTTCTTTATCTTTTATGTTATCATGTACTCGAGTAGTTAGAATATTTATTCGGTGTGCAAGGTTTCTAATCGTTTCTTGAGGTAGCATTATTAAATTGTTAAATTCTACGAGCGCTGTTGTTTTACTAGGGGGGGCAAAGAATTTTTTGAATTCTTTTTCTACAAATTTTAATTTGTCAGCTTTATAAATAGATGGGTTCTGAGTAAAGAAAGTAAGCGCAGGTCCGGATAACTTACTACCTAGAAACTGGATGGTGTCCTGATCCTTCCATCCGTGCGCTTTGGCTAATGTTTTGATTTGGTTGAAGAAAAAGTCAACCAAATTAGCATTGCCATCAAAAGTGATGGTTTTGAAAGTAATCTTAGAATTAGCCATATCAGTTAAATATGTAGCTGATCTAATGCAACAAATACTAAAAGAAAAGGTTTAAAACTATTTGTAAATGTTAATTGGTAGGTGTAGGGCTACTATTTAATTGCACCCGTATTCCTTTGACTAAATTCTAAAGATTTCAAAGGTACTCACAATCATTTAAAGTCAAATAAAATAATAATAAAAACACAAAATATCACTTAAATAATAAAAATAGATACCATAATAAAAACTGTTAAAGCACTTAGTTAAAAATATCTAGCTCGTAAATGAGATAGTATTAGAAATGTCTTACTCTTATATTTTTTTTATCTATTACTGAAAACATCTATTTGTTCTCTCATGACTCTGAACAAAATATCACATTGAAAATTACTTACTTTGTATCAAAAAAAAATTTTATGAAAAAAAAAAATATCACCTTTTTTTTTAGATTAAAGAGTAAGAAAATGTATGTATGCATAATAAAAATATAAAGGGTATCTTATTAATGCTTGGATACAGGATTATAATTGAGATGTTTTAATACCGTAAGATAAAGTTTAATCAAATAAGTATTAAAAAGCATTATTACTATTTTTTTTTTTTTTTTGAAATGCTCTGAACAAAAAAATGTTATTTAAATAATCATGTATCCAAATAAAACAATAACAATAATAATAACAAAACATAAATCTAAGTGTTGTGGCATTATTGATGTAATAAAATTTCGCTTGAGCACAAATTCAAAATTTTTTTCTTTTGTGTGTGTATATTGTTTTAGCACCCCTGTCAACAGGGATCAGACGCATATTTCACATTCAAAACTTGTGTGCGTACCATTGATAGATAATTGGCACACACTTTTTTTTTAATATTTTGCGTATTTCTCAATGAAAAATTCTGTATGAGAGATTGATGACTTATTTATCACAAACACTTGATTGCATATTTCACTCTTTTTGTGCTCGACTTGTTGCCACATTAATCGCCACTACTTTTTTTTGGATTTGTTATTTTTTTGTGTATGTTGAAAATTCTGCTGAGACAAGAAAACAAAACTTTCGTTTTTATCACATATTTGGATGTCTTCACACATTTATAACACGCCTTGCAGCTGATACACGCAAATAACAACACTAAGATGACCGCAGCATATTTCACACATGATGAATTCACAAACAATTATGACGAGCACTGCAGCCGAAATTGAAAAGAAAAAAAAAAACTGCCGAAGACACTGAGTTGACCGCAGCACGTCGAGATACGAACGCGATGATGAATGTTGACAACGGACGGAGCCACGCAGGTCAATCAATCAGGGTCGAAGAAAAAAAACTTTTGATTTTGACATCACTTTTCCAGCTGGCTAAGGCTTGAGTAACTGTCATACTGGGAGGGACGAGCCTCTTTTGCCGCATCCAACACCCTGCGACCCATAGAAGAAGGAATACGTCTCGAATCGTGTGATGCACAGACGGAGCAATAAATCTTGAGTTGTTCGAAAACACCGCATGCCATGCAGAGAAGATGCGAAACCGCTATAGACAGCAGCGATTTCTCCGGATTCTATGAGCGTCCATACTCCTCTAGTCGGGTTAAGTACGGTCTTATAGCACCAAAGTTTGTAATGAAAATGTCTTGGGTAATTACGGTATCTTGCAGATTTAATATCGACTATTACAAGTTATCATCAATGCCGTGAAAAGTAGATCGATAAAAAGATAAATATGCAGCCAGGTTCTTTAAAGTAAAGTTTTATTTTCACCCTTTCGAGAGAGTAGGACGCTCAACGTAATTATTGGTAGTTACAGCAGGGCCAGGCCAAGAGAAGAAGTGAAAGTGGCCGTTCTTTTAGTCAGAACCAAGATAACATCAGTTGTCAGATATCGCCAAAGGTTACAATGTTTGGCATGTATATGATATTTGGCCAAAATATACGTGCAATATTTTTCTTCTGAGAGAGAGATTTTTGTACTTAGCATATTAACAAGATAATCGCTAATTGGCGAAAAAAGAGTTTAAACCTTGATATTGGAATTTGAAAAAGCAAAGGAATTTTGTGGGATAGGCTTTGGGGCTCATGAAGCGGTCTAACATTTGCGAATGTATACCATATAAGGAGCGGTATCATGAGAAGGAGATATATTGGAATATGTACGACGCGCAAAACATCTTATGCAGCATTTTTATTGTAGAGCAGCTGGAATAAGAAAACCACATTCGGTTTTCTATGACCATATAAGGTATGGACAAAGTGAAATACATGTGCTGGGATTTCGGTGACCGTTACATTAAGGGATTGGTTTAAGTATTACTAAAATGAGAAAAGGGGCGATATATTTATAACTTCAACTGTAATGTAGATCCTGTTGTGATCATGATTTTTTTTAGTTACTTTAAAAGAAAGGATTTTTTTTTAATAGAGGAAAAGATAAGTTTATCAATTTGTTACCTAACATCGTCATATTCAATGATATATGATATATTGATATCATAAATATATTTATACAATGCATTAAAATTCATAAACAAAATTTAAATATTGTTAATATACATAGTAATGCTATATTAAAGAACTGCTGATGTACCAATTTCGACAAATTATATAAAACGCCAAACTACTCCAGTAGTACCGAACTGCGTAAAAGAAACATCCTTATAACTCCAAAAATTATAATTCTATTAACTAACAATTAACTGCGTCGGATTAAGCGTCTCATTTCCAATTAAAATATACTTTTGAATTGAAATTTGAATGAAATACAGGGTCATGAAAAATCGAAGAATGTGGAAAACAAGATTACAAATATCTCGGCAACTAATAATCCGATCGACTTCATTCTATATGCAAAATGTGTGTTATTTTATTGCCTTTTACGTCCATTCCTTAAAACAAAAAAAAATCGAAAATTTTTATATACCTTTCATCAGAACGAATTTTTCGAGAGTCCGAAAAAAATAGTTCCGGATAATCGAGGTTAGTGATATTAAATAGGGTTCGTCTCATTCTTACATACTAACTACATACAAAATTTCAAGTCTCTATCTCAATTTGTTCGGGAGATAGAGCGTTTATAGACAGACAGACTGACGGACGGCAAAATTTTTTTTCTAAAAATATGTTTTTCGGAATCTCCACTATCTAAAACGTGTAAATCCGTCGAAAATTTTTTTTTCGATTTTCAAAACGATTGCAAGACTTACCCTATACTACGTATGATGGATAAGTAGTAAATAAATAAAATAAAAAATAAAAACAAATAAAACCAGATGAATAATTGAAAGCAGGGAAGCGGATTCGGAGTAGCTAAAAACAAACCGACTGCGAATGCTTTTTTTTTTTTTTTTTTGTTTTTTTTTGTTTTGTTGTTAGACAGTTTGTGAAATTAAACTTATTATCTGTATTAGATTAATTTTAAACACGATTATTCAATTGGTAAATTAATTATAACCGATGTAAATTTTCCATATTTCATTTTTGGGTGAAAACAGTCCGGGCCAGGATTGAAACCCGGGATGTAATGGCTGAAGCCGCCAATGCTCTTCAACTGAGCCATCCCGGACACGGACACCGGAGGACTATTTTACCCAATTAACCTCAACGATCACTTTATCTGGTCTGATACTCTGGATCAGCTCAACAGAATAAATCGAAGGCCAATATATGGAACTGCAGAAAATCACTGCACACGAACTTACATTTGATTAATTTTAAACACGACTGTTCAATCGGTAAATTATTTATAACAGATGTAAATTTTCCATTTACAAAATTTACATCTGTCATATTATCATATCATATGTCATTTAATTTTAAATTCATAAAAAGAATTATTATTGTTATTTTTGAATTATATCAGGCTACACAAGCTAAACATTCCCGATGAGCTGACTGGCGTACACAGTAAATGAAATCCGTTTTTAATAAAAAGATCTACTTGATTCTAAAATTTTCCATAGCTAGTAAAATTATTTTGTAAGTTTTACAAGTTGTAGCGGCCAGAGAGACCGAAAAACATCTACTATTATTTTCAACACAATCTAACTGATTGGTAAAATAATCATACGAATTGAATATTTCCGACTGAGCGAAAAATTGACCAGGCTGAGAATCGAACCCAGATACTTGGCTTACAAGGTCAATGCTTTACCTGTTAAGCTACCTGGATTTACAGCTTTACCTAAAATAATAATATATCTACGTATCCATCGTCAAATGGAATTTCATTACCTGCGGTCTATTCTGTTGAGCTGTCTAAATGACAGACCAGATGTTATGACATATAAGGTTATCTGAGAGAAAAATCCCAGCTGGTTATCGCCCAGGTAGCTTAACAGGTAAAGCATTAACCTTGTAAGCCAAGTATCTGGGTTCGATTCCCAGCCTGGTCTATTTTTCGCTCGGTTGGAAATATCCAATTCGTACGAACAAAATGTGTTTACAATATGTCTGTCTGTACATCTGTGAATCTCTCTGTCTGTATGTGACGATTATCTTGTGGGCGTTCTATTTTAAGAAGTAATGCACGGAATTTCACAAAACTTTGGATTCTCTTAGATCGTGATATAAAGTAGATTTGATTAGTTTTTCGTGAATGTCGTTCAACTGGTGGCACTGCTATGCTGCATTATTTATGATTTCTACAATAGCCATACCTCAAGTAATATTTCACAGATTTTCTTAAAACTTTACAGTTAGTTTGTACTTGGTATAAAATGTTGCTGATTCCGTTTTGGTGCAAATTGCTCAACAAGTGGCGCTGCCATGGTGCATTATTCACGATTATTTCAATAATTCTATCTCAAGAACTAAAGCACGGAATTCCAGAAAACTTTATATTCTGTGAGACTGCGTTTTAAATTAGATCGAACGAGTTTTTTGGTGTATAACACTCAACAGGTGACGCTGCCATGGTGCATTATTCATTATTATCGCAATAGCTCAATCTCAAGAAGTAATGCACGAAATTTTCTAAAACTTCAGATTCAGTTGGTCCCTCATATATATTAGTGTTGTTTAGCTTTTGGTATAAATTGCCCTCATATGGCGCTGCTATTGAATTTTTCACGATTTCGCATTAAATGTATCTCAAGAATTAATGCATAGATTTTCATCAAACTTCAGATTCAGTTAGCACCTGATAAAAAATTGATCCTGATTAAGTTTTTGGTGTACATCACCCAACATGCGGGGGTGTTATGCAGATTTTTGTTTTAATATATTGCAAAAGCTCTATCTCAAAAACTAATGCACCGATTTTCACCATATTTCAGAATCAGTTATAGGCTGACACAATTTGTTGTTAACTAGATTCGGGTTTAAACCATCTAACCAGTGGCGCTGGTATGTTGCAATTTTCAGGAATTATTAACGTGTATAAGATAGGAGAAAGTTTTGAAATAGCTGTATTTGACTAGTTTTTTCATTCCATCGAAATTTTTCTATTCTGGAGGATACAAATTAACATATAAATGGTAAAAGTTTTCCCTTTTTAGCCTAGCACGTATCCGAATTTGTAAAATTTCTGTTTTATTTTCTCCTTTAGATTTCGATAATTTGGATTTTTTAGATTTTCCGAACATGAAATTGAAAAATCAGTATAACGGAAAATATTTCTTCCCTTTTTATATGCGTTCGTAATTATGTAAGTACGAGCACCTATAGTTGTCGTTCAGTTCGTCCGTCTGTCTGTCTGTACGCATATAACAACGCAAAAACTACACACCGAATCGTTTGAAATTTAAAATATATAATTATTATATAATTTTGTCGTGTCATTTGAAATTTTGTGAATATCGGATGAATAGATCAATTAAAGGGACAATCAAAATTATTCCGTTACATTACGGTCTATGTAGAAAAAAGTTTCAAATGCATTTTTAATAGTTTGAAAATTAAAATACATAATTATTACTTAATTTTGTCGAGTCATTTCAAATTTTATGAAAATGGGATACATAGATCAATTACAGGGACAATCAAAAGTATTCCGTTACATTACGGCTAATGGGTAAAACAGTTTCAAATGCATTTTAATGGGCTTAAAATCTTTCGAATATAATGGAATTGACATGAACCTATGAAGTTTTGTATGTAACTAAAATATACATTCTGTACAATCTGTGATGCAAAGAATATTTATTATTTAATTACAGGGCCAAACAAAAGTATTCCGCTACATAATGATGTATGGGGAAAATAGTTCTCGGCGTGTTTTAACTATGTTAAACTATTTTACATTTTATGAATATGATATACGTTACTGAGGTTTACTGCAAGTTCTTTCTGTATATTTACAGGAACACAAAGAAGATTTCGACCACTATACTGTATTTGAAGGAGTCGGAGTCGGAGTCGGAGTTGGAGTGGGCCATTTTTGCCTCCGACTCCGCAGCTCTGATAGATTGTAAGTTGTTCAATTCTAAACATACAAATTCTAGAGACTTAGAAATTGGCGAATTTCTTTTACTTACCATTAATTTCGATGCAGTAACAATCCTTTCATATTTCATTCTTCTGATATGAAAAAAATTAGAAGCATTTTGAGACAGGGAAGAGGCTCCAGAGACAATCACCACATCGAGTTCATAACTGAAATTGTTCTAGAATTATCTAGAAATCTAGAATAGCATTTCAAAACGAAATTGGTCTGCCAATTCTTATTTTGGTGAAAAACACATGAAAACGCGATTTTTGAAATTGATTAGTAGATTTATCATTGCATGTGTCTGCTACCAGTCATTCATAATTACATATTTTTCGGTATAGTAAATCATAATCATAAACCTACAAGACGATCACTAATATCAGATTTTCAGGTGTTTCCCACGAAGGTATGACTTGGCAGACAAATTTCGTTTTAATATACTATTCATGTTTTAACAAAGTCTGGAATTTCAACTTGGAACCTGATGAAGTTCCGCCGCTCGGTCTATTAGAGAATACACATTTCTGTGAATCTTTTTTTTTTGTTTTGTTTTAAAGAATGGCATTAATCCTCTCTTGTATATAAAATTTAAAATAAACTATCTTGGGATGTTGTTCCAAAAATCAACTGGAATAATAACGCGTATGGATGGCGTTTTTACCCCGGTATACTTATTGCGCAATATATTTTAAACTACAAAATGCCTCGTGAATACATTCAAAATCTATCACAAAATTTAGAAAGCACATGAGCAACACTCCAAATCTAAAGCAATAAGCAATGTATTTCCTAATAATTGTAAAGTTTTCAGGTCAGACAATTTACTGCTCAAGTTTTAGATCGAGTATTAAATCTTACGTGCTTCTTTCAACGGTAACTACAAATGGAACAAAGTATTTTTAGCAGTTATTTGTGAATCAAATAACCCTGAGTCTCTCTGTGCAGAACCCATAAATCCAATTTGTACGATTCCTACATAAACACGTGTAATATTTTCTCAAAGCGTTATCTCCTCCGTGAGACCTTACTTTGTAAAATGAAACGCTTATGCTCAGAAAGACAATTTAAATTCAATTTTGTAACACAATTATTTTTTTTTTCAATGTAAAAGTTCTATAATAGTATAAGAGTCACAAAATGTCTTAATAAATAATCATAATCATAAAATATAAATTACTATAAAAAGATGGACTTTCTACTATTATAATAAAAATTTTCAAATGTGTTTTTGAACTTATTACAACATTTTACATTCAATGATCTAAAAAAATATTTTTCATTTAAAATCATAGAAAGAAAAGCAGTCTTTTATAATTTCTGCGAAAAAAAAAATTGGAAATGAAATATAAAATAAATAAAATAGAAAAACTAGGAAACAACTTTTATGTTGGATGGACTGATTGAAAAGGCTTCTTATTGATGAAAATTGATATTTTCTAAGAAAAAAAAATCCCCTTTGAACTATCGTATATAGAAAAATTCACTCAGTTCTTTCCAATTTGTATTGCTTTATTCAATTTAAAACAAAGTATCGTAAGGAACAATGGTACTACTCTGTTATCCCGTCGACCAATTTCGCCAAATTACACAAATCGCCAAACTAATTGCCAAATTATACATATTGACATATTTTTTTTATTTTAAATTAGCTGACCCGCACGGCGTTGCCCGGGTTCGTATTAACAATATTAAACGAACTTGAAATTTGTATGATTTTATCATTAACTCGAAACATGCAGAAATGCATTGTCTGAAATAAGTGGCCACTGACTGTGTGAAAAATCGGTTTAACAAAAAACTAATGTTAAGCTCTAAAAATACTCAAAATGAGCGATGAGAATGAAATGAGAATATGTATCGAACGACTGCGTGATTTTCGTTTTAAACTGTTGATATTTATCAAAAATCACTGTTAAGTCACGTTAAAACTAATTATGTTTTTTTCACATAGAAATCCCAAGTGAAATATTTTGAATTTCAAACTAATTATATCACTCTTAAATCCGACTATACCATGGATGAAATCGATACTCGCTCGTAGCTAAAGTGTTGGTATGTAGTATTATAATTTCAGAGCCATTTAACAAAAGTAAGTGTTATTTTTAATCAAATCATGTATAATGTCCACTCTATGGATAAATTCCTAACCGTAAACTTTTTTACCGTAACCATAACCTGCCTGTAACCTAACTTTGACTTAAAAGTACCTTATCGCAAATTAAATATAACATAAATGTAACCTAGCCTTCACTTTATTGTAACACATCCTTATTCTAACCATAAAACAAATGCGATTTAACTTTAACCTAACTTTAACTTAACCGTGACCTAACTGTAACCTAACGGGTTATTAAATATAATCAAAGACTTGCCGTATTGTAATTGCAACCTAAATGTTACCAAACCATATATTGTTTTCATGTTCATGGAAATTATTTTGTCTTGTTCGGATCTGGTTATGATTCATTAGAACATTTTTGTCGGGTTCCGATTTTAGGTATTTTTTGATATTGAGTTATAATGTTCGGGTCGTATTCATGTCCATGGAAATTATTTTGCCTTGCTCGGATACAATTATGGTTTTTGGAATATTTTTGTCGGGAAGAGATTTGTTTCAATTCAGATTTCGGCTTTTTCTTCAAATGGAATTTTTGGGTTCGGGTTTTCTTGCGTGTTCACGGAAATTATGCTGCCTTGTTCGAATAAGAACATGCTTCACTGGAATATTTTTTTTCAAGTTCAGATTTGGTTCAGTTCAGATTTCGTGACTTTTTTCAAAGAATTTTTTAGGTTCAGATTCGGTTCAAATGAATGGAAATTTGTTATCTTATTCAGATCCGGTTACGATTCTTTGGAATATTTTTTATCAGGTTCCGATTTAGTTCGATTCAAATTTCAGGTATTATTTCAAATAGAATTTTTAAGTTCGGATCTCGTTCATGTCCACGGAAATTATTTTGTCATACTCGAATCCAGTTATGATTCTTTCGAATATTTTGGTCGAATTTAGATGTGGTTTGGGTCAAATTTCAGTTTTTTTCAAATCGAATTTTTTAGGTTCGAGTTCGGTTTATGTCCATAGAGATTATTTCGTCTTGCTTGGATTGGGTTATAGTTCTTTGGAATATTTTTGTCAGGTCCAGATTTGGTTCAATTCAGATTTCGAGTTTTTTCTTCAAATATAACTGTTGAGTTCGGGTCTTCTTGCATGTTCACGGAAATAATTCTGTCTTGTTCGAATAAGGACATGCTTCACTGGAATATTTCTGCCAAGTTCAGATTTCATCCACTTCGCGATTTTTTCAATGAAATTTTTTGGGTTCGGATTGTGTTAATGTCCTTGGAAATATTTTGCCTTGTTTGGATCCGGTTGCGTTTGTTTGAAATAGTTTTGTCAGATTCAGATTTGGTTGGATTCAAATTTCAGGTATTTTTTTGAATGGGAGTTTTAGGTTCGTATCGGGTTCATGTCCACGGAAATTATTTTGTCTTACTCGAATCCGGTTATGGTTCTTTCGAATACTTTGGACAGATTTAGATGTGGTTTGGGTCAAAGTTCAGGATTTTTCAAACGTATTTTTTTAGGTTTGAATCAGGTTTATGACCATGGAAAGTATTTTGTCTTGCTGGGATCGGGTTATAGTTCTCTGGAATATTTTTATCGGTTTCAGATTTCGTTCCAGTCATATTTCGGGTTTTTTTAAAGAAAATATTTAGGTTCGGGTCAGATTTCATGCCCACGAAAATTATTTTTCCTTGTCTGTATCGGGTTATGCTTCACTTGAACATTTTTGCGGGATTCAGATTTGGTTCGGGTCAGTTATCAAATCCATAGTTTTTACCAAACAGAATTTTTAGGTCAGGGTCAGGTTTATACTCACAGAAATTTTGTGTATCACGGATTGGAGTGTGGTCTGTTTTTTTTTCTGGTTGGAATCGGGTTATATTTAAATTAGTCTAAACATTAAGGTTATAATCAGTTTTGCTACTATTCTTTTTATGGTTATTTCTGATAGATAATTTACTTAGCTATTTGATAATTTATTATGGTGAATGAATCGTTTGCGGATACAAACAATTGTACGCCAAACAGCTATTTTATTTTTGTTTTAAAAACAAATTAAAGCCATATTACAATTTTAAATTGAATAGAATACATTTAAATTTAATCAATGATTAAAAAAATAAACTCATAGAAAAGTGTTGTGTAATGTTTTTTACTGCAACATAGCTAATGACTCATACATTCTAATGTTCGAAATGCCAAAAATATGCGTACAATTATATAGTAAAAAGAAATTAATAGAGTGGCAGTATAATGTATTGGGGTGACGCAAAAAATGTAACTCTAAAATCCGCGACATTAAGTCTCAATAAGCACCAACAAAACCATGTGCTTTGAAACTCCGATCAATTCAAACTGGTTTAAACCAGTATTTCTTTGTTTTTGTTTTTTGCCTTTTAAACTGTTATTGAATAGATGAGTAAAATTTCATTTAAAAAATAACGTTTTGTGCCATTATTGCCTGTAATACACGATCAGAATGCATGAAAGATACAATTAGATAAATCATAGGCAAGAATTATTTGATTATTTTTGTCATATGACTTTGAAATATAAATATAGAAACATCATTTAAGACTTTGCTTGAAAAATCAACATTTTTTCGTAAATGTCTTAAAATCGTCTGCACTCTGAAATCTAGATTTTAGATTAATATTATTTAAGTGTTCATGCATGATTTTAAAAGAATCTTTTCATCATTATATTTTATATATTGACATGGAATTATAAATATGTTGTTAAATTATAAACATTTTTCATCTACGTTATAAAGTATTAAAAATTTCTGAAAAAAAAGAAAACTTTTAGTAATACAATTTTTTACTTCAAATCATATGTTTTCAATATTTTATTTAATTTTGTTTTGACATTTAATTATTTTTAATTTTCCAATTTCAATTATTTTAAAAGCAAACATTTATTTTAATAAATAATATAATAGAAAAAAACATTTAAAAAAATTACGATTTCTTCGTAAAATATGCTTTAGCTGTAATTCATTTCTTCCAATCCGTCTTATTGATACAAAATTCCTTCCTCGTGCTTTATTTTGAGACATTAAAATTTCAGCGATAAATGGTTTCCTCTTGCAAACCTTTCTTTTTTTCGGTTTACTTCGCCACCACCTATCTTTTTCATCCATGGCGAACAGCAGCTGTGATAAAAAAAAAAAAAAAAAAAAAAAAAAAAAAAAAAAAAAAAAAATCCTCATTTAAACTGACAGATTGCCAGTCTATGAATTTTAAAGGTCAGTCTCAGTTTTTAAAATTATTTCTGCGAAAATTTTATGCAACTAACCAACCATAAGAGAATGAAAAGGAAAAAAGTAAAAAAAAGGCGGTTTTTTATGAGAGTGAAGTTTGGAATTTAATTAATTACTCAGTTAATAAATAGAATTTTGGAATTCTGAGCGTCAGGTGCATCAGGAGAGATATTGGGCTACTCTCAGAAAAATTTTGAGCTTCGTACGTACCGTAGTTTTCGCTAACTATCGCAGACACACACACACACACAGAGCGATTTGTTATTTTATTAATATAGATAGATAACGAAAAAACAAATAATTAGTAGAATAATAATAAAAATACTAATGAAAAGTCGAAATAAAAATCAATTAATAGCATTTTAAACATGTGAAACGTATTTAATGTAATTGAATGTGACATTCACGATCATTCATTATGACATTTGATCTTATAGTTTGTCGATAAATTTTTGGTCGACGGGATAACCTAGTAGTACCGGAACAATTTTTTTTATTCTACCGAATGATCCAAAAGTACCAAGACTTTTGAAATCTGGGTAATATACCGAGAGGTGGCAGCACAGGCAATCATCTTATTCATTTTTGAAATTAGAATTAGTTAAATCTTGATTGCATATTAAAACGCAATCTGTCTGCCAAGTCATTTCTTGGTGAAAAACACTTGAAAATCCAATTATAGCGGTTTACTCGTAGATTTACCATTGAGTTTTCCTACTCACAGTCCTCCATATTTTCATACTTTTGGGTGCAGGAAAATATAATGTTAAAGCTACGAGTCAAACGCTAAAGTCGGGTTTCCAGGTATTTTCCACCGATATATGACTTTGGCAGACCAACTGCGTTTTAATAAGCTAATCGAGTTTGAACTAATTCTAGAATTTCAGCAGTGATCTCGATGAGGAGAATGTTTGTGCTAACGCCTCCTACATGTCTGAAAATATCTACAATAGTAAGATATGGCTATCAAATAAATACTCAGAAACAAGTGTAATTTTTCTTTATAATGAAATGTTGTGATGAAATGTCATAATATTTACACATTTGACCAACAGGTGGCGTCATCTGTACAATGCCGTAAATTTTTATAGCATGTTATATAGGGTGATTAAAAAAAAAAAAAACGTGGGCAAATTGATATGACAAATCAGACATACGAAAAGGATAAAAAATCACATAGGAACATAAGGCCGCAAACCACTTATTGAGTCACAAATACAGGGTGTTTCATCCTAACTAAATTTTAGTTGACGGTAATAAATTTCAGAAAACTGAAGTATATTATAATAAAACATTTAACAGACATCCTCATCTTTGTTTTAAATGTGATAACACCAAACAAAAGACGTAGAAGTGGCATTACTTTTCTCATTGAATAATTCATATATATATATGGTACTTCTAGGTTATCCCGTCGACCAATTTCGCCAAATTATACAAATCGCCAAACTAATAGCCAAATTATACATGTTGACATAATTTTTATTTTAAATAACGAAAAAACAAATAATTAGTAGAATATTAATAAAAATATTAATAAAAAAGTCGGAATAAAAATCAATGACATTTCAAACACGTGAATCGCATTTAATGTCATTGAATGTGACATTCACGATCATCCATTATTGGCATTTTATCTTATAGTTTGGCGATAATTTTTTGGTCGACGGGATAACCTAGAAGTACAATATGTATATATATATATATGTATGTATATATATTGAAATGGAAAATTATTTTTCTTGCCCTTTTAAATCCCCCCCCCCCTCTCCTTGTCGCGGGTTCCGGATGTCGTTTTTCTCATTCTATAAAAGTTTTAAACATTAATATTTATGCACATTTTATCTTTTTTATTGTGAATGGAAATTGTTTTTCTTGCTTGTTTCAACTTTCCCTCCTACCCTTCCCTCCCCAGTCGCGGATCCCCGATGTCCACAAATGTTTCTCTCATTCTATAAAAGTTTTAAACATTAATATTTATACATATTTTTGTGTTTTTTATTGTAAAATGGATTTCTTTTTCTTACACCTTTCAACTCTTTCCCCTCCCTTGCACTTCCCCAGTCGCAGGTCTCAGATGTCCACAAATTTTTTTCTCATTCTATAAAAGTTTCAAACATTAGTATTTATACACATTTTTTTTCTTTTTATTGTGAAATGGATATTTTCTTGTCCTTTGAACCTTTTCCTCTCCCCTCCCTTCTCCCTGACTAGTCGCGAGTCCCGGATGTCCACAAATGTTTATCTCATTCTATAAAAGTTCAAAGCATTAATACTTATACATATTTTTTTTTTATTGAGAAATATATTTTTTTGCCCTTTTCAACACCTTTCCCGCCCTACCCCAGTCCCGGATCCCGGATGTCCACAAATGTTTTTCTCATTCTATAAAAGTTTTAAACATTAATATTTATGCATATTTTTTTATTGTGAAACTGATTTATTTTCTTGCCACTTTCGACCCTTTCCTCTCCCCTCCCTTCTCCCTCCCTAGTCGTGGGTTCCAGATGTCTACAAATGTTTATCTCATTCTATAAAAGTTTAAAACAATATGATTTGTACATATATTTTTTCTTTTTTATTGTGAAATATAATTTTTTTTTGCCCCTTTCAACTCTTTCACCTCCCCAATCGTGGGTCTCGGATGTTCACAAATGTTTTTTCATTCTATAAAAGTTTTAAACGTTAATATTTATGCATATTTTTTCTTTTTTATTGTGAAATTGATTTTTTACTCTTGCCCCTTTCTACACTTTTCCCTCCCCACCCCCTCCCCAGTCGCGGGTCTCGGATGTCCAAAAATTTTTTTTTCATTCTATAAAAGTTTTAAACGTTAATATTTATGCATATTTTTTTCTTTTTTATTGTGAAATTGATTTTTTCTCTTGCCCCTTTCTACTCTTTCCCCTCCCCACCCCCTCCTCAGTCGCGGGTCCACCATCGTTTTTCTTAGTCTACAATAAATAAGGTAAAAATTGAGACCACTCACGATACTTAATCATAAAATTGCACTCGGGATGTAATTAGAAAACCCACTATCACTAAGAAGCATTTAAACATTTTGGTTTGGGCGATGGATGTAAGTTAAATTTTGAGTCTTAAGTCTTAAACTAGCCTTTGAAAAATCATTTTCCAAATGTTTGCTGTAATTTCTTAATTTACATTGCTCCGGTTAATTCTCTAGATAACTAGTTAGCCGATGCAAACTTTGTCTTTAACTGTAAAGAACATTTCTGAACTGAAACGAAATAGTTTGTTGTTGACGCTAGAGTTCTTTTAAATGCAACATGTATAATAACCTTATAGGTTTTTATATGTTCTTTTTTTAAAATATCCTCTTCCATTCCAAAAACTAAAATAATAATACAGATACTTATTCAATGGATTTTTTTCCAAAACACATGACATTGTAACGACAGAAATTAACTTTTCTGAAATTTATCCTTTAGACGTTTCATAATTTAGGTTAAAAAATATTGGTATAAAATTAAAAAACCCCTTAAAACATCAATTTATTAACTATTAACCTAAATGAAACCAATCACAAATTTAAGAGTTTTAAAGAAATAAATAAATGCCTCTCATGAAAAACAAATTATTGAAAAAGATTTAAATTAAATTACTTATGAAAATTTATTACTTCCTTGGTCACACTCTCTTTTGGATATTTTTAGGCATTTTGCAAACTCAGATAAAAATAATCATTTTTCAATGATTAAATTTATAACAGAAAGAATGCCGAAAAAATATTAGATGATGAGCTTTCTATAAATGTACATTTTTTAATTTTTTTTTTCTTTTCTGTTCAGTGTTTGATTAGAAAAATGTTATTTTTCATTTTGCGAAGTTTTACAATCTACGGCACAAAAGGATTTTTCATTTTAAATTTCACAAATAAAGGATCCTTTCTTATAAATCTCATAAAATTATTTCGGAAATACAAGATTGGAAAAGAAAAAAAAACTGGGAAAGGAATTTTATATTTGAAGAAATGATTAAAAATATATTTTTTTCTATAAAATTAATTTTCACGGAAAATAAATTTAATTTCAAAAATTAATATCAATAGATTTGTTTTATGATACTTTGTTTCAATTTAAAATGAACGGCTGTATTTAAGTTAATTCAACAGTTTTAATATTTTATAAAAAGAAACAGTGATCAGTTACTTTTTGAGCACATTTTTTAAAATTATTTTAATACAAATTTTGAAAAAAATTTAATATTCTACCATCTAAAATTCTTAAGTCTTTATTTACATAATATACGCATTAACACTGAAAATAACTCACCAAGAAGAGAGCATCGGATTTAAATGAAATTTAATACACATAATGTTATAGATGAGAACTCACTTAATCCCAAAATCAGGACAAATAAGCAAATACATTTTGTAAATTTAAACAAATGCATTGAACACTGACTAATGAAATAAAGGCCACTAAACGGCTTTGAGTTTAAGAGACTTCTAATGTTTTCTTGTGGCAGATGGGACTATAAACTTTTGGGACCATAGAATTGTACTGTTCGCGAGGGCGCCTTCATAGCTGTACACGGTTATCATTTGCCCCCAAAACGAAACGAGATCCAACTATAAAAATCACGTTCTGTCAATCTTTATGGAGTCAATTGATAACCGCGTACGGGTGTGGAAGCTTCCTGGTGAAAGGTGCAAGCATACCTACGCTGTCGTGCAATGCACTGCCGGTACAACAGACATATTGGTGCGCAGAGCCATAGCTTATGATAACTGGTACTCAGGAGCCTCGCTAAGAAGGGGGAAACAGGAGGGAGCCTCTCCTCCAAACGTTTGCACGTCCTGTTACAGTACGCAAATTTACAAACTGAACTGGCAAATTTGTTTTCAAAACTTTAATAAAAAACTATAATACAATTTCTATTCCTAATAGATTTGACGAAAACTACTAGTATAATTAAAAATATTATTAATCAGCTTTTTTTTTAAACTAAAAACTATATTACATTTTCTAATTGTGATAACTTGGTAAAATTTCTTTTTTTTCTTTGCCTTCAAGGAACTTAATTGACTATCACTCAACAATCGTTCACATATTAAACATTATACTTTGGACGAGAGACTGACATATAAGTCTATGAATTCGTGTATTAAAAGAGATTTTTTTTTGTCTTAAAGGATGTATTTCGATTCAAACTGCCTATTTTCCGATTTATTTTTGAACTCATCACACCTCAAATACATTGCTCTCAAATACACCAAACTTTCAAAATCTCTTATTTGGAAAGTACATGAGATGCCGTAATTGTCGATTCTTTGAAAAATGCAGAAAATATTGCAAAAAAAAAACAATCGAAAACGGCATTTTGAACCGAATTTCACCTAGCGGGAGATCTCAGAACGTAAAAAAGAGTCATACTGAGAAGATAATTGTTTATAACTCAAATTCTAATGAATTGAACGTAAAAAAAATCACACGACACCTCATACGTCCCTTCAAGAATCCTCTCAGCAAATTTCAGGTTTCTACGTTTAAAAATGTGTCTGAAATTGTATCGGAAAATTTCGAGCTGTTGAAGGTGGAAAAGATTTTTTTCGAATACACCCTTAAGGAAATGAAATTTCTCCCATATTAACTATCGTGCAATGATCATTCGCGTATTAACCCATTAACGCCCAGCGTCCTCTTTTGAGGACGGTTACAAAAACAGCAAAAAAGCGGTTTACGCAGCAGTAAAGAGGAAGATAAATATATACCTTTTTTCACGAGACAGAATCCTCGATAAATTTAGATAAAAGTTAATTTGCTTTTAAAAGTGGCGAGAATCACAAAATTTAAAATTTAGCGTAGAAAATAATTCGGGCGTTAATAGGTTAAAAGTTATATTTTGGATCTTATTGGCGATTTTCAAGGATCCGGAAGAAATCCGCGTCTTTAGCTAGTTCGACTATATAGCATAAAATTAGAATACTGTAGTTTTGTTTCGTTCATATGTTAACACATTCGCTGCCGCTCACGCGCTAGTGCGTGAAGTTTCAATTCATTTAACACAGAGGGCAGAGTTATCGGCAGCGAACGTGTTAAGAAATTTCGAGTTGACAACGGATGACTAAGGTGCGTTTCCAAGTCAAAAGTAGTCAAATGTTGGAGGTTTGACTTCATAGACTTGACCTTGACAAAAGTAACAAAATACGTATTTAGTTTTTTTAGTCCAAAACTTAACAAAATAATTAACCATTACGGAAATATATGCAGTTTTAGAAGAATGGAAAAATAAAATATACATTTTAACCTTTTTATTACTCAAAATTAGGAGAGATAGCAATACTTTAAAAAAAGGCTACGCATTTTACTAGGAAAATGTGTAAGGATTAATTAAAATAAAAATAAAAAATGATTAATTGAAAAACATCAAACGATTTTGAAAACGCTCTTTTGAATAAAATGGTCCCATAACTCTCGTTGTTGTTTACTTGCTATTGTTTACAGTACTTCATATGTCTTTTTACTTTGTGAAAATCGTATTAACCTAAATTTGATCCCAAATTTGAAAAAAAAACAATCCGAATATTAGGCAATTATTGTAAACTTGATTGAAGATCGATCTGCAATAAAAATACAAATGCGTCGATTTGTCATGGGTAATTGTGATCGTGCAAGATCAGATGAAATTAGGTTACTCCACATGATGCATATAGTCTGTCTCAAAAGTTTAAGCACTCTGCAAATCTGGTTTAAAAGAAATGAAGAAGATAATATTTTATGCTAATCTTCAATAAATACTCGACATTTAATCAAAATAAAATGAAATAAACCATTTTGGGTGGTTAAAAAAATATATACATATTTATTTTTATTTAATTTTCCTTTTTTCTTGAAGAAATGCTGTCTCAAAAGTTTAAGCACTTTATGCACATTTCTTTAGAAACACTTGATTGGCATTGTGTAATGACGTTGCATGACATCATATTGCACTTTAATATAGTATGAATTGTGCAGAAATTATTCCCTCTCGTTTTAAAAATTTCGAAGGGTAAATAATTCACAAAATGCGAGAATTTGAAATTTTTTAAATTGTAAACGCAAAATAAAATTCTTTCTAAAGTTGCAAAAATTTTAGTTCGATAAAACGAAGTAGGGGGAACTGGGGGACATTGATACAGCTTTTTTCAAAAAAAATTTTTAATGTCTAGAAAGCAGAAAATTCAAGTTATTTTTCTATGTGATGTCAGCAAAACGTGTGTAGTGTGTTATAATAATGTACAATCGTTGTTTATTATATTATTTTTGCATGTAATTTTAAAGAAATAAAAAAAAGTAATTAGTATCAATGTGCCCCATACCTGGGGCAGATTGATACACTTTAACACGTCTGGGAAAAATGGAGACAAAATATCCCCAATGCATATTTTTCATAGAAAAATAGTTAGAAAAGCATTTTATATATATTTATAGACATTAAAATAGTACACAATTTATTTGTAAGCGATATTAAAGCAATCGAAATAAAATGTATAATGACCTGATCTTCTGACTGTTCCTTGTCTGTTTGTTGGCTGTGGTAACTTTGTCATATGTGGCACTTTAACCCCAGAATTACCTTCTTTCTTACGAAAGGTGAAAGAATTACCAGGTTTTCTGTTTATAAATCGGTTTACAAACAGAAAATAAAGAATAATTATATTAAAAATTATGTTTATAATATAATTATCCTGTACTGTTCTGCAGCTTGCATCTCTTACTTAACATTTCTTATGTCGATAATACTTTTTTCTCTGGAGAATCGATATAAATTTGAGATCTGCCAGGCTGCCGTCCATTTCTTTTGTTAATTCTACTAGCACGAGATATTGTGTAAGTTTGTACGTCTTCTGTTTTCAAAAATACTATAAAATGTTCTGATGTAAAGAAATTAGAGTTATTACACTTCAATAAAAACTAATAGTAGAAATTTTTTACGAAAAATGGTTGAATTAAGCAGTGTATGGTAAAAAAAAAAATAAAAGGTAATGAAAAAATGAACTAGAAAAGGATTTAGATTGTATAAATGTCCCCGACAAAGACTGTATCAATGGGCCACATACAGCCATTTTGAATAAAATGAGTCGCAAATCCAACCCTTCATAATTTATCTTACAATAAAGAATGAGGAACTGATAAAGAGTAGCTTTACTTGCCAGGGAGGGTATTTTTTTCGGTTGAAAATACTGGAACAGTTGTATAATACCATTTAAATTGTACAACTCAAATTTACTTTTGATCTACAAAAACAATTAATCACCCATCCCACTTCATCAAACTTTTGAATCATTCCAAAACTTTCTGTATGTAGTTAATTTCACTAGTATCACCTTTTGGAGCTGTTGTGAAACTTCCTGTAATGACCCTGTGTGATGTACAGAGGGAGCATCAATGTGCCCCAAGTATCAATGTGCCCCAGTTCCCCCTATATATCAAGTACTCTGTAGAAATGATAGTTTTAAGTGACAACTAAGATGTGACGGCTGCGTATGACGACAGTTCAGACTGATCGAAGAATACGGAGATTGGTATTTAGACAAAAATATGTCCATACGGCAAATTAAAAATAATCTGTACATAGATGCATTTGAGAGTGTGATTACATCATACTAAAAGAAATGGTTCGCAAACCGTCTTTCAAATTGCATTACAAACAGGCAAGAATGAACTGGGCTAAAAAACACATGCCCTAAGGGGATAAATGGCTTACTGTTTTATTCAGCAATGAGAAAAAGTGGAACTTAGATGCCCCTGATGGTTGGAACGCATATTGGCGTAACTTACGAAAGAAACCAAGGCCACTTTTCAGCAGGCAGCAAAACTGCAAATATGTTATGGTTTTGGGGGCGTTCGGATTCAATGATCAGGCCTGTCTGGTTTTTATAAAAGGAAGACAAGATTAAAAAAATATATATCAAGGGACGCTTAACCAACATTTGCTTCCATTCGGCGACATTTTAAAGGGTCCTGAATGGATTTTTCAATAAAACAGTGCCTCTATCCAAGTATCATATTCTACAAAACTTTGTCTTCCTCAGAAAAAAGTTAAAGTTCTTACTGGCCAACTTTAAGTCCAGACTTAAACTTGATTGAGAATGTCTGGGCTATTTTAATCCGCCAGGTTTACGACAATGGAAAGCAGTATGACTCTATTGAAGAACTCGAATAGGTCATTGAGAAAGCATAGTACTCTTTGCCATAAGAAACCCTACAAAAAAATAATTTCGATAGCCATACGTTTATTTGAATTAATCCGAAGTCACGGAAAAATAATTTGTAAGTAAAAGTTCTGTAAAAATTATAAATCTGGTTGCTTTTGACATTGTGCATAAATTTTTGAGACAGATTTTTTAACATTTTTATGTATTATATATTTTACAATTATGTAACTTATTTTTTACTGTTTTTGATTTTATTTATTTAAATAATGTCGCGAAATCTGCAAATAAAAAAATGTCATTCATTCTAACTTTTTATAATTTTTCAAAAATCGATATTTTATGCTTGTGCTTAAACTTTTGAGACAAACCTTAGTTTCCGATAACAAATTTATTAAATTTCTTTATTAGATTTTGTTTAAGAATAAAAATTTTGATGCTTTTGGAGTGATATGCATTGCGTTCTAGAATAAATTAATGGATTACGTACAATCATTTCCTAAGTAACTAAAAATTTTGATGTATTTTGATCCTTTAAAATTTGATCTTTCGAATCACAATTAGTTTGATGTGGAAAAAAAATCAACTGGAAAAGCAATGAAATAAATTTTATATTGTATGTTTTATCAATACTCGCTCGATAGTAATGCAGATTTAAATGAATAAGAAAAAAAAGATATATATAGAAATTCTCAGAATACCTGGTAATAACTACTTTTCGTTAATTAGTCTTATATTTTTCTCTATATAGTTAAAGAATTTTTTTAGTTATACAGCTGTTACAATAAGAATTTTATATTAAATTATTCCTACATTTAATTGGGTTTTATGACTGGATTTTTTCCCACAATTTTTTTTTTTTTATTTTTTATTTATTTTTTTTTGTTTGTTTTAGTCGGCACGATAAGTTTTAGATTGAATTAGCTTCTGGTTTGTTTCCAGGCAATTCCAGAAGTGAAATATAATTATCTATTAATCACGCTTGATATTTTTGTATTACTAAACATATAATTAAATATTGTTTCTTATTCATTTATTTAATAATAAATTACTTATTTATATCTTTTGGTTTTTCTTTCTCTTTTTTTTCTTGGATAGAATCTAAATAAAATGCTCCGTTGCTTTTTTTGCTGATAGCAAATTAAACGTTTTTTTTCTTTTTTTTTTCAATCAGCATAGAAATTATCTTTTATTTATGAACACTTGGAGCGATCCATTTCGGCCTTCTAATACGAGGGGGGACCAAAAATGAAAGTCATGGTAGAGTCGAGGGCGGTTCTTATGTAAAAAATATTCCCCCGTCTAGGTGCGCATCATGCGACTCGTTCTGAGTTCAATGCACTAAAACGCTGTCGCCAGAGAAATATGTAAAGTGTCGCAGTGCTTTTTTTTTTTTTTTTTTTTTTTTTTTTTTTTTTTTTTTTTTTTTTTGTAGATTTGTTTTCGCTTGCTCATAGTTTTTTCTTATTGTCAGACTTAAGTGAATAACTAGCGACAGTAAAGTTTGATTTTCTACCAATTCCCAATATCGTTTTTTCTATCAATTCCCAATTAACCATTTTCATCTACGGAAATGATTTTGGAAATACAAGAAGAACAAAATAATATTAACTTTAATGTTGATTTTAAGGATCTTAATTTATTATATATGTCTAAAAAATGTTTGTTCAATATGGGAATGTTTATTTAAGAATTAAAACAATTGGATAAACGTTTTTTCTAGGTATATAAAATTGATTATTATGTTATAAAAACTACTCTGAAATGTTGCGAAAAAAAATTGCCGAATTCGGAACAATCTTTTTCAAAATGTTTCTTTAAATCCCAAAAATCAAAATATTGCTTACAATTTACGTTTGAAGGTTCTTCAAGTATAATTTTTGTAAATTAAGTCTAAGCGGTTTACCCCCGAAATAATAGTTTCTAAGATTTCATACAATAAAAATTCTTTTCCAATATCGTTGATAACTCGGGAACCATTATTGTATATTTTGCTTTGCTCGTAGAGTATACTTTCGTAATTAAAAACTTTAGTCATTTTTACTGTGCTAAACACATCATTTCTATCCAATAATCTAGCATACATTTTTAAAACACTTGAACGTATTAACAATTACCTCTTATACAATCTAAAACATCTTATTTACTGGTGTGATTTTCCCCCAGAAAACACCTGCTTTCTCCCAGCGGATTAAACATTTTTTTATTAAATAACCGGTGTTATGACATAGTAAGATATTTTAGAATTTTTTTACACCTGCTTAACTTTATTTTCTTGCAAAATCAAATAATTCGTGAATGAAACATAAAATAAAACGGTTTTAAACGCAAAAATACTTTTTCTTTTAAATGTTAACAAATGCATCGGCAGAATAAATACACAAGGAGTTACAGAAACGTTTGGATAAAGCTCTTTATTATAGCTTTTCTAAGCAGCATTTTTTTAACAAGGATTTTTATACTTATCCATCATACTTAGTATAGGTAAGTCTTGCATTCATTTTGAAAATAAAAAAAAAAATTTTTGACGGATATACACGTTTCAGATAGTGGAGATTCCGAAAAACATTAGAAAAAAAATTGTAGAAAAAAAATTGTATTTTTTAATAAAAGTTAGTAAATTTAGTAGAAAAAAACTGTCTGTGTGTCTGTAAACGCTTGATCTCACGAACAAATTGAGATAGAAAATTGTATGCACTTAGTATGTAAGAATGGAACGGAGCCTATTTAAAATCAGTAACCTCGATTATCCTGAACTATTTTTTCCGGACTCACGAAGAATTCGTTCTGATGAAAGGTACATAAAAATTTTCGATTTTTTTATTTTAAAGAATGGGCGTAAAAGGCAATAAACTAACACAAATTTTGTATAAAGAATGATGTCAATCAGATTATTACTTGCTGAGATATTTGTAATCCTGTTTTCTACATTCTTCGATTTTTCATGACCCTGTATTTCATTCAAAATTCATTCAGAGATATATTTTAATTGGAAATAAGATGCTTAATCCGACGCAGAAAATTTTTAGTTAATATGATTATTATTTTTGAAGTTATAAGGATGTTTCTTTTACACAGTTTGGTACTACTTGAGTAGTTAGGCGTTTTATATAATTTGTCGAAATTGGTTCATCAGCAATTTATTAAAGAGCATTACTATGCACATTAACAATATTTAAGTACACGTTTAAATTTTGTTTTGTAATTGCGATGCATTGTATAAATAGTTTACACATGTTTTATTTATATATGTTATATTATGCATATCCATGATTGGTAAGTATTACGGTGGCCCCCAATGACTAGTTTATTAGATTATATTCAAAAATAAAATACTTTAAGTCTTAGATATAGTTTAAGGTAAAAAAAAGAAAAGAGGACTAAAAAATTAGAATTTAAAAGGAACATTTACAAAATTATTTATTGTAAGAAATCTTTTTATATTGTAGAAATAAAATAGTATAAAAATTACATTCAATTTGCAATATAAGCCTCTATTCTAGATTTTGTTTTGTTTAATATACAGAATATGAAAACGTTTTGAAGATATCATGTCAAATCTTAAAGTAGCTTTTTTTCAGCATTTTTCTTGGAAATTAAACGAAAGAAATTAGAGGAAATCTTATAATATTTATATGTATACATTAGAAATATATATGAAAATACAATTATAGACACTGTTCTTCTAAAATTTAATCATCTAAAATCTTTATGCTGCTGAGCAATCTTTTGAGTACTATAATTTGTGCAATAATAAAAAATATTTAGTATAAAAATAACACTGTTGATCAGATTTATTTATCAATTTCATCTATCCATTATTGCATTGCTAAAATTAATTTTATAGTAATTAATAAATTTATCCATAAATATAATAGTATTTGTGTCCTCAATTTTTAAACCCCAGTAATCCATTAATTTGTGTTAATTGAAATTTTATTACGTACTATGATCCAAAAAGTTAAACAAGATGTAAAAAGTTCCAACCTGAATATTTCACAGCACCAAATCATACCCATCTTCAAATTAGTCACCTTGGACAATGATACACATCTGACAGCGTTCGTATAACTTCTGGAAGCACAGCTGGAAGTTATGTCTTGCAACTTCTCGTAATTCCTCCTGCGATGTACTTTTACCTCATTGGATGACACAAAACGGCTTGTCTGTGAATGTTTTTTTCATTCATGGAAACGTATAAAAGTCACATGGGTACGTTGAATAGGGGAAGGGGATCGGAATTACGACGTGTCTGTGAATGTTTTTTATTCATGGAAACGTATAAAAGTCACATGGGTCCGTTGAATAGGTGAAGGGGTACGGGATCACGTTTTCTGTGTACGTTTCCTGAATAGTTCATTACATTACATTGAATAGGGGGAGGGGATCGGAATCACGGCTTGTCTGTGAAAGATTTTTCATTCATGGAAACGTATAAAAGTCACATGGGTACACTGAATATGGGAGGGGGATCGGAATCACGGCTTATCTGTGAAAGGTTTTTCATTCAAGAAACGTATAAAAGTCACATGGACACGTTGAATAGGGGAAGGGGATCGGAATCACGGCTTGTATCTGAATGTTTTTTCATTCTTGGAAACGTATAAAAGTCACATGGGTACACTGAATAGGGGAAGGGGTTCGGAATCAAGGCTTGTATCTGAATGTTTTTTCATTCTTGGAAACGTATAAAAGTCACATGGGTACACTGAATAGGGGAAGGGGTTCGGAATCACGGCTTGTCTGTGAAAGGTTTTTCATTCATGGAAATGTATAAAAGTCACATGGGTCCGTTGAATAGGTGAAGGGGTACGGGATCACGTTTTCTGTGTACGTTTCCTGAATAGTTCACAGCACACAGCACCAAATCACATTCATCTTCAAATTAGTCACCTTGGACAATGACACACATCTGACAGCGTTCATATAACTTCTGGAAGCACAGCTGGAAGTCATGTCTTGCAACTTCCCGTAATTCCACCTGCGATGTTACTTTTACCTTATTGGATGACACAAAACGGCTTGTCTGTGAATGTGTTTTCATTCATGGAAACATGTAAAAGGTCCGTTGAATAGGGGAAGAGGATCGGAAACACATTAGTGCTTCTTTTGGCAAGGAATTTTTTACCCTATTGGGATCAATGTAATGGTGCGTTGTCATGCAGAAAATGCTATTATGTAGCCTCAGCAATTTATATAAGTATTCGGCAAAGATCTTTTTGAACACATTCAGACACAAACGCAACATTTTCCACGATCCGTGAAGTCAAAAGTCGTTCAAAGCATTCACCGTCTCCATGCACTGTAAAAATTGGATGATTTTAAGGAGATTCTACTGGTAGTCAGATGCCAGTACGATTTATTATTTTTAACAAAAATAGTCCTATAAATTCCATGGAAAGAAAAACGGAAACTTTCCCAGCATTTACCGGAATATTTCCATTAAAAAACAAAGATACTTCCCGATTATTAGTACAATCGCCATAGATTTGTCCTATATATTATTATTTTATTATTATTATTTTACATTGAGGATTCTCGCCGCTCTTTAAAATGTCAATGCCATTCGTAAACCTTGTATCACGCTATGATAAATCAAACCGTACACCTTTCTTAGTATTTCGAAAGTCTCCCGTGGTATTTTACCCAAGTGTTAACAGAATTTAAAATTGCAAAGTTATTGAAGAAATTCATTCTTTTACACCGCAAATCAAGGATTACTATCTTCGGAACTTGCATTTTGGACAAATGACATGGGCTTAAACAATCAAAACACGTAGGGTTAGGATTGGGAAAGCCAACTTAATTGGTTTAACTGAAGGGACCTGAATTTTTGCATCGCATCTCGTGTAAAATCATATGTCTTATATCTCATCATGTAGGTCTGCCCTGCACTGCGTTTTATAAAAAACTTTCTTTTTCATATAAAAATCCTCTTTTCAGATTTCTCCTGCAAATTTTGCAGAAACATAATTGTAATTTATTTCTATTACATATTTTCTAACATGTAGAGTGGAATTATTTTTAAGATTTATTAGTAATCACAAAGAAAACCAATGTTTCTCTTCTATGCAAGTAATATGATATAAAATCATTAAAATAACTGAAAATAATTATCATACATTGTTAAATATTCCCTTTTGTTAATTCGTTGATAGGAAGGGCTATATTTTGTGCCCATGACACCTCAATGGAAAGTAACGAACAGAATCCAGAATTTTGTAACAGAAATATAAAGAATAAAGAAACGAATTAAAGAAGGTAATTTACACATTTTAGTTATTTTCATTCAAATTTTTTTACATTCAAATTTCAGTCATCAATTTATCATTTAATTATTTTCAAATAAGTTTGTTTTTAAATTCTGGTGACATTCAATCATTTTAAAAATGAATAACTATGCCCCCGCAAGGTTAAATAATACCTTTCTCGGAAATAAATGTGATTTCTCCCAACCGACTTAACCCGTTCGCGACGGCGCGCGCATCTGAGTGCGCATCTGAGGACGGAGCGGGGAAATTCGATTTCCTCTTCAGGGCCGAAGGATTTTGCGAAGCTAAGCCTAACTCTTGTAATGTGTTCTTTAAAAAATTATAAAAAATTCATTTTTCCATGTAACCTTTTGAAATAAATATGCATGGAATTAGTCGTCATTATGTATATTCACACAAAAATTGAGTTACTTTCTCCGATATTTTAATATAAAAATTACTTTTTAAACGTATGTATTACCTATTTTAGCTACTTTTGTAGGTTGCAAAATTATCACAATATGATCAATAAGAACCAATAATCAATTTGAAACAATATGATCACAAAATACCTACGTAACTTTAATATAGCAACATTTGAAACATTTTCCTCAAATAAAAAATAATTTTGATAAAACAAACAGTTTTGCTTCTAAATAATTTGCAATGCATTCCTTAAACAAAATAAACGTTTTAAAGAATCCGATTTATTAACAAATAAGAATAATTAATGGAACATGCAAGCACATTCTGCATGTTAGTTTTTATTACTTATTATATAAACATACAGGCAAAATAAATTTTAAATGTTTCCTTAAAAATATTAGAAAATTCAAAAATTACATATAATCAATCATAAAATATTTATTTAATAAAAAGTATTGGATAATAGTAAGTAAAAAGTGAATAAAACTAAACTTTAAAATAAAATATGCATTTCTATAAAGTTGTTAAATATAAGGATAAATATAGTAATATATGTTAAAACAAAATATCAAATAAAGATTATTTGATAATAAGGATTAAACTTAAATGCTGAATTAAAATACATTAATCAAAGAATTGATGATGTTAAAATATCTTTATTTATATCTTATGTATTAAAAATTATTTAAAATTATGAATAAACTTATGAAATTAAAAAGTATTGAATAATAATTAATAATAATACATGAAACTAAATAGCAATTTTAAATTTACTGATAAAAAATGCCATTAAAGTTAAAAATATTTTTGGAATTGGAAATATATTTATAATCAAGCATCAAATAATACATCGAATAAATCTATTAATTTATACTATCTAAAACTTAATGTTAAATCGAAATATGCATGCTAATGTACGCGCTTATTCATCAAAATATTCAGAATTTAATGATTGTGTTGGAAAATCAATTTTGCTTTCTTAAAATTCCTTTTTTTTTTTTTTTTTTGACATTTTAGTGAGTTTGAGAAGCGCGATACTTAAATAGAGATAATTCAATTTAAAATGAATTAGTTTGAAACGATGCATAATATTCTAAAAAGTTAAAAAAATAAAAAATAATCAAGTATCTCACGATTGAAAACTTTCTTTTTATTCTGTCCTTTCTTTCCTTTCCTTTCTTTTTTTATTTTTACGGCTTAAAAGAATTTGCCGCAACAAAATAAAGCTTAAAATAGAGTCACTGTTTTATTCTCAAACAACCAATCCCAAAATTTCAGAGCTCGATAATCACAAGGATTTATATACAAGTAAGCAGTTTGGAATAATAACGAAAAAAAAAAAAAAACTTAGGAAACATTCATTTGTCGATCTAAGTTATTTTCAGATCAGATAAGAAGGGGGAAAAAGAAAAATAGAAACGCACAGAAGGCTTACTCAGTGGCGAAAGTGCATGAAGCATTATATACTCCTTAGCTCATTCACTCTTTTTCTCTTTCCAAATAGTGTAGAGCATTTTGCCATAAATAAAAAATAAAGTTTAAATAGAACTGTAAAAGATTTATGATCGAAAAGAGAATACGTTATAAAGGCTTCAGAGAAAAAAATAAATACATCATATGATAAAATATTTTCTTTTCGCTGCAGTATTTTTTGTGAAAAATTAAATTATTTTTTATTAAAAAAAAAAAAAAAAAAAAAAAAAAACATATACTGATTCCACTTTTTTTCTATGTTAGGACGGAATGTATTCTTCTCTAATATAAAGTCAAATACGATTACGATAAACATTTTATACGTTATATTCTTTATAGAAAAACGTTCCAGGCTGACGGCACGAATACATGTCGCTCGTTCCGAAGGGGTTAACCGCAAATTTTTCCTTCTGAAGTTCAGTAGCATTATTTCTAATAAAGAAAAATAAAGTTTTACTAGACGCGTAAAAAGATTTATGAAACACAAAGACGTGATGAAAAAATAATCTTTTTCCCATTGTAGTATTTCCATAAAAAATTAAATTCGCGTGGGAAAAAAAAAAAGTTTTTACTAGTTTTTCTAGTTTGAAGGAGAAGTCTTCTTCCTTAATATACATTCAAATAGAATTAGGATAAATTTTTTATATGCTAAACTGTGAAAAACACAACGTTCCGTTTGATCGGCATGAATGGTAGTCTCGCGGGATGTGAGTACAAACAGCGCCGGCATGAATGGTAGTCTCGCGGGACCTGAGTACAATCGGTGCCGGCATCTATGGTGGTCGCTCGTCTCCAAGGGGTTAACAGAGGTTCTTTTTTTTGTTGTTGTTATATTCGCATTTATAAAACTAAGATGTTTTAGAATGTGTTATATATTTCTATCCTTATTTTTTGTAAAGAGAAATAAATACTGACAGAAACAAACAACAAAAAAATCTAGTAGTTTTACTTTTTTAAAGGTTAACAAATCCATTGGTTAAATAAAAACAAAAAGATTTTTAAAAAAGATTATACAAAGTTTCTCATTGCAGTTTTTATCAGCAAATTTTAGAAGGAAATTTCTATTTAAAAGTATAAATTCCAATTAAAAATATATTTTGTATGTAGTAATACCGTGGTTTCACGATAATTAGAATTTGCATAATTTTATCTTTTGGTTAATTCGAACTGTTCTTAATTTATCAAAAACCTACATTAGAATTAATAGCAAATAGCTTCGTTAACCAAAATCTATATTTTTTGCATTGTATAGTTCGAACTACAATATCAACATTAACAAAAATAACATTTCTATTTCTATTTTTATTTGAAATAATATTATATTTATTAAATAATAAATATATTTTTTGAAAATCGTTCAAATGCTTCTAGAGACACTATGGGGATAGAGATTTTTAGTACTATTAAAATTGTCAAATTGTTTCAAAAGTTTACCTGGTAACGTGAATTTTTAAAATATGTGACTGGAAATATTTAAAAAAAAATATATTTTTTTTAATTTTACTTGTAATCCAATTATTTTTTGTCTGCAACTATACTTTCCACTTTAGAAAAGGCGTAGCAAATAGCAGCAGTAAGAAATTTCAAATTGCCCCCATAAAATATCAAAATGATCCCAAAAGGAAAGGTTCCCCATTTGGAAACCACACAGCTTTAAAGATAAATATTTCGGCTTATTTCCGAGGACTTTTGTTTAAAAAAATAATTTTATATTTCTTATACGATAGGTACGTTTAGCGCTCTTTAAAACCTGTGCTGAATGCTTCCCAAATCGAAATTTGTGAGTAACGGAAAAATAATCGTTTTTCTAAAACATCCGTCGTTACTTGTTGATTCGTAGGCTTACAATTGCGTTTCCTGTACTTAAACCTATGAGCACATGCAGGCCTGGGAACACGGAAACACAATGGTAAACCTACCAGTCCAAATCGGGTTGTCAGTTTTTTTTTCTCACCCAGATATGACTTGGCAGGCCGATTGCGCTTTTATATGTGAATCGAATTTTAACAAATACAGGAATTTCAGCCTTGAAGTCGATAAAGTGATGGACTGCGCTGCTGCCTCCCGATCTAATAGCAACATGGTTAATTCTGCTAGATAAAGAAAACTAAAAATACGCAGAGGACCTGGATCTTTGCGAAAAATTCACAGCATCCACTACCACCCCCCTTTTCCGCCCTGCATTCACACTGTAAAAAAAAAAAAAAAAAAAAAAAAAAAAAAAAAAAAAAAAAAAAAAGTGCAGGCAACATTTTTTGCCGAAAAAAGTGCAGTAAAATTAGATGTAATAAAGAAATTTACATCTAATTTTATTGCAATTTTTACCGCAAAAACTGCTAAATTATGAATAATTGCTCGTAAATTTAAAGGACTTTTCACAGTGCTCTTGGCCCCAATTTTTCATTTAAGTTGCATTTCTATCAAACGAAGTCCGTTAACGAAAATTCAGAATGTAATGCCAGAAAAAAGGAAATGATTTATTTAGATCATTGCCACTGACTCATATCAGTGTTACTTATGGATACGTTTTTACTTTATAAAAAAGATTCTATGACGTCGTTGCACACAATGCACTGTTTTACATTAGGAATAAATTATTTTGTCTTAATATGTTTAGTATATAAGAGTATTGCAAATATTTACCTTTTATTTACCAACGGTACCCATGAGTAACATTAAAATTACTTCTTTTAAAATTCTTCCAATGCGTGAATTAGTTGTAATAGTGTTTAGGATGAATTACAGATACATTAGTTTCTTTTGTTCCAAAAGCATTATTGGTTACACAATGCAAAAATACTTTTAAAAGGATGATTTCTTTTGGGTTTGCATCTTTTCGGCTTTCTTGGCACTGAGGGAGGGGGAATAGGGATTTTTCAGTTCGGAAATATTTCTCTATTTATATTGTAAGACCATCCTATTTGTACATTTTATAATTCTATAAAATACTAAGGAAACAATTTAAAATAAAAAATTTGAGTGGAGTTATAAATATTGCACAAAATCTTTGTAAATTCAAATTTAATTAATTCTTCAATTCTTCTAAAATCCTTCAAAAATTTATTAAATGGTTATGTAAATCTTTTAATTTAGTTTAAACAATTTACGTAAAATGCTTGAAAAAGTAAAATTTTCATGAATTCATAGTTTGGTAGATAAAGGCCAAACGCACATTGTTTATAGGTACATTCACCTAATTTGTAATTATCAGGATTAATACGGTTACTTTGAAATTATGTTTGAAATATTAAGTATCTGCTTTAAACATATCCATTGAATCGACAAAGATAATTCGTGTATACTCAAGTATTGTATGAATAGCTAATTCGCTTGTTAATCATTTCAAACATTATGATTCCGTTTGAACTCGAATGTCCGTTTGATTGCAATTTGTAGACAGTTTCTGAAAATCATTTAAATGTGCTTGGAATTTCTGCAATCTTGTTATGTACACGTGTTTAAACATAGTTTAGTAAATTTAGCAAAGCCTTGAATAAAATTATGCAGTTAAAAAGATGCAATTTAAGAGTAAATAAGAATAAAGTACATTCAATTTTAGATACTGAATTTAGAAAAGGAATATTTTTAAAAATATCATTATTGAATATGTATTATATGCATTCATCAAAGAAAAGAAAAATAATAATACATTATATTTACTAAATTAAAATTTTAAAAAAGCATTGCTTCAAATTACATGATTATGCCTCACGTAATCTCAAAAAAAAAAAAAAAAAAAAAAAAATCAGTTACTAAAAACATTTTTTCAAATTATGTAAATTACAGGATTATGTGTATTTGTATAGATTTCGTAGCAGAAAACTTAATAAAAATGAAATGAAAAAATTTTGTTCTGTATTCAAATGAAGTTTTGAAATTCATAGAAGCGATATTCTATGGTATTAGTCGATATCCTGGAGTTATTAACCACAGAAATCACAAAATATTCCTCTATTTAGACCAACCGTTATAATTCTGAGAAATAATTATTTAATCGCGTAGTTTCTGTTTCACTTACATTTTTTTTTTTTACCATTTTATTGATGAAGCTTAAAAGGTAAGTATGCAACTTTAAAACTCGTTTCCTCACAAACTACTCAGTCGATTTTGATGAAATTATGAATCCCTATTCACTGTATTATTCTGAAGACTTATGAAAGAGGGTTTTTTTCTGCGACTGATTTTTTTATATTTTAGAACATAGCAATTTTTCGGCAATTTTCTATTTTCAGATTTTTTTTTCCAAAACTACTTTAATTATTTTAAAATCGAAATCACTCAAGTATGTTAAGATTTAATGTGATTTTTAGCTGATAAGTGCAATTTTTCAACTGATAATCTTAAAGACCTCTAATTTGTGTGAAATTATTGCACAGTTTTAACGAAAACATAGCTTAAAGTGCATACAAAATTTATTTACATGTAATAAAGGAGTATAAAATGTTAGATAAGACGACCGTACCAGTCTTGTCTTACCTTGAATTTTTGCAATTATTTCTAATAGTCAGGAAAACAAACTGGATTACACAAATGGTTTCAAATAGATTCAGAGAATTTTTAAGCTATTGAAATTATAAATCATTAAAAAATACGCTTTTAAAAAAAATTCGTTATGAAATATAAGTCGTAAACATACGCTGAACTATTTATAATGTTTAAAGATGAAACCAGTTAATCTTTCTCAACTGCGGTAATATACCATAGGCATAGTTTTTTTAAAAATTACGTTTGTAAAATATAGTAAAAAGTACAAAATATTAGTAAATTCTGACACGGTTTGAAAAAATTTGCATTCAAAAAATATTTTTTGTTTTTTCATTTAACGGTGTAAAAATTAAAATTGTGCTGTGATTAGAAGTAAAAAGTGCAGTAAATTCGTAATTTAGTGGTCATGTGTTGCCATTGTCCAGATGTAATCAGTGTTACATTAGAACATGAGCATTCCCAAAAATATGAAAACAAACATGACTGGGAGCAGGAAATTACAATGGTAAACCGATGAGTTTTCAAGTGTTCTCCACTAAAATAGGACTTGGCAGACCGATTGTGCTTTAATATGCGAATCGAGATTTACCTAATCCTGTAATTTTATCCTTGAACTTGATGAGGTGATTATCTCTGCTGTCCTCTCAAAGTCTATGCAGAACATGAAGTGCAAAACATTTAAGTAGCTCATTGACATATTTAAAATTGCTAAATATTACATGAAACAAGAACTTTTTTATGAACTTGTATTACTATATTAACATGATAAAATTTAACATCTACGATTTGAAATGATTTGATGTTGAAAATATGATGTTGAAGTGAGTTCAGAAACAAAAGCGGCCTGTATAATAGACAGTTTATGAAGTCTTGGCCAATCATAGGCTTCTATAACTGCGACGCCATCCAAGAGTACACCAGAAAATGATAAAACGAAATAATGTTCAGATGAGTCGAAGTTTGGTTAAAGATCATTAAGTATCAACATCTGTGAACGGTCAAGCCATTATATTAAAACAGTTTCATGATGAAATACGCCAAATTGGAAATATATCAAATAGTTATAAATGAAGAATTTATAAAAATATTCCAAATTTTTGGATAAATATAAAGTGTTTTTATAAGTACATTCTGTTTTTTTTTTTTTTTTTTTTTTTTTTTTTGTCGTTTGTTTGTTTATTTACAGGGACGCAAAAAGAATTCTGTTACAAAATTGTGTATCATTAATAATCATTGGAAGTATGTTTTTAAATGCGGTTAGTATTTTTAGGCATATTTTTTTCGCATACATTCTCTTTTTATCTTTTAAGGGTGTTCTTAAATCTAAAAGAGCAACTTCGTGACACATACTTTAATTTATTTTTGTTCGTAAATGCATAAAATTAGCAAGTGTTGTTATTCAGAAACTGTTTAATTGCACTCAATTTTCTGGGTTTTTTTTTTTTTAAACACAATAGATTTTTCATAATAAGCCTTCAAAGTTGACGTTTTTGAGCACATTTCCAAACGAAAGCAGAAAAACCGGTCGAAAAGCTGGAGGAAAACGGGTGATCACGTGATCAATACAGCTTAGAACTGGATAGGTAATTTAACTATCATAAAATAGAAACTAAGTTCGATTCGAAATCGCTTCCATAGCCAGGCACTTCAATTTTATATCTTTCCGATGAAAAATAAATTTGTAAATGTGACAAAACCTTATGCAGTTGTTGAGGCTGTGCTAAATAAATAAATAAAAATAAAACGTAAGCATTGCTGTTTAACCCCCTGACTGCCCAGCCAAAGGGTAATATTGTAATGTTGTTTTCTCTGTAATTTAAAAAAAAGATGTTTTTTCCAACCTGATACAAAATATGTTATTAGTATCGGTGTATAATCTTTGATAGCATCAATCCTAACTTAATTTTTCAGAACTGGGTTTTATTTGTGGAATTATACTAATTTAAATATTGCTTGTGTTGCAGTGAAACCTGCAGCTTAGTGTGTGAAAAAATCAGCCGGTGGCATAGTTCAGGAGGCTATGGGCCTGGATTGTATGAGTTTTGCTTTTAAGTTGTATTATGTATTTTCCATCTTAACTTTTTTTGGTGTATTAAAATTCTAACTAGATACCATCAATCATAAATAATTTTATATAGGAGGCTACGCAACTTAAAGAGTTGGAAAAGATTTAATAATCTGCACTGTAAAAAAAAATTCAAGAGGTTACTAAAAATTTCTTAATAAATTTGTATTCCACAGAATTTTTTAGTAACCATTACAAACTTTTTTGCAAGTGAAACAAGCATTTCTTTTGTAAACTGAACAAAAGAATTTTTTGTATAACTAACTTAAAAATTTTTAGTATGGGCCACCAAGCAAATTTTAGTAATAGCTCCAAAAGTATTTTTAATAACCATTACGTGCGCCCGAAGGGCAGAGCTTCCTTCGAGCTGCATCCAGACTTCTGAAGCGGACGATTTTCGGCAAAACCGCAATAGATGGCAGCCCCAAACATTCCTACCTGCTCCGACAGGATTTTCATAATCCCTTTATTAATGAGACACTACATACATTCGTGGCGAATTTGGCGGTGGCAAGTTTCTAACCTGGGACCTTTTAGCTTGGAGTCCCTTACTATTACCACTATGCTATGAAGGCCACACCAACTGAGTTTTAGTAAGAGCTATTAAAAATATAAAACTATTAACTCTTTTCGTTGCTAACTTTTTACTAGTAATTCCTACAGATTTTTTTGTAACCGACTAAGATTACTAAAAATTTTTTAGTAATTAGAAGGATCACTAAAGTTATTTTAGTAGATCGACCTTTTTTTTACAGCGTATGCGTGACCTTTTTTGTTATTCTTGTTTTTAATAAAAAAAATCTTACATGAGATGCATTCGTTCTTCGAATGGGAAATTTTAAACGTCAAGTTCCTTTGTCAACACTTTATTTTGAAGTAAAAAAAGGAAATTAAAATAAGGGTTTCAACAATGAATTTGCTTATCCTAAATGTAAAATAAATAACATATAAAAAATATTTCTTTGCGGAAATAAAACAAAAATATTATTTCACTCCCTTCCAAAATGCAAACATTTATATCACTTTATAAAAAAGTATGAGAAATATTTAATTTCCGTCTATAAAGAAGTAAAAAAAGAAAATATTTATTTGTCTTCTGTAAACAGAATGCAGAGAAAAATATTTTATTTTTAAGTGAATATATTTACAAACGTTGCATTATATATTGTCTAGTTTATTTTAAATTTTGTGGGATTTTGGAGTAAAATTGCTCGAAGGGAAACAAAATACTGTAAACACTTTCTTTAGAATGTCTTATTTTTTAATAACTTTTAAAAATTTTCCTTAAATAAACGAAAAAATATTATTTTGCTAAATACTGAATTATTAGTTGCAGATTTTTTTTAATAAAGTATAAAAAATCTCTAATTATTATACACTAGGAAAACATAATTCAATTAATACAAAAGAGTGAGAATACACATAATTATTAATGTTATGTAGATAACATTTATCTATATTAATAAAATAACAAATCGCTCTGTGTGTGTGCGTGTGTGTCTGAGATAGTTAGCGAAAACTACGGTACGTACGAAGCTCAAACTTTTTCTGAGAGTAGCCCAATATCTCTCCTGATGCACCTGACGCTCAGAATTTCAAAATTCTATTTATTAACTGAGTAATTAATTAAATTCCAAACCTCACTCTCATTAAAAATCGCTTTTTTTAGCTTTTCTCCTTTTCATTCTCTTATGGTTGGTTGGTTGCATAAAATTTTCGCAGAAATAATTTTAAAAACTGAGACTGACCTTCAAAATTCATAGTCTGGCAAACTGTCAGTTTAAATGAGGATTTTTTTAAATCACAGCTGCTGTACGCCATGGAGGAAAAAGATAGGTGGTGGCGAAGTAAACCGAAAAAAAGAAAGGTTTGCAAGAGGAAATCATTTATCGCTGAAATTTTAATGTCTCAAAATAAAGCGCGAGGAAGGAATTTTGTATTCGCGTTTGTAATGACCGAAAGGTGGCGTTGTATAGACCTGATAATCGTTTGTTTACGTTTGTTTGTTTACGTTCCATGCTGTAGCACTGTAGCATAGCGAAACCCGTTTAAAGAGCTAGTTACAATATAAGAAAGATAGAAATATAATTTGCCTCAATAGTTTGTAAAGAATGAAATATTAAATGTCTGTAAATTCGCGTTCTTACATGCGTTCGCAATTATGTAAATACGTAGCACCTAGAGTTGTCGTTCAATCCGTCCGTCTGTCTATCCGTCTGTCTGTCAGTCTGTCCGCATATAACAACGCAAAAATTACCAATTTTAACCATTTGAAATTCAAAATATATAATTATTACATAATTTTGTCGAGTCATTTCAAATTTTAGGAAAATCATATGCATAGTTCAAGTACAGGGACAATCAAAAGTATTCCGATACACTGCGATCAATGGGAAAAAAGTTTCAAATGCATTTTAATAATGTTACATTCTTTCGAACCAGGGATGTAGTGGAGCGTACACTCGGGTATACACCGTTACCTTCTGGATGTTTTTAGTGAGCACCGTATATCCTCTGTTTCTCAAGAATTGTATAGTATATACACTGTAGGGTATACCCTCTGCCTTGAGCGTATACCTACTGTTTAGAGGGTATATCCTCTGTTTTTTTCTACGACTGTACCACTGTTTCGAACTTAAATTGATCTGCATCTATGTAATATATACTATAATATACATTCTGTACAATCTGTGATGCAAAGAATATTTGTTATTGATTTACAGGGCAACACAAATGTATTCCATTACATAATGGTATAGGGAGAACATTATTTGGTGCGCGTTTTAATTCTATTAAATATTTTAACATTTTATGAAATTATATAAAAGTATTATATGAAAGTATATACTAAATTATACATTCTGTATAATATGTGATGCAAAGAATATTTATTATCAATTTACAGAGCCACAAAAAGTAATCCTTTAACTGATAGTATATGGGGAAGCATTGTTTGAGGCGTGTTTAAATTGTATTAAACTATTTAACATTTTATGGAATTGATATACGTTGCTGAGGTTTAATACAAGTTACTTAATGTATAATAGAATGCAGATAGTATTTACAGGAACACACAGAAGATTTCGATCACTATATCGAATCCGACGCACTGTATACTATAACAGCAAAAACTCAATATTATTAAAATTTCGTTATAGTACGAACGCACCGAATTTGCTACGCTTCACGTGCAATTTAAAACTTGTTCATTTACTCGTCGACTAGTTTGATTACTAAAATTTCTCAACATCATTTTTTCATCAGGTATAATTTTATTTTCTTGCTCCAAATAATAAAATAATGTCTCATTGGTTATTAATGCATCACCGTAACTTAATTTTCGTTTTCGAACAGGATTTTCTTACTCGATTTTCTTTTTTATGAACAATTTCTGAGTAAAATTTAGCTATGTAACACGCGCATTCCAAAAAAAAAAAAAAAAAAAAAAAAAAAAAAGAAGCAAAAATAGACTGTCACTCGTCACGTGACCTGAGCTCTGCTGAATCCTTATATATATTATAAATGTGAAAGTGTGTCCGAAAATTGGAATGAACTTGGCTTCAAAACGGATGGATTAATGTCTTTGATTTTTTGTATATAGGTAAATTATTGGCCTGAAATGAACATAGGCTAATTTTTATTTATTTTATTCAAATATTTTAGTTAATAATTCAAAATTTAATTATTATTCATACAAAATCAATAGGCATTTTTCAGATAAAATTTAACCATTTTTCTTTCCTGTTGCCAAGAAAATAAAAAATTTGGAATAATAATTTTTCAGCGGCAATGAATTTTTAATAAAAAACTTCCACGCGAAAAACTATAATAAAATAATTTAAAAGAAAATAAATATGACGTCATGTTTGAAATAAAAATAAAAGGTGTGTTTTTTATAATATATTTAACAGGAATAATGGGAATTTTTGTGTAAAATATGGCGACATAAATTAAAAGTAAAAAGAATTATATTTTTAATAAAATGGTTCACTTATGAAAATGTGACGTCATAGTTGAAATAAAGCAGGTACTTTATAGCAGTCGTTAAAAATACAAGGGGTATGAATATCAGTAGCTAATGGAGCGAGATAAATAATGACGTCATATTTAAAATGAATCAGAAATATTTTTTACTTATATTAATTAATAAGTTATAAGTTACATACAAATGAATATTTTTATTCAAAACTCATAATTATCAATGGAAGAAATTTTTTGTGGGGAAAAGGCGGAAAATAAAACTACTGATTAATATATTTTTGGCTCTATTTTTTAACACTTTAGAACGAAGTTGAAAGGTTATTATGCTTTCGGTTTTTCTGTCTGTCTGGTCGCTTTCTAACTTTCGTAAATATACTTCGATTTCCATGAAATTTTTGGACGCTCTTAACGTTTACCTAGCACGAATACCTATTGAAAATAAAGTTTCTACCATGATTAGTTTATTTACAGGGATTGTCAAAAAATTTCCTTACATTACGGCATTATGGGGAAAATCGTTTTAATTAAATTTAACGATGTTACACCCTGTGAAACATATACAAATTTATATGCATTTACAAAGTGCACTAAAATATGCATTTTGTAAAGTATGTAGAGAAAAGGACACTTATTATTCATTGACAGGGTTACACAGAAGAATTCCATTGCATAAGAATAAAGGAAGGAAAAGTTTTCGACATATTTTAATTATGGTAAACGATTTCATGTATAATTAAATTGATATACGTTGCTGAGGCTTAATGTGAGTTATTTCATGCATAATACGAAGTGCATAGCATTTACAGGGACACACAAAAGATTTCAAATATTATATATTATATTCGAAGTCTGTATATGATGAATGATGACTGTTGCATGGATGAAATGCATTTTGAATTATGATATGTGCTTTTAAGTTTCACTAAATGTATGCATATTAAATGGAGAGTATAAATGATAATAGTATAAATAGTTAAATTTAGATATACAGAGTTACACAAAAGATCTCGGAAAGGTTAATTGAATATGAGCGTAATTTACTTAAAGGGGGTTTTTAAATAAAATATGCATTTTTATTTTGAACTGCATTTAGTAAACTAAGAAATGTTTGTGGTATATATACTATAAAATGATATACGGGGTCCCGCAAAGAACTGGATACAAGGTTGTCTTCGGATGATAATTTCTGGAAATGTAATTTAGGTAGTAATAAGAAATATTTTTGTTTGAACTAAATTTTAGAAAGATACTTTCGTGTATTAAAGGAACTTGGAAACCTACAGGGCTGAAGAAAAGAATTCAAGAATGTTTCTATCTATTAGTATTAATCGCTGAAAGGAAAATTTTAACCAGTAAACAAATTAGCAAATAGGGATTATCAGAAGTTTTTTACCATAAATTCGCGATAAAAAGTTAATTACACATGCTTTTCATCATCGAAATTTTTTGCTTGATTGATCAATTATTTCTTCTTTAAATGTTATGTGAACGAAGTCACGGGTAACTGCTAGTTAAAAATAGTTGTAAAATTTTTCGTCTTAAAAAATCTGGCAACACTATTTTTTATTAAAAACATTTTTTTAGTGATGTTCGAAAATTCGAAAGTTGGTTGTGAGCAGAGAGTTGTCTTGTGTTAGTGGCGTGTGCAAGTAGAATTATGTAAAAAAAAAAAAACTCTATTTGTAAATATTTTATGTGTGTTTGTTGTTCTAAATGTTAGTGCCTTCCTTCAAGAAATAAAAAGTATTTAAAGAAGATTGTAGCCCCGAGATATCCATATTTAGATAAGTGATGCTTTTCTTTCTTCTTGTAAATAAGTAAGACTAGTTCTTAAAAAATGGGTACCCAGCTTCTGGCTACGAATCAGTTTCAAAGTATTCGGCTATCTTATTAAAGAAAAGCTCGATATTTTTAATAATGAAAAAGAAAATGGCTCGAGCGGGGGTTACTCGTTTGTTTGTGAAGTACAGTGTCTCACAAAAATGATGGGACACTTGTGCTTTATAAAAAGAAACTGCAATAAAATAAATAAACAAACATGTGCAAAAATTTTTTGGGTGTGTTTCATATTTAAAGTTAATAACAATTATTACATAACATACATTTTGTCAAAATGTTAAAATATTAATTTAGTAAAAATACAATTGTTCAGAACGGAGCAAAAAATGGCTCACATAAATGATGGGACACTTACTTTTCCATCAAATATTTATCCAAAAATTTTACTTTTTAAAAGGTTTTAATATTTTGTTGGATTTCCTTTTACTTTTAAAACATGATTTAATCTTTTTGGGATGGATTCGACTAATTTTTTTGTGATTTCTGGAGTGATTTTACCCCATTCTTCTTGAAGCACCGATTTTAGTTGTTGTTTTGAAGAAATGGTGTGTTTGCGAATTCTTGATTCCAATTCTTGCCAAATATTCTCTATGGGATTTAAGTCTGGAGATTGTGGTGGTGTTTTTATTATTTCAGGACAGTTATATAGCAGCCAGAGTCTAACGTTCAGAGCAGTGTGCTTCGGGTCATTGTCCTGGTAGAATTTAAAATCGTTATGAAGGTTCAATTTTCGTGCTGAAGATTTCAAATTTTGCTTTAAAATATCAATATGCTTGTACTGATCCATTATACTGTCAATAAAAACAAGATTACCAACTCCAGCTGACAACATACACCCCCATACCATAAATCCTCCTCCACCATTTTTACTGTTGGTACCAAGTTCTGTTTGCGAAATTCTTCCCTGGGTTTTCTCCACACCAAGATTCTACCGTCAGAACCAAATATATTAAATTTACTCTCATCAGCAAATATAACTTTATTCCAGTAATCAGAATTCTTATTTATGTTGGATTTTGCGAAAGCTAGTCTGAGTTTTCTATTCTTTTCACTTACGAAGAATTTTTTCCTGGCTACTCTACCGTGATATCCAGCAGATCGAATTACCCTTCTAATAGTCTCAGGATTAACAATTATTCCATATAATGCTTGGAAATCAGCAGCAACTTTTGAAGCACTATTTCTTGGATTTTTTTTAACATTTCGAACGATAATTCGCTTTATTCCATTGGATAGCTTTGATGGTCGGCCAGGTCTTCTTTTATCCTGAGTCATATGATTCTTTTTATATCGTTTAATGATATTGAAAACTGTTGAACGACTCAAGTTAACTGTTTCAGCAGTTTTTCTAATAGATTTTCCACGTTCAGTATGCAAATTAATAACTAATTTTCGAATTTCAGGCGAAGTTTCTTTTCGTTTAGCATTCATGGCTACACAGAGCTAAAAAACACAAAAATTCCAAAACAAACTGGAAAGAAATACTGCAGACGATTTTATAAATTATTGCCAATTGCTTTTAAGTAAAAATAAAACCCCCAAAAATATTTTCATTGCTTATTTCAGACGATTTTTGTTGCATATATAATGGTGTCCCATCACTTATATGAGCTATTTTTTGCTTCGTTCTAAACATTTGTATTTTTATTAAATTAATATTTTAGTATTTTGGAAAAATGTATGTTATGTAATAATCTTTACTAAATTTAAGTATGAAACACACCCACAAAAAAATGTGTAATTTTTTTTTAAATTTATTTGATTAGTTTCCTTTTGTAAAGCACAAGTGTCAAATCACTTATGTGAGACACTGTATATTTTTAAATGATTAACATATTAAGTTTGTTTCGTTGATGTGAAATCATTCGTCTGTGAAATATGTTTCTGGGAATAGTGTAGCGTCGACAACACCATTTATATTGGTTTGTGAAGTATGGTGAATTCTACGTTTCTTCTGTGCTTATAAAAACTTTCAGTTCTTGTGCCTGCAGATGTGCAGATGTAAAGTCCCTGTAAATTCTACGTATTTTTTATTATGCATCATTGCATCCTATAATTTATACTAAGCCTCGGCTATCTATTTCAGTTTTATTATATATAAAGTCATTTAATATAATTAAAATATGTCGCACACAATTCAATTGCTCCTAAAGACTTTAAATTTTAGTATTCGAAAAAAATCGATTTTTTGCCCTTTTCCCACATTAACACTAACTTTTGAATGATGATAATGAAATAATTGTGAAAAAAATTCGATGTTCCCTAACTTTTCAGAATAAATAAATAAAAAATAAAAAATAGAAAAGAAATGGAAATGCAAGCATAAAATCCATCATTCATCTTATTTATATTACCTCTGAATACTTAGCCCAAATTCTGACACAAAATTGGCGGCTGTTTTGGCGACCATTGTGGCAAATTGTATTGTAAATGTTGTAGTTGGTAAGGCTCTTAATTATTTTTTTTCTCGTAACACTAGCCATACGTCATTTGCCAAATTTATTCAGATGTTTTGCGTGAAATGTGAACACTGAAACATTTTGAGTTTGCATGATATCTTGCAACATAAAGGGATATAAAATTCCAAGAATGTAAATATTATTTTTTTTATTATTATATGTTATAAATACGATTGTATTATGATTGTATTTTATGATTAAAATAACTTATAGCGTGATTATTACAACTCTGGAAATATGCCGTGTCCCCAATATACCGAAATATACCCAATAAAAATTGTTTAGTTTATTTAATTTGTGTATATATTTTTCTCATAATCAAATCTATATAAATTGTTTTATTTATAGAGAAAAGAAAATTCTTCATTAACTTGAACATGGAAATTGACGAGTTAAAAATGTGTTTGTAGCCGAAATGTTATCAACTTTTCGGCAATATTGGATCCCCTTTTACAGTTTACGACATCAAATGATTTCATCATGTCTTCTTTAATGATATCCTTATCGATGTCTAAAAATTATAACAAACAATTTATACCTTTATTTATATGCACATTTTCTGATTTAAATTAAGTCAATAAAACATCACTGTTATACATGGAGTCACTTTATTTCAAGCACCTACGCTAAAGCGATAACGTTATATTTGTATAGCTCCTTTAAGGTTTGGTGTGTTAATCAAAATTTTACTCTCAGTTTTTAGGTGCGTTCGTAACTATTTCACATTTTATGAATAAGACATACGTTTCTGAGGTGTAATAAAAATTACTTTCTGTATATTTACAGGAACACAAAAAAGATTTCGACTACTATACTGTATCCGAAGTACGCTCTACTATATCAGCAAGATATGAATATTGTAAAAACTTCGTTATCGTACGAACGTACCTCATTTGCTACGCTTCACGTGCAATTTCCAACTTGTTTAAATATTGAAGCACTTTTTGGGGTAATTTGTTGGAGTCTATGGATATCGTGATAGTTTGCATAATTTCATTAAGTACACACGGCTGTAGCTAAGGGGGCGCTATGGGCGGCTCAGTCCCCCCCCCTCCCCTGGAAAGGATTCCAAGGTCATTCAATGAATTTCTGTTCCAAAAATTCAAATGAAATACTGTACAAAAATCAATCTAATTTAGTTTTGAGACCTTTTCACAGTCTTAGAGTTACTAAATTATATCTAAAAGAAATGTTTCAACGCTCCTTCATCCAATTTGTGCATCAGAAGCTAACATGATGTTTAATTTTGCACCAGTGATATATTTAAAACTTTCATCATCATATACGTTTCTTAGCATAAAATTAAGTTAATATAACAGTTTAATAAGAAACATAGTACTTACAATGTGAATATGCATTAATTTATCTTTCTGCATTAGAGAGAGAAAAAAAAAAATATGAGCCTCCTACATTCTTTTGAGCACTCTGGCCCTGTAAGTACATACACGTTGTAATCCATAGCAAACCCCAGTTAATAATCTGTTTCCTGTGTAAGTCCATCAGACAATAATTCAGCACATATATCCATGAAAAAAAATTTAATTTTACAAAATAGAATGCATTTAGTGGTGGCCGTCTTTACGCAATAAAAATCTTTTAGCTGTTGCTAACAGGAAGATCAGAGGCAAAATATCTGTTTAAAGTTAGTTAATACATGCCAAACATACATCCATGTTAAGCCAAAACGCCAATCTTAAAATTAACCGTTCACCGTTTACACGCCCAACTAATATCGCGATGTAATTATAATTTTGTGTTTCCTATATTACAGCTTCAAATGTTTTAATTTATGCATACAAATTTAGAAATTAACAAAGAAAAATATTTCTGCAGTTTTTTTGGCTGTTTTCATTTCAGTGTTGGCATTTTGGAACATGATTATTGATTGATTATTGATGATCTATGCAAATATAACGAATTATTTTCCGCTATATGCTATTGCATATTGTTCTTGAGTATTTTCTCGAATTCCAAAAACATTTAGTTTTCTAGCGGTCAAATGTGAGTAATATGGAGAAAACGATAAAAGCAAATTATATTTTTTATGGAAATTAATGAATTTACACATTCCTTATACCTGTGGTAATTGCCTAAAGATAAATATTTTTTTTTAAAATTTCAAATCAACCTTATATTTTATAGGAAAAATAAAGACATCGTTATTATGTTGGAAAACATATGTTTTGTATTACAAATAATGCAAAGTTCCCATTTGGGAACAATAGCGTTTAAACGGTTAAGAAGGAATCGGTATAATAATTTAAATAGTAAAAACGCCAATAAAAAGAATATTGACAAGTTAAACTGATGGCGTTGAGCTCACAGGCTACGCATACTAATTGTATATTACAGCCTTATATTTTCAAGGGTTAATTCCGTTCGAAAAACAAATTAAGATGGGGAGTCAGCTATCTCCATTCCCACGTTTTATACTTAATCATTGAACCCCTTAAATTAATCACGGATATGATTTATCATATAAAAAGTCTGTATGAATAATATCAGTCAAGGAGGAGCCTCACCAGAATGTTCCTATATCTAAATTTGGAACAAAAACTGATAATTCTGCATGAAAAACCCATTTATATCAATTAAGGGGAGGGACACGAACCATCCGTTCCCCCTCTTTATATTTATCCAATGAACACCTAATACTAATCATGGAAATGCCTAATCAGAATTATCTTACATCTAAATTTTGAACGATAACTGATAATTCTGTACGAAAAATCCGTAAGGGGAGGGGCATTAGTCCCCGTCCCTCCTGTTATACATATCAAATGAACTCCAAAAACTAATCAGGGAAGCGCCTTATAATGTACATATATCCAAAATTTCAAGTGAATTGGATATTTTTATCATGTGTTATCACGTTACGCACATACGCACATACAGAATGGACGGGCACATAAGCTCCCAAGCTATAACAGCTTGTGAGCTAAAAAAATTTGCCATATTTGGCTATAAATTAAAAAGCAAAATAAAAAAGCATGATATAATACATGTCAAATATTCATTTGTAGGGATGTGTGAAATGTTATTTATTGTTTTCTTAAGTATTATTATTGGCGCCAGATAGGTTAAATTAATGTCTGCATTTTAGATTACACAAACAAATTTGTAATAAATAATCATTTATGTCATAAAATACCATCAAAAAAGATTTATACGGATCAAATTAAAAAATAAAAATGTATTTTCTGTATGCTTGTATAAAAGAGAGGAAAAGAAAATAAATTTAGAAAATGAATTAATTAAAAAAATATATATGTGAAGAAATATATGGCCTCAACATACACCTATGTTCGTGTTAATGTATATTTTAAGACAATTAAAACTGATTAGTAAATTACACTTTACTAGGAACGAAATGTAATTTTTAAAGCGAAGAAAAGATCATGACATATAAGCGTTATTAAAGTTATTTACTTCATTAAACTTTTGAAATATTTCTTTTATTAATGTCAGATAAACATGAAAAATACATTATCTGTGGATTTTATCAGAATTTATTGAACAACAACTATTTCTTATGTATTTAATTCTGTCAACGATGCAATACATAAATTTGACAAGGAGAGCAAAAATAAGTGGCGTGTCTTGTAAATTACATTCATAATAAAAACAAACATAAATTACATGATAAGTTTAAGAGAAAAGGTAATTTGAGAAGGCTTTATCCATACAAAAATAACGAAGCAAAATCACAATTGTCACATAACTAATTTTAAGAGATAAAATATTATTTTAATAAAGTGGAACATGAAATATCTCAACTGTTTCCGGTAAAAAAAAAAAAAAAAAAAAAAAAAAAAAAAAAAAAAAAACAATCGCATGTAGGTACATAATTAAAGGGTGTTCAGTAAATTTTATTCTCTTTTGTGTTGAAACAACTAAAATTGCTATTTTCTTAATTTATAGACTATTAAACTCTTCATATTTTACCTTCAAAAAAATCATGATAATGAAAGAGAAGTAAACAATGAATATAAACTGAACTAGTCAGATGTGGCAATCCCAAAACTTTTTTCTCGTACATGTTAATGCTTCAAAATTCGCAAAAATTCACAGTGCAAAAATTAAATGACAAATTAAATTATGCCCATTATGGGGATTCTAATGAAAAGAAATTTCTTGCATTAGTTGAGACATGAATGCAAAATGAAGCGCCACTTAACCCTGTATATGTACTACAGCATTAATGACAACAACGTAACATGAAAACTAGTTGGATGTGCCAATCCCAAAACTTTCTTCTATCTCATACGTACATTTTTAAATTTTTAAAAAATAGTTACTCATTTTAATGCTTTAATAATTTTAATTCAATATCATACCAACTTTGATTTCCATCTTAAATTTCTGCTTCAGTCAATTAATAGGAGTAAAAACGAATTTCCATCTCCGCACGAGTCGATGGACAATAGAATGATAGGCAGATTTTTTTTTCAAATTCAGGGAGATCCTACTTGCCTTACCAACAAATAATCATATACAAAAAACTTAGTTCAGTTCTAGAACTAACTTCATACACTTTTAGGTGGTGCAACATTGAAAATTGCATAAAATTCGCTATTGCAGCGCCCCCTTCCGGCGTATTTCTTTCAAATTCAGGGAGTACCAACTAGTCATAACCATCCACTTACACAAAAAATTGGTTCAATTCGATGCATAACTTCATATACTTTTGGTCGGTACAATATTGAAAATGAAACAAAAATCGCGATTGCAGCGCCCCCATCCGGCGAATTTTTTTTCAAATTCATGGAGGACCAAGTAGCCATAGTCATACACCTACACAAAAAATTTGGTATAATTCGATGCATAACTTCATATACTTTTGGTCGATACAATATTGAAAATGGCAGAAAAATCGCGATTGCAGCGCCCTCTTCCGGCAGATTTTTTTCAAATTCAGGAAGGACCAACTAGTCATAGTCATACACTTACACAAAAAACTTGGTTCAATTTGATGCATAACTTCATATACTTTTGGTCGGTACAATATTGAAAATGGCACGAACATCGCGATTGCAGCGGCCCCTTCCGGCGAAATATTTCAAAACTGAAGGAGGACCTGCTTGCCACAGCCAAAAACATTCACAAAAAATTTGGTTTAATTCTATGCATAACTTCATACACTTTTTGATGGTAGAATGGCGACATACACACACACACAGACAGGGTCGGACTGGATCAGGGAAAAGGGCGCAGACCTTGGATTTTCAGGGGGCGCAAAACTAATTAATAAACTCAGGTTAATTTTAGTTGATAATGTTGTATTTAGTTTAGCACATTCGAACAGCACCAAATATAAAAATGGCTTAAAATTATATCTTTGCTTCATACCCCGCGCATGTTTAAAGTTCCATAAAATCTACAGAATGTTGCATAATTTTCTAAAATAAATCATGCAATATCTAAATGTTCCAGCAATTTGAACACAGATTAGTTTGCAGTAGACTGATATCAAGACTGTCACTTTCTTATTTTATTCTTTTGTGTTAAAAGATATTTTATAAGAATCATGGGGGAAAAAAGTTGTCTACCCCTTCCAATTATTCTACAAATTATCATGTAAAAAAAACTTAAGTACCAATTGAATGGTAATAATATTGACTACTAAATGCTATTTATAAACTTTCTTCGGGGATTGTCTATGTATCAATAAATGCACAAAAATTGATTTTACAAGTGGTAACATCCATTTTCACACCTGTTTCTTAAAAAAATTATAAAACAAACAGTGTTAAGAGTTAATCCATACATTTTGGAAAATAAAAACAAAATATTGAAAAAAATAGAAAAAAATTAAATTAGCCACCAGTAAAATTATACAGTAATTTTAAATTTATAATAAACTTACTTCACATTGAAGAAAATCCCATAGTTTCTGGATCTTGAAAGAGAATTATTCAAATGAACTGTAAATTTACGCATCGATGCATTTCAAAATTGTAGTTAGTTGTATTAAAAAATTAATGTAGGTCATAATTTATAATTTTTAATAAGAATTTATTAGTAGTTTTAAGATTTAAAAAAAAAAAAAGTTTTTGAATTGAGAAAAAAAGCCTGTAATATTTTTGGGTCTTTCCAAGTATTCAATATAAAAAGCAGATGAATTTTATGAAGTTTTAAATTAATTTTTATCTGTTGGATTTAACTTTATCATCCTTAAATCCATACTCTTCCAACGCCATCAAGATTTAAGATAATATAGTTAAACAATGTTATTTCCTCGCCGTTTGGACCCAAGAAACTCAACTAAGGTGTCAAAAATGGGTGTTACTGTTTGAAAATTCAAAATTGGCACAATTTTTTGTATATAGATTTCGAAAACATAATTTATACATTAAAGTAATTAATAGACATAACTCGTCTGTTAGTTCCTAAAGATTTTTTATGGTTATTTTTAGCGGAATTAGTTCGGGGTAACCAATTTCATTCAATTTATTACCATTCATGTACTGGAAGTTAGTAGAAAAGCTAAGAAGGTTTTTTTTTTTTTCTCTAGCCGCCAAGTAGAGCTTTAATTCTTTTTTTAAAGTATATTTCTTTAAGGTATTAAGAATTAGATTTCAGACAGTTAAAAGTGAGATGAATTCAACTTCTGTTACAATTTGACAGCAATTACTTTTAGGAGTCAGAATCTTGTAGGAAGAGCAATTTTTTTAAATCCTTAAACACTGATTTTATTTATCTCTAAAATGCTAAATTTATACTTCACTGTTATAAAATTTCTACAAAAAAAAGCACCACAAAATTTGCTTTATTAGCCTAAAATAACTAAAATAATTTATTAGATTTGCCCTTCTCAGCATATTCTTCCCCTGATTTGCAAAATACTTAAAATTAGAGATGAAGAGAAATATTTAAATTTCGAAAATTCAGAGAAATGCATCATAGATTTTACTCCTTTAAATTGCAGAATTTTGTGATTAGCGTTTTTTTTTTAAGAGCTTTTTACAATTTTTCAATATCATCGTTTTATTTAAGAATAGGTTTTTCCATGATTAAATTAAACTTTTTAAAATGTAAATACATACTAGAGTTTCTTTATGTTTATTTAAGCAAGGGAAGTTCGTCATTAAATAAAGCGAAGATTGCTAACCGAAAATTATGTTGTAGATTTTGCTCCCCCCCCCCCCCCCAGAAAAAAATGTTGGGAATTTTACAGGTTGCAGGATTCTAATCCGAAAGTGTCATTAAGTCTGCATTTCTCCATAACAAAGATCATATTTTAAAATCAACAACAAAATTCCTAGAAAAATTTGCTTGCCTTCTCATATTTGTGTATTTATTTTCTCAAATTAATTTCATAAAGGATGGTTTTAATTGTGGGGGCATTCATATCCAGCTTTAAAGGGGGGTGGAACAAGATACTAAAAACTAAAAGTCTGAAAATATGCAAAATATTTGAGGGGAAACTAAAAGATGTCATTCAAAGAAGCTATTATAAAAAAAAAAAAAAATTCTAGCCCAAGGCGCCGTGACTCCTACTCCCTCTAGGCGCATGTGTTCTCTGTGAATCGTATGCAAAGAAGTCTACTTTGCTTTCTGATCCTAAAATTTCTTCGACCTACCTTTATTTTCTTTGTTATTTATATAATACTTATTGTGTTCCCTGTCTGTTGAGTAAGGATTATTACCTAAATGAATTCTCAAAAATTAGTGCAGTAGCCAAAAATGCATGGTACAACGGGAAAAAATACTTAAACAGCTTAAGCACTTAGGGGCGCAAATTCTTCTCAGGACGAGGGCGCACCGGCCCTCGGGCCGATGGCCGGCGAGCTAGTCCGAGCCTGCACACAGACACACACACAGACACACGGAGAGACAGACATTTTGTAAAAACATGTTTTTTGGAATCTCTAACCACTAAAACGTGTAAATCCGTCGAAAACCGGAAGTCGAAAAAAATTTCGATTACAATACATTCTTCTATTGAAGATAGAAGAAAGTAAAAAGTCGTTAAAGTGCAACTCTATTCACAGAAAAATACCTGGATGATAATTTAAAGTCTATAGAAGCGTTCTTTTCAAATATTTCGCTCAAATTTAAATATTTTTACATGATTCTTTTCTGCATAGGACAGCTGAGAACGATCCACAACTGGGCTAGTTTTTAGGTGCATTCGTAATTATGTAAATACGTAGCACCTTTAGTGGTCGTTCAGTCCGTCTGTCTGTCCGTCCGTCCGTCCGTCCGTCTGTCCGCATATAACAGCGCAAAAACTACCCAACCGAATCGTTTGAAATTTAAAATACATAATTATTACATAATTTTGTTGAGTTATTTCAAATTTTATGAAAATCGGATGCATAGATCAATTACAGGGACAATCAAAAGTATTCCGTTATATTACGGTCAAAGGGGAAAAATGTTTCAAATGCATTTTAATGGTGTTACACTCATTCGAACTTAATAAAATTTATATGCAACTACAAAGTACATATTATAATATGCATTTTACATAATTTGTGGTGCAAAGAACATTTGTTGTTGATTTACAAGGTCACACAAAAGTATTCCATTACATAATGGTATAGGGAGAACATTATTTGATGAGCGTTTTAAATGTAATTCACTATTTACAATTTTATGAGATTGATATATGAGAGTAATAGTTTTAAAACTCCTTTATCGTATGAACGCACCTTATTTGCCACTCTTCACGTGCAATTTCCAACTTGTTACTTTTTCCATTTGGTTTTAGATTTTTTTAATTATTTAAATTTTGAAACCGGTTTAAACCAGTTCTGAAATTGAAACTATCATAAGATAAAACATATGTAAGCAAAATCGAAAAAGTAAAAACTAGGCCAGTTGTAGATCGTCCTCACCTGTCCAATGCAAAAAAAAATCATATAAAAATATTTAAATATGAGCGAGATATTTAAAAAGAACGAGCCCATAGACTTTGCATTATTATCCGGGTCTTTTTCTGTGATTAGTGTTGCATCTTAACCCAAAAAACTCGCCACTTCTATTAATATCAGAATAAAAAATACACTTCAGAAATCATTGGTAATGTATACAGTGATTCTGAAGCAATATTGTATCCGGAAATTTTCGTGTGTCTCTGTACATACTATGTACATTCTAGACAGGAAGTAACTTGCAGTAAATTTCAATATTGTACACTAATTTTATTATTAAGTAAATGATTTAAAGTATGTCGCATAATGAAAGCATGTCACAAGCACTGAGTCCCTTATATATAATTACCTAATAGGATTATTTTGTGTATCCCTGTAAAAGAGAAATAAATATGTTTTGCACCACAAAATCTACAGAATGTACATTTTTGTGTCATTCATAAATGCATATGAATTTCTTTTTTCTTCGTGTTACATCATCAAATTACACTTGAAACTATTTTTACCATTGATAGTAATGTAACAGAATACTTTTGATTATCCCTGTAATTAGTCTGTTCATCCGATTTTCAAAAAAATTGAGATGACCCGACAAAATTCTGCTGTGATTATAAATTTTAAAATTCAAACGATTTTATGGGATTGTTTTTGCGCTGTTATGTGGAGATTGACAAATAAACCGATCAGACATAGACTATAACTGCTACATATTTCTATAATTACGAACAGAATTAAAAAAAAAAATCTTCCGTCCGCGAGATTATGTGCGATATAATCCAGGCATGAAGTGCTCAAAAAGGACAAATAAATGCAAGTTTTTGTGTAGTTTTGATTTTCGGTTTCCTTTATGTTTTTTGGGTCGCTGTATTTGGGTCGTTTTGGTATTATCCAACAATCCCCGGAAACACGTTTTTTTGCAAAAAACGTGGCTGTTTTTCGTTTTTTCAACATAACTTCAAAATTATATATTTTACATAAAAGTCATCAATGCATAAATTAAAGAGCACAAAATTTCCTCCATTTTATGTATTTAAAGTTTTTTCCTTTAATCAATGGTTTAGCCGTGAGAGAGCCGCGAAAATGGTTGTGAAAAGCAAAAAATTCTGAAAAACATGAATTACTGCACCGCACGTCGATGAAACATGAAAAGCAACCATTTTACGCACACTTCCCCCACTTAATAATACTAAATATATTATTATTGACTATACTTTATAAATCTGATATTCATTGTTTCTTTTATAACTAAAAAATAATAATGAGCATGTCGGTGATCAAAATCTTCATTTGCTATTACAAAATAATAATAGTAATAATTTCTTAATTTGACTTTATAAAATGTAAATAAAATAACTAAAACGGGCTGTAATTGATAACAACTGATACGCACTCCACTTCTTAAAGTTTAAGCTATATCCTAAACAGACTATTTGGGAGGATGGGGCATCACATCTTTTGACACAGATGAAAGTTACGGCGATCTTCGTCCTTAAAACACAGCTGTACGAATCTTATCTGCACTTTCCCCCTTGATTGAAGGGGTGCAAGTGTGAAATAACGTTGGTAAAGCGCCCACCCCCGCATTCCATGTCCACGTTCAGTGGAATACTAGCCCCCCCCCCTTCCTCACCAGCCTCGCCTCTGTTAAAAATATGCGTCGCACAGATCGCTAGCTTATCAGGATCAGGAGGACACATTCCTCTCAGTTTCCATATGCAACTGCTTACTTATAATTTAGTAATTCACGGTTTGTGTCTTCGTGAATATAGTGAACATCTAAAGTGATTTTGCGCGATATCAATGTACTTTATTTGTGACTCTCCTTTAGAAGAGGGGCCGTCGGTGAAAGTTAGTCGAGGTATTGCAGTGTTAATCAAGGAAAGTAGAGAAAGAAAGGATGGAAAGGCAGTTTTTCTAAAAAGAAAAACCTCAATAGATGTGGATGTTAAAATGATGAAAAACATATGTAAATGAACGGATGGTTACTGCTTATGTGAAGAAGGTTGAGGAACAAAGTGACAAACAAACAGAAGGATGAAAACAAACTTCTCAAATTTTAAGATCATCAACTCCTCAGTTTAATTTTCGAACTAATTGTTTTCTATGTGGACTGTGCATTTCGGTAGAGTTCATTGCAACACAAGTGAAAAATCCACCAAGCGAACGCAATACTGTATACAGTGTGCGACACATGGGATTCAAAAGTACAATTCTGAAAGCACCAAGAGCTCGCAAAGATGATTATGGGCAGACTATAATTCAGCGCATCGAACCAGTGAATGATTTGATTGCAGCAGATGCTCAATACCACATCAAATGTTTTGAATATATTTATGATAGGCCGAAGGTCCAATAACAAAAGAAACGTGGTCCATTTGCCGAGGCAATCGACAGAGCAAGTATATACGATTACCTTGAAAATCATGATGACGAGTGTCAATTCTCCATGGAAGAGCTAATGAAACAGGTTACAGGGAGTCATCAACCTGATCTGAGAACTTCACAGTTTAACCCCATTGAGAGATATGGAGACGACATACTGATCGCAAAGAATCAGAAAAAAAAAGTCCATTGTGTGTTTCAAGAATATAGGAGGGAAGATACTGACTAATGCGTGGTATCAGCAAACATGTAAATCTGATCGAGATGAGACGCTGCGAGTGGTTGAAGCAGCAGCAAAAATTATTTGCGAAGATATCAGATTGCAAGTGTATGACACTCAAGAATATCCTCCACCAGACCATTTTCTGGATTAGAGTGAAGCTGTAATTCCTGACTCTCTTGACTATTTTTTGGAAACTCTGATTGTAAAGAGAAAACGTGTAAATACTCGAAAATGGAAAAATAAATGCAACGCTTTTGCTCACAGCATCATCACGTCTGTGAGGCCCAAATCATTTTTGTCTAACCTACAAGTTGGGCTGGCATCATTCATTTATAAGAAGAGTGGATCCCGGAAATTGATAGATGTAATAAATTCGATAGGGTTTTGTAGGTCGTGCCAGGAAGCGGTATGTTTCGAGATCTCATCAGCTATGAAACCTGAGATTAAAATAATCGAAGAAGGATTTTGTCAAATTATTTATGACAATGCCGATTTTAATAGCCAAACAATTGATGGTTATAATACTTTCCATGTGATGGGTGGTATGTACACGGTAACCCCAGTACCCTCAAATAAAAGAAAGCGGAAATAGTACTCTATTTTGTAAGTAAATGTAGTTACTAATATACATAATTATTTATGATTATATAATAAGTCATAATGAGTAGCCGTTTTTATTGTTAGCAACCTCATTGTAAAATATAGTGCATCATAATATCTTCAGTGTCATTTAAAGTCAATCTTTGCGAAAAATGGTCAGTTTTCATGTTAAATCTATGTACAGTGCCATAATTCCTGTTTTCCGGATTTTTTTTTTTCACATCCACATTTTGAACTTTGAGAACTTTAAGAACTAGAATCCGTGTCAGCTTTTATATGTTAAAGCCTGTTTTAGTAATTTTATTTACATTATTTAAAAGTCAAACTAAGAAATTATTACTATTATTATTTTGTAATAGCAAATGAAAATTTTGATCACTAATATGCTCATTTTTATTTATTTTTTAGTTATGAAAGAAACAATGAACATCAGATTAATAAAATATAATTATTAAGTGGGAAAAATTTGCGTAAAATGGTTGTTTTTCATGTTTCATCGACGTACGGTGCTGTAAATCACGTTTTTCAGAATTTTTTGCTTTATACACCCATTTTTGTGGCTCTCTCATGGCTAAACCATTGATCAGAGAAAAAACTTTAAATATGTAAAATGTAGGAAATTTTGTGCTCTTTAATTTATGTATTGATGACTTTTATGTAAAAGGCATAATTTTGAAGTTATTTAGAAAAAAACGAAAAAGAGCCACGTTTTTTGCATGTTTTTTTTGCCAAAAAAACGTGTTTCTGGGGATAAATTTTGTTGGATAGTGCTAGATTCGTGTTCAGCGACCCAAAAAACATAAAGGAAACCAAAAATCAAAACTACACCAAAACTTGCATTTATTTTTTACCATATGCCTGGACTAATATGATAGAACAGATTTTCGACGATCAAAATATAACTAAAGAAAATAACACCCTAAAAACTAAGAGACACACACATACAAAAAACAAAGACACATACTCATAAATGCACAGACGAACAGAATAAAATCCTTCCATCCAAATTATTTTTTTATTTCACTTTATAAATTTAATTTTTTTTATTTTATTTAAATCATTTATAACTTAGAATTCATAGTTCTTACTTTTATTTCATTTTTGAGAGTAATTATTTCGTTTTTTTTTTTTTTAAATTTTCTCAAATTTTTAGAACGATCGACGTTATTTCAAATAAGTGAATAAATTGGTTAGGTGCTATTTTTATATTATTCCTTTAAAGCATGTTTAAACTATTCGCAATTTGAATTTTATAAAATTTACTATATGTGTATTTTTTTTAAATGTTAATTGAATTATTTTAATTTTATTCAAATATGTATTTGTGCAGAATGTGTATAAAAATGTCGTTGTAATGTTTAAAAACAAAGTAATTTTTGAACGCAATTGAAGAAAAACACAAATATATAATGAAATATCTGCATGTTAAATGCATTTTAAAACTTCAACTTATAAACGATAGGCGGCAGTACAGAGAATCGCCTCATCGAGTTCACGGCTAAAATTCTAGAATTAGTTGAAGTAATCAGTTAAGAAATTAACCATTCAAGAACAGGAAAAATCAAAAAATTCATAGAGATTTCTAATTTTCTGAAATATTAAGGCATTCAGCTCTGAAAAAAAATCAGAAAACATATTGCGAATTTTGACAAGTAATCGCCGAAAAAAAATCAACTTCATCAATCATGTGATGAAAAATCGTCAATTTCGTCCGAGGATCGATTAAAAAACCAAAAATAAGAACAAAAAAAACTATTAAAAAACCAAAAATAAATTTCACCAAAAGATTGCGGAAAAAATCGAAAATTCCATCAAAAGAGTATGGAAAAGCCGCAAATTTTGTCAAAGTGTCACGAAAAAACTGCAAATATTGTCAAAAATCGTGAAAAAAGCAACAATTTTCGTAAAAAAATTCACAAAAAAACTTCTACAAATCTCTTCAGAAGGTCACGAAAGAAACTCAAATCAGAAGATCTTATAATAACTGAATAGTTTGTGGTTGATTTCAGAATTCTTTCTTTTTCTCAGAATCACCTCTGGAAAGTTGTTACTCAATTGCCGGGAGGGAGGAATGTCAAAGTTCTTTAATCGATTATTTAAAAAGTTTGCAAAAAATCATAAATTGGTCGCGAGAAAAACTTGCAATTCCTGCAGAACATTTTTTATCAGCTAAATTTCGTTGCAGAACATTGCGAAGTATTCTGCTTCGATTCCATATGAAAACACTGTCGGGCTGTCAAGTCATATATTGGTGCAAAACACCTGGAAATCCGATTTTAGTGGTTGACTCGTAGGTGTTTACTAGTTTGTTGTAGTGTTTTCAGTTCTCTATGTTTTCATATTTTTGTGTGCAGGATAACACAGCGGCAAACCTACGAGTCAATCTTTAAAATTGGATGGAATATTTCCAACTTACCGAAAAAATACGCAGGATGGAAATCGAACCCATATCCTTGTCTTACAGGGCGAATCTATATTATAAAAGCCAAACGTATCTGTGCGTAACGCATACGTCATTTTACGAATGGCAGCACTTTCCCATGCAATTCGGTTTTGCAATTTTCGGTACTGCAATTTTTATACATCTAAACATCGCACATTCTCAATTTTTACATCGGCATACCGAGAAAAATATGTACTTATAAGTGCAATTTGTGTGAAAGCTGTATCTCAATTTATTTTTGAGATATTAATTTTTTTATAGTTTTTGTGCGAATTTTGTAATTGTGGCAACAGAAATGAGGCACTTTCTCTTAAAATTGAAAAAAAAGAAAGGAAAAAAAGTAAAATTTCGTATGTAAATTTTGAGAAGATGAAAATGATGATGGGTTTAAATTTCACGTGAAATTTTATGATTGCGTCAATTTTATTTTTTCATTTTTATCAAGCATAAGAGCCTCAATTGATAACTTCATCATAACAACTTATTTTTATCGTGTTTTACATATTATACATGCGATTAAAGTTTAATTTTAATAATTTGGCCGACTAAAATTTTTAGAAATGGTATTTTGTTAATTTTAGCTTAAAATAATATTTCTTTTAGAGTTAAACTGACCAATATAAGATTTTTTACTGTAGCTAATTTTGTATATTGTTATAAATCAATGAAACAGCTCCTTCTAAAACATTTTCTTTCGTCGAAGTTCGACGGGTTCTACCTCGTTCTATTAATGGCACAAATTTATATGGGCCTATGGGGCTCGAGCCCATCCAACAATTTCGAATCATATCGTGCCTAATTTGCACTGTTCTAGTTATTTATTTCATTATTATTTTATCATTGATTTTTCTCCTCACAATAAAATTCAGTTTCCCAATGAATATGTATTTTAATTCTCTGACTAATATCCAAAAATTCCAAACGATTGAAATGTTTTGCTTGCTGTTTAACTTTCTGCTAACTTATAGTCATGTTCATGTTAGCATGCTATTACAATAAATATTAGTGAGTTTACAAAATAAAATGTATGACAATACAATCTAATAAAACTGCAACATTATTAAAACATGAAAGCTTGACTTAAAATTCTCATCTTTTACCATCTGTCAACCTTCAGAGAAAAAAAACAAATTGATTACACCCTTTTAGAAAAATATATGATCCCATCCAAAATTTTTGTGCCAACCCAATTATTTTTCAAAAAATGGCGTCACTGAATGCTTTACCGCTTAATCTAACTGAGCCGACAGCCAGCGAGCACTTTTTGTTGAGATAACCTTATTGGTCATAATAACTTGTCTGTCACTTACAGACACAACAGAACAAACCGAAGATAAAGTAACATTACATGAACGATAGATACGTAGATAAATTGTTATTTTAACACATAGGCATAGGAACCGTGGGAGCTGGGAAGTGCTAAGGCTCCCCCTGGGATATTTCAAACAGGCTCAGCTCCCCCGGAAGAAATTAAAAAATAAAAACTAAAGATAAAAATCTCCAAACTAAAGATAGTTTTAATAAGATATGAGCAGATAAGCTATCCCTTCGCTCCAACACCATTCGAACAATAAGAAAAATTGAGAATTTTCAGTGAAGCACTGAATCTTACTACCAATGAATTAATAAGACGATTTAATCAAAAAACTTTTGACTCTGTCATGAAGATCGAATCCATAATCACGGATACAGCTTCAACCACGTCAGAAGATGTGAAAGAAAATATTAGAATACATGCTGATGATTTTGATTTCAGAAACCTTTCTGCAAAGTTGACATTTCTACCAACAATAGTCCTGAAAGAACACTGTAAAACATTTGTGTAACATTACTCCATAAAACTGGTGGCAGTATTGCTGCCACCAATGTCATTTTTTTCACTTTATAATGGTGCTGTAATTTAAACATATGTTACTGGTGTAACATTATATATTAATGTAATGTTACACTGGTTATCTTGGTTTATCGTTATTCCATCATAAATTTGGTGGAAGCTTGGCTGCCATCAACTTCACGGAGTAACGTCACACACAATGCTTTACAGTGAACAGACAGAAATGCATTGGCGATCATAATTAAAGTGATGTCATTGCAGGAAGTAATAAAAAAAATATTTTCTGAAGTTTACCTTTTAGCAAAATTTATATTGGTTATACCGGTATCATTAGGGGATAGCTCAGAGATCTTTCAATTCTCTTCTTCAAACAGAACCCATCAAACAATGGGTCAACATAGCCTCAATCACTTAATGCTATTGCATATCTATAAAGAGGAAGCTTTTAAAACTGATTTGGAAGCGATTTGTAAAGAATTTGTAAGCCAAACAACAGAAAAAATCTTTAACTTTTGGTAAATGGGAGTGGGAGAAATTTGAATATTGTATACGGGATCGTCCATAAATTAAGTGTTCAAGTGTATCGAATAAAATTATTTAAACTGGATTAAAAATTCGGCGATCTTTTTATATGCTCTTTCATACTCTTGTTTGAGCAAAGGGCAACAAAAGAAATCCTCCGAAGTGAATTGAATGAACTTATCATCACTACTAGCTTTTGATAATATACTTCACAGTGGCATGCGAAGCGAAAACTGCGGCCGTGGCAACGTGTCAATTTGGCGGCCTCTTTCCCAACTTTTTCTTCTGAGTAGCCAAAAAATGGCGTCAGTAGTATAAATTTGGCGCCCCTTAAAATTACATGCCTGGGACAACCGCCTTCTTAGTCCCCCCCCCCCCACCTTTCACACTGCGCTGATGCTCCGGCTCCTTTTATTTTTTCAAAGTTCCTACGCCACTGTTTTAACACAATCAAGTAACTGCTCAATCATCAGTCAGTTTGATTGTGTTAAAATAACACTTTATCTACGTATCCCTCGTTTATATGGAGTTCCTTTACCAATCAATTTAATTGTGTTACAATAACAGTTTATCTAGTATCCATCGATTATATCTAGTTCCTTTACTTGAGGTTTATTCTTAAGGTCCACGCACATAGCACTAACTTCTTGCGCTGTCTTTGATCTTTCGTGTCGGCGTTTTGATGTATAAATTGCACTTCTAGTGCACTGAATCTGTACTTCAAGAGAGAAATCGAACGCGAAATCAGTTGACAGCTTTACGACTGAAGATAGGGTAGATAAAAGTTCCCCTTCCTTTGTCAATTTGGTAGGGTCAGTCCCTCAAAAATCATTTAAAGAGATTTCACCCTTGTTCCGATCGAAAACAAAGATTGATTGATTGCTCTTTTAGTGTAATAAAAACTAGTCCTGTTCGCTCTCAGCCTTTACCTCCTATGAACGGCTTCTGCTGTCTGTTTTTCGGACCAGAAAACCGCAATCCCGAAAACATTCCTCCCCCTTTTACTAGCGGCTAAAGAGGGGAGCATCCATTGTCCTTCTCCCTGGACCGTGTCAATCCACGCCTTCTGATGGTTGCTTTTCAATTCCAGGAGTTCGTGCATTTTTTCGACTGAAGTGAGACATTCTCCCATCGAATCGATTGTTTCGGCGTTTTTTGAATAGATCTGACTTAATTCTTTTTTCATATTTGTGTGAGATTACATTTAAGAAGAAATAAATGTGTATTAATTTTTACAAACACTCAATTTACAAATCGACCATTTAGACCCAATCATTAAAAAAAATCGAACTTCAGTCCAAAAATTCAGACATAAAAAACACTATGTATACGTATAGATATTTTATTTTATTTATTTATTTATATATTTATTCATTTATTTTATTAAATTTTATTTGCTCCACCAGTGGCTGAGAAGTTCTGCTCCTCGAGATTGGTAGGATTTGAGCCCAATCGCTACCGTCGGCGTAATCGTTCGAAGTTTTCCATGGTTTTCTTCGAAAATTGGATTTCCTTCCGTAAATACGGGTTAGGTCCCCTTAGACAGAACCCTACGGAAGTCACCCTCCCCTTAGGGCCTGTATCCCACGTATTGATAATTAACCCACATAAATACACAACACACACGGTTTTTTTTTCTCTCTCTCTCTTCAACTTTAAATTTTATAAAGGATATTAATCACGATACAATGGTTCTGGGAATATTTATATTACGAATTCTAATGCACTATCCCAAAGTCCCCATTTCAATTTTATTATTTTATTATTTTTATTATTATTATTATCTTTTTCGGAGTGTGTGTGTGTGGGGGGGGAGGTTTCATCACTTAAGGAAAGGGTCAACAATTGTGTGCTAGATTGCACGAATCACACCCAAATTAGCTTCGTAATATATATCTGTTCTATAAAAAAATCGCAATATAAAAAATAGAATTAATTAAATGTTTAAGATTGCAAAGTGCTGCCATAAAATATTCTAAAAAAATCGCGAAATTAGAAAGAAAAATAATTATGATATCCTTGTTCGCGTATGAAGCATTTCTAATTATGTCTGAAGCCAAAAAATACTAAATTTTTTATAAACGTGAAATATATCAATAATTTTTTTTTCTATTTTTTTTTTTTTTAGCGATTGTTTAACTTTTTTCGGAGCAGGGAAAATCTATTTCAAATACTTAACTTGCAACAAAATTTATAAATAACTTTATTAGAAAACAATATATTCCTTATTTTCAAGTATATCTTATAAAGAGGAAATTTTTATTAAATATTCTGGATGCCAATTTAATAAAAAATAGTTGTCCTTTTTTAAGGACAACCCCACACACCAGCAAAAGGGCTAAAACTGCAATCACTGGACTAAGAACGGATTATTGTCATAATGAAAAACCTATTATTGGTAAATATACCATCTGATAACGAAGTTTTTACTTCCATCTTGTTCTTGAGATGAAGTAAATTCAATATATATGTATATATATATATATATATATATACACACACACACACACATATATATATATATATATATTTGAATTCTGGAAATAATCCTTTTTTCTCCTCAACGATCATTTTGTTCAATCTCTCAATTTAAAAAAAGTCAATAACTTGCAATACAGAAATTTTCATTTTAACCTTGTGCTTAATTTGATGAAGTAAAAAGATTACCCTTTGAATGTTTATAGCCCTAAATATATATATATATATATATATTAGGGTGGAGCGAAAAAAATTATTTTTTAAAAATCAAAAACGGTTAGGTGCCAAAAGTTGCCTTTATAATCATTATTTGCCTTTATGATCTTATTAGTTGCCTTACATCAACTACGTGAAATTTTACCGCTGAAAAAAAATGGCTTGAGTCTGCGCTTTTGCTACAAAAATCGAAATTTTCGGTAAAATTTGTCATTTTTCGACATTTTTCAAAAAAATTAAAAAATTCCTACGGAGGCGGTTATTATTTAAAAGTGTTACTTAAACCTTTATATTTATCTGATTAACAAATTTAAACTATAAAACAATATCTGTAGTCTGTATAATTGGAGAAAATCTGACAGCTTTTGGTAAAAAGCAGCGTTATCTCTCTATTGGAGCATACAACGAAATGTTGTTTTGAATGCATTTCTTACCTATCTGCTTTCAAAACTATTCTGTATATAACTCATAGATGTGGCTGCATTTCATATCCCACCCGTCTCAGCCACCCAACAATCTAGGCCCACTGTTTTATTTATGTATTGAATTGTTATTTTTTTCCCGAAGAAGGGCACATAAGTTTTCTATGCATCAAAGTAGTTTACCTCTTCTTTGTTTTCACTGACATTGGATGCTACTGGTGTGACCTGCTGCACATATATTTTTATACCTTGTATAACATAGGAGGAAGCTGAGTAATGTATTAGATATGTTGTTAATTGAACCTATTTAGCAGTCTATTATCTTCATTAAATTTTCTTACAATTAATACATTATGATTGCAAGTTCTGTTACCACAACATTTTTTCCAATCAATTACGTTATATATATAATGATATGCCTAAAAATTGATTGTATGAATTCAATTTCTAGTATGTCATTATTTACTGTACCTATTACATTAAATGTATTTTGAGAAGCTAGCAGTTTAATATTATGACAATCGTCACCGAGGATTGCAAACAAAATTTGCGTGTAAAGCAACAATATTTCGAAAGAAGTTTTAGTATTTGTTTTATTTCGTTTCCTGTATGTTGTTTCGTAGTCGAGTAAGTTTTTAGACCTATTCTTTAGGTGTGTATTACATTTGGTATAAAATATCCCGCGGTAGAAACATTGATTGTAAATTTTGTGTGTGAATCTATAGACTCTGATTGCCAATCTGTGCTTTTATAAAGCGGAAAATTTTATTCGCTTTATGAGCTTTTTTTTTGTGCGAGATGTTTTCTAAATTCCTATTCCCCATTTCTTCTGAGAAATAGCTTTCCTTATGAATTAGCTTTACAATCTCCGACAGAAATTTCTAGTCTGTTCTGAGTATCTTTTACTTAATTTGAGAAAATAATTTTTCAAAATTATTATCTATTTTATAAAAAATTACAATAGGAAGTGAATAGTACGTAGACAAATATTTTCTTATTGATCCAGTGAATCCATGTAGATTATAACGTTTTACATTGACTTCTCTAATAATAAACGCAGAGGAAATTCAGTGGAGTTGAAGTAGCATATGATCTATTATTATACACAATTCTAATCTTACCCAATGCAAAATGGTTCACAGCGACAAATATAATTCTCCTAAATTTAAATGAGCACTTATAGTCGATTAGAGTCTGTACATTCTTTCAAAAAGTACTATGCATTATAAGTTTATGCCCAGGACAGTTCACCATCAAATATTGCTCAATTATAAAATGGGGATCTAAAAGTTAATAGGAATTTATCTGGCTAGGAAAACACTTAGAAAATGGCATAAAACTAATGCAAAAAAAGTTATTTACCACAACGGTTGCTTTGCACATGCAGGACAAATTCTCATTGCAATTCTCTCTGACGATCACCAGAAATCACATTAATCAGCTCTCTTCTCAACATATAAAAAATGCAAAAGCAGAATAAATGATGGCATACTCATAGTTGAAATACCTAAAATCATCTTTGATGCAGGTCATTACGTAAAAAAATATAATTGACTGAAAAAAATGTTGTGGTAACAGAACATCCATTCACTTTCATCAGCTGGATGTAAGTTTGATAAAGATAATAGATGGCCAAATAGAACTCTTTAATAATATTCCCGTATATTACTCTGCTTATCATTTTTTTGTATAAGCTGTAAAAATATACATTAAGATAGCCACATCAGCATGTGGATACAAAGAACAGATAAACTAGGTGGATGCATTGAAAACATGCCAAATTTTGATAAAGAAAATCACTAACCAATATATATATATATATATATATATATATATATATATATATATATATATATATATATATATATAAAAGCACTGTACTAGATGATCGAATAGTTGGGACGGGTGGTATATGAAATATAGCCACCTCCACGAAGTATGCCTAAGGTAGTTTTGAAAAGAAGAGCTGTATTAAAAACAACAATTCATTGTATGTCCCGATAGAGTGATAATGCCTTTTTCTTACCAAAAGCTGTCTGTTTTGCTCCAGCTATTCGGAATAATGATATTGTTTTATAGTTTAAACTAGCTGCACCCGTCGAAACTCGACAGAAAAGAATATATATTAGGTGTGATATGTATCAATCTTATGTAGACAGTAAAATACTGAGTGAAATAAACAATTGCCACCTCTTAAAATAGGGATAACATACTTTTCATGATGAAGATACACAAATTTCAGAAAATAACAAAAATAAGGAAAACAACTCATAAATTATTATGTTGGACTTAACATCAGCTACAAATCCTTTTTTAAAGCGGTTTCTAAATTTTAAATATTATTTAAATGCCAAATTACTTAGGAAGTTAATATTATATCCCGGAAGACGAATTCAAAAATATCTGCATATTTTATTTTTTCTCCATTTAAATATCGCTTGATAACTATACAATAATTATAATATCAATGAAACATTTTAATTATAATAGAAACAGGGACTTACTAAAATGCCTAACCAGCCCACTACACATTTATAGCACTTGCAATAAATTTAATTTATTTATTGGTTTGTATCCTCCATGAACTTATCAAAATTAATTTTATTGCTATGGCAACGAAAAAAAAAGATATCTCTGTTATTAAAAAGAATAAAATTTTTGTATTTGTTGCTGAAATGCAGATTTTTTTAATTTTAAACAATAACTTAATACAATGAAATGATTTTAATTATTTTTTGATATTATGTAAGATAGAAATATAGTAATACCGGTATATCACAGGTTTTATTCTTTTTTTTCTAACATGACATTATTTACACCTTCAGAAATATTCATCTTTTCTTAAATAAAAGCGTGATTTATGCAGTTATTCAAGAATTCTTTAGTTTCATAAAATATTGATTATAATTAAATAGAAATGGCGCAGTTTATAGAAATATTTTCATTTGTGCACACCACGGACCTTTAAATTAATAGAAGTTCACTTTCTTTAGATGCAGGAATTAAAGTCACTGAATATGACATCATTACTGACACAGCAATAACAATGTATATTATATTCATGGAATAAATTTATCTGGTTTCTTTATGACGACATTTTCTCCATCGACAAAATTTCACTTTAGATATTATATTTTATTAAAGTTTATCTTCTGTTACTTTACTTACATAATACTTAATAGTTTTACTCAGTAAATAATCTGTGTATTTCAGGTATGTGCAATCATTTTATTATGATTAAATTTAACGAAAACCTTTATTTTTATTTTTATTTATTTATTTATTTTTGTTTGTTTGAAATGCGATTATACATTCCCCGATGAGATTAAGCTCCTGATTGGTGGAAAATAATGAAACAAAATAAATTTTCAGAAAAGCTTAACCTGTTGCCACTGTTTTGAAGAAATGTCATGAAAAAGCTTTTAAAATTAAAAATACAATATAAAAATTGAAATAAATTAAAAATTAGCCAGAATGGGCACATCTACACGTAAACAGCTTTCATTTAAAAAAATAATTATCAAAATCGGGCCAGTAGAAAGCTCAGGGCTGATGACCAAAAAAACAGCCAGGTGTTTTAAATATATAGATATGTTAAGCATATAAATATAAAGGTCTAAGTAACACTTTTAAATAATAACCAACTCAGTAGGAATTTTTTAATTTTTTTGAAAAAATGTCAAAAAAAGGACAAATTTTACACAAAATTTCGATTTTTGGAGGAAAAGCGCAGACTCAAGACATTTTTTTCCAGCGGTAAAATTTCATACTGTTGATGTACTAGTATAAAGGTAACTTTTGGCACCTACCCGTTTTTGATTTTCAAAAAATAATTTTTTTCGCTCCACCCTAATATGTAGGGGAGAGTGGGGATACTTGAGCATAGGGGATACTTGAGCCACCCCTATTATCTCTACAGTTGGTTAATTTTTCTTTCTAAAACTGCCAATATGTTAACACATTTATAGTTCTGAACATGTAAAAAAGAAATCACACATCTTGGTACCATTTTGAAAGTATAGTGATCAATAGTTGTCTTTTCCCTATCTGAAGTAAATTTTTGGGTACATGGTTTTTTTGTTTTTTTGTAATCAAAGTTTTGTTTAAAGTTGCAACTACATACATAAATTTAATAAGCATAATTTCAATTGTATTTTGAATCTAAAATAGTTCTAATAGCTGCATGCTTTATTTAGTAAAACTCTGGGAAACAAAACTAGTGGTAGTGGGGATACTTGAGCCAGTGAGAGTGGGGATACTTGAGCCATATCTCAACCCTCCCCACTAGAAATTAAACATAGGAGAAACAAACAAAAAATAAAATTCCTTCCTTATATTCACTAATAGATTTTTTTCTGGATAAAAGAGAGAATAATTTTTCATTTTATTTTATTTTTCTTAAAAAAATAACGACTTAAAAATGTTTAAAAATGTATATTTTTTAAATGAAAATATCCATTTTAATTTTCATTTTGACTAGCAAAATAGCCTGTCTAGATAAATGTAAACATAGTTTTCAATTTAACTTTTATTAAATTAAAATAACTTTTTAAAACTGTTTTACAGACTATAATCTCTAAAACTTTAATTAGTTAGGTCCAACATATTAAAATATTTATTTTTTAATATAACATATTAAGATTAATATCTTATACTGAAATCGTAACCTCTGTTGCTGTAATTTTTTTAACTAAGAAAATTGAAGAAAAATTGGTAAAAAGAGCGCACAAAAAACAAGAAAAGCAACAAAAATCCCAGTTCAAACATACCTGCATGGAGCCAAAGAATAAGACAAAATCTTTTCCTGTGAAATCAAAAAAGTGTTTGAAATAGTAGAATGATATATCTGGCTTAAATTCCGACAGCTACTAAATTAAAAGCATGAGTTCGACATTATCATTAGAGGAAAATTCTGCCAATGATGGTGATGATGTGAAAAGAAAATCTTCTATTGATGGTTGGTTACTAATAAAATATGCCAGAAAGAAAACTAAAAATATTTGTTGGATAAGCACTTAATATTTTGAAAATGAAATTTGCCCAAAGAATAGCAGATTCCAAATTTAAATGGCTCTGAACTGAGGTAGTTTCTACCGTTGTTATAACTCAAGTTGAAATTATCATTTGACAACCAGTTCTAACGACAAAAAGTGATCGTATTACTAACTTTGTTTTCTCAATTGGTTTGGAAGGACTTTATGTTTCATAATTTATCATTCTGTAAAATGTTTGTGCAAAAATAAAGCGAAAAAAGTTACTTTTGTAGGTATTTTTCCGTAGTGGCTCAAGTATCCCTTCACCATGGCTCAAGTATCCCTCCCATGGGGATACTTGAGCCACCATGTAAAACAAAAAATAAACATTTTTTATACATAGAAAAATAGTTCAAAATTCATTGAAAGTGGTTTTCAGTTGAAGAAAAAACATCAAATTTTCATTTTCAATATTTTATTTTATTATAAGAAATTATAAAAAATTTAAAAAAAATAAAATTCAAAAAATGGCTCAAGTATCCCCATCTTCCCCTATACTTTTCACGAAACATTATATTTAATGTGTCAGTTTAAAAAAAATATAACTCTAATTTTTAGACGTTTTCTCTTTAGCTACGGACTGGTAAAGTAAAATGATTACGGATTTCTTTTTCTTTCTTTTTCTTTTTTTTTCAGTAGATTTTTTATTTAAAGAACATTTTGTTTTTGCAGTATATAAATGAAGTGAAAAAAGATATAATCGTATACAAAAGTTCTCTTTAACCTTGTGTTTCTGTTGAGGAAGTAAAATGATTATCTTTTACATATTTGAAGATTACGAAAAAGATATTTTGTCCTCTTAAAATAACATTTTTGTTTTGTGTGCCAATTAAATGAAAAGCTGTATCTTCTGATACAGAAGTTCTCGTTACATATTACGTTCACGTTGCTAAAGTAAAATTATTACACTTTTCTTTTTCTTTTTTTAGTTCTGGGGAAAACTATGTGTATATTGAAAAAAAAAATCATTTACTTGCAGTGTGTCAATTAAATGAAAAAATGATATTTTTATATAAAGAAATTTTCACTTAAATGTTTATGTTGGTAAAAAAAAAAAAAAAAAAAAAAAAAAAAAAAAAATCATTTAATGATTTTTTTGTTTTATTTTTGTCTATACTTTTAAATAGTGAAAACATTATTCGCATATTAAACAATATATAAGTATTTTTAATGCAACTAAAGAAAGCAATAAAATAATATTACTTAATAAACGTATCTATGATTTAAAAAAAAAATAAATACGTGTGGCACTCGGGGATTGCCGCGGTAAAGCTATTGCATAGCATTTTTTATCAACTTATGCAATTATAAATATTTATTTACGCAGTTTTTTTTTTTTTTTTTTTGTCTTTGATATTAATTCAAGTTACATTTTTTGAGCGTGATGACCGATAACAAATTTTTTTTTCTTTTATTGAACAAATGAGAAGTTAATATCGTTTAAAATATTTTTATTATCTTACAATACATGTAGGTTAATCAGGAATTTTTATCATTGAAACTATACGTTTATGGTAGCTGAAATAAAAAACATAAGTTTGAGACTTGATATTCTCAAAATATCTGAAAAATACCGCGTCAATGTCTGCCGAAATCTAACGAAGGATACCGTGCCAAAGTCTTCCAAGCTGAAGCGACGTCAGCCGGAGTGTTAGGTTTTTTCTCGTTACGGAATTTCTAGATTCTTTCGCCGCGCTCAAAGCCCACGATAAAAGCTATGCAATACCTTAATAAATTACCAAAAAAAAAAAAAAAAATTGGACGCGCTACGAGAATTAGATCGCGAGTTATAAGCATTTTAAATTTCCCGAACCTCACCGTGGGGGTCTCCTGTCACCAAAAATTAACACTGTCTCATAATAAATTACTAAACAAATTTTGGCCGTACTACGAAAATTAGATTGCGAATTATAAGCATTTTAAATTTTTCGACCCTCACCATGGGGGATCTCCTGTCACCAAAAATTAACACTGTCTCATAATAAATTACCAAAGAAAACTTGGCCGCGCTACGAAAATTGATCGCAAGTTATAAGCATTTTAAATTTTTTTACCCTCACCGTGGGGGATCTCCTGTCCCCGAAACTAAAAGTGTTTCATAGTAAATTACCAAACAAAATTTGGCCGCATTACGAAAATTAGATCGCGAGTTATAAGCATTTGAAATTTTTCGACCCTCCCTATGGGGGATCTCCTGTCACTAAAAATTATCACTGTCTCATAACAAATTACCAAACAAAAATTGGCCGTGCTGCGAAAATTAGATCGCGAGTTATAAGCATTTTAAATTTTTCGACCCTCAACGTGGGGGGTCACCTGTCACCAAAAGTAACACTGTCTCATAATAAATTACCAAACAAAATTTGGACGCGTTACGAAAATTAGATCGCGAGTTATAAGCATTTTAAATTTTTCTACCCTCACCATGGGGGGGGGGGGTCTCTTGTCACCAAAAATTAACACTGTCTCATAATAATTTACCAAACAAAATTAGGCCGCGCTACGAAAATTAGATCGCGAGTTATAAGCATTTTAAATTTTTCGACCCTCGCCGTGGGGGGTCACCTGTCAACAAAAGTAACACTGTCTCATAATAAATTAGCAAACAAAATTTGGCCGCGCTACGAAAATTAGATCGCGAGTTATAAGCATTTTAAATTTGGTGACCCTCGCCGTGGGGGGTCACCTGTCAACAAAAGTAACACTGTCTCATAATAAATTACCAAACAAAATATGGCCGCGCTACGAAAATTAGATTGCGAATTATAAGCATTTTAAAGTTTTCGACCCTCACCGTGGGGGATCTCCTGTCACCAAAAGTAACACTGTCTCATAGTAAATTACCAAACAAAATTTGGCCGCACTACGAAAATTGATCGCGAGTTATAAGCATTTTAATTTTTTCGACCCTCACCTTAGGGGGACTCCTGTCACCAAAAATTAACACTGTTTCATAATAAATTACCAAACAAATTTTGGCCGTACTACGAAAATTAGATCGCGAATTATAAGCATTTTAAATTTTTCGACCCTCACCATGGGGGATCTCCTGTCACCAAAAATTAACACTGTCTCATAATAAATTACCAAAGAAAACTTGGCCGCGCTACGAAAATTGATCGCAAGTTATAAACATTTTAAATTTTTTGACCCTCACCGTGGGGGGTATCCTGTCACCAAAAATTAACACTGTCTCATAATAAATTACCAAACAAAATTTGGCCGCGTTACGAAAATTAGATCGCGAGTTATAAGCATTTTAAATTTTTCGACCCTCACCGTGGGGGATCTCCTGTCCCCGAAACTAAAAGTGTTTCATAGTAAATTACCAAACAAAATTTGGCCGCATTACGAAAATTAGATCGCGAGTTATCAGCATTTGAAATTTTTCGACCCTCCCTATGGGGGATCTCCTGTCACTAAAAATTAACACTGTCTCATAACAAATTACCAAACAAAATTTGGCCGTGCTGCGAAAATTAGATCGCGAGTTATAAGCATTTTAAATTTTTCGACCCTCAACGTGGGGGGTCACCTGTCACCAAAAGTAACACTGTCTCATAATAAATTACCAAACAAAATTTGGCCGCGTTACGAAAATTAGATCGCGAGTTATAAGCATTTTAAATTTTTCTACCCTCACCATGGGGGGGGGGGTCTCTTGTCACCAAAAATTAACACTGTCTCATAATAATTTACCAAACAAAATTAGGCCGCACTACGAAAATTAGATCGCGAGTTATAAGCATTTTAATTTTTTCGACCCTCGCCGTGGGGGGTCACCTGTCAACAAAAGTAACACTGTCTCATAATAAATTAGCAAACAAAATTTGGCCGCGCTACGAAAATTAGATCGCGAGTTATAAGCATTTTAAATTTGTTGACTCTCGCCGTGGGGGGTCACCTGTCAACAAAAGTAACACTGTCTCATAATAAATTACCAAACAAAATATGGCCGCGCTACGAAAATTAGATCGCGAATTATAAGCATTTTAAAGTTTTCGACCCTCACCGTGGGGGATCTCCTGTCACCAAAAGTAACACTGTCTCATAGTAAATTGCCAAAGAAAATTTGGCCGCACTACGAAAATTAGATCGCGAGTTATAAGCATTTTAAATTTTTCGACCTTCCCCATGGGGGGATCTCCTGTCACTAAAAATTAACACTGTCTCATAATAAATTACCAAACAAAATTTGGCCGCGCTACAAAAATTGATCGCGAGTTATAAGCATTTTAAATTTTTCGACCCTCACCGTGGGGGTCTCTTGTCACCAGAAATTCACACTCTCTCATAATAAATTTCCAAACAAAATTTGGCCGCGATACGAAAAGTAGATCGCGAGTTATAAGCATTTTAAATTTTTCGACCCTCACCGTAGGGGAGGGGTTTTCTGTCCCCAAAAATTAACACTGTCTCATAATAAATCATCAAACAAATTTTGGCCGCGCTACGAAAATTAGATCGTGAGTTATGAGCATTTTAACTTTTTCGACCCTCACCGTGGGGGGGGGGTCTCCTGTCACCAAAAATTAAGACTGTTTCATAATAAATCACCAAACAAAATTTGACCGCGCTGCGAAAATTAGATCGCGAGTTATAAGCATTTTAAATATTTTTGACCCTCACCGTGGGGGTCTCCTGTCACCAAAAATTAACCCTGTCTCATAATAAATTACCAAACAAAATTTGGCCGCACTACGAAAATTAGATCGCGAGTTATAAGCATTTTAAATTTTTCGATTCTCACCATTGGGCGGGTCTCCAATCACCAAAAGCTACATTATCCTACCTTATTTATCTTAAGACGATTCTATTCTATACACATTCTATCAGGAATTTTTATTATTGAAACTTTAGATTTATAGTAACTGAAATAAGAAATATAAGTTTGAGACTTGATATCCTCTAAATATCTGAAAAATACCGCGTCACTGTCTGCCGAAGTCTACCGAATGATACCATGCCGAAGTCTGTCGAGCTGAAACAACGTTAGCCGAGTGTTAGGTCTTTTCGTTAAGGATGTGTTAGGATTTTTCGCGTTACGGAATTTTTGGATTCGGTCGCCACGCTCAAAGCCCGCGATAAAAGCTATGCAATAGCTTAAAAATTACACAGAAACAGCCTCTGCCTAGGAAACCGCCAATTCAAAATCTGTTAGTAAATTACCGCGCCAAAGCCAAAGATATTCCTCCTTTCACTCCGGAAAAAGAGACTAATCTCCCCCAAAACTGTGAAATGACAAATGAACTTATTATCCTACACTGTAAAAAATGTCAGATGTTTCTGAATATATAAAAATGTACTGTAATCAAAAACGAAAACATACAGTAATCTCTTCTATCTCACCTAAGGTTTCGAAAATTGTTCCTTTACCTTTAAAAATCTCAGAAACCTGTTTGTTTTCGAAATTTAAAGAAGAATTTATAAAATATAGTTTTTATTAGCTGCCTGTCCTTTTTTGGAAACGTTTCTTAGTAGCTTTTACAGTACAATAATCACTTTTCTCAAATTAAAATATCTTTTTTTCGGATGCTACCAATTCATACGAAACTATTTCGATACTCAGAGAACATGTTTAACAGACAACCATACAATATTAACAGTATTAACATTAATATGAAGATTAACATTATTTTGCTACAATTGCATGCACAAAATCAGTTATGCAGCTGAAAATGTTTACTTGAGAATTGATAGAATCCGAAAAAGTGATATTTTGATTTGAGAAAAGTGATTATTGTACTGTAAAAGCTACTTAGAAACGTTTAAGACAAACGACGGGCAGCTAATAAAAATAAATTTTTATAAATTATTCTTTAAATTTCGAAAAGAAATAGGTTTATGGGATTTTTAAAGCTAAAGGAACAGTTTTCGAAATCTTAGATAAGTTAGAAGAGGTTACTGTATATTTTCGTTTTTGTTTACAGTACATTTTTATATATTCAGAAACATCTGACATTTTTACAGTGTTCAAAACGGGGGAAGCGAGCTTTAGAGTACAGCGGTTGTACCCCAGCCGTTCTTTGGATAGAGTTTTTTAGGGTACATACGTCGTACCTGCCGAATGGAGGAGGTTAACAATCAGTTTGATTGTATTAAAATAACAGTTTATCTACATATCCATCGTTTATATGGAGTTCTTTTACCTGCAATTTATTTAAACAATCAGCTTGATTGTGTTAAAATGATTGTACACATTAAAATCGTTTTTTCTTGTGTTTTTCACCAAGATACGATATAGAACTAATACTAGAATTTCAGTCATGAAATCGGTGAGATATTTCTCTGTGCTGCCGCTTCCCGGTCTATGAAAAAATTTTCGCTTCGTAATAACATGAATCTTCTTTATAAATTTTCAGAATTCTTGAAATCGGAAAAATGGAAATGAAGTCCATTTTAAATTTCTAATATCCTAAAATGTATTTGATTTTAAGGCACTTTTTTATTGATTTGTGTGTGTGGCGGGGGGTGGGGGGGAGGGGAGAGGGAGGTTAAAATTTATAAGTGTGTTCTTTAATTTCATGTATAAAAAAAATATCAAGATACAGAATTAACATATACAGGGCACTCCAAACTGTCAGATGTTGGACGAGCACAAAATCGACAGAACAGATTAAACGTAGGATTATACAATACATTTTGGCAACTAGAATGAAAAATTTGGTATCTACTTATACTTGATATCGTAATAATTACTTTGAATGTAAATAAATTTGTATTTAAGCCATTTTTATATTTTTAATATAAAGTTGTGTTTAGCTAATAGAAAATTTAGAAAATTACAATAGTATAATCACCAAACCACCAAATTTTCTTTAAAAATTGAACAATTTAAAAAAAATGGGTTAATTTTTATACAAGCTACCATGAAACTTATATTTGTAAAATACCAAGCTTCAGAAGTTTTTGAGATATCGTGGGTGTTATACCTCAAAACATCATTTGGAGAAAAATGACTCCAAAATTTCGAAAATGCCGCTTCAGCTATTGACTTGTATAATTTTAAAAGCCATAACTTCTGTTCTAATTCGAATTTCAAGGCAACAGTTGTATGAAAATGTTTAGAATAGATATAAACTTAACGTCATAAAAAGAAATGTCGAAATTTTTAAATATTTAAGAGTCATTGCACTCCTTAACGTTAACTAAAACAATACCAAATATGCTGTAAAATTTTAAATGCCGATATGTTTATGAAGACAAACTGAAATTTATTAATGTAAGTGCATTCCACTGTACAGTTTAAAGCAAATGTAGCAACACTGTTTCAAATTAAGCTAACATTGTTCTAATTTATTGTTCACTTAATTGAATATTCTAAATTTAAGACATGCCTTATTGTGTCTTCTAGTTGACTTCTGTAACTTGTAGTGAAATTTTTTTTTGCACGACTTAATTAAAATTCCATGGAAAATAAAATGGTTTACTGACACATTACTGTAGAAATACTGCTGCGAAATTCTTTTGTATTTTATACTTTACTTTAAATTTAATCATGGTTAGAGAAAAATAACTAAAGAGTATTTTAGCTCTCCCTTGAAGGCATTTTCAAACGCACTGAACTGTAAATGTTTCAGGCATATATATATTTTAATGTTATTGTAAATAAGTATTAAAGTATTTTTTTCTAAAAATTGAAAAAAAAAATCAAATCCGAAAGGTTGAATATGTTATTTGTCATTATATAAATAAAAATTTTGACATCCATATAAATTAATTTTTTGTTAATGGTTATAAAAAAATTCTTTTGTGTTATTATTACCTTTCTCAAATTTTGATGCTCTATCATATTATCGCTCATTCATTTTTTTTTGCCTGCTTTTTATTATGCGCAATAGAGTGACTTATACATTTTATGTTTTATGGTGTTTATTTTCTAATATTAAAAATACCTTGCTCATGCTTTATACCGTCTTAGTGTGAGAGAATATTTGAAATTTTTTGCTTTCTGAGTACATTAATTTTCTAAATGTGCCCAAATTTTAGGACATTATATAGCCAAGACATCAATTTTTACGTCATTCAATTTCATAAGTTTGTTGTTGTAATGCGTAGTCGATGTAATTTTAATATCACAATTGACATCTAGTTTCTAAAATAACACTTCTGTTATTAACATGGGAAATGGTACATACCACTTGCAAAGGCATTAAATCTAAAAGATTAAACAGAGAAGGAGAATCGATGTTAATTGGATAACACATTTTGTGTTCTATTTCGTAAATAGACGTATGACAATGATATTTACAAAAATAAAATTAATTGACATTTTATACGAGTATACATTAAATGAGATACCTAAATTTAACACGCAAATACACATACACAAGATCACAAATACAGATACATGCATATAAATGTATGTTTAATACATATATGTATAAATCAATAAATACAAATATTAGATGAGAATGAAAGTTTATTTTACTACTTCATTCATTATTTTTTTTCAAGTTAAAGTAACGAAATGTGTGAAAATATTACGTGAAAAGTTTTTATCCTGATATTACACGTTAGAGTTTAAGAAAATAATAGAATTTCTGGTATAAATATACAAATTACTAGTCTAAGAATCGTTCACCGTTCATTGTAATATAAATATTAAATATACAGAAAGTATTCTTATAGACAGGGAATTGGCAACACAGACAATCTACACATCAAGATCACAGACGAAAATCTATAAATTAGTTAAATCTCGATTTACATATTTAAAATAATTGGTTTGCCAAGTCATATCTTGGTGAAAAACACCTAAAATCCCGATTGTAGCGGTTTACCGGTAGGTTATCTATTATGTTTCCAGCTGGAAATCCTCCATGTTTTCATATTTTTAGGTACAGGAAAATTTGAACTTCCGAGTTAATCTTTAAAATCGGTAATATTAAAAGTAACTTACTCATACATTTTACCGTCACAGTGCCAAAGACATTTTGTCAAAGACATGAAGTGACAATTGTCACATTTCTGCATTCTGGGTACATTAATCTTCTAAATGCGAACAAAGATGTAAATACATGATATACATTTTAGGAAATTACTTAGCCAGAAAATCAACTTTCAATCTGGCAAAACTGATGTTTTAATGCATAGTCAGTTTTACATGATTTAGAGTTCTCCCTTTATTTATTACTTAGCCAGCATACGTAGTATAGGGTAAGTCTTGCAATCGTTTTGAAAATCGAATTTTTTTTTTTTTGACGGATTTACACGTTTCAGATATTGAAGATTCCGAAAAACATATTTTTTTTAAAAAAAATTTTTGCCGTCCGTCTGTTTGTCTGTCTGTCTGTAAACGCTATATCTCCCGAACAAATTGAGATAGAGACTTGAAATTTCGTATGTACTTAGTATGTAAGAATGGGACGAAGCCTATTTAATATCAGTAACCTCGATTATCCGGATCTATTTTTTTCGGACTCTCGAAAAATTCATTCTGATGAAAGGTCTGTAAAAAATTTCGAATTTTTTTATTTTAAAGAGTGGATGTAAAAGGCAATAAAATAACACAAATTTTGCATAAAGAACGAAGTCGATCGAATTATTAGTTACCGAGATATCTGTAATCCTGTTTTCCGCATTCTTTGATTTTTCATGACCCTGTATTTCAGTCAAATTTCAATTCAAAGATATATTTTAATTGGATATGAGTCGCTTCATCCGACGCAGTAAATTGTTAGTTAATATGATTATTATTTTTAGAGTTATAAGGATGTTTCTTTTACGCAATCCAGTATTACTTGTGTATTTTGGTGTTTTATATAATTGTCGAATTTGACTCATCAGCAATTCATTAATAAATCATGACTATGTAAATTAAAACTATTTAACTTTGCGTTTAAATTTTATTTTGGAATTGCAGTGCATTTTATAAATATTTTACACATGTTTTATTTTCATATTTTATATTATGCATATCCATGATGGGTAAGTATTACGGTGGATCCCAACGACTAGTCTTTTTAAAGTTCTGGTTGGGGCTTGAAAAAGGGGATTTCTATGATTGTTTTATACAAAAATTACTTTTGGTGCTCATAAATGAAGTAAAGATTTTGCACTTTTCGATAACTACGTGTTTTAACTTTATTGGAACAAAATGGTTTCTGTAAATCGTAAAGCGTTAGATTTACAAGCTTCAGGGCAAACCATCTATGTCTATCATAAGGTTCTAAGCATCTTAAACAACAAGGTTGATTTACCACATGGCCTGAACAAACAAAAAAAAATGGTTCAAAAAGACCAAGAAATACGTCAACCAGGTCTGAAAATTTTTCAAAATGTGACGCACTATTAATACAAATTACAACAGCTGCAGAAATGAAAAAAAGAAACGTTACTAATGAAAGAATCAGTAAGGACCAACTGTCACCAACTTCACATTTTCCAATGTCTGTCAAGATTTCTTTTAGTTGGCACTGTAGAGATAGTCAAAATAATTTCGTTTTGTGGCCTATGGGGCAAAATCGTTTACCTAATATTTTAATAATTTTATAAACTTTAAAAAATATGAAAATTGATATATAGAACTGAGATACACTACAATATTTATACTGCAGAATAAGTTGTGCATAACGTTCATACATCTTTTAATAGAGGCATACAAAATAATCAGTCAAATTAATATGATGAATAAGTAGTTTAAGAACGTTTTCAGCTGTTATTATTGATCTGAACGGGAAAGAATTCCTGGCCCTGTGTTAAACTCAAAAGTTCAGACCGAGTCCGGCCTGCTTTCATTTTTACATTTCTAGGCCTAGACCGGCTCATGCAAAAATCAGTGAAAACAGGCACGACCCAATCAGACCCGACACAATTTCTAATACTGAATATATTATCACAGATGATTTTACAGTATATTTTACAGAAAATAAACAACACCTACTTAGATTTTTTGACTTTAATTATTCAAATAAAGATTCAATAAAAATTGATGTGGCTTAAAAAATAAGAAAATAAAGAAAGTTAAAAGCATCATAATATTTGTAGTTGTATAATAAAAAGAAGATTTATGAAAATATTTTTATATCATTTTATTAAAAATTTACTCAAATCCAAAGAAACTACTTTCTGATGCATTTCTAAATTCATTTCTTATCGGAAACGCATAAAACTAGCAGATGTTTCTATTCAGAAACTATGTAATAGAATGGCTTTATCCATTTTTTGATACTAGCAATTTAAGAAAATACTGTCGAATTTAGTATTTTGAAGAAAATTTTTGGGAGCGACAACATAGTAAGACAGAAAAATCTACAACCAAGTAACAAGAATCTCTGAATCTCAACAAGTACATACAAGTATTTTATTTATCAAAATAGCAAAACGCTATTCAATTCCAAATCTCTTCAATAGTCAGGCTTGTCAATTTTATACATTTACAGTGAATAATTTGTCAGAAAATATGTTAAACTTTCGCATTGTTAAGAAGTGAATTTAAGAACCACCAAGAACTATTTTTCCAAAGATTACGTTAACATAAGTTCTTTATTGCTATTAATACTTTTACAAATCATGTTCTCTACTCTACACATCTTGAAAACAATTGAGTTTAGTTCCGTCCCCAATAGACTATATGTAGAAGTACAATGCAAGCCGAGTTTCGTCTTGGCACGAGTCTGCTAAAAAATTATTAATCCCGGTTGAGACACAATGTAACTGTCTGATGACGATCTCTACACTGTACAAGTTACATCTCTGTATTGACGTTATTAAACAAGTGTCGGTTCGCGATGCATTCCTTAAAATAGCTCATATTTTATCGTTTTTAATGAATCTTAATAGCGGGAAGGTAAGCCCGCTAAATTTAAGAAAGTTATGAACCATTCCGGGAACTGGCCTCGGGTCAGGTCTGGTCCGTGCAGATCTCCAGCTGTTATACACGTTTTCCAACTTAGAACTTTCTGAATCAGAGTAAATTTGTTCGAAATAATTAACGCACAACCTTAGTTTATAAACGAATTTATTAGTCAATATAAATTTACTTATTTTCAAATATGTTATAAAAGGAAAATTTTAATTAAATATTTTGGGAGATATTAAATTAAAAATTGGGTGTAATTTTTTAGGACATCACTCGGGAAAGAGTTAACTATCTTTTACAACAGAATCAACTGAATGATCAGATACAAGTCTTCACAACAGATCTCAAATGCATTTGCGTTTATTGATGGCCATTGTTGAATAGAAATTTTCAACTGTGATAAGCATTTCTTAGCTGAACTAAATTTTAGCATACTATGTAATATATGTACAAACATATAGAACTGGATGTTTCTTGATTCTCATAAAAAATATTTCTAGCGATAGCATTGTTTCGCTAAATAGAATTTCATCTTTAATTTTTTTTATGCATTGGTTATGAAATAAATTAGTCCGTTTATCAAGGACGCTTCGAATTAATTTAGGTTAATCCCATATGTTTCACGATCTTTATCTCAAACGTATTCCAACGAGACCTGTCTAACAACATTCATAAGTAAAATTTAATGTTTTTTTAGATTCTCACTTTGTTTGCCTACCCTAAATTTCCATTTCATTTTTTCTATAGTTAAACATTTGAATAGATCATTTATATTTTGTTTCACAGTATTTAATTTTCAATTAACCGCAGTTACATAATTTCAAATACAAAAGTGTGAAAACGTAGTACAGAGTAGTGGGAATACATTTTATTTTATAAAAATGTGTGTTGCAGCTGTAAAATTCAAATTATTAAAGCCGTGATTTGCACTAGAACATATATTAAACAAGTAAGAAAAATCATGCGTTAAGCATAGATTATGAAGCACTTTCCAACACTTAATGAAATCTTTAACAAAACTTTGTTATTTAAGGAAATAATAGTGTATAGCCAAATATACCCAAATATGTATTCCAGTACATTAGAACAGCCCTGTATTTCATATGTTAGTATATACATTAGCTTAGCAAGAAAATACCCAGTAGCTTGAAATTTCTTTTTCAGCAATTCATACTATTAGATGGAAACATACTTGACTACTTTTGTTCAGCCCTGTAGTTTACATTGTGCCTTTATTACACGTCAGCATTAGGCTAAAATTTATTGTAAACTGAAACACTTTTAAAACAACTGAAATCACATTCTCATAAATCATCATTCGTAGGCGTCCATGTACCGAATTCTTTGCTTGGCCCTGTATATCCCTTTACCTATATTCTGCAAACATTTCTCAGTAAATTGAATGCAGCTCAGCGTAAAAATGCATAGCTTATTTAAGAACCACGTTTAAATAATTTACGCTCATATCCTGAATAAAATTTCATATAATTATTCAGGTGAGCTCTTTTGGGTAGCCCTGTATATCAACTATAACATTTATACACACCATATAATGTGCATATATTTAGCGAAATATAAACGCGAATATCATAATTAAAATGAATTTCATCCCTCCATCAGCCATATACGGTAGACATATACCATAGACATACACGGTACTTCGGAAAGAATATACTATTTGAAATCTTTTGTATGGCCCTGTAAATGCTATGTACTTCATATTATGAAAGACAGTAGCGTATAATTTATACTAAGCTTCAGTGACATATATCAATTTTATTATACATGAAAAAGCTTAATATATTTAAAATATGTCACACATAATTCCCCCTTTTACCATTATCTAATGGAATTCTTTTGTGTGACCCTGTAAATGAATAATAGCAACATTTTCACCTTATATTTTATAGGATGCGTATTTTAATATGTTTGGCAGGGTATAACATCTTTAAAATTCCTTTGAAATGATTTTTCCCCATAGGCTGTAATGTAATAGGAAACTTTTGATTCGCCCTGTAGATAAACTAATCATGGTAGAAACTTCATTTTCGATAGGACTTGTGCTAGGGTAAACGTCAATAACGTCCTAAAATTTCATGGCAATCCGAGTATATTAACGATTTTTCCCCATGGGCCGTAATGTAATGGAAAACTTTTGATTCGCCCTGTAGATAAACTAATCATAATAGAAACTTCATTTTCAATAGGGTTCGTGCTAGGGTAAACGTCAATAACGTCCTAAAATTTCATGGCAATCCGAGTATATTAACGATTTTTCCCCATAGGCCGTAATGTAATGGGAAACTTTTGATTCGCCCTGTAGATAAACTAATCATGGTAGATACTTCATTTTCAGTAGAGTTCGTGCTAGGGTAAGCCTCAATAGCTTCCTAAAATTTCATGGCAATCTGAGTATATTAACGATTTTTCCCCATAGGACGTAATGTAATGGGAAACTTTTGATTCGCCCTGTAGATAAACTAATCATGGTAGATACTTCATTTTCAATAGGGTTCGTGCTAGGGTAAACCTCAATAACGTATAAAAATTTCATAGAAATCCGAGTATATTTACGGGAGTTAGAGCGCGGACAGACGGACAGACGGACAGACGGACAGACGGACAGACGGCCATCCGGCCAGACGGACAGACGGACAGACGGCCAGACAAACCGAATGCATAAGCACTTTTCAACTTTGTTGGAAAGTGCTAAAAAGACAGTTAAATGAAATAACCAAACAAAGCAAACAAACAAATAAAAAATAAAAAATAAAAATAATAACTGAAAACAAACATTTTTTATTACTTTTGAAGATTCTGAAACATTACTTAAAAAAAGAAAGAGCTTTATTTCATTATAACAAGAATATTATAGCATTTAATTCAATAAATAATACCTTAAAGCATAATATTTACATTTTACTCTTTTCAGATGCAAAAATATGAAGAAGCTAATCTTTCTTCTCGTTCTTTAAATACATTTTTATGTTAAAACAGAGCAAACAGTGTTTTTATACATATCATTAATTTTTAAATTTTTAATTCTGCAAAACGCTGTAAAAAATTCTTTTAATTTATGTTAGTCTTTGAAACGGCATTTCCTTCTTCCAACTTTTGAACCAGAAAAGCTTAGCTAAGTATAATTTACTACTTGTATATACGAAAATAAATAATCATGAAAAGTCGTCTACAAACTTGCATAGAAACATAATTAAACGCAGTTTAGATGCTCTTTATTTTAAATTGAAATCTCAAAGATTTAAATAATATGAACGTTTCTTTATTTATGATTATGAATTTTTAAAGAACTGATAATATACTGTATATTGCCAGGTATATATGTGTGCATAAGGCGTATATTTGCATTAATAAATAAAAGTCCTTTCTTCTGTTTCCATGTTAAATAGTTACTTATTGTGTTATATAAATCAGGCTGCACGTGATATTACATCAGTTTTGTTAGATCAATAAACATTATTACATTTGAAATATATATATTTTTAGATAACACAAAATACAGGCATTATGCGTTATAAAAAAATAACATACGAATATGTTTATATGAATGTGAAAATACCTAGGGACTATGATAAATAACTGTTTAATTAATCGTGGTTATATGAAATAATCAGAATATTGAAATTTTAAAACTGAGGAGATCCGGGTGCAATTACAGAACATTAGCCGATTCATCGGTTAACAAATTTGAAGAGCTCGACGGGAGGTCTTATCCGTATTAGAGCTAACGAGATTCTCTCATCATCTCAAATTGTTTTCAAGCCATCCCGGATAAAAGCTATGCTCAGCAAATACATTTCTAAAATTGGATATCTACGTCATTCGATATTCCGTTGGAAACCGTTGACGCTGCTTGTTACGAGGCATGCGTGTGGTTTGAGAAATCAAAACCACAACTTACACTCGGCCATTCGACACGTGAACGGCCTCATTGCACGTCTGACCCAAAAGCAAGAAGAATAAAAAGAAAAGAAACTAAAAAACTTCAATTTTGAAAATGAAAAAATTAACAACAAATATGGAAAACAAAATAAAATCATTGCATGTGGTGTCACAAACTTGCCTGTTTGGCGAAGTCGTTATTAAAAAAAATGTTACATTTTTCCATGTCATTCTTTTTAAGATAAGGAATAGCAAAATACACCAATTTTTGCCTTGAATTTGCCTTGTAATTTGAAAATACACCAATTTGAAATAATTACAAGACTTGTCTCGTCTAAAAAAATTGTCTCATCTAAAATACAGAAGAGTAAAATTTCGAAATTTACTCCGCCTGAGCATAATTTTGATTCGTCGTGTCAAAATAATGAAAAATATTATTCCATCTGATTTTGTATTTGCATTCTAAACAAAAAGTTTGCCCAGTTTGAGCAGAAAATTAAATTGTCTACAAGAAAAACTGAAAACAGAACTTAAAATTCTACATTTCTGATTATAATTTTGATTCATGCAAGGGGAAGTAAAAAAAAGAAGAGGGAGAAAAAAATAAAAAAAATAAAAATGTTTTGTTCGGAGTAGGGGGAACTGGGGCACATTGATACAGCTTTTTTCTAGGAATTTTTTTTTGTTGTCCAGAAAGCAGAAATTTCAAGTTATTTTTCCATGTGGTGTCAGCAAAACTTGTGTAGTGTGTTATAAAAATGTACAATCGTTGTTTTATATAATATTTTTGCATGTAATTTAAAAAAATAAAGAAAAGTCATATGTATCAATTTGCCCAATCCCCGGAGCAGATTGATTCACCTCATGGGACACTTTGATACGTCTGGGAAAATGGAGACAAAATAACACCAATGCATATTTTTCATATGAAAATAGTTAGCAAACATATTTAGAGAAATTCAAATCGCCCACAATTTATTTGTAAGCAATATTAAAGTAATCAAAATGAAATGTATAATGACCTGATGATCTGGCTGTTGCTTGTCTGATTGTTGACTGTGGTAACTTTGTCATATCTGGCACTTCAACCCCATCATTATCTTCTTTCTTAGGAAAAGTGAAAAAATTACGAGTTTTTCTGTTTATAAGCAGAAAATACAGGAAAACTATATTAAAAATTATGTTTATAATGTAATTACCCTGTGCTGTTCTGCAGCTTGTTTCTCTAACTCAATATTTCTCATGTCGAAAATACTTTTTTCTCAAGAGAATCGATATAAATTTGAGATTTTCCTGGCTGCCGTCCTTTTCTATTGTTAATTCTACAAGCACAAGATGTTGGGTAAGTTCGTACGTCTTCTGTTTGCAAAAATACTATAAAATGTTCTAATATAAAGAAATTAGAACTATTTCACTTCAATAAAAACTAATATTAGAAATTTTTAACGAAAAATGGTTGGATTAAGGAGTGTATGGTAAAAAAATAATAAAAGATAATGAAAAAATGATCTAGAAAAGGATTTAGGTTATATCAATGTGCCCCGACATAGACTGTATCAATGTGCCCCATACAACCATTTTGAATAAAATGAGTTTCAAGTCCAACACTTCATATTTTATCTAACAATAAAGAATTAGAAACTGTTAAAGAGTAGCTTTACTTGCCAGGGAGAGTATTCTTTTCCGTTGAAAATACTGGAACAGTTGTATAATACCATTTCAGTTGTACAACTCAAATTTACTTTTGACCTACAAAAATAATTAATCACCCGTCCCATTTCATCAAACTACTGAATCATTCCAAAACTTTCTGTATGTAGTTGAGTGCACTAGTATCACCTTTTGGAGCTGTTGTGAAACTTCCTGTAATGACCATATGTGCAGTACAGGGGGTGTATCAATGTGCAAAATTCCCTCTGACTATAACCGAATACAGTCTTTAAAGACACGAATACTTAAACTGAAAGGGGGGGTTATATTAATAATATGCATATACATATAACATTGCAAAATATAAAAGCAACAAGAGAACAAAATATTCAAATATACATACATAATAATAAGACACTTATACTGCTGACAACAATTCTGGATAAACATAGTCTATACGATTAAGTCAGTCAAGAAAATTTGTTTAACCGCGAACATAAAAAAACATGTGTCGCGTATGTAATGAAAAGATTGTAGGCAAGATTAAAAAAACACTGTGACGTCGTAACTAAATATACTCCGACTCTCTGTACAATTTCACAATTCACTTTAATAAAACCAACACACAGAATACACGATGAAAACTATATACATAACCACACTGCGCTATTTACAATTATGTACAGGTATATCCATTAGGAAAATGCACTTGAAAATATGCTGCCCCTTTCGGGCATGAGCTTTCGAACACCCTTTTCCGATGTTCTTTAAATCCTGAACCATACACGGCTCACACCCGAGCCCGTCGAAAAAAACGTTCTTTCTTTGCGGCACACCAGGCAACAACTGAATCCCTTCATTTCAGTTCCATTTCAAACAGAAAAGTTACTTTCAAAAAGTCTCTTTCAAAATGAAAAAAAATCACGGAACGGACAGTTTTCAGACCTCATGGCACTAGGCATGGAACGTCATCGCAGACTTATTGGCGTCGACATCACGGAGTCGTCCGATATCACAGCTCCTTCCCCCTAAAGAAATTTTCATAGGGTGAAAATTGAAGATTGGGAAGACGGCATTGAGCCCCTCGTCACTCCCGACACGCCAAACCTGAGAGGTCATAATACCAGAACACTATTAAAATAAATGCATATTAATAATAAAATAAAACTTACGATTAAATTTTACTAAACACAATGAGCTACTGATCTGAGATATCCATCTGAGCCGAAAGAATGGCACAGTACTATTCTCGAATATGCAACATAAAGTTCTATACTAAATAATACACAAAATTAATACAATTAAATAAAATTCAATATAATAAAATAAATATAAATGAGTGAATTTCAATGATTGGATTTTAATATTTACACACATCATTACTCAGTTCTACTCAGTCCATCGGCATTCCCGTGAAGCCTTCCTGGTCTGTGCTTAACCTCAAAATTGTATGTCTGTAAATATAATGCCCACCTAGTCAATCTAGCATTTTCCCCCATCGTTGTTTTAAGATAGGTCAACGGATTGTGGTCTATTTGTATAACAAACCGCTGCCCATCCAGATAATGATTCAGCTTTTTAAGACCATATACAATCGCTGCTAATTCGCGTTCAATAGTGCTGTAGTTCTGCTTTGCTTTAGAAAATTTCTTACTTAAATATAAAATGGGATGCTCTTCCCCATCTCGAATCTGTGACAGAACTATACCAGCACCATATAAACTTGCGTCGGTCTGCACAATAAACTCTTGGCTATAATCAGGGGCATATAAAACCGGACTCTGGGTCAACCTCCTTTTTAATTCCAGAAAAGCCTTTTCACAATCCTCATTCCACTCTATCTTTTCTTTTTTTACTTTCCCTTTCAAGATATTAGTTAGAGGAGCCGCAATTATTGCATAATCTTTTATATAACGAGAATAGTAGCCCGTCATTCCCAGAAATGACCTTACTTGAGTTTTAGTTGAGGTGTTGGAAAATCTAAAATTGCTTTAATTTTTACGTCACTGGGGGACCTCTTTCCCGAACCTACCTCATGACCTAAAAACTTGACGCTGTCTTGTGCAAATCTGCATTTCGTGGGTTTCACTGTTAAACCGGCCTCTAATAAGCGCTTTAGGACCTCGGCTATATCCTTCATGTGACTTTCCCAAGTAAGTGAAAACACCGCAATATCATCAATGTACGGCAAGGCAAACGATTCCAGACCTCCAAGAACCATAGAAATTAATTTACAGAAGTAGAAAGGAGCGTTCACGAGACCAAACATCATGACCTTAGGTAAAAATACCCCAAAAGGTGTCACAAATGCAGCGTACCTTTGGGCCCTCTTGGTCAGTGGTATATGGAAATAACCTTTGGTTAAATCCATCACCGTAATAAAGGTCGCAGAACTCACCTTTTCTACTACCTCCTCTATATTCGGGAGTGGGAAAAATTCCGTTCGAGTCTTGGAGTTTAGTATTCTATAGTCCACACAAGGACGAGGATCTTTTCCTGGAACCTCTACCAAAATCATGGGGGACGTAAAATCGGACTGCCCTACCTCAACTACTCCTAAGTCTAATAATCTTCTTATCTCTTCCCTCAAAATTTCTATCTGCCTCGGCGACATTCTATAAGATTTGGCTCTCACCGGCGTTTCATCAACTAATTCTATATCCATCTCCACTAAATGAGTACGTCCTGGGTCCGAAGAAAACACTTTCTTATTTCGCTCTATGACTTCCTTAAAATTATTAATTTGAATTTCTGTCGCCCTTTTCTCTAGCCCACTGTTGTCCACGATTTCCCAAAAATCAATTTGTGTGAGGTTTGGCATGGGGTTACGGTATTTCGGCATCTTCTTCCACCTCTTCCGAATCGATATCAATTACCAGATTAACAAATTTCGGCCACTTATAATAAGGTTTCAATAAATTAACGTGATAGATTGTCGCCTTATTTCGCTTTTCTGGTAAGTCAACGGTGTAATTCGTTTCTGAAATTACTCCCGTGACCGTACCTGGCCCGATCCAATTTACAGCCATCTTATGAGATTTAGAGGTTGCCAAAACTAACACCTGGTCTCCAACCTTGAACTTTCTTATCACTGCATTCCGGTCATACCATAATTTTCGCTTGTCCTGACATTCCTCAATCCGCTTGACTGCAAACTCCTGACATCTTTTCAATCTGTTTGTCAGGTTCAAAATATAATCTACCACATTTTGGTCCGTACTCTCGTCACCCATCCAATTTTCATACACCAAAGTGTGTGGCATACGCAAAATCTTCCCGTGAACGAGTTCAGCGGGACTAAACCCCGTGCTTTCATGCGTCACTGTTCTTAAAGCGAACAGTGCCATAGGCAAAACTTCTTCCCAATCACGACCTGATTCGAGACATAAGGCTTTAATGGCTTTCTTTAATGTAGAATGTAATCTTTCCACACAATTGGACTCCGGATGGCAGACTGAGCTATGGGACACTTTTATGCCAAATTTTTGAAAGAATTCGGTCGTTAACTCGCTCGTAAAAGACCTTCCTAAGTCAGATTGTACCTCTCTCGGAAAGCCCGTTTTCGCGAAAATCTGCAACATAGCATCAATAACGGATGTGGAAGTGATATCTACCACCGGTATGGCATCCGGATACTTAGAAGCAAGGCAAATGGATGTAATTAAGTATTTGTTATTTTTATTACTAGTTTGTAAGGGACCTACCGCATCCAGATTTATCTTAGATAAACATTCGGAAATAATTGGTACCAGTTTTAAAGGGGCCTTGCGCTTATCTTTATTACTACCCACCTTTTGGCATGGATCACAAGTTTTTACGTAATTTTCAATATCTTGATAACAATTTGGCCAAAAGTAATACCTAAGGACTCTATCCTTTGTCTTTGTCGTACTTAAATGTCCTGATACCTGCTCATGACACTATGCTAAAATTTCTCTTCGATAAATTTCCGGTACGCATAATTGTATTTTCTCCTCACCTGTCCTTGATAGCGACACCCGTACAAGCTTATCTTCCCTAATACAAAATTCTTTATCATTAGAGTTTTTAGCTTTCACCCACAACTGCTTAAGTGAAGGGCAATTTTTCTGCTCTTCTTTAAATTTCTCCGCTGATACATTAACCAAACCTGTCTCCGTCTCTAACTTTTCAGGTATAACCATCCCTTGCTCCTCTTCTTTAAACTCCACCTCATCTTTATCTCCATCCTCCAAATCCAATCCATTCTCAACTTCAACCACGGATATCTCCCTTTCACGTTCCCGCTTCTGACTGCGCGTCATTACAGCATTTACCAACACAGGATTACCTTTTGATTCCTCAATAAGTTCAGCTGTCTTGTTTCCCAGCAAATAATAACCTTGCTCTAATTCTTTCGGTATCACAGCTGCCTTAGTAATTATCATTCCAAAATCCCCTTTAATTGTAACTCTCGCCAAGGGCAAACATTTGCACACATTATCCAAAGGTTGCTTTATCCACGTTACTTCCCCAATTAAATCATCGTTATCTAACCAACTACGGTCACAAAGATCAATTCCAGCCCCTGTATCCCTTAGATAATTTCGTTCTATCCCATTAATTTCTGCTTTTTTCAAATAAGGTGTAAAACACTCTCCTAAACTTACACCTACGTCAACGTGACTGACTAAATCTCCAGAACTTTTCTGTTTTAAATCCGGACAATCTGTCCTAATGTGCCCTGCACGATTACATAGAAAACAGATAATTGGCTTTTTCCTATCAAATTTATCTTTATTTCCAAAATCCCTACGCACATTATCTCTTTTATCAACCCCACCTGATTTAACTACCTGATCCCCTTTACTTCTAGCATTATCTTGCCCATTTCTATCCCTAAAGTATGGTTTATTATTCCACGTTTTGTTATCAAACTTCCTAACATTCCCTCTCACACTTTCAAATTTATCACATTTTTCTGCTAAATATGACGCTGTCTTAATCTCATCCCACTCATCGAGGAATTTATCCTTATTCGCAAAAGGAACTCTACGCTTAACCTGCTCTGTGAGCATAAGTTCTTTGAGTGATTCAAAATCATTTACTTCAACAGTTTCTAACCAGTATTCTAAATACCCTCTTAATTCATAAACAAGCTCAGTCCATAGTGCACCTGCTTTCCTTTAATGAGTCTCAAATTTTGCTTTCAGGGCCCCTGCTCCTAATCTGAATTTCTTTAACCTTTACGCAGGGGCTCGCTCAGTGTCTACCTGAGAATACATGTATTCCCGGACAGATGCTGTCACAGCCCCTCTGTAAAGGTTAACAAAACATTCTTCTGGAAATGTTTTAAACGGTTGAATGATATGTAAGTGTATTTCTCACAAAGTTAAGCAGCTGCCGATTTTTCGGTTAGAGAAAAACTAGACGAGGGAAAAAAAATGGAAATAGAATGAAGGACAATTTGAAACTAATTTTGAATTGAAGAGAGACGGGGGGTGAAGGAATAATTTAAGAAAATAACCAATATATAACGAAATAATCGTTATAGTAATCATCCCTTTTTTCTAAGGGTTCTTTTACAATAATTTCAGCTACCTCTACAGGTAACAAAGGTATAAGTTGGGAAATGTAATTTAATTCTCCTAAATTCTCTTTTGACGCCTGACTCTCAAAAATCATAAAAAACAAGGTAATATCAATTAATTTAGGGTCAAATTTTGGAACTAAATCCTTTAAACTCACTCTTTTATCTTTATTTTCAGCTATCACAGAATCAGGGGAAACTAATGATCTACTATCTGCACTGCATTGTAATCGCAGCTTCTCTAATTCCAATTGTCTATCTTTCTCTCTTTCTAAACTTTCCTGTTCTTCGCGCTTTAATCTATCTAACCTTTCCTGTTCCGCTAATTTATTTAATTTTTCCTGTTCTGCTAATTTTTCCCTTTCTTCTAAAATTCCTTCTAACATATCTTTTGCAATTTGCTCATCATAATCAGAAGCTTTCAAAATTGCCTGAATTAAAGGCACTTTTTTAATGTCAGCAGATATTTCTGTATCAAATTCTGCTGCTAGCAAAAGCAATACATCTTTATTTTGCCTATTTAAGAATGAAGACATAATCAAACTCAGAAAAATATCCCACTACAAAAAAGTAAATACAATTACAAAATATTTCTATAACTTTCCTGAGCACAATAGCATTAAAATACCAAAGAAAAACAAGATTTTTTTCTTTTTAACTGAGTAACACTTTTCTCTAAGCACAGTAAATAATTAAAACCGTAACTAAACTATTCATAAAAAAATGCACAATAAAATAATAAAGACTCAGTACATTCCTTTAATTTATTAAATCACATTGTTTTAATGCACTACGAAAAAGTCAATAGTAATTTCAGTAAATTCAACTTTCTAATTTAATAAACTTAACACTGTAACTTAAACAATTAAGTTCATTACCGTACTACTTGTGCAATGAAAATTACTTTACTCTTTATGCAAAAAATAAAAATGTATTTAAAATACTTAATATATTCTACTTTTACACTTCTTATTTTGTTTTGCTTTTAAAACAAAACAGCAATTAGCAAAGAATAATAATAATAATAAATCACGAAAATACTCTTGTGCAATAACCTTAAAAAAAAAAAGAAAACAAAAAGAAACACGCTATTTTAATTTTCTAACATTTAAGCGTATGGCATTGAGACCACCCCAAAATTCAGCGCGCAAGAGAAACAATAGGGACTCACCGTTCGATCCTTTAATATTCCGAGCTGAAATTCACAATCTTCGAACACTGATTTCGATGACCGACACAGTTTTCCAGTCCACATTCAAAATAATACAGGAGAGACGATGAGTTTTCAGTCCACATTCAAAATAATACAGGAGAGACGATGAGTTTTCAGTCCACATTCAAAATAATACAGGAGGGACGATGAGTTTTCAGTCCACATTCGAAATATTACAGGAGAGATGATGAGTTCGCGGAACTTTTAATTTCAGTTCCTATATCCCACCGCTGCCACCAATAATTTTTATACATTATTAGCTGTGATGTCGTAACTAAATATACTCCGAATCTCTGTACAATTTCACAATTCACTTTAATAAAACCAACACACAGGATACACGATGAAAACTATATACATAACCACACTGCGCTATTTACAATTATGTACAGGTATATCCATTAGGAAAATGCACTTAAAAATATGCTGCCCCTTCCGGGCATGAGCTTTCGAACACCCTTTTCCGATGTTCTTTAAAACCTGAACCGTACTCGGCTCACACCCGAGCCCGCCGAAAAAAAAACGTTCTTTCTTTGCTGCACACCAGGCAACAACTGAATCCCTTTGTTTCAGTTCCATTTCAAACAGAAAAGTTACTTTCAAAAAGTCTCTTTCAAAATGAAAAAAATCACGGAACGGACAGTTTTCAAACCTCATGGCACTAGGCATGGAACTTTATCGCAGACTTATTGGCGTCGACATCACGGAGCCGTCCGATATCACAACACAATAAAAAATCATCGTTTTGCATGTTTAGCAAGTTGAAGGTAACACTTAAAAAATAAGATACACTTGTTGCAAAAATATATAAATTACATATAAAAAAATAATAAATAAAATAAAAATAACCTCTTACTGGTATATAATACAGCTGCTTAAATCGAAAGCCACTGTTTCATGTAATCATCTGATATTATTGTGATATTAGGAGCTTCGTGATTTTCTATTTTTATAATAGCGCACTTTTCGTTAGGATGCACAAATTTATTCTTATGTGATCCGAAATGTTTGGGTTGGAGCTGTAATTCAGGTCCAAATATCGTACGTTATAATGCGATAAAGTCATTGACTTTGTATGCTGTATAAGGGGGTTTTCTTTACTTCTTATATGAAGCGCGGCTTATTTCTCGATGTTTTAAAATGTTGGTCTTTGCAGTACAGCCGGCTCTCGTTAATTCGAACTCGTCGGGATCACAAGAAATATTCGAATTATCCGAAGTTTGAGATATGGAAAATATGAAATAAAAACATGCTTAATATGGTACTATTACAAAGGAATTAATGTTATAGTGTTTTTTTAAATTTATTTCGTCTGTTACCATTAGAATATGACTTTATATTAAATTAGAATTTATAAATACATAATTAAAAGTTTAGAAACAAGTACAATGGAAGAAAAATTAAAAGGGTCACTGGTGGTCAGACGGAGTAATAAGAAAGGGGATATCAAATGCATTGCATTATATGTATACTTATTCGGAACAATTTTCACAAAAATCAAAGAAAGTTATTCAAATGATTGAAATTCGTGAGAAAGAATAGAAAAATGAAAAATCGGAATTAAACGAAGTCAAGGGAAAATGAGTTCGAAATAATAAAAAGTTTTAACGTTATTCTGCCACTGAAAATTTCAGGACTTCATATTTAGTTCGAATTAAGCGAAGATTCGAATTTTCTGATTTCGAATTAACGAGAGTCGACTGTATATTGGAACGCCTGTTATGTAGTTGCACACCACGTGTTGACTCCAGGTGCTTCCGACGCTGCTGGTCTAATTCCAGAAATAAATGGTAGATTTTCTTGCGCCTTCACGGTTTTGAATGTCAGCCCATCGTATGTAATTTTCATAAAAGGATAGTGAAATCGCTCGTGAATAGTGAAAGTGCTCGTCCATGTGATTCATTTTTATCACCAGTCTGTATATAGTTTCAAAATCAATTTTCTGGAGGAACCCGGAGTCCAACGATCTATTTTCTATGTTAAGTCCTTTTTGTCGAGAGTTTTTGAAATGCTTGACAGTGGGTACACTGTTAAAACTAATTGTGACACATTCGGGTGAAAGGTTTGTCTCGCTGGTGACACCCCTAAAGGAGCCAGAATGGCACCTTTAATTAGGGTGAAAAGATTAGCACCCTTAATCCAGAGTGCAAAATACTAAAAAATTGAAAAATACACAAACCGGCTTTTAGCCTTCGCTGGATTCGAACCCACAACTTCTGAATACAAGCTCAGCGTTCTAACCGCTCGGCCATCGAGCTCACCTTCAAAGTCAACATTAAATGTTCAAATGTCCTGAAATTCAAAGGTTGCTTTATATAAAAAAGCTCACCAAAAGTTAGCCATCCGAAGTTCTAAACGAAACTGGAATAGCGTATAGCGGTGATAGTAATCGTAGGGAGAAATATCTGTTTTGATCCAGCTGTGTCGGCGAGTTGAAGGGCAAGGACACACGTGCGCAAATGACTAAGGGTGAAAATCTTCCAACGGTATGCAATGCGCGGCACCCTAATTAGCGTGAATCACCCAGTGAGAAATCAAACGGTATCCCAAACACATTTTTAAGCCCGCGGGTGTCAAATGGTAACACATTTTCACCCCTGGGCGCCAAATGCAACTGGTTTGTCACCATTAGTTTTAACAGTGTAATGACTGGAATCGTGTGATGTGGAGATAAAAGCGGATTTTTTGTGAGTTTCGGTGACTGGTAATACTTTACATTCGTAGCTACTTTTACTCTTGGGGTGATGCTTTTTTGCTTATACACTGAACCGGATGAAAGTATACTTCGATGGATTTTTGCATCAGAACTGCACCGAAATCCATTTTACTGGCATCATCTTGCACTAAATGCATCCGAATGCGTTATATTATGCGTAAAACTGGAGTACTTGTGAGTAAATTACATTATATGTGTAGAGCTTGCCTCTGCTTCGGTGCAAATTCAAAAGTTCATTTTTTCGTGATAGATCGATTCAGAGGTTGTGCGATAGACGCATACTTGAATTAAATCAAAAATATCCAATTAATCCTAGGAGCGATTGCAACTGTTTAACGTTTTTTGTTTAGCATTGGACAGCTGTAATTTTTGTTGAGGAGGGCGCTATAGTATTATTTCCAATGATTTTCGTTTCAGAAAAGGACATTTTTAAAGTTAATATCTGGTTTGTAATCGGCAACTTTTTCTAATACTCGTGTCAGTTTTTGTGCCCTTCGGCAAGAGGGGATTATGTTATCGTCCATGTGTAAAAAAAATATATCTTCTAGCAGTAATTTGCGATAAACACAAGCTTGAGAACGTTGCGGGACTGGATGCGAGTCCATAAGGGATTTTTAAAAACTCGAATTTTTCATCGTGTGTAATAAAACCTGTGTATTCAGTTCTCTGTGGATCCACGTCAACATGGAAAAAAACATTTTTTAGGTCGACCGATATAAAGGTCTACGCTTGTGGTAACTGGACGAGAATATCTTCTATAAATGGTAAGAGGAATTTATCCTTTATAATTTTTTTACTTAGCTTACAAAAATCGACACATAATGGCACATAGTTATTCATTCTCTCAGCTAATACTACTAGCTTGCATAATCGCTAGAAGAATGTTTTATTATGCCGTCTTGTAACCACTGTTTAATTTGGTCACTGAGAATCTTTTTCCAGCTGCTGATGTCTTTCACGGGCGTTGGTACACTGGCTTGTCGTCGGATAATACTATACATTTGAAATCGCTAAATTTTGTGGGGCGGTAATTTTAAATCAATTTGGCTACTTCATCGCGATACTTTTTGTCGGTGATATAGGCCAAATTGACTTTGGACATATCATCGCAAACATTAATAAGTTTAGCATGAATATCTCAACCATCGTTTGCTGCGTCTGTATTCTTAAGGAGGAAATTAACCGTGTTGTCAGAATTGTTATGAGTATCATCAAGTTTTGCATTCAATGCGGAAATAGTTTAAAACATTTCATTAAAAGTAGCACTATCAGACAATGCCATTAAAATACGATTTGCTGTCTTTTCTGTCGATCCATGTATGTCAGTTAATATGTTACACAGTGACTATATGGATATTATCATAAATAACTGTAATTTTTTTAAGTTTATCTAAAAATTGAGAGCTATCTTCCTTGAAAGGGAACCCATTAAATTTCCGTAAATTTGTTTTGTTCTCGCTGTTTCGGCCACAACGAAAAATAAGTTTGTGTAATAACTTTATCTTATCAGTTTTTACTGATCTGATTTGATTTTTAATAAATTCGATATCTTGCATTTCCATTATGTCATTGAGAAAGACAAAAAATTGTATTTTATAAATACGCTTACTTGCTGAAAGTTATCAATTTTTAACAAATTACATACATTTATATCCAAATAGTGCTCATAAGACAAAAGAAAAAATATATTCTTGTAGCTACAAATTATTAAATCACGCCGACGCTCCAGGCACTTAATGACCTTCATCTCGTAGAAAGTATTAGCGATAAGACTCCTTCAAGTATTTCAGAAAACAAGATGATTGCTTCGATCAAAACCCAACACAGATGGTTCAATAGAGAAGATAAATGCAGAGGTTGATACTACACTTCAGTTCGTAAATCGTCGCGTAGAAACTTTTTTTAAGTGTTTCTACGTAATTTTATTTTTAATTGGTTCCAAATTTAATCGGGTGAGACCCCATGTAAGAGAAAAATAGCTAGATATTATGATTAATAATTGTTGAATCAATCTAGGTTATGTTTAATACTTACAATATTTACATTTTAAACTAAAGGAGATTTGGAGAAATTACAGAACACAAGCCAATTCTTCGACTACGGAATTTGCAGAGTTCGACGGGAGATTATCTCTTCATCAGAAAATATTCCCATGCGAACCTGGATAAAAGCTATAGATAGCAAATACTCAGTTAAGGCTGGTTCTCAACGTCATTCGGTCTTCCCTGGGAAATCGCTGACAATTCTTGTTAGCAGGCTTGACAATGTTTCGAGAACCCAACATAATAAGAAATCTTAATTTAAAAAAAATATGTTTAAATATATCACATTCTTTCCTGTAAATACAAAGGAGTTTGCAGTTCATGTTTATACTGAAATTGTTTCTTATAGTTACTTTTCATAAAAGAGAATTTATTTTAAAAATTATTTATAATTTATTTATATTTATAATAATATATTTTTTAAATTATTTTAAAAATAACTAATTTTTGAAAAGATTTACTTTTGACAGTTTCTTCATATTTTCTAAATTTGATTGGTTCGAATATTTTGTTTGAAAATAAAAATAAACACTTATTAATGGAGTAATTAAATACTTTTTATATTAAATTTTCGTCAATAGTACTTAAACGCACCGTCTGTGCAGAAAAGATTAAGTTAGTAAATAAAAAAGTAAGAAAAATCATGCGTTAAGCATAGATTATGAAGCACTTTCCAACACTTAATGAAATCTTTAACAAAACCTTGTTATTTAGGGAAATAATAGTGCATAGCCAAATATACCCAAATATGTATTCCAGTAGATTAGAACAACCCTGTATTTCATATGTCAGTTCATATAATGGGAAAATTTAGCTTAGCAAGAAAATGCCCAGTAGCTTGAAATTTCTTTTTCAGCAATTCATACTATTAGATGGAAACATACTTGAATACTTTTGTTCAGCCCTGTAGTTTTCATTGTACCTTTATTACACGTCAGCATTAGGCTAAAGTTTATAGTTAACTAAAACACTTTTAAAACAACTGAAATCACATTCTCATAAATCATCATTCATAGGCGTCCATGTACCGAATTCTTTGCGTGGCCCTGTATATCCCTTTATCTATATTCTGCAAACATTGCTCAGTAAATTGAGTGAAGCTCAGTGTAAAAATGCATAGCTTATTTAAGAACACGTTTAAATAATTTACGCTCATATTCAGTAACATTGGTGAGCTCTTTTGTGTAGTCCTGTATATCGACTATAACATTTATACACACCATATAATGTGCATATATTTAGCGAAATGTAAACGCAAATATCATAATTAAAATGCATTTCATCCCTACATCAGCCATCATCGGACACATATACAGTACTTCGGAAAGAATATACTATTTGAAATCTTTTGTATGGCCCTGTAAATGCTATGCACTTCATATTATGCAAGACAGTAGCGTATAATTTATATTAAGCTTCAGTGACATATATCAATTTTATTATACATGAAAAAGCTTAATATATTTAAAATATGTCACACACAATTCTCCCATTTACCATTATCTAATGGAATTCTTTTGTGTGGCCCTGTAAATGAATAATAGCTACATTTTCATCTTATATTTTATAGAATGCATAATTTTTTTAATATGTTTGACAGGGTATAACATCTTTAAAATTGCTTTGAAACGATTTTTCCCCATAGGCCGTAATGTAATGGAAAATTTTGATTCGCCCTGTAGATAAACTAATCATAATAAAAACTTCATTTTTAATAGAGTTCGTGCTAGGGTAAAAGTTAATAACGTCCTGAAATTTTATGGCAATCCGAGTATATTAACGATTTTTCCCCATAGGCCGTAATGTAATGGGAAAATTTTGATTCTCTCTGTAGATAAACTAATCATGGTAGATACTTCATTTTCAGTAGGGTTCGTGCTCGGGTAAACCTCAATAACGTCCTGAAATTTCATGGCAATCCGAGTATATTAACGATTTTTCCCCATAGGCCGTAATGTAATGGGAAACTTTTGATTCGCCCTGTAGATAAACTAATCATGGTGCAAACTTCATTTTCAACAGGACTTGTGCTAGGGTAAACGTCAATAACATCTTAAAATTTCATCGCAATCCGAGTATATTAACGATTTTTCCCCATAAGGCGTAATGTAATGGGAAACTTTTGATTATCTCTGTAGATAAACTAATCATGGTAGATACTTCATTTTCAATAGAGTTCGTGCTAGGGTAAACCTCAATAACGTATAAAAATTTCATAGCAATCCGAGTATATTTACGGGAGTTAGAGCGCGGCCAGACGGCCAGACGGACAGACGACCAGACAAACCGAATGCATAAGCACTTTTCAACTTTGTTGGAAAGTGCTAAAAATATTACTTCATTTTTATATTTTCTGGAAAACTCTTTGTCTTATATTCAAATAGATCTTCGGTACAAATTTATCGCACTATGTAAAAGCGTATTTTTTTAACGTTCCTTAAAATTTTGATAGTAAGAGTTGCGTTTTAAATGTAACGTAATGTACGTAATGTCCGTAAAAGGATGTCCTTGTTTCAACGACATGTTATAAGAGTTTATTTTTGGCTATTTACCGCATATCATACATAAAATTTAAGATAAAGTAATTTAGTTTTTCTTTAAAATGTTCAATATATACTGTTTTAGTTACATGGCACAGTCCAACATAAAGTCTAATTCATTCCACACTTTGGTTAACAGGGCCAGAATAATGTAAGAAAATATTATTTAATTCTGTCTCTCAGCTCTGGAAACTCTGGAAGTTGCGACACAACATAGACAAGATCTTCTACAAAAACCAAAAGGAAATAAAAAGAATATTGCCCAGTTAAACTGATGGCATTGAGCTCACAGGCTACGCATACTAATTGTTCATTACAGCCTTGTATTTTCGTTAATTCCGTTCGAAAAAAAATTAAGAAGGGGAAACAGCTCTCCCCTTTCTCCTTTTTTATACTTAATCATTGAACCTCCTAAACTATCAAGTACATGCTTTATCATATTAAAAAATCTATATCCAAAATTCAGAGCAAATCGGATAATTCTTAATAAAAACCCATCTAGCATTTATATAATTTAAGAGGAGTTATTCCCCTCTTTTATACTTAACCATTACACTTCCAAAACTATTCAGAGATTTGAACGAAATCTGACAATTCTGATTGAAAAATCCATTTATACAAGTTAAGGGGAGGGGCGTTAGAATCCCCGTTTCCCCTGTTTATACTTATTCAATAAACACCTAATAACAGCCACGGACTCTCCTCATCAGAATGATCCTATATCTAAATTTTGAACGAAAACTGTTAATTCTGCATGAAAATCCCGTTTATATCAATTAAGGGGAGGGGCATGAGCCCCCGTTCCCCCTGTTTATACTTATTCAATGAACACCTAATAACAGCCACGGTATCGCCTCATTAGAATGATCCTATATCTAAATTTTGAACGAAAACTGTTAATTCTGCATGAAAATCCCGTTTATATCAATTAAGGGGGGACATGAGCCCCCCGTTCCCCCTGTTTATACTTATTCAATGAACACCTAATAACAGTCACGGAATCACCTCATCAGAATGATCCTATATCTAAATTATGAACGAAAACTGTTAATTCTGCATGAAAATCCCGTTTATATCAATTAAGGGGGGGGGGGCATAAGCCCCCCCGTTCCCCCTGTTTATACTTATTCAATGAACACCTAATAACAGTCACGGACTCGCCTCATCAGAATGATCCTATATCTAAATATTAAATGAAAACTGTTAATTCTGCATGAAAATCTCATTTATATCAATTAAGGGGAGGGGCATGAACCCCCCGTTCCCCCTCTTATACATATCGAATGAACTCCAAAAACTAATCAGGGAAGCGCCTTATCAGGATTTACCTATATACAAAATTTCAAGTGGATCCGATATTTTTATCATGAGTTATCGCGTTACGCACGAACATACGAACATACGAACGTACATACAGAACGGACGGGCACATAAGCTCTCAGGCTATGATAGCCTGTGAGCTAAAAATTGCTTAGTTCTAATGGCTAATAGACCTTCAGGCTTGCAATAATGATTCACACTGAAAAATGTCAATTTTGCGAATGCGGCAGTGTATACAAGTCAATAACATTGCAGTATACGCGCAAGCGCTTAATTAAAACAGTTATTCTTTATTTGCGACCTTAAAACAAACACTGTACAACCCTTAAAGTTCATACGATTACAAATTTCTCCTAGGACATTCTATTATGGTAGTATTTTACTACACATTACTACACATTACTAACTTTCATTACTAAGTTCGTTATCAAACTAAATTTTAATATAAAACTAGTTACTTACATTTTCGTTATATAAACTGATTACAAAGATAAATTCAGATTTTAGAAGCACTTAATGTTTCTTTTCCAGCTAAATAAGAGTAAAATAAAATTTTCATCAAAAACCGTTAAAAGATTTTATAAGATTTTTTTCTTCAGTGCATTAAGTAACAATCACCAAAATCCCGAACAAAATAAAAGAAATCAATATAATTTTTTTTTTCGAGATTTCAATTATTTTATGTAATGTGATATTCATGGAAGTAAAACTTTCGAAATAAAAGAGAAAATCTTGGGTTATAATTTTCGTTTAATTTTTTTATACCAGGAAGCTTAATAGATTGGATTATGAATTCCGTATTACCAATGGCTGTGGGGTACGTTTTCTTTGAAAATAGCTTTTTATATCCCGAAACATAACATTTTAAATACTAAATAGAAATCTTATCGAAATATTTCTTAAATAAATATTCATGTTTCATTTATTAGCATTTTATTTCTTTCTTCTATCTCCAATGCGAGAATATATTGCAAGAGGAATTTTTTCGACTTTCTGTTTTCGATGGATTTAAATTTTTTAGGTATCAGAAATAAACATATTTGTTCAAAATATCGGTCTAAATTACGCATATAATTGAAACGAATTTCATTCAAGGTACTCTGGGGTAATAATTTTAACTTAAAGTTTTATCAATTTTCTCTGTTTAGTTTTAGCTTTCTTTTAGCAAACAAGCCCCGCCAGTGGCCGAGCGGTTCGGACCTCTCAACTGGTAGACGGCAGGTGCTGGATTCGAACCCAATCGCGGCTGTAGGCCTAAACGTTCCGAGTTTTCGTGATTTTCTTCGAACCTTGCGTAAATACGGGTTAGGTTCTTTTAGAAAGAGCCCCCTACGAAGGGCACTCCCCCCTGGTCCTATATCCCTAGTGTAGATAATCGGACGACAAAAATAAACCAAACCAAACCAAACCTTTTAGCAAACAAATATAGGATTTGATACAAGAACTCATTGACTACACTCTCTGAAATAAACTTTAACTTTTTATGATCAACCAATCCTCGAGCTATATTTTGTCTCTTTTGACGATCATTTCCGATCAAAATTACCTGACTTTTAATGTAGCGCAAACTCCAAAATATTTGATGAAATTGGTTCCTTAATTACGGCCATACACAATTTATTTTAATCCTCTCATATATTTATTCATTGCACTTTTTTAATGTATCCACCAAATTTTCTTGTTAAATGGCAAAAAATTTGGGAATATTTTTTAAATATGAAGTATATTTTTATTTGATATCGAACTGCTCTTTTATCGAGCTGCTTTTATGATAAGACAGGATTTAGATTTTTATTTAACAGTAATTTTCTTACGGAAGAAATTTATAAAAAACGAGACATCACATTTGAAACAATTTTTAAATGTCGTTCTTTGTATATTTTTTAAATCGGGCTCAGACGGGCACGGGCTCTCAAGACAAAAAAGTCTTTCGGGCTCGGGTGGGCTCGGACTGAAAATCATCGGGCCCGGGTGAGCGGCGAGCCCGAATTCATCTTTAATAGGGTATCTTCGTTCCAAGTTTTGTAGCTGTACGTGCAGTGATGCTTGCAAATTACTGTCGATAGATATACTCACACACACACGCAATGCACACTGTTAAAAGTGAAAGTGACAAACCGGTGCCATTTGGGACCCGGAGGTGAAAAGGCCCTAGAGTCTATTGGAACCCAGTGCATTTGGAACCCTAGGGTGCCATAGGGGCTTGGATATGTGGTTGCAGTGCCGACAGGTCTCTTACTGGGTGATTGGAGCTAAATAAGGTGTCATGCACTTCGTATTGGCAGCAATGTGGCACCTCATCGGGTGACTGGAACCATGCGCATGCGCTGTGACGTGTATCTTTCTGTTTTCTGTGACGGCAAGAGAAATATATGCCTATGAGTGAATGAAGGTGAGCTCGATGGCCGAGCGGTTAGAACGCTGAGCTTGTAATCAGACGTTGTGAGATCGAATCCTTCGAGGGCCAAAAGTCGGTTTGTATATTTTTTTATTTTTTATTATTGGACACTCTGGATTAAGGGTACCATCTTTTCACCCTAATTAAAGGTGTCATTCTGGCTTTTTTAGGGTTGTCACCAGTGAGATAAGCCTTTCGAACCTAAAAGCTGCAATGTGTCACCATTAGTTTTAACAGTGCATGGAACTGTACGATACGTAGTTACAAATACGTTACTTTAAAAGTTTTTTCTTCAATGCAATCCAGTTCGACAGTACAACCTAATTCACCACTGAAAGAAATGAAATTTCATGGTCCTTTTAAGTATAATACAAATAGGATATCGTGTAAAAAAGAATTGTATTTCTATGTACATATTGTCAGGTTCTGATGAATGTATACTATTTAGAATTACGGTTATATATTATCTTTTTACTTACTTATTGTATTCATTTCACCTTCTCTGTAAATTGACGTTTACAGATATTTTTTTTCTTTATCTGGAAATTAATCCGAGCTGTGGTTAGTTAGATATAACAGTATGAAAAAAAAGTGTGTTAGCAATATATGCGTTCCTCTTGCCATTCAAAATGCATACCTAAGATAAGCCAGGCAAAAGAAACTCACCAGCTATCACACTGTTAAAAGTGAAGGTGACAAACCGGTGCCATTTGGGACCCGGAGGTGAAAAGGCCCTAGGGTCCATTGGAACCCGGGGCATTTGGAACCCTAGAGTGCCATAGGGGCTTGGATATGTGGTTGCAGTGCCGACAGGTCTCTTACTGGGTGATTGGAGCTAAATAAGGTGCCATTCACTTCGTATTGGCAGCAATGTGGCACCTCATCGGGTGACTGGAAACATGCGCATGCGCTGTGACGTGTGTTTTTCTGTTTTCTGTGACGGCAAGTAAAATCTATGGCTATGAGTGAATGAAGGTGAGCTCGATGGCCGAGCGGTTAGAACGGTGAGCTTGTAATCAGACGTTGTGAGTTCGAATCCATCGACGGCCAAAAGTCGGTTTGTATATTTTTTAATTTTTTATTATTGGACACTCTGGATTAAGGGTGCCATCTTCTCACCCTAATTAAAGGTTTCTGGCTCCTTTAGGGGTGTCATCAGTGAGACAAGCCTTTCACCCCTAAAAGGTGCAACGTGTCACCATTAGTTTTAACAGTGTACCAGCTATGACAGTTTCAAGCGATGAAGAGATAGCACCCACTTCGGCCAGAGAAATAACCCCGTTTTTGGGGTTATCTCATGGAAACAGTGAGTGTTGATGATGATAGCCAAGGTGTTGGTTAATGTGCCCTGTGTAGAGTTCAGTAGAAATAGATGAGGTAGAAAGCCTCTTGGTGGATAAAGCCAGTGTAACGAAAGATCCATAGAAAGATTTCCTATCAGCTTTAACACGTTCGCTGCCTCCTACGTGAAGATGCGATGATGGTTAATGCCGCACTGTAGAACTGGGTTTTTCCCCGAAGCTGATTTACTTTTTATAACAAAGAATCAGTAAAAGATTTTCTCGCGCCAGCGCGTGACTGGCTATTGGACATCACCCCACATCATGCTCTGGCGCGTGAATGGCCCCTTAACGTTAGCGCCATATAAGGCGCTGGCCCATGAGTGGCAGCGAATGTGTGTAACAAATCTCGTGTGAGAGGGATATTCATATTTTAATAATTAATACAGTAGGCACAAAGAATTTGCTGCATTTGACTTATTGTAGCCCGAATCATTTATATTCGAGTTCTTAATTGTAAATATTGTTTTGTTATGTGTAAATAATATGCAAATAAATTGTTAGTTAATTTTCATTGAATTGGTTAGTACTCTTGTGGACAATCTTTCTCACTAAGTGCCCGATATCACTTAATTATATCGATGGTAGCAGCATACTAAAAGGAAGGAACTTTCTTCAAAGTTGTGTGGACTAAGGAAGGAAGAGTGTAACACATGTCATTCATATTCAGTAAATACAGAACTAATGTAAATAAAGCGCACAACTATCCACCTGTGAAAAAGTAACCGAGCTAGATTCTAAGCACACAGGGATTGTATCTGGTTAAATGGACAAATTTGTTTCAATACGTGACACATGCTCAGAAGTAAAATTTTAATAAAATTTTCTGCTAATTAATATAAAGTTTGAACAAACGAATGTACGAAGAACAAACCTGCCGCTAAATATCTTTCATTTAAAAAACGAACCATGAAATTTGATAAAGTTGTTTTTCTCATAAACTATGTAATGCCTAATAAATGCTTAGTTATTAAAATATTTCTAGGTAATTGAGCCTTTTTTATATATTTAAAATGTCTTTTCATATGAAATAATAATAATAATAAATCAAATGATAAATTATAATTCTAAAACTCGTACAATCATTTTTAACTTAAAAAAATAATCATTTAAAAGCAGCATTTATATAAAGAAAAAAATGAATTTTTTAAAAGAAATATTTTTATTTATATAAACAGAACATGTTTTAAAAAAATTCATAAAACTAATGTTAATTTTTTGCACTGAAAATTAAGGAAATATATCTCTCTTCCATTTTCCTGTATCATGTTAACTACTCGTTAAATATCGTTTAAACCCATTTCTTAAACCTATTTTAATTAAAATCAAATTTTCTCATTACTATTAAATATAGAAATCTAAATTTCTTTAATACTCTCGTGTGTCTCTATTTCTTTAATAGCTACAGATAAATTAAACATCTTTCATTTTATCATAATTTTCTCTTGATAAAAGTTCTCATTTCAAATTAAGATAAGCGAATGGAACATGATATCATGATGCTAATTATGAGACTCTTGAGACGCCTGTTTAAAAAAAGCATTTAAACATTTAACTGCATTTAAGATGTAATAAACGCCTTAAAATATTTCATTAAAACTTACACTATTAATACAATTTCGTTTTTAACACATCTAAAATGGAATCGTTTAATCATTCTGTTTTAATATTTATTAAATGAACAATGTATTGATTTTATTTTCTAAGTTGTGACTATGAAAAAAAAGTCCGAAATTGCAAGTCAGATGTAACAAATGAGGTGCGTTCGTACTAAGATGAAATTTTAAAAATATACAGGACTTCGGATAGAATACAGTATCCGAAATCTTTTGTGTGTCCCTGTAAATACTCAGCGCTTTCTATTATATAGGAATTAACCTGTAGTAAACCTGAGCAACGTATATCAATTTCATAAAATGTGAAATAATTTAATATAATTAAAACGCACCCCAACAGTCTTTCCCCTCATATCATTATGTAATAAAATACTTTTGTGTGGCTCTGTATATTGACAAAATTATTATTAGCATCCTAGATTGTACAGAACGCATATTTTAGTACATACTAGTAGATACTAGCTGACCCTTCCCGCGATGCCCGGGTCCGTAACTATAAAATTAAACGAACTTAAAATTTGTATGATTTTCTTTTTAACACGAAATATCTGGAAATACATTGTCTGAAATACGTGGCCGCTGACTGTGTGAAAAAAAAAAACTTGATATTTCGCTGTAAAAATAGTCAAAATGAATGCAATGCTAAACGCGAGAGGGAATACGTGTCCAACGATTAGGTGATTTTCGTGTTAAAGTGCTGATATTTATCCGTAAAAATCGCTATTAAGTGACATATCTAATTACTTTTTTCACATACAAATCCCAAGTGAAATATTTTAAATTTCAAATTATCACTCTTAAATCAATCCTTAAAACACTTCCACAATCCTTAAAACATTGTGAATAGTAAGTAAACACTGGTGGTGGTGTTACTGTCTTGCAGGTGGAAATATATATCCAATAGCCAGTCCATGAGGGAGCATGAAGTTCACGACAATTTCACATAACTCACAACTGATATCTATGACCTCATCAATCCACCAGTCACAGTCATATATACTGGTCACAAACTTTCTTTTTAGGTGCGTTCGTAATTATGTAAATACGTGGCACCTATAGTTGTCGTTCAGTCCGTCCGTCTGTCCATCTGTCTGTCCGTCTGTCTGTCCATATATAACAACGCAAAAACTGCCCAACCGAATCGTTTGAAATTTAAAATATATACTTATTACATAATTTTGTCGAGTCATTTAAAATTTTATGAAAATCGGATGCTTAGATCAATTATAAGGACAATAAAAAGTGCTTCGTTACATTACAGTCAATGGGGAAAAGTGTTTTAAATGCATTTGAATCGTTTGAAATTTGAAATATATAATTATTACATAATTTTGTCGTGTCACTTAACATTTTATGAAAATCGGATGCATAGATCAATTACAAGGACAATCAAAAATTCTTCGTTACATTACGGTCAATCGGGAAAAATGTTTCAAATGCATTTTAATCGTTTGAAATTTTAAATGTATAATTATAACATAATTTTAGTGAGTCATTTCAAATTTTATGAAAATTGGATGCATAGATCAATTACAGTAACAACCAAAAGTATTCCGTTTCATTAAGATCAATGGGGAAAAATGTTTCAAATGTATTTTAAAGGTGTTACACTCATTTAAATATAATAGAATACCAATGAAGTATATATATATATATTCCACTACATAATGCTATAAGGGAAAACATTGTTTATGGCGTGTGTTAATTATATTAAACTATTTGACATTTTATGAATATGATACACGTTGCTGAGGTGTAATAAAAGTTTATTCCTTTATATTTACAGGAACACAAACAAGATTTTGACCACTATATTATATCTGAAGTATTGTCTACTATAACAGCAAGATCGGAATATTTATAAAACTTCGTTAGTACGAACGCACCTCATTTGCTACATTTCATGTGCAATTTCCAACTTGTTTAAAAAATGTGATTGACTATTTTGCTGTTGTTTCAGAGATCTTGGTTGGACAGATGAAATTTCTTTTTTCTTGCTGTTTAAAGTTCGTGTAATATAGTTATGCCCATCACTATGATCTTAATAAATATTTTCTTTATTCTATTAAATTCTATCATGCATAATTAATTAAATGATATCCCATGATGAGTAGTGATTTTACGCTGCCCTGATGATTACGTTTTTTTTTTTTTTTTTTTTTTTTTTTTAGATGCATTCATATTACTTCCGTGTTACTGAATTCAATACAAAGAAACATAACAAATTTTGTGTGCATGCTGTTTGCCCAAGAGTGTAGCACTTATTGTACCAATATCTAAATGGTTATAATACTAGTTATAGTACAAATTAACTTCATTTACCATGCTTGACATGTAATTTCTAACTTGTTAAGGGTATGTAGTAGGCTACATACGATATAAAAAACAAAAATTTTAGAGACTTTTACTGGAAATGTTAATATACAATTTCTGTAAAATTTTCTAAATTCTTGAAAAGTTTCTAAAACTTGTTGAGTTCAAGAGTATAAGTTTTCATTTACAAAGGAAGTACAAAAGTAGTACTCAATGGTATTGATTAACAATAAAAAGAAATCAAAATTTTTAAAATTGGCATTATTGCGAAAAAAAAAGTTTTGGATTAATTTTTTAAAGCTACAGAAAAAAAGCATATTGGAGTGCATTTTTTTAAACAAAAAAATATTACTTTTAAAATTAAAAAAACCCAAATGAAAATATCTTGCATCGTTCCAGAGATAGATTTTTTTTCGAAAATTGCAAATGTGAAACGATGCACGGGATGTCATAGTATTTGGAACCCTGTATCTCGGACCAGGAATTTTTTTAGGCAAAATAAAAATATACAAGTATCTTATTATTTTTCTTAATTTTAACATACGTTCAATTCATAAACTTGAAGGTAACCCCTATCAGTATTGACATGGTTTTGACCATATATAATTTAATTTACTATTTAATAATTTAATTTGGTGTATGGATTACCAATTTTAACAATTGTACGTCAAACAGCCATTTTATTTTCGTTTTAAAAACAAATTAAAGCCATAGTAAAATTTAAAAAATAAATAAATAAAATATGTTCAAATTTAATCAATGATTTAAAAAAAAGCTGTTAGAAAAGCCTCGTTTATATGTCGTGTGAACTGGGGCACATTGATACAAGTTTTTTCTAAGAATTTTTTTGGTGTCCATAAAGCAGCAATTCCAAGTTATTTTTCCATATGGTGTCAGCAAAACTTGTGTAGTGTGTTATAAAAATGTACAATCGTTGTTTTATACATTACTTTTGCATATAATTAGAAAAAAAATGAAAAAAAGTCATTTGTATCAATGTGTCCTATCCCCGGGGCAGATTGATACACCTCACTTTGATACGTCTGGGAAAAATGGAGACAAAATAACACCAACGCTTATTTTTGATAGAAAAATAGTTATCAAACCATTTTATATTTATTTATAGAAATTTAAATCATCCACAATTTATTTCTAAGAAATATTAAAGTAATCAAAATGAAATGTATAATGACCTGATGTTCTGGCTGTATCTTGTCTGATTGTTGGCTGTGATAACCCCAGCATTATCTTCTTTCTTAGGAAAGATGAAAAAATTACCAGGTTTTCTGTTTATAAATCGGTTTATAAACAGAAAATAAAGGATAATTATATTAAAAATTCTGCTATTATCCTGTGCTGTTCTGCAGTTTGTTTCTCTTACTTAACATTTCTCATGTCGAAAATATTTTTTCTCTGGAGAATCGATATAAATTTGAGATTTTCCAGGCTGCTGTCCTTTTCTTTAGTTAGTTATACTAGCACTAGTTGTTGGATAAGATTGTACGTCTTCTGTTTGTAAAAATACTATAAAATTTTCTAATATAAAGAAATTAGAGCTATTTCACTTCAATCAAAGTTAATATTAAAATTTTTTGGCGAAAAAGAATTGGATTAATGAGTGTATAGTAAAAAAATAATAAAAGCTAATGAAAAAATGAACTAGAAAAGGATTTAGGTTGTATCAATGTGCACCGACATAGACTGTATCAATATGCCCCAAACAGCCATTTTGAATAAAATGAGTCTCAAATCCAGCATTTCAAAATTTATCTAACAATGAGGAACTGATAAAGAGTAGCTTTACTTGCCAGGGATAGTATTCTTTTCGGTTGGAAATACTGGAACAGTTGTATAATACCATTTCAATTGTATAACTCAAATTTACTTTTGACCGACAAAAAAAATATATCACCCGTCCCATTTCATCAAACTACTGAATCATTCCAAGACTTTTGGTATGTAGTTGAGTGCACTAGCATCACTTTTTGGAACTGTTGTGAAACTTCCTGTAATGACCCTGTCAGCAGTAAAGGGAATGTATCAATGTGTCCCAGTTCCCCCTATATATATTTACTGCAACACGATTAACCACACATAAATTTTAATGTACGAATTGCCAACAATCTGACGTACAACAGCTGTGATCAAAAATCCCCAGTTAAAGTGACAGTTTGCGATTTTTGTATTTAAAAGGTCTTTGAAAAAACAGACACTTTTAAAATGGTAATCACTGAAATTGGTTTTTCTAATTCTGTCTCAGCTTTTTAAATTATTTCTGCGAACGTTTTATACGACCAACCTATCATAAGCAAGCTAAGGGGAAAAAAACGAAAAAAAGGTGATTTTTTTATGAGAGTGAGTTTTAGATTTTAATTAATTACTCAATTAATAATTAGAGGATTTGAAATTTTGAATATCATGTACATGACGAAAGACTTTGGGCTACTCTCAAATAGATTTTGAACCTCGTACGTGCCACAGATTTCGCTAGTCATCACTAGAGCCTCTAGAATTATGGGCCGGAGCATCACCGCCATATTGATGTACACTGTGGGTACATCCCTGCTTCTTGGCGACCACAGAGGCGACTTTAGCGCCTTATTGGCGATCCCAAGAAATTTGTTTATTATATATTACTTGAACTAATGCATCATCTATGTGATAAACGGAAAAAAAGTGACTGGAAAAAAGTGACAGAAAAAAGAAATGCTGAAAAAATGTGACGTAACAAAAAAAGTGACAAGGAACTGATAGATATTAAACTTAATAAATATGTGCTAAAAATAAAGTAGTAATGAAGAATGTATTTTTTCTGTTCTAATAAATTATTAAAAAAATATTATATATTTTATTAACTGATAATAAATTAATAAAATTAATTGAAAAAATAAATAAAATTAAATATTAAAAATTAGTTTCAATTATAAGAATTTATTTTAAAAATGATAATATTTTATTAACTAATAGCAAATTAATAAAAATAATTGTATAGATAAATAAAATTGAATTAAAATTAGTTTCACTAACAAGAATTCATTTAAAAAAATATTTGATTGTAATAATTGATAGTAAATTAATAAACATAATTGTATAAATAAATAAAATTAAATATTAAAAATTAATTTCACTGGCAAGAATTAATTTAAAATAATACACTAATAATAACGATAATATTTTATTAACTCATAGTAAATCAATAAAAAATTAATTGTATAAATAATTAAAATTAAATATTAAAAAATCTACTCATTAACAAATATATATTTAAAAAATGATATTCTATCAACTCATAGTAAATCAAAAAGATAAATATATTAATTAAATAATAAATAATAAACAAATAAATAAATAAATAATGTAATAATTAATGCATTAATGTAATGCATAATAATTATACATAATAGTTTATATGTTATTTAAATATATTGTTTACATAATGCATTTATTATAATTATAGTTAATATATTTTATTATGTATTAAATTATAAATTAGTCATTTATTAAACTATTATTATTACTATTGTTATTGTTAAATTACAATTATTAAATTAAATATGAATAATTTATTATATTTATATAGTTTTATTTTATTATATATATATATATATATATATATATATATATATATATATAATCCATTATTTATTATATTGTATAATGTTAATGCAACATAATTATACAAAATAACATAATATGTATATATATTGGGATAATATGTATAATATAATATAATTAGATTTACATTATTTATATTTTTATTTTTTAAATTTATATTTTAAAATTATTTATGATTTTAATTACATATAACAATTTATATATTATTATTATTTTTAATTAAAAAGTTATGAATTAATATGTTATTACGCTATATATTATATTTATATCTACAAAAAAATTGTATAATTATAATATAATATAATACATTATAAAATATAATACATTAATATAATAAAATAAATAATTGATATAACAAAAAATATCTAATACTATATAATAATAATAAATAAATTATAATAATAATAATAATAATTGTGCAATTTTTCTTATTAGTAATTATCTTTTCTCAATCACATAATAAACCGATAAAAATTACATTATCATTTCTAACATTTTTGTGATTTAAACCATTACTTATTTAAGACATGCCCTCAGAAAACCCGTAACGTATCTCCAAGAATATGCGTACCCTCGATTGGAAACCGCTATCATACGAGAATTATACAAATACAGATATAAAAAATTTAATCTAAAAGAATCGTAATCATCATTTATTTTTACAAGTTTTGACCGACTTTTAAATTTGGCGCTTTCACAAACCGCGCCAATTATTTCGAAGACAGTTGGTTATTTACTTTGTTCGTCTTGTGTTTTCTTCCAGAAATTGGAACGCCTTGTGTCCTTTTCTAAAATGGTTTGAACAATTCATAGCAGAGCAACATCTTACCATAAATTTCGTATTTAATTATAACGTGTATTTAATAGAAAATAACTGTCAAAATGCAGCACCGTTGCTCTCTGTTTACATAGAAGCTAATGGGCGCTGAGTACATATGGCAAACCCAAAGGCATATCAATGGCGGATGCTTCAGCTCGTAAATCTAGTAGCCCTAGTCATCACAGACACACATACACAAACAGTCAGAACATTTTGTTCTTTATTAGATTAGATTTCACAGATACATTTCAATTTTATTCCGTTTGAAAGACTATAACACTATTAAAAAGCACTTGAAACAATTTTTTTCCATTGACCGGATTGTAACGGAATACGTTTAATTATCCCCGTGATTGAAATATGTTTATAAGTTATCCTGGTTTTTATAAGATTTTATTTGACGCGAGAAAATTATGTAATAATAATATGTTTTAAATTTCATACGATTCAAATGGATAGTTTTTGGGAAGTTATATGCTGACAGACAGACGGACAGACTGAACGACGACTATAGGTGCTACCAATTTACATCATTACAAACGCATTATATTCCATAAAAGCATTCCATAAATTCCATTTCATGCACTGAAAACTAAGGAAATTTATTTTTCTTAAATTTTCTTGTTTAGATTAACTGCATATGTAAATATAATTTAAATCAATTTATTAAATCTATTTTAATAAAAATTACATTTTCTCATTGCTATTAAATACAGAAACCTAAATTGCTTAAAACCCTCGTGTTATGCCATTTATTTAATAGCTACAGATAAAATAATCATCTTTCACGTCATCATGATTTACTCTTGATAAAAATCCTCATTTCAAAATAAAATACGCGAGAGAAACATGATATCATGACGCTAATTATGAGACTCTTGAGACGCCTGCTTAAAAAAAAAGGCATTTAAAAATTTAATTCCATTTAAAATGTGATAAACATTTTAAAATATTTCATCAAAACTTACACGGCAAAAGCAATTTCGTATTAATTACACATAAAATGGCATCGTTTGATCATTCGGTTTTAAAATGTATTAAATGAGCAATATATTGATTTTATTTTCTACAATTAAAGTAAGAAAATAAAAATGAGATTGGTGAACGCATACAAGTTGATTTATCTCAATTAATATTAACTTTTATTAATTCAATTAATATTAACAAGAACTTTGGCCCAATTTCTAGAAAAAGCGCGGAGATGTATCACCTATATACCACCCTGGTTGAAACTGCTAAATGCAAAGCCTAATGGGAATTGAATTTTTTTTTAAGTTTGAAAGGGGCTTATTTTATCAGTAACTATAAATATTTGTGTAGATTTGTAGAGACTACACGAGCCACTAAAAAAAGAATTAGATGATAATCTTAAGTCTATTGGGGCGTTATTTTAAAATATCTCGCTCAAATTTTGATATTTTTGAATGAATATTTTTGCATAGGATACCTGAGGACAATGTTCAACCCAGTTAGTTTTTACTTTATCAATTATAGTATCAGTAATTTATCAAAACCACCCTCCGTTCAAATGTGGACATATATATATATATATATACAACCATATATATACATACAGGGTGTCCCTAAACTCATGGTATATACGCTAGGGGGTGATAGAACACATCAAAACGAGAAATAGGAAATAGGAAACCAAGGGTCCCAAACGTTTTCCAAAGGAGATAGCCGCCATTAAAGTTTGGTTTCCAAAATTTCAAATACACATAAAAAACGGAAAAATTGGTCGAATGATTTGCGGTTTTCACTATTTTCAAGAACTTACTGAATTAAAGAATATTTTTATTTTAAACCGCAAACGAATCGACCACCGTTTTTTATAATCATTTGAAATTTGAACCCTCTGAATATACAGTTCAGTTTGTGCTACTCAACGACTCCCAACTATTCATATTTTGAGCTGAAAATTTAAGTTTAAGTCTAAATTTACGAAAACATATAATCAGATGCAAAAAATAACGGCAAAAAACAGTTGTTCGTTAATCCAAAGTCTAAAGCGCCGTCTATCGCCATTTTTTAAAATTTATCTTTATAATTTATTTTCAATAAAATACTGACATAAAGAATAGTTTTAGTGAAAACCGCAAATCAATCGACCAATTTTTCCATTTTTTGTAATCATTTGAAATTTGAACCCTCTGAACACAGTTCAGTTTGTGCAACTTAACCATTCCTAACTATTCATATTTAAAGCTCAAAATTTAAGTTTAAGTCTAAGCTTACCAAACCATTAATGAGATGCATAAAATAACTGCAAAAAGTAGTTGTTCGTTCATCAAAAGTTTAAAGCGCCCTCTATCGGCATTTTACGAAATTTATCTTTAGAATTTATTTTCAAGAAAATACCATCATAAAGAATAGTTTTAGTGAAAACCGCAAATCAATCGACCAATTTTTCCGTTTTTTATGTTTATTTGAAATTTTGGGCCCCAAAATCTCTTTTGGAAAACGTTTAGGACCCTTGGTCTCCTATTTACTATTACTCGTCTTGATGTGTTCTATCACCCCCTAGCGTATGTACCATGAGTTTAGGAACACCCTGTATATATATATATATATATATATATATGTATATATACACACATCTGATTTTTGTCCTGCTGTAACTATCGTATTTATGAATCGATTTGAATGAAACTTATCATATATATAGTACATACAAATATCTCGACGTTCGTTGGCCAGTATCATCCGCCATCCTCTTTCATAATGGAGACCATTTATTTATTTTTAAATTTAAAATTCAAAATTAAATGCGGAAAAATTAAAAGTTGAAAAATATCACTCTTTTATGTGTTAGAAGAAAAAAACAACAATTCCAGAATACTTTTTATTTTGTCTGTATCTTTAAAAATGACTGAGTTATAGCATTTTGAATTTCTAGTATGGCGGACATTTTGAAATGGTCTGATATTTGTCATGTGATATCACGCGTATTTATTATTCGATTTGGATGTAACTTGGTGTGTACATAGTACATAATGAGCCCTGGACCGAGTTCGTTAGCCAGTTCGATCCGCCATCTTGTTTCAAAATGGCGGCCATTTAATTTTTTTTAAATAATAAAATTTAAAATTAAATGCGGAAAAATTAAAAGTTGAAAAATATTTTTCTTTTGTGTGTTTGACCTTGATACAAAGATTCCAGAACATTTTTGTTTCATCTATATCTTGGAAAATGGCTGAGTTTTAGCACTTTCAATGTCCAGTATGGTTGACATTTTGAAATCGTCTGAAATTTGTCATGCGATAATACGCTTATTTATAAACTGATTTGGATATAACTCCGTGTGTACATATAATATACCAATGTTTTTTACCGAGTTCACTAGCCAACTTCATTCATCATCTTGTCTCAAAATGGTGGCCATTAAATTTGTCGAAAATCATTTAACTGTGTAATGATGTTCAAGCAAAAAAATTTGAAATTGAAAAAAGGTTCTGTCTAATAATGAATAATGAATAATGATCTTAATAATGAATTTCGCAGTATTTTTGCTTTGCCTTTACCTTAATAAACACCTGAGATATAGCAGTTTGAATTTCTAATGTCGGTGACATTTAAAAAAAAAAATCAATTTCCTCGCAACAGCGCTCGTACATATTAATCGATCTCGATGTGAGTGTGCATGTGCACATGAATTAAGATTTAAACCAAGCTCAATGGTTTGTTTTATCCATCATGTTGTTTTAAAAGGGCATACACTTCATGATATCGTTTAATTTTGAGACCATGTAAATCGCATAAAATAAAATCAGCTAGAATAAAAAATGAGTAATTTCTTTACATTCCCATTAATATTCAATATTGACAAAATCTTAGTATTCAGTCTTATGTAATCGGGTTCCACAAATTTGTGCTTCGTATGTTTGAAAAATATAACTTAATTTAAAATAATTAAATAAATAAACGAGGTATATGAAAGCTACCTCTTCCTCCCGGTATGACCGGAAGGACTTTTTTCTTGAGTGATTCGAGTGGCCACTTAAGGAGCGTATCCGGGAAATAATGACTCCACACACTGAGCATGCGTTTAAGAACGAATACTAGTTTTCAATGTCCTGGCAGCGGTGATATTTTTTTTTATTAAATTTGTATTTTGAACTACATTATAAAGTGCGTTTTATGAGGGTAGTGCTATGTCTTTTTCCTCTAAACACAGTCTTCCAAATCCTCCTTCAGTAAGTTTTCGGGACGGCTCAGTTGGAAGAGCATTGGCGGCTACAGTCAATACATCCTTGATTCGAATGCTGGCCCAAAAGCACTTTCAGAAAGAATCACGTTTTGAGCACCAGCCTTGGCAAGTTGGCGAAAACGAGAACATTCAGCTATATGCATCGCCAAACGGCAATCGTCGTTTTGTTTTGATTTTCAAATCCGAAATGGCGGATGTTCTGTGAAATTTAAAGCATTTTAATCTGAAAAAGCTCTTTGTTTCAAACTGTGTTTTAACTGTAAACAACGGTGAATAATATTTCCTCGGAAAAACAAATGAACAATAAGCACGATCTCTTTACAGAACTAAGGGTTTCTATTAGCTAGGCGTTTGATGTCACAAACAAAAAATGGTGCGAGCATTGACTGCATCTCCGCGCCAACAGTTGTTCTTGCGATAAGGTGCTCAAAACGTGATTCTTTCTAAAAATGCGGCCCGAAATTGTTTTACCCGCTTGGAATATTTACATCTGTTAAAATTCATTTACCAATTTAATAATCGTGTTATGAATTAATCTTATATAATTTCGTATACAGTGTTTTCTGTAATTCTATATATTAACCTCCGATTTATTCTGTTGAGCTCATAAAATGTTATCAGACCAGATTGTGTGATCGTTAAGGTTAGTCGGGTGAATTAGTTCTCTAGTATTTGTCCGGAATGGCTCATTTGGAAGACCATTATCGGCTGGAGAAAATAATCTCTGGTTCGAATCCTGGCATGGAATTTTGTTGCCCATTTGGAAAATTTACATCTATTATGTTTCATTTACCGATTGAGTAATCCTGTTTTAAATTAATCTAATTTCGTAAAAAGCGTTTTCTGCAGTTCCATATACAGTCGACTCTAGTTAATTCGTAATCGGATAATTCGAATCTTCACTTAATTCGAACTAAACATGAAGTCTTGAAATTTTCAATGACAGAATAACGTTAAAAATTTTCATTAATTCGAAATCATTTTCTCTTGACTTCGTTTAATTCGAACTAACGAGAATTCCGATTTTTCACTTTTCTTTTCTTTCTCACGGATTTCAGATTATTTGAATAACTTTCTTTCTTTGATTTTTGAGAGAATTGTTCCGAACGAATCTAAATATAATCCAATGCATTTGATATCCACTTTCTTAGTGCTCCGTCTGTCCATCAGTGACGCTTTAAATCTTTCTTCCATTGTGCTTGTTTCTAATCCTTTAATTAGTTTATGTATTTATGCATTCTAATTTAATATTAAGTTATATTCTAATGATAACAGACGGGATGAATTTAAAAAACACTATAACATTAATTCCTTTGTAATAGTACCATATTAAGCATGTTTTCATTTCATATTTTCCATAATTCGAACTTCGGATAATTCGAACACTTCTTGTGGTCCCGACGAGTTCGAATTAACGAGAGCCGACTGTATTAACCTTCGATTTATTCTGTTGAAGTGATCAAAATTATCAGACCAGATTCTTTGATCGTTACGGTTACTTGGTAAATTATTTTTTCAGTATTCGTCTGGGATGTCTTACTTGGAAATGCATTGGCGGCTTCAGCCAATTCCAATATTCCTGGTTCGAATCCTGGTCCGGATATTTTTCACCCGATTGGAAAATTTACTTCTGTTATAATTCATTTAGCATTTGAATAATCGTGTTAAAAATTAATTCAATAAAATTTTACATATTTTGAATTTTACATAAATGTGTATTATACAGAAATATGTTAAAGCACAGAATATTACACAAAAATGTTTAGTACGCATAATATTCAAAATATATATATTTTCTATACATAACGCAAAAAAAAATATTTTGGTGTTAAATAAACATGTGTGTATTTTGTATGGTACACAAAAATATGTGTATTTTGCATAATAATAAAAATATGTGTATTTTGAATAATACACAAAAACATGCGCGTTTTGCATAATACACAAAAATATGTGTATTTTGCATAATAATAAAAATATGTGTAGTTTGAATAATATACAAAAACATGTGCGTTTTGCATAATACACATAAATATGTGTATTTTGCATAATAATAAAAATTGTGTAATCACAGACTATTACACAGATATATGTGTAAGAAAATTACGCAGAAGTATGTGTTTACTTGGTACATTCTTCTTGGAACGTATTTCACATTAAATTGTGCATTTTAAGAGTGATAAGAGTTTTTCACATAGTGTTATCATCAAATTACACATTTAACTCTGAATTTTTAAATTTATACATTAGACATATATTTTAGCAATTTAGATACCAATTTACACATGTAGACAGATCCTTTTCGTATCATCGATAGACCTGTTTTCATGTGTAAATTTACGTATTATTAGAGTGTTCTTGTCTGTTATACAGAGTGAATATAACCCTAATAGCATGCATGGTCACAGTGACGTCACAGTGACGTCACTGTGAGTCACTTTGGTCACATCACATTTGTGACCAAAATGCCACCACTCAGTGACGTTACATTGTGACTGAGATGTGACTTTTTTAAAAATCTTTAGAAATTTATAAATATACTTCAAAATATGTTATTTACTTTAAAAAACATGTTTCTGGCAATATCGCCGCTTTTGTCATAGTTTCGTCACAATGTTAATGTCAAATTAGTCACAAATGACACATTTTTCACAAATTTGTCAGATTGTGACCACTTTGTGAAACGTCACAAAAGATCTCTAAAACTGCCATAACGACTTCACATTTTAGTCACTGTGACTTCACATCGACAATTGATGGTCAAAAAGTCACAATGTGACTTTACAACGACGTTGCTGTGACGTCACCATGCTTTACGGGAAAGTCCCAGCACATTTTGCGGAAATAGTTATTGCGTAGATTTTATATTACAAGTGAATGATAATCCGAGGATATGCTAACAACAGAAGAACGAATTGCGGTTGTAGTGGCGCATTTGCGTGGTCAGACATTCGGTCTGAGGAGGTCAGGGAGACGTTTCGTAGAAAATTTGGAAGAGAGGCTCCAACACGAGGAAATATCCTAAAAATTGTTAATAAATGGTGTTTTTTTTTTGCACGGGGGTTCATCGAGGAACAGGTCTACAAGACTAAGGTTACAAATGTGACAGTCTTAAAACAACGCATAAGTCAAGCATGCGAAATGATTCCCGTTCGGGATGTTGGAAAATGTGTTTCGAGCTACACTGAACCGGTGGGAAACTTGTTGAGAACTTGATGGACATCACATTCAAAAATACTAATATGTTTCATAATATTATTTAAATATAAAATTCATGAATAAATTATTTCTACAAAATCGGCTGGGACTTTACGTTCACCCTGTATATAGGACAAGAGCCGACAGCACAAAAACATATGTTATTAAGGAAAAGAAAAAAAACTTTTATTTTATGGAAGTCTAGTGAAAGAGAAATCCAATGATGGATGTTTGCCGGAAGTGAAGTGGTGCATAAACCTATGTTATCAAGGAAAAGAAAAATACTTTTATTTTATGGAAGTGTAATAAAAGAGAAATCCAATGATGGATGTTTGCCGGAAGTGAAGTGGTGCATAAACCAAAAATTAATAGCAGTAGTGGTTCACTCGTAGGTTTATTATTGTGTTTTCCTTCTCCCAGTTTTCATGTTTTCATACCTTTGATTGTACGACAAACACACTGTTAAACCTACGAGTGAGCCACTAGTGGTATTGATTTTTGGTTTATGTACCACTTCATTTCCGGTAGACGTGGATCATTAGATTCCCCTATTACTACTCTTCCATAAAAGAAAGGTTTTTTTTCCTTGTGCTCGATAACACAGGGTTTTAAGCAGTCGGCTTTTGGACTAATATGTTTTTTTTTTTTGGATAAACAAAAAATAAATGTTTGTTCTATATTTTAAAGTAAACTATTTATGCGTAATGAGTGTTGTGAGGGTAATTATAAAGGATTTTAATTTTTATAAAACACTTAATTAGTATTATTTTAATTATATACTCAAATTTCTGTGCTTTATTCATTTATTCCTTAATGTTAAATTAATTATTAAAATTTCTAACATTCAAATGTAATGCATGCAGAACTTTTGAAAACCTTTTCTCAGGCTTTGTTTAAGTTATTATATCATTATGAAACATAAAAGGAAACAAATACTTTGAAAACGTACCTCTTTAAATATTTATCGTTTTAAAAATCTTAAATAATTCAACATGAAAGGCAAAATGAAATGCTAATTTTCAGTACATTGCAGTTGAACATATTAAATGGATAATTGTGATAGAAATTGGTTTAATTTAAAAAGTCTAGAATAAAAAAGGGATTTTAAAAGTATGATTTTAACAGGACGTTTATTGTATATACTTTAATGAATGCAAAACATTCTTATGCTAGTATACATGCACATAAAATTATGCATACAGATAAAAAAATATTTGTTCATTCGTGCATGTGCAGTGTAGCTCATTGTTTTTGCTTAAAAAATAAATGAAAGAAGGAAAAATAGAGACAATTTTTTTCAGCCCTTTCCAACAAACTTGAAAAGTGATTTCATATTCAACTTGTTTGTCCGGCTGTCTATGCTCTAATTCCCATAGATATACTCGGATTTTCATGGAATTGATAAGCTTATTTAGGATCATCAAATCATCTTTGATATTGAATATGAAGTATTTATGATTAGTGGTTTGTTTACAAGGACACTCAAAAGAATATAATTACATTATGATGTATACATAAAACTCGTTTAAAGAGTAATTAATGACATTACGCTATTTCAAATTTATTGAAACCGATATGAATCAATGAATTTTACTACGATAAAGTTAAAACTGCTTTCATTGCATTTTCTATTAATTTGCAAGGACACACAAAAGAAATCAGTCACAGTTCTGTCTTAGCTTAATAATATTTATTAAAGGAAAATAAAAAAAAAAAATATGTAAAAGCGGATTAAATTAGGTCAAAAAATAGATTTTTTTTTTCATATAGAATGAAAGCTTTCCTAATTGTGAAAATTTTGATGCTACCTCATTTTTAGCCATGCGCTAAATATATCGTTCGTGAGACATTGTAAATTTTGTTAACACACGCAACTTTATTCCCCACACAAATTAAAATTTTAAATTTCTGTTACTCCATGTTCCTATGTTCTTCACTTTCATGTTTTAAAAATTCTAAGTTTTTTTTTCTATTTGAAACGATGATTTTAACTTTTTTGTGTATGTTTATTAATATACATGTGATAAATCACAATGAATTTAGCCTTCAGGTTTTTTGTTATATATATATATATGACGAAAAAGGAAGAAAATGGCGGTATTCCATCCGCTGTACAATACGTCCATTCCCTTAAGCACTAACAGCAGGTTAAGCAGCCGTAATGGTAAGTTATCAAGTAGTGGATTGGGGTCTTTGGGTATTTCCCCGTAAAAAATTAAAGTCACTCAGTCTTTGAATTCATGTTTATTAAAACACGTAAGATAAGTGAAGTTATTCCAGCAGTCAGCGTTGCACACGTCGAATACTACAACCTTCGTGAACCAAGCTACATTATTCGATATTCCAAGTTATCGGAAAAAGGAAACGGGCGTCTTAGTAGTTTAAAAATCAGCTGCATTCTCATGCTCCTCGAACCTAGAATGAATTTCCGAGACTCCACGAAAAAAACTAGCCTCTCCCCTATCCGCATCAGCAAATTAAAGATCCATTTAGGATTAACTTCAAGGCTACGACGTCAGACATCACCATCTTCTATTGGCAGACGGGGGCGTGACCTCCCGTAAGATTTTTATATTGTTTCTTTATATTGTTGCGGAATAGAATAACCTGTTCACATCCGCGCAAGAACGCTCCGGCAGACGACCTTAATAAAAAATAAAATTAAAATCTTAATAATTATTCTTAAAAGGAAAAATAGACTTTACATTGAAAGGAGATTTCGAAATCGTTTCGCGCTCTTTTTGAGAAACAAGCAATATATTATTACTAAGTTAAATAAAATAAGAAAAAGAACTTTTGCTGTTAAAATATTAATTTATTAATAAACTAAGATTAAAAGTATGTTTCGTAAAGTAAGAATTAAAAGCTCAGAGAGAGCAAAATGGCGGAATTTTTTTTTTTTTATTACATATATATTTAAGTGCATAAAGATATGTTAAATTTCATGATTTTATACTATGTATATCAGAAAAGTTTTATGCATATCTTTAAATGCTTACTGGCATTCACGCTGGTTTTGTTTTTATGAAGGTTTTTAAAAATATCTGTTATTGCATCAGTTTTGTCATTTTTTTTAAAGATGAACTGAAATTGATTTATATATATGTTTTAAGAATAAAAAGATTAGACTTGGGATAAAAGGAAAACAGAAATGATATTAAATGCTTAAATTTTTAAAAAACTACACATAAATAATATCTTTAATTAAATAATTCTTTTAAAATCAAGAAATTTAACTTAATTTGAAAACGATTTGAACTTTTCCTAAAATATAAAAAAGCAATTAGAATATGATAAAACAACATGGTAGAATTAAACCTTGTACAACCTTGTACATTAAACCTTGTTTATATTTATACATGTAGGAAAATTATGGATTTTCTTATCTTCCATGAAATCTTCAATGCCAATGTTTGCACATATAATTGCTCCGCTGATTTTAAAACCCCAGTCTTAATGAAGCATCCAGAAATGTAGTTATTGATATGTATTGGTAAAATTACTTAACTCACTCTAGAATCTGCTGCATTTTTTAAATTAAGCAAACTGTCTTCTATTACCTGTTTCACATTGCGTAATTTTTAAATCAACATGTCGAAAGTTGGTTGAAAATGGTTTGCATGCGTTGTTTTACAATGATAAAAAGTTATGCGGTGTTTACAAGTGTTGTTAATTTGATGAGAAAGTGTTGTATAGTACAACACTATTGTAAGGAAATATTTTCACCAACACTATTTACAACAGTAATGTAACACAATTAAAAAAGCTACTTTTGGAAAAATATTTCGAGATAGCAACCCTTATGCAAGAGATTAAAAACACATTTCTGGATAGCAACATATTAAAAACAGAATATAGTAATACTAAAAACGTTTTGTACATAAAGGTTTCTAATTCACAGCGTATTAATGGGTTGCGAATTTGATGAAAAAATATTCTGAAATGCGTTTTTGTATGTGGGTGTGTTTGTTGAAAATTTGCAGTGAAATATTTGTGTAAAATGTGTTTGTGGCACCAGGGAATAAAGGAATAAGAAATATGACTTATTTAATTAGAACAAGTTTCTCAAACTACGGTACGCGTACCAGGACTCGTGCGTAAAGATCTGTTTACTGGTACACGAAAGGCAATTACTGGTACGTGAAATAAAATAAAAAATGCAGCTTATGAAATGAAAAAGTGTTTCAAACCCCCCCTCCCCCTTCAACATTCTTGATTTGTCACTTCACCGGCACCAAAGTGTCTGTTCTCTGATGTTACTTTTTTTTAAAGTGTTTTGCTTTCTCTTATTTTAACGTAAATTAAAACTGATTTTCAATAAATAATTAATAATTTTTAAGGTTCATTTAAACAGAAAATGGCCCGTTACAGTATATAAAACATGTTATTCTAACTACAATAAAAATATAGATCTCATCTTTCTCCATTTATCAAAAAAAGTACATTAAGTTGGTGAATTTAACATGGCGGAGATGGGGTAATATCCAGGTTCCCTTAATAGAGTCATCCTTCTGTATGCGTATCAATTTATGACATACATCCCTAATAGCAAACCAATATTGGTCCAACGTTGCTCCAATATATCATTTATTGGAAATATTGCAAATAAAACGCCAATATTGCCGCAATATTGGATGTTTACATTTTGCCTTTCTTTAGACAATATTTCCAGCTTATATTATGCCAATTTTGCAGTTACATTGGAAATATTTCCGATAAAATTCCAATATTTAACCAATATTGGGTTTTATTGGCAATATTTCCAATGAAACCCCAACATTGGCATAATATTGGCTGCAAATATTGGCTTAATAAGGGCAAAATGTAAACACCCCAATATTGGAGCAATATTTCATGCCAGTACTACGCCAATGTGCCAATATTGCGCCAAGATGTAGCCAATACCGTGGATATGTCATTAAATATTGTATCTTTTTTCTACCAAAATACAATATCTTGTTAATGTTCATATTATTAAAATGTATGCTTTTTATTATTTGAATGTAAAGCAGACAATCTAAGTACCACTTTAATAATGTTATCTAGCAGTTAAATTCAATAAAATCTGCTCACATGGAGGTACAAAAGGTAGGGAAAATGTTTCAGTTTTGACACATTCCATTTGCACAGATTTTTCTGTATTAGCTTTGAGTTTGTCATCTGCTGGCACGCGGAAATATGAAATTTCACTTTGGTGGTACGTCAGTCTGAAAGTTTGAGAACCCGTGAATTAGAGCATTTTTCATATCGTGTAATTGAAATTAATTTAAAAAAAGTGGTGTGGATCAAATAGAACTTATGTAAGGCACTCTGGTGTCGAAAGGGTTAGACTGAAATTTTAACTTTGAACACTTGTGAATGCATAATCCTCATAAGAAAGTTTCTAAGCAATTTAATGCAAATTTTCATAATAAAATCATGTTTGAAATAAACTACAAAATTCAGACATATTTTCACTCTTAGAATGAAAATTTGCCTTTAAATCAAAGCAAATTTAATTAATCGGAATACATCTGAAACAGAAATATACTATTCAATTAATTCTTACTTCCGACTTCCGAGACTTCTGTTTTTGATATTTGCACAGGAAGAGAAAATACTGTTCAATCGATATTTTAATTAAAAATTCCATTAGCTTTTTTTCCATTGAAAATGTTTTCTAAAAATATAAATTCCTGAATGATGTTATTTTCGCAAAACTGTATTTCTAAACTGCAATTCTTTTCACAGTCTATTTCGAATTTTAAAAATATGTATAGCGAGATTAAATCTCGGAACTAAGAATTTCCGATTTATCTCTGGCGAAGTAGACTGAATCAAATAAAATAGAACTGAGGATGAAGAAGAATTTCATATACAAGCTCGAGATATATATCATCTTTCATCCAGAGGATTTCTGATGTAATGTTTTTCTTTTTATAAGTAAATTGTTTTGGGTTTGTTTTCTTTATTTAAAAAAAATACTTCACTTTCTTTGAAAATACATAATTTTATATTTTCTTTATTTTGTAGCTGTAAATAAATGTAAATAATCTTAATCGAAATATTATCGTCTGCAGAAAAAGTGTTATGTTTGTGGCTACACAATAAGTTGTTGTTAAAAAGAATAGTTTTCGTTTTGTGTTTCACTCTGACTGTAAATAAAGTTTGTGGGCATAAAATCGAGATATTTTTTAAGTTTATAATATTATAATAGGTTTATTTATACTAATAAAAGAACAAAACGCTCTGTCTGTGTGTCTGTGTGTCTGCGATGGCTAGCAAAATCTACGGCGCGTACGAGGCTCAAAAGTTTTATGAGAGTAACCCACTTTCTCTCCTGATGCACCTGAAGCTCAGAACTTTAATTTTTTTATTAGTTTCATAGATATAATTATAAAGCGGAACTCACTCTCTTCAAAAAGTCATTTTTTTAATGTTCGGGGAAAGAAATCGTTTGCACACGCGCACAAACTCTTTTACGCACCTAAACGAAAGAAGAAGCATTATTTGGCGTTTATTTCTGTTTTTGGTTCATTTTTTTAAAATCCAAATCAACTAAACTGCTCGACGCAGTTAAACTTAACAGACATATTTCGAAAGATCGTACTTTTAGGTCTCAAATGCTATTATTAATTCGAAATAATGTTGCAGTTAACTCTTTGAAAATAAATATTTAAAATAGACGTTTTTCCCAAAACCAATTTTCTCCCTTTTGTCAATGTTCTTCCAGAGCGTAATTTTAAGATGCAATCAAACCAAATAAAAGATCTTAAAGTTGAAACTTTCTTCTAACCAATGGTGTAATTCGTTTTAAAATATTTGGATTTTAACCCTTTCAAATGCACTGGCAAAAGAAGGTCATTTGGGACTCGCAGAGAGGATATTTTTTCCATGCTAAAATTATTTTAACGTTCATATTTCAACTCAATGTTTTAAAATCTTCTCAGTAGACCAAATTTATACTCCCTACAAAAAATTCGAAACGTTCGGAGAGATAGAAATATTTTTAAAAATTAAAATGTGCGAAAAATTTAAAGAAATCAATAAAGAACAGATAGTTTTCATTGCGGTTTTGCCTTAGCAAAGCGCAATCCAATAGGTTACGGCAAACAAAAAACATATTCTTAATGCTTAAAAACATTCTTATAATCTATGATTCAATCAGTTTTTAAATATAAGATTTAACCCTTTCAAATACACCGGCAAAAGGAGGTCACTTTGCAACTCACGGATAGAATATTTTTTCTACGTTAAAAGTATCTAAGCGTACATATTTTAGCACAATCTTTTAAAAGCATCTAAATAGACCAAATTTACACTCTCTTAAAAAATTTTTGAAACGTTCGGACAAGAAGAAATATTTTTTACAAAATAAAAAGTGCGAAAAATTTGACGTAATCAATAAAAACCAGATCTTTTCATTATGGTTTTGCTTTTGCAGGCGCAATTCTATATACGTCCTGACAGACCGAAAATATTTTCTTAAAGCTAAAATATTCTCATAATGTATGTTGCAATTTGTTTAAAAAAATATGAGATTTAACCCGTTCAAATACACCGATAAACACGAATTTCATCCCGGCTCATGGAGAATACATTTTTGCTACACTAAAAGTAACTAGATGTCCGTATTTTAGCACAATCTTTCTAGAGCCTTTCAATAAACCATATTTACATTACTTTCAAAAACTTTGGAACTTTCGTATGGATAGAATTATTTTTTTACAAAATAAAATGTGTGAAAATTTTTAAAAATTCAGTAAAAACCTAAGTGTTCCGTTGCGGTTTCGTTCGCTTTCTGTTCTCATAGTTTCCAAAAAATCAAATTACATAGAAAATAAAATACCAAACAGCATGTGCTTTCAATTCAATATCTTTTCGCGATTTTTCCGTTTAAAAATATAAATTTTGGCAAAATGGATTTAAAGGTATAAAATCACATAAATTTGAGTTTATTTTAAGGGTCATTTAGAAAGCAAATAACACATTTGAAAACTCAATAACATCGTGGGCCAGAGCAACGCCTGGCAGGTCAGCTAGTTATATGCAAATTTAAGCTTATTCACTCGTATGGTAAATCTGACTAGGCATAGTCCTTCTGTGCAAAATTTCTTTTTGGCACCAGCAATAAAGAAAAAAAAATATGCCTTATTAAATTAGACAATTTTTGATACTGTGCAATTGAAATTATTATTATTATTATTATTATTATTATTATTATTATTATTATTATTATTATTATTATTATTATTATTATTATTATTTGGAAAAGTGGTGCAGACCAAATAAAATTTTAGCAAGATAGATTTGAATCGAAAGGAATAAGGAAAAGTTAGATAGAAATTTTAACTTTTCAAGACCTGTGAATGCATGGTACTAATATGAAAGATTGTAAACAATTTAGTGTAAATCTTCAAAGGAAAATCATATCTGAAATAAACTACAAAGTTCAAGCATGTTTTCACTTCAGAATGAAAATTCGTTTTTAATTCAAAGCAAATCTAATTAATCAGAATTAATCTGAAACAGAATTACACTATTCAATTAATTCTTACTTTCAAATTCCGAGACTTCTGTCTTTGATACTTCCACAGGAAGAGAAATACTATAGACTCTAGCGAGAGTCCCAACTACCGTGCAGGCACTCTCGTTACCAACGCTTGTCAACATCGACGGTATTTTATTTACCCAGTGTGCTTTGCGTTAGCCAACTGTTGTTGGGATAGTAAAATGAAGTGTAGGTTGTTTATTTCGGTGGAATTTCTTTCCTTATTAACTAGTTGGACAGATTCTGTTTAGTTATTAAAAGAACTTTTTTGGCAGAATGGTTGTGATAAAGAAATAAAATATCAAAATAATAGATATTAAAAAAGTTATAAAGTATCAAAATTACATGTTAAAAAAAGGATGTTTAACATATATATATATATATATATATATATATATATATATATATAATGTCATTTATTATATATATATAATAAATGACACATGTTTAAAAAAAATAAAATAACAAGTTGAATGTAGATTCTGCCATTGCAGAATTCAGCTTCGCCTCCGATAAAAAGAAAAAAAAAGATAGAAGTCTTTTAGAAGGACGACCTCGTTTAGAATTCAGTGAACTAACTTTATTTTTCTTGTGTTTATCAATATAACAGTTGATTGGCAATTTCTCTCTTAGACATTGGGATTGCGGAATAATAAAAAGATACAATTTGACGTGCTATTTCTTCATTGACTAAATTAATCAAAAACGGATTTTTTCTTTAGTTTAAACGCTTTTTTATAGACTCTGAGAAAAAGGAAATGCATTTTAACAATAAAATTGTATGAATGTCTCGTTTTAACGGCCAGATTACGAAACTAGTCGTTGGGGGACGCCGTAATACTTACCCATCATGGATATGCATTATATAATATGTGAAAATAAAATATGTGAAAACTATTTATAAAATGCATTGCAATTCCAAAACAAAATTTAACGTATATTTAAATATTCTTAATATACATAGTAATGATCCATTAATGAATTGCTGATGGACCCATTTCGACAAATTATGTAAAATACCAAACTACACAAGTAGTACCGGTTTGCGTAAAAGAAACAACCTTATAACTCCAAAAACAATAATCATATTAACTAACAGTTTACTGCGTCAGATTAAGCGTCTCATTTCCAATTAAAACATATCTTTGAATTGAAATTTGAAGAAAATACAGGGTCATGAAAATTCGAAGAATGTGGAAAACAGGATTACAAATATCTCGGCAACTAATAATCTGATCGAGTTCGTTATTTATGCAAAATTTGTGTTATTTTATGGCCTTTTACGTCCTTTCCTAAAAAAATCGAAAAATTTTATATACATTTCACCAGAATGAATTTTTTGATAGTCCGAAAAAAATAGTTCCGGATAATCGAGATTACTGATATTAAATAGGCTTCGTCCTATTCTTACTTACTAAGTACATAGAAAATTTCAAGTCTCTATCTCAGTTTGCTCTGGAGATAGAGCGTTTACAGACAGTAAAAATGACAGCGAGACAGACGGACGGCAATTTTCTTTTCTAAAAATATGTTTTTCGGAATCTCCAGCATCTGAAACGAGTAAATCCGTCAAATGTTTTGTTCCGATTTTCAAAACGATTGCAAGACTTACCCTATACTACGTATGATAGGTAAGTAAAAGTGGGCCACAATTTTTGACACGACACTTTTTAGCTTGTCTGAAAGAAAAAGCATCGGAGGCTAAAAACAAACATTGCAAAAGAATTCTACCTCTAAACGAAAATTAATTATAAGAAAATAAACCGCTAAGAAAGCAAACAGAACGGATGATTTTAGAATCTGCATTTCCTGCGTGTGACGTTCATGATGCGTCAATTCTTTCCCGGAGCTGTTTATGCTCTGGTCAAGAGAGTAATCTGCACGGTAGTTAGGACGCGTAATTTTTTTTTCCAACCACCTTCGTCGTTCCGAGCCCAAGCTCGCACTCTGATTGGTTGTTGCTCTCGGCACTGTTTTCATGTAACTTGGCGTAGCGATAGATGCTTCCGTCGAGGAGTTTGATTTCTTTCCGAACCGAGTACAAAGTAACTTTTCTCTTGCAGCATTGGATGGAACGTGTCTTACTGAAAGCTGTACTCTTTAAAAGTTTTTAAACACAAATTTTTAACTTGTACTCGGTTTACTTTATGCTCGGCTCCGAAGGAAATGAAACTCGATGGAAGCATCTATCGCTACGCCAAGTATGATCATCGCCAAGTTGCGTGAAAACAGTGCCGAGAGCAACAACCAATCATAGTGCGAGCTTGGGCTTGGAACGACGAAGGTGGTTGGAAAAAGTAATTACGCAGTTAGGACTGCCGCTAGAGTCTTTTGAGAAATACTCCTCAATGCATATTTTTTTAATTAAAATTTCAATTAGCTTTTTACTTTCTTCTATCTTCAATAGAAGAAAGTATTGTAATCGAAATTTTTTTTCGACTTCTGATTTTCGACGGATTTACACGTTTTAGGGGTCAGAGATTCCAAAAAACATGTTTTTACAAAATGTCTGTCTCTCTGTCCGTGTGTCTGTGTGTCTGTGTGTCTGTGTGTCTGTGTGTCTGTATGTCGCCATTCTACCATCAAAAAGTGTATGAAGTTATGCATAGAATTGAACCAAATTTTTTGTGAATGTTTTTGGCTGTGGCAAGCAAGTGCTCCTTCAGTTTTGAAATATTCCGCCGGAAGGGGGTGCTGCAATCGCGATTTTTGAGCCATTTTCAATATTGTACCGACCAAAAGTATATGAAATTATGTATCGAATTGAACCAATTTTTTTTTTGTATCTGTATGACTATGGCTAGTTGGTCTTCCCTGAATTTGAAAAAAATCCGCCGGAAGGGGTCGCTGCAATCGCGATTTTTGTGCCATTTTCAATATTGTACCGACCAAAAGTACATGAAGTTAGGCATCGAATTGAACGAAACTTTTTTTATAATTTTTTGGCTATGGGTAATTAGATCGCCCTGAATCTGAAAAAAATCCGCCGGAAGGGGGCGCTGCAATGCCGAATTTTATGCTATTTTCAATATTGCACCACATAAAAGTGTATGAAGTTAGTTCTAGAACTGAACTAAACATTTTGTATATGATTATTTTTTGGTAAGTCAAAAAGGTCCTCCCTGAATTTGAAAAAAAAATCTGCTTATCATTCTATTCTCCATCGGCTCGTGCATAGACGGAAATTCGTTTTCATTCCGATTAATTGATTAAAGCAGAAATTTAAGATGAAAATCAAAGTTAGTAAGGTATTGAATTAAAATTATTAAAGCATTAAAATGAGTAACTATTTTTTTAATATTAAAATGTATGTATGAGATAGAAGAAAGTTTTGGGATTGACACATCCAACTAGTTTTTTGTTGAAAATATTTTCTATAAAATATAAAATCCTGAATGATATTATTTTTGCAAAACTGTTTTTATAATTTACAATTCTCTCGCAGTCTTTTCTAATATATGAATATGAGTATAGCGAGATTAAATATCGTAACGAAGAATTTTCGATCTATTTCTAGAGAGGCAGACTGAATCAAATGAAATAGAACTGAGAATGAAGAAAAATTTTCATGTACAGCTCGAGATATATATCATCTTTCATCCAGATTATTTGTGAAATAATGTTTTTCTTTTATAAGTCGATTGCTTTTGGTTTCGTTTTTCATGTTTTTTTCGAGCAATCTTTGAAAACATATACCGTTTTATATATTTTTCGAGCCTATAGATTGCAATTTCTTAGTTTTGTTGAAAAAAAGTTTTAAAAGTAAATAACGTAAAACCTTTGAATAACGGTAACCTCCGATGTAGGAACACTTTAACGTAAGTTTCACAACATAAATTAAAAATAGGGGCTGGTAACCACAGTTTCTATATAAAAATAATTGCTTTACTTATTCGAAAAACAACTGTCATTCAACAAAGATGAATTTTCAGTGGTGTCAAAAAGCTTTAAGTAACGAAGCGTGCAAAAGTTCCTGCCCGAAGTCAGTTCGGGCAGCATAGTTATGGGGTTAAATTTCAGCACCTGTGAACATACAGGGTGTTTATAAATTCCCGGACCAATTTTGATGTTTAATAACTCATAAAATAATGAAGATAGATAAAAATTAATAACATAAATGGTTATATAAACTCAAAAAGTTTCACTACCCTTGTCAATGAACTTCCACGTGTGCCTTCTTCGTCGCACGGAGAATATCAAGTCGATAGTCAATTTTACGCCAGGCAGCGCCAAACGTGTCGGCATTCATCCAAAGAGGCTATTGTGTTATTAAAAGAAATAAGAATGCATGCATATAAAGTTCAAATTGTTCAAGTTTTGGAACCGGGCGATAGGCCTAGGAGGATGGCCTTTGCAACTTTTGACTAACGCAATACCCTCTGTGGATGCCAACATGCTTGCCACTATCTGACGTGAAATTGACTATTGACTTGATATTCTCCGTGTGACGAAGGGAGCACACGTGGAAGTTCATTGACAAGGGTCATGAAACTTTTGGAGTCTATCTAACCATTTATGTTATTAATTTTAATCCATCTTCATTATTTTTTGAGTTATTAAACATCAAAATGGGTTCGGGTTATTAGCATTAGTATAGTTATATTATTAGTTATTTTTAGTCATTAGTATAAACACCCTGTATAATACTAATATAAAAGATTCTAAAAACTTAATGTAAATCTTCAGAAGAAAATCGTGTCTGAAATAAACGGCAAAGTTCTAACATATTTTCACTCACAATGAAAATTCGTTTTTAATTCAAAGCAAATTTAATTAAACGGAATACATCTGAAACTCAAATATACTATTCAATTAATTCTTACTTCCGACTTCGGAGACTTCTGTCTTTGATATTTTCTCAGGACGAGAAAGTACTCCTCAATGCATATTGTTCATCAAGTTTCCAATAGTTTTTTTTTTTTTTTTTTTTTTTTTTTTGAAAATGTTTTCTAAAAAATAAAAAATCCTGAAAAATAAAATTTTTTGCTAAACTGTATTTCTAAACTGCAATTCTTTTCACAGTCCATTCTAAAGTATAAAAATATGTATAGCGAAATTAAATATCGGAACAAAGAATTTCCGATCTATCTCCACCGAGGCAGACTGAATCAAATGAAATAGAACTGAGAATGAGGAGAATAATTTCATGCACAGCTCAAGATATGTATACATATATATATATCATCTTTCATCCAGAGGAATTGTGAAATATTATTTTTCTTTTATAAGTAAGTTGTGTTGGGTTCTTTTTACTTTATTTTCGAACAATGTTTCATTTTTTTATGAAAATATACACCATTATATTTTCCTTTTTCGAGCCTATGGATACCAGTTTCTTAGTTTTGTTGAAGAAACTTTAAAAATGAATTAAGTAAAACCTCTAAATAACGGTAACCTCCAAAGTACGATCATTATATCGTGCTCTAATGTTAAGAGCCCACAATAGTCACAGAAAAAGTACACAAAAAGACCCGGATGACCATGTAAAGTCTATGGGAGCGTTCTTTTCTAATATCTCGCTCAAATTTTAATATTTTTGCATGATTTTTTTGCACAAGATAGCTGAGGGCAATCCACAACCGGGCTAGTTTTTACTTTTTCGATGTTGGTTATATATTTTTTATATTACGATAATTTCAGTTTCAGAACCGGTTTAAACCGGTTTCGAAAGTTAAAGTATTTTTTTAAAGAAAATCTGAAACAAAAATCGAAAAAGTAAAAACTAGCCCGGTTGTGGATCGTCCTCAGCTATCTTGTGCAAAACAATCATGCAAAAATATTAAAATTGGAGCGAGATATTAGAAAAGAACGCTCCCATAGACTTTACATGGTCATCCGGGTCTTTTTGAGTAATTTTTCTGTGACTATTGTGGGCTCTTAACTGTTATTCGGAGGTTTTATTGCACACTGTAAAAAAAAAATTCAAGAGGTTACTAAAAATTCTTTAGTAAATTTGTATTCCACAGAATTTTTTAGCAACCATTACAAACTTTTTTTTTGCAAGTGAAACAAACATTTCTTTTGTAAACTGAACAAAATAATTTTTTGTATAACTAACTTAAAAATTTTTAGTATGAGCCACCAAGAAAATTTTAGTAATAGCTCCAAAATTATTTTTAATAACCTTTACGTGCGCCCGAAAGACAGGAGCTTTCTTCGAGCTGCATCCAAACTTCTGAAGCGATAGATTTTCGGCAAAACCTCAATAGATGGCAGCACCAAACACTGCTATTTGCTCTGACAGGATTTTCATAATCCCTTTATTAACGAGTACTTAATTTGGCGTCGTCCGGTATCGAACCCGGGAACTTTCAGCCTGGAGTCCTTTACTATAACCAGTATGCTATCAAGGTCACACCAAGTGAGTTTTAGTAATAGCTATTAAAAATGCAAAACTATTAACTCCCCTCATAGCATGCATGTTCACAGTGACGTCACAATGACGTCACTGTGAGTCACTTTGGTCACATCACATCTGTGACGAAAATGCCACCACTCAGTGACGTCACAATGTGACTAAGATGTGACTTTCTAAAAAAATTTTCACAGTTCGTCACAATGTTAATGTCAAAGTAGTCACAAATGACACACTTTTCGCAAATTGGTCACATTGTGACGTCACAAAGTGGTCACAATGTGACGTCACAAAAAAGCTGTAAATCGGCCATAACGACTTCACATTTTAGTCACTGTGACTTCGCATCGACGTCACGTGACGTCACATCGACAATCGATGGTCACAAAGTCACAATGTGACTTCACAACGACGTTGCAGTGACGTCACCATGTCTTACGGGGTCTTATCCATTGCTAACTTTTTTCTAGTAATTCTTACAGATTTTCTAGTAACCGACTAAGGTTACTAAAAAATTTTTAGTAATTACAAGGATCACTAAAGTTTTTTTTAGGAGATCGACCCTTTTTTTTTACAGTGCATACAATTAACAAAGTTAAATTTGACTGACGTACGCTGCCAATTCATGAAACACTTTTGATGAAACACAAAATGAATATAAAAATTAATGCTTCTAACTAAAATCTTTTTCGATTGTCTTGTGCATGTGTCGTGCAGGAGAAAGATTGTGGAAAAGTGTTGTTATAAATTGCATACTTTTTTCAGAAATGCAGTTATATATATACAGGGTGTTTATAAAGTCTCGGACCGATTTGGATGTTTAATAACTCATAAAATAATAAAGATAGATTAAAATTAATAGCATAAATGGTTAGATAGACTCAAAAAGTTCCATGACCCTTGTCAATGAATTCCCACGTCTGACCGTTTTCTGTGCTTGTACTATCGATTTTGTTTTTAAGAACCACCATACAATCTGTGCTTTCTCTTGTGGTGTATGCACTCTCCTTAACAGCCGCTCGAATAAAACATCACATACAAAAGTAAAATAGAACAAAAACATCAAAACTAAACATAACATTGCAGTAGTTGCCAAAAACAAAAGAGAGAAAAATGCAATTAATAAGCAGACGATATTTAGAAAAGTACAGATATTTAGACTGGAAAATGAAATTATCTGAAATTAACCACACGCGCAGACGATATTTACAAAAATAAAGATAATCAAAGCTGAAAAGGAATATATTCCATCAATAAATGCCATAAGTTTGTTTATATCTTCATTATTTTATGAGTTATTAAACATCAAAATGGGTCCGGGACTTTAGAAACACCCTGTATATTGGAAAAATTAGTCAACTCACTCAATAATATCCTGCAATTATTTTTCTATAAAGCAAACTGTCTTCTATTTCCTGTTTGACTGCGTAATTTTTAAGGCACCTTGACGAATGTGTTTTGAAAGTGTTTTACATGTTTTATTTTATAGTGATAAAATTTGTGTAATGTTTACAATGTGTTATTAATTTGGTGACAAAGTGTTGTATAGTATAACACTATTGTAAGGAAATATTTTCACCAACACTATTTACAACAGTACTTTAACACAAATAACTACGCTATTTTTGGAACATATTCCGAGATAGCAACACTTTTGCAAGCGATTAAAAAAACAAATTTCTGGGTAGCAACAGTTTAGCAATATATTAAGAACACAATATCTGATCGTAACACTAAAAACGTTCTGTATATGAAATTTTCTAATTCACAACGCATTAATGTGATGTGAATTTTGTGACAAAAAAGTATTCTAAAATGTTCTTTTTTTTGTGCGCGCGCGTGTGTGTATGAGTTGAGGATTTGCAGAGTTATCATTCTGTTCAAAATTTGTTTTAGGTACAGGTAATAAAAACAAGTTGGAAATTGCACGTGAAGCGTAGCAAATAAGGTGCGTTCGTACGATAATGAAGTTTTAAAAATATCATTCTCATATATCAATCTCATAAAATTGTAAATAGTTAATTACAATTAAAATGCGCAACAAACAATGTTCTCTATATACTCATTATGTAATAGAATACTTTTGTGTGGACTTGTAAATCAATAACAGAAGTTCTTTGCACCACAGATTATGCAAAATCTATATTATAATATGTACTTTATAACGCATATCAATATTATTATGTTCGAATGAGTGTAATTATATTAAAATGCATTTGAAACTCTTTTTTTCATTGTACTCTTGATTGTCCCTGCAGTTGATCTATGCATCCTATTTTCAAAAAAATTAAAATGACTTGACAAAATTATGTAATAAGTATGTGATTTAAATTTCAAACGATTAAAATGCATTTGCAACATTTTCCCCCATTGACCGTAATGTAAAGGAATACTTTTAATCGTCCCTGTAATTGATCTATCCATCCGATTCTAATAAAATTTGAAATGATTCAACAAAATTATGTAATAATTATGTATTTTAAATTTCAAAAGATTCGGTTGGGTAGTTTTTGCGTTGTTATATACGCACAGAGAGACATACGGACAGAGAGACAGACATACGGACAGACAGATGGACAGACGGACGGATTGAACGACAAGTATAGGTGCTACGTATTTACATAATTACGAACGCATCTAAAGAATTGCCGTATTTATTTAGAGCATTCTTGATATTGTGTAATTGAAATTAATTTTTTTTAAAAGTTTTACCGTCAAAATAAAATTTTTGCAAGACACATTGGAGTCGAAAGGGTTAGATAGAAATTTCAAATTTTCAAGACCAGTGAATGCATAATATTAACCCTTTGCCTACCGACGGTACTTATAAGTACCATTGTGGAAAATTTAATAAAAAATTTATTTAATCAGTCTGTTAATAAAAGTTCTTTTTCTTACCCCACAATATACTTTACTCGATCTAATTGGGATGGAAGAGAAAAACAGTCGAAGTTAAATATTACTTACCCATCATACGTAGTATAGGGTAAGTCTTGCAATCGTTTTGAAAATCGAAAATTTTTTTTGACGGATTTACACGTTTTAGATAGTGGAGATTCCGAAAAACATATTTTTAGAAAAAAAATTTTGCCGTCCGTCAGTCTGTCTGTCTGTCAGTCTGTCTGTCTGTCTGTCTGTAAACGCTCTATCTCCCGAACAAATTGAGATAGAGACTTGAAATTTTGTATGTAATTAGTATGTAAGAATGGGACGAACCCTATTTTATATCAGCAACCTCGATTATCCGGAACTATTTTTTTCGGACTCTCGAAAAATTCGTTCTGATGAAAGGTATATAAAAATTTTCGAATTTTTTTTGTTCTAAGGAATGGACGTAAAAGGCAATAAAATAACAAATATTTTGCATATAGAACGAAGTCGATCGGATTATTAGTTGCCGAGATATTTGTAATCTTGTTTTCCACATTCTTCGATTTTTTATGACCCTGTATTTCATTCAAATTTCAATTCAGAAGTATATTTTAATTGGAAATGAGACGCTTAATCCGACGCAGTTAATTGTTAGTTAATAGAATTATTATTTTTGGAGTTATAAGGATGTTTCTTTTACGCAGCTCGGTACTACTTGAGTAGTTTGGCGTTTTATATAATTTGTCGAAATTGGTACATCAGCAGTTCGTTAATATAGCATTACTATGTATATTAACAATATTTAAGTGTTGTTTATGAATTGCAATGCATTGTATAAATAGTTTCACATGTTTTATTTTCATATACATATCCATGATGGGTAAGTATTACGGTGGCCCCCAACGACTAGTTTTTAAAAAGAGGTAATTTTCTTAATCATTTTCATAGGTATATCATTTCTTCCTTTGAAAAAAAAAAGTTTCATGAAATATTTTCGACAGTAAAATCCCTTCCATTCACAGAGAGGATCATAATACATTTAAATACATTGCTTTTATAAGAATTGTAATATTTGCATAAAAGTATTTTTGGTTAATTAATTTGATAATTTTTTTAAATATTTTAGAAAAACTATAAATATCGATATATTTAATCAGATTTAATGAAAAAAAACACTTCTAAATTTTATATTGTTATTGTTTAAAAATTCCAGTATATCTTCAGATATTAAAGAAGACAATTATTGTTTTGAAGCCAGTTCTTGATAAATAACTTGGTAGGTAAAGGGTTAATATAAAAGATTCTAAACAATTTAATGTACATCTTCAAAAGAAAATCATGTCTGAAAGAAACTACAAAATTCAAACATCCTTTCATTGTTTAGGATAAAAATTCGTCTTTAAAGCAACGTAAATTTAATTAAATGGAATAGATTTGAAACAAAAATATGCTGTTCAATTAATTTTTACTTCCGACTTCCGAGACTTCTGTCTTTGATATTTTTACAGGAAGAGAAAATACCTCTCAATGGGTATTTGTAATTAAAATTTCCGTTAGCTTTTTTCCATTGAGAATGCTATTTTTAAAAATATAAAATCCTGAATGATATTATTTTCGCAAAACTGTTTTTATAATTTACAATTCTATCGCTGTCTTTTCTAAAATTGAAAATATGTATAGCGAGATTAAATATCGCAAGGAAGAATTTTCGATCTATTTCTAGAGAGACAGACTGAATCAAATGAACTGAGAATGAGGAGAAGAATTTCATGTACAGCTCGAGAGATATACATCATCTTTCATCCAGATGATTTGTGAAATGATGATTTTCTTTTATAAGTAAATTCCTTTTCGGTTCGTTTTTAGGTGCGTTCGTAATTATGTAAATACGTAGCACCTATTGTTGTCGCTCAGTCCGTCCGTCTGTCTGTCCGTCTGTCTGTCTGTCTGTCCGTCCGCATATAACAACGCAAAAACTACCCAACCGAATCGTTTGAAATTTAAAATACATAATTATAACATAATTTTGTCGAGTCATTTCAAATTTTATGAAAATCGGATGGATAGATCAATTGCAGGGACAATCAAAAGGATTCCGTTAAATTACGGTCAATGGGGAAAAAAGTTTCAAATGCATTTTAATCGTTTGAAATTTAAAACATATAATTATTGCGTAATTTTGTCGAGTCATTTCAAATGTTATGAATATCGGATGCATAGACCAATTACAGGGACAATCAAAAGGATTCCGTTACATTAGGGTCAATGGGGAAAAAAATTTCAAATGCATTTTAATCGTTTGAAATTTAAAACATATAATTATTACGTAATTTTATCGAGTCATTTCAAATGTTATGAAAGTCGGATGCATAGATCATTTACAGGGGCACTCAAAGGTATTCCATTACATTACGGTCAATGGGAAAAAATATTGAAATGCATTTTTATGATGTCACACTAATTCGAACATAATAGAATTGGCATGAATCTATGAAATATATACTAAAATATACATTCTGTACAATCTGTGACGCAAAGAATTTTTATTATTAAATTACAGGGCCACACAAAAGTATTCCACTACATAATGCTATACGGGGAAACATTCATTGTTTGGGGCATGTTTTAATTATATTCAACTATTTCACATTTTATGAATAAGATATACGTTGCTGAGGTGTAATAAAAATTACTTTCTGCATATTTATAGAAACACAAAGATTTCGACCACTATACTGTATCCGAAGTACGCTCTACTATATCAGCAAGATCTGAATATTTTTAAAACTTCGTTATCGTACGAACGCACCTCATTTGCTATGTTCACGTGCAATTTCCAACTTGTTCATTTTTTTTTCATGTTTTTTATGTTTTAAACTCCTGAATGATTTTATTTTCTCAGAACTGTTATTCTAAACTGCAATTCTTTTCATAGTCCATTCTAAAGTATAAAAATATATATAATGAGATTAAATTTAGGAAAAATGAATTTCCGATGCATCTTTAGTGAGTCGGACTGAATGAAATGAAATAGAACAGAAAATAAAGGGGAATTTCATGTACAGCTGAAGATATATATCATCTCTCATCCAGAATAATTTTAGAATAACGTTCTCTTTTATACGTAGTTTGTTTTGTGTTCGTTTTACTTTATTTTCGAAAAATTCTTTGAAAATGTATACTGTTATATTTTCTTTATTTCGAGCTTATAGATACCAATTTCTTATTTTAATTAAAAGAAACAAACATTAAAAATAAATTAAGTAAAACCGCTGAATAACAGTATTCTCCGAAGTACGATCGCCATGCTCTTAATGCTGACCGTTACTCAGCAGTTTTATTGTATACATTTAACCATACAAAATCATATGTTAAATTTGACTAGACTTACACTGTAAAAAAAAATTCAAGAGGTTACTAAAAATTTTTTAGTAAATTTGTAATCCACAGAATTTTTAAGTAACCATTACAAACTTTTTTTTTGCAAGTGAAACAAGCATTTCTTTTGTAAACTGAACAAAAGAATTTTTTGTATAACTAACTTAAAAATTTTTAGTATGAGCCACCAAGCAAATTTTAGTAATAGCTCCAAATTTATTTTTAATAACTATTACGTGCGCCCGAAGGGCAGAAGCTTCCTTCGAGCTGCATCCAGACTTCTGAAGCGGAAGATTTTCGGCAAAACCGCAAAAGATGGCAGCACCAAACATTGCTATTTCCTCCGATAGGATTTTCATAATCCCTTTATTAACGAGTACTTACACTACATACATTCGGGCGTAGGCCAGGATCGAACTCGGGACCTTTTAGTCTGGTGTCCGTTACTATAACCACTATGCTATCGAGGCCACCCCAAGTGAGTTTTAGTAATAGCTATTAAAAATATAAAACTATTAAGTCTATTCGTTGCTAACTTTTTTCTAGTAATTCTTACAGATTTTCTAGTAACCGACTAAGATTACTAAACATTTTTTAGTAATTACAAGGATTACTAAAGTTTTTTTAGTAGATCGACCTTTTTTTTTTTACAGTGTACGCTGGCAATTTGTGAAACACTTTTGAAACGCTAACTGTATTTAATAATTAACACTTCTATCGAAAATTGTTTCTGATTATCCTCCTCAGTCCTGATGTCTCGTGGAGGCGATACTAACCCCCCCCCCTCTTAAATTAATTTTATTTATTCTACACTGTAAAAAAGATTTAAGAGGTTACTAAAAATTTTTAGTAAATTTGTATTCCACAGAATTTCTTTGTAACCATTACAAACTTTTTTTTCAAGTGAAAAAAACATTTCTTTTGTAAACTGAACAAAATAATTTTTTGTATAACTAACTTAAATTTTTTTAGTATGAGCTAACAATCAAATTTTAGGAATAGCTCCAAAAATATTTTTAATAACTATTACGTGCGCCCGAAGTCAGGAGCTTCCTTCGAGCTGCATCCAGTGGGTAAGAAGACGGACAAATATTTTCGACAAAGCCGCAATAGATGGCAGAACCAAACATTGCTACCAGCTCCGACAGGATTTTCATAATCCCTTTATTTAAGGAGTACTTACACTATATACATTCGGTGCGTATCTGGCGACGTCTAGCATTGAACCCGGGACCTTTTAGCCTGGAGTTCGGTGCTATGACCACTAGGCTATCACGGCTACATCAAGTGAGTTTTAGTAAAGCTATTAAAAATATAAACTATTGACTCTATTCGTTGCTAGCTTTTTTCTAGTAATTCTTACATATTTTCTTGTAACCGAGTAAGATTACTAAAATTTTTTTAGTAATTTCAAGGATTACTAAAATTTTTTAGTAGATCGACCCGCCTTTTTTTACAGTGTAGAATTGTTAAAATTACATCTAGACTTTTTAAATGGATCAGTGCATGTTAGAAGCCACGATATACAAACTAATGCATGTTTGAAGATGTTTTATAATAATTTTAGAGTAGTTTTTGTAGTGCTACTTCAAATTCGTTTCAGGACTGAGGAGGATAACTTGTGAATGTGTTGTGCCTGGAATAAGATTGTGTAAAAATTTTGCTAAAAAATACGCAACATTCCAGAAATGCAGTTTTTTTTCTTCAATGAATATCTTTTTACTAATTTGTAATAGTAAATAACTTCCAACCAGTCGGGTGCATTGTGGGACGTATTACTTAGCTTTTGAGCATGTCCCATACCAGAAACTGGTTGGTTGTTTTTGCTTTTTCATTAAATTATGCACCCCTGAAGAGTAGTTTAATGAAAAAGACTTCTAATGTCCATTTATCCATATATTTTTATTATTATTATTTTGGTAATCTGCCTTCTATTTCAATTCAAACTTCAACTTTTTTCAATAATATCATTGTAAAAATACTGGTTTCATTGGTTTATTGAATGGTATTGTCTGAATTACTTTGGATGTATTTATAAAAGTATTGATATATTGATATATATATACATATACATATATATAGGAAAAATTAGTTAACTCTGTCAGCAGTCTGCTGCAAGGTTTTTATTTATTTATTTATTTATTTTTTTGATAAAGCAAACTGTTTTCCATTTCCTGTTTGACATTGTGTAATTTTTAAGGCACTATGTCGAAAGTGTTTTGCATTTGTTGTTTTATACTGATCTAAATTATGTGGTGTCTACAATGTGTTGTTAGTTTGGTGACAAAGTGCTGTACAACACAACACTATTGCAAGCACATGTTTTCACAAACGCTATTTACAACACTACTTCAAAACAATTAACAAAGCTATACTTAGAAGATATGTCTAGATAGCAACACTTTTGCAAGAGATAAAAACACATTCCTGGATAGCAAAACTTTAGAAAAATATTAAGAACACAATATCATAAAACTAAAAAAACTTTTTATATGCAGTTTGCTAATTCACAAAGAATTAACGTGTTGTAAAGTTAGTGACAAAAAGTTTTTTTTTTTCTTTGCAAAGGACTTAAAAAACATTTCTCAATGCCAACTCTTTAGCAACGTAATAAGAACGCAATACTATAACACTAAAAGCGTTTTGTATGTGAAGTTTTATAATTCACAACTTATATAATGTTGTGCATTTTGTGACAAAAAGTATTCGAATTATTTTTTGTCTCTGTGTGTGTATGGGTTAAGAATTGTTGCAGTGTGATCTTTCTGTGCAAAATTTATTTTGGGTACCAGTAATTAACAAAACAAAATATGACGTATTTAATTAAAGCATTTTTGATATTGTGTAATTGAAATTAGCTTTTTTTTTTTTTTTTGAAAAAGTGGTGGCGACCAAATTAATTTGTTTCCAAGACACATTGAAGTCGAAAGGGTTAGATAGAAATTTTAACTTATAAAGACATGTGCATGCATAGTACTAATATGAAATAGTCTAAACAATTCAATGTAAATATTCACAAGGAAATCATGTCTGAATTAACACTTACATGACTATAATTTTTTTTCTAAGAATAAATATTAGTATGTAATTGTTTTAGTTTATTTCGATGCAAAATAAAAAAATCTTAAGAAAATTGACAATTTGCAGGTTTCCGGAATTTTAATGGGAAATATTTTTCTCAATGGACTTTAAAAGTAACACAAATTACAAATAGGTTTAATATGCTTAGTATTTTATTTATTATAAAAAAATGTTAATTAAAATAATACAAAATTATGAAATAATATTACTATACAAAAATATATATGTAAATATATTATGTGAAGCAATTTCTTTAGTTATATAGCAAAGGACAATGTACATAGTACATATAAGAGTCAAATTTTCTGTATGGTGTTTAGCACAATTTTGACATCTTTTTCGTAATTGTTGTCGGCATACGTTTTATTTTGATAATCTATATAAAAAATTTATGATATGTTAGAATTAAAAATGACAAACTCCAATTTTAAAACAGGGAAAATGTTTCTCTTAGTCGTGAAACTAAGGAAAGGACTATACTAGAAAATTCAAACAAGTTTTCATTCTTTAAAATGAAAATTTGCCTTTAAATCACAAGAAACTTAATTAGTCGGCATACATTTAAAAGAGAAATATACTATTCAATTCATTCTTATTTCCAATTTTTGAGATTTCCACAGGAAGAGAAAATACTCATCAATAGATATTTTTAATTAAAATTTCCATTACCAATTTTCCTTTCAAAATGTTTTCTAAAGATATAAATTCCTGAATGAAGTTATTTTCGCAAAATTGTATTTCTAAATTCAATTATTTTTACAGTCTTTTCTAATATATAAAAATACATATGGCGAGATTAAATACCGGAGTGAAGAATTTTCGATCTATCTCTAGTAAGTCAGAATGAATCAAATAAAATATAACTGAGAATGAAGGAGAATTTCATGTACAGGTTCAAGGTACATATCACCTTTCATCCAGGGGATTTGTGAAATAATGTTTTTATTTTATAAGTGAATTATTTTGGGTTCGATTTTCTCTGTTTTCGAGTAATGTTTCATTTTTTTGGAAATATATACCTTTATATATATATATATATATTTCGAGCCTACAGATATCAATTTCTTAGTTTTGTTGAAAAAAACTTTAAAAATAAATTACATAAAACCTCTGAAAAACAGTAACCTCCGAAGTACGGTCACTTTGGCGTGCTTCTAATTCTGGTCGTTATGCAGAGGTTTTATTGTATACATTTAACCATATGTACTCTTATGTTAGATCAGACTAGACATACGCTAGCAATTCGTGAAAAACTTTTGTAACATTAACTGTACATAATAATTAACACTTCTAACAAAAGTCGCTGTTGATTTTCTTGTTCCAGAAAAATATTGTGCATAAAATTATTGTTAAAAATTACATACTTTTTGCCAGAAAATCAGTGGTTCATATATATTGATAAAATCAGTTAACTGAATCAGTGATCTCTAACAATTTTTCCTATAATGCAAACTGTCTATTTCCATTTTGGAATTGTGTAAATTTTACTTCACTACACTGTAAAAAAATCTGTAAATTTACTAAGAGTTTTCTGGTAAACTGGAATTCCTAGAACAATTTATGTAACGGCAGCAGCAAAAATTCATGTACCAGATACAGAATTGTATTGAAAATAAAAAAATCTGTGAGGTTATCTTAATCCAGTATTATTATAATCTTGTAATAATATTTTAATGTAGCACGTATTCAGTTTTCACTTTGTCAATGATAATTAGACATGTTAACTTTTGAGCGTAATGCCTTTAAAGTAATTAAAAGATTAATAAAAGTATCAGATAAAGAGAAAAAAATTATTTCTTTTGCTTTAGTCTGTCTTTTAGAGATAAATCAATTTTCACAAAAATTTACCTAAAAGAGGTTTATAAAGTTTTTTTTTGGATTACATCATTGGGGTTAAATAGAATTAATGGACAAATTATATGCAGGCAAATGTAATTTTATTAAGTGAAAGTCCTACTAATGTTACTAAAAGTTTTCTAGGAAACTGCGATTCCTTGAACTTTCTATGTAACGACAGCAGCAAAAATTCGTGTAACGGATACAGATTTGCACTGAAAATCAAAAAAACTTGTAATGTTACCAAGAATTATTTAGGAAACTGGGATTCCAAGAATTTTTCATATAACTGCAAATCCAGGTACAGATAAAATTTTAGTAAGATAACTGTAATTATAGTAGACTCGTTTGTAAAGTTACAAATATCTTTAACTTAACAAAAATTAGGTTTGTAGATTCACTCCTTTTCTTGTACAGAGTACTGATAAAAAGCTTGTAACCATACAGATTTCGGCAACTTTACATCTGTAGGATTACAGATTTTTTTTTTCACAGTGCTTATTGAAGTTTTTTAAAATGTTTTAAACATGTATTGTTTTATAGTTATCTAAATTATGTGGTGTTTACAGTGTGCTGTTCATTTGTTGAAAAAGTGTTGTACTGCATAACACTATTGTATGGAAATATTTTCACCGACACTATTTACAATAGTATTTCAAAACAATTAACTATGTTATGTTTAGAACATATTTCTAGATAACAACACTTCTGTAAGAGATCAAAACACATTTCAGAACAACAGAACTTAGCAACGTAATAAGAATACAGTATCAAAACACTAAAAATGTTTTTTATAGGATGTTTCATAATTCGCAACATATTAATGTGTTGCGAATTTAGTGACAAAAAACATTCTAAAATGTGTTTGTGCGTGTGTGTGTGTTGCAGTGTAATCTTTCTGTGTAAAATTTCCTTTACGGCAGTAGTAATAAAGGAAAATAAAATATGCCTTATTTAATTAGAGCACTTTTGATACTGTGTAATTGAAATTAACTTTTTTAAAAAAAAGGGGTGCCTGAAAAATAAAATTTTTGCAAGACACATTGGAATCGAAAACGTTAGAAATTTCAACTTTTCAAGATCTTTGAATGCATGATACTAATATAAAAGATTCGAAACAATTTAGTGTAAAATTATATTTGAAATAAACTACTAAGTTCAAACCTGTTTTCACTTCAGAATGAAAATTTGTTTTTAATTCAAATCAAATTTAATCAAACGTAATAAATCTGAAACAGAAATATACTATTAAATTAATTCTTATTTCCGACTTCCGAGACTTCTGTGTTAGGTATTTCCACACGAAGAGAAATACTCCTCAACGGATATTTTTAATTAAAATTTCCATTAGTTCTTTTCCGTTGAAAATACTTTCTAAAAATATAAAACCCTGAATGATATTTTTTTTCACAAAACTGTATTTCAAAATCGCAATTCTTTCACTGTCTTTTCTAAAATATGAAAATATGGATAGCGAGATTAAATATCGGAACAATGAATTTCCGATCTATCTCCACCGAGGCACACTGAATCAAATAGAACAGAATTGAGAATGAAGAAGGACTTCATGAACAACTCGAGATATATATCATCTTTCAAGCCGAGGATTTGTAAAATAATGTTTTTCTTTTATAAACAAATAGCGAGATTAAATATCGGAACAATGAATTTCCGATCTATCTCCACCGAGGCACACTGAATCAAATAGAACAGAATTGAGAATGAAGAAGGACTTCATGAACAACTCGAGATATATATCATCTTTCAAGCCGAGGATTTGTAAAATAATGTTTTTCTTTTATAAACAAATTGCTTTGGGTTCGTTTTCTTTATTTTCAAGAAATATTTCACTTTCTTTGAAAATATATACTACTATAATTTCTTTATTTCGAGACTAAAGATACCATGTTTTTTTTTTTTGGTTTTTTTTGTTTTTTTTGTAGATTAAAAAAACTTTTAAAATGTATTAAGACAATCAAAATGTAAGCACGTACTTGTTAAAATTTTCTAGTTTATTTAAAAATTCTTAATGATTTCAAATATGTGTCATTATTATATGTAAAAATAAAAGTTTTTCGCCGTACTTCTAAATTAATTAAGGTATCCTGGGGTAATAACGCCCCGTTAAGCTTCTACGAATTTTCACGGCATAGTTTTAGATTGTATTTTTAAAACAAATATAGGATTTGATACAGCAACTCATTGACTATCTATATAACAAAAATAATTTAACATATATGTATTCATAAAATGTAATGGCGTGATTTCTTGACCAATGCTGTTTGGCGTTATTACCCACCTATATGGGTAATAACGCCATGCAAACGAAACTTCAAAATAAGATGGAATAATGGCATGTAGATTGCCCAATTCGAAAAATACAAACTCTGCAGCTCTAGAAATTAACAAATTGCATTCTAATCTATTGAATATGTTCAATATTTTTGTGAAAGTGTAAGAAAAATAAAGGTATAGTGTGTGGGGGGGGAGGCAAAAGCATATCAGATTTTAAGCTACTTTTTGCTTAAAAAGGGCCGTTTAAATAGAATATTGGAAACATATCACGGTTTTAACTGTGTTTATTTGAATCAATATTTAGGATGTAGTTCGGCCACTGTTGGGAATCAACCGGGGTATTAATGCCAAGGATTGGCGTTATTACTCCGGTATACTTATTGCGCAGTACATTTTAAACTACAAATTGTCTCGAGAAGATATCCAAAAATATTCTACAACATTTTGAAAGTGCATGAAATGCTCTACAAATTTATGCAACAAACAAAGTATTTCCGGATAAAAAAAATAGTCTTCACATCATAAAAATGTACATCGCAAATTTTAGATCAAGCTTTAATTTTAGTTGCTTCTAAAAACAATAAGACCTACAAATAGAACAAATTAACTTGAAGCTATTTTTGCGATTTATATGACTCAAAACCCTTCTGCGCAGAACACATGGGTGTCATTTACCAGATTATTTCATAATTATGCATAATATTAGCACATGGCCTTGTTACACCAGAACATCTTATTTCCAAATTCTGGTAATAAACGTTTATTACAAAAGAATCATAGCGTTTCCGAAACGTTTACTTTGGAACATAATTGGGTGACAACAATGAGTTATACATGAAAATAAACAGAAAGTATGCAAGATTGACGTCGATGGTTGCGAATGTAGTCTTTCAATTTCAATTCTTCGTCAGTTAAATTTTTTGGGACTATGGATGAAACTCTGTCTAACTCGGTTCATTGTTTCCTCAATAACTCTTGGTATGCCGGAACATTTGTCTTTACATAAACCACAGGTTTCTTTGAACGGTCGATACCAACACAGAATGCTTTGTTGGGTTGCATTAGTGTGCCTTCCGGAATGCTCTCAGAATAGTTATAAGTGATTTACACTTTAAACGCACAAAGCGGTTTCTGCTGTCTAGTCGTCATTTTGAATATGACGTAACCTTAGCAATCAGACACACATGACACATATGCAGCGCAAAATTGTAGTTAACGCCCTCTCGTTTGAGTTGTCAGTCAAACATATACGTTTCTTAGTTCGTTTCTTACCCTGTATCTAACTCCCCCTTTTTATATTATATTTAATGTCTTATGTATATTCCATACCTTTAATCAACGATTTTTTTATTATACTTTAATCTAAAAAACAATCTTAAATGCAATTATTTTTTAAAGCAAGTGTATTATTAATAATTCTTTTCTCAAAATCCCATTATTTGATTTTACTCTTTTATCTGTTGCTTATTTTTTATTTACCATTTCAAAAATCCTTCGAATACCTACAATTCCCTTCTACAGACATCAGGGAATAATTTGCGCCATTTATTCCTCTGACGGAATATTATAAAGAGAAAGGGAAAAATTTAGATATCATAAGAATTTGGTAATAATCATTTTAGAATTAAGCGGAACAATTTTTATTATTACATATATACCTAGTACGATACAAAAATTTAGAGAATACGGCCATTCTTGACAACGGAAGTAAGTGCCTAATGTAAAACCACTTGAAATGTATTTTCCCAACCCTCTCGTACTAGCTCATGTTAGTTTAACCCATATAATGAGACCGAACCACAGACTCAGCTGTTAACTTCCAAAGTTAGTTACCTTTACCCCGCGACGTAAGAAAGATGGCTTTTCTTGAACAGCGTTGCAGCATTAAATTATGTCAAAGTTTAGATAAGACATGAAGGGGCAAATTTGAAAACGCTAAGAAAGTACGATGAAACTTCTGAGGTGAGAGTCAAGGTTTATGAATGACATCACTGTTTTAAAGAGGGCCGAGAATCCATCGAAGACGATAAGTGCATTCGAGAGGCTTCGCTGAGGTTCTACACTTCTACTTTCTGCTTGGCAACGTACCAGCACATTGATACCAACTGGTAAAATAAATCCCCTTCAAAACTCGGACTAATGTATTTTCACATGGCCCCTTATCAACCTATCAACTGGACATTGCCCAGTCTGACTACCTGCTAGAATCAATGAAAAAACATTTACAGAATGCCGTTTTCAGTCATTAGATGAAGTAAAAACAACATCGCAGGAGGCCTTATGGGAGGTTGTAAAAAATGGCTTTCAGCGGTGCTTTCATAAGTTATACGAACGATGGCAGAAATGTATCGGCCAAGGTGAATACTTTGAAGGTGGATATACTTCAGTGATGTGAACTATTCAAAGTAATGTTTGTTAGAAATTTTCCCAGAACTTTTTAATCATACTACGTATAATAGCGCTAATTGCATTACACGTTCGGAGTGAACTTATCTGGATCTCAATAATCTTTCGTTAAACTCAGCCATTTTATTTTAATTTTAGAGGTTTTTTTTTCAATAAACTGCCTAAGAATAACTTAGGGGCTGTCATAAAATAACTTCACGCTTTTTTCAATAGTTTTTACGCCCCTTTGCCATTTTGCCACAAAGTGTCTCACTCTATCATATTCGACCCCCTCCTTTTTGTTACATGTCACGTTTTATTACATAAAAACACCATTGCAATTCAGAAACAAAGCACGACGCTACACATAGTATTTTAAAAATTGATTTTTAAACTTTCACTATGCGTTTTAATTCATTTGACAGCATAACAATAAAACTGATTCATGTATCTATTTTGCATGAAATAGTATTAACAAGGAAAATCTCCATACGGGCATACTCAGAAAATTCTGAAAAAATTACAGAATGTTCTTCTCATGTGGATATATATGTTTGTAAATTTTTTTTGGCGGGACCCCGATAGAATGTTCGTAAAAAAATAATGAACATTTCATTTTTTGGCGATTTATCATCGGTTGGCGACAAAATAAAATTTCAAAAAATACTTTTTTTATGTCAAATTCTTTTTAAGATAAAAATGTTTCATGTTGAACTTGTTTAAAGAAATATTATTTATATAACGTTAGTTTTGTCAGCTTAAGTTTGTTTTAACAATATTTTAAGTATATTTTTGTCAAAATGTATTGAGAATGAAAATTAACTGTAAAATTTTATGAATTAAAACAAAATTTAAATTAATTAAAATGGTTTTAATATCAAAACTAACTTCAATCTAATTGAGCTCTGTAGATTCAATTTGTTGCTATGGAAACAAAAACGTCTCCAATATTGAAATTCATTACTGCAGCATTTTTCATCTGACCTTTATTTTGTCATACGCTTAAATCTGTGAAAAAATACTTTTCAATATGAAAGTATTTTTTATGTAAGACATTATTTTTAAAGTGATTAAATTAAATAACTGCAGCAAAAGCAACATAAATATGTAATACAAAATACATCTATGTGTCAAACTTTCTCATTGTTCAAATTTAAATTGATTAAATACTCTTTACTCGTATTCTAAAATTTAATTGATGAGAAATTTTCAGGTGCATTAAAATCGTTTGCTTTTGGCGAGGGAAATGCTGCTGGCCAAATCGCGTGGTGCTTTCGTCTTTTCGCGCCAAATACTCGAATGTATTTTATTTTTTTTACTGAGTTTCTTCTGTAATTCCGCCGCTAAATTTGACTGATCCTTTATTACATACATGAATAGTTTAATCTATATTTTTTTCAAAAAATTCTGAGTATGCCCAATATGGAGACCTTCCTTGTAAGATTTACAACAAGAAGCATAATTAATACACAATGGTTATAAAAATATTGATAGGGAAGACCACCGGAAAACACTAGTATTATGGAACTTGACAGTTCAAGGCAGAACCCGTCGAATTTTGACGAGAGAAAATATTTATGAAGGAGCTGTTTCATTGACTTATATTGAACCTACGAAGTTGGTTGCAATAAAAAATGCATCTAATATTGGATTTTCTTAATCGCATACACATTATTTTAACCTAAAGATAAAAAAATAATATGTCTAGGAAATTCAGAAATTAATAAAATTTCGAATTAATAAAATTAAACTTTAATCGTAATGTAAACAGTAAAATATAATAAGGATCTGTTATTATGAAGATGTTATTAATTAAAGCTCTTATGTTTGGTATTGTAAAATGATAAACTGCAAAATTTATTCCACTTTGGCGTAATCATAGAATTTTACCCCCGTGAAATCTAAATCCGACATGTGAAAAGGCAAAGGCTAATGGGAAAATTGCAACATAAAAATACCGCAATCTGCTTTTTTTCGGCTTTTTCCCCTTCGCTTTCAATAGAAATGGAGTTCTTCTGTTGCCAGAACTAGAAAAACAGTATTAAAAACTACAAAAAATTAATATCTAAAAAATAAATTGAGATACAATTTTCAAACAAATTGCATTTAAAAGCACATTTTTTCCCTACACGATGGTGTAAAAATGTTATTAGCAAAAATTGCAAAACCGAAATTTCATTTCAAATTTCAAGGTGCCATTCGCAAAATGACGTGCGCGTTACGCACAGATACGTTTGTCCTTTATCATATAGATATTTGTATATAAATTTTATCATTATTTTATGAACACATTATTTTATGAAGTAGTTTAATTTCAAAATAACTTTAAAATTTAATCTGCAAAGATTTTTAATGGTTTTATTTTAATCAAAATTTATTTTAATCTTTGTACCACTTGCCAAACTCTTGTCACAAACTGTCATAGTTCCTTAACCTCCCCCCCCTCTCTCTCTCTTCAAGCATGGCATCTTTTGTGGACGGCCCCATAAAAGATTCTAAACAATTTAACGTAAATCTTCAAAAGAGAATCATGTCTAAAATAAACTCCAAAGTTCAAATATGTTTTCAATCAGAATCAAAGTTCGCCTTTAATTCAAAGCAAATTTAATTAGTCAGAATTCATCTGATATACTATTCAATTAATTCCGGCTTCCGATTTCCGAGATTTTTATCTTTGATATTTCCGCAGGAAGAGAAATACTGCTCAATGGTTATTTTAAATTAAATTCCCATTAGTTTTTTACCTTTGTATCTATTTTCTAAAAATATAAAATTCTGAATTACATTATTTTTGAAAAACTGTATTTCTAAACTGAAATTCTTTTCACAGTCCTTTCTAAAGTATAAAAATATTGTACTACTCTGTAATCCCGTCCACCGATTTCGCCAAATTATACAAATCGCCAAAGCCAAATTATACATATTGACGTAATTTTTATTTTAAATAATAAAAAAAAACAAATAATTAGTAGAATATTAATAAAAATACAAATAAGAAGTCGAAATAAAAATCACTTAATGACGTTTTAAACACGTGAATCTTGTTTAATGTCATTGGATTCGACATTCACGATCATCCATTATTGGCATTTAATCTTATAGTTTGGCGATAATTTTTTGGTCGACGGGATAACCTACAAGTACTTTTTTAAGAAACTGTATTTCTAAAATGCAATTCTTTTCATAGTCCATTCGAAAGTATAAAAATATGGTACTACTCTGTTATTCCGTGGACCGATTTCGAAACTAAGCTCGAAAGGATGAGGTACCGGAGCAAATAATTTTTGATCTATCTCTAGCGAGGTAGACTGAATCAAGTAAAATCGAACTGAGAATGAAGAAAAATGTCATGTACAGCTAAAGATATATATCATCTTTCATCCAGTGGATTTGTGGAATAATGTTTTTCTTTTATAAGTCGAATTGCTTTTGGGTTCGCTTTGTTTATTTTCAAGGCGTATTTCACTTTCTTTGAAAATATGTACTCTTATGTTTGTTTTGAGCCTATAAGATGTATTTTTTTAGCTTTGTCGGAAAAAACTTAGGGCAATATTAAGGCAATCGATATTGCACAATATTAGGGCAATATTAAGGCAATCGAAATGTAAACATATATGAATTAAATCGCTCTGGTACACTTAAAAAATCATAACAATTTCAAATATGTGTCATTCTTATAGAAATATTATAAATAGAGATTTCTTTTTCTAGGAACGTATATTGGAGCCAGGAACAAATATATGTAGATTGTTCCTGAATTCAAGTGAAAAATTATAAATGAAAAGAGGCGTACACACTGGTGCCAATATTTGAAAAATAATGGGTTGACTCAAAGATATTTTGGTAAAATGATACAACCAGTTTGTTTTTCTTTGAAGGGTGGACAGCTGGTGAAAGATGAAACATTTAAGTCAAGCGATCATGTTTTAAGATAGCTGCAATTTTTCAAAATCAGATTCCCATCCTTTATCTGTATAAAGACAGCAATATTTATTGTAATACAATCGTATCACGAACATGGCTACAAATTGAAACAGCGGGAATTTAAACATTTATACTTCAGGTTTTTTAGGTGTTAGCTGGAGAATTAAAATGCGCGGTCATTGGCAAAATAAATTTTGTTTTTGGGAAAAATGAAAATTAAAATAATAATGAAATAAATAACGAAATAGAACAATGAAAACTGCACTGTAAAAAAAATCTGTAAATGTACTAAAAATTTTCTAGGAAACTGGGATTCCAAGAACTTTTCATGTAATGATAACAGGAAAAATCCACGTAACCGATTCTACAACTTGAGTTTTTGTTGTTACCGTTACAGGTAAAGTTCTTAGAATCCCAGTTTCCTAAATAAAGTATAGTAACTTTACAGATTTTTTTTTTACAGTGTGGGCGCGCAAGCAATAAGAATTATTTTGTGGGCTAGGCGTCACGGACTCATACAAGTTGGCGCCACTGGGGGTATATATGGGGATACACTGGGGATAGGGAGCAAGAGAAGGAAAATTACTATGAAATGAGGGATCGCACGCCAAGTATTTAACAGGAAATGCAGGTTATTTTATCCAAACTGAATTTTAGTTGACGGTAATAACCTTCAGAAAACATAAGTACCTTATAATTTTTTATAGATCTTCCCATCTCTGTTGTAAATATGATAAAACAACAACAAAAGAAATGGCAGATTTTTCTATTATACATGACAATAGTATGCATATGACACCCCACATTTTGGACTACAATTACCAGTTAATGCTGCATCTTCAATTGCTTGAACATGCTGTTTTTCCAGAGCCTTTCGTAATTCTATAACACTTCACAGAAAGCAAAGTATGTATTGGTGAATTTTCTTTATTTTTCTTAAAACCAATCCCTTTAAGCCAAGTTCAGTTAGAATGATACACCCTGTATTTGGTTACTAAAGTCATTTGTATTACATTCTTTGTGTAATAATATTTTTTATTCATCTAGCCAATCATTAGTGTCAATACAGAATGCATAATATGACACGTACTACAATATTTGGAAACACTCTCTCATTTTTTTGCTTCAATTTGGGAACAACGGATTTTGATCATATTCTATTGACAATCACTTTCATAATTTTCAGAGAGAGTTCGATTTAAGCGGTATCGCATCGCAATTTGCGATCCAAATTTAACAAAAATGCGATCCAAGAAATGCATTAAATCGCAATCATGCGATGCATATTTCCCACACCCTTTGTTATGTCATGTACACTTAAAGTTAAAATTTACACGACATACGTTGTGTTTTCACTCTCACCAAGTATTTATTAACAATGGAAGTACAGCGAGACGCCACTGCTGGGCGCAGTTTTCACAATAGACACATGATTTGTTCCCGCCCTGACGATTGATTACTGAATCACCCTTACTCGCTAATTACGGCGTTTGCTCATAAAAGTTTGACGTGTGTGTTGTAGTGGTTCTAAAAGGAACACTCACTGTTACGATCCTTTTACTTTATATTGCTTTAAAAAAATGTAAATATTCAAGATTTAAAAGTTACGTTAGCTATTTTTTACTTGCTATACAAAAGTGTCTAACTTCTATTCAAAATTGACTTTGTATAGCAATTACTGCTATACAACTTTCTTTTTCAAAATTAACCCCTGTTTTCAGGCTATGATTTTGAGATTTACGCAGAAGTTGCTCTATACATTTAGTTCTCACAATTTGCAAATGAAAGTCTGATAGCGTGTGCAAGGAAAAATTATTTAGTAAACCTACTTATTTTTCATACAATTTTTATTATTCTTTAATTCTGATTACTGGGTATTATTGTATGGGGTCTGGGTATTATTGTCATATTTTCAGAAAAGGACTTTATTTTATATTAAGAACTTTGCAAAGTATAAACCTAAAACTAGGAAATATTTCGACTTTTTTTATAAAAACCTTAATTTCTCTACTAATTTACATACAATCCACATAAAAATGAACACAGTTTATTACAATGAACCGCGTAATCATAATCTTCAGTTTGAATGATTTTACTCCATTAGTTTTGACAGATTTATCCAAAAGATATTCGTTCTTTTTCAATTTGTTGACGGTCCCCTACGGATTTTCGAGAAAAATGCTTCACAGAAATGTAAGAGCTATGCTATTATGTTTAAGTATAAAAGGGAAAAGGACTTCAAAAACTTTATTTGAAAAATTCAATTTTAAATGTTTTTGGAGCATTTAATATGATTTCTGTACTTAGAGTTTCAAGATAATTCCTTATGTATTTTACTAGGTATCAAATAAAATGTCTAAAATCACAAGTTCCGGTCACCTTTGGCCATATAGTGTATATATTGATATAATTTTAATAACAAAATGCTGTATTATGCTATAATATATAATATAATGAATTGCTATAATACTCTGACAAAGTTCGGTGAATAGTCCTGTAACATTAATGTAGATGAAACATTAGCGAAAGTTACCGTACCTTTTTTCGAAATAGTCATCTCCCATAACTATGCACCACTGATATCTGCTATATATGTCCTGGGAAATTTGCAAGAAGTTTTGTTTTGGGATGGAGTTCAAAAGCTTCGTCACATTTAGTTGGATGTCAGCAAGAAGGTCAAATCTCTTTCAAAGAGAGTTTGAGTCGTGAAAATAGGAATAAGTCTGCAGGATTGAGATCTGGCAAGTATGGTGGATGTTCAATTTGCACAACCCCTCATGAATTTCTTTCGGTGTCTTGCAAAACTTAAAAACAAACTTTAAACTGATCTTTTGTTCGTTCATTTTCCTGTTTTCAGTTAAGAACGAACACACTCAACAAGCACTTAGTAAAGCACGTCATACACACTTTGGGGGAAGATGATCAACACTTGCATCTATGCAGGTGCAGCGTTTTGTTTTCCCAGTGTTGCCAGATTGGTCATTCTGAATTCATTTACCGAACTTTATTGTCAAAGGTAGTATATAGATATAGGTAAATATTTTCTTCCTAAAAATCATAAACACAAAATTATCCTGGAGATATTACGTTAGAAAAGTTGTAAATTCCAAACAAATACAACATTATTTTACGTGCTTTTGCACGTACAAAAAAGAAGTTATACGAAGAAATCATATTAAATGCTCCAAAAACATTTACAATTGAATTTTTCAAATAAAGTTTTTGAAGTCCTTTTCCCTTTTATACACAAATTTTATTTCAACAATAAATGTACATTAAAAAATATTTTTAATGAATCCCATATTATAATGCTTTGTTAATGTATTTCATAAGCTTCAGGTTTAAATATAAACTCGGAAATGAGGCAAATTAATAGAATAGTACAAAATGTTGCTTTTCGTCATATTCATGAAAAAGAATGAGGCAATTTAAAACGCTTTTGAAGATGTATATCTAAAAGAAGGTCGTTTCATCCAAAACTCGAAATAGCAACTCTGAAAGAAAGAAAAATAAAAATGGAAAATAAATACAATTGAAAATGTATAACATAAAAGTCCAATTAAAGTTATATTATACATATTATCGTTGGAATAATAATATTAGTAATAATAATAAAAATATTTACCAATTTCTTTAAGTTATTTGTTTAAATTTGTTATTTTTAATACTTTTAAAGATTTCGTTGAATGCAATACTTTATGCAGGTGAAGTGCCCAGGCAGGGTTTGAACCGGAGAACCCATGGTCAGAAAGCGAGATCTTATGTGCCGAGCAAAAGGCTATCTCAATCGCTTTCTGTGAGAAACTCGTTTTACTCACCGCGCATGATGGCGCCGCCACACTTTATAACACTTACCTTCTTACGGAAAGTATTTAAAAAAATTAAAGTGAAGTAAAATTCATATAAGCACAAATAAAATGTACTAAAATTGCTTGTAGGTGTAGACATATAATACAAAATAATTTAAAATACATTAAAATACATTATAAATACATTAAAAAAATAAAATTTCAATATGTTTCAGCCAAATTTAAAGGACCATATTCTGTGGTAATTTAAATATTGAAAAATTTAACGTCAAAAAGTTATGATAGTTAAATATTTAGTATATAAATTAAATAAAATTAAATACAATACATAGAGTTATAGATATCATGGCATCCGTGGAGTTAGGAAAGTATTGCCTACCTACTATATAAAATCTTGTTCTTTTTTTTTTTTTTTTTTTTTTTTTTTTTAATTGAATAAGTTTTGTTTTCCATTTAACTTATCTTCCATACTACTGTTAAAATACAATTGTCTCTCTTTGATAAGTTATTACGTTACCACTCAACTTATCTTTCATAAAACTCTTAAATTACAATGGTCATTCTTTGATGAGTAATTGGAATAAATGAGGGGAAAACATATTCAACTTTAAATAAAACAATATCTTACCTCGTATGTAGCAATACTTTCCAAACTTCATGGATGTCTTGATATTCATGATTCCATGCATTATATTTATTTTTATTTCATTTATACATGTAACATTTAATTAACATAAACATTTTGTGTTAAATTTTTGTCCATATTAATAATTGACATCCACAGAGTTTATAATGAATGGCTACATAGTACACTGTTAAAAATAAATCTGTGAATTCCAGGTGAAACTACCGGCAGCAATGTAGCCGAACTTTTACCGTTCCGTTAGTAGATTTTCCGTTGTGGGAAATACAAGAAGGGAAAACTCCGGTGTAAGAATCAGTAACTTTCCGTTACAAAGTTTGATTTATAATAGTAATAATTTAATATAATTTTTAAAAATGATTTACCGATTAATCTTCAAAGAATTCGAAATCACCGAGGGATTCTAAGCTGCTAGGTTATTTTACTTAATTGTTATTTTGGATAATTTAGTTCACGCCGTCTTCAGGATCGAACTCGGGATCTTCAGGTTGCGGAACCAAGTCTTACGAACTGAGCCAAAGTTGCTGATGCCAAACGGTACAAAGTATGTCTTTTATGAGTTAGTGGGAAAATCTGTTGTGCTTTTTAAAGATTTCCTTTCAAATATATTCCTTAGAATGTTTGTAAACGGATTATTTTAGACTGATGCATAAAACTTATTATTTTTTTAAATATTTTTTTATTTTTTAAATAGTTTAAATTAAAAAAATCACTGTTTAAAACCATTGTTTTTTTTTTTTAATAAAATTTTTTTTACAAATGTATATATATATATATATAGACATTTTTCTTAAATTGTCGTACACTATTTATTTCTTTCTTTATTTATTTTTCGGCTAATAAATTAAAAGATTTTTAATAACAAAAAAAGATAAAAATAAACAGAAAAAATGTAATTTAAAAGTAATTTTTTATGTTTCATTATTCCATGGCGCCAATGGGACTCGAACCCACAATCTGCGCTCGCAGGCGATTAGCGGTGTGATGCCTTGACCACTCGGCCATAGAACTCCCCCCACAACGGAGTGTCTCCGTTTTTTGTTTTTATTTTCATCCGTTTCGTTATTTTCAGGAAATACGGTGGAATTTTGTGATTTGCAACGGAAAATACCCTTTTGTTGTTAAAAGGGAGTTTTTCTGTGAAATTCAGGAAAAAAATGTTCGTGAATTTCAGAATATTTTTAACAGTGTACATGAAGATTTGTTTGTTAAAATTTTAATTTCTTTATACATTTTCCACTCAAATTATCATTAACACTTCGGAGTCTCTTACACAAATTTTATTTGGGCAGCACCAATTTTTTTAAAAGAAGTTTCCTTCAAGTACACAGTTTCAAAAATGCTCTGATTAAATAAGGCAAAGTTTATTACTTACCCATCATACGTAGTATAGGGTAAGTCTTGCAATCGTTTTGAAAATCGAAAAAAAATTTTGATGGATTTACACGTTTCAGATACTGGAAATTCCGAAAAACATATTCTTTTGAAAAAAAATTTGCCGTCCGTCCGTCTGTCTGTCTGTCTGTAAATGCTCTATCTCCCGAACAAATTGAGATACAGACTTGAAATTTTGTAGGTACTTAGTATGTAAAAATGGCACGAAGCCTATTTAATATCAGTCACCTCGATTATCCGGAACTTATTTTTTGGACTCTTGAAAAATTCATTCTGATGAAAGTTACATAAAAATTTCCGAATTTTTTTATTTTAATGAATGGATGTAAAAGGCAATAAATTAACACAAATTTTGCATAAAGAACGAAGTCGATCGAATCATTAGTTGCCGAGATATATGCAATCCTGTTTTCCGCATTCTTTGATTTTTCATGACCCTGTATTTCAATCAAATTTCAATTCAAAGATATATTTTAATTGGAAATGAGACGCTTCATCCGACGCTGTAAATTGTTAGTTAATATGATTATTATTTTTAGAGTTATAAAGATGTTTCTTTTACGCAATCCGGTATTACTTGTGTAATTTGGTGTTTTATATAATTTGTCGAATTTGGCTGATCAGCAATTCATTAATAAAGCATGACTATGTATATTAAAACTATTTAAATTTGCGTTTAAATTTTATTTTGGAATTGCAGTGCATTTTATAAATATTTTACACATGTTCTATTTTCATATTTTATATTATGCATATCCATGATGGGTAAGTATTACGGTGGCCCCCAACGACTAGTTTTCCTTTATTACTAATGACAAATTACTAATGACAATTTTTCAAAGAAAAATTATGTCTCCGCAGCAGAGACAACGGTGCGCCAAGGGTTAATACTACTCTTAAATTACATTGAAACGAAAATACTATATTTAGTCAAAAGCTCATTTCCGAATTAAATGGTCTGATCAACTACTTGAAGGGTATCAGCTAATGGTCGAATCACTCTACTTTCAAATAGTTGTTTGATCCCGTAAATGAAAATATTTGCGCATTCTTTAGTTCTGAATTGCAGCGATAGTATTAAATATATAAATATTGTAAAATCTCGATTAAATAAAAAAAAGGAAAACAATAAATATTAAGAAAATATACCGTAAAATATAAAAACACTCAGATTATATCAACTGCAATAAACTAAGAGGTTAAAAAAACATAACATTACAATTAATGGGAATGACTTGTCGAAATGCAAATCGTATTAATTGGTTCGTAAAAGTATAATCACTGAAAAGATGTTTTTAAGCGAATTTTAAAATTTACATTTAACTGAAATTTTCTTGAACCACAGTAGATTCTAGATATCTCGATTCTCTACGCAAAAGAAAAAGGATTCGAGATATGGAGGTTTCGAATTATCGAGGTTTTCACAAAGTTTAAAAAAAATCTAATCTCACAAACTGTTTTTTTTCTGTAAGAAGTAAGATTCATCAAAAACTACTCATAATCTACTAATAATTAACAAATTACATTTCCCAAAATTTTAAAAATTTAAGAATTGTCTTACAGATATATTCGTTTTGATTAAATAAAATCCAATTCATCATTAGCAAATACATTTAGTTGTTTTGAAAGAAAATGATTCCTTAATTGAAGTCTGCTCTCTCACAAAATCTTTTTGCAATCGCACAGTTTTCTTTAAATAGCAATTGTACAAAATGCTTCAGTTCTAATACTTTTGTTTGATTCCAGAAACCTCCGCAGCAAGTCAACTGTTTTCAAGACTTCTTTCACAGTATTTTTTTATGCTCTTGTTCTTGTAAGTCTTTTTTATAAGAAATTTGTGCTTTAATAATCGAAACAATCTTTTCATCTGTTATAGTGCCGTCATAGTTTCATCATATCAAGCTATCTGCATTAAAAAGTTCTTTAAAGGAAATTTCAGAGTGGCAGATATTTTATTTCAATTCCCACTGTTCGGAAAGCGAAATTCTAAAATGGAGGGCGAAAAACACAGGTGAAATCTAGCCTCCTCATTGGTCATGTTGTAAGGTCATCGCCCACTTGCTTCTCCATTTGAAACGGGGTAAGGGAATAAGTAATTTTGAATGGGCAACGTAGAATAAATAAAATAACTTATTCTACAACATAACACAAAAGTGTTCTTGTAATATTTTTTTTTGTTTTGTTCATTCTTATTTGTTAGTGTTTATTCTTCTGTTTATTCTTTTTGACCATTTTTTATTAGCACTTTCCAACAAAGTTGAAAAGTACGTATGCATTCTGTTTGTCTGGCCAATGAAAGTGGCCAATGAAAGTCTGGCCAATTGAAAATGAAGCTTTTACTATCATTAATTTAATTACTGGGAGAGTCAAAAGTTTTCCATTACATTACGGCCTACGGGGAAAAATCGTTTCAAAGTAATTTTAAAGATGTTACACCCTGTCAAACATGTTAAAATATATATGCATTAACAAGGTGGACTGAAATATATATTTTACAAAATATGCGGTGTAAATATAGCTATAATTCATTTACAGGAACACACAAAATAATTCCATTACATATTGGTGAAGAGGAGAAATTGTGTGAGACATATTTCAAATATATTAAAATGTTTCATGTATAATAAAATTGATATATATCATTGAGGCTTAATATAAATTATACGATATTGTCTTGCATAAAATGAAGTACATCGCATTTACAGGGACACTCAAAAGATTTCAAAAAGTAAATTCTTTCCGAAGTACTGTATATGTACCTGATGACGACTGATAAATGTATGAAATGTATTTTAATTATGACATGTGCATTTAAGTGTCACTAAATATATGCAAATTAGGGTGTATAAATGCTATAGTTTATATACAAGGCTACCCAAAGAGTTCTCCAATGTCAGTGAATATGAACATAAATTACTTAAAGGTGGTTCTTAAATAAGTTATGCATTTTTACGCTGAACTGCATACAATTTACTAAGAAATGTTTGCAGAATATGGATAAAATGATATACAGGGCCACGCAAAATATTGGGTGCATGGACACCTATAAATGATAATTTCTGAAAATATGATTTCAGTTGTTTTAAGAGTGTTTTAGTTTAAAATAGATTAATAATAGTTTAGTTTAAAAAAGCTTAATACTGGCGTGTAATAAAGATACAAAGTTAACTACAGGGCTAAACAAAAGTGTTCAAGTATGTTTCCATCTGTTAGTATAAATTGCTGAAAACGAAACTTCAAGCTACTAAGCGCTTTCTTCCTAAACTAAATTTTCCCATTATATAGAATGCATATCAACGAACTGATCAAATACACGGCTGTTTAAAAGTATTGGAATACATATTTGGCTATAAACCCTTATTTCCATAAATAACAAAGTTTTGTTAAAAATTTCATGAAGTGTTGGAAAGTGCTTCATAATCTATGCTCAACGCGTGATTTTTCTTACTTGTTTAAATTTGTTTCAAAATTGCTTTTTAACAAAAATTACTTTTTGTTAAATAAAACTTTTTGGATTTTTTTTAGCATTCTAAGATAATTATTAATTTTTTCTAGAGCAATGTGCAAACTTTTCTCTTTTTTTTTTGGATTTTAATTGTAATATAAGACACCCAATCCAAAGTTGCGGGTGTGACATTTACACAAATTAAATTAGTCACCAGTAAAAATATTTTTGAGCATTGATTTCAATTTGTATGAATTTCAATGTAGAACACTTACAGATACATTTATCCAAATCTGAAAATTGTCCGATGTATCTTTTATTTATTAAAAAAATAATTTCTACCTGTTGTGGTTGTGACATGAAAAGGACATGCATTTTCATCTTTCATTGCAAAAACACAAAACTCTGTGAGTTATGACAACTGAGTGAACTGATTTTTTTAAATATTAGACAGTAATACTTAAATAATTATTTTATTAAAAAATTAAGTTACTTGCTTAATTCTTGCTTTTGTAGAAAATATTTAAAATTTTCGTTGAGGGTGTGACTTGTATAGCCAATAAAATAATGACATACACAAATATTTTTCAACGCAGATTTTTTTTTAATAAAAGAATTAATCAATATTACAATTATAATATCTAGGCAGAAACATATCAAACAAATTTCATTTCCAATCTTGAATTTATAATTTCTAGTGATGGTAGCATTTTTTACAAAAATGCTCTTTTTTTTCCTAGGATAGATCTGACTGACTGGACCAAATATACACGTTTTCTTAAAAAATTTTCAAACATTCAAATTCTATATCGTCACCATTTATTTGTCTTATTTATCCATCAAAGTTTTCACTTTTTTAATGTCGAGAACAAAACAACTTCTACAACATCTCCAACTGCACATTCATCGTTGGATATTATATCCTTGTCAAAGTATGGATACATCTGACTGACAGAACCAAATATGCACATTTTCTTAATTTTTTTTCAGATACTCTTATCCTATATCATCCCTATTCATTTATCTTATTTGTCCGTCAAAGTTTTCACTTTTTTAAATGTGGAGAATAAAACAACTTCTACAAAATCTCCAACTGCACTCTTATCGTTGGATATTATATTTTTGAAAAAATATGGTAACAAATTCTCTTGTGATCACTTTCTGAAATTATTGCTGCATTAATTGCTCCTACGTCAATAGAAACAATATGATGTAACGATTGAATGTTGAGCTCTGATTGTACTTGGTGCCAGCATGCGTGAAGCATTTTTACAATATCTTCTGAAATTTCACATTCAGCAAAGTTCTTTTTATATTTTTTAGGACTTTTTCTACACATATGTCAAAATTTGAAGCTGAATTTATAGTAGCACAGCATTGCTAGCGTTACCATTTTCTTGGCAACTGCACCAACCCACGTCGACAACTCCTTTACCATGAGATGAAATGCAAAAGGATTGCCATCCTTTACCATGATTTTTTAAATAGTCTCTACTTTTCCCTCCTTGCTTTGTCTCTTTCCTTCTCTTGTTGTAGATATGCTTCATATTTAAAAGGGTTATTCATATTGAAAAGATTCATATTTAAAAGGTTATCATCTTTTTTCGATGATATCGTGATCTTTCTGTACTCTTCATCTTCTGGAAAAGAAAAAATTGAGTAAACTGAATTAATATAGCACTTCAAGTCCAAAAATATATGCTTAACAAATTGTTAATATTTATCCCTTGAAATTTCTAGTCTTAAATAAAGTTAATTATGTTAAATTTTGGTCAATTTCAAACTGACTATATATATTTTATGCTAACTTAATAAACATTTTAACAGTTTCTATTATTCTTCTACTTTTTATTTAATTTGAATAAAAAGAGAAAACAATCTTCCCCTAATATTGCTTTACTTATTTTAAAAAAATTAAAAAAATGTATATTAGATAAATACTATCAAATAACAAAATAAAAAATATATAAAAAGCAAAACAAAATTAACAAATTTAAAGAAAATTGCTAAAATATTGTTTCTTTATTTTCTTTTTTTAATTTCTACAAAAATCTTACCTTTTAAATTAATTTCTTAATCATATATCACTAATAAAATTATTTTCTTGTAGTAAAGCAATAATTTTATCAATCCAACTGAATAAATCAACTGCACACAGTGTCACACGCTCAGATGATGCAAATCTTTATTTATTAACTGGAATTCACTCTATTAAATCAAAGGATATAGTTAAAGCCTACAAGTACATGTTTTCCAGCATATCATTCTTATATAAATTTATATATAATTTGTTCAAATATACATTTGTAATCAATTTTAAAAGACGTTGCAGGTGTGACTTTAATTAAATATCACACCCGCAACAGGGACATGTCACGCCCGCAACGCTCAATAATTATAATTAAAATATTAATTAATTTTTTTGTGTCTGCAATTCAAAGTATCTTAATAAACTACTTTTGAATATAAAATTTCATAACTTTAAATAAAAAATATTTTTCTGTAGAGATATAAATGTAACTTTTTGTTGCGGGTGTGACACAATAATTAAGAGTAATTAAATATGCTTACCTTTTGCAATGAAGATTAGTCAACGCTTTTCTGCAGACAAAAACTTTCAATAATAGCTGTCTGATCATATATATCCAAGTTTGGAGATTTTCAGAATGTTTGTTCAGCTATATGAGACCATGAAATATAAAGATTTTTGCCGCAGTCTATTTTACAAAGTCATAGTGTCACTTTATTAATTAAAATAAGTATGTTGATGACAAAAATTTAATTCTTTTTTGATAAAATATGAAATAATATACTCTTAACAGTTAATATGCAAAATTTCAATCACATTTAAAGAAATTTAAATTTTTAACCTCGTGTCCATTTTTTGTGGATTTGGCGAAGAGGAAAATTTTCATTTTTTATTTTCATTGACTGAAATAGTAATTGCCATTTCAATTAAAATTCTTTACAACCTAAAATCTAAATCTTTTCCTCATATGTTTAAAAAAGTCACCAGAATATCTTTGAGTTAATTTCGATGCTTTATTTTAAATGAAAACAGACAATTGCCTTAAAATCACCGACATGAATTTGACAAAATTCTTCTACTGCTAAGAGATTGCTGCCTGAAAAGGACGCAGCCGCAAGACCAATGAGGTGGTTGGATTTCACCTGACTGTGATTTTCGACCTCCATTTTAGAATTTCGTATTCATATTTCTGTTCTTTTCTTTAGTTGCATGCTTAATGGAATCAACTTACTCTAAATGACTGAAAGTGACATATTCTATAAATCCTCCTTTTATGAAACAAATTCTTATTGTTGTTTTTGTAAAATTTTCCCATTCATAGTCATTTACATTGACAGTAAGATCTTGGTAGGAGTGTTAGAAGGTATAAATTTATTATTATGCGGAAGTATTTTCACAATTTGGGATCTATAACCAATTTCGAAGCTACGGATTATCCCTTCATCGAATGTTTGTAACTTCGAAGAGCTGTTAGACCGAAAAAAAAATAACGGTGATATTTTTTAGAGCTGTAAAATTAAGGTGAATTTTGCAATTGTCACTGAAGAAGATAATGCGGATTTTACTTTTAGCCATTGTTTACAGATTCCTATTAGCCAATCAGCAAAAATTGCAATGGTCAAATATTTGACCTAAACAGAAATAGAAATGACTTAATTTTAGCAAAGCACCTCGGTTTTTTAGATTGTCTTACCACAAGAGGATGTAGCTTTTGTTTACTAAATTGATTTGTTTCCAAAAGCACAGTTACATAAATATACTCTTCTTGACAACATCGGATTTCTTCAACTTCAAATGCTGCAATTTAGTTGGGAAAACAATAGTACAATAATCCAATTTCATCGGCATATCACACATCATCTACTTTATAGTCATTTAAAAAAGAAAGGAATTCTGAAAGCCACTCTACACAGGTAGCTGCATTATCCAATGCACTTTCTCCTCAAAGTTTCCAAAACATGATTTTGTGCCTTTTTTTCGATTTCAAAATTATTTCATTCTTACCTTCCAAATTCCTTATATAAATAAAGGGATTAATGAAAACGAAACCATCATCCACATCAAAACGGTTCTACAGCTGAAAATAGCGAAAAATACAAACTCATGTTGAAAAAATTTCGACCTATCAAAGATTTGGTATAATATATTTCGAGATAACTATAGAAAATACTTAAGAATTTTAGTGGAAATGCAAAGGAAATTTCCTTTTTTTGAGATAAGGATAATTTTTGTGAGGTATTTCTGACATATAACAACATTTTAAACGTTATTTCGCACAATTCCCTGTATTTCCGCACATTAAGATTATGTTAAAATAAATCACTTTATTGCTTCGTTGCACCGTATACTACATCTGGCACACTATAAACACTGTACCTCTCATAACGTGCCGTGATTTTGCCAATAGAATCGCTGTAACTTACTGAGAACACTCCAAATAATGGAATAACACTTAATTTGTCCATGTCAGATGGCTGCATTTAATAAAGAACAAGTTGGAAATTGCACGTGAAGCGTAGCAAATGAGGTGCGTTCGTACGATAACGGAGTTTTAAAAATATCACTCTTCATATATCAATCTCATAAAATTGTAAATAATTACAGTTAAAATGCGCACCAAACAATGTTCTCCCTATACCATAATGCAATGGAATACTTTTGTGTGGCCTTGTAAATCAATAACAAATACTCTTTGCAAGACAGATTATGCAAAATGTATATTATAATATATACTTTATAGATGTATATAAATTTCATTACGTTCGAATGAGTGTAACACCATTAAAATGCATTTGAAACTCTTTCCCCATTAACCGTAATGTAACGGAATACTTTTGATTGTCCCTGTAATTGAACTATCCATCCGAATTTGATAAAATTTGAAATTACTTGACAAAACAATATAATAATTATGTATTTAAAATTTCAAAAGTTTAAAATGCATTTGAAACTTTTTTCCCCGTTTACCGTAATGTAACAGAATCCTTTGGATTATCCCTGTAATTGATCTATGCATCCGATTTTCATAAAATTTGAAAAGACTCGACAAAATTATGTAATAATTTTATATTTTAAAATTCGAACGATTCGGTTGGGTAGTTTTTGTGTTATTATATGCGGACGGACAGACAGACGGACGGACTGAACGACAACAATAGGTGCTACGTATTTACATAATTACGAACGCACCTAAAAAAATAGAATGCTTTCTTCGGAAACGAAAAATTTACTATAAATATTAATATAAAAAATTTGTGGGGTGATAAGCATATAAAATTAATTATTTTAAGACCATTTAATTGCAAAATATAACAATATAATATTTAAAAACCTTACTTTAGCACATTTGACACAAAATACAAAACATCACATTTCAGCTAAAAATTTGAAATTTATATTTTTTACTAATTTTTCCCATTGTTAGACCAATGTATAAATTTTAAATATTTTTTTTCATAAAAATAGAAAACTAGTCGCTGGGGGCCACCGTAATACTTACCCATCATGGATATGTATCATCATATATATTATAAAGCAGAAGTACTGAAACTTCCAAACGAGTGTTTTCAAAAACTATCCGATGGATTTTTTTGCCGATTGTATCATTCGATAGGAAATATTTTTCCGAAGGTTTATGATTCTAATTTACAGGGATAACTCTGATTTTTCGTAGTAAATTTCGTATTTTTCGGTTATTTTTGACAAAAGGGTTGCCAGTAGCTGTTTTTGGCGAAAATTATAATTGCTAAAAGAATTAAAATGGCTATATCTATTAGAAATATTACAAATATCTTGCAAATAATAGCAGAAAATAACTACTGATACTATTAATAATAATAAAAAAGAGAGACCGCTTAAATGAGGCGTAATATTATAAAAATATATTATTATCTTGAAAATGAAAAAAAATATTTGTAATGCTTAAAAAATAAATTAACGCGAAATATAACAATTGGTTCAACTTTTGGCGACTTATCCCTGGTATTAGAATAAAAACATGAATTTCAGAAATTGATTAAATGAATTTTGAATGATAGTTATTTCCCTTTTTATTACTTTCTTTCTCTTTTTTATCGACTTTCCGTATAATATAACTTACAGCAGAAAAAAGCAGATCTGATTGTAAAAGATACTGTGAGTTGTGAGTTACTAATCGTTTCTATACCATTTTCATCTTGCTTTTGTCGCCAAAGAATGTGTTTTTAAGCCGAAAATGCACTACTGACTTAATGCCTGACTTAGGTTCTTAATGGTCGCAATAATGTTGTTGTTGTTTTTTCAAGTGAAGATAATTTTTAGAGCATATTTTAATATTCAATCGTAAATTATATAGATATGAGTATAACTCTTTTATTTCTTTTTGCAAATGTTTTCATTGTTAATTTAATTTTTCTTGCGCCATTTCGTCAATTTCACTTACAGGAAAAATTTCAGTTTTAAAATTTAAAAACTGAAGAAGGAAAGATTACCCCATCGATTAAAAATCTACCCCCAAGTTCCAAGATTAAATGTCAATAATGGACGATCGTAAATGTCACAATCACTTGACATTAAGCATAATATATATACTAATTATGTCATCAAGTGATTTTTGATTCGACATTTTATTTCTACTTTTATATATGTTCTGCTAATTTGTTTTTCGTTATTTAAATGAAAATTTATGCTAATCTATATAATCTGGCTAATAGTTTGGCGATTTGTATAATTTGACGGTATAACCAAGTAGTGCTGAAGGAAAAATTTTGCAATTCAAAGTAAATTTATGCAATTATCCGTTATTACTACAGATAAATTCAACATTTTGAAATGAAAAATTCCCGCTGAATAAAATTGACAAGTCTTTTTTAATTGACCATTTCCTCTTCAATATTTCTTCAATCAAACTTTCGCTATTCTCTTTCGCGCAGGCTAACAAAAATGTATTTTAAATATTTTATTAGATAAAACGTAAATAACATTTTTCTATCTTAAAAAAAAAAAAAAAAAAAAAAAAAAAAAAAAAAAAAAATTAAATTTAATTCTACCATTATGTGTCTTACAGGACAAAATAGCAGAATTACTTTTAAAAATGGTTTTATCTGTTAATTGTATGTTATTTGTTTATTTGGGTGTTTGAATTTACTTTTGTCATCAAACAATGCGATTTTATACCAAGAAGGCATAAGCCGGAGCGATGTTCCCAATTACTAAATTCTCTCACACTCTTTTAAATGTGTGAGAGCATTTTTAGGATATTTTTTTTATGTTTAATTGTAAATATATTAATAGCAGTTATAGCAAAAAAAAAAAAAAAATGCGTATAATATTTAAATTTTAGTATAAATGTCTTCCTTATCCAAACTGCAAAATAATTTAATTGCAGCTTTTTTAAGTTTTGGCGCAGATGTCATATACGCACCACATTCGCAAGATTGCAACAAAATGGCGGTTTTATGCCACATATGGTAAACCGACTATGGTTGTTTATTTATTAATAAACTATTTATTAACTTTCATTTTGTTTTTTAAAATAATATAAATCATTTTGTTCTATAGCTATTAATTAAACTTTTTTATTTATTATTTTTTTTTCAAATAATACAAAATAATTAAAAAATATTTATGAAATTGGTAATTAAAAACCAAGTTCTCCGAATTGGCGCCAGAAAAAAAAATTGCGTCAATGTGGTGCATACATGACATCTGTGTCAAAGTTTTTTCTTATACATAAGTAGGTAAAATGCAGTTTAAATACCGATTAAAGTTTTTCCCAAATGGAAATTTTGTCACGGATTTGGTCATATACTTATCAAGGTATCTCACTGGCGCCAAAATGGCATTATTTGCCTCATATGGTAACCCAGCTATAGTTGTTTATCTGATGATAAGTTGTTTATTTACTTTCATTTTTTTTCTTTTTTGAAATGATATTTGTTGCTTTGTTCTTCAGTTACTTTTTATTTATTGTTAATTGCTGTTTAAAATGATAGAAAATAATAAAATATACATAAATTTCTTTGGTATTCTAAAACGAGGATTTTGCCACATTGTAGTTGCAAGATAATCGTGCTAAACCTATTGCGTATATGATGTCTGTGTAGGAATCTTTTGTGAAATATGAAAAGTGTAAATTGGCTACTAATTGATTATCACGTCAACCAATTTCGCCAAATCGTTCGCCAAATTATACAAATTTACATAATTTTATCTTAAATAACTAAAGAGAAAATGCTTAAATACGAAAGAGCAAATAATTTTGTTTTCATTTTTTTGGAGGAATTTTTGCAATAATGAAGCAAATGTTGTATTGAGAATTTTAATGAGGGTTTTTTTTTTTTTTTAAATCTTTGGCAACTTGCTGTAACGAAAAATGTTTATTTTTTTTCCTGCTATTGCTTTGTAAGAACTGGTTTTGTGAAAGCCATGTTAAGATGGTATAAATTTTTGAACACTTCCCAATTACCACCCCCTTGGGCCGATTTTGCTCATTCGCACTTCCCACTGAGATTAACCATCTCAATGTACTTGACGAGTTTGAAGATGATTCTTGCATAATTGTGCCTTTTATCGCGCGGACAAAATTTAATTTATATATGTTACAGGCCAAACCCGATTTTAGGCCAAACTAGATTGGCCTAGTCCAAACTAGTCTATCATAACGCCCATCGGATAAACTAGTTTTTCCTAGGCCAAACTAGTCTATCCTAACGCCCATCGGATAAACTAGTTTTTCCTAGGCCAAACTAGTCTATCCGAACGCCCATCGGACAAACTAGTTTTTCCTAGGCCAAACTAGTCTATCCGAACGCCCATCGGATAAACTAGATTTTCCTAGGCCAAACTAGTTTGGCCGAACGGTCATTAGGATGAACTAGTTTAGCCTGCTATTCATTGGTTTGAACTAGTTTATCCTAGGCCGAACTAGATTGTCCTAGGCCAATTCAATTTGGCGTGATTTTTTTTTAATCTAAAGACCGCCACGGCGCCAACTTTCTAGTTTTGATCTAATTTAGCCTAAGCCAATGCAGTTTGACGCGATTTTACCTCACAGGCTATCAAAGTATGAGAGCTAATGTGCTCGCAGATTCTGTGTGTGTGTATGTAACCATGTACGTATGTATGTACGTATGTACGTACGTATGTACGTAATGCGATAACTCCTGATAGAAATATCCAATTTGCTTCAAAATTTGGACATAGATTTATCCTGATAACGAACTTTCCTGATTAGTTTCAGGGGTTCATTGGATAAGAATAAGAGAAGGAGAACAAAAGGCTAAACCCCCCCCCCCCCCCATCCTCCACTCCTTAATTTAGATAAGTCAGTTTTTCATGCAAAAGTATCAGATTTTATTAAAATTTTAGGTACAATATCAGTTTGATAAGGTACATCCATGATTAGTTGTGGGTGTTCATTGTTTACATATAAAGAAAGGAGGAATGGGGGATAACACTCTTAATTTATGTAAATAGATTTTTCAGGGATAATTTACCGATTTGTTTCAAATTTTGGATGTAAGTTTCTTCTGATAAGGCGTTTACCTGATTAATTTCGGGGGTTCTGAGTTTAAATATAAAGATAGAGCGGATTATTTTTTCAATCGGATAGAAACTTTTGGTTTTATGAAAAGATTTTTAATTCGTAACAGATATTGGTTTTCACACACATCACTTCACGCGAAATTGTTCATATTAAAAAAGTAAATATCCGAATCCTTTTAAAAATAAGAAAAAGCTTAAATAAAGCATGACACTTGAAATTTAGGATACGGCGGGGAGGTAGAGTAAGGGGACGCTAGAATTTTTTTGAAAAGCTCAGCGTTTTTTTAAGTTTTAGCTGCTAATTAAATATTACCAATTTTGTGAAACTTTTTGAAACATAATATAACATGATGTTAAATATTTACGAAAAAAAGATGCCGCGTGAAATACCACTATTTTCTATTAGTAATTTTTGTAAAAATGTTAAATTCTTGTTGGAATTATTGAAACTTTGTGATAGTTTATAACATGTGATAAAAAATTGTATAAAAAGTCCCATTACGAAAGGGAAAGAGGGGAGGGGGTCAAACAAAATCAGGAAATATAACGGAAATTCTAGGTTGATCTATTTGAAACTTTAAGATAGTTTATGACATATGATATAAATTTATAAAAATATATTTCGCATTTAATGCCACTATTGAAGAATAGTGATTTTTTCAAAAATCTCAAATTCTTGTTTTGAAGCACCGCGACATCGAGTAACATATCTACTGATAGATTATTTAACGGAGTTTTCTTAAGATACAGTTTTGTTAGTAATAAGGTGCGCTCCCTGGTGATGGAATGTGGAATTAATACGAGCACCCTGGTGTTGGAATTTGGAACTAATACAACGCGATTTAGGTATTTACGAATGTTGAATCGGAAAGAAAGAGACATGATGATAAATACTTAAGAAAAAGGATTCCGCATCGAAATACCACTGTTTTCTAATAGCAATTTTTGTAAAAATGTTAAATTCTTGCCGGAACTTTTTGGAAAATCCGTAACGACGTCTTTCAAATTTTAATTTAAGCTGAAATTTGATGAAAATCTGTGTATTAGTACTATTTCAGATATTTGAATTATCGCAGAAGTCATAAAAAAACTGGATAGAAGCGCTACCTATTGAGTCATTTACTCTAAAAACAAAAGAATATTAATTTATATCAGGGACTAATTGAATTTGAAGTTTGATGAAAATCCGTGCATTTCTTCTTGCGATATTGCGATAATCATGAATAATGCCACATAGCAGCGCCACCTGTTGCACGATTTACTCCAAAAACTAAAAAGTACTTTTATACTTTTTTATATCAAGGACTAACAGAATCTGGAGTTTCATGAAAATCCATGCATTAGATCCTGAGATAGAGCTACTGCAATAATCACGAATAATACCGTATAGCGGCGCTACCTTTCAAGAGATTTACTCCAAAACTACAGAATACTAATTTATATCAGGGACTTACTGAATCTAAAGTTTGATGAAAATTCGTGCATTAATTCTTCCAACAAAACTATTTCAGGAATCGGGAAAATTGAACACAACAGCGCCACCTATTGAACAATTAACACGAATACGTAAAAAGATTTAGTTCGTATCACGGATTTACTGATTCGGAAGTTTGATGAAAATCCGTAAATTAGTTATTGAAATAGTGTTAATGCAAATCAGTAAAAACGCACTTTAGAAGCGCCATCTGTTGAACTATTTACATGAAAAAGTAATGAGCATCGATTTATATCAGGGACTATCTGAATATAAATTTTTATTAAATTCCGTCTATTAGTTCTTGAGATACAGCTATTGTGAAAATTGTGAAAAATGCAGCATATTATAGCCATGTTGAGTGATTTACTTCAAAATAAAAACAACACCAACTCATGTCATGGACGAACTGTATCTAAAGTTCGATGGAAATTTGATTGTATTAGCTATTAAGATAAAGCTGATGCGTAAATCGTAAAAAATGCCAAACAGTACGCCACCTGATGAACGATTTACACCAAAAACTAATCAGTATCAATTTAGATCAGAGACTACCCGAATATAATTTTTTATTAAATTTCGTGCATTAGTTCTTTAGCCGCGTCCCCACAGACTGCGGCAGCGTATAGCAGGTGTACTGCACGCGTACTGCCGAATGCGCTCTTCCTTTTCGAATGAACTTCGAAGCGAACAAAAGTTAAATCGTAGCAAGCATGCTGAGCACGCACAACTGAATGTAACCCTCCTTTTCGAAAGAACCTCGAAGCGAACGAAATTCGAACCATATCCCCGCTACCCACACCAGTCCGATAGTAGGCGAAGCCAGCAAGTTTTAACTAAGCCACGTTATATTAGTTCCTCATTCCAACACCAGGGAGCGTACTCTGTGATTAACAAAACTGTATTTGAATGAAACTCCGTTAAACTACCTATTAGTAGATGCGTTACTTGAGGTCATGGTGCTGTAAAACATAGAAATTCCGTTATATATCCTGATTTTGTTCGCAAACACATCCTCTTTCACGCCGAAATGTAACTCTTTTTTTTTTTTTTTTTTTTTTTTTTAATTATATCATATGCGATAAACTATCACAAAGCTTCAAAAAGTTCCAGCAAGAATATAACATTTTTACAAAAATTACTATTAGAAAATAGTGGTATTTCGATGCAAAATCTTTTTTCTTAAATATTTATCATGTTTTTTTCACTTCGAAGTTCGTTCGCTTCAACATACGTCCGTTTCAAGATTTTATATAAAAGAAGGGGCCCGATAGCGGGCGAAGCCGGCTGGCTTGAACTAAATCGGGTCCAAATTCCAACACCAGAGTGCTCGCATTATATTAGTTACACATTAGTCCGTTATGTTAGTCCTACATACATAAGTATGTACATACGTACGTACATGGTTACATACACACACACACACAGAATCTGCGAGCACATTAGCTCTCAGGCTTTGATAGTTTGTGAGCTAAAATCGCGTCGAATTGCATCAGCCTAGGCTAAATTAGATCAAAACTAGAAAGTTGGCGCCGTGGCGGTCTTTAGATTAAAAAAAAATCACGCCAAATTGAATTGGCCTAGGACAATCTAGTTCGGCCTAGGATAAACTAGTTCAAACCAATGAATAGCAGGCTAAACTAGTTCGTCCTAATGACCGTTCGGCCAAACTAGTTTGGCCTAGGAAAATCTAGTTTATCCGATAGGCGTTCGGATAAACTAGTTTGGCCTAGGAAAAACTAGTTTGTCCGATGGGCGTTCGGATAGACTAGTTTGGCCTAGGAAAAACTAGTTTATCCGATGGGCGTTAGGATAGACTAGTTTGGCCTAGGAAAAACTAGTTTATCCGATGGGCGTTAGGATAGACTAGTTTTTACTAGGCCAATCTAGTTTGGGCTAAAATCGGGTTTGGTTATAGTTCGGAACTAGTTTAGCCTGCTATTCATTGGTTTGAACTAGTTTATCCTAGGCCGAACTAGATTGTCCTAGGCCAATTCAATTTGGCGTGATTTTTTTTTAATCTAAAGACCGCCACGGCGCCAACTTTCTAGTTTTGATCTAATTTAGCCTAGGCCAATGCAGTTTGACGCGATTTTACCTCACAGGCTATCAAAGTATGAGAGCTAATGTGCTCGCAGATTCTGTGTGTGTGTATGTAACCATGTACGTATGTATGTACGTATGTACGTACGTATGTACGTAATGCGATAACTCCTGATAGAAATATCCAATTTGCTTCAAAATTTGGACATAGATTTATCCTGATAACGAACTTTCCTGATTAGTTTCAGGGGTTCATTGGATAAGAATAAGAGAAGGAGAACAAAAGGCTAACCCCCCCCCCCCCATCCTCCACTCCTTAATTTAGATAAGTCAGTTTTTCATGCAAAAGTATCAGATTTTATTAAAATTTTAGGTACAATATCAGTTTGATAAGGTACATCCATGATTAGTTGTGGGTGTTCATTGTTTACATATAAAGAAAGGAGGAATGGGGGATAACACTCTTAATTTATGTAAATAGATTTTTCAGGGATAATTTACCGATTTGTTTCAAATTTTGGATGTAAGTTTCTTCTGATAAGGCGTTTACCTGATTAATTTCGGGGGTTCTGAGTTTAAATATAAAGATAGAGCGGATTATTTTTTCAATCGGATAGAAACTTTTGGTTTTATGAAAAGATTTTTAATTCGTAACAGATATTGGTTTTCACACACATCACTTCACGCGAAATTGTTCATATTAAAAAAGTAAATATCCGAATCCTTTTAAAAATAAGAAAAAGCTTAAATAAAGCATGACACTTGAAATTTAGGATACGGCGGGGAGGTAGAGTAAGGGGACGCTAGAATTTTTTTGAAAAGCTCAGCGTTTTTTAAGTTTTAGCTGCTAATTAAATATTACCAATTTTGTGAAACTTTTTGAAACATAATATAACATGATGTTAAATATTTACGAAAAAAAGATGCCGCGTGAAATACCACTATTTTCTATTAGTAATTTTTGTAAAAATGTTAAATTCTTGTTGGAATTATTGAAACTTTGTGATAGTTTATAACATGTGATAAAAAATTGTATAAAAAGTCCCATTACGAAAGGGAAAGAGGGGAGGGGGTCAAACAAAATCAGGAAATATAACGGAAATTCTAGGTTGATCTATTTGAAACTTTAAGATAGTTTATGACATATGATATAAATTTATAAAAATATATTTCGCATTTAATGCCACTATTGAAGAATAGTGATTTTTTCAAAAATCTCAAATTCTTGTTTTGAAGCACCGCGACATCGAGTAACATATCTACTGATAGATTATTTAACGGAGTTTTCTTAAGATACAGTTTTGTTAGTAATAAGGTGCGCTCCCTGGTGATGGAATGTGGAATTAATACGAGCACCCTGGTGTTGGAATTTGGAACTAATACAACGCGATTTAGGTATTTACGAATGTTGAATCGGAAAGAAAGAGACATGATGATAAATACTTAAGAAAAAGGATTCCGCATCGAAATACCACTGTTTTCTAATAGCAATTTTTGTAAAAATGTTAAATTCTTGCCGGAACTTTTTAGAAAATCCGTAACGACGTCTTTCAAATTTTAATTTAAGCTGAAATTTGATGAAAATCTGTGTATTAGTACTATTTCAGATATTTGAATTATCGCAGAAGTCATAAAAAAACTGGATAGAAGCGCTACCTATTGAGTCATTTACTCTAAAAACAAAAGAATATTAATTTATATCAGGGACTAATTGAATTTGAAGTTTGATGAAAATCCGTGCATTTCTTCTTGCGATATTGCGATAATCATGAATAATGCCACATAGCAGCGCCACCTGTTGCACGATTTACTCCAAAAACTAAAAAGTACTTTTATACTTTTTTATATCAAGGACTAACAGAATCTGGAGTTTCATGAAAATCCATGCATTAGATCCTGAGATAGAGCTACTGCAATAATCACGAATAATACCGTATAGCGGCGCTACCTTTCAAGAGATTTACTCCAAAACTACAGAATACTAATTTATATCAGGGACTTACTGAATCTAAAGTTTGATGAAAATTCGTGCATTAATTCTTCCAACAAAACTATTTCAGGAATCGGGAAAATTGAACACAACAGCGCCACCTATTGAACAATTAACACGAATACGTAAAAAGATTTAGTTCGTATCACGGATTTACTGATTCGGAAGTTTGATGAAAATCCGTAAATTAGTTATTGAAATAGTGTTAATGCAAATCAGTAAAAACGCACTTTAGAAGCGCCATCTGTTGAACTATTTACATGAAAAAGTAATGAGCATCGATTTATATCAGGGACTATCTGAATATAAATTTTTATTAAATTCCGTCTATTAGTTCTTGAGATACAGCTATTGTGAAAATTGTGAAAAATGCAGCATATTATAGCCATGTTGAGTGATTTACTTCAAAATAAAAACAACACCAACTCATGTCATGGACGAACTGTATCTAAAGTTCGATGGAAATTTGATTGTATTAGCTATTAAGATAAAGCTGATGCGTAAATCGTAAAAAATGCCAAACAGTACGCCACCTGATGAACGATTTACACCAAAAACTAATCAGTATCAATTTAGATCAGAGACTACCCGAATATAATTTTTTATTAAATTTCGTGCATTAGTTCTTTAGCCGCGTCCCCACAGACTGCGGCAGCGTATAGCAGGTGTACTGCACGCGTACTGCCGAATGCGCTCTTCCTTTTCGAATGAACTTCGAAGCGAACAAAAGTTAAATCGTAGCAAGCATGCTGAGCACGCACAACTGAATGTAACCCTCCTTTTCGAAAGAACCTCGAAGCGAACGAAATTCGAACCATATCCCCGCTACCCACACCAGTCCGATAGTAGGCGAAGCCAGCAAGTTTTAACTAAGCCACGTTATATTAGTTCCTCATTCCAACACCAGGGAGCGTACTCTGTGATTAACAAAACTGTATTTGAATGAAACTCCGTTAAACTACCTATTAGTAGATGCGTTACTTGAGGTCATGGTGCTGTAAAACATAGAAATTCCGTTATATATCCTGATTTTGTTCGCAAACACATCCTCTTTCACGCCGAAATGTAACTCTTTTTTTTTTTTTTTTTTTTTATTATATCATATGCGATAAACTATCACAAAGCTTCAAAAAGTTCTAGCAAGAATATAACATTTTTACAAAAATTACTATTAGAAAATAGTGGTATTTCGATGCAAAATCTTTTTTCTTAAATATTTATCATGTTTTTTTCACTTCGAAGTTCGTTCGCTTCAACATACGTCCGTTTCAAGATTTTATATAAAAGAAGGGGCCCGATAGCGGGCGAAGCCGGCTGGCTTGAACTAAATCGGGTCCAAATTCCAACACCAGAGTGCTCGCATTATATTAGTTACACATTAGTCCGTTATGTTAGTCCTACATACATAAGTATGTACATACGTACGTACATGGTTACATACACACACACACACAGAATCTGCGAGCACATTAGCTCTCAGGCTTTGATAGTTTGTGAGCTAAAATCGCGTCGAATTGCATCAGCCTAGGCTAAATTAGATCAAAACTAGAAAGTTGGCGCCGTGGCGGTCTTTAGATTAAAAAAAAATCACGCCAAATTGAATTGGCCTAGGACAATCTAGTTCGGCCTAGGATAAACTAGTTCAAACCAATGAATAGCAGGCTAAACTAGTTCGTCCTAATGACCGTTCGGCCAAACTAGTTTGGCCTAGGAAAATCTAGTTTATCCGATAGGCGTTCGGATAAACTAGTTTGGCCTAGGAAAAACTAGTTTGTCCGATGGGCGTTCGGATAGACTAGTTTGGCCTAGGAAAAACTAGTTTATCCGATGGGCGTTAGGATAGACTAGTTTGGCCTAGGAAAAACTAGTTTATCCGATGGGCGTTAGGATAGACTAGTTTGGACTAGGCCAATCTAGTTTGGCCTAAAATCGGGTTTGGTTATAGTTCGGAACTAGTTTAGCCTGCTATTCATTGGTTTGAACTAGTTTATCCTAGGCCGAACTAGATTGTCCTAGGCCAATTCAATTTGGCGTGATTTTTTTTTAATCTAAAGACCGCCACGGCGCCAACTTTCTAGTTTTGATCTAATTTAGCCTAGGCCAATGCAGTTTGACGCGATTTTACCTCACTGGCTATCAAAGTATGAGAGCTAATGTGCTCGCAGATTCTGTGTGTGTGTATGTAACCATGTACGTATGTATGTACGTATGTACGTACGTATGTACGTAATGCGATAACTCCTGATAGAAATATCCAATTTGCTTCAAAATTTGGACATAGATTTATCCTGATAACGAACTTTCCTGATTAGTTTCAGGGGTTCATTGGATAAGAATAAGAGAAGGAGAACAAAAGGCTAAACCCCCCCCCCCCCCCATCCTCCACTCCTTAATTTAGATAAGTCAGTTTTTCATGCAAAAGTATCAGATTTTATTAAAATTTTAGGTACAATATCAGTTTGATAAGGTACATCCATGATTAGTTGTGGGTGTTCATTGTTTACATATAAAGAAAGGAGGAATGGGGGATAACACTCTTAATTTATGTAAATAGATTTTTCAGGGATAATTTACCGATTTGTTTCAAATTTTGGATGTAAGTTTCTTCTGATAAGGCGTTTACCTGATTAATTTCGGGGGTTCTGAGTTTAAATATAAAGATAGAGCGGATTATTTTTTCAATCGGATAGAAACTTTTGGTTTTATGAAAAGATTTTTAATTCGTAACAGATATTGGTTTTCACACACATCACTTCACGCGAAATTGTTCATATTAAAAAAGTAAATATCCGAATCCTTTTAAAAATAAGAAAAAGCTTAAATAAAGCATGACACTTGAAATTTAGGATACGGCGGGGAGGTAGAGTAAGGGGACGCTAGAATTTTTTTGAAAAGCTCAGCGTTTTTTAAGTTTTAGCTGCTAATTAAATATTACCAATTTTGTGAAACTTTTTGAAACATAATATAACATGATGTTAAATATTTACGAAAAAAAGATGCCGCGTGAAATACCACTATTTTCTATTAGTAATTTTTGTAAAAATGTTAAATTCTTGTTGGAATTTTTGAAACTTTGTGATAGTTTATAACATGTGATAAAAAATTGTATAAAAAGTCCCATTACGAAAGGGAAAGAGGGGAGGGGGTCAAACAAAATCAGGAAATATAACGGAAATTCTAGGTTGATCTATTTGAAACTTTAAGATAGTTTATGACATATGATATAAATTTATAAAAATATATTTCGCATTTAATGCCACTATTGAAGAATAGTAATTTTTTCAAAAATCTCAAATTCTTGTTTTGAAGCACCGCGACATCGAGTAACATATCTACTGATAGATTATTTAACGGAGTTTTCTTAAGATACAGTTTTGTTAGTAATAAGGTGCGCTCCCTGGTGATGGAATGTGGAATTAATACGAGCACCCTGGTGTTGGAATTTGGAACTAATACAACGCGATTTAGGTATTTACGAATGTTGAATCGGAAAGAAAGAGACATGATGATAAATACTTAAGAAAAAGGATTCCGCATCGAAATACCACTGTTTTCTAATAGCAATTTTTGTAAAAATGTTAAATTCTTGCCGGAACTTTTTAGAAAATCCGTAACGACGTCTTTCAAATTTTAATTTAAGCTGAAATTTGATGAAAATCTGTGTATTAGTACTATTTCAGATATTTGAATTATCGCAGAAGTCATAAAAAAACTGGATAGAAGCGCTACCTATTGAGTCATTTACTCTAAAAACAAAAGAATATTAATTTATATCAGGGACTAATTGAATTTGAAGTTTGATGAAAATCCGTGCATTTCTTCTTGCGATATTGCGATAATCATGAATAATGCCACATAGCAGCGCCACCTGTTGCACGATTTACTCCAAAAACTAAAAAGTACTTTTATACTTTTTTATATCAAGGACTAACAGAATCTGGAGTTTCATGAAAATCCATGCATTAGATCCTGAGATAGAGCTACTGCAATAATCACGAATAATACCGTATAGCGGCGCTACCTTTCAAGAGATTTACTCCAAAACTACAGAATACTAATTTATATCAGGGACTTACTGAATCTAAAGTTTGATGAAAATTCGTGCATTAATTCTTCCAACAAAACTATTTCAGGAATCGGGAAAATTGAACACAACAGCGCCACCTATTGAACAATTAACACGAATACGTAAAAAGATTTAGTTCGTATCACGGATTTACTGATTCGGAAGTTTGATGAAAATCCGTAAATTAGTTATTGAAATAGTGTTAATGCAAATCAGTAAAAACGCACTTTAGAAGCGCCATCTGTTGAACTATTTACATGAAAAAGTAATGAGCATCGATTTATATCAGGGACTATCTGAATATAAATTTTTATTAAATTCCGTCTATTAGTTCTTGAGATACAGCTATTGTGAAAATTGTGAAAAATGCAGCATATTATAGCCATGTTGAGTGATTTACTTCAAAATAAAAACAACACCAACTCATGTCATGGACGAACTGTATCTAAAGTTCGATGGAAATTTGATTGTATTAGCTATTAAGATAAAGCTGATGCGTAAATCGTAAAAAATGCCAAACAGTACGCCACCTGATGAACGATTTACACCAAAAACTAATCAGTATCAATTTAGATCAGAGACTACCCGAATATAATTTTTTATTAAATTTCGTGCATTAGTTCTTTAGCCGCGTCCCCACAGACTGCGGCAGCGTATAGCAGGTGTACTGCACGCGTACTGCCGAATGCGCTCTTCCTTTTCGAATGAACTTCGAAGCGAACAAAAGTTAAATCGTAGCAAGCATGCTGAGCACGCACAACTGAATGTAACCCTCCTTTTCGAAAGAACCTCGAAGCGAACGAAATTCGAACCATATCCCCGCTACCCACACCAGTCCGATAGTAGGCGAAGCCAGCAAGTTTTAACTAAGCCACGTTATATTAGTTCCTCATTCCAACACCAGGGAGCGTACTCTGTGATTAACAAAACTGTATTTGAATGAAACTCCGTTAAACTACCTATTAGTAGATGCGTTACTTGAGGTCATGGTGCTGTAAAACATAGAAATTCCGTTATATATCCTGATTTTGTTCGCAAACACATCCTCTTTCACGCCGAAATGTAACTCTTTTTTTTTTTTTTTTTTTTTTTAATTATATCATATGCGATAAACTATCACAAAGCTTCAAAAAGTTCCAGCAAGAATATAACATTTTTACAAAAATTACTATTAGAAAATAGTGGTATTTCGATGCAAAATCTTTTTTCTTAAATATTTATCATGTTTTTTTCACTTCGAAGTTCGTTCGCTTCAACATACGTCCGTTTCAAGATTTTATATAAAAGAAGGGGCCCGATAGCGGGCGAAGCCGGCTGGCTTGAACTAAATCGGGTCCAAATTCCAACACCAGAGTGCTCGCATTATATTAGTTACACATTAGTCCGTTATGTTAGTCCTACATACATAAGTATGTACATACGTACGTACATGGTTACATACACACACACACACAGAATCTGCGAGCACATTAGCTCTCAGGCTTTGATAGTTTGTGAGCTAAAATCGCGTCGAATTGCATCAGCCTAGGCTAAATTAGATCAAAACTAGAAAGTTGGCGCCGTGGCGGTCTTTAGATTAAAAAAAATCACGCCAAATTGAATTGGCCTAGGACAATCTAGTTCGGCCTAGGATAAACTAGTTCAAACCAATGAATAGCAGGCTAAACTAGTTCGTCCTAATGACCGTTCGGCCAAACTAGTTTGGCCTAGGAAAATCTAGTTTATCCGATAGGCGTTCGGATAAACTAGTTTGGCCTAGGAAAAACTAGTTTGTCCGATGGGCGTTCGGATAGACTAGTTTGGCCTAGGAAAAACTAGTTTATCCGATGGGCGTTAGGATAGACTAGTTTGGCCTAGGAAAAACTAGTTTATCCGATGGGCGTTAGGATAGACTAGTTTGGACTAGGCCAATCTAGTTTGGCCTAAAATCGGGTTTGGCCTGTAACATATATAACCTTTTTAGGTGGAAGTAGCTTTGGGTTCCTGGCTTCACATAATGAAAAGTTGTGAAGAGATTTTCAGAAGTTGTACCATGGTAACGACTGTAATAATTAATATTTCTTCAGATAAGGGAAAATTTTAAATCCTGTTGCCATAATGGTCTCATTTCGCTTCGAAATGTGCACTGTTAGTAATAAACTAAAATAGTTACTTCTAAAAAGCTGATTTTTGCGCAACATTTAAGATAATTTAATATCACAATGGTGTCTAATTCGTTTTCAGCAATGAGCACTTTGCTGATGGAGGTCCAAATTATTTAAAATATAAATTTAATTTCACCAGTTCGTTTCATCCACGGTTGATTTTGAAATATTGACCAGCGCAGCGGGCATAGCCTGCTAGTATGAAAATAAAACATGTGAAACTATTTATACAATGCATTGCAATTCATAAACAAAATTTAAATATTGTTAATATACATAGTAATGCTATATTAAAGAACTGCTGATGTACCAATTTCGACAAATTATATAAAACGCCAAACTACTCAAGTAGTACCGAACTGCGTAAAAGAAACATCCTTATAACTCCAAAAATAATAATTCTATTAACTAACAATTAACTGCGTCGGATTAAACTTCTAATTTCCAATTAAAATATACCTCTGAATTGTAATTTGAATGAAATACAGGGTCATGAAAAATCGAAGAATGCGGAAAACAGGATTACAAATATCTCGGAAACTAATAATCCGATCGACTTCGTTCTATATGCAAAATGTGTGTTATTTTATTGCCTTTTACGTCCATTCCTTAGAACAAAAAAATTCGAAACTTTTTATGTACCTTTCATCGGAACGAATTTTTCGAGAGTCCGAAAAAAATAGTTCCGGATAATCGAGGTTGCTGATATTAAATAGGGTTCGTCCCATTCTTACATACTAACTACATACAAAATTTCAAGTCTCTATCTCAATTTGTTCGGGAGATAGAGCGTTTACAGACAGACAGACTGACAGACAGACAGACAGACAGACAGACGGACAGACAGACAGACAGACGGACGGCAAAATTTTTTTTCTAAAAATATGTTTTTCGGAATCTCCACTATCTAAAACGTGTAAATCCGCCAAAAAAAATTTTTCGATTTTCAAAACGATTGCAAGACTTACCCTATACTACGTATGATGGGTAAGTAAAATCGTGGAGTGAAGAATTAAATAATTGGATTTTCAACTTTAACTAAAAAGCACACTTTTAACACCAGGGAAGCATATTACCTTATTTTTCACCTTTGAGGTATTTCAAATTATCTTCTTTTGACATACGCTTCATTTTTACGCCGTAATCTTCTTGTAAAGATACAACCTAAAAAAATAATGTATATGTCATACGATACTTAAAAATTTGAATAAAAAATTAAATTTTATTATTCCATAAGCTTTGTTGAATTCAATAAGCGGATAAAAAGGTTATAATTGACATGCACTTTTTACAAGCATCGCTTCAACAGAAAATATTCGAAATATTTTGAGCTATGCTTAAAGGAACAAAAACAAATAAGTGCTATAAAATAAAGGATGATTTTTCCCTCACATAAAGTGAAATAAGGAAAAATGACAAATACGAGGGATGTTCCGAGAGTAAGTTTCGTCATTTTTTTTTCACATGGAAATTTTATTGCCAAAAAAGTAAAAGCAAAATGGCGTCATTAATTATACACTTTGTGATATTTTTGGACATTACTACTACAACACTAGTGTTGGTCACAACCAACATTTCGAGGTTTGTCATAGCCAGCAATCAATTTGAAGAGACGACTTTGGGGAAAATTTTTGCAGTAACATGCAAGGTTTGCCGCACAGCCTACTCCACCTCAGCACTCTTTTGGAAGTGACGTCTAGAGAGAATGGAGATATGAATAAAGAACGTGAGCAAATAGTGTATTTTGTAGAAGAGGTGAGTAAACTAACTGAGAAATTTGTCACAAAATGTCAGGAATGTCTTTTATTGTCAAAAAAGTAAAAGCAAAATGGCGTCATTAATTATACACTTTGTGGTATTTTTTGATATACCAATAAAATTTTGTTCAATACATTTTGCAACAACCCACTTAGGCATACATTGATAATTAATTAAAACTGGTTTTGCAAAGAAAATTCAACAGTAAAAAAATTATTTCGAATGTGTGTGCTTATCATGATCTGCAATTGTGCCAAGATTCATATGCATATGTTAGAGGCCAAACCCGATTTTAGGCAAAACTAGATTGGGCTAGGCCAATCCGATGGGTGTTAAGATAGACATCCTAACGCCCATCGGATAAAATAGTTTTTCCTAGGCCAAACCGGTTCATCCTAACGCCCACCGTATAAACTAGTTTTTCCTAGGCCAAACCGGTTTATCCTAACGCCCATCGGATAAACTAGTTTTTCCTAGGCCAAACTAGTCTATCCTAAGGCCCATAAGACAAATTAGATTTGCCGAGGCTAAACTAGTTTGGCCTAACTGTTATAGGATACATTAGTTTAGACTGCTGTTTATTGGTCTGAACTAGTTATCCTAGTCAGTTCTAGTTTATCCTAGGCCTACTCAATTTGGCGTGATTTTATTGAATTCAACGACCGCCTCAACGCCACCATTCTTGTTTGTCCTAGGCTGATCTAGTTTATCCTAGGCCAATGTAGTTTTACGTGTTTTTAGCACACGAGCGTGAAAGACAGAGAAATAATGGGCTCATAGGTTCTGTATATGCATTTACGTATGTATGTACGCATGTATGTGCGCATGTATATAGGTACATGCGTACGTATGTTGGAGGGGTTAGTGTAGACAAAATCAAAATATGTTGGGGGCAAATGTGGACAGTTAATTTTTTCCAAATTTTCTTTACCAATTATTGTTATTATCTAAGCTTTTGTTTAGTAATGTTTATATTAAAGTCTAAAGGGCTTGTGGAGCACGCTGTATCACTAGCAATCACAAGTTATGTGAGTTTATCAATTATTTCCCGACTTTTAATTTGGGAATTATTTTTCATAGCAAGGTAGTCGTTGAGCCAGGAGCTTGTGTGGTTTCATCTCTGGGGACTTCATAAATTATATATTTTTGGATTCCCCACAACAACAGCACTTTATTTATCCATGATACTTTCAAATGTAGGGTAGCTTTTGGTCGCCATATTGGAAAATAGCCGCCGTCGTTAAGTTAAGCCGTCGTGTGGTTTCATGTCATGGACATGTCGGACATGGCAAGTAATACATTTTTGGATTCATCAGAACGTCAGCATCTCATTTGTCCATGATACATTCAATATTAGGGTAGTTTATGAACATCACATTGGAAAATGGCTGCCGTCGTTGAGGCAGAGATTCTTGTGATTTCAGGTCATCGGACTTGTTAAAACATTATATTTTGGATTCACGGTAACATCAGAATGACATTTATCCATGATATTTTCAAAAAAAGAGTAGCTAATGGAAGCCATATTGAATAATGGCTTCTGCCGTTGAACCAAGGGCTCAGGTGATGTCATGTCAGAGGACTTGTTAAATCATACACATACATTTTTTTAGTTTGGCCACAACATCAGAATGACATTTATCCATATTTACAAAAACAAGGTAAGTTATGGGCACCATATTGTAAAATATCCGCCGTCATTGAGCCAGTGGCTTTCTTTCTAATCGATGACCAGGCCCCTACCTGCCGAGTTATCTCAGCTTAACGGGTTAGACACCTGGTATCGGGGCGGACGACCGCCTAATTGCCACGTATCGGCAATAAACTTTGCTTCGCGTGCCATCATTTCTGCAGTACTGGCTTGTCGTTGAGCATACTTTGTTTCGCCTGTAAATTAATGGTACATACTGTTGTTTGAACTGCAAAAAGATGGTTTCGTAATTTAGAACCTTGATCAGATGATGAGATCTTTACCTGGCAAGGCACCTCCAGAGGTATAATTCACAGGTAACTTGGAGGTTTTTGCACCCACGACGGATTTTACATGCACCAGGTGCCATTAGCACACGTGATGGAAGTGGTGAGCCAGTGGCTTGTGTATTTTCATGTCAGTGGACATAGTAAACATTTTTGGATTCACAACAACATGATATTTTCAAAAATAGATTAACCAATGGACGCCATATTGGAAAATTCTGCCGATGAGCACAGTGATAGAAAAGATTTTCTTGGTTTTACATGCTGTAAAATTAACAGGACGATTAACGAAACAATAAGTAAAGACACACAGGGGTCAAAAGCTACAACAAAGTTCAGTAAAAGACCTGCCGCAGTTGAAAGATATTTTTGGTACCAGGGCAGAATTTCTTCACATGATTTGTGAAAGAACTAAAATCAGTTCTTCAGAAAAATCTATTCTACATCCAGATCAGTCTTTGAGCAAGATCCGGAAAGACTAAAGTGGTATCTCATATTTACAGAACATGGTTATCAAAGAATAGATAAATATAGACAGGCTAATAGAATCAACTAGAGCAATTACACATCCAGAAATTGTCGAAGACATGATCAAAGCTCATCAAATGACTTGAAGAAATTTACCGAACTTCCAAGAGAGAATATCTGTCTGAAAAATCTAAGGCAGAAGGATATTTCAAACATTCAATAAGCTAAAAACATTTTATGACTTGAAAAAGAAAGAGAATTTGAAATTAAAGGAATCAGAGTTAGTTGCTGTGACAAAAGGAAATCTGTTTACTTAGTTGACGATCCTTGCAGAGTAAATAAATTTCGATATAAGAACTGTCTTTTCCTACCATCCAGGGCTTCTTCAATATTCCTTAACAGCACTTGATGGTTCAATGCAAAAAAACTGAAAGATCAAACTGATGGATGTTATGACAAAGTTGCGACTGCTGAAAGAATGCAAATGATGGTGTTGTTAATATAAATGACAGAATGTGCTTTGTTTAAAGCTATTATATGAGCTACAATCATTTGGACAACTAGCAAAGAATCTGTTTTTTGTTAAATAATACAAGATTATACATTCTCTCAAAGAATAAATGTTGTATTTGATACATACACGCAGTTGTCAATAAAAATAAATTAACGAAAATATGAACTGTTGGTGATGTTTAAAAGTTATATATTCCTGGAAAAACAGTACGAAAATGGATGCAGATTTTATCTCATAAGGAGAACAAGAAAAAACTTATGCACAAGAATGCAAAATAAATTCAAGAAATAACTAGTTGAAGAATCCACTAAATTGACCTGCTTACAAAAAACAGTGGTACAAAACTCATATTTTAAATACACCATGCTTTAGCGTCTGGATTTATAAATATTATCAGTATCTCAACACTGTTTTCTTTATAAAACAGTGGTGACAAATCCTGCGGTTTGAAAAACTAGGAAGGATTAATATTTGTGGAATTTGGATCCACTGACAGGGTAAAGAAAAATACTGCAAATTGAATTAGATACAGGGACTTCTAAGTAAAGAGATATATAATGCATCCCTTGAAATGCATTCACTGTCAATGCAATAAATGCTTTTGCAGGCAAGGGAAAATGATGAATCAGAACACAAATTTCGATATGCGATGTGCTTAAGGCATTTGATATTGAAGCTGATTTATCTGAAGAAACAAAGAAACAGCATGAGTCTTAAGTTTACCATCTCTATTATGGAAAGCAAAAATACTCAAACATCAAGGAATCACACTATATTCTGTATATTTTTTTCTCTAAAAAAAGTCTGCGGTGTCGCATTGCCTTTTGTCATGTAGTAATACACTCTACTTACAGGTAATGTGAGCCAATTACCACGGTCTTGTTCGGAAGAAGTGCCTACAGGCTGATTCTGATCTTCCATTCCCAGATAAATTTGATTGGAAATTTTAATCAGATTGTGAGGGAAAAGGCTGTCTAGAGATCTACTGGAATGGCGGTCCTTTTGCTCCTGAAGCTGTTTTGGAACTGCTGTCACACTATTCTTCAAGAACATGCGCCACACTATCATGTGCGTGTCTGTTTAATAACCTAATGTACAAGCATATACAGGACATAGAACTGTCCTATGGCGATTGAAGTTATTTGGATACAGGAATGTGAATCAACCATGATAGAAGTGCAGAAGACTAAGATTTATGTTTTTTATTAATTCGTTTGAGACCACCATCTTTTACAATAATTTAATTGAATTAACACTACTTTTTGTCAAACAATTAAATTTAGTTTAGCAAACAAGATCATGTCTTAATTAGATAAGAAAAAATCTTACTTTTTTAACGGTATCAAAAACAAGCGATGGAAGCACATTTTGAAGTTGCATATATGCACCCGTGGTCCGGAAAGGGTTAATTTTTAATCGACTAAGTACATAAGTTTCATCAGTACTACTATTTTCTTGAATTGCTGTATCTTATCCACATGAAAATAATATGCATTAAAATGCATAAGAAGATTTCGATTTTCTTTTATCGCAAATGTCTTTTGATCGGTTTATCCAATTGAAAATGTTAATAATCATACAAAAATAAAATATTAACAAATATATAATTTGTATAACGTTATATGTTCAATAACATTTGTTCTCTCCATTTTTTCATTCAAATTTAATTATGTGGTAATATTTAAAAAGAAAAAAATCATTTGTATCTATGTGCGATAGATGGCGCTCATTTTTTCAATATGGCGTCTTTAAGTTACCACCAATTTAATAGTATCATCATAAAATGAACTCCTTGGACCATTGTGAATCCAAAAAGGTATATATTACCAAGTCCCCAGAGATGAAACCAAAAGCCCTAATTTTGGCTTCTGGCTCAACGACTAAGCAGAATAAATGATGTGCTTGATCTTTTTTCCTGCAGAAATACAATATCATAGACGCTAAAACAACTCATATTTTCAACTACAAAATATACAATATTATTATTGCAGAATTTCGCTAAAAAGTTATTGAACATTATCTCATAAGCCTTTAAATGTTTAAAGCTTTAGACATTTCTTTCCTCTTTTTATTTTTATTTTCTTTACTATTACTGAATTCTAGATGTCTTTCTGGTTTAACAACATTTTTTTTAATTTTCATTTTATTTTTTGGTGGGGCAGGGGGGGGGGGGATTGTTGTTTTTCTCTCGAAAATCTAACTCCCTTGTTGCTTTCAGTTGTTTTTTCATCATTTGTTTTAATTAGTATTAATTTTTTTAAGAGTGTAAGCATAGATTCTAAATTTAACTAACTTTTTTTCGATTTATTAATCTTGAAAATGGAATAATCAATTCAGGAATAATCACTAATGCATCAACTAATTGCATTTACTTGACTAAAAGTAGTTTAAATTGAAGATGTGTCTTACAACTTATGATGCGATAAAGTTGAGCTGTCGCTATCACAATGCCTTTTCTTTCCTTTATTATTAGTCGCTGTGAATATGAAATGGCTGAGGGATCAGTGACATAACTTTATGCAAATTCATTTTCATTAGTAAATGTTGGTTGATTTAATATGTGTATCCCTGACAGTTAGTATGCTTTGCTTTTAGGTGTAAATGAGTAAAAAAATGCTTTTCCAGCTAAATAAGCAATGTTAAAAAGAAAAATACTTTCCCAAGGATTTGTCATCATCCAGCCATTACAACATCTAAAAGTTGGTGAAGTTTATATTAATAAAACAGTCCCATGCTTGCTAACCAATGCAGAAAAAAAAATCTTTATACATTAAATCTTTATTGAATTAGTTTAAAACTAAGGCTACATTAATCTTCAAAAAATGCAAAATTGCTCAATTTTTTTTTTTTTTTTTTTTTTTTTTTTTTTTTTAAAGCAGAAAAAAAATTCAAATTTCTGTTTGAATTGACTGATGAAAAATTCAATACATATTCATATTTATAATGAATACAGTGTTATTTGATGTTAAATACAGTAATTGCATTTGTAAGTTAATATATTTTTTGTACATTTTTACACTATAATAAATTTAGTGATTAAAGTACAAATTATGAAAAACAATAATCTGTATACATTAACCCCTAGTAGTGTGTCTACACTAACCCCATGCTAAAATTCTACCAGGTCTTACTGCCATGTAATATCTTTGCAGAAAATACCTAAATACTTGATTTTAGCAATTTACTTATAGTTTTACCATCGTGTTTTCCTGCATGTAAGGATATAAAATCATGAAAGACTAGAAGCAGGAAATCATATAGTAAACTTTTTAATCAGGCGCAAAAATTTGTTTTTCAGGTTTTTTCCATCAAGATAAAACTTGGCAGACTGATTGAATTATAATATGCCAATCGAGATTTAATTCATCCCAGAATTTTATCCGTTAATTCTATGAGATCATTATACGTGATCCCACCGTCCGATCTACAAAGCAATAAATAAAATAAAAAAGAATTAAATATATCGATTTAAAGAGCAAAAATAAAGTTGAGTGAATAAAATAATTTACCCCCTCCAAAATTTTATCCTCATCACGTATTTTCTTGTACGAATTACACACCGCTTTTCCCTGTAAGAAAAAGAAAATCAGTATGTAAAGTAAACAAGTACGAAAATTCATGCATCCGGCATATCTTATGAAACATTTTCCAACAAATTCAAAATACAATAACAAAACGTCACAGTTTATGAATGTGAAAATATATGTCTAAACAAATATCTTGGAAAGCGCATTTAAAGGGGTACACTACTTTGAAATTGGTCACATTGTCGATTTTCTTTTTTTTAATAGTAACTGAAAGCTTCTTGATTGTGAATATTTTTACACGTCATTTTTACTTTTACGTCAATTATATCAGGCTATATTGTCAATTTTGTTAATGGATCCAGCGCAATTACCCATGCAAATAAAAAATTCAAATTGATTTTTCTCCATGTTCATTTTTTATGACTTTCTTGTTTGTTAAATACTAAGGCTTTTTTTCGCAAATTTAGATGGAAATTTGACATTTCTTTTATGTGTTTTTCATGGGTGTTTAATATTTTGTGATGAATTTAACACTCAAGTTTATAGCTCTTTTTTTTTAAGTTTATAGTTATTTATAAATGTAGGAAAATTGCACACACACACGAAAATAACTTTTCATACAAAAAATAAGAAAATGATTAGTGAAATCATTAAATATAAATTATGTGTAAATAATAACTATGTTAAATAAATAATAAAAACAAATTTAGCAAATGCCCTTAGTGGAATGCTAGATAATAGTCTTTAATTGACTGTAACATTTCATATTACACAGTACATAAAAACGGTTAGAACATTTAGTAAAAAATTTTAGAACTATAAAAGAACATAAAAATATGCAATTGAGCTTAGTTAACTTTTCAACTATTTAAAATAGATTTAAAAAGAGATAAGCATATTCGAAATGACATCTACCTGCTATATTTCTAATTTTACTCAAAAGTTTAATATCTTTTCAGTTTTCCTTTATATTTTTAAAAACTAGTTAACAGTCAGAAAGGAAAGTTAAGTAATTATATAACTCTGTTTTTTTACGGGGTGGGGCGTAAGATTAAGGGGAAGGAGAAGGTTTCAGGGTGGAAGTTTAAGGATAACATATGCTATAATTTATTAATTTAGGAACAAAATACAAGCACTTTCACGCATTTTTAATGCAAATAATTTTAATAACAAAACATCATTTTTTAAAAATAGAACAAATTAGTAATTAAAATTAACTATGTTCAAAAACTCAAAATTCAAACTACATCTTCTTTAATTATTTGACAATTCTGTCATGACTTTTTCGAAAATTCGTGAATTGAAAACATACGGATACATTGTTCTTGAAACATCCGTCATAAATCATTAAAAATTATACCAAAAAAAAAGTGCATATTCCTTACAAATGAAGATCATCTATCTTCTTCTTCTATAATAATAAAGAGAGAAGGATGTTTGTCTGTCAGCGCTGTTCTGAAAAGACTGCTGCACGTAGAGTTACAAAATTTGGAGGGAAGGTACATTTTTACATGTAGTTTTGCACCTCGAAGCCCGATTTTCGATTTTTTGATTAGATATTTTCAAATAATTTTTTAGGCGATTTTTAGCGTTATTTTTGCGGTTTTATCCCATTAATGAAAGGAATACGGTTTCATACTTTTAACCCAAAAAAGCATTTTTTTTCTCTTCTCAACAAAGTTTATTCGGAATTTGTACAGCGATTTTTGAATTTTTAACGAATTTTTAATGCAATTTTTAGTGTTTTTTCTCATTTTGCGGCTATTTTTTGAGATTTATAAAAAGAAAATCGTTTTAAACTCTTAGCCTAATGCCCTAAACTTTGTGTTTGTTACGATTTTTAGATTTTAATGCTTTTTAATGCGATTTTGAATGCGATTTTTAACGTTTTTTTAAAAAGATTTTTGCGTTTAGCATCTATTTTTTTCATAGTTGTTCTATCAAAAACTTGAGCTGTTCAGAATGCAATAAATAGTATTTTTTCGAAAAAGCTACCTAAAATGTCAAAAATTTAGGTACCACTATTTTCGAATAGCAATTTCATAAAATATCTTAAGTTCTTGCTTAAAACCGCTACCCCCTCGAGTAATATATCACCTGATAGGTTGTTTAACAGAGTATCGTTTTGATAAAGTTTTTGAAGAATAGAGTTCGCTACCTGGTGGTGGAAAATGGAACTAACAGATCGCGATTTTTTTAAATGTATAATAATAAAGAGACAAGTTTGTGTGTGTGTCAGCGCTGTTCTGAAGAGTCTGCTGTACGTAGAGTTACAAAATGTGGAGGGAAAGTACTTTTATACATGTAGTTTTGCACCTCGAAGCCCGATTTTCAATTTTTTGATTAGATTTTTTTAATAATTTTTTTAGGCGATTTTTAGCTTTCTTTTTGCAGTTTTATCCCATTAGTGAAAGAAATACGGTTTCATTCTTTTAATCCAATATAGCATTTTTTTCTCTTTTCAGCAAAGTTTATTCGGAAATTTTACAGCGATTTTTAAAAATTTAACGAATTTTTAATGCGATTTTCAGTGTTTTTCTCTCATTTTGCGTTTTTTTTTTTTTTTTTTTTTTTTTTTGAGATTGACAAAAAGATAGCCGTTTTAAACTTTTAGCCTAATGCTTTAAATTTTTGTGTTTGTTACGAATTTTAGATTTTAACGATTTTTAATGCGATTTTCAATATAGCATTTTTTTCTCTTTTCAGCAAAGTTTATTCGGAAATTTTACAGCGATTTTTAAATTTTTAACGAATTTTTAATGCGATTTTCAGTGTTTTTGTCTCATTTTGCGGTTTTTTTTTTTTTTTTTTTTTTTTTTTTTTTGAGATTGACAAAAAGATAGCCGTTTCAAACTTTCAGCCTAATGCCTTAAATTTTCTGTTTGTTACGAATTTTAGATTTTAACGATTTTTAATGCGATTTTCAATGTGATTTTTAACGCTTTTTCAAATTTTTTGCGTTTAGGATCTATTTTTCTCATAGTTGTTCTATCAAAATTTTGAGCTGTTGAGAATGCAATAAGTAGTATTTTTTTGCGAAATTTACCCAAAATGTCAAAAATTTAGTTACCGCTATTTTCGAATAGCAATTCCATAAAATATCTTAAATTCTTCCTTAAGACCGCTACCCTCTGGAGTAATATATCACCTGATAGGTTGTTTAACAAAGTATCGTTTTGATAAAGTTTTTTGAATAGAGTGCGCTACCTGATGGTGAAAAATGGAACTAGCAGAACACGATTTGTTAAAATTTGGAAATATAACAATGTGATTTATTTTAAATTTTAAAATGGTTTATAATACATGATAAAAAATGTAATCAAAGAATGGTGTGACACATTTCAGGGTGCGTGAAAGGAGGGGCGCGAACAAAATTAGGAAATGTAATAAGGAGATCTGTTTTACACTTTAAGGTAGTTTATAACGCATGTTAAAATTTTTAAAGTACTGGCGATGCTCTGGAGAGACCGCTGCACGAAGTTTTTGTATGAAGTTTTACACCTTGAAGGCCGATTTTCAGTTTTTTTAATTTAATTCATATGCGAATTTTAGTAGGTTTCGAGGCGATTTTTCCACATTAGCAAAAAAGGAAGTGGTTTCATTCTTTCGACCTAATTTAGTGAATTTTGTTCTCTTTTCAATATATTTTATTTGGATTTCGTGCAACGATGTTTGGATTTTTAGTGAATTATTTAATGTAAATTTTGCGCTATTATTCGACATTAGTAAAAGGAATTTTGCTTAAGAGTTTCAGGCTGATGTATTAAATTTTAGCTGTTAAGATTTATGAATTTCAGCTGATTTTAATGCGATATTTCGAGATTTTTTGCATTTGATGTAGATTTTTTTCTTTCATGAGATATTTCCAATTACAACATTTTATCCTATTAGAGTAAATTTTGACCCCTATGATTTTTTAATATTAGTGATTTTAATGCAATTTTTAGAAAATTTTCGAGTTTTATGGGGATTTTTTGATTTTCGGTAGTAAAAATTGATTTCAAACTTTTAATCTAATATAATTTTAGAGATTTTTAACGCGATTTTTCAAGAATTTTTGTGTTCCGTGTCGATTTTTTATTATCTATAAAGGATTTCCATTTACTACTTGATTATCCTCTCGACCAATTTCTCCAAGTTATATCAATCGTGAAACAAGCCAAATCATGCAAATTGATTTAATTTTTATGTTAAATAATGAAAAGAGAGATAATTTAGAAAAACATTAATAAAAATACATATAAAAATAAGAAGCAAAAACCACTTGATGACGTAACAAACATATGTAACATGTTTAATGTCAAGTGAATATGGAATTTATGATCCGCCATTATTGTCATTTAATCTTATAGTTTGACCTAGATAGTTTCTTGGTCAACCGGATAATCAAATAGTACAGATTTCCGATTAGAATGTTTTATCCGTTTGATTCTGATTATTGCGATTTTAAAAATATCTAGCGATATTTAGTGCATTTTTCAATGCGTTTTTTAATGAACTTTTTAATGCGATTTAGTACCATTTTTTTCGACCCCCACCACAGCGGTGTTTTAACAATTAAAAAATTATTTTGGTTTCAAACTTTTAGCCTAATATAGTAAATTTCACCATTTACCTTTTTTTTTTTAATTTTGTCGATTTCCAATGTGAATTTTGATATATTTTGTGTTCTGCGTCGATTTTTTTTGTAATTCATGTAAAAAGGAATGATTGCTATGTTTTACATGACTAGAATAATTTTTTATTCACGGGATGTTTTTACATTAAGCGATTTTTAATGAATTTTTCAATGGTTTTGTATTGGTGTTTTGAATCTCACGGCAATTTTTTGAAATTTGGAAAAGGAAATTAATTTCAAACATTTACCATTCATTTACGAATTTTGAAATTTAGTGATTTTTCAATGCAATTTTCAATGCAACTTTTAGCAATCTTTTCATTATTTCTCACGATTTAAGCCAATTTTTTTCATTCTTATTGAAGAAAGAATTCAGATTACACTACTTTACTCTATTAATGTAAATGTTATCCCCTGCTATTTTTTAATTTGAAGCGATTTGTAATGCAGTTTTTAATACAATTTCAATGATTCAGATTTTTAGCGTATTTTCATAAAACGTTTAGCGATTTTTTTAAAGTTTTGTGTCGATATTTTTTAACTAATGAAAGAGTTCAGATATCAATGTTTTGTCCCATTATGGTAAATTTTTTCCACAGGAATTTAATATAAATATTTATCTTACTATGGTAAATTTTGTCCGGATTTTTTAATTTTACTGATTTTTAATCTGTTTTATAGTGATTTTTCAGGTTCTGCGACAGTTGTTGACATCGGTAAAAGAATTTCGGTTTCTAACTTTTAGCATAAATAGTACAATTTGTTTTCCACGCTTTTTGAATTTTGTTAATTTCTAATGCGATATTCAATGTAATTTTTAGTTAGTTTTGGGGATTTTAGGTGTTTCGTGTTGACTTTTCCTTATTCATGAACGATTTCCGATTACAATATTTTCGACTGAATATTAAATTTTTACAGCCATGACTTTTAAATATTCAGCGATTTTTAATATAGTTTTCAATACGATTTTTAGCCATCTTTTAAGTTCTTTGGCGATTTTCTGCCATTCAGAAACTAATTTTGATTTCAAACATTTTGTTAAATGTAGTTATGTTTTGAATGCAATGTTTTATCTCTTAATATGATTTTGGCGTTCCATGTCTACGGTTTGTTATTTATAAATGATTTCCGATCATAACCCCTCCCCCCGGCCCTGCTTTAATATTAATTTTTTAAGCATTGACTTCCAAATACTTAGCTATTTTTTAATGCAATTTTCTATGTGATTTTTAGTTATTTTTTAAGTTCCGTGGCGATTTTTCTACATCCGGAAATCGATTTCGATTTCAAACTTTTTGTTTAATATGGTTAATTTCTTGATTACAATATTTTATATTATAACAGTGAATTTTTAGACTAGGGATTTTTTAATGTTTTACGACTTTTATTACAATTTTCAATGCAATTTTTGGGCTTTATCAGTCATTATTTATTTATTTATTTATTTATTTATTTATTTATTTACATTTTTCAAAGTAATTCGATTTTAAACTTCTAGACAAATAAGAATTTGGTTTCAAACTTTTATCCTTTACGGTAATTGTTTTGTTCTCCTATTTTGATCTACAGCAATTTTTAATGCAGTATGCTTTTTTTGTTTGTTTGAGTTCACGGCGATTTTTTCAGATACGGAAAAGGAATTCGGTTTTAAATTTCTTTGCTAATATGATAAATTTTCTCCTGTGCCATTAAAGGTTTTTATTGCAGTTTTTTAGCGGATTTTTTTCGCATTTCAATGCTTTTTATATTATCAGATTAATTAGATTCAAACATATTCCCAAGTAGAATAAATTTTGAGTTCCATGATTTTTGAAAATTTTGCATTTTTAAAGCGATGTTTACGTTTCTTCGCGACCCGCTTCGATTTTCTAGACGTTCAATTTTTGGCCGAATGTAGTAAATTCTGATCTCTTTTCTTCAAAGTTTATTCGAATTTTGAAACACAATTTTTGAATTTTGTTTTATATTTTTATGTGATTTTTAAAGTTTTTTGCGATTTTGTCATATTTTTCCACGATAGAAAAAATAATCCAGTTTAAATTTTCTAGCCCATCTCTTTTCAACGAAGTTTAGACGAAATTCGTGCAGCCTTTTTTAAATCTTTCGAGGTTTTTATTGTGAATTTAAAAGTTTTTTCGCAATTCTTGCTGTTTTTTGACGAACCTGGGCAACGCCGGGAAGGACAGCTAGTTGTAAAATAAAAGCCTTAATGGTATAACAAAAAATAATTAGTAATAATTTACACAAATAAACGGTAAATGAGAATATTACTCGCGTACACAGAAATCCGCATAACAAATATATTAATTGGTAATTCCTTTAATACAAGAAAAACGAAATTGTTGCTAACAGAAAAATAAGACTTTTTAAAAACTTTAGAGCACAGCTATAGATATAAATATATAAATGGATATACCATAAAAGTTCAGAGAGATGTGAAGCTTAATTAGTGTCAAGAAGTACTATTCTATATTACCCTTTCATTTTAATCTTATGCTAAATTGTTTATAATGAACTTAATTCGATATTGGCAATAAACGTATTTTATACTTAAACTTAATTTAGCATTTCATATTTCTAATTGAGCGTACTAATAATATTTTCTTTTGGAGTGCACCTAAAAGAAAATTTTAGTTCAAAGCTTAAACTTTGCATTGTGCTAGAGGCACATCGAAAGGAAGTCACGAATTGCAACGCCAGTGTCCGTGCCGCGTTTCTCCAAATAGGTTTTAATTAAACTTTAAAGGAATGGCTGGAGTACTGAGAAATTCAATCAATTCAATCTAGTCGCGAATCCCATAATAATTATGCGATTATTTTAAATTAAATTAGACTTTTTTTACAGTTGGAAGTTTACTGTATTTATACTACTGAGCAATTTGTTACACAAACATATCCTCGAAAGTTGTAATATAGACATTAAAACCCGATGGTGCATAGAATACGCCATCCATATTTTTATACAGTCGAGTCTCTCTATAAGGAAACTCCATACATCGAATTTCTCTATATAACGAAGTTTTAATAAAAACAGTCCCCTTTTCTCATGTTTATATTAAAAACAGTCCCTATATAGCGAAATATCTATCTCTATATAACGAATTTTTTTATAAAATGTTCTTTATTTATTCACTTTTAAAAAAGCTTCAAAATCACATGGAATCAATTTTCCATCACTTATTCTTGATTTATCATTCAGTTTTAATTTTTTTTATATTACTTCTCTACCTCGAAACTACCTACCTTTTCAGCAGAGTTATAAACAATGATGGTAAGAGTGACAATGAGCATAAGAACAACCTACAACAAGAGAAAAAACCATCATGCAGTTACTTGATGAATTTTTTTAATCAGAAAAGGACTTCAAATGGAGGAAAATGTTCCCTATGCAAATTTTCATTCCTTGCAAAAATGTCAACATTTTTATGAGAGTGTAATAATTTTAAAATCAAAACAACGAAAAATAAGATTTCTTCCTTTTAAATTAATGCATAAGGCTTCAAAATAATTGTATATTATCTTTTTGAAACTGTTTAAATAAACAAGAAATAGAATATTAGGTTAATATTTATAGTTAAACATTTAAAATTCTTAGTTAAACACATCAAAAATAATACTTGTTCAAAATTTACACATTACATAAGAGTTTTAACGTAATTCTCTATACAACGAATTTCTCTATATAACGAATTTTTTACTGGAACAATGGATTTCGTTATATAAAGACTCGACTGTATTTATACAAACAGCCCGTGAACTTTAAGGATTAATATTTCGGCTAATTACCGACAAATCTTTTGAATATCATTTTCAACAATTGCTTTATGCTTCTGCGGTGATAGGTACCGCCAACGCTCTTATAATTTTTCGCTGATCGTTCTCAAATTGAAATTTGTGTGTAACTGAAATATGCGATTTTCTTAAAAAGTATCTGACCTAGGGTAATCTTTATAATTTTCATGCAAAGTTTAAATTAATGTCCCATAATTTTTCCATAGTTTTAGTTTCAGTATTTTGAAATGAAGGATGGGAGGGTACATGTTTTTGAATAACATTTTTAAAGATATCTCTGAAAATATAACACCTAAAATTTAAAGAATTGTATTTTAAAATTTGACGTCAAGAAAGTTTTTTCACAATACCTTTCACAATATTCAATTAAATTATTTTTATATTAAGTAATTAAATGAGGCCCTCTACTTTTCTTAAAAATATATTTCTGAATGTTAACAATCCATAAATATCTGGGTTAATAGTCGTTATTATTTTTGCCATTTTGAACTTTCCATGTTCCATATTTTACGAATAAAATGGCTGTGACAGACAAACACAAGATTGACCTTATAATGGGTCCGCTTGTCTTTTTTAAGAACGAAATCCTAAAAAATGAGCTAAAAAATTTTTTTAGTTGTAATATTATCTAATTTTCAAAGTCGTCTATAACTTTTAATTCGTATTTTTACAACATAACTGTTTACGCCATATTACAAAGTACGTTCTTCTTAAAAATATGTTTCCTTTGAAAGATTTAATAATAAAAGATTAAATTAATTCATGAAAGGGGACAAAACAACCAGAATTTAAAATTATACGTAGGGTAAATTAAGTACATTTAATAGATTTTTAAAATGGATGACTGCTCATCGCATGTTAAAAGAATCAAAATAACAACTTTTTTTGTGAAAAAACGAATGAAAATAAAGTGAAAAAAACAACAAACAAACTTGAGAATTTTGGCTCTTTTGATTTTCCATGACTATGCGTCAATGATTTCTCTTCTTAACCAAACTTTTTCCGAAGAGGATCTGAAATGAATGCATCGGATTTAAAATCATTGTTGAATTCAGGGCTTGGTCCGGAGAAATATCCCACCTGGAGCAATGAGGTATCCCCCGAAAGATTTGTGAGTTTGAATTTTTAATGAAAATAAAGTGCAATCTCTCCCCCGAAACATTAGAATGTCTCCCATTGGACCCACAGAAATCCCTCCCGGAGAAAAGTTTCTGAATTCAACATTGATTAAAATACAAATATGTAGTATTACTGAAAAAATTAAATCATACACATACTATCATCTTTAAATGTTATTATACTTTAAATCACATATACATATATATATACCGTATTTACTCGTGTATAAGGCACACCCCTACTTTACAAGTAACTAGTCGTTGGGGGCCACCGTAATACTTACCCATCATGGATATGTATATGAAAATAAAACATGTGAAACTATTTATACAATGCATTGCAATTCATAAACAAAATTTAAATATTGTTAATATACATAGTAATGCTATATTAAAGAACTGCTGATGTACCAATTTCGGCAAATTATATAAAACGCCAAACTACTCAAGTAGTACCGAACTGCGTAAAAGAAACATCCTTATAACTCCAAAAATAATAATTCTATTAACTAACAATTAACTGCGTCGGATTAAGCGTCTCGTTTCCAATTAAAATATACTTCTGAATTGAAATTTGAATGAAATACAGGGTCATGAAAAATCGAAGAATGTGGAAAACAAGATTACAAATATCTCGGCAACTAATAATCCGATCGACTTCGTTCTGTATGCAAAATGTGTGTTATTTTATTGCTTTTTACGTCCATTCCTTAGAACAAAAAAATTCGAAAATTTTTATATACCTTTCATCAGAATGAATTTTTTGAGAGTCCGAAAAAAATAGTTCCGGATAATCGAGGTTGCTGATATTAAATAGGGTTCGTCCCATTCTTACATACTAACTACATACAAAATTTCAAGTCTCTATCTCAATTTGTTCGTTAGATAGAGCGTTTACAGACAGACAGACTGACAGACAGACAGACAGACAGACAGACAGACGGACGGCAAAATTTTTTTTCTAAAAATATGTTTTTCGGAATCTCCACTATCTAAAACGTGTAAATCCGTCAAAAAAAATTTTCGATTTTCAAAACGATTGCAAGACTTACCCTATACTACGTATGATGGGTAAGTAAAAATGGCGATTTCTTAAAATCTCGTATATAACGCGCACCATAAATTTGATACGCTAATGAAGAAATACCAAGTGAATTTCAGTAAAAAAAAATCGAAACAAACATTACACCAGACCAAAAAACAAGACGAAAATGCATTTTTAGACTTCGGGTTGTAAGAGAATGACGGGAAATAGGAATGAGTGACGGTAAAGAGAATTGCCAATTAACGTTTAGATAATGTCACTAGAGCTGTTACATAAAAAACTGCAAAGAGTGAAATAAATATGCAGTAATACTTCAATGAAGTAACATTTTCCGAGTTTTAATATCTTCTTTGAATAATTTCTTGTTTCATATGTATATCGTTCGACTGCATCCGACAGCAAAAAATATTCCCTGTATAAGGCGCACATAGGAGTTTTGCCTTAATTTTTTGGAAAAAAGTGTGCCTTATACACGAGTAAATACGGTATATATATATATATATATATATATATATTGCGTGTTTACTTATATTGATATTCACGTCTGTCGAATTTACTTAGTTGGATAATAGATTAAAACATCGATTATGCCTTTTTTAAATCTCAACTAATCAATGCTTTGACTGTGTTCCATACAATAATTTTAATTCATTAACTAATTCCATACTTAGTTCACAGTTAAATTAGCTATATATTATTCACTTGCAGATACAAACTCATTTTTAGAAAACATATTGCATCTAACAAGCATAAATATATTCGCATAAATCGATATATTCCCAGGAACAGTTACACTTATATATATATAGGAATGAGGCATAGGAAAAGCACGCGGTAGTAAATAATAAAAGTTCCAAGGTGTCACTATCAATATTTAATGAACAGCTCTTGGATAAATATTTTAGTACACACAAATAGATGTACACACAAACAGAATAATAATACCTTGATATCATGTATAAAAAAAACTCACATTAAGGATAAATCAAGCATGGATCAAAAATCGATCCTTTTTAAAAGGTTTATATGCAGGAACTTCGTTCCGACAAAACACGGGCATACGGGAGCACATCTGGTGTCAACTGCAACTCCGGGTTATCTCTCTTCCAGAAATCTTAAAACTTTCACACCCTGTATATTGCACTTAGCTTGCAATAATTTTCTGGGCATTTGGACTTCATTCAGCTATACAGTTACATTATAAGTATGCTTTTGTGGTTTTTGAGACAAACTCGCCTCTACATAGACAGTCGACTCTCGTTAATTCGAAATCGGATAATTCGAATTTTCGCTTAATTTGAACTAAATATGAAATCCTGAAATTTTCAGTGGCAGAAAAACGTTAAAAATTTTCAGTAATTCGAACTCATTTTCTCTTGACTTCGTTTAGTTCGAATTAACGAGAATTCCGATTTTTCATTTTTCTCTTCTTTCTCACGGATTTCGGATCATTTGAATAACTTTCTTTCTTTGATTTTTGTGAAATTGTTCCATACAAGTATACATATAATCCAAAGCATTTAATATCCACTTTTTTAGTGCTCCGTCTGTCCATCATTGACGCTTTAAATTTTTCTTCCATTGTGCTTGTTTCTAATCTTTTAATTATTGTCTAATCTATTAACTTTTGTATAAATACATAAAGATATGTATTTATACATTCTCATTTGATATTAAGTCATATTCTAATGATAGCAGGCGAAATAAATTTTAAAAACGCTAACATTAATTCCTTTGTAATAGTACCAAATTAAGCTTGTTTTCATTTCATATTTTCCATAATTCGAACATTTTTTGTGGTCCCGACGAGTTTGAGTTAACGAGAGCCGACTGTATATCTAGCAATCTCCACTCTCTACACTGGTTGATTTCTTTAAAAAGATCTTAAATCAAACGAAGCATATCCATTAAAGATTAAATTTACACAAAATACTTTTTCTTTACATTTAAACCCCTTCGCGACGGGAGGGGTGATTTTTACGAAATTTTTAATGTTTTGTCACCGATTTAAAGAAACATAGAAATGTGTGCCATATTAAATCGAGAAAATGCTCCGATTAAATAAGGCAATTTTTTTCAGTAAAATTATACTGGTGGGGAAAAACACGGATTCTTAAGCCCTTTTTGCGGCACGTATACGTGTCAGTCGTCCCAAAATGGTTAATGAAATATTTATTAAAACTCGTATGATATTATGCTGTGCTGTTCATAGTCTATATTGGAGAAATAATAGACAAAATCTATATTATAAAAGCCAAACGTATCTGTGCGTAATGCATACGTCATTTTGCGAATGGCAACACTTTCACATGAAATTCGGTTTTGCAATCTTCGGTACTGCGAATTTTATACTTCTAAACATCGCACATTTTCAATTTTTACAACATCATATAGAAAAAAATATATACTTTTAAATGCAATTTGTTTGAAAGCTGTATCCCAATTTATTCTTGACATATTAATTTTTTTATAGTTTTTTGTGCGAGTTTTGTAATTGTGGCAACAGAAATACGCCATTTTCTCTTAAAATTATTAAAAATTTAAATGTGCGCATGTAAATTTTGAGTAGATGAAAATTATGACGGGTTTAGATGTCACGTGAAATTCTAAGATCGTGTCAACTTGAAATATTTTTTCCTACACATTTAATTGATAACTTCATCTTAATAATTGATCTTTATTATATTTTGCTTTATTATTATATTTTTACATATGCGATTAAAGTTTAATTTTAATAATTTCGACAACTGAATTTTATAGAAATAGTATTTTTTTCTTAATTTTAGCTTTAAGTAATATTTGTTTTAGAATTAGATTGACCATTGTAAGATGCATTTTTTACTGTAGCTAATTTTGTAGGTTTATTATACAAATCAATGAAACAGCTCTTTCATAAATATTTTCTTTCGTCGAATTTCAATAGATTCCACCTCGTAACTCTAAAATTACTAAAGTGCTGAATCTTTTTTTAGTAGATTTGTTATCTTAAATTTCCCGTTTCTACCTAAAATTGGTGCACACACATTGCGAATTGTGCTATAATTTTCGATCATCCCGTTAACCCCTTTAAAAGAAGACTTTTAAAATTTAAAGCACTGAATTATGTTCAAAGATAGAAAACCAACGATTATAAATGCACAAATAAAGTATGAGAAAGTAGCAAATAGCTATTTCGAATCTACTATCGAGATTTATCATCAGTGCAAAACTCAGCGAGCTAAAAAATAGCAAAACTGAGCAAAGAGACAGAGAGACGCAGGCTTATATACCCGCTATGGGAACAATCCTACCTAAAGAAAAGCAACCGATGAGAAGAAAGCAGCCAAAACAACTGGGTGGACAAGTAGCGACATCTATCGGAGAACAAGCAAAACAAAAACTAAAAGGCGAGTGAAAAAAATGTTGCTATTTCAAACTTGCTATTTCACTGAATTATGTGTTTAATTACTTTTTAGTTGATTTGTTATCCTCACTCCAAACTAAAACTGCTGGTGGAATAATTTGGAACTTGCGATTATCCCTTTAATTACCCTAGTTGGTAAGTCGCTGAAACAAATTAGTAGATTTATTTTCAGGAATTTCGTGCTATTGCCTAAAACAGCTGCCGGGAGATGACGAAATGTGCTACAATTTTCCAGCACTCCATTAATCCGTTAAAAGGGAATTTCTAAAACAGCTGAATTATGTGTTTAATTATTATTTTACTGATTTACTATTCTATTTCTTACTTAAAACTAAAACTTCTGACTCCAGCAATTATCAAGCTAAAGCAGGGCTACAATCGATTTCTTCTGTGTGGTCCTGTAAATTAATAAAAAAAATGCTATGAACGCTCTAATTTAGTGTTATTGTAGTGAAATTCAGCGACTTATATTAGTTTCAGTACATTTGAAATAGTGTAATGTCACAAAAATGTTCCCCAAACGATTTTTCCCCATATTCCGTAAGGTAATCGCATTCTTTTAAATGTCCCTGTAAATTAATCATTTGTCGTACATACTTCATATGCAATATCGAACATGCTTTGGTGACCTTAAATAACTTTTAGCAATAGCTTGAAAATTCCAGTATATTTACGGGAGTTAGAGCGTGGACAGACAGATAGACAGCCAGAGTAATCGAATACACAAGCACTTTTTAAATTTGTTGGAATAAGCTAATAAAAAAAAATGCGTGAATAGCGAGTGAGCTTATTGCCATCATTTTAAACTTCTAACTGTCTCTATAGTCGTCTTCGGGAACGTAGTGGTTGAAATAAATTAGTAGATTTATTTCCCAATATTCACACTTCTGACTAAAACGGCTGCCGAGTATGCCAAGTGTTTTAAAAATTTCGACCTCACTTTAACGCCTTCGCGACGGGAGCCTTTTACGAAATATTTAACGGTTTGTCGCCGGATTTTAACAACAGAAATGTATGCTGTATTAAATCGGGAAATTGCTCCAATTAAATAAGACAAATTCCACAAAAAAAATTTACTGGTGGAGATAAACAAGGATTCTTAAGCCTTTCTACGACACGTATACGTGTCGCTCGCCTATAAAGGGTTAATTGCTTTAGAAATCGTTTGAAATGCATGCTGTTTTTTTTTTTTTTTTTTTTTTTTTTTTTTTGAAATAGATTTATTTTTCTGTAATCTCCCGCTCCTACCTAAAACAACTGCATAAATGTGGCCAGATATTTTATAATTTTCGACCAACCACTTTTAATCCACATACAGATGGAGGGGGAGGGTGAAAATCCTTTTTTCGTACAAGCTTATGTCAGAAGACGCATTTTCTACCTAATCTTCATGTATCTAGGTTCAATATTTTGAACTGTACGTTAAGTATGAGTCAGACAGGATAAATTTCTTTTTACACTATAGGGCCAAAGGTGCACGACCATTTGCGATTTTAAACATTTTGATAAATATCTAGGAAAAATACATCAGGAATTTTCCTGAAACTCTAAGTATATAAACGTAATAGTACAGGTCATAGATTTCGGTGAAGATTTTTTCCCGGAACTCTAAAGAGGACCGTCAACAAATTGAAAATAATTTTTGGATAACCCTGTCATAACTAATGTAGCAAAATCATTTAAACTGCAGATTATGATTAAGTGGCTTATTTTGATAAAATGTGTTCTTTTTTTCTGTGGATAGCATGTAATTTCGTAGAAAAACTAAGTTTGTCAGTTTTAATTTATTTTAAGTATAATTTAATTATATCGATATTTATACATGTATTTATATTCAAATTTAAATATCAAAATTTGAGATTTAAAACGAAATTCAAATTTAATTAAAATTGTTTCAAGTTCAAAGTCCAGTTGAATATTGTCAATTCGATTTTGTTGCTATGTAAATAACTGGCTTTTATTTTTTAATACGCTAAAATGTATGAAAATATTTTTTCTGAATAAGAATTTTTTATCTATAAAAATATTTTTTCTAGAAAAACTAAGGTTTTTATAAAAACAGTACCAAATTTTTCCAGCTTTTTTGCTTATAATTTGTAGCGTTCTTAACATAAAATAATGTTATTTTCTGAAAATATGACAAATAATATTCCACACAATATCCAGTAATCAGAATAAAAAAAAATAGTAAAAAATATATAACAAATGAGCAGGTTTTCTAAACAATTTTTCACTGGACATGCGTCAACGATATTAAAATTTCATTTGCATATTGTGTTAAGTAACTTTATAGAGAGACTTTTGTTAAAGCCTCAAAAATAGTTTTAAAACTTTGGAAGTGATCGTCGAAGAATAAGCTCAAAAACCGTTACTCCCAAAACGAATCAAAAAGATGAGGGGGGCTGTATCCATTAATGCATAGATTATTGCCAATATAAAATACAAAATATGGCACGCATTACTATATTTGGATAATATTCTTTGTTTCATTTTGGGAACAACGGATTTTGAGCTTATTCTATTGCTGATCACTTTCAGAATTTTTAATCTATGCTTCTTAGACTTTTACAAATGTTGCTCTATACATTTAGCTTACAAAATATGTAAATGAAAGTTTTGATATCGTTGACGCACGCGCAGTGAAAAATTATTTAGTAAACCTGCTCATTTTTCATACAATTTTTATTATTTTTCAATTATGGTTACAGGGTGTTATGTACAATGATGTTTTGTATATTTTCAGAAAATAACATTATTTTATATTAAGATCTCTGCAAATTGTAAGCAAAAAACTTGGAAATATTTGGGACTTTTTGTATAAAAACCTTAATTTCTCTACAAGTATGCATACTATATACATAAAAATTAACACACTTTATTACAATAATCCTCTTAATTATAATCTATATTTTGAGCGCTTTTATTACATTATTTCTGACAGGGTTATCCAAAAGATATTTGTTCTTTTTCAATTTATTGGCGGTTCCACATGGAGTTCCGGGAAAAATTCTCCACAGAAATGTATGAACTAAACTGTTATATTTACACACGTAGGATTACAGAATAACTCCATATATATTTTTCTAGATATTTAAGAAAATCTAAAATTGCAAGTGTCAACTTTGGCCATATGGTGTATATACAATCATATACATAGATAGATATCCCATATAAGCTGATTTTTAAATGCGTATTATATTTTATGTAAGCAAGCACGATCACGATTATATCCAATAATTCTCGTGATCATGGTAGAAGTGGCATCGGGAATCACAACATCGCACGTTGAAAGCTAAACGAAGTGGATGTTGAAAGTTAATCATCAGTAATCTCGATTACTGATGATTACAGCAATCACATTAACAAACAATTATAATTACTACAACGGCCTTTTTACTTTAAAATTATTGAAATAGAGTTTTTCTTATTTTGCCATCTTTTGGTATCAAGTTCTGTATCTTATTTAAATTACTGTTACTAATTTGCTTTATATTTGAATGATTATCTAAGAACATCACAGTATTCTTAAACAGGGGTGTAGTCGTAAAAATAACACAGGATACACGTTCTCAGCAGAAGTTAAACGCTCGAGGCAAAGGGTATATCTTTCAAGGAAGGACTCATTAAAAGCATACTCAGAATTAAAAAAAAATATACTGATTAAACTACTCATGTATATAATGAAGGATCAGTCAAATTTAGCGGCGGAATTGCAAAAGAAACTGAGTAAAAAAATAAAATATCTTCGAATATTCGGCGCGAAAAGACGAAAGCGTCACGCGATTTGGCGAGCAATATTTACTTCGCCAAAAGCAAACGATTTTAATGCACCTGAAAATTTCTTGTAAAATTTTAGAATACGTGTAAATAGTATTTAATTAATTTGAATTTGAACAATGAGAGAGTTTGACTGATAGATGTATTTTATATTATATATTTCTGTTGCTTTTGCTGTAGTCAGTTAATTTTATCACTTTAAAAATAATTCTTATATAAAAAATATTGTCATATTGAAAAGTATTGTTTCCTATATTTAAGCGTATGACAAAATAAAAGCCAGTTGAACAATGCTGCAGTAATTCATTTCAATATGGTAGAAGTCTTTGTTTTCATAGCAACAAAATTGATACGACAGAGCTCAATTAGATTGGAGTTAATTTAGAGATTGAAACAAATTTAATTAATTAAAATTTTGTTTTAATTCATAAAATATCACAGTTAATTCTCATTCTGAATACATTATGACAAAAATGTAGTTAAAACAAACTAAAGCTGATAAAACTAACGTTATATAAATAAAATTTCTTTAAACGAGTTCAAGATGAAACATTTTTACCTTAAAAAGAATTTGACATAAAAAAGTATTTTTTGAATTTTTATTTTGTCGCCAACCGATGATAAATCGCCAAATAAAAGAAATGTTCATTATTTTTTACGAACATTCTATAGGGTTTCCGCCCAAAAAAAATTACAAACATATATATCCACATGAGAAGAACATTCTGTAATTTTTTCCGAATTTTCTGATATTCCCGTATGGAGACCTTCCTTGTTAGAGTGCGTATACTACAGCTTTCATGACAAAGAAAGTTCATACGGTACTTTTTTTAAAAAAAAGTCCAGAATATATACTGCGCATATCCCCGTATACCACACTGCAACCCTGCTCTCTCTGAGCTGCCGCACAGACAAACACCTTACCGAGTTCAACGATGGTAATCTAGGATTAGTTAAATTTCGATTCGCATATTAAAGCGGAATCGCTCTGCAAACTCAAAACAACTCATTTAACATATTATTTTCTAAATCAAACTACAACGAACTCAGACTTATTTACAACGAGCTTAATAAAGATTTTTCATTTATAAAATATAAATTTTGATTTTTGAGATGGTATATTTGAAAATTTACAGTAATTTTACATTTGATAATAAGTCATTCCATTGTGGTATTTGGTTTCGTTACCTTATCCTTATTGTTTTATACTAAGTAATTGTTTTTTTTTTTTCGTTACACTTATTAACTACTAGTACGGATAACTTGACATACCTTTGACTTTTCAACATTCTTAGTCTTTTTTTTATTGTAAATGATTTTAAATATTATTTCGAGTTGGGTTGATGATAATATAGTCATATGTCAAAACTGTAAATGACTTTAGAATTTGTAATATTTTATTGTTTCTATTGTCATTTTCAGTCATCTATTATTAGTGTAGTTGGCTTTTAATACTTTGCTTTATTTTAACATTTTTTCTGGCGCCAGGGTGCTTTTTCAGTATTTTATTTTATTATTTGGCATTGTATTTTTGTGGTATTTTCCCTGTCTATTCCTGGCCGCATAGGGTACTTTGCGGTCAGGAGTTCTTGCCTATGCCATTTTTGTTTGGTTCCCTGGCAGGGTGATCCTGATCCTGCCAACTCATATCTTGGTAAAAAGAAATACCTAAAACTCCAATAGAGCACATCAGTGTGACGTCACAGACAACTCAACCCCGCATTTCCATGACAACTGGGTCAATACAAACTGAGAGAGTTTAAAGTGTATTAGAGATGCACTATATACCATCAAAAAGGCTTTCAATATGAAATCAAATATCGTTCAAAGGTTGAATTTTTGAACTGGGTGAAGTTTTAAAAGCGATCCGCAAATGCTTGGGCTGAATTGTAACTTGTTTAAACCAGTTTTAGGGTTGAATTTTTAGCTTTACGATAAAACAACACATTTCATCTCTATCTTATCTGAACTCTGTGGTTTGCTTTGAACCAATTTCTAGAGTTGTGACATCACCACTGATGAGCTCTATTTTAACGGTCGACTCATAGGTTTACTATTATGTTTTTCTGCGCCCAAACTCCCTGTTTTGATATCTTTGGACGCAGGAAGGTCCAATGGTAAAATTACGGGTCAAACTCTAAAATCTGTTTCCACCAAGTTGGATGACCGATTGCGTTTTAATAAGGGAATCGAGATTTAACTAATCCTAGATTTTTATCTGTGAACTCAATAAGTTGATTGTCTGCGATGCGCCTTACCCGGACTTTCTGAGACTACAACAAGAAGCGGGTAAAATTTTCTGAATTTTAAATAAGCTATTGTTACGTAGTAATATACGATTCTATTAAAAACGCTCTCATAGCTTCATAATTATTTTCACTTTTTTTCTTTTTTTTAAAGGCTTGGTGAGAATTATGTTAAATATAGAAGTAAATCTTAATCCTTAGATAATGTGCATGTTTGTGCATTATTATTTGTGGCTACCACAAGTTGAGAAGTACATACTTTTTCGGCTGCGTGACGTCACATGCACATTATCTATAAATCCTTCGACATTTTAATGATGCCAATTTAAAAAAATAATGATTTTTTCTAGTTACATAACACAATAACTTTCCTTTCACAATAAAATGCATTTTATTATTTTATTAAATCGTCTGCTTTCACTGCCAAATATTTTTTTTTCCAAATTTGTCTGCAGTTACTATGACAACAATTAACATACTAGCTCATTTTAATCCTCTAAATAATATTACATAACTAGAGATGACAAATAAATTTTTTGCATTTGGTATGACAACAGTTAACTCGCTAGCTTATTTTAATCCACTAACTAATACTATATAATTAGATATGACAAATATTTTTTTTACAAGTTAATAAATCGGAAAAAACATACTTTCCCTCTATCTTCGTTACTTCTTATGCTTAATTTAACATACAACCAATTCAAATGGTATTATTCGAAATTTTAAATTATTGAACTTATTGATATCTTTTTAGACGATAGTTAAAAATAAAGAATTGATGTTTAAAATCGGAAAATAACGTATACTTCTAAAGAATATAAGAATGTTTGAGAAAACTTGCTATACTCTATGATATCTATAGATGAATGAAATTATGGCAAAAAGGTAATCAACTAAAACATCTGAAAAAAACATTATTTTCCACTGGTAAAATACTTTTAAACCGATATTGGGAAATAGATACAAATATATTAAAGTTCGATAATGCTTCCAGAATTCGCAATGATTTATAAAGAATAAATAATTTACGATTTTTATTTTTATAAAATTTATTCCTTAATTTCTATTTTATTATTATACAAATTACTTTAAAATATTACTATACTATATATAAAATTGAAAGAATACAGCTCATATTCAAAATATTAGAATAATTGAGAAAAAGTAATAAGAAAAAATTATTTGTCATTTATTTATTTTTTATACTAAGTAAATGCAATTAAATTTCTTATAAATTAAATCTGGAATGTTTAGATAAGATTTTAACATTTATAAAATAAAAAATACAGCACAATAAATTATGTATACAGCTTCCTTAAACACACCAGAATATTAGAATAAAATATAGATTGGTTCAAAATATTAGAATATTTTATTTTACGCAACACTATTACCTTATGAATAGGAAGTAAATGGTAGTTAATATTTTGTAGCATCCCCTTTAGCTTTCATAACAGCGTACAATCGATCTTGCATACTATATACAAGGTGTTTAAAAAACATTTCTATCAATATTAGCCCAAATAGACTTTATACGTGCCACTAACTCAGTTTTACTTGAAGGAGGATTTTCTTGAAGCTTTTTCTTCATTAGACACCATAAGTTTTCGATGGGATTAAGATCTGGTGAATTTGGTGGCCAAGGAAGTACCTTAATGTTGCGTTGGCGGAACCAATTCTTAGTTGACACCGAGGTATGCGGGGACGCTAAATCTTGTTGAAAGATGAAATCATCTTCAAATAAATCTTCTGATGATGGAATCATGTAATATTCTAAAATTTCTTGATATATGAGAGAGTTAACCTTTTCGTAGACGATGCATAACTTTCCAGGTCCTTCTGCACTCATACAATCCCAAACCATGACACTAGCAGCAAATTTTACGGAACGTTTAAGGCATTCTTTATCAAATGCTTCTTGCTTCATTCTCCAAACTCGAATACCTTGATTACCATATGAAACACAAAACATACTTTCATCACTAAATAATATATTTTTCCAATCTTCATTGCTCCATAAACGTCTTGATTTACACCAATTCAATCTTATACGCTTTTGTCTTGCAGTCATGAGAGGTTTTGTTTTCGGTACACGAGATTCAAATTTAAATTTATGGAGATGTCTTAATGTTGTCGATGTAGAAACTTCAACTCCTTCTTCTTTCCATTTTCGGTGCAAGAATCGCACACTTTTAAAACGGTTTTTCTTAACTATACGCTTCAGTTTCCTGTCATCTCTAGCAAATGTTTTTGGTTTTCGGCCACTATTTCGGCGATTATTTTGAAATTTTCCAATTTTTGAATATTGTGTTAGTATTTTACTAACGCTCGATTGCGAACAATGTAAATAATTCGCTATAAAACATTGATTTTTACCGTGCCGATACAAATCAATCATAAGAAGTTTAGTAGATTCAGGAATATCACTCACACGGCCCATTTTAAGACGAAAAAGAAACAAACTGCAAAAAAGAATACTGATTTTAAATAAAATAGTCTGAATTTAATCAATGATGCCACCAGTTAAGAATTGGTAATAATTAAAGGAGAATTAATGTGAAATATTCTAATATTTTGAACCACTTGAATAAATATTCTAATATTTTGACTTTTCAAAATAATTTTTTTTGCAATTAATCTTTTCAAAAATGATATTAAATTTAAGATAACAAGTAAGTTTAATCAACAATAAGTTCTTAATAAAAATATCGTTTGCATATTTTCATTAAAAGACATTCAATTACCAAACGATATTTTCAATTTCTAAAAAAAAGGTAATTATTCTAATATTTTGAATATGAGCTGTATATTTGGAGAGAAATTATTACTAGGCAGCGTGAATATTATTTCACTAGCAAAAGCCATGCTTTGTTTGGATTCGCGAAGCATTATTTTATAAAACAGATATTTGAAAGTAACAATATTTTTTTATTATTATTTTTGCATCTTTATTAAACAAAAACGTTATTTTATGTTTTGGCGCATTTTAATTTTTTATTTATGATGTAAAACTGGCATAATAAGATATTTTCGAAGCAAACTTTTACAATTTTTTTTTAAATTTTCAACTAAAAGCTCTTTTAAAGATGTTTTTACAATTTCAAGTAGCAACTGGTGTTTTTTAATTGTTTGAAATATGCATGTTTCCAATCTTTGTAATCAACATCCGATAATCTTTGATAGCTATTTTAGAATAATATATTTGAAGAAAGCTTGAAGAAAGTTACTTCTTCAAAATCCTATTTTCTGGAAAAAAACATTTGAAATCTGCTTTCGTTGATACTATGAATTTTTAATTGTAAAACATTTTATTTTAATTTCTTCGTTTTTATACATGTTAGCGTATGAGAATTGCTGTAATTCTCTCCGCGTGGGAGAACTTTTTACTTTCTGCGAATGGCAATTCAATTAATGGAATTACCTTTTAACGAAACGCTCTCTCATTCTCGCAGTGACGTTTTCACGAATAATTATTGTTGTGTTTGCAAACTTATTAAAGTCTTATTTTTCTATAAAATCCTTCTGATTAATGAGTCGATATTATTTAGCCACAATACGACCGTCGCAAAAATATTTATAAAGAGCTTGAACCAACAACTTCACGCAGATCTTTTAATTTTTCATTTATATAACAAATTTAAGAATTAATTTTATTTGTTTACAATTATTTTGTTGCCAGTTTACAAAAAAAAAAAAAAAAAAAAAAAAAAAAATCCATAATACAATTCTTTTAAAATGTTTAAGTGTCATCTGTGCAAACGATTTTGCGGGAAAATGAAAACATGTTTTATTTAATAAATTAATCCTGATTCTATCTATAATTATTTACTCCATGATTTAAACTTTTTTTTTTCTGAAAATATACGCGTTTCATTTTTTATTTATTTGCTAAAATGCGTCCGTATTGGATATGATAAAAAATATGGCGATATTTTACAGATTATAAAAATGAATAATTCTTAATGATTATGTATGTATAATGATAAAGAATAGAAAAGAAAATAGTTACGTTTAATTTCTTACCAATAATAGACAGCGAAATACAAGACAAATCTTAGTTCTTAAAGAAAAACTTTATCTCCAATAAGCTTTAAAATTTAAGAGACAAGTTTTGAATAACTAAAAAAAATTCCAATAAACAAATTACAAAACTTGAAGAATCTGCGCATGCGTTCTGGACGAATCCTTAAGAGGCCTAAAAAGAAGCATTTTTTTCAGATAAAAAATGACACATAGCAATTAAAAATTCTTAACATTGCTTCCAAATATGATTACACATACGAATTATAGTTATTTATAATATAAAGCAAAGAATTGACTCATCATCTCCCAGACGTTAGTAAATTTCGAGAACTATGATTTATAGTAACAAAAAATTCGTTTCCAGGGGGGGGGATGCATAATATTTCTTCTTTCTTAATGATTCATAAGGAAATACTATTATGATTACTGAATTATGCGAGGTAAATCGTTTCAAGTGAATTGATAAAAATTATTTATTGGGGTATATTTTTGAAGAAATAGTCATTTAGCAAAAATACATTTATTTATAAATACAAGCACTACATTTGGTAATAAATTTATATCTTTACAAACGAAATTATTTATAAAAAGTGTTCAGTTAAAATGATGGCAATAAGTTCACTTGCTATTCGCGCTCATTTTTATTAGCTTATTCCAACAAAGTTTAAAAGTGCTTATATGTATTCGGTTTCTCTGGTTGTCTAGCTGTCTGTCCACGCTCTAACTCACATAGATATACTCGGATTTTCCAGCAATTGATAAAAACTATTTAAGGTCACTAAAGCATGTTCGGTATTGCATATGAAGTATGTACGGTAAATGATTAATTTACAGGAACATTTAAAAGAATGCGATTACATTACGGAATATGGGAGAAAATCGTTTGGAGAGTATTCTAATGATATTACACTGTTTCAAATGTACAGAAACTGATATAAGTCGCTGAATTTCACTACAATAACGCTAAATTAGAACGTTCATGGCATTTTTTGTTAATTTACAGGAACACACAAAAGAAATTGGTTGTGGTCCTACTTTAGCTTAATGATTGCTGGAGAATGCGTTTTAAAATACGGTATGCGCTTTTAAATTTAATTACTTTTTTTGTATACTACTCTTTATATATGAATTCTACACCTGATATACAGAACTGCACAAAAATATTCGCATACCATTCTTCTTATTTGAGGAAATAGATGAGGAGAAATTTTCAACTAAAATACATGTATCTTAAATAGACTTAATTTTGGAATGCATGTTATTAATAGATACAAATCTCTGCGTCATATACAGGTCTGCAAAAAATTTTAATTACTTTCCGATCGTAAATGGGAACAGTTGAAAACCTTCTTTAAATGAGTTACACGTATCCATATATTGAAATGTGACATAATATTTTAATTTTTTTTTAACGCAGCAGTTTTATTATATTATTCAGAACTTGTTGGAAAGTGCTTCATACTCTATGCTTTACGCATGATTTTCCTTTCTTGTTTTTCTTTTATTTCAATGAATAATATTTTTCAAAAATAAATTGAAGGAATTAGCTCCTCCCTTTATACTTAAGCAATCCCTCATAGCATGCATGTTCACAGTGACGTCACTGTGAGTCACTTTGGTCACATCACATCTGTGACGAAAATGCCACCACTCAGTGACGTCACAATGTGACTAAGATGTGACTTTCTAAAAAAAATTTCACAGTTCGTCGCAATGTTAATGTCAAAGTAGTCACAAATGACACACTTTTCACAAATTGGTCACATTGTGACGTCACAAAGTGGTCACAATGTGACGTCACAAAAAAGCTCTAAAACGGCCATAACGACCACATTTTAGCCACTGTGACTTCACATCGACGTCACGTGACGTCACATCGACAATCGATGGTCACAAAGTCACAATATGACTTCACAACGACGATGCAGTGACGTCACCATGTCTTACGGGATGAAACTCTAAATCCAATCAGGGAAATGCCTCATCCGACCCGTAAGACATGGTGACGTCACTGCAACGTCGTTGTGAAGTCAAATTGTGACTTTGTGAGCATCGATTGTCTATGTGACGTCACGTGACGTCGATGTGAAGTCACAGTGACTAAAATGTGAAGTCGTTATGGCCGTTTTAGAGCTTTTTTGTGACGTCACTTTGTGACGTCACAATGCGACGAATTTGTGAAAAGTGTGTCATTTGTGACTACTTTGACTTTAACATTGTGACGAAACTGTGACAAAAGTGACGATATTTAAATTGCCAGAAACATGTTTTTTAAAGTAAATAACATGTTTTGAAGAATATTTGTAATTTTCTAAAATCTTTTAAGAAAGTCACATTTCAGTCACAATGTGACGTCACTGAGTGGTGACATTTTCGTCACAGATGTGATGTGACCAAAGTGACTCACAGTGACGTCACTGTGACGTCACTGTGACCATGCATGCTATGAGGGGAATGACTCAAATTATCTTATCTCAATAATAAATATATCAACTCTCCCCTTTAAGAGCCCACAATAGTCACAGAAAAATTACTCAAAAAGACCCGGATGACCATGTAAAGTCTATGGGAGCATTCTTTTCTAATATCTCGCTCAAATTTTAATATTTTTGCATGCTTTTTTTGCACAAAATAGCTGAGGGTAATCCACAACCGGGCTAGTTTTTACTTTTTCAGTTTTTGTTTCAGATTTTCTTTAAAAAATTACTTTAACTTTCGAAACCGGTTTAAACCGGTTCTGAAACTGAAACTATCGTAATATAAAAAATATATAACCAAAATCGAAAAAGTAAAAACTAGCCCGGTTGTGGATTGCCCTCAGCTATCTTGTGCAAAAAAATCATGCAAAAATATTAAAATTTGAGCGAGATATTAGAAAAGAACGCTCCCATAGACTTTACATGGTCATCCGGGTCTTTTTGTGTACTTTTTTTGTGACTATTGTGGGCTCTTAACGAGCAATAACTGGTTAAAGGGGAATTAGTCCGCGTCCCCCGCTCTTTACGTTTACCCACTGATCCTGTCAATCTAATTAAATTAGTTCCTTAACAGTATAATCCGTTATATCAAATTGTAGGATATCGAATAATTCTGCATGAAAAAATCATTTATATAAATTAATGGGGTACTCCCACCCTCTCCCCTCTTTTTACTTAACCAATAAATCTCCGAATGTAACCAGTTAAGCTCTTTATCAAAATAAACAGCCATACCAAATTTGATACAGTTCGAGTGATTCCTCATGAAAAACCCATTTATCTAAATTAAGATGTGTGTGGGGGGGAGTAGTTCTCGTTTCAGCTTATATATATAAACAATAAGCATCTAGAGTGAGCTGGTATATTAAATTTGGAGCAAATCGAATAATTCTGCAGTAAAAACCCATTTATCTAAATTACGGGGAGATTAGCTCCCCTTTTCCCCTGTATACGTCCCCAATGAACACTTAAAATTCAACAGAAAAGCTTCCTATAAGAATGAACCTAGATAAAAATTGAAGCAAATCGGATATTTGTATCAAGAACCCTTACGTATATACGTACATACATATGTACATACAGTATCAGTCGGCACTGTCAGGCTTTGATAGCCTGTGAGCTAAAATGTGACATTCGTAAGCATTTTTGGAAAACATTTTCGAGATTGTTTATCACAAGGGGATAAACTTGGGCTTTACGGGTTATGAAAAATAGGTAAAAAAGCCATGTACAGAGTTGCACAAAATTAGTTATGCACTTACATATACATAACTGATTGTGTCCTTTCGTTCGTTTCTGGGGGTAATGTTCCATATCCTGTTCCGGTGTTTTTGGCGATTTTTTTGGAGGGGGGGGAAGGCGGCTATATAAATAGATGTTGATCTCCAGCCTTAATGGTTTTTTACCACTGGAATGGTCTTTATCCATTTGTTTTTTATGTTTTTTTTTCTTTTTGTTTTTAGCGTATTTTTTCGTAAAAATTTATAGCTTTTATTTTAAATTGATATATGTAATAATCATATGAAATACATAAAATTATAGACATACTAGCGGACCCGACAGACGTTGTCCTGTCACCTACAGACTTTGTCCTTCCTGGCACAGACTCCAGAAAATCAAATAAATGTACGTAAATATAGCAATATGCACGATAAACATTATGATCTTAATTTAATTTCTTATTACAGTTATGTAAGGAAATTATTTTTTACTCTTCAGTATTTTTTGAAGTCGGTTCATTTTTTGATGGAAAAGTTTATTTTTCTCTTTTTAGTTAAAAGTTAACGATTTTCTGAAGTCGGTTAATCAAAAGTATTATACAGGATATATTATTGTAAAGCATACACGTTTGTCAGGAATGGGATTCGAACATGCGATCTCTTTCTTCAAGAAGCAGACCTTAAATCTGGCGCCTTAAACCGCTCGGACATTCCGCGCACACTCTATTCATTGAACTTATTCAACACTTTTAATTAGCGAAAAATCACTAACTATTATTTTTTGCCTGATTACTAAAAAAGTACTGAATGAATTTCGATGAAATGTGAATCTAAACCATTCTCGAATCCACTGGAACACACACACAAAATTTCGTTAAAATCAGTCCAGTCATTTCGGAGGAGTTCAGTGACAAACACACGCACAGAAGATTTATATATATAAAGATATATATAAGTATACAATACTTATTTATATTTGTGTATGTATTATGCATTTATGTATGTATATCTCTACGTACAATTACATATAGAGAGAAATATACCTAACATATATTTATTTTTTATGTGTATATCTATATATATAAAATTCTCCTGTCACAGTGTTAGTTGCCATACTCCTCCGAAACGGCTTAACCGATTTTGATGAAATTTTATATGTATACTCAGTAGGTCTGAGAATAGGTTGTTATCTATTTTTTATAACCCTAAGTGATAAGGGTGATCCACCCCGTAAAAATTTCTTCGAAACGGCTTAAGCGATATTGATGAAATTTTCATGCTATGACGTCATAAGAATAAATGTCTCTGTCCATTCATTGTTTGAATGCTTTGCGAGCCGAACTCAATGGTTTTCAACAAATTCATAATTTGTCATTAAATTTATTTTTTTACTTTATAATTATAATTATAATTATTATTATTTTGAAGTTGTTGGCAACAATAGATCTTAGAATGATGTATTTTTTTTATATTCCCATGTTTTAGGTAGTAAATTAAATTATTAAAAAAAAAAAGAAGAAATTTTTAATGCCGATGTCTTCAGAATAAGGTAAATAATATTTTTTAATGAAACGTGAAAATGTTATAGTTTAAATTGAATATAGACATTTTTTATGTTTATTACTTTTGTAGTTTCCTCTCAATCTGATAAAGAATATACATACTAGAATACATATTAGTAATTTGACAATGGTCATTTGCCATACAAAAAAGCGGAATGGTTAGACTGTTTTTATTTTTGACAATCATATGGCTTAGACATTTTATACTACTTGGTTATTCTCTCGACCAAAAATCTACCGCCCAACTACAAGGTAGATGAATGATACGAATAATGGATGATCGTAAATGTCACATACACTTGACATTAACCACAATGTACATGTTTATTACATCGTCAAGTGATTTTTAATTCAACTTTTTATTTCTGCTTTTATCAATATTGTATTAATTTATTTGTTTTTTCGTTATTTAATCGAAAAATTAAGTTAATTTGTATAAATTGGCTAATACTTTGGCGATTTCTATCATTTGGCGAAATTTGTCGATGGGATAACCAAGTAGTACCCCTTTCATTCGAGATAAAATCAGTGTTGGAGTGGTTTATAAAAATCCGAGACCGTTTATAATCCGTTTTATAATCCGAGTGGTTTATAAAAAGTGAAGTGATCAGCCTAAAAATGCTGATGACAGTCATATGACATGTTTTTTTATATAGATGATTAATTTGTTTAGTACTACTTGGTTATCCTGCCGACCAATCTCTCCAAATTATACAAATCGCCAAACTAATAGCCAAAATTTTCCATATTGACATAGTTTTTGTTTCAAATAACGAAAAAACAAATAATTAGCAGAATATTTAATAAAAATATACCAATAAAAAATCGAAATAAAACTTAATTACATTTTAAACACGTTTATCGTATTTTCACCGTCACCCATTATTGGCATTTAATCTTATAATTGGCCACGTTTTTTGGTCAACAGGAGAACCAAGTAGTATCATTTGGTTTATTATTAAACAATACTATAACAAAAATATTAGTCAGTGAGTGCAATATTTAGTGTGAATCATTCTAAAAGAGAAATATTGTGACAGCTAAATAAAAATAATAATAATAATAAATGATACACTAAATAACATTAAACATTGTAATATATATACTAGCAATCTTTGTCCACTACGCTGGTCGGTTTCTCTTAAGATATCTTGAATAAAACGAAGTTGATCTAGCAAAAATTTAAGAAGAAAAGGAAATATCGGTATTAATAGGTTATCCCGTCGACCAAAAAATTATCGCCAATCTATAAGATTAAATGCCAATAATGGATGATCGTGAATTTCACATTCAATTACATTAATTACGATTCACGTGCTAAAAATGTCATTAAGTGATTTTTATTTTGACTTTTTATCTGTATTTTTATTAATTATTCGACTAATTATTTGTTTTTTCGTTATTTGAAATAAAAATTATGTCAATATGTATAATTTGGCTATTAGTTTGGCGATTTGTATAACTTGGCGAAATTGGTCGACAGGATAACAGAGTAGTACCACAATATCTAATCAAACATTCATAATTGTTGTCTTATTCATGTAATCTTGCATTATTCTGTTCAACATCGATGTTGACGACATAATAGACAAAATAGCTCTAAAATGACTAAAATACCTATGTTTGACAGTTTTTTTTTAGATCTGTTATCTTGAAATCCCCGCTTCTACCTAATCCTGCTGCTGACAAGGAAGATCTCCATACTGGGCATACTCAGAAAAGTTTGAAAAAAAATACTAATTAAATTAACTTATCTGAGTAATAAAAGATCAGTCAAATTTACCGGCGGAAATTCAGTAAAAATTTTGTAAAAAAAAAAAAAAAAAAAAAAAAAAAAAAAAAAAAAAAAAAAAAATCGAGTTTTTGGCGTAAAAAGGACAAAAACATCACGCATTTGGCGAACAGTATAACTCATGTCTTCCAGATATAAAACCTTCCCCAATCTGAAATTTTCAAATATTATAACAAATATTTATCAGAGGCTCCCGTAAAAAATCCTATCTGTGATGATGAAACGGTACAATTTCAAAACATTTCGAAAACTGCCCCCCGGGGGGGAAGTTAAATTGTGGTAATGGAAGGAAATTTTATAATATGAAAGAGCAGACAGAGGACTAACCAATGATATGTTACATGACAGGCCCAAAAAAAAGTTCGGAATTTTTTACCCCCAAATTAATCCCCTCGGGGTAAAAATCTTAAAATCGCTAAAACACATCTTTAATTACTTTTTTATATTTATTTTCTGCTGTTTCACGCTTTTACTTTAAACGACTGCTGAGAAGTGCAAAAAATTCTTAACTGTTCGAATCTTTCATTCAACCCCCTCAGGAGGAGGAGGGCAATTTCCAAAATCGCTGAAATGCCTGTTTAATTATATTTTAGTAGATTCATTTTCTGGAATTTCACGTGGATACCTTAAACGGCTGCTGAGATATACGAGGATGTTTCAGAATTTTCGACCCCTCCCCGTTTCCCCCGCCACCTTAGAGGGGTGATCTAATCTTAGTGCACGCTTACATCATAAGAAGTATATTTTTCCCAATATTCATGTTACTATGTTTAGTAGTTTGGTCTGTGCGTTGATTATCAATCTGTTAGGGCAAACTATTTTATATAAGTATCGATAGATATATGTGTGTATTTACACGTATGTGTATACACGTACAATCAAAGAATAAAAAACATTGTTACTATATTGTTTTTCATCATTAAGTAATTCAATTTTTTCTATTCATTTGTGTTTCGTACAGTGAACAATGCCAACAAGACGCAAAGGGGCTTCCTTGGGCCGTCAAACAAGTAAAGCTGCTGGCATGCGAAATACAAGAGCCCAAAGAACAAAAGAAGAAATCCAGCAAGGTAATACTAATACACGTGTGAGCATGGCGCAATTTCGTCAAGCAGAATCAGAAGATAAGCGAGCTGCACGAAATAAACAAAGAAGATTAGAACAAAGAAAAGCACGCCATTCCATAGTTGACAGACGCCGAGCAAATCAAAGAATAAAAAACATTGTTACTATATTGTTTTTCATCATTAAGTAATTCAATTTTTTCTATTCATTTGTGTTTCGTACAGTGAACAATGCCAACAAGACGCAAAGGGGCTTCCTTGGGCCGTCAAACAAGTAAAGCTGCTGGCATGCGAAATACAAGAGCCCAAAGAACAAAAGAAGAAATCCAGCAAGGTAATACTAATGCACGTGTGAGCATGGCGCAATTTCGTCAAGCAGAATCAGAAGATAAGTGAGCTGCACGAAATAAACAAAGAAGATTAGAACAAAGAAAAGCACGCCATTCCATAGTTGACAGACGCCGAGCAAATGATACACTACGCCAACATGTACATCGATCATTTACATCTGATTCATTCCTGCGTCTAGCATTCAAGTACGTATGAGCCTGATATTCAATATTAAGCTCATTCAAAAGTGGTAATTGGTGCTATGGATAAGGAATGCCTGCATTGTAATGCCCTTAAATTTAAAAATGAAGCAGCCGGAATGTGTTGCGCATCAGGAAAGGTGCAATTACCAGCAATTGGAACACCACCTGAACCATTGTACAGTCTTCTTATCGGAACGGATCCAAATTCTAACCTGTTTCTGAAGTCAATAAGAACATTCAATTTATGTTTCCAAATGACATCGTTCGGAGCAACAGAAATAGTTAAGAATAGCAATGTAAATGGTCAACAATTCAATTCAACATTCAAAATCAAAGGCCAAATTTATCACAAAGTGGGCTCATTGCTGCCAATGCCAGACGAACCACATAAATATTTACAAATTTACTTTATGGGCGGTGAGGATGCACGTGTGGATGCACGTTGTAGATACAGTCACCTCAATTCACTTTCTGCAAGGCGTATCATCAGTAAGCTGGACGCTCTATTGAATGAGCACAATGAATTGTTGAAAATATTCAAATCACACATGCACAAATTAGAAAGTGATGATCACGCTATTGTCATCAATCCTGACAAAACACCTGCTGGAGAGCACATTCGTAGATTCAATGCTCCTGCCGTTGAAGACGTTGCTGGAATTATAGTTGGCGATCATTCAGGTACACGAGAAATCGTGATTCGTAGAAGAAATAATAATCTTCAGTTCATTGCTGATACACACCGTTCATATGACGCTCTCCAATATCCACTAATGTTCTGGAAGGGACAAGACGCACAAACATTAAACAACGAAATCCCACTACAGGTACTATATTCATTATGAACTTCATTATTACTCATTAAACAAGCACTTAATTCAGGACCGTAGCTAGAAGTGAAGAATAGGTGGGGGGCTCAAGAGAATGTAGGGGGGTGGGTGAGGTCTTACGTTTAGTTTCTATCTTTCTGACGCAAAAAGATAAATTAGTACATATTTACATTGTAGATAGTATGTTTCTTTCTAAACTGTTTTCATAATTTCATTTTATGCTAAGAAAAGAATTGGATGATGAAAAATTTGATTGTAAAACTTGCAAAAAATTAAATATCATGTTAGCTTCATATGCGCAAATAAGATGAGCGAATGTTGAAACGCTTATTTTAGATACAATTTAGAAATTCTAAAAAACTGGGAAAGGGCCTCAGAACTAACTTAGATTTTGGAACAGAATTTCCTTTGAATTTTGGTACATAAATTCACTTAGTAACCTTGGTGTCTTTTCCAGGGGGCTCAAAATATTTTAGAAAGGGGGGGGGTCTGAGCAGCCCATAGCACTTCATTAGCTACGGCCCTGTGTTAATTTAATATTGATTAATTCATTAAGCTTAACTATTGTTAATATTTATTTATTAATGCATTATTACAGGAGCCGAAACAAACAAGAACGTTAGTTCGAAGGATTTTTATGCATATCGATTGATGGTAAGACGTGGTCAGGAGAACGTCATTCTACGATATCGTGAGCTTTGTCAACAAGTCATGGTCGACATGTACGTGAAGATAGAGAGCGAACGACTACGGTACTTGCGATTTAATCAACAAAAGTTGCGTGCGGAAGAATACATTCACTTGCGAGATGCTATTGTCAACAATGCTGACGTCGACGAAATTGGTAACTCTGTCATTCTACCATCATCGTACATAGGCAGTCCACGTCATATGCAAGAATATATACAGGATGCTATGACTTTTGTGCGCGAATATGGACGGCCATGCTTATTTATCACATTCACATGCAATCCAAAATGGCGGGAGATTACAACTTTGCTATTGCCTGGGCAAAATGCAATACATCGTCATGACATTACAGCACGTGTGTTCAGACAAAAATTAAAGTCTTTAATAAATTTCATCACAAAATTACATGTATTCGGCCCCACACGTTGCTGGATGTATACAGTTTAATGGCAAAAGCGTGGATTACCTCACGCACATATTTTGGTTTGGTTATTCGACAAAATCCGTCCTGAAGAAATTGATAGTATAATTTCTGCGGAAATTCCAGATCCATCTACTGATCCATTGCTGTTTGATATTGTTACTGCAAACATGATTCACGGCCCTTGCGCTAATCTGAATAGATCATCGCCTTGCATGTCAGATGGAAAATGTGCCAAAAGTTTCCCCAAAAGTTTCACTAATGATACGATAACAAATGTTGACGGATATCCAATATATCGTCGGAGAAGTCCCAATAATGGCGGACATTCATTTATTAAGAATATCAACCACACAGATATTGAAATTGACAACCGTTGGGTTGTGCCATACTCGCCTCTGCTGAGCAAAACATACGACGCTCATATCAACGTTGAGTTCTGCAGTTCAGTGAAGAGCATCAAATACATTTGCAAGTATGTGAATAAAGGCAGTGATATGGCTGTATTTCGAGTTGAAAATACCAACGAGAATGTTCCTCCAGTGAATAACAACGATGAAATAACTCTTTACCAAATTGGCCGGTATATTAGCTCCAATGAAGCTGTTTGGCGTATCTTTGGTTTCTCAATTCATGAACGGGATCCAGCAGTTATTCATTTAGCAGTCCATCTTGAAAATGGTCAGCGCGTATATTTCACGAAGGAGACAGCGATTGGTCGTGCTGTTAGTCCACCAAAAACTACACTCACCGAATTCTTTGAATTGTGTAATCGTGCGGATGCTTTTGGTGCCTTTGCACGGACATTACTTTATTCAGAAATTCCCCGCTATTTCACTTGGACTCAAACAAAAAAATGGATGCCCCGCAAGCAAGGCACATCGATTGATGCATATCCAGGTTTATTCAAATCAAACGTCTTGGGACGAGTATTTACTGTCAATCCAAGGCAGACTGAGTGCTTTTATCTTCGGCTGTTGTTGGTTTATGTCATCGGTCCATTGTCATTTCAAGATATACGTAAAGTAAATGGACAACAGTATCAACGTATAAAGATGCATGTCTTGCTCTCGGCTTACTGAAAGACGACAACCAGTGGGAATGTATGCTTTCTGAAGCATCATTGAATAGTACAGCAAAACAAATTCGTCTGTTATTTGCTATAGTGTTGACTACATGTTTCCCGGCTCGAGCAGAGACATTGTGGAGTAATCACAAAGATTCAATGAGTGATGACATTTTGCATCATTATCGTACACGGTGCAACGATCTAACGATTCCATTCAGCGACGCTATGTACAATGAAGCATTGATTGCTATAGAAGATCATTGCATTACCATGGCCAACTTATCACTTAGTCATTTCGGTATGCAATCGTCAAATCGAAGTACATCTAATTTAATGAACACTGAAATGAATCGTGAACTACAATACAATGCTGTAGAAATGGCAGAAATTGTTGCTCGCACTGTCCCACTAATGAATGAAGAACAAAGACTCATTTACGACCGCATTATGTTCGCAGTTTCAGCAGGGCAAGGCGGATTCTTTTTTTTTGGACGCATCAGGTGGAACTGGCAAAACATTCCTTATTTCGCTAATTCTTGCTAAAATACGATCGAATAATGGTATCGCATTGGCCGTTGCATCGTCTGGCATTGCAGCAACTTTATTGGATGGAGGTAGAACAGCTCATTCAGTATTTAAGCTGCCACTAAATATTCAAAAGAACCCAGATGCAGTGTGCAATATAAAAAAACAATCGTCCATGGCCACAGTGCTGAAAAAGTGTAAAATTATCATTTGGGATGAATGCACTATGGCACACAAGCATTCGCTTGAGGCGTTGAACAGGACATTGAAAGATCTTAAAAATAACGATAAACTATTTGGCGGCACTCTATTACTCCTTTCAGGTGATTTTAGACAAACACTTCCCGTCATTCCATGTTCAACGTATGCTGATGAAATCAACGCCTGCTTAAAATCATCACTATTGTGGCGTAATGTTGAAAAATTGCAACTTAAAGTAAACATGCGCATTCACATGCTTCAAGATTCATCTGCTGAAACATTCTCTAAACAACTGTTAGATATCGGCGATGGAAAATTTCCTGTCGATAAAACTGGATGTATAAAATTACCGACCGATTTCTGCACAATCATTCATTCGAAAGATGATCTCATTAACCAAATATTTCCCGATGTACACACAAACTACATCAACCATGAGTGGCTGGCAGAAAGAGCAATTTTAGCAGCAAAAAATGTGGACGTCAATGAATTGAATCTCAAGATACAACAGTTGTTGCCATACTTGGTGGGGGATACAAGGGGACATACAAGGGGATACAAGGGGACATACAAGGGGATACAAGGGGTACATACAAGGGGACTTGGTGACATACAAATCTATTGATTCAGTTTGCGATGCCACAGAAGTTGTGAATTATCCAGCAGAGTTTTTAAACTCATTAGATTTACCAGGCATGCCACCGCATAATTTACAATTGAAAGTTGGATCTCCGGTTATTTTGCTTCGCAATTTAAACCCACCACAGCTGTGTAATGGCACGCGATTAGTTATTAAAAAATTAATGAATAATATTGTCGAAGCCATCATTTTAAACGGCAAATTCCGAAATGAAAATATATTGATACCACGGATCCCTATTATACCCACAGACGTGCCAATTCAATTCAAACGTCTTCAATTTCCAATTAGATTGGCATATGCAATGACCATCAATAAATCTCAAGGCCAAACGATGTCTGTTTGTGGCTTAGATTTGAGCACACCATGTTTTTCATATGGGCAATTATACGTAGCATGCTCTCGAGTGGGCAAACCATCCAGTTTGTTTGTATTAGCTAAAGAAGGTATGACAAAAAATATTGTACATTCTACTGCATTAAGATAATGATATTGTTTTTTTCTAAAATTATCATAGTTTGTGATGTATATAATTATATATAGATATAAATATATAAATTTGAATGAATTAAATGTATAAATATTTGGTGTTTTGTTATTTTTTATATTCCGTCATCCACAGCGCTCCATGTCTCTTCCACTCATTATACCACATCCTCACACACTTACAATAAGTTATAGTTATGTTTTTCTACTAAAATAATCCCTAGAAATAATTTATATGGCAAAACAACGTTTGCCGGGTCTACTAGTATTTTTATAAATATATATTTCGCATTAGCAAGTGACATCTGCGGTTGGATTTTAAGCAAATCTGAAGTAAAAAAATTAGGAGGACGACTTATATGTTGTTTTTTGATTTTCTGAAGAATTTATATTCGAAAATTAGCGGGTCGACGTATACACATGTACTATATGGTAAAATGCGCTAATTTTTTAAACAAATTGCACATCAACCCTCATAGCATGCATGGTCACAGTGACATCCATCGTGACTGAGATGTGACTTTCTTAAAAGTCTTTAGAAAATTACAAAAATTCTTCAAAACATATTATTTACTTAAAAAAATACTTTTGTCACAGTTTCGTCACGATATCAATGTCAAAGTAGTTACAAATGACACATTTTTCGCAAATTTATCACACCGTCACTCCACAAAGTGCTCGCAATGTGACATCACAAACGAGCTCTAAAACGCCCATAACGACTTCACATCGACGTCACGTGACGTCATATCAACAATCTATGTTCACAAAGTCACAATGTGACTTCACAATGACGTCGCAGTGACGTCACCATGCTTTATGGGAAAATACCCTCATACCATGCATGGTCACAGGGACGTCACAATGACGTCACTGTGAGTCATTTTGGTCACATAACATCTGTGCCCAAAATGCCATCACTCAGTGACGTCACATTGTGACTAAAATGTGATTTTATTTAAAAATTTTTAGAAAATTACAAATATTCTTCAAAACATGTTATTTACTTTAAAAAACATGTTTCTGGCAATTTAAATATCGTTGCTTTTGTCACAGTTTCGTCACAAAGGTAATCTCAAACTAGTCACAAATGACACATTTTTCACAAATTTGTTACATTGTGACCACTTTATGAAACGTCACAAACAAGCTCTAAAACGGCCATAACGACTTCACATTTTAGTCACTATGACTTCACATCGACGTCACGTGACGTGACATCGACAATCGATGGTCACAAAAACCCAATGTGACTTCACAACGACGTCGCAGTGACGTCACCTTGCCTTACGGGTATATTTTTTAACTATTACGGGTATATTTTTTCGTGCATGCCACTTGCATTTTTCTCTTTTAATAACTTAATTTAAATGATTTTATGAGAGTTGAAGATTTGACTGCATGCTTAATATACAATGAACTATGGTCATTTTGTAAAAACACCAATTTTGTGATTTTTAAACATTTATTAAAAATATAAAGCAAAACATCTATATGTTGAAAACACAAGATAGTTTTCCTAGTTAACAGCCATGAGCTTTCTAATGAACCAATTTGATAATATTTTTTGTAAATAAAAGCTGATTATTTGTAGATATGGCGGTACTACCTTTACTTTTTTTATATTCCAATTTTTATGTTTTAAATTTAATTCTGTTTTTTTATGAAATTTTTTCAAAAGGGTGGTAATTAGATTAATTTCATTGTTGCAGAGAATGCAGAAATAATAGAGTTTATTTATCTTTTTTGCTTAGTTCTTAATTAATAACTTCAAAATAATTATTTTTATTATATTTTACTGATTGCGTATGCAAGTAAAATTTATTCTTTCAATAATTTCACTGTAAAAAAATCTGTAAAGGTACTAAACATTTTCTAGGAAACTGGGATTCCAAGAACTTTTCCTGTAACGGTAACAGAAGAAATTCAAGTTTCAGAATCGTTTACATGAATTTTTCCTGTTATCGTTACATGAAAAGTTCTTGGAATCCCAGTTTCCTAGAAAATGTTTAGTAACTTTACAGATTTTTTTACAGTGTTGAACCGTTGAAGTTTATTAAAATAATGTTTATTTTGAAAACAAAACTAACATTTAGTAAGGTAATTTGTGAAATTTTTGTTGTAATTAATTTTGCATGTTTATTATAAATTAATGAAATAATTGTTTTTTAACTATTTCCTCGTCTAAATTGTACAGGTTCAGCTGTTCTATATAATTGGCGATTCTAATGCCAGAAAATTTGTTTTGAATCTTTGGTTCTCGTTTTTATAGGAAACAATACTTCTCAAAAGATATTTTAAAAATATAGGTAGACGTATAACCCGATGTTGTGACATTCACTGTAAAATATTGTATATTGTAAAAAAGAACGGCTTTTAAAATTTAAAAAGTTATACTATAAATTGTATGTAAAATTTATACTGCCACCACAAAACTTCTTCAAACTAGAAATGTTTGAAAAACAGACATTTAAGAAATATATATACAAGCGGCTCTCGTTAATTCGAACTCGTCGGAACCATAAAAAAATGTTCTAATTATCCAGAGTTTGAATTATAAAAATTACACTATAAAAAATAAATCTGTAATCCTATAGATGCAAACATCTCTTAATTACTCAGGAGTCTGATCCAAAATGAATAGGTTTTCAACTGGAAATTTAATTTAACGAAAAATTTCCAAATGAAATTTTCCTCATAGAAAAAAAACACATTTTCTTATTTATTCTTTCCGGTTTCAGCATGCAAATTTATGTTCAGATTTCGGAATAATCCACATGTTCGCATCTATGGTAATCCTACAGATGTAAAGTTGTCGAAATCTGTATGCTCACACTGTAAAAAAATCTGTAAAGTTACTAAAAGTTTTCTAGGCAACCTGGAGCTTTGTGAACGTAATATTACGTTCCAAACACTTAGAGGGATATTTACGCAAGCTAGGACAGAGAAAGATAAACGAACTAAATTCTTAAACCCTTTTCAACTATATATATATTTTTAATAATAACCATTTTTTATAGAATTCATGTTTAATTGTTTTTAATTGTTATGTCTGAAATTATATTAACCAACACTGAAATTAATTAAAACTCTTTTAATTTCTTTAGTTATTATGTGTGTTATCTGATATTTATATTAAATTTATTCAATCATATTATTGAGATCTTTCTTCGAGCATATTACACAAAGGATTAAATAATAGTCTTTATGTATGTTCTTGGGACAAGGAATATTATTTATTATAAAATGAAATGAAGCGAAGTGAAAATTCTCTGCCTAAAACAACAGCATTTTATAAACATTATGCTCAAACAACGTGTTTTCTATAATTAACTGTCAAGCATATTGAACGAAATATCTTCTGCTGATTAATATAAACTATGTTTGAAAATATTTCAAACGAAATTGATAATTGTAAAAATAAAGTATGTGCTAGATTGGCATGTATTGAATTTTAAAGATTATGTGTATTTGCATTTAAATTTTGTTTTAATTTCTAAGACGTAAAATTAATTATAAAATAATAAAATACTTTAAAAATATTTTTAAAAATATCATGATAAAAAACGTGCAAATATGTACATGCGTGTGTGTGTGTAATAATAAAAAATTTCGTCTTAATTCTAAATTAATTATTTCCAAATTCTTATAATATTGAAATTTTCCTTTCTTTTTATAATATCGTAATATATTTTTTCAATTCCATATCTTTAATCAATGCTATCTTTATTATTATTATTTTTTAATTCTAAAAAACATCCATGTGTCAAAATAACTTTTTTCTTAAAACCCAATTACTTTAATTCGCTCCTATTTCTAAATAATTAATTGGCAACTTAGAACTTAGCCATAAAATCCTGTATTCTAGCGCAGAGTATAAGCCCATTAAATTGACTTCGGAGTGATATTCTACGTTTACCTTGCGCTAATAAAATTTTACCAGCTGGTGAGAAGAATTAGTCTGGTGAAGTTCTATGAAAATAACATATTTCACTTACAATACACTGTAAAAAAAATCTGTAAAGGTACTACACTTTATCTAGGAAACTGGGATTCCAAGAACTTTTCCTGTAATGGTAACAACAAAAACTCAAGTTTTAGAATCGGTTACATGGATTTTTCCTGTTATCGTTACATTAGAAGTTCTTGGAATCCCAGTTTCCTAGAAAATGTTTAGTACCTTTACAGATTTTTTTTTACAGTGTAGCTATATAATAGCTTATAATAGTTTTATTACACCGATGGGAAGTTTAAACCACCATGAGTGAAATTGTTTTCTCTGTGATTTGGAACATAAACAAATGTGATTAAACATATTCGTCGGTTCTGTCTAAATTAAGAGGGAAACATGCCAAAGAATATTTATTTGTTGCTTGACGGACCTGGTGCCCACACGACTGCTAAACCTACGAGTGCTCTTAATAAAAATTTCTTGCTGAGTATTGTGATTTAGAGCAGAATTTTACATTTTATCGACAGCATTCATCGTAACTACGTTTTGATATTACACACACACACACACACATATATATGCATATATATTTGTTTTAAACATGTAGATTATTTCAAATGTAGGCGCTGAAGCAACTCTTAAAAATTGCAACACGTAAATAATCTAAAACTGCATGAAAATATTTCTTATACAGCAGCAGGTGCACAATGTATAAAATTTTAAAAAAAATCAAAATCCCCCACAATTTAAATAAACCTAGTTTGGAAACCTTCTAATGGTGCTTTACATTTGAATGGTAGGGGAAGTGTATAGAGCCACTCCGCCTACTGATGAGTAATGGTTTATATTTTAGCTGGTAACTTTCACGTTTTTCATTTTAGTGTTTTAAAGTTTATTGATTTTTTTAAAAAAATTATACACTATGCACCTATCGCTATATAAGAAATATTTCCATGCAATTTTAGATTATATATATATATATATATGTATTATCTGCGTACCTAAATAGAGTCAAAGAAAAAAAGAAAAGAACTTAAAAAAATTATCATGATAACTAAGCGATTGCCGTTTGTATAGTTTATAATTAACTGTCAAACATATTGAATGAAACATTCTCTCCTTATTAAAATAAATTGCTTTTCAAAACAGTTCTAATAAAAAGTAAGAAAAATCATGTTTTAAGCATAGATTATGAAGCGATTTCCAAAACTTAACGAAATCTTTAACAAAACTTTGTTATTTAGGGAAATAATAGTGTATAGTTCCAGTACTTTTGAACAGCCCTGTATTTCATATGTCAGTTGATATAATGGGAAAATTTAGTTTAGCAAGAAAATACCCAGTAGCTTGAAATTTCTTTTTCAGCAATTCATACTATTAGATGGAAACATTCTTGAATACTTTTGTTTAGCCCTGTAATTTACATTGTACCTTTATTACACGTCAGCATTAGGCTAAAATTTATTGTAAACTAAAACACTTTTAAAACAACAGAAATCACATTCTCATAAATTATCATTCATAGGCGTCCATGTACCTAATTCTTTGCGTGGCCCTGTATATCCTTTTATCTATATTCTGCAAACATTTATCAGTAAATTGAATGAAGCTCAGCGTAAAAATGAATAGCTTATTTAAGAACCACGTTTAAATAATTTATGCTCATATTCAGTAACGTTGGTGAGCTCTTTTGGGTAGCCCTGTATATCAACTATAACATTTATATACACCATATAATGCGCATTTATTTAGCGAAATATAAACGCGCATATCATAATTAAAACGCATTTCATCCCTCCATCAGCTTTCATCGGACACATATACGTTACTTCGGGAAGAATATACTATTTGAAATCTTTTGTATGGCCCTGTAAAGGCTATGTACTTCATATTATGCAAGACAGTAGCGTATAATTTATATTAAGCTTCAGTGACATGTATCAAGTTTATTATACATGAAACAGCTTAATATATTTAAAATATGTCACACACAATTCCCCCTTTTAGCATTATCTATTGGAATTCTTTTGTGTGGCCCTGTAAATGAATAATAGCTACATTTTCACCTTATATTTTACAGAATGCATATTTTAATATGTTTAACAGGGCATAACATCTTTAAAATTCCTTTGAAACGATTTTCCCCATAGACTGTAATGTAATGGGAAATTTTGATTCGCCCTGTAGATAAACTAATCATGGTAGAAACTTCATTTTCGATAGGACTTGTGCTAAGGTAAACGTCAATAACGTTCTAAAATTTCATGGCAATCCGAGTATATTAACGATTTTTCCCCATGGGCCGTAATGTAATGGGAAAATTTTGATTCTCTGTGTAAATAAACTAATCATGGTAGAAACTACATTTTTAACAGATTTTGTGTTAGGGTAAACCTCAATAACGTATAAAAATTTCATAGCAATCCGAGTATATTTACGGGATTTAGAGTGCGGACAGACGGACATCCGGCCAGACGGCCAGACAAACCGACCGAATGCATAAGCACTTTTCAACTTTGTTGGAAAGTGCTAATAAAAACTGTTAAAATGCGGTACATCCTAGTTTAGCATTTACTGAATTCTAAAAATTTATTTATATTTGTAATTAAATTTTACTTCTACATTATAAAAATTTTTATAAAGTAATTGAGTATATTTAAAATATTTACAAAAGTGGTACGAAAAAAGAAAAAAAAACGATGTAGATTTATATATGTAAGATTATTGCAGCGATAAACATGTAAGTTCTCAATTTGATCAACGATGCATTTCCTTCTTGATTGGAGCAATTGTCGCTACCGATTTTGACATCATCCACGATGCTGATAATTTTAAAGCGTTTGACAGAAATAAAGTTAATCGCGAACGTGAGAAGTTCAGGCAGAGTATGTTATTATCGAAATAGAAATTTTGATTAACTTCATTTTATTTCTGATGACTGCAAGAACAATATGTTAATTCGCGAACAAGTGAGTAAGTGTTACCGCAGGTCGCACTGATGGTTTCATTTAACGTCTTTTTAAATATTTTGTCCTCACAGTTATAAATCAAAATTTATAATTTATAATAATCTTACACAAATGACATAAATCGTATTTAATTAAACAACAATTTACATATAACGTTTTTATATGGCACATACTTTTGCAATAGATGCCAGCCCCAAAAATAATGTCAAAACCATTTTACTTTGAAATAAAACTTAAATATAGTCCAAATCACATTTAAAAGAGTTTTGTTTGTTAATAATTAAAAGTCTTTAGAGTTTCCCTTTCATTTATATCAGCTATTTGAGAAGCATATAAAAAATAAGTATAAAGGTAAAAATACCATTTAAGACAAATCAAAATAAATTTATTATGTACATAATTTATTTAAATAGTTATAAAACTAGTATTAACACTTAATTTGGCAAAAAATATGAAATTTCTTTTAATTAAATCCATCTTATTATGAAAATTTCAATTTCCAGCACCGGCGTTTGAAATTAGGACTTTCTGTTTACTAGCGAGATGCTATACATCTAAGCCCTCGTGTCTACACAAAAAAGTTAAAAGTAACTAGGAAGGTCTCCATACAGTCATATTCCGAAAAATCTGAAAAAAATTACAGAATGTTCTTCTTATGAGAATATATACGTTTATAAAAAAATTTCGGCGGAACCTCCATTCAGTGTCCGTAAAAAAATAATTAAATTTTCGTCATTTGGTGATTTATTATCGGTTGGCGATGGAACGCAGTTTAAAAAAATACATTTTTATGTTAAGTACATTTTAAAAAAAGTTTCATGTTGAACTTGATTAGATAAATTTAATTAAGGGGACTAGGTAAGCAAAATTCGACCAAAAAATCGATTTTTATTTTTTTATTGCATTAAATAAATTAAACTTTTATCTTTCCAACGATGTATCACACTTGTATATCCACGAAACAGAAGTGTTAGAATTTCACATTCTTTCTCAAAGCACTTCAATGCTTACGCGTCATTTAAAGAGCTGGCGAATGTAAACAAACCGCTCTTCCCTCATGGAGCCTCAGTTAGCACGAGCCGTTAAATGTTAAATTGGCTCAGTAAAGTTCTGTATTTTGATTGGCTGAAACTGGATGAAGGGACGTAGTTCGAACCGGTTCAAAAAAAAAATTCAGTTTCAGCCAATGAAAATACAGAACTTTACTGAGCCAATTTAACATTTAATGGCTCGTTCAGTTAGCGCTTTACTTATATTTTTATCTCTGTTGAACCTTTTCTATTTTATTACGATGAAGGAATTGGCAACAGGAATGTTAACTGTAACCAGTATTTACAGTTTTAACTGTTTTTAATAGCTCCTCGTGTGTTTATTATTAGTGATTTTTGTTGCATCTCGATTTATACACGTGTGCTGCATATTTACGTAAAGAAATTGTATTTTACTGATTTTTATACAGCGAATTAGTTTTTTAGAATGCCGCGAAGTAAGCGTGTGTTTAAAAAACGTAAATGTGTTGGAAAACCAGCCGTGAAAGATACCGACACTGGCGCTGAGGTAAATGAAACTGTGGTGACTGAAAGTGCAAAATTAGATAATTCCTTTCTACAATATAAGTAATTCGATGAAAACAGGGAATTCGGATATGAATTTATATCCTTAAATGCTTTACAGAATGTTTTTGAGGCATTTGCTGCTTGCAAGAACTGTAATGGAGGCCTATCTTTGGAAACAAAAAGGCGAATAGGCCTTGCATCAGAATTGCAGGTCTGTTGCAAAAATTGTAAAATCTGTTCTACATTTTTCAACTGTGAGAAATTAGAAAATGCTGAATCAAAAGTAAACTTATATGATTTAAATATGAGATTTGTGTATGCTCTTCGCAGTATTGGAAAAGGTCAAGCAGCTGGCAGAATGCTGTGTGGTGTGATGAATCTACCACATCCACCTGCAAAATTTTCACATTACAATAAAGTTTTAACTGCTGCATCAGAACAAGCATGCACTGAGCAGATGAAAGTAACAGCTGAAGAATGTATATCGGTTAATGATAACAACAGAGATTTATGTGTTGCCTTTGATGGCACTTGGCAGAAGCGAGGTCATCTGTCACATAATGGAATTGTAACAGCGATAAGTGTCGACACAGGCAAAGTGATAGATGTTCAAGTTATGTCTAAATTTTGTAAGTGCCCTTCAAGAAATCACTCGATTCATTTAGACACGTGCACTGCTAAGTATAGTGGAACAAGTGGGGGAATTGAGGTCAGTGGCGTGAAAGAAATCTTCAACAGATCACAAACATTGTATGATGCTCGATATGTCAAATATCTTGGTGACGGTGACTCCAAAGCCTTTAAAACTGTAATGTCGTCTAAAGTTTATTGTGATCAAGATATTGAAAAATTAGAGTGCATTGGGCACATTCAAAAGAGGATGGGAAGTAGATTGACTGAACTGAAGAAAAAATATTCTGGGAAGAAACTTAGTGACGGAAAATCATTAGGTGGTAAAAACAGGTTAACCGACATTATTATTATGAAAATCCAGATGAAAGATTGATTATTATGAAAGATCTATGGTTTAGCCATTAGAAGAAATGTCGGATCTCTTCAAAATATGCAACAAGCTGTATGGGCTGAGTATTTTCATTTGCTGTCCAATAGTGAAAATCCAAATCATGGACTTTGTCCAGTTGGATCCGAAAGCTGGTGTGGGTTTCATCGTGCCCAAGCAACAGGCAAAACATATGACCACACTAAGCATACCCATGTTCCTCTTCCAATAATGGAGGTCATAAAGCCAGTATTTAGAGACTTGGCAAACCCTGAGCTTCTAAGAAAATGTCTGCATGGGAAAACACAAAATCCCAATGAATCTGTGAACAGTGTCATCTGGACCCGTGTGCCAAAAAATGTGTTTGCGACCATTGAAACTTTAAAATTTGGAGTTTTTGATGCTGTTTCTTGCTTTAATGCAGGAAATGTAACAAAGTGCCTTACATTATCCAAAATTGGAATTAACCCTGGTCACCACTGTGTCAAAACTATGAAGAATCTGGATAATGAACGTGTTATCGACAGAGAGCGAAAATTATCCGAATATTACAAAAAAGCCAAAATTAGAAATAAATTTCAAAAAAGGAAACTTGAACAGTCGTATGAAATTGAAGAAGGTGATGATCCTTCATATAAACAAGGATTTCATTAAATTTTTCTTATCACTACCAATAAAAATGATAATTTAATCTTTAAATCTGTTTTTCTCAAAACATGGATTGTTTGATCGTGTGCCTTTTTCTTAATATCTATGAAACTTAAGAACTCAATTTTTTAATGACACATATATTATGTTATATTACATACTTTAACACAAGGATTTGATGATATGTTGAATAGTTTTTATTTTAGGTGGTGAAATTCCACCAAAAATGCAAATTTAAAAGTGATTTTCAGTAAAAAATTAATAATATTTTTTAAATTTTACTCAGAAAAAAAATGGCCTGTTAAAGTATGTAAAACATGTTGTTCTAATTACCATAAAAATTTCATAACCATATCTTTCTTCATTTCTGAGAAAAAGGTACATAAAGTTGATGAATTTAACATGGCGGAGATAGGGCTTTCCTGGTCCCCTTAAAATAACTTAAATTTTGTCAATTTTGATTTGTTTTAAGTATAATTTTGTTATATTGATATTAATATGCATTTATATTCAAAATTAACCATCAAAATTTATGATTTAAAACGAAATTCATAATCTCTATAAATAAAAGGAATTCCGAGGATAATTGAGGCACAGGGGAAAGCAAATCTTGGCAATGCGCCAACTCGGTCCAGAGGAAGCAAATCTTGGCAATGCGCCAACTCGGTCCAGAGGTATAAAAGCAAGATAGAAAAATTTCATTAAATATCTTTCTTAAATTCAGAAACAGTTTTGTTGAGTTCGCCCCTTGGTGGTTAAATGTGAAACTAAAAAATTCCAGAAAATCCCTCCTCTCTCCACCATCTTTTTTTTTTCTTGCCGTGTGTGCACAGCACTTCTGCTAAATGGTACCATAGGCACCGGGGATTCGGTACGAGATTGGGTCTTTTTATGACATTTTGCAATACAAATTTCAGGTTAGTTTTAGAATATAATTACGGGCCCGGGCAACGTCGGGCATCTCAGCTAGTATAAATTAATTAAAATTGTTTCAAGCTCAAGGTCCAATTGAGCTTTGTCGACACGATTTCGTTGCTATGGAAACGTCTGACTTTTATTTTTGTGTACGCTTTAATGTATGAAAATAATTTTGCGATGTAATTTATGTATATATATATATACATTATATATATATATATATATACATATATATATATAATTTATATATATATATATTATATATATGTATATATATATGATAATGCTTTTTCCAGTGGTAAATTAAATAAATACTTCAAGAAACAATATACATATACACATGTAATATAATATACATATATATGTAATACATTAAACTCTCCAATTTTTTATACTGAAATTTCATTAAATAACATTTACACGTACTCTAAATATGCAACAGTCTTCAGTTGCATTAAAATAGTTTGCTTTGGGCGAGGAAAAGGGCTACTTGCCAAATCGTGGGACGCTTTTGTCTTTTCACGCCAAATATTCGAAAGTATTGAAAACATGTTCTCTACTATAATTCCGCCGCAAATTTAACTGATCTTTTATTACATACATATTAAGTTTAATTAGTATTGTTTTTTCAAAAAATTCTGAGTATGCCCAGTATGGAGACCTTCCTTGTAAGTTTCTACTTTAAAATCTTTTAAATCGCAAAAAATGAACGGATGACACTGTAAAAAATAATTGAAATAAAATAATAGAGCTTATTTCAAAATCGTTTGATTTGTTGTGTGACAAGAGGTATTCAGATGTAAGTGCACAAAATTTGAAATCTCTGACTTATACAGTTTTTGCGTTCCATCTCTGTTACGGAAAGATAGACAGAGGAATCAGATAAAGAATCTTTCGTCAAATGAACGAAATCATGATTATATTCCGAAACATCCCAAGAAAAGAACAAGATGTATCAGTGTTACAAGAGGCCCATGTCTATTTATATTAAAGATATTAACCTGATAATGGAATGGTTTTTTACATTAAACTGAATATTATAGAACATTTATACAGAAAAGAAATAGTGATCGATGATCTTGTGGCATTAGGGTGTGATGGTTCTATCGTTAACACTTTGAATGTAGCTGTAGCTGATGCTGAACTTTCCGTTCAGACCACATCAGTCATCGGTATGAAATACAATATAAAGCTGTAAAATTTATATTCTTTTAAGTAATTATTAACAAAGTGTAATCCTGTAATTAATAGAAATTACGGTAATTAAAAAAATTTTCAGAAATTACTGAAAATAATATAATTGTTTTAGTTTTATATTCTCCCCCATAGCATGCATGGTCACAGTGACGTCATTGTGACGTCACTGTAAGTCACTTTGGTCACATCACATCTGTGACCAAAATGCCACCACTCAGTGACGTCACATTTTGACTGAGATGTGACTTTCTTAAAAACCTTTAGAAAATTACAAATATTCTTTAAAACATGATATTTACTTTTAAAAACATGTTTCTGGTAATTTAAATATCGTCGCTTTTGTCAGTTTCGTCACAATGTTAATCTCAAAGTAGTCACAAATGACACATTTTTCACAATTTGTCACACCGTGACTTCACAAAGTGGTCACAATGTGACATCACTAACGAGCTCTAAAACGGCCCTAACGACTTCACAATTTAGACACTTGTGATTTCACATCGACAATTGATGGTCACAAAGTCACAATGTGACATCACAAACGAGCTCTAAAACGGCCCTAACGACTTCACATTTTAGACACTTGTGATTTACATCGACGTCACGTGACGTCACATCGACATTCGATGGTCACAAAGTCACAATGTGACTTCACAACGACGTCGCAGTGACGTCCACATGGCTTACGAACTATTTTAAACTGTATGTCACCGGAGACTAATGTGGCAGAATCGAAAAGTTCAGTGTCAGTCGACGTGGCACTCAACGTGTTAATATCGTTATAAATATTGGATTGGTAAGATTGAAGGAAGTTTGTTTGGAACTGTTTCTTTAGTGGTTTATTTGTATGTTACATATAAATAAGTTGCTAGCCAACCATTTATTGCAGTATCTGGATAGAAAGACTTCAGGGCCAAGCTCATATTCAGAATGAATTGGAAAATTGTTAAACTATGAGAATTTACTATTCATTTAATGGTACTAAACTGTTATCCCGTCGACCGATTTCGCCAAATTATAGAAATCGCCAAACTAATAGCCAAATTATACATATTGACGTAATTTTTATTTTAAATAATAAAAAAATCAAATAATTAGTAGAATATTAATAAAAATACAAATAAAAAGTCGAAATAAAAAACACTTAATGACGTTTTAAACACGTATATCGTATTTAATGTCATTGCATTGACATTCACGATCATCCATTATTGGCATTTAATTTTATAATTTGGCGATAGTATTTTGGTCGACGGATTAACAGAGTAGTACCCATGTAATTTATAACTAAAAAGAGAAATTTAATTCCATCTGTTGACTTTTTAAAACTATGTAGCGACCACAGAATATTCATTGTTTCAACAAGTGGGAAAGTACAAATGAATTTTCACTGCTAAAACGTGTAACATTAAATATTTCCAGAAGATTACCCACAGTTAAATGGCATCAGCATCTCTATACTGCAAATTAAAATTCCTCAAAGAATCTAATAATCCTCCGTGAGTACGGGGACTGGGGCATTTGTGTGACGGAATACATTTGTGTTGCCCTGTAAATTAATGACAAATATTCTTTGCTCCACAGATTCTGCAGAATGTATTTTTTTAGTGTATATTACATAGGTGCATATCAATTTTATTATGCTGAAAGAGTATAACATCACTAAAATTCGCTTGAAACTATTTTTTTCCACTGACCGTAATGTAACGGAATGCTTTCAATCGCCTCTGTAATTAAACTATACATCCGATTTTCACAAAATTTGAAATGACGCTTAAAATTACACGAGAATATTTTAAATCTAAAACGATTCTATTTGGTAGTTTTTGATTTGTTATATGCGGACGGACAGACAGAACAACAGGCAGATGTACAGACGGACGAATTAACGACGACTCTTGGTACTACGTTTTTATATAATTATGAAAGCACCTAAAAATGAGTTAATATCATCATCATTAATTTTTAGAGTAATATACCTTTGAGGCTGTTTTATAGCCATTTTAAATTACGTTATGTGGTCCCATGTAAAGTTTGTCTCAGGACTGAGGAGGATATATGTGTGTGTGTGTGTGGGGGGGGGGGGTATATGTAAGAATGTAAAATGTTCATGTAAATATATAGTGTATCCAGAAATCCATTGAAATTCAAAGAGTTAAGGGGGCTCAGAATTGAAAACTTTTCAAAAAATTGATTTTTTTTATGATCTAGTTTGATTATTCCATTAATTCTTACCTCAATGCAAAAAACCGCATAAAATATTTGAATTTTTAACGGAGTTATAAGCATTTATGTATCAACACTTTCATTACCGCACCAATATAATTTCACCTGTAAGTCGCGTTTTCTCAAAACTTGATTTTTGACGACTAACACCAAGATTTAAAAAAAAACTATTTGATGGAGTGGCTTAATTTTTTTTTTGCATGCATATACCATCATTATCTATAGAATGAATTAATATATTTTAAATAGTTTAATATTTTGAGTATTTTAAATGAAAAAAACGTTGTATTTTTAGGGGTGTTTTAAATTTTCAAATTTGAGAGATTTTTGAATAATGTTTTTTTTTAAGTGATAGTTATATCCTTAATTCATAATCTAGATAATAATGTTATATGCATGAAAAAAAAAAAAGCCATTCCATCAAATAGTTTTTTTAATCTTGGTGTTAGCCGTCAAAAATCAAGTTTTGAGAAAACGCGACTTAAAGTTGAAATTAAATGGGTGTGGCTATGAAATTGTTGATACATAAATGCTTATAACTCCGTTAAAAATGCAAATATTTTTATGTGGTTTTTTGCATTGAGTTAAGAATTTATTGAATAATCAAACTAGATCATAAAAAATCAATTTTTCAAAAGTTTTCAACCCTTGAGCCCCCTCAACTCTTTGAATTTGAATGAATTTCTGGATACACTACAGTAAAACCTCCATAACGGACACTCCCGAATAGCGGTCACTTCTCGAATCGAAAATCGATTTTCTGAAAAGTTTTTTACCTCTGAGCCTCCTTAATCTGCAGAAAACACATTTTGAGAATATGTTAAAAAATGGCTCTATAGAAATCGAAGTGAAATATCTTATATTTCGTATTTCCTTCAAGCGAGAAGAAGACAGATGTTTATTTCTTTCCTCAGCGGAAAGAAACGTATATCTTAAAATAGTTTTGGAGACTTTATTTATTTTGAATTGAAAAGATACGGAAATCACAAAATTGTAATTTCTTACATGAATTTCCTTCAGAATAAATCAAAATTTTCAGAACACCGATTTCATATCAGCTTGAATTTCAAAACAGTTTTCTTCAAAATGCTGCAAAATGCTTTTAAAATTTCTAAAGAAATATTTTTATGGTTACATGACGAAGTAGAGCAGAAGATTAAAATAAATATATTTTTCGTATCTCAAAATCAGTAAAAAACTCTCAAATAAAAAACATTTGCAACTTACCTCGGTTTTGCTTATAACTTGCAGAGCTTTTAATATAAAAGAATGTTCTTTTCAGAATCCAGGAACGACATTTTATACAATACCTTACAGTCATAATTAAAAAATAATAAATATTGTACGAACAAATGAGCGGATTGATTAAATAAAGTTTCACTGCGCATGCGCGAATGCAATCAAACTATGATTTGCATAATGTATTAGCTAAATCTATTGAGCAAATTTTTTGAAAACTTCAAAAATACATAACTTGAAAATTACAAAACCGTGTGTTAAAGTTTCAACGCTTTTGCGTTATTAGTTTTTACAAGGTTATCCTAAAAGTATTCGTTTCTCTCCGATTTGTTGATGGTCCTGTATAGAGTTTCATAGAAAAAAAATTTACGGAAATATATGACGACAAATATACTGTTTATATGCATGAAGTTTCAGGATAATTCCTTATATAGTTTTCTAGATATATATATTTAAAAAAAAAACGTCTACAATCGGAACTGAATCGGCCACCTTTGCCTTACAGTACACATAATATGTGTGTGTATTTGCTCGTGTATGTTAAGATGTAAAATTTTGATAAAAGTAAATACAGAAATCCATTTAAATACAAAGGGTTAATCTGCAGAAAACATATTTTAGGAATATACAGAGAAAAAACCTTTAAAGGAATCGAAAAGGTATAGGCATTAAATTTCGTATTTCCTTGAAGCGAGAAGAAAACAGATGTTTATTTCTTTTCTCAGCGGAAAGAAACGTATATCTTAAAATAGTTTTGGAGACTTTATTTATTTTGAATTGAAAAGCTACGGAAATCACAGAATTGTAATTTCTTACATGAATTTCCTTCAGAATAAATCAAAATTTTTAGAACACCGATTTCATATCAGCTTGAATTTCAAAACAGTTTTCTTGAAAAGAGTAGACTTGAGCATTGTAACTCATGTAACTGAAAAATGATATTGCCTTACAAAAACCTGACGAAAAAATATTGTTCGTAGGTTTTTAAACTAATAAGAAACATAACACACGCTGGTTCTTTTACTACTTAAACACAACAAATATGTACTGCAAATGCATTTTATTTAACACCAAAATATGCGACTATTGCACGGCTATCAACTCATTCCATCATATTTTCTTTTTCGAATAAAAAACACAAACTTAACTAGTCGTTGGGGGGAGGGCACCATAATACTTACCCATCATAGATATGCATATGGAAATAAAACGTGAAAACTATTTATACAATGCATTGCAATTCGAAAGCAAAATTTAAATAATGTTAATATACATAGTAATACTCTATTAAAGACTTGCTGATGTACCGATTTCGACAAATTATATAGAATGCCAAACTACTCAAATAGTACCGAACTGCGTAAAAGAAACATCCTTATAACTCCAAAAATAAGAATAATATTAACTAACAGTTTGCTGCGTCGGATTAAGCGTCTCATTTTCAATTAAAACATGCCTCTGAATTGAAATTTGAATGAAATACAGGGTCATGAAAAATCGAAGAATGTGGAAAATAGGACTACAAACATCTCGGCAACTTATTATCCGTTCAACTTCGTTCTTTAATTTGTGTCATTTTATTGCCTTATCCGTCCATTCCTTAAAAAAAAAATCGAGAATTTTTATATACCTTTCATCTGAACGAATTTTTCGAGAGTCCCCAAAAAAATAGTTCCGCATAATCGAGGTTACTGATATTAAATAGACTTCGTCACATTCTACAAACTAAGTACATACAAAATTTCAAGTCTCTATCTCAGTTTGCTCTGGAGATAGAGCGTTTACAGACAGTAAAAATGACAGCGAGACAGACGGACGGCAATTTTTTTTTCTAAAAATATGTTTTTCGGAATCTCCACTATCTGAAACGTGTGAATCCGTCAAAAAAAATTTCGATTTTCAAAACGATTGCAAGACTTACCCTATACTACGTATGATGGGTAAGTAAAAAACACAGAGAATGCTGCCAAAAGACATAAAATAAGAAAAATAAATTACCATGGAAAAGAAGACTACAATATTTTCATGATGCTTTTTTCCACATTAATGCAGGCGATATTTATAGAGGCAGATATTACTTTCAAAATTATTCAACACGTTTAATTCGTAATTAATTTTCCATTAGCATGGATCCGCACTGTGATAATTTAGATAAGCTACATAATAAAGATTGATGATTTGTTATAACTTCTTGAGACCTGAAGAATCTTATACAATACGCTACACATTTCTACAATTTTTCTTTGTCATTTAAAACTTTGTCGCCAAAAGCTGATAAAAAAAACAAAAAAACGAAAAAAAAAACCATTGTGAACAAAGATGTTTTGTAAGGGATCTTTAAATTCTTATTTTCTACAAATAAAGTTTCTTCAAAAAGGAGAAAGGATATATAACTGGGCGGGTTTTTTTTAGTATTTTACGGAACATATTGTTGCAGCGTATATGGGGTTCTTTCGATCTTATGGTTAGACAACTTCAAACTCTTTGCTCTTAGAAAAGTAGAAAATAATTTATTTACAGAACTTCAGAACAACAGAGTCCTCGAAACTCACAAATATTTCTAGATATTCAAAAATAATTGTTCAAATCTATCGTACAAGTGCAGATATAGGTTCCAGAGACTCTTTATACAACGTCTCAACACTTAATAACATTCAAAACAACATAAATGAAACTCAAGCAAACTTGCTTAACAAACGCGTTGTTCACTCAATGACTGAGTGGTAAATAATAACAACAGCTCGCATCGCTTCTCTTCTTATATAGGCTCGCAGCATGTGCGAGAAATTTCTAGAACCATCTCGAAAAATCCACGGAACAACAAACAATGTATCAGTATATCTAAAAGGGGGGTTACCATTGAGAGGGAAGGGTTATCATCGCCAACACTCGCCAAGTTTGTCGTAGACATACACTGAAAATAATGGACAAGTTTGCTTGATAACAGAGACAATGTAACAAAAACTAATATTAGTAAAGGAACGGAGCTTAATAAGATCATTTACATTATTTTACAGTACAAACACTAACTATTTACAAAATTCGTAACAATATTTTTATGTGCTTTGCTTAGGCTAAACCTCGTTTGTTGTCTTGCAGAAAATTCTGCAATTGAGCTCATGCCATAAATCGTCTATGAAAATGAACAAAATCCCTGTTTGTTAATATAATAAAGAATAAATAAAAAAAGAAAATTCTTCCCTTTTAAATTTTGCCACTGTCAAAAGTTTTTTTTAACATCACAGTTTTCATACATAATGTATACAGAAAGGAATTACTTTGATATACCCCCCCCCCAAATCGTAAATTTGGCGACTATTTTTTCTCGCCAAGCAAAATACCCATTAAGTTAAATTAAGTTAAATACAAAAAATAAAATTAATTAAAATAAAGTTAAATACATTAATTAAAAATACATTAATTAAAAATAATAAATTAATTAAAAATACATTAATTAAAATTAAGTTAAATACAAAAAAGGAATACATAAAAAATACAATGAATACATAAAAAATACTAATGAAGGAATGAAGCTGAGTAACAGCAAACCTAAAAGGTCCGTAGGAAAAGTGCGTAGGGGGTGCCAGATTTGGCGCGTAATTTTTTTTTTTGGGGGGGGGGGATATCAAAGTAGCACCTACAGAAATTCTAATGTGTTATAATGTGGAAAAGTGGATTACATTTAAAACAACTTCCAGCTTTCTTTCGCTACGGTGATCGGTTTTGATCCTTAAAAAAATCTTGAATCAAATGAAATACAGCGCGTGTAAAAACTATATAGACAACAAAAAATATTAATTTTTTTTTTAAAATTTCAAAACAAATGAAACTTTTTTCCATACAACATGTATCATCTATCTGAAAAGCTAAAAAAAATTAACAAAATTTGGCAGTCAATATATTATTATAAAAAATAAAGTAATTGTACAAAAAACACTTTTTTTCTGTGTAAAAACTTTAAGGTAAGGAAAATAAATTCAATATAGTAACCGAAGAAACAAATATTTAATTTATTATGTACCCACCTATGAGTTTAATAATTGAAAATATCCCATTTTTCTTGGGCATCATTAATTTTTAGCACAGTTCGCGTTTATTTTTGCACAATTTATCGTCAATTGTAATACTGAGTCCTGATACTGAAGAAAATGCTTTTCATTTATATAAACTTGTCTTCTAAATCTCCCCTTAAGTTATCAATAGGATCAAAATCAGAATTTCTGATTGCGATTGCACAACTTCGATATTGTTCTTATAGAACTAACGTTTTATCCAAAGACGTGTGTGGATAGGTGCATTATCTCGCTGTTATATCCGTTCTTTTCTTATCAGAAGTGTTGCAACAAATGAAAGATGGTCAAAAAGAGTTTGTACATGTGTCTTGGAATTAAATTATTCTGAAAAATATTTAAGTGACTCCACGTAGTTGACGAAAAGCAGCCCCATGTTGCAATGAATCTGTCAGCTAACTGTTGTTTTAATAAAATATCTTCAAGGGTCATACACTCCTTGGAATTTCCAAGGACTTTGGCACCACTATTAAAAATAGGAAATTTTAAATTTAATTTTGAAATCACGACATTCGTAATTCCCACCTTCATTCACAGATTTTATGCTATTTTTCTGCAGTGAAACACTTCGAAAATATTCTTAAAATTTAGTGGTAGAACTGTGCTAACCATGTATCTTTTTCTTTTCTTAAATCAATTTATTTATTTTCCTCCTATGAAAAGAAATGAAACGCAAATAGTCCTGATGACTGAAATAATTATTAGGATGATTTAAGAAAAGACAAAGAGATTTCATTAAGGCATAAGTTGGTTGGCGAATTGGTTGAACATGGGGCTGCTTTTAATTCAACGACGTAGTGTCCCTTGTATATCTTTCAGGAAAATTTTATTCAAAGACACATGTACAAACTCTTTCTGACTGTCTTTCATTTGTCGCAACACTTCTGTCAAGGGAAAAAAACGGATATAATAGCGAGGTAATGCGCATATCCACACAAGCTGTGAGAAAAAAACTTTAATTAAAAAAAAATTAAACTTTGCAATGACCGCTCATAAATCTTGATTTTAATCCTATTGATAATTTATGGGGATATTTAGTAAGGTGATTTTATAAAAATGGAAGGCATTTTTCTTCAGAATCAGAGTTTAGGTCTACAATTGAAGATAAATAGTACAAAAACAATTCCAAACTGCGTCAAAAATTAATGCTGTCGAAGAATGATGGAATATTTGCAATCATTAAAAACTCATAGGTGAGTGTATAATGCATTAAATATTTATTTCTTTGGTTACTATATTATATTTATTTTTGTTTCCTTAAGGTTTTTACACAAGCAAAAATAATGTTTTTTTTTTTTTGTACAATTGTTTTATTTTTATAATAAAATACTCACAGTTGAATTTTGTTGACTTTTTTATTAGCTTTCCAGCTTGATGATACATATTATAAGAAAAAAGGTTTCATTTGTTTTGAAATTTATAAAAAAAAATTCAAATTTTTGTCTGCCACTTATTGTTTTTACACGCGCTGTATATCTACTAAAGATGAAAAAACTTAGCCTATGCATCACTGTCTGGTAGATCTACAACATACCCAAAAGTCAATATTACTTACAGACTAAGGTTTAACCCTTACAGGACCATAAGATGTCCACGACTAAATATGCCAATACAACACAATATTGTAGTTATTGTGGATGTAAAATAAGAGAATATCGCAAAATAGTCCTTCCAGCAATGCCGGGAGGAAGAGGTAGCTTTCATATACTTATTTATTTATTTTAAATTAAGTTTTCAAAATCAAATATACGAAGCTCAAAATAGTGGAACACGATTATATAAGATTGAATACCAGTTTTTGTCAATACTAAATATCAATAGGAATTTTTAGAAATTAGTCATTTTTATTCAACCTGGTTTTATTTATTTATGGGGTCGACAAATTCCATGATATCCATTTTAAAGCAGCATGTTGGATAAAAAACCCCCGATGAGCTTGATCGAAATCTTAATTCATGTGAACATGCACACTCACATCGAAATCGATTAATATATATGAGTGCTGTCGCGAGCAAATTGACTTTAAAAAAAAATGCCACCCACATTAGAAATTCAATCTGCTATATCCCAGGCATTTTTCAAGGTAAAGACAAAGCAAAAAATACTCCGGAATTCATTTTTAAGATAATTAGTTTAGAAAGAAGCTTTTTTCAATTTCTAATTTTTTGTTTATGGGTCATTTTCAAAAAACTTGTACATTCTATGTCCCCCAACTTTAAGAATTTTTAATAACTAAAATAAAGTTTTAAAAATAAAATTTAAGCATTTACATTACTTGTCTGACTGTTTAGAGTAAATGAGGACTAAATATTATCAAAAATTAAAAATAATATTAGTGTAGTTATGGTTTCAATGTGTCAGCTATAGCTAAAATACTATGTTTCCTTTTTTCTTTTTACTTTTTCAACAGCTATAAAATTGTAAATGAATTGTCAAAAGTGTTATTTTTTTCAGTTGTGACAATTGTTGTATGTCTTATCTGTAGCATAGACCATATAATATATTTTTTAAAACTTGTTTTTTTTATAAAAATGGAACAATTTATCGTTGTCCCCAGATTTTCCCCCCCTCTGTTACTTCCACTCTGTTACCATATTTATTGTAATAAATTATTACTACTAAGTGTTCAACACAAGGTTCTGCAGTTCTTCGAACAGTCTAATTTTGATGAGGCCACCATTTTTTACATTATTAAGTTATTTTCCCCGTGGTGTTGAAGTAAAGCATTTACAAGATAAGGATGTTTTATTCAGTTCCCCCTCTGTTACCAGCTTATTTATGTGAAATTTATTCTTTTGATACTTTTATAAAATTTTAACCGTAAGATCAAATGGTGCTTATTAAATAAATAGGATTAGTTTTTCTTGTTTTTAATTCATTTTGTGCTGCTAAAATTATTTGTAGTTTTTTCCTCTCTGTTACTATGCTTATGGTAACAGAGTGGAACAAAATGTAACAGAGTAAGAAACTACTAAAAAAACAAGTTTATTTGAACATTGTTCTTGAAGGCTGCACATTCTCGTTTCATGTTCTTAGAACAGAATTAAAAATATGCATTTTTCTTTTTAAATAAAAAGTAGTAGTTTTTGTGGTGAGCTAGTGTCCATAAACACTAGGCTTTAATTTTCTCAAACAAAATGCTTCTTTAATTGTAGTCATTTATATTTATGAATCAATACTACTTATTTATGAAAAAATGATGCAGCGTGAAATACTACTATTTTCGAATATCAATTTTTGTAAAAGCCTTTAATTCTTGCTTGGTCTGTTTCAAATTTTAGGATATCTTATAACACATGATAAAAATTTGTTAAAGAAGAAAAGATCATTATTTAAGTAGAAAAGAATTTATAAAAAAGATACACCGCGTCAAATACTACCATTTTTAAATAGTAATTTCTGTAAAAATCGTTATTTCTTGGGTTAAAGCGTCATCCAATTGGCAAGCGAATTTGTTAAAATTTGAAAATCTAAGGCGAGCTGTTTGAAATTGAAACACAGATTATAACATATGATAAAAATTTATAAAAACAATGCCACGTCTTCGAATAGTAGTTTTTTGCAAAAATCTTAAATTCTGCCTTGATCTGTTTGAAACATTGAAATTTCATGATAGCTTATAACACATAATAAAAAGTTATATAAAAAATTGCCTGGTCTAATCCCACTATTTTTGAATAGTATTTTTTGCAAAAATCTCAAATTCTTGCTTTAAAGCACCACTACCTTGACTAATATATGATGAGATTTTTTTTTAAAAAAACTAAGCAGTGCGTTTGTCATAGCACATGATATAAATTTACAAAAGAAAATGGCCCGCCAATTACCACTATTTTCCAATAGTATTTTTTGCAAATATCTCAAATTCTTGCTGGATATGTTTGAAACATTAAGATCATATATAATACATGATATAAACTTATAAAAAAAAATATGTCACATCAAATATCACTCCACTATCAATCAGCGTTCCCTTAGGTTACTTTTTCCCCCACTCTGTTACCGTCAATTTAAGCTGGTTTATTTGACTAAAAAATTTATCAATCATCATTTTGAATAATTAATTGTGTAACTTTAACTAATATTTTATTTACGTAATTTTTTTATAATTTAACTGAAAATAATGTGAATGCACATTTAATTGAAACATATGATTTTTCCAAAAAAGTAACAGAGAGGAAATTCTTGTATTTTACAAAAATAAAAATAATCATAACAAAACAAAATTTTCTGAAAGTAGCAATCATGTAATTAAAGAAAATGTGATATTTACTGTTTTAGGTGTTTTATTTTTTTAAATAAAAAATTTTGACTGTTGGTAACAGAGGGGAACATTTTACTGTTGCAAGTTCATACTTTATTTTTTATTTGACGTTCCAAATCAAAAAGTGAACTGCTGTTTTCAGTTTTATATGCAAGAAATGTTTTAGTATCATCTAATATTTTTATAAGTTGTATTTAAAAAAACTTTTTTATTTGTGAAAAATTTCCCAATTGTACAAGTTTTTTTAAAATGACCCTTATACATCATTATACATTTAAAAGATTTTTGACAAATTTAAATGGCCGCCATTTGAAATACTCCGGAATTCATTTTTAAGATAAATAGTTTAGAAAGAAGCTTTTTTCAATTTCTAATTTTTTGTTTATACATCATTATACATTTAAAAGATTTTTGACAAATTTAAATGGCCGCCATTTTGAAACAAGATGGCGGAGAAAGTTGGCCCGTGAACTCGGTCAAGATATTGGTATGTACCATGAAAATACGGAGTTATATCGAAATCAGTTTATAAATATGCGTATTAACGCGTGACAAATTTCAGACCGTTTCAAAATGTCAATCACACTGGAAATTGAAAGTGCTCAAACTCAGCCATTTTTCAATATATAGATGAAACAAAAAATGCTCTGGAATCTTTGTATAAAGGTCAAAACACAAAAGAAAAATCTTTTTCAATTTCTCACTTTTTTGTGCCTAATTTCAAATTTTAAATTAAAAAAAAATTAAATGGCCGCCATTTTGAAACAAGATGGCGGATGGAACTGGTTAACGAACTCGGTCCAGGCTTTATTAAGTACTATGTACACACCAGGTTAGATCCAAATCGATTTATAAATACGAGTGTTATCACGTGACAAAAATCAGTTCGTTTCAAAATGTCAGCCATAAGAAAAATTCAAAGTGTTTTACTCAATCATTTTTTAAGATATAGATAAAGTAAAAAGTGTTCTAGAATCGGCGTTTTAGGATCTAACACATAAAATAACGATATTTTTCAACTTTTAATTTTTTCGCATTTATTTTTTTATTTTAAATTTAAAAAAATTTAAGGCCGCCATTTTGATACAAGATGGCGGATGATGCTGGCCAACGAACTCGGTCGAGATATTTGTATGTACTATGTACATACCAAGTTTCATTTAAATCGGCTCATAAACACGTTAGTTACAGTATGACAAATATCAGATCGTTTCAAAATGTCAGCCATAAGAAAAATTCAAAGTGCTATAACTCAAACATTTTTTAAGATATAGACAAAGTGAAAAGTGTTATGGATATGGTGTTTTAAGATCTAACACATAAAAGAAAAATATTTTTCAACTTTTAATTTTCTTGCATTTAATTTTAACTTTAAAATTTTTTTAAAAACTTCAAATGGCCGCCATCTTGAAACAAGATGGGAGATGATGCTGGCCAACAAACTCCGTCGAGATATTTGTATGTACTACGTACATACTAAGTTTCATTCAAATCGGTTCATAAATACGTTAGTTATCGCATGACAAAAATCCGGTATATATATATATATATCTATATATATATATATATATATATATATATATATATATATATATATATATATATATGCCAACCTTTGAACGGAGGGTGGTTTTGGGGTCTGGGGGTCATGATCGGTGAAAATATATCAAAATGCTTTCCTCCTGACGGCTGCAATAGGTAGCTTTTTACTTTTTGTAATGAAAGCTACCTAAAAAAAGCATAGCAGGGTGTATAGGTTTCCTATAATTTCATGGGAAATATTTTTCCCTATGGACCATAAAAGTAAATAAACGAAGAATTACGTTTATTATATCGGTGTTTTATTTATTGCTTTGTAATACAAAAAACATAATACAAATTATCAGAAAAGTAAAATACAGTGACAAAATACAGTTATTTTATTCTCTCAAGTCCAAAACATTTTCAAGATATTATTAATTCAGCCCGCGAATGTTTTGGTTTTGGCGCAATAAAGTTTGACAGTTCTTAATAGGTGCGTTCGTAATTATGTAAATACGTAGCACCTATTGTTGTCGTTTAGTCCGTCCGTCTGTCTGTCCGTCCGCATATAACAACGCAAAGTCTACCCAACTGGATCGTTTGAAATTTAAAATACACAATTATTACATAATTTTGTCGAGTCATTTCAAATTTTATGAAAATCGGATGCATAGATCAATTACAGGGACAATCAAAAGGATTCCGTTACATTACGGTCAATGGGGAAAAAGTTTCAAATGCATTTTAAGCGTTTGAAATTTTAAATACATAATTATTACATAATTTTGTCGAGTTATTTCAATTTTTATCAAAATCGGATGCATAGTTCAATTGCAGGGACCATCAAAAGTATCCCGTTCCATTACGGTTAATAGGGAAAAATGTTTCAAATGCATTTTAATGGTGTTGCACTCATTCGAACGTAATAAAATTTATATGCATCTATACATATAATAGTACATCTATAATAGTAGCATCTATACATATAGTACATATAATAATATACATTTTGCATAATCTGTGGTGCAAAGATTATTTGTTATTGATTTACAAGGCCACACAAAAGTATTCCATTGCATAATGGTATAGGGAGAACATTGTTTGATGCGCATTTTATTTGTAATTATTTACAATTTTATGAGATTGATATATGCGAGTAATATTTTTAAAACTTCGTTATCTTACGAACGCACCTCATTTGCTACGCTTCACGTGCAATTTCCAACTTGTTTTTTTTTCTATTCGTTCAGAAACACGTTTGCCGCCTTGGGCATACGTTTTATTTTGACATTCAGCAAAAAAAATATCGATTCAATAATAATTGAACAATCGATAACGATTTTTTTAGAAGGGAAAAATATTTCCCTTGAGCGTGAAAGGGTTAAAACAAAATTTTGCTTGTTGTTCGTACTTCCCAACACATCAGTTCATACTAAAACAAAGTTTTAAAAATATTCAGATTTTGTATAATAGTACACAATACTTCGGACACATCATAGTGTAACTAAATAAATAAACAACGTTAAAGAGCACAAATATTATAAAATAAAAGATGTTAAAAGCATACAGCCGTTTCGGGACTTCGAAAGTCCCACCATCAGTGCTAAAAAGTGTAAAACGTAAAAGAATGTCACATCGTTAGATAAAATAAAATAAACCGTGCATCTGAGCTCACCGCTAAGGCAAACCGGTGCTAAGGTGAGTTCGCAGACTATATTTTTAAATATATACATGCGAGGTACTGCAGACTATATTTTTAAATATACACATCACAGATGCATATCAATTCTATTATTTTCAACATCTTATATATACATCATCTATTTATAAAATCCTAAAATGCACTTGAAACTGTTTTTCCCATTGACTACAATGTATCAGAATGCTTTTGATAGTTCCTGTTATTACCATTCGATTATCATGAAATTTAAAACGACCAGACAAAATTATGCAACAGGTACATATTTTAATTTTAAATCAATTCGATAGAATTTTTTTTGCTCTGTTATATTAGGACAAACGGACGAATGGATGGACGACGGACAGACGTATGGATTGAACAACGACTATAGGTGCTACGTATCTATATTATAATGGCCAAACATATCTGTGCGTAACGCATATGTCATTTTGCGAATGGCAACACATTCCCCTTTTCGGTTTTGTCATTTTTGCTACTGCAAATTCTACACTTCTAAACTTCGCACATTTTAAATTTTTATACCTTCGTATAAATAAAAAATGTACTTTTAAATTGAATTTGTTTGAAAACTGTATCTGAATTTATTTTTGAGATATTAATTTTTTCATTAGTTTTTCGTACCAATTTTGTAATTGCGGCAACAGAATCGCTCCATTTTCTCTTAAAATTGAAAAGAAATTAAAATGCGTATGTCAATTATATCGTCTGTTATAAAATCCGGGGAATTTCAGTTTTATTTCGTTTTTATTCATCAATGATCAAATTAAAATACCACTCTTTAAACATGGTGAATACAGATATGAGCAGTACGTATGTAAATTTTGAGAAGATGAAAATGATGACGGGTATAGATTTTACGTGAAATTCTATGATCGTGTCAATTTGGAATAAATTTTGTTTTTTTCATTCGCATTTATACTAAACATAAGAGCTTCAATTAGTAACTTCATCATAACTTTTTTTTATTATATTTTACTGATTACATATGCGATTAAAGTTTAATGTTAATAATTGGGACAACTGAGTTTTATAGAAATAGCATTTTTTAAATTTTAGTTTAAAATAATATTTGTTTGAGAGTTAGACTGATCAATATAAGATACATTTTTTACCGTAACTAATTTTCTAGATTTATTATAAATTGATTAAACAGTTCCCTCTTAAACATTTTCTTTCGTCGAATTTCGACGGGTTCCACCTCGTTTATATAATTACGAACGTACCTGAAAACGGAAGAATGTTTAAAAGTCGATCAAATCATCTATAGTTCAATCGCATATTAAGTTAAATATCACTATATATAAAACATAGTAAACAAACGGTTAAATGAAATTAAGATAATGATATTAAAGTAAACATATTTATAAATATCTATATTATAAAGGCCAAACGTATCTGTGCGTAACGCATACGCCTTTTTGCAAATGGCAACTCTTTCACAAGCAATTCGGTTTCGCACTTTTCGCTACTGCAAATTTTATACTTCTAAAAATCGCAAATTTTCAATTTTTACACCTTAGGAAAATATGGACTTTCAAGTGCAATTTGTCTGAAAGCTGTATCTCAATTTATTTTTAACATATTAATTTTTTTTATAGATTTTAGCACGAATTTTGTAATTGTGGCAACAGAAAAAAGCCATTTTCTCTTAAAATCGATAAAAACTGAAATGTGCGCAGGTAAATTTTAAGAAGATGAATAATGACGGGTTAAGATGTCACGTGAAATTCTAAGGGTGTGTCAATTTGAAAAAAAAAATTATGTTTATTTTCATACGCATTTATATCAAACATAGGAGCCTCAATTGATAACTTCATCTTAATGACTGATCTTTATTACATTTTACATTATTAGGATGAGCAAAGCGAATCCTCTACTAGTCCACTCAAATGACACTTTGTCGTACACTTTACAAAAAAACTATACAGTATTTTCACTTGAAATTAAACACAAATATAAATTATGATCTGTAGATTTGCAGAATATTATTTTTTTTACAGAAATACTTTTCAAAAAATTATTATTTTAATTAATTTATTTTACATGCATTTCCAATGCGGACGCATTTTAGCAAATAAATTAAAAATGAAACGCGTATATTTTCAGAAAAAAAAAATATAAATCATGGAGTAAATAATTATAGATAGAATCATGATTAATTTAATAAATGAAATATGTTTTCATGACTCCGCAAAATCGTTTGCACAGATGACACTTAAACATTTTAAAAGAATTGTACAATGGATTTTTTTTTTTTTAGTAAAGTGGCAACAAAAGAATTGTAAGCAAATAAAATTAATTTTTAAATTTGCCATATAAATGAAAAATTAAAAGAACTGCTTAAAGTTGTTGCCTCGATTCAAGCTCTTTATAAATGTACTAAAGCAAAGTTGGCCGATTCAGAAACTATAAATGGACTTTAATCATTTCTTACTTTATTATTTGGATTTAAAGTAATGTTACGTACTTATTTGTGGACCGAAAAAGGTTTAGTGAACGGTACTTTAGACTTTGTTGCGCGTATTAAAGAAAATCACAAGCCATCAGACCAGATACCGCGAATAATCATGGATAAATTTGAATACTGCAGTAATTTAACTTATAAGAATTGGTGCGTACCAATTCCCCCAATAATTTAATTCTGGAAAAATGGAAGCATAAATTGCTCAATAAAACAATTTCCTTTGCAATCAGTTTTTGCAGTTATAATTCATAAATCTCAAGGTTTGACATCAGATAAAGCAGTAGTAGATATTGGGGATAAAGAGACACCAGTTTGCTTAACGCACGTAGCGTTGTCGAGAGTGAAATTCCTTCAAGGTTTATCATTTAATAGAAAATTTCCTTACGAGAGATTCTACAATATAAAAAATTTTCATATGCTGGTATGGAGAAAAAAAGAAGAAATTAGAATAAAAAAAAATACATTTAATAGTTCTTAGTATCAACGAGAGTAGATTTTAATGTTTTTCCAAATATTTTGTTTGAATGTATTATTCTAAGATTGCTATCAAAGATTATTTGATGTGAATTACAAGGATTGAAAACATACCTATTTCAAATCATTTCAGATAACTCCAGAGGCTATTGGTAAATGTAAAAACATCTTTAAAACTTTTGATTAAAAATTAAAAAAATATTTTGTAAAATTTTGCTTCGAAAATACTTTTATTTATACCAGTCTTATATCACAGATAAAAAATTCCGACGAAATTCTTAATTATTTGGCTGAATTTACATTTCTAAAATTTAAATACGCCAAAACATAAGATAAAGTTTTTGCTTAATAAAGATGCAAAAATAATATAAAATAATAATGTTATTTTCAAATATTTATCTTATGAAATAATGCTTCGCGAATCCAAACAAAGCACGGCTTTTGCTAGTTATTATATTTTTACATATGCGATTAAAGTTAATTTTAATAATTTGGGCAACAGAGTTTTAATAATTTATTTTTTTTCTTAACTTTACCTTAAAATAGTATTTGTTTGAGAATTAGACTGACCATTGTAAGATGCATTTTTTACTTTAACTACTTTTGTAGGCTTATTATAAATCAATGAAACAGCTCCTTCTTAAACATTTACTTTCGTCGAAATTCGACGGGTTTCGAAATTCACCTTGTTTATAATAAACTCGAATAATCCCATAATCTTTATCGAATTAAATCCTTAAAATAGAGTGGAAAATTTTGCATCAAAAACTAACATGGGAAAATTAATTTCATAAACAAAACATTGTTGGTTGATAATTGTTTGGGTTTCATAGTAAGGCTAACTTTTAAATCACGAAATAATTATAATTTTTAACTAATCAACGGATGTAAATCACAACCTTTTAACAAGACATTAACAGAATGGATTTTGAGTTCCTCTTATGTAATCTCTTTCAGTAATCTGATAACTACGTGAAAAGCGTGTTTTGAACAAGATTATTTGATAGCTATGCTTTAAATAAATTTGTGAATTAATGGCTAAATTGGTATGAAGGATAATTATCATGGTTAATGTTTATGCAACGCCGCACTTTGTAAGAATGGATTGTAGCAGAATGAGAAATCTGGGGGGAAAGATTGAATTTAAATTAGCTAAATTACGTGTTTAAGTCGACACGGTTACCTTTGAAACCATCTCTACAATTCTGAATAGTAAAATAAGGTATGCGGTGGCACAATACTTCATATTAAATGTTTAAAAAAATTTAAAATGTGTTATAGAACAGACAATTTAATTAAAATTTATATAAAAAAGTTTTTAAAAACCCATACCACTTTTTTAACATGTTCGCTGCCGCAGACGCGCCAGCCCGTTATAAGCCGCCAACGTTAAGGGGCCACTGATGTTGGGTGATATCCAATAGCCAGCCACGCGCTGCCGCGGGAAAATCTTTTACTGATTCTTTGTTATAAAAAGTAAATCGGCTTCTGGGAAAAACTCACTTCTACAATGCGTCATTAACTATCATCACATCTTCACGTGATGCGAATGTGTTAAATGCGAATATTTTTGCTTCGATTTTTTTCCACATTCATTAGAATATACAACCTAAAACTCATAAATAAACGATTAAATGAGATAAATATAATGACATTTATGCAAAAAATCCATAAATATTTATAATAAAATTGAATTATCTCGTATTATTATAAAATCATATCCATAACCATACATGAATTTTTAGATGTATGGGATTTTAGATTTAACATGTTTTTTCTCTCTCGTGTACATTAGAAAAGTGAAGAAAACTCTCAATTTAAATATAAAAAAAAATACGTGTGGCACTCAGGGACAGCCGCGGTAAAGCTAATGCATAGCATTTTTTATCAACTTATGCAATTATAATTATTTATTTATTTTTTATTTAGGCAGTTTTTTTTGTCTTTGATATTAATTCAAGTTTTTTATTTTTCTTTGATTACCATTTGATTATCATTTCTTTGATTTTCATTTTCTTTTCTTAGTTTAACACCATTAAAATGCATTTGAAACTATTTTACCCATTAGCCATAATGTAACGGAATACTTTTGATTGTCCATGTAATTGATCTATACACCGGATTTTCATAAAATTTGAAAAAAAAAACTCCATAAAATTAAGTAATAACTATACATTTTAAAATTCAAACGATTAAAATGCATTTGAAACTTTTTCCCCATTGACCATAATGTTTCGGAGAATTTTTGATCGTCTCTGTAATTGATCTATCCATCTGATTTTCATAAAATTTCAAAAGACTCGAAAGAATTATATAATAATTATGTATTTTAAATTTCAAACGATTCTGTTGGGTACACTGTAAAAAATGTCAGATGTTTCTGAATGTGTAAAAATGTACTGTAATCAAAAACGAAAATACACAGTGACCTCTTCTAACTCACCTAAGGTTTCGATAAACGTCCCTTTACCTCTAAAAATCCCAGAAAGTTATTTGTTTTCGAAATTTAAATAAGAATTTATAAAAATTAATTTTTATTAACTGCCCGTCCATTTCGGAAACGTTTCTGGGTAGCTTTTACAGTACAATAATCACTTTTCTCAAATCAAAATATAACTTTTTCGGATTCTATCAATTCTTAAGTAAACATTTTCAGCTGCATAACTGATTTTACGCATGCAATTGTAGCAAAATAATGTCAATTTTCATATTAATGTTAATACTGTTAATATTGTATGTTTGTCTATTAAACGTGCTCTCTGAATATCAAAATATTTTCGTATGAATTGGTAGCATCCGAAAAAGTGATATTTTGATTTGAGAAAAGTGATTATTGCACTGTAAAAGCTACTTAGAAACGTTTCCGAAATGGACGGGCAGCTAATAAAAATTACTTTTTATAAATTTTTCTTTAAATTTCGAAACCAAATAGCTTTTTGAGATTTTTAAAGGTAAAAGAATGGTTTTAGAAACCTTAGGTGAGTTAGAAGAGGTTACTGTATATTTTCGTTTTTGATTACACTGCATTTTTATATATTCAGAAACATCTGACATTTTTTACAGTGTAGTTTTTTGCGTTGACAGTTTGCTGACGACAACTGTATGTGCTACGTATTCACATAATTAAGAACGCACCTAAAATGAGGTATCAAAACATATACAAACAAAGAAGATTTAAATTAATATCAAGAAAGGAAATCGATTTTTTTAATCAATTTTAAAAGTACTGTATCCCCTTAAAGCTCCATTATTAGTTCACTTCGAGTTTTTGAGATTTGTGTTATTTTTGTTCTTCTTTATATCATGAAAATTGTATAAAAATAATTATCTATAAATGTTTTTGTCTGTTAAGGGGGCTCATGACTCTTAAAATCGGAAAATTGAAAGAAATGAGACCATTTTCAATATTTAATATCTTAAAATTTTTATGATATTAAAACACAATTTTTATTAAGATGAAAGATATGAACACGTTCTTTCATTTTTTGCCTTTAAAAAATTGCAAGGTGCAGAATTAGCATTTACAGAACGCTCCAAACTGTCAGAAATTTGACGAGCAGAAAATTGACATAAGCGCTTACGCGCAGGATTACAATATAAATAATGCAACTAGAATAAAAATTTTTGGTATCTACTTATACATCAGATTGTCATAATTATCTTGAACTTAAATAAATTTATATTTAAAGCATTTTTCTAGTTTTAATACAAAGTTGTATTTAACCAATACAAATTTTTGAAAATTTCAACAATATAATCACCTAATTTTTTTTTTTTTTTTTTTTTTTTTTTTTTTTTTTGAACGATAAAAAGGAAATTTTAGGTTGAGTTTATACAGGTTAACATTATATATATATTTTAAAAATTTTATGTAAAAATACTTATAAGATTTTGAGATATCATGACAGCCAAAAAGGAATATTTATTTGATTCAATTAAGGCTTTTTTGTGTTTATATATTTTTAATTTTTTAAGATTGCGAAATATAAAAAACAGTAAGTCTATTTTTTTTCTAACAAGGATGCAAAAAGCTATATCTAAACTCGTTGATTTCTCTGACATGGGTATTTTTTTATTGTGAAATTATATGCTAAAAGCTAATTTCTTATGAATATTTATAACACACGAAAGATAGAGCGTAATCACGAATAGAAGGAGCCTGCCCTCATAGAATGCATGGTCATTGTGAGGCACTGTGGTCACATCACATCTGTGACCAAAATGCCACCGCTCAGTGACGTCACATTGTGACTGACTAGGGAAGTGCACGAAGTGTGAGTCACCTATTTTGACAAAAGTGGTATCGTTGGAAAGATCTGATCGAGAGTAGCAAAAAACTCAATGGAACTACCCGTCGCAAATGAGTCGTTATTGAGATATCCGACAATATATGTGACGCAACTAGCGCATACTTAATGGGGCACCGTAAAAAATTTTACTCTCGATTTTAACTAAAGGGGTATCGTTGAAAAGATATCATCGTGAGGATTAAAAAATTCAATGGAATCACCCGTCGGAAAAGAATTGTTTTCGAGATATCCGACAATTTGTGTCACGTAGCTAGTGCATACTGTTCTAGTGCACACTTAATGGGGAACCGCAAAAAAATGTTTTCTAGATTATAATGAAAATGGTGTCGTTGCAAAGATATCATTATGAGAAGTAAAAAACTCAAAGGAACAAACTATCTGAAATGAGCGATTTTCGAGATATCCGGCAATTTCTCTCACTTAATGCAGTTTCCTAGAAGTGTGTATTAAAAATGTGACACAAATTGTCGGATATCTCGAAAACAATTCATTTCCGACGGGTGATTCCATTGAGTTTTTTAATCTTCACGATGATATCTTTTCAACGATACCAGTTTAGTTAAAATCGAGCAAAAATTTTTTACAGTGTCCCATTAAGTATGCGCTAGTTGCGTCACATATATTGTCGGATATCTCGATAACGACTCATTTGCGACGGGTAGTTCCATTGAGTTATTTGCTACTCTCGATGAGATCTTTCCAACGATACCACTTTTCTCAAAATCAGTGACTCACACTTCGTGCACTTCCCTAGTGAGATGTGACTTTCTTAAAAATGTTTAGGAAATTACAAAAATTCTTCAAAACATGTTATTTAACTTAAAAGACACTTTTGTCACAGTTTCGTCATGATGTAAATGTCAAAATAGCACAAATGATACATTTTTTACAAATTTGTCACACCGTGACTTCACAAAGTAGTCACAATGTGACGTCACAAACGAGCTCTAAAACTGCCATAACGACTTCACATTTTAGTCACTGTGACTTCATATCGACGTTACGTGATGTCACATTTTTGATCGATGGTCACAAAGTCACAGTGTGATTTGACAACGACGTCGCAGTGACATCACCATGCCTTACGGTGGAAATAACTGAAAAAAAATTGATCATAGTATATTTTTAATTTAATTTTGCACTGTTGAGTGAATGTATTTTGTATACATCTCTTTATCACATATTATTTGTACTAACCGTGAGATACTTTGTATGTTTTATATTATGACTAGCCGCAAATGGCGACCAGTTTGGTCTCCATTTAATGAATACTAATAAGCAAATCATGTTGCTTTTATTCATAATTTATTTTAATTGCTTAATTTTTTGTCAAATTAGAAGATTCTGCTAGAGAAATAAACACAGATGTCATATACGCTTCACATTGGCGCGATTGCAACAAAATGGCAATTATTTGTGCTTCACATGGTAACCCGATTATTGTTATTTATTTACTAATAAACTATTTGTTTACTTGGCTGAGCATTTTAAGACAAACGATGTTCCAAATACAATGTATGAATTTATTTCTTCTAGAAATTATGTAAATGACGATGACTTTTTTAATATTCACATAAGGGAAATCAAATTTGCTTTATCCCAACAGGCAAATGGTAAAGCACCTGGCTTTGATAATTTGGACGCTATAATTGTCAAGAATATCTGCAATAAATTTCCAGACTTAGTTTGTGCTATCTTTAATAAGTGTATTGCCTTGGGACATTTTCCGGAATGCTGGAAAGCAGGAGTCGTCATATTTTTCAGAAAGCGAAACAAATCAGCTAAATCACCCAGAGGGTACCGTCCTATCACTTTACTCTCCATTTTTGGTAAAGTCTTGGAACGGATCATTAAAATCCGTGCGATGACCATTCTGGAATCTAAAAATTTTTTCTCAGATATGCAATTCGGATTCAGAGAGGGTCGCTCAACGGCGACTGCACTAGCTACACTTAAGCAAATTGTTAAGGATGTTCTCACCAGAAAACAGTATTGCACGATTGTGTCCTTGGATATTGAAGGCGCATTTGACACGGTATGTTGGAACATTTTAGCAGAGCTCATTGATGATTTGCCTCTACCAATTTATTTGAAATCAACACTGAAGAATTATATGTCTAATAGAAAAATTGGTTTCCATTATTCGGATGCCATTAAGTGGTTCACCGCCTTTCGTGGTTGTCCTCAAGGTTCATGCCTTGGTCCGTTCATCATGATTATTTTTGCAGACAAAATTATTAAGGAATATAAGAAAAGACATTCTCACATTATATCGTATGCAGATGACTTTGTAGTTATTAAAGGTGCGGATACAAGACGAGCTCTTGAGTTGTCAGTTAATGACTCTGTTAACACTTTTGATAGAATTTGTAACAGTCTTGAACTTAATTTAAGTGTTGATAAATGTTTAGCTATGATGATGGGAAGATTCACGTTGGAGAACAGACGCCCAATTTTTAAGATGAGAGGCAATTCAATTCCAGTTAAAGAACACATTGTATATTTGGGTTTTAATTTAGATAGCCGTTTCAACTGGTATCACCATCTGGATATTGTTCGAGAGAATGTTCGAAATTTTACATTTGGCATTAGAAAGACTGGTCATCGGGATAAGGGACTCGCCACTTATTATAAAAAGCAATGGTATCGTTTGGTAATTGAAAAACGGATTACTTACGGTGCAGAAGTCTGGGTGAATGATTTGAACTCTAATGGTGTCCAAAGATTGAATTCATGTCAGAGAATTGGACTCATGTTAATCATCAAAACATATCGAAATGTTTCCACTGAAGCTTTACGAGTAATAACAGGAATTATGCCAATTTTAATCACTTTGAGGTGTATGGCTAAGAAGTATGCTGTGTTACATAATCATGATAATATTAAACTTGATAACGTAGTTATTAAGGGCAAGGATTTTATGAATAAATTAAAAACATTTGATTTTCCAGATTTTAACCATCTGCAGAATCTTCATTTTATAAAAGTTGTGACAGACAGTGTTCCAAAATCGCTCTATCCAATCATATATACAGATGGTTCTCATATGTCAGAGGGTACATCAGCAGCATACACTGTATTTTATACCGGCAGTTTCATTATGGATTATGGTATTAGTTTAAAGAGCTATAATACTATATATCATGCAGAACTTTCAGCAATCAAATTTGCGATAGACTGGTTTATGAATTCTGACTTCAACTATGCAATTTTATACTCCGACAGTCTGTCTTCAGTATGTGATCTGCAGAGACTTTTTCCGTCAAATATCATTATCAAAGATATATTTAATATATTAAATTCTAATCGACATAAACAGATTTTCATCGGCTGGATAAAGGCACACGCAGGTCTGGAGGGCAATGAACGTGCAGACAAGATAGCCAAAAATGTTATCTTAAAAGGGTCAGCGAACGTACATGCCTCAGTTCCGTATCCTATTTCTTTTTTGAAACGACATTTAAAACAAAAATCCATTGCAGACTGGCAAAATCAATGGCAGACAGCTACAGTTGGAAGAGATACGTATGCAGTTCTTAATAAAGTTGTCTTAGATTTTCTTTGCACAAAAGAAGTGGTACAATTTTACCTTACAGGTCACGGAAGCTTTCCATCCTACTTATTTAATATAGGTAAAAGACCTTCGGATCGCTGTGATTGTGGCTCTATTGGAAACGTGAAACACTATATTTTCGGTAAATGCAAACTCATGATCCATCATTTTAAATTTGATAGAGATTTATCTTATAGGCAGAATATGAAAAAGACTCTTATGAACTGTTTAAATTACCATAAACTTAAGGACAATTATAATATTTTGAATGGACTCTATTCAATTATTCGTTATAAGTATTGATGTGTCAGCCTAGTATTGATGTCAATGCTATGAATTTATAGTCAGCTTTCTTTATCTGTAATTTAAACTCAGTGGATTCAATTTTTCTCATCTGTAAATATCATTATTCTTGTTGTAATTCTTTATTTATTTGTACTTTTAATTTGTCTTTCTTTATATTTTTTTTATTGTAGCGTATTTAAAATGCTTGTATTAATGTTTGTTGCTATTATTAATGTTTGTATGCCTTGTTACCTATTTAATTTTAGTTAATTATTATATAATAATTTGTCGGGTTGGCAGTTGGCGATGTTGCCTGTTTACTGCATCTGTAATTTTTCCAAAACAGATTACTGTTTTAGATGTAATTTTTATTATTGTTACTATTTTCTTGTCAGTTTGTGCGTTGCATATTGCCTTTGTGTTCGTTGGATGGCGGTAGGGACTTTTCCTTCGGGACGTAAAATCCCCTAAACCTAACGGTTGGGGTCTCGGTGGGATGTCTTCTTGTCTTCTTTTTGTATTTTCTTTTATAAAATTATAGAAATTAGTTAAAAAATATGTATATAATTGGTATTTGAAAACGAAGTTTTCGCCGAATCTGCGTCAGATAAATAACGCGCCACTGTGGTGGATATATGACATCTGTGCTGATAAATCAAGAACTCAGTATTTTTATGCTAGCTTGGCGCAGATAATAAATCACCAAATATTGTACCCGTGGCATTTTTTCGCATTTCATTAATTATTTAAAACATAATATTATAATACATTTTCACTCATTTCATTTATAATACATAACTTTAATTTGAAATTGAAAAGTTTAAAATTCATGACTTTTATTTATTCTTTTTAAGTAAAAAGAACAGGAAAAAATTATGATATTTTGAAGCTTCGTGATTGCAGCGAAGGAACAAAACATAAATAAATCCAATTTACTACAACCTAAATCTTACCAAAGGACTTTTGTAAAGTAACCATAAATATTCTCATAGCATGCATGATCACAGTAACGTCACAATGACGTAACTTTGAGTCACTGTTGTCACATCACATCTGTGACCGAAATGTCACCCCTCAGTGACTGAGATGTGACTTTCTTAAAAATCTTTAGAAGATTACAAAATTTTTCAAAACATGTCATTTACTTTAAAAAACACTTTAGTCACAGAGTCGCTTTTGTCACAGTTTCGTCACGATGTTAATGTCAAAGTAGTCACAAATGACACATTTTTCACAAATTTGTCACACCGTGACTTCACAAAGTGGTCACAATGTGACTTCATAAAAGAGCTCTAAAACGGCCATAATGACTTCACACCGATGTCACGTGACGTCACACCGACAATCGATGGTCACAAAGTCACAGTGTGACTTAACAACGACGTCGCAGTGACGTTACCATGCTTAAGGGTGTGCTCTTCATTTAGACGTCGCCATTAAACAGTTAACAAGTAATCGTAATTTTTGTGCCACATACGTTAGAGGAATATTTATACAGATTATGGTTCTTATTTTGATTTTAACCGAAATCTTTCAAAAATGGTTTGTTTTTAATATATTTGTATAGAAATTGTTTATTAAATCTTAAAGCGTATTGATGTGTTCTACCAATTTACTACAGACATTATAGGGTCAATCCATTTCAAGTGGTCCAGCACTGGTCGCTCGACTATTTTTGAAAAATCTGAAATTTTTTGTGCGGCAACCCTAACATGATGGAAGTTCAAAATGACCGTTATTTTAATTCTACTATTTTTTGTTTGTGCATGGCGGCCATCTTTGTTTCATCGTGTGCAGCGATTTTCTCAGATACTAGGACATACAAAATTGTAAATATCTCGTATTCTATTTTCCCAATTGAAATGGGGTTTGCAGCATTTTGTTCAGAATAAAATAGGCTAAATATACAGTGTAAGAAAAATTTTGAAAAATAAATTTTTACAAGTGAAATTTTAGCACAAAATTTACGATTTTTTCCAAAATCTATCCGTTTGCAAGAGGAAAATTTTCCTGCAAGGGAAACTGTCAACCTTACACAATTTTTTCTACAAATAAGTCAAAAGTGCGTGTACTCATACATCAAGTTCCAGATCTGGGAGTTAATTTCTCTTTGCGAAAATAATTCCGAAATTCGTCAAAAATTTCAAAAATTGCACTTTTTAGGCTTTGATATCTCTGGTGGGGCACGAGATAAAAATCTGAAATTTTGGCCTATGATAGTATCGTGTAGTAGCATTATGTACAAAAAATTTCAAGAAGGAGATTTGACTACAAGCTGAGATATGACATGGAAAATATGTGAAAACAACACTACCAAACTATTGTAAACCTACTATGTAATTGTTCAACAAGACTGTCAATCTTGCACAATTTTTCCTACAAATAGGTCAAAAGTGCGTGTACTCATACACCAAGTCCCAGATCAGGGAAATGATTTCTCTTTGCGAAAAAAAATTCCGAAATTCGTCGAAAATTTCAAAAATTGCACTTTTTAGGCTTTGATATTTCTGGTGGAGCACGAGATAAAAATCTGAAATTCTGGCCTTTGATAGTATTGTGTAGTAGCGTTATGTAGAAAAAATTTCATGAAGGAGATTTGACTACAAGCTGAGATATGACATGGACAATATGTGAAAACAATACTGCCAAACTATTGTAACATACTATGTAATTGTTCATACCTCCAAAATTTTAAATTAATTATTTATGGTACAAAGTTAAATGTTAGTTACAAATATCTTTTTCAAATGCTTCTGTGTGATTTAAACAATTCAGAATGTATGCTAAGCCAATACACTATTTGTCCAGATGAACAAATCTACTAGAAATGCTATTGCAACAATTTTACTCGGAACACATTTCAGGAAAAGTAAATTACAGACAATGAATTGCAACTGATCGAGTTTACATGGCTTCAATTATTAAACCTAGAGAATTTCATTCAAGTTAACAAGAGATGACAAGACTTGGGGAGCTTCAAATAATTTTTTTAGAAAGAACAGCCTGATGGACTGAGAACAGTAACTGGTCGAACTCATAACATCTCTCGTAAATATTGTTAAGCTCTTTGTGGAGCACATATAGTATTTTGTAAATTAAATGCTTATTATTTAACTGTTTTCAACAAACGATATTTTCTGGGTAAATATTGTAATAAAAGAGACTAATCTCATTTCTCCTAATGTACTCGTAATAGCATTTCTTAACATTTCTTTAATCACCGTATCTCAGCTTTTAGTCAAATCTCCTTCTTGAAATTTTTTGTACATAACACTATTACATAATACTATCAAAGGCCAGAATTTCAGATTTTTATCTCGTGCTCCACCAGAGATATCAAAGCCTAAAAAGTGTGATTTTTGAAATTTTCGACGAATTTCGGAATTTTTTTCGGAAAGAGAAATCATTTCCCAGGTATGGGACTTGGTGTATGAGTACAGACACTTCTGACCTATTTGTAGAAAAAATTGTGCAAGGTTGACAGTCTTGTTGAACAATTACATAGTAGGCTTACAATAGTTTGACAGTATTGTTTTCACATATTTTCCATGTCATATCTCAGCTTGTAGTCAAATCTCCTTCTTGAAATTTTTTGTACATAACGTTACTACACAATATTATCACAGCCCAAAATTTCAGATTTTTATCTCGTGCCCCACCAGAGATATCAAAGCCTGAAAAGTGCGATTTTTGAAATTTTTGACGAATTTCGGAATTTTTTTCCCAAGGAGAAATTAACTCCAAGATCTGGGACTTGGTGTATGAGTACACGTACTTTTGACCTATTTGTAGAAAAAATTGTGTAAGGTTGACAGTTGCTCTTGCAATAAAATTTTCCTGTTGCAAACGGATAGATTTTGGAAAAAATCGTAAATTTTGTGCTAAAATTTCACCAGTAAAAATTTATTTTTCAAAATTTTTCTATCACTGTATATTTAGCCTATTTTATTCTGAAGAAAATGCTGCAAACCCCATTTCAATTGGGAAAATAGAAGACGAGATATTTACAATTTTGTGTATCCTAGTATCTGAGAAAATCGCTGCACACGATGAAACAAAGATGGCCGCCATGCACAAACAAAAAATAGTAAAATTAAAAGAACGGTCATTTTGAACTTCCGTCATGTTAGGGTTGTTGTACAAAAAATTTCAGATTTTTTAAAAATGGTCGAGCGACCGAAAAAATATTTTCTGGACCACTTGAAATGGATTGATCCTATAGCATTAAAACATATTGAGATACTGTAATTTAAATGACATCAAAAAATAGTGTAAATGTATAATTAGCAAGCTACAATAGTTTAAATTGCGTATTTTTAATATATGCCCTTGAAAAAAATCACAGAGACATCTGACATATGTAATGATATGGTTCACGCATTAATTGATAATACATGGCGATACAAGTTAAAAATACGAAAAAAATGACAGGAAAATTTTGAAGGCATGGACTACGAGAAATGAGACTACAAACAACATTAACTGAAAGTACCTCAATAAGAGAAGGTGAACTATTTTTATCTCATTTTAAATTTATACGGATGCTTTGTTTATACATTAGGGGAGTGGTTCCCAGCATTGTTTTGTCCACGTCCCGCGAAGTATGAAGTAAAATCACGAATCCCCTCACACTTTAACAAATGCACTCTACAATATGTATGTCTTAATATTGAATCACCCCCACCCCTCGACCAGTTGGAAATTTTCTAAATTCAACACTGCAAATCAAATACGCCGTACGAATAAAGAATTCAAAGAAAATAAATCCAAATTTATAACAGATAAATTAAGAAATTGCAAGCAAAATTTTGAATGTAAAAATATAGTTTTATATTTATAAAGGTTTAAACTGCATTAAAAATTTGATAAAAAAATCAAAAACTTGCATGAAAATAGAAATCTATTATGAAATATTACTAAATAAATAAATAAATAAATAAATAATAGTGTACAGACTTTGAAATTCGTCTCTTACTTTTCAATTTGTTTTCAAAATCGTACTTTTCTGATCCCGTTTATGCAACTCACATTGTTCTAATTAAAAAAAAAAAAACTACGCCATTTTTTATAACAGATAATCTAAAGACTAAAAAGAAAAATGAAAGCAAACAAATCCACGTGAAAAATATGCGCAATAAACACATGAATTTAGATATGTATACGAGAACATAACAAATTAGATTAATTTTTTAGTATTCTTTTGCGTTTAACAGAAAAATAAACATAACAGCTAATTTTAGGTTTCTTAAATTGTCTAAAAACAGGCCAGTGGTAGGCGGGTGCTTCTTTTAATCATAAATGTCGTCATTGTGTTGAATAGCATTTCGCTGATAGATGGTTTTCAGTAATTAATGACAGAATGGTTACAGTCAATTTAAAGAGGCTGTAAAAATACAACTTCTTTCCCCTATGTTAAAAGATATTACAGTAAATATGGTTATAAAAATATATTAATAAACTGTTGGTTTTGTACACGCAATAACAGCAATAAGGTAAATCCACTAGTAGTGGACAACTTAAGGACATTTATTATTAAAGTATTAGTGAATTAAAATATATATATATATATATATTTTTAGCCTAGTCCTTACCTTTATGTATCAGAATAAACATTCAAATTTTTAAATTATTTTCTCTAGAAAAAATGAAAAATAAAAAAATGTAACCTTTATCTATGCTCCAGTAGTGGGCATAGTAAATTTCTGATGCTCCAGTAGGGGCTCCCTAGAAGTGGGCCACTCCATTCTTGAGTTTAATGCATACTGTACAGAGATTATGTTTTTTTTACATTTCTACACTTAAATATACATAATAATGAAATCATATTTAGAAGTTTTGATGATTACGTAAAATAATTTTAACTTCTATTTAGTTTTTTCGTATAGTCTGTAAAAACGCCCTTCCCGCTCAAAGACTATGAGAATACTGAAGGTGTCCCTTTGCCTGGTAGGATAGGAACAGATAAGAGTTCCAGCCAATCAACAATTAGTTTGTTATCTGACAGGGGTGACTAGAAAACTTGTTTTTCAACTTTGAAAAACAGGTGGCTCACTATTGGTACATGGCCCACTACTGGTACACTTACCCTACAGTGGGTATTTCCTCAAGAGTAACTGTAATAATAACAATACATCTATTTAAAGTTTTGTTATACATAAAATCGAATATATCGAATACAACACTGTATATGTATTTTTAATTACGAAAAGAGTAGTTCTGTTTAAACCTTTTAAAAATTGCGGTTAATTGAAATATATTTTATAGTGTGTGTTGTCTATTTTAACTTGTTAATACCTTTTAAAACTTTACATATCCTGTAATTTTTTTTAAATATTTGTCCAATTCTTGCTAAAGATTGAAGAATTAATCATTGGATTATACAGGTACTTTGAAGAAAATATTGTTGAAATAAAATAAATAATAATTTTAAAATCTAAAAGTCCATTCTCCTTTAAATATGAATCACCTACTGATGTAATCTATTAATGTATATATGCAGAAATTTATTCTCATTAAAAATAAATTTTATAAAAATCCTACTCATATATATTTTTTAATATTTATTATTCTCGAAATATAATCATATTAAAATTGAAAATATAGAGTATAATACACCAGGAGAAAAACATCCTTTTGAAATAGTTTTCAATAGATCGAATATGGGTCAAAATAAAAAAAAAAAAGTTTTTTTTAAGTTGTTTTAAAGAACAATAAGTCATTTTCAGTAAGAAATATCCTAGAATAAATATTCCAAAAAGATGAAAATAGAATTTTCATATAATATTTTTCCTTTTATGAATGGAATTTTTATTCTCTTCTTACTTTACGTAAATGATATATGGGCTAACTTTTGAAAAACTTAAAATAATGTAATAAATAACTTTACTGAATCAATACAATTTAAAATATCGGCATTTAAAGATTTCATTTACAATATACGTAAAGGAAAGTTTAAAATTTTAATTAATTTTTATGCATATTTACTATCAAGTATTACATTCTAAATAAATATATATATATATATTCTTTATCAAAACAGATTAAATATATATTCAAACAAGAGTTGATTAAGGAAAACTCATAACTCAGATTTAATCGCAATTTTAAAGATATTATTTACTGATGATATTAGCATTTTTAAAAAACAAATGTTTTATTTATAAAAAAAAATGAAATAAAAAAAGTAAGCAGAAAGATAGAACATGCATTAACTTATCAAAAATTGGTTTTAATATTGGTGTTTAATTTTCTACATATTACATTTCACAAAAAATTATTTTTTTTTTCTGAATATCAGTTGAAACTCTAATCAAATTAATAAAAAATCTAAGATTTCCCCTAAAAACCAATTACAAGGTAATTAAAAGAATTTTCTTTTGTTGTTGCAGTTACATAAAACTTTTTAGGCATTCTAATTTCCCAGTGTTATAAAAGTAATTATATATCTTGTGAACTAAAGCTATATTACATGAGTCGCGAGTTCTTCAAGCTTTTACTTAGATCATCTCATAAAAAAGTATTTACTTAAAAAATATAAAAAAATAAAAAACTATTTTGCACGAAAACAAAACATTTATGAATAAAACTAATTAAAAACTACATTAAAAAACTATTCCTATATCCTCAATTCAAATTATATGTGCACCTCGTCTCAAGAAAAAAAATAGAATAAAATATATAAAAAAAGAAGTTCTTTTCAGTTCACACAGCTTGGAATTTGAACATGCACCAAGGATTTTCGAAACTGACAAGGAAGGTCTCCATACTGGGCATACTCAGATTTAAAAAAAAAATACTAATTAAAGTACTCATGTAGGTAATAAAGGACCAGTGAAAATTAGCAGCGGAATTGCATAAGAAAACATGCAAAAAAATAAAATACTTTCGAATATTTGGCGTGAAAAAAACCAAAGTGTCACGCTATTTGGCGAGCAACACTTTTCCCCGCCAAACGATTTTAATGCAACTAAAAACATTTGGATTTTTAGAATTAGTGTAAATGGTATTTAATGAATTTAAACATAAACATTGAGAGAGTTTAATACATTAGATACATACATACATATATATATATATATATATATTAAATTACATACATATATATTATTAGATGCTGTAGTTATTTAATTTACCCCTGAAAAAAATATTTTTATATATGAAAAATTCTTATTCAGTAACATTATTTTGATACATTTAAACGTATTCAAAAATAAAAGATAGATGTTACCATAGCAACAAAATCGAATTGACAATGCTCTACTGGACTTTAAACTTGAAACAATTTTAATTAATTTAAATTTAAATTTCGTTTTAAATCTCAAATTTGGATGGTTAAATTTGAATATAAATACACATAAATATCATTATAACGAAATTATACTAAAACTGACAAAACTAAAGGTATTTAATTTATCTAAACACGTTGAAGATGAAAATTTTTCCTTAAAATGCATTTTACATTTTTTAAATTGCTTTTCATCGCCAACTGATGATAAATCGCCAAATAACGAAATTTTTATTATTTTTTTTACGGACAGGGAAATGAAGTTCCGCCGAATTTTTTTTATAAACGTATATATCCTCATGAGAAGAACATACTGTAATGTTTTCAGATTTTTCGGCGTATGCCCGTATGGAGACTTTCCTTGTGAGTGTTAGAAACCACAACAGCTGGAAAATTATTAATAACAATACATGTTTTTGTTAAATAATGTAACTATGAATCTGTTATAAGAATTATTTTTTTGTAGCACTTACACAAAATGTTCTAAACATTTCAGTTTCCTAGATATTTCATAGTAACCTTGACGATTTTTTTTTCTGTGTATGCATCAAAAGCTTTTTCCATGGAAAGTTATCGAATCACACAAGTGTTAGAATAATATTTTCTTGGGCTATGAATCATCTCAATGTCTCTGGGCGAAGTAACTTTATATGGCTAACACAAATAATGGTGCTATGATAAAATGATTCTTTATTTATGTTTGGAATATTCCTATCTTATGTAAGAATTGGACGATTTCATAAGTTCTAGGTATAATAATTAATTGAGCGGCATCAACAGCAACAAGCTGTAAATCATAATAAAAAATTGTCAAACAGTCTTGAATAAGAAAAAATATATTAATAAGTATTCTTTCTGATACAGATTTGTTTATTTAGTTTGAGAAAAACTAATTGTTATTTTAAAATATGAAAAGGAAGAATCTCAAATAATAATGAGAATGAGAAATAATGTTCGTGTTAGAAATATTTTGCATGTTATTTCTAAAACAAAGTAAAAGAAATCGGAAAGATATATTTTTTGCTTTCTAACATAATTGAAAAATTTATATCATTTTGGTTTGTTTGTCCGTCTAACTCGCACAAATATACTTGAACGAGAAACACGGTATAAATTCTTGAGACTTATCATTGGAATTTTTTATTGAAAATTGAATATGTCAGTTATAGTTCGTCTATAGAGACAAACAAAGGAATTCTGTATTATTACGGTCTACGGGTAAAAGTAGTTTGTTATATATCATAAAAAAATTACATGGTTTCACAATTAGTAAAATTTATATGTGTTATTAAACTCAAATACAAAACACATCCTGTGGAATATGGAAAGTATGACCGTTCCCTATGTATATAATATAAGCTTAAGTTATGTGACTCTCATCAACAATTTTGGATTGATAACTTCCTTTTTATGAGCCATGTGATCATTTTGGTATTTTAATATCAGACAGGCGCAAGTAATAAGTTGCCAAATATTGTTCGATTTCATGTATAGTATAGCAGTCCAAGTCATGTGACTGTCATAAACTTCATGTGACTCATGTGATTGTCATGTGATTCCATAGCTTTTCATATAAAATATTTTCCTTTTGATTAAAAAATCAAAATTATTTTTCGAATAAAACTACATAACATACGAAAAGATTGCAAAGAGATTTTGGTTCGTTTATGTCAGCTGGGTGCAAATCTCGCCAAAAATATTTTTTAACCCGGCAGTTAGTATTTTTTAGCGGTAAATTTAAACAACATTTTGATTTTCTAATTAAATGACATGATTTATGAAATTATTATTTTTTTTCTCTTTTCTTACGAAATAAGTGAAAGTCATTAGTTTTAAATTTTTCATTTTAAAGTTATGTATCTTAAATAAAAAGAGTTAGAGTGTTGTATTTTGAAATGAATTAAAGAAATATGAGAAAATGAACCGAGAAAAATGTTTGGCGAATTAAATCCTGCACCTGGCTAATGCAAAATTAAAATAAATAAAAAAATAGGATTCATGAATTCTCTATCAGAATCTTCTGATTTGGCGAAGAATAGCGCAATTGAATTACGAATAAAAATAATAAGATATAATGCTTAGCATATGTTTAAGAGAGACCAAACTGCTCGCTTGCATTATATTGCATTATTATCGCTTGCTTTGCATTGTATGGAAAAAAATATATATATATAAACTTCTAATAAACTTGTACAGGGGTGAATCAACCGGAATTTCTGTTTTTGGAGACCTGAAAGCCAGCGAGATCGAGGTCACTCGAACTTGTGAAGATGGCAAGTGGGTATGTCACATGACTATCCATGCAAACGCGTATGCTATTCCTTCCGTTTTTCTTTCGGCATCACGATGGGTGCTTAAGAGGTTCATCCCGTATTTGCGCAATGCATTATCGTTGAATTTCTCTCAAATGAAGGCATAGGAACGGCTGAATTCTTACGAAGGCTTCGAAGGGGATATTCCTTAAGGCCCCACAATAGTCACAGAAAAAGCACTAAAAAAGACCCGGATGATAATGTAAAGTCTATGGGAGCGTTCTTTTCAAGTATCTCGCTCAAATTTTAATACTTTCACATGATTTTTTTTTGCATAGGCTAGCTGAGGACGATCCACAACCGGCCTAGTTTTTATTTTTTCAATTTTGGTTTCAGATTTTTTAAGAAAAATTATTTTAACTTTCAAAACCGGTTTAAACCGGTTCTGAAATTGAAACCATCATAATATATAAAACATATGAGCAAAATCGAAAAAGTAAAAACTAGGCCGGTTGTAGATCGTCCTAAGCTATCCTATGCAAAAAAATCATGTCAAAATATTAAAATTTGAGCGAGATATTTGAAAAGAACGCTCCCATAGACTTTACATTAGCGTTCGGCTTTTACCGCGTTACTAGTGTGTGCTCTTAAAACTAAAGTATATGGTTGCCACAGAAAATGCGTTGAAGGGCGAATAGAATTGAAAAAGCAACCCACGAACGCACACCCCTAACAAGTGTGATTAAGGAAAACATTGGCACTGTCCGGAACATTCCAGAGGGTGCTCCCTACTACTGACAGGTTTTGAATAAAACAAAACGTGCATCGAAGCGAAAAAAGCTTATTTAAAACACCATAAAATATAATGAATTGAGCAAGGCCTTTCGGGAGAACTGAGTCTTTCTTCGTCAGACGCAAATAAGACGTGCGTCAACTATAGATGTAGCAGCACGACTGAAATGAAAAGGGAAGAAATAGAGCAGACTAAAGGAACAGCCAAAAAGAAAGTAGAAGGAAACAGCCAGTCACGAAAGAGTATAATCAAAACGTTTAATGGATACAATAAAGAAGGGAACAAAACAAAATAGTAAAAAAAGATTACACTTAAAGTAAATGCACACAAATAAAAAAAAAAACTAATGAAAACTAATAAAACATGCATATTTTCGGTAAGGGCATGAATTCCCGATCAGAAAAGCGATTTTGCTTCATGAAAATTCCCTTCCCCATACATCCAGTCTGACTCGCTAAAGGTAGAAGAAATGCACTGCACAACACCGGAACACTTTCTCTATAGTTCTGCCTTATTCACATGCACTGAGAAAAAAATATAATTCTGGCATCTAGAATCTAAATTCTGGCACTAGAAAAAATAGTTCTATGTCATCCTTATAAATTCTAGCTCAGTTTGTTAGAAAGTTCCAGAGTCTCCTACTAGAATTCAAGAGTATTATCCCATATTCTCGTTCACTAACTTATTTAAAAATCTCTACAAATAGATGCGAACACAAGAAGTTTGATTTATTAACTATAATTCTACTTTATGAAACCATTCCCGAAATCAAGCGATATTTTCTAGCTACTGAAAAGATTCATTATCATTTCGTCACCTAGAAAACAAGAGACTAGAAATGTCAGGTCATTTCGTCTATTCAGTTTAGTTGTTTAACCTATTCGCATATTTCGGTCATCTATAATTCTAGTTTAGGTATTCAGAAAGTGACTAACTATTCATTCTAGCTGAAGACGGTATAATTTTTTTCTCGGTGTGTGCTTACCACATGTTTGGGCCTTTAAAAGAAGCATTAAGAGGTGAGCGATTCGGAGATGATACTGCTGTTGAAGCCTTTGAGTGTAATAAGCTAGAGACACGTCTTCCTTCTTTCTATGAAGATGGCATCAAAAATTTCTAATCCGTTAGGGAAAATGTGTTTTCTGTCAGCTTCTGAACAAAAGAAAAAGTATATATTGTCGGAAAAGACATGAATTTCCTATCGGAAAAGCGATTTTGCTTCATGATAATGTCCTTCCCCATACAGCCAGCCTGACTCGCGAAAAGTTGAAGAAATCGAGAACACTGGTACCATTTCTATATACTATTAAAAATCTTATCCTAATTCGAACCAGATTTTGGTACTCAATATCTGCCACTATAAGATGATGAATTCTTGAACCAATATCTGAAGCTCATGTTGAAGCTTAATTTCCACAGACTGAACGAGGTTGAAATAGAAAGCTCCAAATGTTGGTACAAGATTTCACCATGTTATGGTGGCAGCTATTGGGCACCAAAATCTGGTTCAAACTAGGACAAGATTTTTAACTGCGTAATAGTCCAGAATTATCCACATGTGTTTATCACATGTTTAGGCCTTTGAAAGAAGCAATAGGAGGGGAATGATTCGTTGATGATACTGCTGTTGAAGTCTTCGTACATAGTTGGCTAAAGACACGTATCCCTTTTTTCTATGACGAAGGCATCAAAAATTTTCCCACCCGTTAGGGAAAATGTGTTTTGAAACTAGGAAATTATATCGAAAAACTAGTCGTTAGGAGCCACCGTAATACTAACACATTATGGATATGCATAATATATTGTATGAAAATAAAATCAAGTAACAGTGAATTGTGTAAAAGAAGCATCCTTCTAACTCGAAAAATGATAATTATATTAAGAAACAATTTATTGTGTTAGATTAAGCGTTCCATTTCCAATGAAAATACATTTTTGAATTGAAATTTTAATGAAATATAGGGTCATGAAAAATGGAAGAGTGTGGAAAACATGATTACAAATATCTCGACAACTAACTATCCGATTGACTTTGTTCTTTATGCAAAATCTTTATGCAAAGTTTTCTTATTGTCTTTTACGTGTACTCCTTAAAATAAAAAAAAATCGTAAATTTTTAGTACCTTTCATTAGAACGAATATTTCGAGTGTCCAAAAAAATAGTGCCAGATAATCAAGGTCACTGATATTAAATAGGTTTCGTACCATTCCTACATGCTAAGTACATAGAAAATTTCAAGTTTCTATTTCAATTTCAATTTGTTCGGAAAATAGAGTGTTTACAGATACACAGAAAGGCGGACGACAATTTTTTTTCTAAAAATATGTTTTTCGGAATCTCCAGCGTCTGAAGCGTGCAAATCCATAAAAAATGTTTTTTAGATTTTCAAATCGATTGCGGGACTTTCCCTATACTACATACGATGGGTAGGTAATAATATGCAACTTTCTGCTGTGTGTCTTGAACCAAGAAATTAAAAAACAAAAATTTCGCTTTATATTGTATTTACCCTCGTATGCATAAATCAAAGAAATAGTCCCTGGAGTCAGAAAGTTACTAAGCTTTTAACTATTAAAAAACCTCCACAGATATCAAAGCTTTTAAGATTTAAAGTGCATTTTGAATAATTTAACATCTCTAACATAAAAAAATACAAAAATTAAATCATTCCATTAAGTAGATTCGTGACTGAAATAACATTATAAATAATAGAACTTAAATCAACTAATTAATAAAACGCGTGTCGTAAATTTTCACAACGGTTATGTTTTATTTGAAAGGTTAAAGTTAAAAGTAATAAAACATTCAACGTGCATGTTTTGATATGAAATTCGTTTAATTTTTACTTTAGATCGAATAAGCTCAAGATGATTACGAAGTTATTTTTTATATCTTTATTGATTGGGAAATATGCAAATATCCGCATTAATAAATTCCCTTTAATTTTGATGTGTTTTGTTTTGCTGATAATGTTTCGTATTTTGGCAAGATTTTAAGTTTTCTTTTATGAAATTAGACTGGCGTTTGATAGCGCAACGCAATTTTAAGTCCTATAAAAATATCTAATTACAGTCGGCTCTCATTAATTCGAATTCGTCGGGACCACAAGAAATGTTCGAATTATCTGGAGTTCGAATTATGGAAAATATGAAATACAACATGCTTAATATGGTACTATTACAAAGCAATTAATGTTATAGTGTTTTTTTATTCATTTCGTCTGTTATTATTGGAATATGACTTAATAATAAATTAGAATGTATAAATACATAAACAAAGTAAAAGATTAGAAACAAGCGCAATAGAAGAAATATTAAAGTGACGCTGATGGTCACACGAGGCTCAAAGAAAGTGTTTATCAAATGCATTGTATTATATATATATATGAACTCGTTCGGAACAATTTTCACAAAAATCAAAGAAAGAAAATTATTCAAGTGATCTGAAATCCGTGAGAAAGATAACAAAAAAAAAAAAATCTTAATTTTCGTTAGTTCGAATTAAACGAAGTCAAGAGGAAATGAGTACGAATTAATGAAAATTGTTAACGTTATTCTGCCATTGAAAATTGCGGGACTTCATGTTTAATTCGAATTAAGCGAAGATTTGATTTATCCGATTTCGAATTAACGAGAGTCGACTGTACATTAATAATTCTTCTCTAATAGCAATAAATTGTTAAGTAAAGGGCTCTTGTAAATGGTCCTGGACACAAAATTTTCAAATTTTCTAAAAATAATCAGTAAATAAAAAATTTCTATGTTTTTTCTACTTAAACCATATTTCTGTCTTAATTGAAACAGGAATTATTATTTTTTTTTCGTTTTGGTTTCTTTTTCAAAATCTAGCATTTAAAGAATGGTTGTTATGGAAATGGGTTCTTTCGAAAATGCGCTTTTCTTCATTATGAGTTAGTTTTTTCACCATTTCTCCTATTTAAATTGTTATAAATCAAGAACTATCAAAGTTAAATGGTTCAAACTGGAAATATGATTTTTTTTTCAATTATTTTAGTTTAATTAGGATTCAGTAAATTTTAAAAAGATGTTTACTTTTAAAAATATTTTTTTATAAAAATAAAGTTACATCATATATATATGTATTTATTATACATGTTATTAATTTTTATCAAAAATAAAATTTTAAAAAATGCTGAATGAAAATTAAATTTTATATATTTCTGTTTATTTAAAAAAAATAAATTGACATTCTTTAAAAAAATATTTCAAGTTATAACAGTTTTAAAGTACTCCACTTTTTTATTAAAGTTTAAATTTAAAAATTTTAATACTATCAAGTTGTATCATGCAATTTTGATTTCAAATGATACGGTTAGCCATCACAAAATAATTCAAAATTTTATCTCAATAAATAAAAACTTTTTTGAAAAGTGTCCTGATTCCCTTAAGTACAGTTTTGGCCGTTTTGATAGTATTGTACAGTTTTGGCATTATTTGTACAGTTTTGGCACACAAAAAAGAAAGATAAAAAATTAAAATTAAAATAGATAAAAAATTCACCATTTCATGCTAATTCTTCGCATATTTATTGTTGAAAAATGCAAGGGGTTCTTTCAGCTTGTACTTGCATCTGCAATTCGAAAATGAATGCAGTTTTTAACTGCGTTCGTAATTATGTAAATACTACTAGGGGCGATCAAATGAAAAGGTAAGAAACACTCTAACTACTAAACCGATTGAAATTTGAATATGCCCCTTTTGAATAAAGTAGTGGAGACATCGAGAGATGCAATTGGAGTATCCGGTGTAGTTGTGAACATGCGTGGTTGTCCGTGCATGAAGGGGGAGTAAAACAGACAACAAGTGAGTTCCGTCCAACTGACGCAGCAGTGCCTGTGAAGACACCATGACTTTTCCATTGCAAAATCCGATGATTATAAAGCAGAAAGATGTCTGATCAAAGTCTGATGCAGCGAGAAATCGAATAGCATCTCACTGCTCTTTAATCATCGGATTTTGCAATGGGAGAGTCATGGTGTCTACACAGGCACTGCTGCATCAGTTGGACGGAACTCAATTGTTGTCTGCTTTACACCCCCTTCATGCACGGGTAACCAGGCATGCTCACAACTACACCGGATACTCCAATCGCATCTCTCGATGCCTTACTACTTTATACCAAAGGGGAATATTCAGATTTCAATCGCTTTGGTAGTTAGGGAGTTTCGTACCTTTTCATTTGATCGCCCCTAGTACGAAGTAACTATAGTTGTCGTTGAGTCCGTCCATCTGTCCGCATGTAACAGTGCAAAAACTACCCAACCGAATCATTTGAAATGTAAAATATATAACTATTGCATATTTCTTTCGAGTCATTTAAATTTTTTTGAAAATCGGATGCATCGTTTTTCTTACGGGGTCAATCAAAAGCATTCCGTTACATTACGGTCAGTTGGAAAAATAGTTTCAAGTGCATTTTAATGACGTTATACTCTTTCGAACATAGTAAAATTCATATGCCTCTATGAAGTATACTCTAAAAATACATTCTGCATAATCTGTGGTGCAAAGAATATTTCTTATTTGCATACAGGGCCACACAAAATTATTCCATTACATAATGGTATAGGGAGAAACACTGTTTGGGGCGCATTTTAATACTTTTATGTTATTTCACCTATTAGGAAATTGATACACGTTGCTGAGGTTTATTGCAAGTTACTTCCTGTATAATAGAAAGCAGTTAGTATTTACGCGGATATACAATTGATTTTGAATAATCTACTGTATTCAAAGTACTATATACAATTACACCAAAATCTGAATATTTTTAAAACTTCCTTACAGTACGATCGCACGTCATTTGCTACACTTGACGTGTAATTTCCAACTTCTTGAAATAGGGGTTTAACATTGAGATTTGCACCGTCACGTCAGTGAGCAATATAGCACCCAATTTTGACACAATATTTTAGTTCAATTTGTAATGTCGGCCCGATAAAAGCTACAGATTATATACATTTTTTCAAATCTTTATAGAGTTACAAAAATAATAATAAAAATAAGAAATGTGTTGGGTGTTTGCTCATCAATTTCATCTGACTAAAAAAAATTAATAAAAAAGGCTGAGTTTCGAAATTGTGAAAAATACTTTAATAGTTTATTTACGATTGTCTTTTTCAACGAAATTTGGTTTAATAATCTGACTTAATTATACAGGATGTCCGAGAAAAAAAGGAGAAAACTTTAAGGGGAGGTAGGGTACATCACAAGAATTCAGTTTTGCATAACAACCCATGATCAGAAACGTTTCCTGTCGCGGTAGTGACGACACATAACACAAGAAAGAATGGACACAAACAGGGAAAGAAAACATGTTTATCATTCTTAGTGCTGCAAAAATACTAAGAAAAAATTGGGAAGTGCTATGGAACTTGCTACACGCATCGTGGCAACTGTTGGGGATGTTTGAGACATTCTTGGTGATTTCAAGATCATTAGATCATTCATGCACCGGAGATGCGCTCCGTGCATCACGGCCAGGGATCGTAATTTTGAACACATGCTTTGATGACGATCGTTATCTCTTTAATATTCTTTTCTCTTAGTTTTTTGCTGTATTAAGGCTAATAAACATGTTTTCCCCTCTTGTTCTTGTTCAGTCTTTCCTGTGTTCTGTGTCGTCCCAATCGGGCCAAGAAAACGATTCCATCCATGGGTTGCTATGCGAAACTGTATTCTTGTGATGTCCCCTACCTCATCTTGAAATTTGTCCCATTACTTCTGAGACACCCTTTCTGGGTTTGTTCGCCAAAACACTCTATAGAGAAAAAAATTGTTAAGCGATTAGTTTATTAAAATTTGTGATAATAAATAATGCCTGTAGGTTCGAAAATGCATTTTGAACAGTTTCCCATTGTTATAGAACAAACATTTGTCTAAAATTTAATTTGATGCACTCATTAAAAGAAAAAAAATGCATAAGATAAAGTTTTCCCGTAAGAATTAATTAATAAAGGAATTATTTTTGATGAAATTTTGATTAAGCTTTGATTATTTATTTATTTATTTATTTAAATTTTCATTTATAAGAAAACATTTTTAAAGGGTATGTCTTGGTTAAAGCTATCAGTTTTTTACTTTAACTTGAATAAACTTTAAAAACTTTGTTGACAATATTTTTATTTTCTCGATAGTTATACAAATATTTACATTAATTAATTATTCTTGTTCAAAAACATGACTTTTTCAAAAAAACTAACACTTCTTGCATAATTTTTGTTTTATCTTTTCCTCGTTTAATCATTGTAATTTTGCATCATAAAAGTATTTCATTAAATACCTGAAGTAATGACATTGAATATTATATGAATATTTTCCCATAACAATAATAGATTGCTTAGAGCAATAATCTGGATATATATGTATATGTATTTAATTTTGCCCACATCCAATATCATTATATACTGTTAAATGGTGTTAATGATTAATTATTAATTAAGGAGACTATTTAAATCATAATTTCGCTAAAGAAATAAGAGCTAGATTTAATTTAATATTTTTTTAATCCGCAATTGAGAAACATGTTGAAATAATATATTTAATATACACTAGTGTGCAAAAATTAAGGACAAGTCTCAAAATGCCAATTTTCAAGGGATTTTCAAGCGATAATTTTCGCGCGAATATTCAAAAGGAAGTAATAATAATTTAAAGAATTACTATCCCTGCTTGTCCATATAACATCTCATTCAGGTCACACATGGTCACAAAAGGCACAGTTACTGCGGCGAAACTAAAAATAGAAAATTCCATGTGTCTCTTTTAAGAGTCTCAAATGACTACTATATGTAACTCCACTGACAGGTCACTGCGACTGTGCTTTGTGTCGAGTCACCAGGTGACTTTACAATGTCGTTTTTATTTACTCTCATGTGACTGTCATTTGGAGACTCAATTTCAAAGTCATCGTGAATGTTGCATTATGATAAATCACCAAATAATGTAACATTAAAGTCACATGGTGACTTTCAGTACCTGACTTTGTAAAATGGTGACAGAGACCCTACTGTGATGTAACCACTGTGAAAAGTGGTGAAAAGTCACCATGTGACTTTAATGGGACAGTATTCGGTAATTTATCATAGTGCAACGTTCAGAATGACTTTGAAATTGAGTCTCCAGATGAGAGGTCACGCGAGAGTCTTAATGAAACGACATTGTAAAGTCACCTGGTGACTCGCCACAAACAGCAGTCACAATGATCTATCAGTGGAGTGACATATAGTAGTTATTTAAGACTTACAAAAGAGACGCATGGAATTTTCTATTTTTTGTATCGCCTTAGTGACTGTGACACTAGTGACCATGTGTGATTTGAATGAGATGTTATATGGACTAGCTGTTATGCAGGGATATTAATTATTCGAATTATATTACTTCCTTTTAAATATAAGACAGAAAATTATCGCTTGAAAATCCCTTTAAAATTCGCATTTTGGGACTCGTCCTTAAATTTTGCACACCATTGTATTTAAACATGCCAAAATAACATTAACACTTACAGAAATATTTTAGGAATAATAAGCAAAATATATTAATTAATCCATTCGTCTTTATTTTTTGATTAAATCATCACGAAAAGAAAGGTATATTCCTGTTTAAAAGCTTTTATTTCTTAGGTTTTAACAGAAAGATTGCGAATAATAATTTAAATGAAGATTACTTTTCCTCTTATTGCAAACTATTAATACATTGTTCTTGACTTTTTAGCGGATTTAAAAATAAGGAATTTTGACAATGATTAAAAATGGAAAGAAAAAAGGGAAACAAATTTAGACCGACACTTGTTGATTATTTCTTTTAAAAATCCACTTCCAAGACATGAATGAACATTTTTGTGCACATTATTTTATCTAATAAATATTCAAGCATGATAAATTTTGCCGATAACTAGCAAAGAAAAATTATCTGCAGAATATGGGAAATTTTTCGTAAATTCCGGAAAAAGTTTCTGGAATTTACCGTTAAAAAAGAGTGAATTGTACAGGCATCCCGATTTCCAGTGCAAACTTCGTAAAATCGTTCGTTTTCTTACAGTGTATGGAAGCCTCAAATCAAAATAACTATGCTAATCTAAAAAGTGAAAAATCTACGGATTTTTAAAGTCTAGTTCATGTGAAGTGTGTTAATGTGTAGTTTATATTTTAGAAACTTATAAGTCAATAAATACAGATATTTTACCTTTTCAGATATTCAGTTTTTTCGACTTTGAGAACAAAGTTACTTTTGTTTTAATAACGTTAATTGTAGTTATCCAAATAGAGTTATTAGAATTTAAAGGTTAACTTTTTGTCAGAAATCTAACGAATGTACTTACTTTGTATACTATACAATTCATATTGGTATGATAATAGGCTAAGGAAGAGTTTTTAAAGAAGTTTGGAAAATAACGTATCACAACACACTGAGAAAGAAATTTAAACCGCCTTCAAATGTAATGAATTGTTACTCATTTTCTGAATCGCTATGCAAGATTTATAGATTTCCGAACAATGCGAATAGGGTAAACAACTAAGCAAAATAGACGAGTAGAATTTCTAATGTCTTATTTTCTAGTAAAAGAAACTATATTGAATCGTTTTAATAACGAGAAATTATCGTTTGTATTCTCGAGTGGTTTCATAAACTAGAATTATAGTTACTAAAACTAAACTTCTTGTGGTTACATCTATTTACAGATATTTTTAAATAAATTTGACAACGAGGATACAGGGAAACGCTTTTGAATTCTAATGGAGATTTTAGATCTCTAGCAAAGTGAATTAGAATTTATCAGGATGACATAGAACTAAAATAATATTCAAGCATTTAAATTGTAGAATAGAGTTAAAGTTTATTCCTCACTGTAAAAAAAAGCTATAGCAGGGATTCCAGACAGTGTCCGTAAAGAAAAGGACTTTATTCCTATATCAACAGACTTTGCCATTACATTAATGGTTTTTGCCCGTCAAACACAAAAATGACGGGAGTTGTTTGTTTATGTGAAAAAAAGTCACATATTCCGTAAATTAACTGGCTAATTCACGGTAAAGTACCATAAATTTACATTTTTTACAGTGTACAAACTTTTACTATTCTCAACCAGAAATAAAAGTGTATTGATTTGCCTAAAATTTTGGAACGAGCAAAAGAAAAGCTAGAGTTCTCTAGCAAAGGGAACTAGAATTTAATATGATGAATATTTTTTCTAGATTTACAACTTAAATTCTAGATGCGCAAACGGCATCTTTCTCTCAGTGCAGGATTTGAGAGGGTATTACAACTTTCTAACCTTTTTTTTGCGTTTCGTCACACGATTTGTTCAAAAAACTAACTTATGTTTTAAATTTAAAGAATTAAATAATTACATAAAATAAAGGAAATACGAACGGTGCAAACAGAATTAAGTAATCATTTTTATTATTAATATTAAAAATATCAATTATAAATGGAGTCATAATAAGAAAGGCTTTGCTTCTACGTTTGCTATTACTTTTACATAGTAAGATTAAAAAAATTCGGGGAATGCGGTCATTCTTGACAACGGAAGCAAGTGCCAAAAGTAAAACCGCCTGAAATGTATTCTTAAAATCCTCCCCTATTTGCACTTGTTGGTTTAGTTCATATCATGTGACCGAACTGCACTCGCAGCTGTTATCTTCCGAAGTTAATTATTTTTGCTTTGCGACGTAAGAAAGATGGCTTTTCTTGAACAGCGTTGCAGCATTGAATTATGTCAACTATTATGTAAATCACCAGTGGAGCGAACTAAAAAAGGTGTACAATGAATCTACCATGGTGTGATTGGCTTAAACCTTGTGTTACAAGGTTTAAGAATGACATCGACGTTTTAAAGAGGACCAAGAATCCACCAAAGAAGATGAACGCTCGTTGGTCAAACTTCGCTTAGACCAGACACTGATATTTTCTGCAGGAGAATGCACCAGCACATCGATACCAAATGTTAAAACACTTTGTTGTCAAAACTCGCACTAATCTGTTGCATCAACAAGACAAAACCCTGTGTGACTTTTACCTCTTACCATAAATGAAAAATCATTTATAGGAACACCATTTTAAGACATCAGATGCGGTGAAAACAACATAGCAGGAGGTTGCGAAAAGTGCCTTCTAGATGTAACGTCTATCACCGTATAATTGAATCTAAACTTTGATGAAAATTCCTGCATTAGCTCTTGAGATAGAGATACTTGCGAGAGTTGGGAAAAATTCAGAGCAGCAGAGCCACCTGTTGGACTATTTTCGCAAAAACGTAAATACAATCACTTCATATCAAGGATTAACTGCTTCTGAATGAAATTGGTGAAAATTTGTTCATTAATTTTTGAAATAGAGCTGTTACGGAAATCGTAAAATAAAGTAGCATGGCAGCACCACCTGTTGAGTGATTTACACCAAAAAATTAGCATCAATTTATATCAGGGAATATCAGAATATAAATTTCTATCAAGTTCCATGCATTAGTTCTTAAGATAGATTGTCCTAAAAATTTATATCATAAACAGACAAACAGAGTCACAAGCTAACAAGCAGACATTTATAAAAAAAAAAATACTTATATGTTCTCTGACTCTTAAACCGTGTAAATGCGTCAAAAATCATACTTCGGAAATCTTCACGAATCCAATAATTTCTACTTGTACAGATAGAAGAAAGTAAAAATTTATATTTTAACCTCGCATATTTTGGTATGTTTTTTCTTATCCAATTCTTATCCATAGCTTCATTATCTTTTAAATGATTTCATACTGAATGACATTTTTCTGAAAGAGTGAAAAAGCGTTCAACTCGACTGTTCAACTGAAAACTTTTGCGGTGTCTATATGCCTTCAGAATTTATTTTATTTTATTTTTGTAAATTTTTATACATAAATGCGATGTGTAACCTTTTGGCAACATACCTAATTAAGTCTTCTTAAATGCAGTTAGAATAATATTGAGTTTCTTATGCTTAATGTTGCCAATAAAATACATGCTGAGAATATTATGAAATCAATTTTTATCATGTAGACGGTAAAACTGATGGCTGGATGAAATGTAACTTAATTTATTCTAATTTTCCTAAATCTATGCATATCGTTTGGTAGCAATAGTTGATACACAGGGCAATACAAAAGAGCTCGCAAACGATACTGAATATGAACGTAAATTACTTAAAGGAAGTTATTAAATAAGTTATGCATTTTTATCTTGGATTGCACTCAATTTCCTAAAAAAATGTTTGCAGAATATAGATAAAATGAAATAGAGTGCCTCGCAAAAAATTGGATACATGGACGCGTACGAATAATAATTTGTGAGAATGCGATTTCTGTAAATTTCTTAAACTACATTGTTGCGATTTCTGTAGTTTGCATGCTTAACGCACTATTTTTTTTCCTGTTATTTATTTTTTAGTTATGAAGGAAATAACGAACATCAGATTTATAAGTTATAGTCAATAATACTATATTTAACATTACTAAAAGGGCAAAATTTGCATAGAATGATTGTTTTTCACGTTTCATCGGCGTTATAGTGCCGTAATTAGCGTTTTTCAGAATTATTTGCTTTTCACACACATATTTGCGGCACTGTCACGGCTAAACTATTGATCAAAGAAAAAAACGTCTATTACATAAAATGAAGGAAATTTTGTCGTCTTTAATTTATATACTGAGGACTTTTAATTAAAATGCATAATTTTGAATTTATTTAGAAAAAACAAAGAAAAGTTACGTTTTTTGCCAAAGAAACATGTTTCAGGGAATAAATTTTGTTGGATAATTGAAGATTCATGTTCAGCGATCCAAAAAACATAAAGGCACCAAATATCAAAGCTTGCATTTTTTTGTCCTTTTTGAGCACCAAATGCCTGGACTATGATGTTAATGAATAAGTACAGATTTATGTTTTCAACTGTTGCCATGTGATTTATGTTTTCTTTTAAATCTTGCGAAATACATTATTTTGTTGTTTAGTGAGTAAATTAAATTTATATCTAATCACAGTTCCTAAAATGCATGTGGATTTAATATTAAACAAATAAATAATAATAAACAAAATTGTTGAAGAAAATTATTTTTTCAATTAAAGACCGGTGTTACCGATTGTTAATAAATTGTTGTTTAGCCGTCAGCCATTTTAAAACGTTTATATTTTTTTAATTATTTTCCTCATGGTTTATTTAAGAAATGAAAGCCGAAAAATGTTTTAAAATTTGTTCTTGATAAATCAGGCTTTTAAGAGTTAAGTTTAAAATTGCTCATTCTTATTAAAAGTATCTTATAAATGTACAATTAAATATTTTTTCTTTTTAAATGATATTTTAAAATTAATCAAAAATTAATTGCTTAAACTAATTAAATTTAAAACTCAAACAATAAATCATATTGTGTTTTCTTAATATGTTTAATTTTTTTATGAATATTATTTCAATGCAATTTTATCATTAATGAAACAAAATACATTTTTAATAATAACCTCTTGCACTGGAAATATGAAAAAAAGCTAATGGAAAAGCAATGCTACATAATAACCGAATTCTGTCTTTAGGATATTGCCAGATGATAAAAGATAAGTATATTATTTTTTAATTTCATCTTCGTGCTATTTGTTCAGATAAAAGAAAAAGAACATGACGACTTCTTCTTGCTATATACGGATAAAAAAAACTCATTATTTTATTTAATCCTTTCGGGTCTGATTTTTTTTTTCAAATTTAATAAAAATTATTTTTATGTTAATAACATTATTACTAGCCATCCAAATAGATTAATTAGAGTTTAATGAACATTTCATTGCCTTAAACAAAACAAATGCTGTTGTTTTACTTGTTATTCAATTCTTATTTATATAACAACGAGGTGGAACCCGTCGAAATTCGACGAAAGAAAATCTTTAAGAAAGAACTGTTTAATTGATTTAAAATAAATCTACAAAATTAGTTACAGTAAAAAATACATCTTATATTGGTCATTCTAACTCTCAAACAATTATTATTTTAAGCTAAAATTAGCAAAATAGTACAAAACTCAATTATCCAAATTGTTAAGCAAAATAAACGACAATTCACTGGATTTTATAACAGACGATATTTTTGAAATAATATACACATTTTAAATTCTATTTTTTTGTTTCAATTTTAAGAGAAAACGGAGTGATTCTGTTGCCACAATTAAAAAATTGGTACAAAAAATTATAAAAAAAATAATAATATCTCAAAAATAAATGGAGATACAGCTTTGAAACAAATTGCATTTAAAAGTATATTTTTTCTCTATACGGTGGTGTAAAACTTTAAAATGTAGGATGTTTAGAAGTGTAAAAATTTGCAGTACCGAAAATTACAAAACCGAAATTGGAGGAGAAAGTGTTGCCATTCGCAAAATGACGTATGCGTTACACACAGATACGTTTGGTCTTTATAATATAGATATGCTAAGGAAGAGTTTTTGGCGATGTTTAAAAAATAAAAAAATGCAAAAAGATTTAATTGATATTAGAGCTTTCTATTATTATTTTTCGTTTTATTTACACATACTTCTTTCAAAAAGTAACCTTTATTTAAAAATTAAAGAGAGAAATGTAGATTTAAATAAGAGAATCGCAAACAGTGCAAAGACAATAAGCAAATATTTACTTTTATTATTATTACTAATTGCTTAAACGTTAACCCCTCGGGGCGAGCGACACGTACACGTGCCGCAAAAAAGATCTAAGTATCCTTGTTAATCCCCACCAGTAAAAAATAATTGTAATATTTGCCTTATTTAACCCCTTAATGCGCCGTGTTGCCGGGTCGGCAATACCTAAAGTTCCCCCTGTTTAGAGACACAAAAACACCGTGAATATTTCAAAAACTACACTAATGGCTACTTTAAATCTTTCTTGTGAGTTCTAGATGGCAGCACCACAGAGATCAAACTCTACTGTTTTTAAATAATAGGTAAAATGTTTTACTGTAATACATGCTTCACAGTAATGCTCTTCTCACTGCGCTTATCAATGCTCCACTTATGGGAGGTTACCACTTCGACAACAGCTGTATAATTAAAATGGTTAGTGCAATCTTTACAAAACAATACCTGTGAACTCCTCTAGGCCTAAATAGATTGCCTAATATTTCTTTTCTTTAAATTCCAACTTTAAAGAGTAGTGCGCCGGAAAGGGTTAATCGGAGCATTTTGTCGATTTAATAAGACATAAATTTATCTTTTTAAAAACCGGTGACAGTACATTAGAGACTCCCGTCGCAAAGGGGTTAATGATGTCATATAGTCAATGCATAGACGCATACTAACATTACTACATGTAAACAGTAACAAAAGTATCTGTTAAAATAAAATAATACTCAATTAAAAGACGTGTATTATTAATAGTACAACAGACCAGAAAGGGTTAATTATTGTGTCTTATTCATAATACAGTGAACTCTCGTAAAGACGGATAGTCAAAGACAAGAGTTTTTTACCGTATTAATGAGAGCTCATTATAACATGAGTTTTTAAATCTGACGTTTTACAGTAACAAAATAATAAATTAATAAGTACATATACATCCAAATATGACTACAAAATTGTTTCCTCAAAACAGTTTATGCCGTTTTATTAAAAATACCAAAACAACAACAGCCAAAAAAAAGAAGAATTTAAAAAAAAAAGAATAAATATACATATTTGAAACTCTTGTCTATACTGAAGCATACTTATATTGTTACTTGAAGGTGCAAAATAGCAGTGATAAAAAAAAATTTTTTTTTTTTTTTTTTTTTTTTTTTTTTTTTTTTTTTTTTGTGAAGGTATGTTTGAAGGATGAGCCGAGCTGCTATCTAAATATCAGAATTTGTCTTTTTTAGCATTTTCGAACAAAGATGAAGAGTGCTTATGCATTCAGTTTGTCCGTCCGTCTAGCCACGTTCTAACTCCCATAAATGTACCCGGATTCTCATACAGTTGATAAGGCTTTTTTAGGATCATTAAAACATGTTTGATATTGCATTTAAAGTTTGTACGATTAATAGTTCATTTGCAGATACGCTCAAAGAATTCGATTACATTATGGTATATGGAGAAAAATCATTTGGAGCGTATGACATTATGTTATTTCAAATGTATTAAAAGCAAAATAATTCACTGAATTTTACCACGATCACGTTAAAACAGAGCATTCATAGCATTTTTAAAATTAATTTACAGGGACACACAAAAGAAATCGGTTACTGTAACGTCTTTGCGTAATAATTGCTGGAGAGTACGTTTCAGAATTCAGTATGCGGTTTTAAATTTAATTACTTTTTTGCATATTGCTCTTTATATATAAATTCTAAACCTGATATACAGGACTACACAAAATATTCGCATACCATTTTATTTATTAAAGGAAATTGCAGAAGTTGTATGCAAAAAGGCTCATACAATTAATCAGTTTAACAATCGATTGTTTCCTTTTTCGTGATCGTCACACATTTCGTAATTGGTGGGCTTGGTAATCAGGCTTTTTTTTCGCTTTAAAAGACGATCTCTCATATGACATCTTTCCTTGGATTCGGTTTTTTCCATGTCTGATAATTTGCGGCTACCCATTTTGTAATATTTATACACTTCTCTTTATTAACAGAGACATTTCGATTTCCTATTCAAATAAAAATTCTTCCTTATGTAAAGAATTTCTCAAAATAAATAAATAAATAAAATTCGGACGTCCATAATTTAAAGCAAAATGCTTCAATGTCTCCCATTGAGTTAATAAAAATCAGTAAAAATATCATTTTATGCTAATCTAATCTTGGCTTATGTAATAACAGAATCAGTTACCTACGCATTGAATTAACGTTAATATTCTTGGACCAATTACAAAATATATATATATATATATATATAAAAATAAATAAATAAATAAAATAAAAACAAATAAAATACAGAAATCATAAGGTCCATTCTCGAATTAAACCAACAACCATTTTTGAAATGGTTAAAATAAAACACTTTAATTTACTAATATTCTTTTAAATAGTTAGTCATGATTGCTTGTTAAATTTAAATTTAACATTATAAAAAATAGTTAATACAAAACTGTAATCTTTGTTGATATGCATTAATAGATATTAAGAATGAGATAGATATTAAGAATGAAATTTCTTTCAAGCTTTAACTGAAACATAATTTCTATTCTCATAATAAATGTACAATATCTAATTACATTTCTTAATTACATTTTATTCGTATTGTATAAAATCCACAAAGAAAAAGTTTTGTTATGTTTTGTTTTATTTTATTTTTTATTTTTTATTTATTTTTTTCTTTTCTGCAAAAGTTTGTTTTTGATTTCAAAAACATAAATAGAGTGGAAAAAAAAATTCTTATTATATTAGTAAAAAGGGCATTTTTATAATAACAGTTTTCAGTTATTGTATAAATATGTAAATGCGTGAATGTTCAAAATGATGTTAATGTATTTAAGCAATTTTGATTAGATTAAAGAAACAAAGCAAATTATTATTTCCATTTTTTATAATAAGAATTTATTGAAATAGTATCTATTAAAATGTCTGACTTTTGTTTGATATTTTATTCATTAAGGAAATACACAGTCGAGTCACATTAATGTGACCACCTATTGATTTTTGACGTTTTGTTAAATATCTGGAAAAATACATGAGGAATTATCCTGAAACGCCAGGTGTGTAAACAAAATAGGGCATATCATAAATTTCCATGAATATTTTTTCCCAAATCCCATAGGAGAACGTGAACTAATTGAAAAACTAATGTAATAAAAGGGTTTAAACTGTAGATTATGATTAAATGGATAAAAGTAATAAATTGTGTTCATTTTTATGATCTGTAATCAGAATTAAAATATAATAAAAATTGTAAAAATAATGATCAGGCTTACTAAATAATCTTTCATTGCGCATGCGTGAAAGCAATCAAATTATAATTTAAATAATGTGTTAGCTAAACTTATAGAGCAACTATTGTGGAAGTCTCAAACACAAAGCTTGAAAATTCTGAAAATTATCGTAGGTAGAATAAGCTCAAAATCCGTTGATCGCAAAATGAAGCAAAAAGTGAGGGACTTTATAGAAATATAGCAATACGTACAATATCATGTATGCTGTATTGACACTTATCAATGGGTATATGGGTACAGCATCATCTTTTTGCTTCTTTTGGGGAATAACGGACTTTGAGCTTATTCTATCGACGATCAATTTTAGAATTCTCAAGCTATGTTTTTGACACTTTTACAACATCTGCTCTATACATTTAGCTAGCAAATCATATTTTTGATGCTTTCATGCATGCGCAATGGAACATAATTTAGTAAACCTGCTCATTATTCATACAATTTTTTTTATTCTGATTATAGAACATTGTATACAACCTTATTTGTAATAATTTTTGAAAAGAGCTTTTTTTATATTAGGAATTCTGCAAATTATAAATAAAAAAATTGGCAAAATTTGGGACTGTTTTTAAAAAAACTTTGAATTTTTCTGTACACTGTAAAAAATCTCTAAAGATACTAAAAGTTTTCTAGGAAACTGGGATACCTAGTATTTTTTATGTAAGTGCAACTCATGTTTAGTAAGCTAACTGTAATTTTAGTAGATTCTTTAGATTTCTGTATTTTTATAAAAAGTAGTTATGCGGATTTACATCTTTTCTTGTACAGTGTACAAATAAAATGCTAGTAAGCATACAAATTTCGGCAATTTACATCTGTAGGATTACAATTTTTTTCCGTGTAATGAATATTTTTAGCTCACAGGCTATCATAGCCTGAGAGCTTATGCGCCCGTAGGTTCTGTATGTACGTTCGTACGTGCGTAACGCGATAACTCATGATAAAAATATCCCATTCACTTGAAATTTTGTATATAGGTATATCCTAATAAGGCGCAACACTGATTAGTTTTTGGAGTTCATTCGATATGTATAAGAGGGGGAACGGGGGCTCGTACCCCTCCCCTTAATTGATATAAATGGGTTTTTCATGCAGAAATAACAGTTTTTGTTCAAAATTTACACATAGGATCTTTCTGATGAAGCACTTCCGTGATTGGTATTAGGTGTTCATTGGATAAATATAAACAGCTGAAATGGGGGGGGGCTAATGACCTTCCCCTTAATTTATATAAATGGTTTTTTCATGCAGAATTGTCAGATTTCGTTCAAATCTCCGAACAGTTTTGGAATTTTAATGGTTAAGTACATAAAAGAGGGGGACAATTCCTCTTAAATTATATAAATGGGTTTTTATTAAGAATTATCCGATTTGCTCTGAATTTTGGATATGGAATTTTTTATGATAAAGCATGTCCTGATCTGTTTAGAGAGTTCAATGATTAAGCATATAAAGGGGAAAGAGAGGAGCTGTTCCCCCCTCTTTAATTTTTCTGCGAACGGAATTAACTCTTGAAAACATAAGGGTGTAATGTAGAAGTAGTATGCGTAGCCTGTAAGCTCAATGCCATCAGTTTAACTGGGCAATATTCTTTTTATTTATACATTATATATTTCATTTTTATGATAAACAAAGTACGCGGTGAAATCTTTCCTGTTATTTCCTGTTTCGAAAATAAAGCGCTGAAAATAAAAATCCCCTTTTAAACTTTCCCACACAAATAATAAAAAAGTGTGATATAAAAAGTAATGCAACGAATTTTTAAGGAGGAGAACGAAAAAGTTTTGCGTAGGATTTTGACGGTGTGTGTTTTGTCCCGTTAAAAAAAATCCGAGGAGTGCGCTTAATTTAGAATATCGGAATGATGATTTTATTATTCATATTCTATGTTAATGTCATCGCAATTCTAAAATTTACTTTCGGCACATCGAATGTTAAAGGGAGAATTTTCCGTGGATTTAATTGCAGTGCTAATGTACAGTGTCCGGCATCGATTTCGTCCTTCTTCTCTCCTATGCTCAAAGGAAGAAAAATAAAGTGGATTTTTTTATTTTAAAGAGAAGTCATCCTTTTAATTGCCTGGTTGTCATTCTTTGAAATTTTGGTGAGATCTAATTTATTATTATGTTTTTGTTTTACCGACATTTTAAATTGACTATATTTAATTTCACGGCCTCATCATCCACTTTATAGTACAAAATTAACTGTTTAACACCACAACACCTGTAGAAATCTGTATCTTTACTAAAGAATCTACTTAAATTAGAATAATCTTACTAAATATTTTTCTGTTATAACGTTTGTTATAACAAAAATTTCATGGCATCCCAGTTTCCTAAAAATTATTAGAATTACATCTACATATTTGCAATGTTTCGATCTACATTAGTGGCACCTATCTGAAATCTTATGAGCTGATGATGATTGAAATGTGAGAAAGATTTAAAATTTGAGTTGCAAAATTTTTCTAATACATATTGCATGTGAAGACTTAAAAGAAAATTAATACACTGAAATTATACTTTTGGTGTTCGTATTCAAACGAAAATTCAAACAAAAAATAATGAATGTTTCAGCAACAAATGATAATCCTTTTGTATCCTTTGAGAGGTAATGGTTCCATGTAATGGAATAATATCTCATAGCGATACATTGCCCAAGCTGGTCGATATTTTTCACTCAGATAACCTGATTGGTCATAATGCATGGTCTGTCATTTACTCAGCTCGATAGAATAAATCGCAGGAAAAGGATAGAACTATGATTACATAGATATACTAGAATTTTAACCCAATCAAACTGATAGGTAAATTTATCATGTGAATTGAATATTTTCCAACTGAACAAAAAATTTCCCAGGCTGGGAATCCAACCCAGATCCTTAGCTTATAAGGCCAATGCTTTGCCGTTTAAGCTAATTTGTCGCCCAGTTAGCTTACATATTGAGATGTTTTATGCAAATCAGGCAAACACAAACTTACAATGCAACAAATCACAATAATATGAAACTGAACATTTATTTTAAAGTAATAACAAAGGATGAACATGGGCACCACCATCAGGTACTAGGCATGTGATTCGCATAAATACGCATGTTACATCCTAATGTACAGTGTTGTCATCGATGCTACTGACGATTTGTCGAATTGCATCTTTCAGTTTCACCAAAGTAACAAGAGAACCCCGGTATATACGAGACATTTTTATCCGAACAACCAAAAATCTGCAGAGGTCAAGTCCGGAGATCGTGAGGACCACTTAAGGGGTCTCAGGACTCTTAAATTTTCAAAATTTTCAAAATTTTGAAATTGAATTTTTTTCTTATGTTAAACTACTATCTTTTCTGAACATTTTGATGTAAAAATTTTCTTGAAATTCCCATTAGAACAGAAGTTATGGCTTTTAGAAGCATACCCACTCAAAGCTGAAATGACGGTTTAAAATTTAAAGGGACAGCCGACTACCATATGTTCTTTGTTTACATCGTTGCTGTACCGTGTTTACATTCAGAATTTCTTTTAAACCCCATGTTTTTATAGTCCCATGTTTTTATACTCCATGGAGAATATCAAGTAAGCATCCAACCTACAATATACACCTTCGTGTGTCAAGTCAAACAAGTTATTTGTTTTTGAAAACAAGCTGAAATAAGCACATGTTTGTGAGTTACTTTGCGGCGTGCTTTATATGAGTTTTTATCTTATGATTGCGATTTGTTTATATTGTTTTATAGGATGGAATCAAATAAAAATAAAAGGAGATCAGGTGAAAGGCCTCGAAAAAAAAGGTTTAATGGCAATAAATACGTTAATGCTAAAAAATCACAGAAAGATAGAAAAATAAGTGCATCAAATCGAAAGATAAAATCCTCTTATACCAAGGAAAGCCTTAGTAAATCATTTTTAGGCTATAGAATGATGGATATTGCATTATTATTTGAAAATTTAGAGAAGCATTTAGTGTGCAAGACTTGTAAAGGTGAAATAAAAATCGTAGAAAAATCAGTTTCTGGATTGAGCAGCACTTTCCAAATCTCATGTAAGATCTGCAAAGAAAACAATATTTTCAGGAATAACAAATTTCTTGGAGCAAAATCAAATATTCCTGAAATTAACAGGCGGGCAGTTTTTGCCATGAGATGTATAGGCAAAAGCTTCACAGATTTAAAAACATTTTGCAGTGTAATGTGCTTACAAAATCCTGTGTCTCAAAAATCATATGATGCTATAAACAGAAAAATTTGTACAGCTGCATCATCCTCTGCTGAAATTTCCATGCACAATCCTGTGCTTCAAGAAAGTTCTATGACTGATGGTAGTATCGATATAACTGTCAGTGGTGATGGCACCTGGAAGACAAGGGGCCATTCATCTCTTATAGGTGCATGTGTTGTTATTGGAGCTAATTCAGGTAAAGTCATTGACACGCATGTTATGTCATCGTTCTGTAAAGGATGCGAATCCTATAAAGGTTCGAAAAGTGGTGAGCGCTTTCAAATGTGGAAGAAAAATCATGCTAAAGTGTGTAAAAGAAATCATGATGGATCGGCGGGGAAAATGGAAGTATCAGGCATGGTCTCAATATTTTCTCGATCGCTTGAGAAGCACGGTGTGAGATATGTAAATTATATAGGAGATAGCGACACGAAAACTTTTTTGTCACTGAAAGATAAAAAACCTTATGATGACATCAATATCAATAAAGTAGAGTGTGTTGGTCACGTTCAAAAAAGAATGGGTTCCCGTTTGAAAAAACTGAAAATGCAAATGCAGAAAACAAAACTTTCTGATGGAAAAACTATCGGTGGAAAGGGACGATTGACTGATTCTTTAATATTAAAACTTTCATCTCATTATGGAAATGCAATAAGGGGAAATTCTAAAAGCGTGTCTGAAATGAGAAGAGCGATTTGGGCTGTGTGGTCTCATACAGCATCGTCGGACAAGGAACCCATGCATTTTTTTTGTCCTAAAGGTGAAAATTCATGGTGTAAGTATAACAGAGCTGCTTTAAATAATGAACATTTTACTCACAAGAATACTGTTCCTTTGCCTGTTATGCTTGCTATAAAGCCAATTTTCAAAGATCTTTCCCATCCAGATTTATTGAAGCGTTGTCTGGACGGTAAAACTCAGAACCCAAATGAATCATACAATTCCACACTTTGGAAATACTGTCCAAAGACTATTGGAAGTGGAAGAAAAATCACAGAAATTGCAGCATCCATCGCTACAGTTATTTTTAATGATGGTACTAAGGGAATTATCGAAGTAATGAAAAACTTAGATTTAGCTATATCTAAATGTGCATTAGAAAACTTTTGCGAGAAGGACAAAATTCGTATACAAACTGCCGAAAATCGTGCAAAAGCTGCAACACACGAGTACCGCAAAGCTAGAAAAAGACAAAAAAATTCAGAAAATGAATCTAACAAACTGTTAGAAGGCACAATGTATGCATCGGGTGCATTTTAACTGCAAAATTCAAAAGACAGTTTTCTTTATTTGTTAATTTTTATGCTTGTTAGTAACTTTTCTTTTTTTTCAAAAACTGTTAGTGAAGTTTTTAAAATCTAAAAGATGCATTTATTTTGATATAAGGAATAACTTATACTTCTGTTACTTATGTAACAATTGCTTACATATATCACAATCTTCAAATTTAGCAAAAAGTTTTTTTTTTTTGTTAAAATAACTGATGGGAAACATTTTTCAAGGTAAGATATATCTCTTATTACAGTTTAATCATTGTTAAATATAAATGTTCTGAATATAAATTCAGTGTTAAATATAAATGCGTATTTGTTGAAAAGTTATATGCATGTAATGTGATCTTGTGGGGGGGGGGAGGCAAGATATCTCATATCGACAATGTTGAAAATGCATCGGGATTCTTTAAAAAAAATGATTTTTTTGTTAAATACACTGAAAATAAATATTTCTAAGTGTGATATCTATTTCGTATTACAATTCAATCATATTACATTCATAAATTAAAAAAATTTTGTGACAATTTATTATCTAGATGCAGTTTTCTCGATTTCTTAGATTTTATGCTTGAGCACAACATTTTTCTAAAACCGATAAAGAAATTCGCATAAATCTTGGTAAATACATTCAGTTTTATTCAAAGAGTAACCTATACTTGTGATTTAGTTATAAAAATTACTGTTTTTTGGTTGAAAGGTTTTATATATGCATGTATTTGATCTTTCATGGGGAAAAAAAGCGAATTTCTCATATCAACAACATTGAAAATGCATCGGGATTCTTAAAAAAAAATGATTTTTTTGTTAAATACACTGAAAATAAATATTTTTAAGTGTGATATCTATTTCGTATTACAATTCAATCATATTACATTCATAAATTAAAAAAATTTTGTGACAATTTATTATCTAGATGCAGTTTTCTCGATTTCTTAGATTTTATGTTTGAGCACAACATTTTTCTAAAACCGATAAAGAAATTCGCATAAATCTTGGTAAATACATTCAGTTTTATTCAAAGAGTAACCTATACTTGTGATTTAGTTATAAAAATTACTGTTTTTTGGTTGAAAGGTTTTATATATGCATGTATTTGATCTTGCATGGGGAAAAAAAAGCGAATTTCTCATATCAACAACATTGAAAATGCATCGGGATTCTTTAAAAAAAAATGATTTTTTTGTTAAATACACTGAAAATAAATATTTTTAAGTGTGATATCTATTTCGTATTACAATTCAATCATATTACATTCATAAATTAAAAACATTTTGTGACAATTTATTATCTAGATGCAGTTTTCTCGATTTCTTAGATTTTATGCTTGAGCACAACATTTTTCTAAAACCGATAAAGAAATTCGCATAAATCTTGGTAAATACATTCAGTTTTATTCAAAGAGTAACCTATACTTGTGATTTAGTTATAAAAATTATTGTTTTTTTGTTGAAAGGTTTTATATATGCATGTATTTGATCTTGCATGGGGAAAAAAAGCGAATTTCTCATATCAACAACATTGAAAATGCATCAGATTCATGTTAAAAATAGTTTTTTTCGCTAAATGTCTGAAAGGAAACATTTTTAAAGGTAATATCTATCTATTATTATAGTTCAATAATATTATATTCAAAAAATTTAATAATTTTGACAGAATTTAATCTTTAAATGCATTTTTCTCAGTTTCTTAAATTTTATGCTTGCGCGCCACTTTTCTCAGGAACTAATAAAGCAATTTCTATGAAACTTGTTAAATATCTTCATTTTAAGGCGAAGAATAACTTATACTTCAAATTTAGTGTTATAATTGAATTAATTATTTAAAATTGGCAATTTTTTAATAAAAAAATTTATTTTTTCAAATTTTTTAAATTTAAATTTAAATTTTGAATAAAATAAAATAATTTATTGCTCAAAAATGAAGTATACGTTCAAGATACATCAGTTTTACATCATTATCAGTATTTTGGGGAGCTCTTGAACCAATAGTTTTGCTACAATCTTGCGCGCAGTGCATGCAAGTAAAAAAAAAAATTCTAATTTTTTATTAAAATTAAACATAAGGAAAATAAAATTAATTTTCATTATGGGATATTGAAAAAATTATTTTAAATAGAATGAATATTAAGTTGTCTATATTTAAAATTTTGTGCATTTATGTTTTATAGAGACTGAGAAAAAAAATAAAATGTAACATGTTGTTAGATTGCACCGAAAGGTAAAAAGTAAGACTCCTTAGACCCCTTAAACTTACAGCCTCAACTTATCACTCGGTCTTCAGTGAAAGTGACCAATAAAAACACTTTGACTTCAAGTACTATGTGGGTCGGGGTACCAAGACGCATGAAGGTTGTGTTAGATAACACTATCTTTCCTGCTTTCCGTTCAAAGCAGGCACATAGTGGTCACGCAAAAGAGTAAGATAGCTTTCTGCAGTGACAGTACAAATTTTCCTGCCAGATTAAGGACAAGGTTTTTAAAATAAAGGACGTAGAGTGAAAGTTGTGTAGAAACCATACCAAACCGTGACATGAAAAGAATGCAGTAGCTTGGTCTGGTACTAACGAAGATTTGAAGTCGCCCAAATACGACTGTTTTGCATATTGAGGTTACCATGCGGTGAAAACTGTACTTCTTTCTTTCTAACCGATGACCAGGCCCCTACCTGCCGAGTTATCTCAGCTTAACGGGTTAGATACCTGGTATCGGGGCAGACAACCGCCTAATTGCCGCGTAGCGGCAATAAACTTTGCTTTGTGTGCCATCATTTCTGCAGTACATGCTTGTCGTTGAGCATACTTTGTTTTGCCTGATAATTAAAGGTACATCCTGTTGTTTGAACTGCAAATGGCTTCGCAAGATGGTCTCGTAATTTAGAGCCTTGATCAGATGACGAAACCTTCACCTGGCTAGGCGCCTCCAGAGGTAAAATTCACAAGTAACTTGGAGGACTTTGCACCCACGACGGATTTTACATGAACCAGGCGCCATTAGCGTACGTGATGAAAGCTGTACTTCAGCCGTCGACACAACGTTCAGCAACCATTGTGGGTCACGATCCATTTGTTCCAGCTCTCATGTAGTTTCCCTTTAATTCCCCTTTTGTAGTTTCCAATTTCCTTTAATCTTTAATCTGCATTTGCTGGTAATAACTGGTGAAGTGTGTGTCTTGAACGAATACAGTTCCAAGATTCTCCCAGCTTCATAAACACTGCTACTACGCATTAATATCTCAGTTTTATGACATTTTTTACAACATGGACACGATCCGTTCAAGGATGGTCTGCCACTACATGAACGATCCTTCAAATTCCCTGTTTCCTCAAAATGCCGAACATGGTTGAGTATCCCATTCATTGAAATATTCTTTTTGGCACTTTAACCCTTTTAGTGCCAAGGAGCGCTGTCGCGCTGCTCTAAAAAGTGCCAAGGAGCGCCGTCGCGCTGCTCTGACATCGTGCTGTATCTGAAAATTGACTTATGTCCGACATTTTGAAATCAAAATTAGATGTTAAAATAAACTAATCAATATTTCAGCTGAATAAAATCAAGTTAGATCTATTTACAATATAAAGATTTCATTTTTTTGCATATCATAAAAAAAAGAAAAGTAATTATTTTTTCTAACTATTTCGGAATAACTCAACAACGAAATAAACTGATACATTCAAGGACGATAAACTTTTCTACTGCAGTGAAGTCACGTGACAACACAAAAAAACAAAATAAATAAAAGGAACATTTCGAAAGACTTTTTTTGACATTTTTAATTTTTCAGTGTTTATTTAGTTCTCTGTGTGGATATAGTCATGTAATACGTCTATTTTTCGCTGCTAAAAGCAGCTATGTAATTTGTGTGCAATATAATATTATTATTTAATTCAAAACTTGCGTCGAGCCCATTGTTTATTAAGAACAAGTATTAATCAAATATTTGCCATTTCAGCAATCTTTAATTAATTAATAAGTTATAAAAGGCTGAAGTCGAATCGAAGATTCCTAAAAATGGCGACCACGACGGATGGAATATCTGAAGAACAACAAGAATGAAAGGTAAGATTATCTTGTTTTATTATTATTGATAGATATATAATATGATGAATTAAGTTTTAAACGAGATTAAATAAAAATCCTTGTGCGGCGCAAGCGTTACATAGGCATAGTTTTTAATATATTTTCAACAAATTGATTATGAAAAACTGATCTTAACACACAAGGTTATAGTAATATGATATAAATAAATAAAAATGGCTTTATAAAAATAAATCGTATTATTACCTAATGCATATAATTATTGTGAAAAAAACACATTTGTCCGCGTCGAAAGAATTTCAGTTAATAGAAAAATTAAATCAAAACAACTACTCAACATGGAAATTCAAGATAGAAATGTTATTAATAAGAGAAGAAATTTTCGAGGTAATAACAGATACAATACAAATCCGACTACCACAGATTGGCGAAAGAAGGATAATAAATCCAATAAATAATTATCAACCTTGCAATTGAAGATTCCCAGATAGTGCATGTAAAAGGGCTAAATACTGCCCGACAAACCTGGGACGCGCTCAAAGCCGTACATGAAAGGGGGAATTTGTCTAGTAAATTGCATTTATTAAGAAAATTATATCGGGCAAGGCTGCCAGAAAATGGTAACTTAATTAAACACATAACGTACATTTTAGAATTAAAAGATAAACTATTAGCGACTGGGGAAACTATTAACGATTCGCACCTTTCGGCATTATTGCTGTGCTCATTACCCCAAGTTATAATACACTGATTGTAACACTTGAGGCCCGCGATGAAATTGATTTAACGCCAGTATTTATTATAAATAAACTAACTGATAAATATAACAGAAGGGTTGAAAACGCGGATCAGGGCGACAATTCTACCAAAGCGTTTAAAACATATAAAAGGTTCCCAAATGATAATAGCAAAAGGGAAAAATATTGTACGTAGTGTAAGTTGAAGTCATACTTACAGGGAATGTTGGCATCTGAAAAATAGACAAACTCACCCAAATACACAAAAACAACAAACACACAAAAACAAAAATAATACAACGTCTCTCCGTTATCAACAATCGTACAACCAAAATGAATTTAATGATCGTAAACAAGAATATAAGCCAAATTACAAAACACAATTAAAAACAGGTCGAAGCAGCGACGCAGCCTTTCAAATTGAGAAAACTAGAAAACAAACATGGATTATTGATTCTGGTTCTTCCACACATATTTTAAACGATAAAGACTTGTTTACTAAATTAAACGACACCGAAAAAACTACTGTTATCATTGCAAACGGAAAATCGTTAAATTCGCATGGTGTGGGAGAAACCACATTTATGACAAAAACATCCGACGGAGGTGTAAACAAAATTACATTAAAGGAAGTATTATACGTACCTGATTTAGAATCTAATTTAATTTCAGTAAATAGGGCAACAAAGAACGGTTATAAAGTAGTTTTTGATAAAGATAAATGCACACTATCCCGAAATGGGAAAATATACTTGGAAGCAAAAATGAAAAACAATATATATGAGGTTGAATTGTTAGAGAATATAGGATCTAACACAGTAAACATTGCGCATGAATGCAAAAATAAAAATTGCATAGAATTGTGGCACAAACCCCTAGGTCACAGAAACTAAAATTCCATAAAGGAAATGATTAAAGAAAATTTAACCTATGGAATAGAACTAAAAAATTATAGCCATGAAACAATATGCGAAACATGCATACAAAGAAAAATAAGCGATGCACCTTTTCCAAAAACAACATATAAAAACAAAAACCCTGTCGGCTGGGCCTATAGGCGGAGGTAGATTTCGAAAAGTGCTCATTTCAACAACAACAAAAATGTATATGATTAGAGATAAACCCAGTTTAATAACTTCATTTGGCCGTTTATGAAAAATTTTTAATTTCATTTTTCTGCAAAAACCGGTTTTATCAGAATCATCTTAAGAAAAATTCAGCTCAATGCCCATTTTGACAACATATTTTGAAATAGATTCTGAATTTATTAAAAAATCGACCGAAACAGTACATTATACAGTTCCTAAATAACAAAAAACTGTCAGTTGATTGCATTTGAGAAAAAAATTGAATTTAAAAATGAGTCATAAAGTAACCGATTTGTTGTTTGAATACAACCTTAATTCTTTAATCATGATTGCTTTGGAAATTTTTGTGCGAAATACTCAATTTGACAGCATTTTTAAAAATATATTCTATCTTTATCAAAAAACTGGCCAATGCGTCACAGTATATAGTTCCTAAATAAGAGGATCTGTAAATTGGATGCGTTTGAGAGCGAAAATGGATTTTAAAACGAGTCATAAAAAACACAATTTCCTATGTGAAAACTTCCTTAAATTTTCAAATCACGAAGACTTCGGGAAATTCTGTTCAAAATACCCTTTTTGGTAGCCTTTTTCAAAATATATTCTGTCTTTATCAAAAAATCGATCAATGCATCACATTATATAGTTCCTAAATAAGAGGATCTGTAAATTGGATGCATTTGAGAGCAAAAATGGATTTAAAACCGAGTCAGAAAAAAACGCATTTTCTTGTTTGAACATTTCCTTAAATTTTCAGTCACGATGATTTCGGAAAATTCTGTTCAAAATACCCTTTTTGGTAGCCTTTTTTGAAATATATTCCGTCTTTATCAAAAAACTGACCAATGCATCACTTTATATAGTTCTTAAATAAGAGGATTTTTAAATTGGATGCGTTTGAGAACAAAAATGGATTTAAAAACGAATCAGAAAAAAGCGCAATTTCTTATTTGAATCCACCCTTAAATTTACAGTCATGATGACTTCGGGAAATTCTGTTCAAAATACCCCTTTTTGGTAGCCTTTTTTGAAATATATTCTATCTTTATCAAAAAATTGACCAATGCGTCACTTTATACATTTTCTAAATAAGAGGATCTACCATTTGGATGCGTTAAAATCAAAAATGAATTTAAAAATGAGTCGGAATATAAGCAGTCTGGATTTGACGTTTTTTCTCCAACTCCTATTTTTGTTTAATTTCTTTTTGCTATACGATTTGGTTCTATGAAAAAACTTGTCAATATAAAAGTTGTAGATATTTTTGAGAAGATGTAAAATAAATTTAATCAGATTTGATATCTTAAAAATTGAAGGAGTTATGGATTTTTCTGTTTTTTCACCGCCCTTTTTCTTTCAGTTTTTAATTTTTTTTCATCGGTAAAAGTTGGTCCTATCAAAAACTTGTAAATACAAAAGTTTTAGATAATTTGAAGAACATTTACAAAAAACTTAGTTGGACTTGATATCTTGAAAATTTACGAAGTTATGAATTTTTTTCTCTCAAAATCCCTGTTTTTTTCGCCCTTTGAGCCCACTTCTAGATTTATCAAAAGTATTTCATGCATATACTTTTGGCCCATTTTTAAGAAGTAATATAAACTTTAAACCGATTTGATATCTACTTTAATTAAGAAGTTATGGTGTTTTTTCGGTTTTCACAAAAACGCCCCCTATTTCGACCCCCTTGGTCCGATTTTGCCCATTAACGAACTTAGCCAAGATTTTATTCCCTTTGATTTTATGTACCAGTTTGGTGGAGATTGGTGAAGAATTATAGAAGTTATCGTGTCCATAAAAAAGTGATATATATATAAAAACTGGTGCGATTGCAATAGGTAGTGTTTCTTACGAAATCTACCTAAAAACAGGCAGAGTACTCCATCTAGTGCACACAGACGTATGCACATTCATAGGATCCCCCACAATTGGCGGAAAAACAATGTTTGTAACCTTCATAGACGATTACTCTAGGTTTACAGTAATATACTTATTAAGCCATAAAGACGAAGTGCATGATAAATTAATCGACTATATAGCTATGGTACGAAACCAATTCGGTTCATATCCGAAAGCAATAAGATTCGATAATGGCGGATAATACATGAGTAGAGAAACAAATGACTACCTAAGAAAAAGAGGTATAAAACACCAACTATCTGTGCCATATTGTCCGAGCCAGAACGGCGTAGCTGAGAGGAAAAATAGATCACTATTAGACATGACTAGAAGTCTACTACACGAAGCCAATTTACCGTAACAATTTTGGGGAGAGGCAATTAATACCACGAATCATTTACAAAATAGCTTACCAACAAGATCAACGAATAAAACCCCATACGAGCTTTGGTTTAAACGCAAACCAAATTTGCACTATTTACGTACATTCGGCTGCAAAGCATACGTAGTATATGTAAACAAACAACATCGAGGAAAATTAGACGATAGAGCTCAGGAAGGGACATTCTTAGGGTACGATAACAATTCAAAAGGATACTGCGTATACACTAAAGATAACAAAATAGAAATAGCAAGAACCGTAAAATTCATAGAGAATAACAAAATTAACTTAAAAGAAAATAAAGATGCAGAAAATTAATATGATGATAAAAATTACATCGAAGCAGAAATAAACAACACGACCGAGGAACCAACCTCGTCCAAACAACCCACCACTGAATTCAGAAGATCGCAAAGATCAAACAGGGGGGGTACCACCAGACATATACGTCTGTTATGTAAACAATAACCAAATGAATGAACCCACTAGTTGGAATGACATACAGGAAATTGATAATCCCTGTGAAAAAAAAAATTGGCTTAAAGCCACACAAGCGGTAATCAATTCGCTAAAAAAACATAACACATGGGAATTAGTGGATCCTCCACCAAATAAAAAAATTATAGGATCAAAATGGACATTTAAAAAGAAATTAGATAGTTACGGAAATGTTCAAAAATATAAAGCACGGCTAGTAGTGAAGGGCTATAGTCAAAAATACGGCGAAAATTATGATGAGACATTTGCCCTATCGTCTCACAAACAACTGTTCGCGCATTTTTAGCAGCAGCCGCATATCACAAACAAAACGTTAGACACATAGATATTGACACCGACTTTCTGTATAATGAGCTCTAGGAAGAAGTGTATATGAAACAGTCGGAAGTCTACATAGAGAAGAATTCTGAAAACAAAGTGCGCAGACTAAAAAAATCAATATACCGCCTAAAACAGGCAGCCAGAACGTGGCACAAAAGAATCGAGCAATCCTTAAAAAAACTGAATTTTAATCAAATTATAGCTGATTCCTGCTTGTTCACCAGAAAAGAAAATGAAAATTACACTTACATAATTATATATGTTGACGACATATTACTATCCGGTGACGAAAAAACTGTTGACATTATAGTAAAACTACTTAAAGAAGAATACGAGCTTAAAGACCTCGGTCATATAGCATATTTCCTCGGTACTGAAGTAAAGAAAACAGAAAACGGATATACTCTAAGCCAAAAGTCAAAAATTGAAGAACTGGTAAATAAACTAGGATTAAAAGAAGCTAAACCCGTAGGAACTCCGATGGACCCCGGCTTTTATAAAATAGAAGACGAACAAAAACTGCTGCCTAATAACACAAATTTTAGAAAAGTCATTGGATCTTTGTTATACATAGCAACTAACACACTTCCAGACATATCAGCTGCAGTTAATATCCTCAGCAGAAGATGCGAAACAGCACGTGAGATGGACTGGAAAGCAGCAAAACAAGTGGTCAACTATCTCAACTGCACAAGAGAATTAAGGTTAACAATCAGCACAGACGACCAACCAGTATTGGTAGCTTATGCTGACTCTGACTGGGGAGGTGACACCAGAACAAGGAAGTCAACAACTGGAAATGTTTTCTTTCTAGGAAAAACTCCTATTAATTGGTACACGAAGAAGCAGAACTGTATAGCTTATTTTTCGGCAGAAGCTGAATTTTTATCAGCAGCCGCAGCTGCTCAAGAAATTATTTGGCTGGAAAAATTATTAAACGACTTAGATTTGAAACAACACGAACCTATTACGATTTTCGAAGATAATCAGAGTGCGATAAAAATGGTAGAGAATGCAAAGTTTTCGAAATATACCAAGCATATTGACATAAAACTCCACGCTTTTAAACAACTCAAAGAAGATAAAATAATAAACATGAAATACTGCCCATCTGAAGATATGATAGCCGATGCGCTTACAAAACCTCTGCCAAAGCCTCAACTGGTGAAACATCGAGAATCTATGAACCTACAGTGTTATTCATCTGAAGTGATTAAGGAAGGGTGTTGAAATAAACTAATCACTATTTCAGCTGAATAAAATCAAGTTAGATCTATTTACAATATAAAGATTTCATTTTTTGCATATCATAAAAAAAGAAAAGTAATTATTTTTTCTCCCTATTTCGGAAAAACTCAACAACGAAATAAACTGATACATTCAAGGACGATAAACTTTTCTACTGCAGTGAAGTCACGTGACAACACAAAAAACAAAATAAATAAAAAGAACATTTCGAAAGACTTTTTTGACATTTTTAATTTTTCAGTGTTTGTTTAGTTCTCTGTGTGGATATAGTCATGTAATACGTCTATTTTTCGCTGCTAAAAGCAGCTATGTAATTTGTGTGCAATATAATATTATTATTTAATTCAAAACTTGCGTCGAGCCCATTGTTTATTAAGAACAAGTATTAATCAAATATTTGCCATTTCAGCAATCTTTAATTAATTAATAAGTTATAAAAGGCTGAAGTCGAATCGAAGATTCCTAAAAATGGCGACCACGACGGATGGAATATCTGAAGAACAACAAGAATGAAAGGTAAGATTATCTTGTTTTATTATTATTGATAGATATATAATATGATGAATTAAGTTTTAAACGAGATTAAATAAAAATCCTTGTGTGGCTCAAGCGTTACATAGGCATAGTTTTTAATATATTTTCAACATTAGAAATATTTAAAAAAAATAATAACCACGATGTTTATGTAAAAAATGTGTGATCGAAGATGGTTAGAATGCAATATAATGAATAAAAATACGCCAAAAGTGAACTGTCAAAAGGAGCGCTATCGCGACGCTGGCATTTTTTATAACAAGCGAGAGCAGTGCGATGGCGCTCCTTGGCACTAAAAGGATTAAGTCTTTTCTCCGTGTGAAAATTTCGCAATACAATAGTTGTGAATTAAACATTTTTAGTAGAAAAGTTTAACCATCAGCGCTTGATCTGATAACGATAATATGCGGCCGATATCGAATGACGAACTCTTTTCCAGCCAGATGTTTTAATGTCAGCTTTGATTTGCATAGAACTCCTCAGTCTGACGTATGAACGCCCTCTATCAGTTGCATTTTGGATTTTTATCATATATGGGAAAAGAAATCTAAAATTCATCTGATCATACTCTTGTAAAACCGAAAATTTCCTCGAGCATTACTTCTTTTCTTATGGATTTTTAAAGTTTGCACAAATTTATGACGCACCTGGTATATGAAGATGTGTTAGGCTACGTCATTTTACACTATATGTATCAGAAAATATTTACAAATTAAATATAATTTTATATGTGTCCCACTTTTATGTAAGACAAATTTTGAAATTTTAAAAGAAAAATGACTAAAAATATCAATACTTAAAAAAGTAACACGGATTTTTAAAAATTTTAATTTTATAAACTTTTGAAAAATTTTAATGAATTATGCAGATATATATATATTTTGAAAATGTACATTTAATTGAACATAGTATTTCTTGCCATTTGAAGAATCTTTTTGAAAATAAAAGTAATTATTGAACAGATATACTATGCCTTTTAAAAATGAAAACGAACTCCACAATTGGTGCTGATATATTTCATAGACTTACGCAGATTAAAAAAAAAATTAAGAAATATCTCAATGGTGCATCTTTCTTTAAGATTCAATCTATTTTTAAATGAAAATATATTTTTAATAATATAAATTATAAAACACCTCACAATAAAATTTTCATTTTATTGTTTTTAAAAGAGTATTTACATAAGAAGCACTTGTCATTTTTTTAAAATGTACTTATAATCCCTTCACAGATTTTTCTCGCCTATTGTAACTTTGCCATATTTGTTTAAGAAAGTACAGGTGTCTGTGCTTGTTCTGTAAATACTTTCAATGTAATGAAGCTTGCTGTGCGTATTTGAACTTTTTTCTTTTCTTCTTCGAATAAATATTTAAGTGTAAAACTTTTTCAAATAGAACCAATGGTATTTGTTTCATTAATCTTTAAGCAATAGATTTTTTATGCTTAAGGATATGTTATTTCATTTTTAAAAAGTTTGAAAATTTATTGCTTTCAAACTTTTTATATGCTACGATTTTAAGTAACTATTAAAAAATATACTTTTAGATATGCACATAAAAATGCACATTATAACACTGGATAAAATAAATCAAACACAAAAAGATATTCATTATTATTAAGATCTTATTTGTCGATGATCATGAACTTTTTCATTTGATTCTGGTGAGTTAATGCAAAATAATTTTAAGTACTATGAAATAATAAAAAATAATTGATTGTAATTTGTGGAATAACATACCTGTTTATATTGTACTATAAAGTAAATCCTTACTGCTTACTGTACTGACAAGAACATGTAAAACAAGCTACGCATTGTTCATATGGTGAGATTGTAATCTAGATGTCCAAATTAAAAAAAAATCACATCCACCGAAAGATGTTTTTGTTGAGTAAAATTTAATAATATAAAGATAGTCTAGGTTGTTGGATAGATATAACGTATCCAGTAATTCATCAAATGCTGTTTTTACATTTTTTTCATGCGTGATTTTTAGACCCTAGTAATAAAACTACATTTTAACAAATTGGTTATATTGCCTATATCTTAGAAATATAGTAGTATTTCCACCATTAAGATAAAAATGACGAAAACGTTCGAATGAAAATGTCGAAATGACGTTCAATTCGATGCATAACTTCATACACTTTAGGATGGTACAATATTGAAAATGGCACAAAAATCGCTATTGCAGCGCACCCTTCCAGTGTTTTTTTTCAAATTCAGGAAGGACCAACTAGTAATAACCATACACTTACATAAAAAATTACTTCAATTCGATGCATAATTTCATACACTTTTGGTCGGTTCAATATTGAAAATGGCACAAAAATCGCTATTGCAGCGCCCCATTCCGACGGATTTGTTTCTAATTCAGGGAGGAGCAAATAGACATAGTATCCAACTAGCCATAGATCTACTATTCGATGGTGTACTAATTACAAAACCGCTGTATTTAGAAATCTAAAAAAAATCAGTAAAATTTAATGAAAGTTGAATTTAATTGTCTATTGTTACCACACTCTAAATGACGTCATCGATACTAATGGATACATTTGTCCATGATAATATAGATAGTAAATGTGTAATCAAAATCGAACTTAATCAAGTAGCTAGAATGTTCTGGAATGTTCATTCCAGTACAGAGGTAACAAATAAATATGCGAAAATTTAAGGAATCCTACGATTGTCATGCCTTAGTGTTTAGATAAAGAAATACCTGAAACAATTGCACGTGTCTTTCAATTTAGTACTTGTGTGTTGCACTGTCAGCGAATAATGCTAATTAAATAAGATTAATAACGTTAATTAAGATCCGATAATTAAAATTATGTCAACAAGTCTCTTTGCCCGCTCCATTTTATATTAAATGATTCAGTTTTGCAATCTCTAAATTATGTTTTCTGAATTTGCATTTTTTTTCAGTTTTAAAGTCAATCCCTCCTTTTCTAGACTGTTCTTATCGACTGATTCGTAATTTTTTCGAAAGATCCTTAAGCAAATTTGGCTGATTTAATTAAATACAGAAAAAAGATGTTTTAAAATCAGATTTTAGCTTTATAATGACTCAGGAAAAGACATAAAATTGCTAAACTTTTTACCAAAATTTTATCAACATCATATTTACAGGCTGTCTTATACCGATAACTACAAAGTGAGACATATATGCTGTGAATGATAAAAATGATAATTTAATCTTTTCTTCGCGGCTTTGAGCCAAACTGTTGTTTTATTCCTGTTCCTTATGCTTTTTTGATGTCTAATTGCTATTTAGTTCATATTAATTCAGTGTTTGGCTATTAATCAGGGTGTCCAAAGGTTAATTATGCTTCCCTCCATAAATCCCCCTCAAGCAAAATTTGCTGTCTGAAGGATCCTAGAGTTAAAAGTGTAAGAATTATTACGTGAGTTCCTTTTCTGATATAATCACTCCATCAGATAATTTTAAAATAAATAATTAAAAAGATTTTTCCCACCTTCCAGATTATCACGCTCGCTCTGGGAGTAGTTGTTTATCCAGGTTTTGGAATCTTGAGCTGTGAATTAGAAAGGAAATTATTATATCATTGTATCCATGTATCATCAGCACACACACAGCTTTATTACGAAGAAAACTTTTTTTATTCGTATCTCTTGGGTAAATATTGGAAGTAATCACTTCGTCTTGTATATTTATTGATTACATGAAGATGACACTAGAATACAAGTAAAAATAATTAAGATTTCCAGCCATAGGCTTGGAATATTTTACGAAAAACACAAAAGGGAAAAACACGTTCTACATTTTTTGAAAAGTCAGAAGAGTACACAAAGAAAATATGCATATACAAGCAGTTTTGTTTTGTTCATTCCTGTGACGAAAAGATTCGGAGAGCAGCGTCTAGGTAGTGCTGCTATCTAGCATTAACGGAACGAACTGTTTTCAGAGATTGAAGGATAAGTTCTAGATTTTCTTGATTGATAATAATAATAGTTATGATTATTATAAAAATATTGGAAGTAATCACTTCGTCTTGTATATTTATTGATTACATGAAGATGACACTAGAATACAAGTAAAAATAATTAAGATTTCCAGCCATAGGCTTGGAATATTTTACGAAAAACACAAAAGGGAAAAACACGTTCTACATTTTTTGAAAAGTCAGAAGAGTACACAAAGAAAATATGCATATACAAGCAGTTTTGTTTTGTTCATTCCTGTGACGAAAAGATTCGGAGAGCAGCGTCTAGGTAGTGCTGCTATCTAGCATTAACGGAACGAACTGTTTTCAGAGATTGAAGGATAAGTTCTAGATTTTCTTGATTGATAATAATAATAGTTATGATTATTATAAGCATATCTCACAGTAAAAAGTCACATATTTCACAAACTATAAAGTTGCACCTTTCACAAACAAGTAGTTGCAGATTTAATTCGGGCACAAAACACACGTACGATACACTATTTCTAACAAAAAGCCTGGGTGTAACCTGGGTTTATATTTCGAACAAGGAGTAAAAAGCCTGAGCAACCAAGCACAAGATCCTTAACCGTTTGAGGAACAAAACATTTTTATTCTGAAAATTCTGAAATGACTGAATTACACCAGAATTTTAAAACAAATTTACTTTAAAATCGATAACAGTTTTTCTTCACTTACTTCATGCAATTAAATTTTTCATTTCAAAATTCTGGTGTCAATCTGGCATTTCGCAATTAAAATTAAGTGGGATATATTTTATCCTACCTCTTTTCAAGGGGTAAATTCATCAGAACGCGGTTTGGAAAATAACCTTTTTTGAAATCATGCCAGAAATATTCTGCCACGGCTATCATGATGAATTGTCCAGGAGCTCTAATTGTCCACGAGCAGGCCGCAAAAAACCCTTAGTCATCGAGCAGAAGAAAAAAATCTTTTATTTTATAGACGAGTATATAGGAAGTATGTAATACTTTGTAACTATTCCTATATAAGAGTATATAGGAAGAGTTATAGGGGAATCTAATAACCCATGTCTGCCGGAAGAGAAGTAGTGCATAAGCCAAAACTGAATACCACTAGTGGTTGACTCGTAGGCTTAGCATTGCGTTTTCCTGCACCCAGTTTTCCTACTTTTCATTGTACGGCAAACACAATGCTAAGCCTACGAATCAACAACTAGTGGTACCAATTTTTGGCTCATGCATCATTTCGCTTCCGGAAGACATGGATTATGAGATTCCTCTATTAATAATGTTCAATGAAATAAAGGATTTTTTCTTGTGCTCGATGACTTAGGGTTTTGTGCGGTCGGCTCTTGGACTATTATGTCGTGAAATATCCCTAATTGTTGTCTAGAAAACAGATGAAAAGAAGATGTTCATTGGATGGATGAGCATGACTTTACTACAACGACTGTAACTGGTATAGGCCGAGAGACGGCATCACAGACAATCACCTCATCGAGCTCAAGGCTGAAATTTTAGAATTACCTCAAACTCAATTCATATATTAAAAGGCAATCGGTCTGTCAACTTATATCGTGGTCAAAAACAGTTGAAAAAATATTTTAATGGATAGAGCAAGAGAAAGTCATTACCAGTATACTGTGTCAGCAACCGTGATTGTTGCTTATACAGTATGTTCTTTTCTTTAGAATGGCGAATAAAACGGGTTGTTTGGCCCCTCCAGTTAAACGTTGTTCCCTTTTATTTGCATCACAGTATTTATTGATCACCCTGTTTGGTCACATTCCCCACTATTTCGCTGTATAAGGAAAACTGAACATTCATGAGAAAAACATTGTATATTTAGCATTAATCGAAGTAACGCTTTTCCAACAAATTCATTACATATTGAATTTAATGATCACATATTATTTTCTTTCTCTAGACATTCATCTATACTGTAAAAAAAAACTCTGTAAAATTACTAAATTTTTTCTAGGAAACTGGGATTCTTAGAACTTCTTAAGTAACGGCAACAGCAAAAATTCATGCAACAGATACAGATTTGCACTGAAAATCAAAAAATCTGTAAGGTTACTAAAAATTTTTTAGGAAACTGGGACTCCAAGACTTTTTTATGTAACTCAACGCAGGTTACAGATAAAATTTTAGTAATATAACTGTCATTTTAATAGACTCGTTTGTAAAGTTACAGATTTCTGTAACTTTACAAAAATTAGTTTTGTAAATTTACATTTTTTCTTGTACGGTGTACAGATAAAATGTTAGTAACCATACAGATTTCGGAAACTTTACATCTGTAGGATTACAGATTTTTTTTGACAGTGTAATAAGTATATTCAATGATTTTTTTAAATACTGCATATTAACTCATTTTTTTAAATTTAATATACTAAATTCCTCTTTAGTCTTAAATATATCTTATAGATAATCAATAAGTACACAATTTGAAGTAATGCTTTTCCTAATTTAATGTACTATGTTTCTACAAATATATATAATACGATTGAATACGATTGAAGTAATTCCAAGATCATTTATACAATTTTCAGAAACTGCTTACAAACTGTTTTCAAATGAACATTTGAAAGCCAGACAGAATGATAATATTTGAAAGGATTTACAAGCGAAGCAGTTGTTTATACAATTCTCGAGTATACTCGAATTATCTTTGTAGATTCAATGGACATGTGAAGCAGGTGTTTAATGTTTAAAATATCATTTCAAAGTACTCGTATTAAACTTAATAATATTAAATTATTTGAATGCATCTAGAAACAACGGGGAATGGATCTTTAATATTACAAAATTATTCGAAACACATGAAGTAACATAACTTAGGCATAATATATAACAATGTACTATGCATAATGATTTTATAAAATATACAGGGTGTTCCAGTTATGATGTTAAAAACTTCGAGGGAAAGTAGGATACCCAAATGATTCGTAATCACACAAGAATGCGGGTTAGGGAACGCTTTCCTGACCCAGTAAGGTCATTGCATGCATGTTCACAGTGACGTCACAATGACGTCACTGTGAGTCACTTTGGTCACATCACATCTGTGATGAAAATGCCACCACTCAATGACGTCACAATGTGACTTTCTAAAAAAATTTTCACAGGTAAGTGACGTCACAATGTTAATGTCAAAGTAGTCACAACTTTGACACACTTTTCACAAATTGTTCACATTGTGACGTCGCAAAGTGGTCACAATGTGACGTCACATAAAAGCTCTAAAACGGCCATAACGACTTCACATTTTAGTCACTGTGATTTCACATCGACGTCACGTGACGTCACATCGACAATCGATGGTCACAAAGACACAATGTGACTTCACAACGACGTTGCAGTGACGTCACCATGTCTTACGGGTCATTGCCAGTGTTGCTACTGATGCCAGATTTATTGATTGGTAGAACGTTTCTGAAATGTTAAAATTCCCATTATTTTGGTCTTAATTAATATGTCATAAAAAGGCAAACTTTAAGATTTCAAAAAATATTCCAATCAAGAAATCTGAATTTTAAAATGTTAGAAATTGCACCTCAAGCGTAGGGTCAAGTGAGATGTGCTCTTACAACAAGGAAATTTTAAAATTATTGAGGTCTTGGCGTAATAGTATACTGTACTTCTGATACAGTAGAATATCTGAAAATTTTTGTGTATCCCTGTAAATACTATATGCTGTCTATTATACAGGACGTAACTTGAATGTAAACCTGAACAACGTATATCAATTTCTTAAAATATAAAAGAGTTTAATGTTATTAAAACGCGCCCAAAACAATGTTTCCCTCTATACATTTGTGTAATAGAATACTTTGGTGTAGCCCTGTAAATCAATGATAAATATTCTTTGCCCCCCCCCCAGAGTGTACAGAATGTCTATTTCAATATATACTTCATATATACATATCAATTTTATTACATTTGAAAGAGTGTAACACCATTAAAATGCACTTGAAACTATTTTTTCCCAATGACCGAAAATATCGGAATACTTTTTATTGTCCCTGTAATTAAACTATTCATCCGATTTTCATAAAACTTGAAATGACTCGACAAAATTAAGTAACAACTTAATAAGTGAAGTTTCAAACGATTCGTTTGGGTAGTTTTTGCCTTGTTATATGCAGGCAGACATCGGACAACCGGACAGGCTGAAGGACGACTATATGTGTTATATATTTACATAATTACGAACGCAACTAAAGAAGTAGCCCACAGTCAACACTGAGCATTGAAAAGGCTGGATTTCAAAAAGCTAATCTTTGGTCCTGGCGGAGTTGCTAATTCAGTAATGTTTTATTTTGATTAATTGATTGGCACCAATATTTTGAAATGATAAAATATTCCTTGTTTAATGTCATTTTAATTCTGTTGAAAACAATAAGAATTTTACCATTCCAAATATTTGGTGCCAATCAAGAAATCAGAATTTCAAAAAAGTTGCCGACTGGAAACACTCTCAGTGTCTTTACAAGATCAGGAATGCATTTCTCACTAATTCTATAAGTTATTTAATTTAAAAATCCATCAGTCATATCTGGGACCCCCGGTAACTGGGTTCGTTTAAATTGTCGATCAAACATAGTGCTGCACAAAATAATTCCAGTTATTGAAAACAAATGTTGAAGGAAAATTTTCAAAATGTGTTATGCGATCCTTTAGCAAACTAAATTTTTGAATGCTACGTCACATATATACAAATCTATAAATCACATACAGGTCTACACAGAGGAATTCTTTTTCATGCCTTTTTAACTATTTGGAAAATAGTTGTTGTCCTCGGTAGAGAATTGGGAAATTTGAAGTGTATCTAAATGTTTTTGTTGGTTGAATTTCGCAACATATTTGTTTTCTGAATGGTCCATGAATATTGTTTAAAAATGGAATACTATTGTTACCACAGTGACAAAAATAGTAATAAAAACTTTAAAAATATTAATAGTTCGAAAACAAATTGTGATAAAGATTTCAAACAAATTTCATTTTAAAGTGCATTTTTTCTGTACGCACCGGTGTGAAAATTTAAAATGTGCGATGTTTAGAAGTTTAAAAATTTGCAGTTTTGAAAATTGTAAAACTGAAATTTCATTTAAAATTTGATAGTCCAATTTTAAAATTTGATTTTCATTTAAAATTTGATTATGAGTCCAGGAATATAAATGTTTAATCCATGTCGTTCGTAATATAAGGTGTTCAGATGTGAATCTGATTAACTCCATTCAATAAAAATACATATTTTAAACTGTTAAGGTAGTACATCTATAAACTACTGGGTTTTTTTCTTTTAATTTTAGGTCTAGAAATATCAATGTTTAATGCATTGCGTACATAATACATGACTCATTGTGATCGTCATAAAAGTGATGTTTATTATTATTATTAATTAAAATGTAGTATTTGTTTATAAATTTTTCAAAATTTGAGTCTTTGAAAACATTATTTTCCAAGTAGTCGTTGTAATTTGTAAAAATACATTTTTTTAACTATAAATTTTAATTTCTGAAATTCGATTTTCAAATTCGTTATAGTCCGGGAGGCGACCGTCGATTTTCCTGTGTATCGAGTACAAGGACCAGACATACATCAAAATGTAGATTTCAATGTGCACATTAAGAATATCACTGGCTGCCAGGTCCTATCCTGTCGGAACTCAAGGCAGCCGCACTAATATGAGGTCAATTTTGAGTGTTTACCTATGTATCGAGTACAAGGACCAGACATACATCAAAATGTAGGTCTCAATGTGCACATTAAGAATATCACTGGCTGCCACATACATCAAAATGTAGATTTCAATGTGCACATTAAGAATATCACTGGCTGCCAGGTTCTATACTGCCGGAACCCGGTGGCAGCCGCACTTTTATCAAGTCAGTTTTAAGTGTTTGCCTATGTCATAAATGTACGGCTGCCACCGGGTTCCTGCAGGATAGGACCTGGCAGCCAGTGATATTCTTAATGTGCACATTGATACCAACGTTTTGATGTATGTCTGGTCCTTGATACATAGGCAAACACTCAAAATTGACCTCATAAAAGTCCGGCTGCCACCGGGTTCCGGCAGGATAGGACCTGACAGCCAGTGATATTCTTAATGTGCACATTGAAATCTACATTTTGATCTATGTGGCAGCCAGTGATATTCTTAATTTGCACATTGATACCAACGTTTTGATGTATGTCTGGTCCTTGATACATAGGTAAACACTCAAAATTGACGTCATAAAAGTGCGGCTGCCTTGGGTTCCGGCAGGATAAGACGTGGCAGCCAGTGATATTCTTAATGTGCCCATTGACACCTACATTTTGATGTATGTCCCGTCCTTGTACTCGATACATAGGGAAATCGACGGTCTATTATGATTTTTTTGAAACTATTACTGAGGCATCATCTTTTAATGCGAATATTTTTTACAATGTTCTGATTGCATTAACCTCATTACTTTGCTTTATCCTTAGCATTATTTATCTTTCTGGTTTATGAAGAAAGATAAATAAAATCTAAAAAAATAGCTTCACCTATTTATGCGTAACTTGAACCATTTTATTTATAACCTATTCCCAAACCTACTATGAAATAATACTTATCGTTAACTTGAAGATAAACTTTGAAGTGGTACTTGAGAGAATAAAATATTTTTTAAATTGATTTTTTATGGCAGAAATTACATGAAAATTACAACTATTCCGATAAAAGATGATGCCTCTAATATTATGCACAGTTAAAGGAATTTTATCTTTAAAGGTACTTGAAATAGTTGAAAGATCAAAGAATTTTGTATTTAAATTTGGAATTTTTAAGGTTATTTAAGGACGTAATCTAATTATTCCATTTTAATTAAATCAAATAATTTGTTACATTTTAATTTCAGGAATAACTCTTTATAGGAAGGTGTCAACAATATGAACCCCGTAATAAATTTGAATATATAAAGTATTTTTTATACTTTTATATATTATCAAAATTGTGAAAGCATAATAACAAGTATACATGTTGATTTGTGTAAAGTGGTTTACTATGAAAATTGTTTAGTAAATGTTATTGCAAAATCAGCAGTAAAAATTACTCCATGCGTCACATGTCGAAGTTATTTGACGTTTTAACTATGTTCTGTATTATGAAATGTACTTGTTAAGTTACGTAAAGTAGTTTACTTTGAGAAGATTTTCGTAATTTTTATTGCAAATGTCAACAGTAAAAATCACTGCATGAGTCACAAATCGAAATTATTTGACGCTTTAACTATGTTATGTATTAACACGCTCGATGCCACTTACATGAAGATGTGATGATAGTTAATGCCGCACTGTAGAAGTGGGTTTTTCCCAGAGGACGATTTACTTTTTATAACAAAGAATCAGTGAAAGATTGTCCCGCGCCAGCGCGTGTTGGCTATTGGACATCACCCCACATCACCAGCTGATGCGTGAGTGGCCCCTTAACGTTGGCGCATATCACGCTCTTACGCGTGAGTGGCAGCGAACGTGTTAAGAAATGTACTTGATTATTTATGTAAAGTGATTTACAATGGGAATCTTTTTGTAAATCTTATTGCAAATGTCAGCAATAGAAATTACTGCATGTGTCACATTTCGAAAGTATTCGGCGTTTTAACTATGTTATGTTTTAAGAAATGTACTTGTTACTTTATGTAAAGTGGTTTCCTATAAGAAATTTTTAATAATTTTTATTGCAAATGTCAGCAGTAATAATTTCTGCATGCATCACACGTCAAAATTGTTTTGATGTTTTAATGATGTTATGTATTATAAAAAAAGTTCTTATCCTGTGAGTAATGGATAAGTATATAGGGTCAGATAGGGGTATTTATGACCAGGAGGGATTTTGACTGCCTATATATTTAACATGTCCTCCCTAACTAAACTTTTGTAATTTCGAAATTTCAAAAATTTAACTGTAAAAATCGTTAAAATATGGCACCGGAAACCGAAAGACTGTTCTCCGCAAGCAATATAAAACAAGAAAAATGTCTAGTCAAATATTCTTTGCAATCAAAACACAATCTTTTCAAAATATTCACCGTTCAAAACTTCTGTATAAATTTTTTGCAGCTTACTTAAAAAACAAACCGTTTACCGCATAATTCTATCGATCTGTGTTTTTGAGACATTTAATTTTGAAATCGAGGTCTCATTTGCTGGACACCCTGTATATTATATTAAATCTTATTATAACTGGAACAATTTGCATTTTTTAAGTCATAATTATCTTGAACTGTTTTTATAGCGTACTAAATACGTAGTGTCTTAAAATTACATATTTCATCTCTTCTATATAATAATCAATTGCTTTGCGGCAAATATTGCATGTTGTATTTATTCACTTGTTGACTTGTTCAGAAATTGTTTCAGAATAATTTCGGCCTTACTCAACAAAATATGAAGGTCGGATCATTTCCAAATATGTGTTTTAGAATTATTGCTCATAAATCATGATTTTTTGTTTAATCACATGTTAAGAAAGGTTTTGCTTTGAAGCAAGCTATCCTATTAGTGTACGTTACTTTGGAAAATGAAGTAGCAAAATATTTAAATTACTTGTATTGCAATTTAAGTTTTACACATTGTGAAATTCAACTGTAAATTATACTATTTGAAAATATATTGTTAGATCAATAAAACACAAGCTGGAAAATGCACTTGAAATGTAGCAAATGAGGTGCTTTCGTACGATAACGAAGTTTTAAAAATATCGCTCTCATATATCAATCAAATAAAAATGTAAATATTTAATTACAGTTAAACGACATTTTAATTTCCTATTAAAATAAAAATTCTTCTAAATGTAAAGAATTTCGTCAAAAAAAAAATAAATAAATAAAAGGTAAAAAAATAAAAAAATAAAATAAAATAAATGCGGACATCCATCGCTCATAGTATTTTTTTCAATGTTTCCCATTGAACTGTGAAAGAAAAATCATTTTTATTATAATCAAAACCTTATTTACGTAATAACAGAGTCATAAGTAGTACGTACACCGTGCATTAAATATTAAAATTCCTTGGCCAAGCATAAAAAAAATGCTAAAATGTAGACACCACAATATTCATTCTCGATCGAGAACAACAACCATTTTCCAAACGGTTGAACCCGTGAGGCATGGTGACGCCACTGCGACGTCATTGTGAAGTCTCATTGAGACTTTGTGACCACCGATTGTCGATGTGACGTCACGTGACGTAGATGTGAAGTAACAGTGACTAAAATGTGAAGTAGTTATGGCCGTTTCAGAGCTCGTTTGTGACGTCACATTGTGACCACTTTATAAAGTCACGGTGCGACAAATTTGTGAAAAATGTGTCACTTGTGACTATTTTGACATTAACATTGTGCCGAAGCTGTGACAAAAGCGACGATATTTAAATTGCGAGAAACATATTTTTTTACAATAAATAATATGTTTTGAAAATTATTTGTAATTTTCTAAAGTTTTTTAAGAAAGTCACATCTCAGTCACAATGTGATGTCACCGAGTAGTGGTATTTTGGTCACAGATGTTATGTGACCAAAGTGACTCAAAGTGAAGTCACTGTGACCATGCATGCTATGAGAGAACAGGTTAAATAAGTTTAGGCAGAATTAATATTTTCATATTACATTTTATATTTTACGTCGTTGTTGTCCCTCATAGCATGCATAGTCACAGTGACGTCACTGTGAGTCACTTTGGTCACATCACATCTGTAACCAAAATGCCACCATTCAGTGACGTCACATTGTGACTGAGATGTGACTTTTTTAAAAATCTTTAGAAAATTATAAAAATTCTTCAAAACATGTTATTTACTTTAAATAAACATGTTTGTGACAATTTAAATATCGTTGCTTTTGTCACAGTTCCGTCACAATGTTAATGTCAAAGTAGTCACAAATGACACATTTTTCACAAATTTATCACATTGTGGCCACTTTGTGAAGTGGTCACAAACGAGCTCTAAAACGGCCATAACGGCTTCACATTTTAGTCACTGTGACTTCACATCGACGTCACGCGACGTCACATCGACGATTGATGGTCATAAAGTCACAACGTAACATCATAACGACGTCGCAGTGACGTCACCATGTTTTACGGGGTGTTTCCAGTCTGCTTATCGCCTTTGACTGTCTCAAATAACGATACTTGGTAGCAGCAGATGAATGCTGTCGAGGGTAGAGCTGTTGCAAACCGCACATATTCTTTTCTAAAAAGTGGGTAATCTTTAAGATGCGAAATAGTAAACAGTTACTTAGAAATACGACTTGTTAATAGTATATGTCAATACGCAGCCGAACAAAGTGAAACCATTGCCGACTACATACTAAAAGCCTACCCATTTCACTAAAAACCGCCGAAAAAGTGAAGTTGGATTCGGCTTCAAACCCTAAACCATTGTTTTGAACCACGTGTGAGTCCACGTGACGCAAACCCTGCCCAAATTAGCATTGAGTAAGCTGTTTTCTGTTCGGTGCACTTGTGCACATGGTCATTGCTTTGGTTCAGGGTTTGATCTCTGGCGGGAGACTTCCTACATTAATCTCAAATAGATGTGCCTATAGATCTAATGGGCCATGGCGAAACTAACTTCAAACGCTGCTTACATTTGTATAAATCACGAATGCAGCTAGACAGTCGAATGCGGCAGAAGATGTGAAATTACTTTCCAATTCAGACGAATCGGATTCATATTACCATATCACTGTATGCGTGTCATTCTGTTTGTATCAGTTATTCTCAAATCTGAAAAGATTTGGATTTCGCATGGCAGGGTTAGTATGGATCCTAGAATTTCACGTCCAGGTTTTTTTTTGTTCCAGGATTTCCTTATAAAAAATGTATCTTTAAATAACACAAAAATACGCGCGTTTGAACTATAACTATTCTTTTCATAAAAGAAAATACTGAAATTTCACCTGGGAAACATCCGTACGGTTTATCCTTACGAATTATGTTTGGGCTTGTTGATTTATGTATGACTTTTATTGTGGAAAGAAAAAGAAGTAAGTTGTAGATATATTTTTCTGAAGCATCAACAGATAGAGCAAACTGTGATTTATGTTTATGCTGAGTAAAATATTCAGTCAAAGAAAATTCAACAACGAATTAATATATATATATATATATATATATGTTAAATATTAGGATTACTGGGCATAGAAATGATATAAGAAAGAAAAATAACAAAAATTGTAACGATATTGAGATTGAGCATTTTCAAAAACATGAATTTAAAAGTATTAGCATTTATATTTTGGATATAGTTCCCAATAGGGAAGATAGATTAAAAGTTGAAAATATGTTTATGTACAGACTTAAAACAATTTATCCATATGGCCTGAATTCAGAATTTAATGGTATTAATGTTGTTAATAGGGGTAATTTTTGCGGTTTCAGTAAATTTAGATTAAAAGATTCATTTTTTACATTTAACAAGAGAGGGAGTAGAGGAAAAGGAAAAAGTAAATTTAAAGCAGATATTTTTGATACTATTGATTCTGTAAATAAAGATTATGTTAATTTTTATGATATTAATGAAATAAAAAATAAAATTTTTAGATTAAAAAATAAAGTTATTAAATGGTTTTTGAGGAGTAAGTTTGATAGTTATAAATTTAAAAATCAGTATATAAAGGATATTGTTATTGATTTATTTAAATATAAAACTGGTTTCAGTGATTTAAATAAAATAAAATCTATAAGTGAAGAAACTCTTGAAAATTTTGTTTTGTGTTTTAGAGATAAGATTTTTGATTCTATTAAATTTAAGAATATTCTGAAAGATTGTAATAGCTTTTTCCCTCTTAAAAATAGCTTTAAAATTAGAATTACTTATAGTTATGACAGGACATTAAAAAATCTTATTTGTAACTATAATGATTATAGTAAGAATCTTGATTTAATTAAAGGGGATGATTGTTACTGTGATTTAGACTGCTATAAAGATTATATTAATCCAGATTTTGGACATATTGTTTCAGGAGATTTAAATATTGTAAAAGATGTTCAGTTAAGGAATATTATGAGTTTGGGTTCTGGATTTAGATTAAACTTTAATTATAGTAATCTTAAAATTATAGAATTTATGGAAAAGGATTTGGATGCCTTTATTTTAAAAGTTTCATATAAATATAGTTGGCCTTTTGAGGATTTTAGAGAATGGAAATTAAAGTTTATGGTATTATTTAAAAAAGATTTTTTGTTTTTTAGAGACTATTATAATAAGGGTTGTTCTAAAAAATTTCATTATAATTTCGATTTAAAAACCAGTATAGCTAAATTAAAAGAACAGTTTATTATTGCTACTGTTGATAAAGCAAGTAGTAACTTTGCCTTAATTTGTAAAGTTTTCTATAGGAATCTTCTTTTGAAGGAATATACCTGTAATGAATCTTATAAAACGTTAACTGAAAACCCCTCTAAAATAAAAAAACATATTTTGGATTTTGATAAAAAATTTGGAATTAGTAGGAATTACTTTGTATTTCCTTACCTTTTTGCGACTGTTAAATTTCATAAGAAACCAGTAAAATTTCGCTTCGTTACCTGTGGTACTAATAGTTATAATTGCAAAGCGGGTAAAATTTTGTTTGGTTTGCTGAATTTAATTTTAAAGGAAATAGAAACTTTTGATAGCAATACAATCATTGGCAATAACCTTAAAGTTTTAGATTTTTTGAATGATAATTCATGGAAAATTACTTCTGTAAACACTTTTGACTTTGAGAATCTGTTTGGCAGCATTCCTCACAATTTGATCGTGGGGGTATTTGAAAATATTTATGTTGAATTTGAATATGTTTTAAAAGTAGATAAGAAGTTTTGGATTGATTTAATTAAGTTTTGCCTATTTGAAAATGTTTTATTTAATGGAATTAATTATTTTAAACAAAATAAGGGGGTGCCAATGGGAACAAGTTTTTCAAGTGCGTTCTCTAATCTATTTTTATATTTTTACGAAAAAAATTTCAATAATATTTCCTTCTTTAGATATGTAGATGATCTTATAGTATTTAACTGCAATAATTTTGAGGAAATAAGCTTTAACATTTACCCTAAAGAGCTCGTCCTGAACCGAACCGATGATGGTGAACAAATTACTTTCTTAGATCTTAAAATTAAGAAAAACAAGGAAAAATGGTTGATTGGACTTTATGATAAAAGGAAAGATTTTAATTTTGAAGTTAATAGCCTCACTTACTGGTTTTCATGTATTAGCAATAAAGTTTTAAAAAATATTATGTATTCACAAGTTAATAGGATCCGCAGGATTTGCAATAACAAAACAGATCTAGAATTGGCTATGAGTGGTTTAAAAAAGATTTTAATGGTTAACTGTTATCCATCTTATATGTTAACTGAAAGTTTCTGAGTCTCAGTGTTTCTTTACTTACGGATGCTTGATTTCAATTTAGGGCGAGATTGAAGCGCTAGTGAATGGCCCCACTAGCTGAAGAGGGTTTTGTATTCCTGGGGGTGTGTATTTTACATTTTTATATTTTTTATATTTAGTTTTGTAGGTTATTTTCCTTTTTTGTTTGTGTAATTTTTGGTCTTGTCCTTTGGTATTTTTAAAAATTTTTTGTATATATTTATAATATTTTTGAAGGTTTGAGTTTGATTTCTGAAATCTGAGAAGTTGGGGGCTAAGGATGTAATTTAGCTTATGAGCCTACATCCTTTCAGAAACTTCTCTTTATTTACCCCTACATGGAGGGGCCTCCCTGATGAAGACTTCCATGTATTTTGGGGATTTGGAATTTCTTTTGGTTTTGTTATATATATATATATATATATATATATATATATATATACCGGGTGACCCAGTAGTTCCGGGAGTTTTGTAATGCTAATAATTAGCACACTATAAACAATAGAAGTGTGCGGCTTTCACAGAAATGCTTAGAAACTTATGGGATTTGTTTTTTCGATGAAACAAAGATATTATGTTAGTTACACTTTTTGCCATCACGTGGCACTAAAATTGATAGTATTTTTATGCTGTGGTTCAACTTACTAAAACGAAAGAATTAGAATCAAATTTTCATTTTGATCCTATAACTTATAAATACCACCTCGAGCCGATGCAAAACAGCGTGCACAGTATCCTCATAGCAGAAAGAAATTCCAGAAGAAATTTCAGTTCATCGTGATATTACAAGTGTACTGCACTCACCATGAGCTGGTGATTTCCACTGATTATTGGTATCGAATTCTACCTTATTTACGATTGCAACAGACATTTGGGATCTCCTGCTTCTATTACGATCTTCCAAAGGGGACCCTTTTTTCAAACCTTGCTTACCATAGCATTTCACATTTGTAATGGCCATCGAATCTTTTGCAACATTGACTTCACGTATTGTACGATAAGAACACAACTCGACATGCAAAGAAAGCATGTCTAAATATAGCAGTTACCCATCAAATTTTGTATCAAAATTTACTTTCAATGCAATATCAATTACTTAAAAAAAGTGTTTGAATATAAACCACCCTTAAAACGAAATCTCATCAATATCCTAGAAAAGATGTTTCGCAATGAACTCATGTGTTTATATAACACATGGTATAACTACATTTAGTCTTGTGCAGCAGCGCCACCTGTTGCTAAAAATTGTAACTATATATATTTAAAAAAAATCAATTTAAACAAAAATCCCACATGTTTCTGAGCATATATCTGAAAAGCGGACCTTTGTATTATACATAGTTTCCTAATTAATAATATTTCAAAACTCCCGAAACTTCTGGATCACCCGGTATATCGGTAAAGCATCGTCTATCATATACAACGCACCTAAAAAGGAATCAAGATATCATTTCACATTTTAAAGACGAAACTTTGACACTCTTGTAAACTGTACACTTCGTTAAAGTTAGACTTTTGATGACGAATATTTCCCAGCAGTTTAAATTTATTTTTATGTTTTCTGCAGCAAAATAACATAAGTTGCTGCTCTTTTTAAGTAATCCAGTTTCTACTGCCAGTGGTAATTTACGAACAGTTGACTTCAGGCGCCACACTAGTCACTAATAAATATCCGGATGATAACGTAAAGTCTATGGGGACGTTATTTTTAAATATCTCACTCAAGTTTTAACATTTACATATGATTTTTTTCCATATGATAGCTGAGGACGATCTAGAACTGGGCTAGTTTTTATTTTTTCGATTTTGGTTTCAGAATTAAAAAAAATACTTTAACTTTTAGAACTGGTTTGAATCGGTTCTGAAAATAAAGCTATCCTAATATAAAATAAATATAACCAAACTCGAAAAATTAAAAGCTAGGCCGGTTGGGGAACGTCCTCAGCTATCCTAAGCAAAAAATCATATAAAAATATTAACAGTTAAGCGAGATATTTGAAAAGAACGCTCCCATAGACTTAACATTTTCACCCGGGTCTTTTTACTTTAGTGACTAGTGGGGCGTCTTAAGGGAGACCCGAACCCCATTTTCGGCCAAAAATCATCAAAAGTTCAAAAAATGTTTATCTGAGAAAACGATAAAAGACATATTTGCGAATATCCATGCAAAATTTCAGAACTCTGGGACACTTGGAACAGGTAGCAAATGAGCTTTTTTAATTGTAGTCACTATAGAGTTTAAAGGACTAGCAGCCATTTAAAATGTGTTTTCTTAAAAATGATTTTTTTCATATTTTGCCAAAGTTCAAAGTACTAAGCCTCAGTGGTAAAATTATTTAGAAACAAAGTGTTTATGTTTTTAGAATCTTAAAAAAAATTGCAACAAAAGTAAGGATATATATATTTTTTAACTATTTTTGAAAATTTTACATAAATTGGTAAACATGAGAATTATAACGTATTTAAGGAAATTTACCATGCATATTTTTTTTTTAGTTGATTAAAATGGAAAATTAAAATTATCTCGCCCTAGGTCTTTTCCATATACTATAACACTATTTAAGAAATTTTAGTAATACCAAAATATTGAAAATTGAATGAGGAGTAGTAATTTTAAAAAGTGTATTTTTCGACCAAAAAAAATCCTAAAAATCCCCATAAAAATATAATTTTTAATAAAAAGTTAATTTTTTTGCTAATTATTCCTTACAAGAAGATTCTTAAATAGTACACCAAATTTCATTACTTTAAAATCAAAAATAAAAATTTTGGGTTTTTTCTTACGGGTCTCCCTTAATCAGCTGAGAGAAGCAAGCTGTAAAGGAATGCCCAGTTTGTGTGGTTATTCTATGTGCCAGTCGCATAATACCCCAGGAAGTGATTGGTAACAACATCGATATCCTGCAGCAGACGGTAGCTGATTTCAAGTAAAATATGAAGAAAGAACTTTTGGAACTCGCGCGTTGTAGAATGACTTGTGAGACATCAAAGCTCAACGTGTTGGCAGATGTTCCGAGATAGAACGAGAAAATGGCTCTTGAACAAAGTTTAACTTTATTCTTATGTAAACAATTCATTGTAATTGTCTTTAACATTTATTCTTTTATTTCCTTAATAAAGCCGGCAATGAAACTTTCGTATTTGATATCATTATATTTATTACATTATTGTAATTACATTTGATGTAACATTACATTGCATTTGATGTAATAAAAAATTTAAACTTAATTTCACTGCAATTTTTACGGCAAAAACTACTGCCAACATTGCTGCCAGCAGTTTTTGCCGTAAATTCAACAGATTTTTTTTTTTTTTTTACAGTGTCATTAAATTCATTCCACTGCCTTTATGTGTTCACTTCACGATCTGTGCTCATATCTGCAAGATTTCGGCTGTTCACCGACTAAAAATTAGTACAGTCACGATTGTAAGGAATTACAACGCATTCGACTGAATGCTTACACGCCAGAAGTGCTACAATACTACATATGCATATAGTATTTATAAAAATGGACCAAAAAATACCTTTTTAAAATTAATAATGACATATATGTATTATTTTACTACTAACAAGTTATCAAATACCGATTGTTCCAAAAATGACTGATCGATTTTAAAATTCAATAACTTGCAAACGGCGACAGGTATTTAAAAATTTTTTGCAGGAGGTTTATGTATAATGTAAGGTGTTTTTTACCGTTATTTTTTATTTTAATTCGAATTTCAAACAATAGGTGGCGTTTACGGTGATTGAAGGCCAGGTGATCAGTGCTGAGTGAAGCACTGGCCTTCAATCGCCGTCACGGCCACCTATTGTTTGAAATTCGAACTAAAATAAAAAATTATGGTAAAAAAACTCCTGACATTATACATAACCCTCCTGCAAAAAAATTTTAAATAGCTGTCACCGTTTCCAAGTTATTGAATTTTAAAATCATTCAGTCATTTTTGGGACACCCGGTATCTTATTATTATTAAGCAGAAATATTACTACTAAAAATATATGGAAATGCAATATTTTATATGATAAACTAAGTTTTATAGAATGTGTTTGGATTAAAGTTTATTGTTAAATGAAACCATTTTTTAACGTAATTAATTTATTTAAATCGTTATAATTTGAAATGGTCTTAATAATACACATATTTTATTAAAATTTCCAAAATAATTAAATAATAAGCTTGCTTTATACGAAAAAAATAGTCGCTGTGTATATTTCGTATAGTAACATTTATTTAAAAATGCTCATAAATATTAGATGTTATTTGCGAACAAAAATTAAACTGACAGTCCAAAAGTGCGACTTCATTAACTTTGCTTTATATTGCTTTTCATGTTAAAGCCTTTATAAGGCCTTTATAAAGTTTTATTTTATTTTATTTCTACAATTGCAGAAAAAAGTTTAAAGTTGTTTTCAAAACAAGTTGAAAATACTAGATCTTCCTGTCAACTTCAAGTAAATAAGAAAGGTTAAAAGTATATTTTTAATGAAATGGAATATTTTAAGCCTTATGTACCAATGTTAATTTTGTTTTCTAACAGTACACAAAAAAGTATTATCATTGCAGTAAAAAAGTAAACATATTCTAGGTTGCAGATATAGCATTAAGATAAGAAGAAAAATTGTCTGTTTATACATTTGTTTGGAAAAAAAAACGTTAAATTATTATCATCAACATTATCATTAACTTTATATTAGGTTAATTTTTTCTTTTGTGTGACTGCAAACGTTACAATCTTAATGATGACTTGAAATGATTAGTTTTATTGATACAAATGTAATACAAATCTAAAGTCACTTCATCAATCTGCGCTCATGTTGCTTCTTATGTTATACAATCATAAGATTTTCGAGTTTATGTATAATTTGTATGTCTGTGTTCAGTAACAGGAAAACATTTGTAGAATTTTGAAAAATATGCTGAATTTAAAATTTCGTTCCTTGAAATAAGAAAAAAGCCAGAAAGTATATTTTAATCGGATAAAATAGCTTTTTTTCTTATCATGGCTTTTTTTATTTATCTAGATCTAGACAGAGAATTCTTTTTTTTTTGAAAAAAAAAATTCATAAGATAATAAAAATATTGTCTTTATTTTATTAAGGGGCATATGATTTTCGGTTTGAAAAACAATTATTTTTCTATTTACATTTTTAGGTTTGTTTGTATATAAATACGTAGCACCTATAGCCATCGGTCAGTTCGCCCGAATGGCGAGGCGTTTTATGAAAATCGAATATATAGTTTAACTGCAACGATAATAAAATGTTTTCCGTTACATTACGACCAATGGGAAAAATAGTTTAAAGTGCATTTTCATGATTTTAGAGTCGAATATAATAAAATTGATCTGCCTCTATGAAATAAATATTAAAATATGCATCCGGTACAATCCGCGGTGCAAAGAACGTTTGTTATTAATTTACAGGGAAACGCAAAAATATTCCTTTACATAATGAGATAGATATAAACATTGTTTGGGGCACGTTTAAATTATAACGAACTGCCCTTTTATGTAATTGTTATATATTGCTGAGATTTACTACAAGTTACTTCTTGTGTAATAGAAAGCAGATAGGATTTACAGGGACGCACAGAAAGATTTGGATACCACATTGTATCTAAAGTATACTATGTACTATCACATCAACATCTGAATACTTTGAATTTTAATATGTTTAATAGACATCTTCATAATAGAAACGCAACTCATTTGCTGCAATTAACTACTTATTCTATTTTTTATAATCTTACACTATCATTTAAAACAATTTGTCTGAATTTGAAGTCCTTTCATGGTTATTTAGTGTTTTAACGCAACGCGTCCATAGGTTACAACTGTCTTGGTGTATACCAAACACATTTTAAGCAAAATTTCTTTTTTCCAGTGTGAGTGGATTCAGAACGCAAAATCTTTTAAACCGAATCTCATAAAGTTTTCAATAACAGAAAAGTGTAAGAAAGATATTTTTTCTTCAAATTGCCACCAATTTGTTGATTTTGAACTTTTAAACCTGAAAATGATCCAGACAATATTATTTACTTTCATAAACATTAACCAAAAATTGATTGCAAAACACTGTTAGATTAGAAGCTCGCGACGCGCATGCTAGAATGCACACAGTAGAAATTCGAGCCACATCATTTTCTAACCATTGAAAAATGGTTGTTGTTTTCGGTCGAGAATAGACCTTGTGGTATCTGCCTTTTATTTTTCCCTTTTTTAACATCCGTTTTAACTTTTCTTCTTTTAACATTCGCGATTCTTTAGCTCCTCTTCTTTTAACACCCGTGTCGTTTAAATTCTCTTCTCCTATTGCGACTCTCAAGCGGAAGCCAGGTTGAGAAACAAAATCAAAAATTGAAATCGGAAAAATTTAAAAGAAATATCGATTAAATTAAAGACACCGAAAAACAAGAAAGGTGCGCTCGGTACTCTCTAGCGGAAGCCAGGTTGAGAAACAAAATCAAAAATTGAAATCGGAAAAAATTAAAAGAAAAAATCCATTAAATTAAAGACACCGAAAAACAAGAAATGTGCGCTCGGGACTCTGAAGCTTCCGAATAACCACGGCTGTGTGGAGATTATTACACCATTTGCTGACCATTTACAAGGAAAGATAAGAAAGAAAATTGTTCTGTTCATAAAATTGTTTAACCCGTCAGTAGTCGCGTGTCGGTCTTTTCGCCGCAAGTATAACTTATCTTCTCTTAACTTATATCACATTACAAATACAACGGAGATCTACCATGTAGCTGACTTTGAAGCTTTCTCGACCACCTTAGTGAAGTAACAGGACACCTCTGTTTTTCTTTCATGTACATTTTTAAAAACAAAGTTGAAATAGGCGAAAAAGTATACGTAAAAATTACTAATGTGAGCTCATTTTTACTTTTTCCAGTTACTCCAGATCTCAGGAATAAAATGCATAATTTAAGAAAACTGCAAATTTATATCTTCGTTGTAATGTTATTTTCGTATATTAGGTGAAAAATGTTTCTTATTTTACATATTTGGTATACGGGGGGCCAGCGGCGAAAAGACCGAGCGCGACTAATGACGTTGTGAAAAAAGTCGCGACTACTCGCGGGTTAAAGAAACCAAACATCAAATTGGGCTCCTTATATTAGGTTATTTTTTTCTTTTATATAACTGCAAATATTATAATCTTAATACCTGAAATGATTAGTTTTATTTATAAAAATATATTAAAGATCTAATGTCACTTCATCAGTATGCACTCATGTTGTTTTTTATGTTACATTGGGTTGTTCAGAAAGTCCTTTCCGTTTGCTAAAATCAATTCGTACTGGAAAATTTTATCCATTAATATCAATGTATTAGATATCGGAAACAATATCTAACAATTAAATAACAGAATTTTCAGGTATAAATTGATTTTCCCAAACGGAAAGGACCTTCTGAACAACCCAATACAATTGTAAGATTTTCGAGTTTATATGTAATATGCATATGTGAAGGCAGTAAAAGCAAAAACATTTTTAGAATTTTTAAAAAATTCCTGAATTTAAAATTTCCTTCCTTGAAATACGAAATAAACCAGAAAGCATATTTTAATCGGATAAAATAGTTTTTTTCTTACTTACCAAGGCTTATCTTATTTATCTAGGTTTATGAAAGCGATGGCTTTTTTGAAACAAACATTTATAAGATAGTAAATAGATTGTCTTTACTTTATTAACCCTTTGCGGCGCAGTGGTTTCATAGATAAACCACTTAATTTAATTCTCAAAAGCCACATTCGCACCGGAATTTTGTTTTAAAAAATTACTGCTTATTGAATGCGTGGAGTATAGCGTTTTCTTATTTAGAAATAAAGTAGTTTTCAAATTCCGGTGTCAGTCATTATTTTCAACACTTAAGCAATGAATTATCCCTGCGCCGCAAAGGGTTAAACGACATATGCTTTTTCGGTTGAGTAAAACAATTATTTTTCTGTTTATATTTTTAGGTTTGTTCCTAAATATGTAAATACGTAGCATTTATAGCCGTCGGTCAGTCCGTCCATCCACATATAACAGAAAAAAACTAACCAACTGGACCTTTTAAAATTTAAAACATGTATAATTCTTGCATAATTTTGGCGAGTCATTTAATGAAAATCGAATAAAAACTTTCGACATTTGTTTCAATCTGCAACGACAAGAACTCGATGATGTTGAACTGACTGATTTTGATGAATTCAACAACAAACATGATGTTGATGTTGATGTTGATGACAATATCCACATGTATTTTGACTTCATTGTTCAATTGCAACGAAGTAGAATGTTTTCCGTTACATTACGACCAACTGAAAAAAAATTAAGTGCATTTTTATGATGTTACACTCTTTGGAACATAATAAAATTGATCTACCTCTATCAAGTAAATATTAAAATATGCATCCAGTACAATCCGTGGTGCAAAGAACGTTTGTTATTAATTTACAGATCAACGCAAAAATATTCAATTACATAATGACATAGAAGTAAACATTGTTTGGGTCACGTTTAAATTATAACAAACTGCACTTTCATATAGTTCCTATACATTGCTCCATGGCCGAGTGGTCAAGGCACCACACCGTTGATCGCCCGCGAGCGCAGATTGTGGGTTTGGGTCCTACTGGCGCATGGAATAATGAAAACACAAAATATCCCTTTTAAATTGCATTTTTCTGTTTATTTTTCTCTTATTTCTTATTAAAACATCTTTTAATTAATTATCCAATAAATAAATAAATAAATAGTGTACGACAATTTCAAAAAATTGTCTAAACTTTTTTTTTTGTAAAAAAAATGTTAATAAAAACTTTTTTTCATTCATTCATTGAAAAAAAAAACCAAGTTTTAAACAGTGATTTCTTTTTTTTAATTTGCACTATTTAAAAAAGTAAAATTGATTTTAAAAATAATAAGTATTCTGCATCAGTCCAAAATAAAATGAAATAAACCGTTTATAAATAATCTAAGGAATATATTTGAAAGGAAATCTTTAAAAAGCGCCACAGATTTTCCACTAACTCATAAAAGGCATAGTTTGTACAATCCAGCATCAGCAGCTTTGGCTCAGTTCATAAGGATTTGTTACGCAATCTAAAGGTCACGAGTTCGATCCTCAGGTCGGCGTGAACTAAATTATACGAAATAATAATTAAAAAAAATAACATAGCAGCTTAAAATCACTTGGTAATTTAGAATACTTTGACGATTAATCGATTCACTAATTTAAAAAACTATATTAAAATACTATTATTATTAAAAATCAAACTTTATAACGAAAAGTTACTGATTCTTCAAACGGAGTTTCCCTTTTTGTATTTCCCACAACGGAAAATCTACTAACGGAACGGTAAAAGTTCGGCTACTTTGCTGCCGGTAGTTTCACCGTGAATTCGCAGATTTTTTTCTTTATTTTGTTATATTTAACAGTGTATGCTTGATGTAGAATTTTTTCTTCTTGGAGTTACCCATATTCCATTGCTGTAAAAATCGCTTCTTTTTACAATTTTTTCATGAACCTATATTGCCATTACTCGTCTACCCGTTCAAAAGACTCTGCTATAAAAATTGTATTGATAAGTGGAAAAAAAATACTTAACGCTAATAAACGTTGTTTATACAAAGCTATTTCCGTGCGCAATAAAAATGTGAGACTTACAAGGGAACCTTTTTTGGTATTTCTAGCACCTAGCATTGCGGCTTGGAGCATTTTAACACGTTCGCTGCTGCTCACGCGAAAGCGAGTGATATGGCACAAACATTAACCCTTTCCGGTGCACTACTCTTTAAAGTTGGAATTCTGTTAAAGTCATATTTTTTTTATTTTTCAGCAACATAACTTTCTTAAAATGCTATTTTTCAGGCCACTTATTGAATTATTAACATTGCTCTATTTTTCTTTTTCTTTTTTTTAAGAAAACAAAAATTACCTAATAATAAATGTAAAATATTGAAAAAAGTTTAAAAAATACTTTAAAAATTTGTTTTTTCAATATTGCGACATTATAGTCACATTTTTGACGAAGAAAATTTGGCCAATTTTAAAAAGTAGAGTTTTCCGACAACACTAGCCGAATGTCACAGCCCCAAAATAAAGCAAGTGAAAAATTCGCTGCGCCATACTCTCTTTTGGTGTGAAACAAACAAATAACACAACAATCTGAAAAATAAATATATAAAAAATATATAATATGATTTTAATCAACACTTTTTTTCGGAACCCTAACTTTCTTGTATAGGTTACCAAAATGGATGAGGTCTTTATGCGAGGTGCAAGGAACACCAAAAAAGGTTCCCTTGTTAGATTCTAATCCGAAAGAATAAACCGAGTTGACCGTACGGGCCTATTGTGGATTGCTCTGGATGTTATGTAAAAAAGGTGGAACCCGTGGAATTTCCACGAAAGTAAATGTTTAAAAATGAACTGTTTTATTGATTTATAATAATCCTACAAAATTAGCTATCGTAAAAAATGCATCTTACGATGGTCAATTTAACTCACAAACAAATATTATTTAAAGCTAAAATTAAGGGGGAAATATACTATTTCTATGAAAATCAGTTGTCCAAATTATTAAAATTAAACTGTAATCTCATACGTAAAAATATAATAATAAAGCAAAGTATAATAAGGACCAGTTATTAATATGAAATTATCAACCGAGACTCTTATGTTTGACATAAAAATACGTATGAAAAAAATATATTTCACACTGACATGATCTTAGAATTTCACGTGAAATCTAAACCTGCCATAATTTTCATCTTCTCAAATTTTACGTGTGTGCATTTTAATTTTTTCTTATCAATTTTAAGAAAAGAAGGCGTATTTCTGTTGCCACGATTACAAAATTCGTACTGAAAACTATAAAAAAATTAATATGTCAAGAATATAAGATACAGCTTTCAAATAAATTGCATTTAAAAGTACATATTTTTCTCTATACGATGGTGTAAAAATTGAAAAAATCCGATTTTTAGAAGTATAAAATTCGCAGTACCGAAAATTGCAAAACCAAATTGCATGTGAAAGTGTTGCCATTCGCAAAATGATGCATGCGTTACGCACAGATACGTTTGTCCTTTATAATATAGATACCGTCCTGCTCTACTTGAAATGACTTTTACCGAGATATATTCGATGCGTAGATTCCTGAAGGATCGATCTTAGAAAAGAAAAACAGCAACAGCGATACAGTGGATTTTGAATATAAGTGTGTATATTCATTCATTTTACATAAAATATAAAACACACACATACAGCACACTCCCTCAAATCCGCACAGCTTGGGACAAGAGGTTGTGCGGTTTTTTTAATTTTGTACATTTCTGGTCATTGCTTTGTTTTTTTTTATTATTATTATTTTAAAACAGCAATTTTAACGTAATTAATAAGCAATTGAGATTATTATAAAGGGTTACAATATAGTAATATTAAAAGGATTAAATAAAATAATAAACTAAAAAAAATAAAAATGTAGATTTTTTTTTAAATGATTAAAATATCAAAACAAAAGTCTTAAATATTCATTATAAAGATGAAATGAAATTTTTTTCTTAATTATTCAGTAAAACTTGCTTTATAAACTTGCATTCACATCAAAATAATAAAATATGGAAGTTTTATTTCAGGTTTAACCAGACCTAATAATCAAAAAAGCTTGATTAATGCATAAATATATTTGGCAAATAGATTAGGATTACCAATGATATCAGCAATATCTTGATAATTTTCAGAAATAAACTTAATCTTCTTTCATTAAGAAGCATGAATTCGGTAACATTAATGAAAATTACAAACTAAAAAATGGTACTACTAGGTTATCCCGTCGACCAAAAAATTATCGCAAAACGATAAGATTAAATGTCAATAATGGATGATCATGAATGTCACATTCAATGACATTAAATAAGATTCATGTGTTTAAAATGTCATTAAATGATTTTTATTTCAACTTTTTATTAATATTTTTAATAATTTTCTACTAAATATTTTTTTTCGTTATTTAAAATAAAAATTATGTCAATATGTATAATTTGGCTATTAGTTTGGCGATTTGTATAATTTTTCGGAATTGATCGACGGGATAACACAGAGTAGTACCTAAAAATTGTATGTTGAATTGATATAAAAATAAATAAGTCAAATTTTGACTATAGATCTGAACTGTAAGTATAATTGTTTACATCTGTAAATTATGTGTAGATTTCAGAGAGTTCAGGCTTTTAGAATTGCGATTTAAGGGGCATGTATTTTTAAAGTCTACTTTTAAAGTCTACTGTATTTTTAAAGAATGAATTGCGCAAACTGCTTTTAACATAAAGAAAAAACTTCCTTGTGAGTGCTTGCAAAGTTTGACTATGTTTGATTGTTTAATAAGGGACATCAATTTTGAAACTGTAGTAATTAATATTTAATACGTGAATTATCAAATTAATAACCAAGCGTAGAACCAAGAGAGTGAAAAATGTCCAAGCCGGGGATCGTACCCGGAATCCTTGGAATAAAGCTCCAAGTACTCTACCATTTAACCCCTTGCGGGGCGGTGGTTTCATAGATATACCACTTAATAATTAATTCCCAAACGCCACATTGGCACCAGAATTTTGTTAGAGAAAATTACGGTTTATTGAATGTGTGAAATATAGCCTTTTCCTATTTACAAATAAAGTTGTTTTCAAATTAAGTTGTCAGTCATTAATTTCAACACTTAATCAATGAATTTGCCCTGCCTCACAAAGGATTAAGCTACTAGGACGATGCCCAGCTTAGCATTTCTTATTCCTTATCTTGGTAAGGCTGCAACTGCAGCACAAGATGGAATAGTCTTTATGAGCACACAATTCTGCTAAGCTGTGCTTGTGCTAGCTTAAATTATAGATCAATTGGAGCGCTATTCTAAAGGTTCCGGGTTCAATCACCGGCTTGGACATTTTTCACTCTCATGGTTTTATGCTTGGTTAGCAACGTGATAATTCACGTATTCAAAGTTTTCCAGCGTAATTTTACTGTTGAAATTTATTGAAGAATCTTTTAAAGTTATATATAGTAATCAATTTTACTGAAATGTTTATCGAAGACATTTTTTCGAAAATTTGACATAGAACCATGTCCTTTGTAACTTTATCATAGCCTCAAGTGCGGATAAAATTAATTCAAGAATCTTAAGTTTCTAAAATGTAATACAGTTTATTTATGATTTTAATAACTAATACAACTTTGATAAACGCATTAGAATATAAAGCCTGTTCGTCTGTGATAAGACGCTTAGTTTCGAGATTGAGTTTATTGTCATACTACAATTTAAACACGTTTGTTAAACAATGCGAAATGCAAAGGATACAGATTATGTCGAGACAAAATAAACCTCAATTGGGTATACCTATTGCGAAACGGAATATTATTCAATGTATATTAACTTGTTCTTGCTTATTTGAAAATTGTATTAAAAGTTTAATTCGTGTATAATCGTAAAAAATAATTAAAAATATTTAAAATATGTAGCTTTAATATGCAATTGTGAAATAAAACTAATCAATTGTGGCAATTCCAAAACATATTTCTATTTCATGTATGTTAATACTTCAAAATCGCTAATTACATTGCCAAAATTAAATGACAATTGAAGCTAATCGTGAAAACTCTGAAGGCATGAAATTTCGTGCTTTAGTTTTTGAACTATAAGTCTGGGTGCGCGTGCCAGCTTATTTTTATTGTCGCTTTGCGACGTTTCCTAGTCAGTTCGCCTTAGCGGCGAGCTCAGTTACACGACTTATTTTATTTTGCGATGTGACTTTCTTTTATATTTTACACTTTTAGCACTGATGATGGGACTTAAGAAGTCCCGAAACATGTATACTTTTAACATCTTTTAACATCTTTTATTTTATAATATTTGTACTCTTGAACGTTGTTTATTTATTTAGTTATATATAAGCACAAAGTACAATCCTCCCCCCCCTTCTTTTATTTAGTTATATAAGTCTATAGCGGATATGAGGGACAATGCAGCATAAAAGTGCCACTTGTTGGGAGATTTATATAAAAACATAAACAGCAATAGTACTTATCAAGCTATACTTGATTCTGAAGTTTGATGAAAAATTTCGTGCATTAGTGCTTGAAATAGACCGATTGCAGAATCACGAAAATTCATCATAGCAGCACCAACTGTTGAGTGATTGACATCAACACATAAAAAGAATTAGTTCATATCACGGATTTACTGAGTCTGAAGTTTGATGAAAATTAATGCATTAATCTTTGAGATTCACTCAGAAAAAGTAATTGATTAAAACAACAAAAGAATGTTTTATTGAGTAAATTTTGTTATTTTAAGCGAATATTTTAGTTTAAATAAAAAATCGGTTTTGTTGCTCAGACGATATATATATACATACATATATATAAATATACATATATATATATATATATATATATATATATATATATATATATATATATATATATATATATATATATATATATACATGTATATATATATACACACGGGTAAATTGAGCTTTAACCCACTTCTTGGCGGCGTTTTTTCTGCTGCGTGATAATTACGCCATGCCTTGTTTCCTTTACTTTTAGCTATCGCTCTTCGCGGCAACCCTCGGAGCAAAGAAGCGATTTTTTTCCCTCCGTTAGCGGGAGCTTGCGCATGCTCTGTTCGTTCTTTCTTTTCTAGCTTTATTATTGGATGAGAGAGGAGAAACTTAAGAATTTTAATTCTGGCGCTTTGAAATTATTTAAATTTATGGTGTCGTACTTCACCGTTGGATTACGAAAAGAGTTCATCGGCATTTCTTTAGTCATGTAGATGTTTTGAATCTTAATGTTATGTAATTGCATATTAAATATAAATGAAAACGATTATTTGCATTCAAAGCTTAATATATTTTTTAGAAAATCTATTATTGATTTCTTTAAAATGTCTGGTTTTGTTTTTAAAAGAAGAAAAGAAGGTATATGTACATTTTTTTTGTTTCTTGAACGGAATTGTTTTGATTGTTTAAATACTATACTTGTTTTCATGTTTTAAAGAAAAATATCACCGGGGAGTTGAGGGGGGCGGAGCCCCCCTGAGAAAGAGGTTTTTTTTCTAAAAGCTTTGTAAATTACATCTTTGGTTATGGTCATCCGAATTTGGAATCTTAATTTTTATGAAATAATTTTGTATGTAGAAATATGTATGTAGTGATGTATGTGTATGTAGTGAAATAATTTTGTATGAAATAATTTTGTATTATAATTGTTTGTGTTATAATTTTGTATGAGATTTGTTTTAATTTTTCGCAATATGCATGCCTCTTACATCCTACTTTTTGCAATATTTTAAGATTCTGCGTTATTATATGTATTTTTGTTCTATTTTTATTGTCGCGATCTCCCAAACTCCGTTAAAAACCTAGTTTGTCTGTAAGTGGATTATTTGTTTTTTTATGTGTGATATTTCAAATTCTTTTAAATTTCTATGTTTTAAAACATGTATTTTTGATTTATTTTTATTATCGCCACTTTAAATTGCGTTCTTTTGCGTTCTCAAAACGCGAAAGCGCGCTAATGTGGCGATATTTTGAAAACGCGCCAAGAAGGGGGTTAAAACTCAGTCGCGCCATACACACACACACATATATATATATTGTTAATTCTCTTATAAAAATTTAAGAAAATTTCATGAATTTTATTTTAATCTTGCTAAAGTTTTGTATTTACAGTTTGAAATTCCAACATTTTTTTTTTTTTTTTTTTTTTTTTCAAAATTTAAATTGGTGTGCAGTAGTCATAACTTTTTCACGTAATTTTGTTTAATTGTCTTATATAGCTATAAAGGATTATCATGATTTTAGGACAATAAAAACTTTTCAAATTGAGAAGGATTAATGCCATTATTATGCATTTCGGATGAAAATTGTAGACGGAAAATGGAAAAAAATCAACAATATTTTTTGTTGTTGTTTATTCAAACAAAATATTTTCATTGACCCCAATATGGGTCAATGGAAATTTTGTTTAAAATTTTATGTTGAAATTTTGTTTGTTGTGTTTGAAGAGTGTTAACAATATTTCCCTTTAATCTGAGCAACAAAACGATTTTTTACTTTAACTAAAAAATTCGATTAAAACAACCAAAATGTACTCAACAATACATGTTTTTTAGTTTTAATCAATTCCTTTTTCTGGGTGCATATATTGTATTTATTGTAAGTACCGTTTGTCCCAAAAATGACTGATGGATTTTAAAATCCAATAACTTGCAAACGGTGACAGCTATTTAAAAAAAAAAAAAAAATGCTGGAGGGTTATGTATAATGTCAGGAGTTTTTTACCGTAATTTTTTATTTTAGTTTCCATCTCAAACAACAGGTGGCGCTGACGGCGATTGAAGGCCAGGTGATTAGTGCTGAGTGAAGCGTCGACCTGGCCTTCAATCGCCGTCGGCTCCACCTATTGTTTGAGATGAAAACTAAAATAAAAAATTACGGTAAAAAACTCCTAACATTATACATAACTCTCCTGCAATATTTTTTTAAATAGCTGTCACCGTTTGCAAGTTATTGAATTTTAAAATCCATCAATCATTTTGGGGACATTCGGTACATAAATACAATGTATTTATTGTATTTATTTCTGTATTTATTATACATAAATACCGTGTATCTTTTGTATTTATTTATCTATTTATTTATTAACATTGTATATACTATTTACATTGTATTTTTTGTATGTCTGTGTAATATGTGTAAGTACTTTTATAATTTGAATGCAGGCGTTATTTGTGTGTGTAAGCGTGTACACTTATTATACCCGTGTTAGCTGGCTGCGCAAGAAAAAAAATTAGAACTTGTTATTCAGTAACAAAAGAATGTTCGCTCAATCTAATAAGTTAATATTTACTTTTACTATTTGTACTGAATTCATAAAAAGTATTAATATAAAATAAGTTTCAGAGTGTTAAGCCAATAAAATTAATTATTTTCAGTTCATTTAGTTGCAAAATGTAGCAATACAATACGTTAAAACTCTAATTGTGCACATTGGTCACATACCATAAAACAATAAATTTAGCTCAAAGTTTTTTAGCTCACAGGCTATCATAGCCTGAGAGCTTATGTGCCCGTCCGTTCTGTATGTATGTTCGTACGTAACGCGATAACTCATGATAAAAATATCGGATCCACTTGAAATTTTGTATATAGGTATATCCTGATAAGGCGCTTCCCTGATTAGTTTTTGGAGTTCATTCGATATGTATAAGAGGGGGAACGGGGGGCTCATGCCCCTCCCCTTAATGGATATAAATGGGTTTTTCATGCAGAATTAACAGTTTTTGTCCAAAATTTAGATATAGGATCATTCTGATGAGGCGATTACGTGACTGTTATTATGTGTTCATTGAATAAGTATAAACAGGGGGAACGGGGGGCTCATGCCCCCCCTTAATTGATATAAACGGGATTTTCATGCAGAATTAACGGTTTTCGTTCAAAATTTAGATATAAGATCATTCGGATGAGGCGATACCGTGGCTGTTATTAGATGTTCATTGAATAAGTATAAACAGGGGGAACGGGGGCCCATGCCCCTCCCCTTAATGGATATAAATGGGTTTTTCATGCAGAATTAACAGTTTTTGTCCAAAATTTAGATATAGGATCATTCTGATGAGGCGATTACGTGACTGTTATTATGTGTTCATTGAATAAGTATAAACAGGGGGAACGGGGGGCTCATGCCCCCCCCCCCCTTAATTGATATAAACGGGATTTTCATGCAGAATTAACGATTTTCGTTCAAAATTTAGATATAGGATCATTCGGATGAGGCGATACCGTGGCTGTTATTAGGTGTTCATTGAATAAGTATAAACAGGGGGAACGGGGGGCTCATGCCCCTCCCTTTAATTGATATAAACGGGATTTTCATGCAGAATTAACAGTTTTCGTTCAAAATTTAGATATAGGATCATTCGGATGAGGCGATACCGTGGCTGTTATTAGGTGTTCATTGAATAAGTATAAACAGGGGGAACGGGGGTTCTAATGCTCCCCCCCTTAACTTGCATAAATGGATTTTTCAGTCAGAATTGTCAGATTTAGTTCAAATCTCTGAATAGTTTTGGAAGTTTAATGGTTAAGTATAAAAGAGGAGAATAACTCCTCTTAAATTATATAAATGCTAAATGGGTTTTTATTAAGAATTATCCGATTTGCTCTGAATTTTGGATATAGATTTTTTAATATGATAAAGCATGTACTTGATAGTTTAGGAAGTTCAATGATTAAGTATAAAAAAGGAGAAAGGGAAGAGCTGTTTCCCTTTTTTAATTTTTTTTTTTTCGAACGGAATTAGCGAAAATACAAGTCTGTAATGTACAATTAGTATGCTTAGCCTGTGAGCTCAATGCCATCAGTTTAACTGGGCAATATTCTTTTTATATTATTTATTTATTTATTATTTATTTATTACAGTATTTCATTACTAGACCAATTTATAGATTTCAAATAATAAAAAAAAATCGTGTAGTGAATGTTTAAAAATATAATAAGTTTTTAAATGAGCATTTTCAATTTTTGAAATGAATTTTTGAAATGAGCAATCCCCGTGTTTTATTTTTAAGAAAAAAAATAAGCGATTTAATGAAACTTCTAAAATGAAGCAGTCAGAATTCAAGTTAATAAATAAATAATTAAACGAAATATTGAATTTTAAATTTGCATGAATTTTCTACAATAAAACATTCTAAGAACATTTTAGAAAGAAAAATAATAATATATAGACATTCAATGATTTTTCTGAAATAAAGCGTTCCAAATACCATATAAAAAAATTCATAAAATATAACCTTTTATTCTATTTTTTATATCTTTATCCTTTTATATGTTTGGTTAAAGTAATTTACACAAAGTGTGTAAATGTAAATGCACTGAATATGTAATTTGCATGTTATCGGGACCACAGATAACATGATGTATTCATTTAGTCATTCAAACTAATTTATTGTAATCGAGAATGTTTAATTTTAAAGCAAGATAATAAAAAAAAATAATACTGAACTGATAGTTTTTCAGCTTATCTCTTAACTGGGGGGTATATTCCAACGTTGTGACATTCGAAATATATACGAAACAGTTAATATATCATTTCTGAAAATTTAATGATGTCAATATTTGCTTAATACACTTTTCAGAAATACTTTTGCATTTCAATTCAGTTCAGCTGTGTAACATTCATTTAATATTTACGAAGGTCTGGCTTTATGAATTGACTTTCTATTCATAAGCTAAATCTAATTTGAATCAGTGGATAAAAGTTTCATAACTTGTAAAAGTCATTATTTTTTTTTTACATAAAAAATATTTTTATGTATTTTGATAGATTTGTTTTTTCTAACTCAAATATCTTTCTTATATTTTTTAATTTAATATTTGGATTTATATAAATTGAAAAAAAATACAGAAACAATATGTTGATGTTTATAAAGGACAATAATTTAAACCTTTTCAGACTTGATGTATGCTGTAGTTTACATTTTTTTTTCTCACGTGTATAAATAATACTTTTAAAAAAAGAAATTTGTATGAATGCAACCTAACACATAGCAAAACTAAATCAATAGCAATTTGTTGTACATATTTTTTTAATTAGCTATGTGTTGTTTAAAAATGGCTTGTAGGAAATATGTACGAAATGTGCAACAATGAAAACTTAAATAATTTTACTGTGCGTTAGAATAACATTTGTAGAGTAATTTAGTAATGACAAATTATTAACTACAGTCGAGTCTCTTTATAACGAAACTCCACACATCGAATTTCTCTATATAACGAATTTTTAGTAGGAACGGTCCCTTTTCGCATGATTACATTAAAAACAGTCTCTATATAGCGAAATATCTATCTCCATATAGCGAATTTTTTCATAACTTAGTCTTAATTTATTCAGTTTTAAAAAGCTTCAAAATCATGTGGAATCAATTTTCCATCACTTATTTTTTATTTATCGTCAGTGTTGAGTGTTTTTTTATTACTTCTCTTCTTGTTCTTTAAATCCAACGAATTCATTCCATCTCCCACATAACTTTCCACATTCTTCTCAAAACAGTGTCAATTGGATTGATACACATGTAAAAGAGGAATCAATGAGAGGCACATAAGAGTGGCCTTCAATTGAAGGGAGATGATAACTACAATTTTTCATTCCTAGCTAAAATTTGAACATGTTTTTGAGAGCGTAACAACTTTAAAATCAAAGGAAAAAAAAATTACTGATTTCTTCGTCTGAAATTAATGTAAGTCTTTCTTATTTGATTTTCATTAAGCTTTCAAATAAATGTCTGTTCTTTTTTTTGAAACAGCTTAAATAATTAAGAAATAAAATGTTAGGTTAATATTTACTTTTAAACATTTCAAATTAGTAATTCAAAAGATCAAAAATAATATTTGTTCAAATTTCACACATTAAATACGATTTTTAACATCATTCTTTATACATCGAATTTCTCTATATAACGAATTTTTTACTGGAACGGTGGATTTCGTTATATAGAGACTCGACTGTATATATTTGTTTTCTATTTTTCAATGTTTTTGCAATGCAAAAATAAAATAACTTAAAAATGAGAAACTGTGAAAAATGTTTGTTAGTATGAATTCATAATTCATGAAAAAAAAAAATCATTCGTCAGCATAGATTATGAAGAACTTTCAAACACATTCAAAATAATGTAATAAAACTGCATAATTTGAAAAATTAAAATATTGTATCTCATTTTAGAACAGAATTTTAGTTGTTCCCATCTACAATAGGAGAATTAATGGATTTTTTCAGCAGCCCTGTATATGATACAGAGATTTATATCTATTTGCAACATGCATTATTCAATTTAGTTTATTTAAGAGATACTTATACTTCGGATTAAAATTCCCCTCTAGCCATTTCCTCTAATAAGGAAAATGGTTTGCGAATACATTTGTGCAGCTCTGTATATGAAGTATAGAATTTATATTTAAAGGATAACGTGTAAATACTAATTAAATTAAAAAGCGCATACCGAATTTTAAAACGTACCCAGAAGTAATTATGGCTCCTCAGCCTTGTTCCTCTGAGCTGCTACCACTGTTATTGGCCGTTCTATTAAGCACAGTGTCAGCGAGCTCACTATTCGCTAGAACATTGCTTACGATTAAGAAATTTTTATTTCTTTTTTTTTTTTATTACGTAAGCAATTCCCATTTTTATTTATCTCGGAAGTGTGAAAAAAGGGAGAAGGGATTTTTGAAGTTGCTGAATTTCTCAATATCGGATTTTCGATTTCGCATGTTTTTTTTTTTTTTTTTTTTTTTTTTTTTTTTTTTTTTTATGTTGAACGTATTCAAAATACAAATACTTATAATTTGATGAAATCTTTTGTAAATAATAAACTGCTGATGGATGTAATTATTTGTATAGGAATAAAAAAATTGTACTTTTAATTTTAAACAGAATTTGATATTTGATATTATATGCAAATATAAATGGTAACCAGACTACATAAATAACATGACTTAATGCAACTCAAACATAATTTTAATCGCGTTCCTACATGAACTTTTGATCTGCAACTAGCTTTTAAACAGAAATTGTGGATTATGCAAATTATGTTTGCTTTTAAATTTCCTGGCTTGTATTTATAGAAAGATTTTAGCTGATTTGTTTTTGTTAAACAGATAAACTCTCTATGTGATTGGACGCTTTACTCAGATTTATAATAAAGTTTGTGAATATTTTTTTTGAAACAGTATTCTTCATTTCTTTAAATTTTCAAATTAGTTAAAATTTTATGCTTTCACTACTTATCTCTGTAAACATATTTCTATTTCTATTACAGCCAGTAGAAATATTTTAACTTTGGAAATAACTCACTATTTAAACGTTTACAAAATTATAGAGATTTTATTTTTCAAAATAAAATTAAGTTAGATACAGAATTATTTAATAATCAGTAAGGCAACACAATCACCTTTAAAATTCAGTTGCATATTTATTTGACAAAAATTAAATTTATTAATATTCTTTTTAATTTAGGAAATAACTATTTAAACGTTTACAAATTATAGAAATGCTATTTTTCAAAATAAAATTAAGTTAGATACAGAATTATTTAATTATCAGTAATGTAACACAATCGCCTTTAAAATTCAGTTGCATATTTATTTGACAAAAATTAAATTTATTAATATGTAAAAATTATTGCTTCTTTTCCTTAGTAAAAAATATTATTTCTTTAAATTTTTATTGTGGTTTTTGAAGTTAAACCTGATAATTTTTCAAAATAATAATAATAATAGTAATAATAATAAGGCAGTGTTTCATAAGTCTTTAATTCTCATTTTCCCTTTGTACCAAACAGCGTTATCAGCACATAATCTTACTTTTTAGCTTCTATGCATTATAAATCACAAAAAAAAGACCTCTCTATTCTAAGAAAAAATGACTAATGCTGTCACTGCCGCTGTCAGTACATTTTTTAATATCTGTTTTATTTTCTGCATTATTATATGGAAAACTGTTGCGTTTGAAAAATATACAAATTCATGGTATTGCAGAGATTTGTTTAATAAACACGCTGTTGCAGACAGCTTTTAAATCGAATAACTATTTTAAGAGATATCTAAAACCGTCTGAGCGTTTTGCAAATGGTTAAATTGTAATGTTGTTTTCTCATCATTTTGTATTAAATGTTAAGAAAATATGATTATTTCAACAATATGAAGAAACAACCTAAGGGTGTATTCGAAAAAACGCTTTTCTACCTTTAACAACTCGAAATTTTTCGATATAATTTCAGACACATTTTTAAAAGTAGAAACATGAAACTTGCCGAGGGGATTCTTGAAGGGACGTATGAGGTGCCGTGTGATGTCTTTTTACGCCCAATTCATTAGAATTTGGGTTATAAACAAATACCTTATCAGTATGACCCTTTTTCTCGTTCCCAGATCTCCCGCTTGGGAGAAATCGGTTCGAAACGCCGTTTTTGATAGCTTTTATTGCAATATTTTCTGCATTTATCAAAGAATCGTCAATTACGGCACCTTGTGTATTTTCCAAATAAGAGATTTTGAAAGTTTGGTGTATTTGAGAGCAAAAATGAATTCAAAAATAAATCGGAAATTAAGCAGTTTGAATCGAAATACACCCTTAATTACAAATATCAATGTAATCTTTGAGAATATCGATCACCCTAAAATGTATTGAAAATTCAATAAATCTACAGAATTAAATTATTTCAAATATTGCTTATATTGCTGTGAAATTTAAAGCTTGGTGAACGGAATATTACGTTACAAACGCTTAGAGAATTGAAGTTAAATTTGGTCAAAATCATTACATTAAGTATTTTTATAATATCAAAAACTATGCATAGGAAATTGAATAATTTTTAGTACATTTCATTCAATTGAAAGTCCTTATGAACAGACAACGTAAAGAATAGCATGCCGTTTTATTTACACGCAATTATAATAAACAGAAAATATCCTTTTCAAATTATATTGCATAATTAACGCATGTATTAAGCTATTTTGGCAAAATTGCTTTTGTTCTTAAATTTGGCAAATGGAAACAAACATGATGTTTCTCAATATGTAGACGTATTTTGATTTTTATCAACATTTTACTCAAAATATGCTAAATACTCAAGACCCTACACTGGCTACGGGAATAATCGAACACGTTAAGGTTAATTCTATGGGAGTGTTGTCTAATTTTTATTTCGAAATTTAATATTTTGAAATGATTTTTGTATTGCTCAGAATACTTGATTTCGATATTTTTTTAATATGCATTAGTACTTTTTCAATTTCTGTTATGGTTTTTAATATGACGGTATTTTAATTTTCAGGTCTGATTCCAACCGGTTCCAAAAATGGAGCTACTTACAAATAAAAAACTGCAACCGAAAATTTTAAAAAAATGCAATAAAAATTATCGACTTCATCCTCTCTTTGCAAAAATCATTTTAAATCATTAAAATATTAAAATGCAAACGAAAGATCTGTAAACGATTCCTTCGTAAATAGGATTAACATTAGCTTGGATAGGATTAACATGAACGTATAATCTCATAAATATTTCATAACTCATGATTATAAAGTTGAATTTTAAATTGTATTCTGATTTTTTAACAGCTCTCAATTTATTATAAAGTTAGGATAAAGCATGACAATTATTACAATTTCCCCCCTATTATTTTGTATTTTAATTACTTACCTGATTACATCAAATTATCTAGGATTCCTATAAATAAAAATAGTTTATTATTATCTCGAAAATACTCGGGTGGGGCACTACGATTTGATCACGTTTTTCTAAAACTTAAAAAGAAAGCAATATTCTTATTTAATATACTAAATATATAATTAAATTATGTATAAAGTTTGATTGGTAATTTTCAAGTTTTCTGATATAAAATGCAAATAATGAAATTCAAGGAGATAATTGGATAAAATGTGATTAAAATAAATAAATAAATAATGACAAGGGGTGCGGTTCAGTGTTTACTTAGTTTTTATTTATGCTTTTATTATAGTGAATTTCAATAATTTCGTTAAATGCAGCATAATGCATTCATTAATAAAAATCATTAAACATAATACATTAGTATTTCGCAATATTAATAACCTTTTAATCTTTAGAAAATAATTGCACCTCTCCTTATACATATAAACATCTTCGCACTCTCATACAAACCTGCTTTGTAAAAGGAGTAAAAAGTATATCTTTATGATTATAATGATTCTCGATACATGATTTGTGTTTCGTTGCTATTTTCTTAGCATACAGTAAAATGTGTTATTCCGTGTAGTCCTTATGGCAATGTTACTGAAATATTTTTTATTGGCCTCATACAGTTAATATCAAGGAATCAATATCGTTATTAATTTTATTATCGCCAGAAAGACCTAATAAAACCGTTAAATAAACACCATAATTTTCCGTTAGTAAAAAACAATTAGCTTTAAATGTTTCTAATATTACATATGATTACATAAGATTAAAACAAAATTATAAGAATAAAAATATAGATTTTTCCATAAATTTAAAATAAAAAATGTGCTTACATTTAAAGATTACTAAAACATAGTTTTTAAAGATTTATCAGCAGTAATTAATTTTGAAGAATTTAAAATTACTCAAAAGAAAGAAAAAATACAAGAATTACATAAAAAAATCTAACGCACTAACCTACTTAAGTATGCTTAAAATATTATTTATTTTTCATATAAATATAATTTTTCGCGGAAATATATTTTTATATTTACAATGTATAATTTATAATCAATAAATATATCAATAAATACAACAATAAAAATCAACAATAAAAATCAGTAACAATGACACAGTGATACACAAAACTACTAGACAACCACTAAAATCGTGTTTTCAGGTGTTTTTACACCAAAGGATTGGCAGACCGATTGCGTTTTAATACGCGAATAAAGTTTTATAGAATTCTAGATTATCAGCCGTTAACTTGATGAAGTGACTGTTGGTGCTGCCACCTACAAGCGTCATATCCAATGAACAAACAAATGAAAAGTAAAAATAACATTTCATTCGAAACATTGCCAAAATCTAAAGAGAGAAGCATGAAACTAATAATATGCGCAGACGATACTTACATAAAAGTCATATTCAAAATGAAAAAGAAATTGCCTATGGAAAATTTCACACTTTAAAAATTAATAAATATAAGTTTGCTATGTCAGTGGTTTGTGTTTAAATGCCACAGTTTTGTTTATACCCTAATTATTTTATGATTATTAAAAATTAAAATGCGCCATTTTTTTTATAGACGCACTGTATTTTCTAAAAGCCCTTTAGTTTATTAATAGTATCATTTTAATAAAGTTTTTAATTATACGTTGTGAAATTTGGAATACCTAAAACAATAGTTTAGATAATGTTTTACATACTTTCCGAGTAGTCATATCTAAAAATAGCAATATCTCAAACTTTATAAGTAAAACTTCTCAAAAGCGACCAAGTTCAATTCCACTAAAAATTGGTCTCTCGGAAGATTTGGTTAAGTGGATTACAGGTAATGTTTAAATCTAGATTTTGGTTGTTGAAAAAGAGGTATCAATTAATGTTACTAAAACTTGTTTTTCACATTAGGAAAAAAAAAATAAAAAAATATGTATCAAACCAAAAATTAATTGCATCAGTTAATTATTACACAGTTTGAAACATGAATATGGCGACGCTTGATTTGATGTCATTATTATGTCCTATATCTTTCATTTCCAAATACTTTCAAAATACAGTTAATAAATGCTTTTTTTTCTTTTGTCGGGTATAAAAAAATGAGAATTCCATTACTGTATCTATTTATTTGAGAGTTTCCTGGCGGAATATGGCAGGGCCTTTTTTTGACTAATTCTAAATTCGTCATCAGTGTTAAAATCATTGCCTAAAAAAGAATTTAAATACATTACTGGCCATTAAAATTGCTACACCATGAAGGCGACACGCTACAAACATAAAATTTGAACGATAAGAAGAAGATGCTGTGGTATGCAAATGATTAGCTTTTCAGCGCATTCTGACATAACAGGTGCCAGTAGCGACATCTACAGTGTGTTTAAATGAGGAAATTGATTAGCCGATTTCCGACGCAGAAGTTGCATTTGAGCATTGTTCTCTGGTGAAAAATTGTTGTTATGCCTCGTCTAAAAAGGAGAAATGCGTACTAGCATGTTTCCGACCTTATGAAGGCGGCATTCTAGCCTACCGGGATTGCGGTTTATCGCATCGCAGTATTGCTGCTCGCGTTGCTCGAGATCCGATGACTGTTCGCAGAATATGGAATCGATGGATTCAAGATGGTGATACGAAACGCCATACGGGATCTCAACGGCTCCCTACTACTAGCAGCCGAGAAGACAGGCATGTTATCCGTAAGGACGTAATGGATAGTGCAATCACGTCATGAACCCCGAGTCCAGAAATGGGGTCATTTGCAAGACCAAAAGTGCCTGCACGAACAGTTCGACAATATTTGAAGCAGCATGGAGTCTTAGCTCGGAGACTATGGCTGCGAATTCCCGTGACGCGATGTCATAGACAGGAGCGCCTTCAATGGTGTGATCAACAACGAACATAGGTGCATGAATGGCGAGGCGTCATTTTTTCAGATGAATCCAGGTTCTGTTTACAAAATCATGATGTTCGCATCCGTGTTTGGCGGCATCGTGGTACATTGGCACATTGGCAGCGTGCATTTGTCAATGTCATACTGCCCGATCACTTCGCGTGATAGTGTAGGGTGCCATTGGATACACGTCTCGTTCATCTCTTGTTCGTACTGACGGCACTTTGAACTGTACACGTTACATTTATGATATTTTACGAACCGTGGCTCTAACCTTTATTCGAGACCTGCGAAACCCTACGTTTTAGCAGGATAATGCCCGACACGCTTGTTTTCGGAATCGTAAGGATCCTTCTTGATACGGAAAATATTCGGCTGTTGCCCTCGCCAGAACGCTCCCCAGATTTTTCACCAATTTTTCACCTGATCAATGGTTGCCGAGCAACTAACTCATAACCATACGCCAGTCATTACGGTTAATGAATTGTGGCATCGTGTTGAAGGTACATGGTCATCTGCACCTGTACATGTCATCTAATCTCTGTTTGATTCAATGCTCAGGCGTGTAAGTGCTGTTATTACTGCCCGAGGTGGTTGCGCTGGATACTGATTTATCAGTATCTATGCACCCAAATTTCTTGAAAATTTAATCACTTGTTAATTATATCATAATGTATTTGTCCAATAAATATCATTTTGTTATCTGTATTTCTTCCTGGTGTAGCAATTTTAATGGGCAGTAGTGTACTTAAAAATGACTAAACTTAATAATAATTCTTTTAATACGTCAATTAACTGCAATATTGTTTAGAATGATTTACAGATACATCAATTTATTTTGTTCCAAAAGCAATATAGGTTACATAAAACAAAAATATTTTTAAAAGGATGATTTCTTTTGCCTTTTCATCCTTCCATCTTTCTTGGCACTGGGATGGGGATGGAGATTTTTCAATACGGAAATATTTTTATATTTATATTGTAAGAAGATCCTATTTATATATTTCATAATTTTACAAAGTACTAAGAAAACAATTTAAAATAACTCATTTGAGTTAAGGTTATAAAAATTGCACAAAGTCCCTGTAAATTCAAATTTAACCAATCCTTCTAAATCTTTCAATGCTTGTAAAATCCTTCAAAAACTTATTAAATAAATCTTTTAATTTAATTTAAATAATTTACGTAAAATGCTTTAGAATGTAAAATTTTTATGAATTCATAATGCGGTAGATAAAGGGTTAAAAACTATTTAAACAAACACTTGAATATTATTAAGAGAAGCAAAAAGAAAAAAAACTTTCTTGCCTCCGATAGATTTATAGGTCATTAGAAGCAGAACGAATTATAAGTACTGTGCTCTTGTCTGAATAAAACCGTTAAGAAATGAAGCATAAAGAGTATAAATTGTCGTCATAAAAACTTTCTTTATCTCAAGAAATTACATAAAATTTAATAGCTATAAAGTCAGGTTACCAGTGTTCTGTTTTTCTTCCTGTGAAATATTAGACTCTGTTTCAAGAAAAGTTAATCCTGGTTCTCTAGAAATTTCAGATGCGGAAAACCTTTTATAAGTATTTGTAAAATGGTTGTTCCTCTCGGTCGAGAGAAAACACATCTTCATTTTTGTGGTGTACATATTTTTGTAATTCTTGACAAAAAATGTATTAAAAACTAGCAAAAATATGATAACTTAAAAACTACCGTATTTACTCGTGTATAGCGCGCACGCGTGTATAACGCGCACCCCTGCTTTACAAGTAAAAATGGCGATTTCTTAAACTCTCGTATATAACGCGTACCGCAAATTTGATACGCTAATGAAGAATGACCAAATGAATTTCAGAAAAAATAAAGTCGAAACAAACATTACACCAGACCAGAAAACAAGACGAAAATGCATTTTTAGACTTCGAGTTGTAAGCGAAGTACGGGAAATAGGAATGAGTGACGGTAACGAGAATTGCTAATTAGCGTTTAGATATTGTCACTAGCTCTGTTGTATAAAAAACTGCAAGGAGTGAAATAAATATGCAGTAATACTTCAATTAAGTAACATTTTTAGAGTTTTAAAATATTCTTTGAATAATTTCTTGTATCATATGTATATCGTTCGACTGCATCCAACAGAAAAAAAGTATTCCGTGTATAAGACGCGCCTGGGAATTTTTCCACTAATTTTTTGAAAAAAGTGCGCCTTATACACTAGTAAATACGGTAATTCAGATACAGCTTTTAAAGAAAACTTCATTTAAAAGTAGCTCTTCATTTTTAGCAGCTCAATTTATTTTTAAATGCTTTAAGTGAGTAATTAAAAATAATACAAATACCTTATAGTTTTACATGTTTCATTGCTCTTACGGCAACTTTTTCAAAAACAAATAAATGATAAAAAGAAATTTTTCGCTAAAATATCTTCAAAATCAAAAATAAACAGAAAAACTGCTTATTTTTAATTTTGAAAATATTTCGAAAAATTTCTTTTTATCATTTATTTGTTTTTCAAAAAGTTGCCGTAAGAGCAACGAGACAAATGCACTATAAAGTATTTGTGTTATTTTTAATTGCTCACTTAAAGCATTTAAAAATAAATTGATATTTTAAAGTGATGTTTTATATTATATATTTTAGCAGCTCTCTTTGGAGGACAGGAGCTATTTTTGGACCACCGCTTTAAGTAGTTAGAAATGCATTTTGATATGCACTTTTAACTTTCACTATATTTATGAATATTATATGGTGTGTATAAATGTTATAGTTGATATACAAGCGTGCACAAAAGAGTAATCGTAACTGAGTATCAGCATAAATTAGTGAAAGACGATTTTTAAATGAGCTGCGCATTTTCACTTTGAACTGCATTCAGTTTGCTAAGAAATGTTTATAGAATATACATAAAATGATATACAGGGCCACTCAAAGAATTGGCCGTCTACGGATGATAATTTCTGGAAATATGATTTCAGCATTTTAGAAGTGCTTTAGTTTTAATGGAATTTCAGCCATATATTGGCGTGTAATATACCTACTACTCAAACTACAGGGCTGAATAAAAATATTCGAGTATACTGTATTTACTCGTGTATAAGGCGCACTTATTTTTCAAAAATTAGGGCAAAAATTTTTACGTTCTAACACTCGGAGAGACAGACGGGCAAACGGACAGATGGACTGAACAAAGACTATAGGTGACACGTATTTATATAATTTACGACCGCGTCTAAAATCAAAAACAGATTTATTTATCACATATAAATTTTTTTCAGATTGTATGAATATCATTATGATAATACGTCTTACAGACTATTTGTCTTATAGATATTACTTAATTGTAATTTTCATTTCTGAACAATAAATTATTTCTTTAATTTTAAAATCCCCAAAAGCATGGTTAAATGTGGATTTAATCCAATATCAAAATTAGATCGATCTTAGATAATTTAGGATACCAGGTTTTGTTATTTATATTATAAAAACTCACGCATTTTCTTCGATTTCCTAAATATTTAAATATTTAATTTAAATACTATGATTAGTATAATAAAAATATATATTAAAAATACCTAAAAGTAATATTTTACAGAAAATCTCATGTTACATAATATTTCATTCTACACATATTTATAAGAATGCATGATGTGGACATTTAAACAGCTGACTAAATCACTTAACGGACGATTTAATTTGTGCATTCGTTAAGCAATTTGAATAAGCTTAGGAAATGAATTTTTAAGTCAATAAATATTCCTTTATTCTAAAATTTTCTTTGAAACTGTTTAATGGGTATTTTTAGCTAAGAATACAGACTCGATCTGGCAATTCATAAGACTGCTGAATTTGCTGTTTATCTGTATTATCTGTTCACATTATGTGTATAAATCATTTCGGATTGACTATATTTATTTATAGTTTTTTTTGTTATTGTTGTTTGTTTTGTTATTATCTGTTCGAATGTTATTCCATAAGGCATGGAGTAGGTAGTGTCCTCAATAATAGAAAAAGTTAAAAGCTTTACCTAATTGTTGACACACATTTATTTGATGAAAAATAAAGTAGAATCAAGGCTAACTAATCATAATATCAAGGCTTGTCATTCGCCAAGTTTCCTTTGACCGCAGTACAGGGGGCGCTGAACTACATGATTTTCACGTTGGTAGCGCCATCTAATGTTAGAAACAGAAATGTTTTCCATTATTTCCTATGGGATTATTAGCAGTAGTACGCACCAGATGGCGCTACATACGAGACAAAATCAGTTAATATGTTGGCATCTATAGAGACAATTTCAACAATAGATTTTCTCCTGAATGCGAGGCCTGATTATGATAAGGGGGCCTTGAGTAGAATAATGATGCACATAATATTCAAAATGCTTCACAACAAAAAGGAACAGATGGACAGTCTTCACACTATTTACACAAACATTAAAAATAAAGAAAATAACTTTGAAACATATATTAGCTTCAGTTTGAAGCAGTTCTTGATGAACAGTTATTATTTTTGAAGTGAAAACTTCTTTAGCGGCGCTGAGCACTTTTTGTATGGGTAAAAACTTCCAAACTCGCGTCAGGGTCACGTGATGCTGATCGAAAAAGCGTAAGATCGAGGGGAAGGGAGAGGAACTAGTATCTCCCACTCTTTCTACCGTGCCTGAGTGTGCTGCTCCGTTTAGGCGGCACAGGGCGCTTGCGCGAATGTCCGTGTGTGTTTTTTTAAGTTATAATTGTATTTAAGTTTAACAACTTATACTGTTAATAGATGGAATAAAACGTTATGAAAGAAAAAGTATGACATTGTGCATTGATTATGCTGCAGTTTCCAACTACTTTTTTTCATTTTTTTTTTATTGTATTTAAATAATAACAACATAAATTGATACCAAATGGAATAAAAAGTTAAGAAAGAAAAAAACATGACATTGCACGTCAATTATGCTGCACTTTCCAACCATTTTTTTCAATTCCTTAAATTTTCAATTGTATTTAAAGTTTAACAACTTACATTGTTATCAAATTGAATAAAAAGTTAAGAAAGAAAAGACATGACATTGCTTATCGATTATACTACACTTTTCAACCAATTTTTAAAATTATAATTGTATTTAAAGTTTAACAACATATACTGTTACCAGAAGGAATAAAATGTTAAGAAAGAAAAAATATGACATTGTGCATCAATTATGCTGCACTTTCCAACCACTTTTTTCAGTTTTTTTAATTTTTGATTGTATTTAAATAGTAACAACATAAATTGATACCAAATGGTATAAAAAGTTAAGAAAGAAAAACATGACATTGCACATCGATTATGCTGCACTTTTAAACCTTTTTTTTTAATATATATTTTCAATTGTTTTTAAAGTTTAACAACTTATATTGTTATCAAATGGAATAAAATGATAAGAAAGAAAAGACATGATATTGTACATTGATTATGCAGTACTTTCCAACCAATTTTAAAAATTGTAATTGTATTTAAACCTTAACAACTTATACTGTTACCAGAGGGAATAAAATGTTAAGAAAGAAAAAGTATGACATCGCGCATTGATTACATTGCACTTTCCAACCATTTTTCTCTCTTTTTTTTAAATTTTTGATTGTATTTAAATAGTAACAACATAAATTGATACCAAATGGAATAAAAAGTTAAGAAAGAAAAACATGACATTGCACATCAACTATGCTACATTTCAAAACCATTTTTAAAAATTTTAATTGTATTTAAAGTTTAACAAAATATACTGTTATCAGATGGAATAAAAAGTTAAGAAAGAAATCATGATATTGTGCATCGATTATGCTGCACTTTCCAACCATTTTTAAAAAAATTTTATTTAAAGTTTAGCAACTTATATTGTTTGATTACTATTCAATTTGTTGCAAGTTTCAGAAGATACGGTCGTCCAGCAGCAGGAGTAGCTATTTATAAAAGGTTGTTTGATGTAATGGGCATATATTTCCACAATTCATATGAATGTGCATGTGAGGTACACCAGTATGTTTAGTAGTAATGTTTTTGATATCAGTGATATATGTGTTTGTTGTTGCCACTCTGAAAATGAAAAACTAATTGTATTGGATGCCATTTATATTTCACCGGATAAGTCTTTAAGTGCAAATGAGAATTTTTGTATGAAAATTTATTTATTTGTTCTAAAGAGGCTTCTGCATTACTTCAAGATAGAATTGGAAAGATATTTAATGATTTGCCGATGATTTTGAGTAGGAATTTCAACATCAACTTTGTGGATGATGAAAATCTACAATTAATTGAATTTTTAAATAGAAAATTTGATTTAACAATGACCAACCATCGCAATCTTAGCACAGAGAGATAAAAAATTACAATTGATGCAGTCATTACAAGATATTTAAATAGAATTGAATCAAAATTGTTTGCTATATATTTTAGTTACCATAAACCTATAATATCAAATCTAGAATATAATGATAATAATGATGATGATGATGATGGAAGAATTGTTGAAATGGGGATGAAAATTCATAAGTTTTATGGGTATTTATTTCAAAGAATACCAACTGACGATATTTCATATTTCATGCATTTGTAAATTTATGTTTTAAGCAATAGATTGCAATTTTTGTATGTAAAATAATATGCATTATTTTTCATGTACAATAGCGCATTAAATGAAAATTGTAATATAATTTTTGTAGCAGTAGTTTATAATAATGAATAAAAAACACTTCATTTAAAAGTATTTTCTGCACAATAAAATATGTCCAGACGACTAAAAAAATACACACATAATTGTTCAAGTTTTCACTTCTGTCGGCACTCCCGGAGTGCCTTTTTTTGGAATAATAAATAATACATAATAATAGATCTTTAATCCATGTCAAAAATTTTGCAGCCTTCTGCTACCTGAGTCATTCCTTAACTAACTGTTCTAAAAGTGTGTTTCAGAAAAAAAAAACAATAGAATTGTCTGGTAATGCCATCTGGCGGCAGATTCTGGTACAAAAAACAATTGTCAAACATTATCAATTTTTTATGTCGATATGTTTTTATGTTCCCCAACTACAGTGTTAGAAAAAAAAAATCATGACACTCATAAAAAATGATGACATATGGTCTTTACTGATTCATTCATTATTACACTGAGAAAAAAATATACCTCCTTCACCTAGAATGAATAGTCAGTCACTTTCTGAATACTCAAACTAGAACTTCAGATGACCGAACTATACGAATAGATTAAAACACTATGTTGAATAAACGCAATGACCTGACAATTCTAGTCAAGTGTTTTCTAGGTGACGAAACGATTTAATATCGTTTCAATAACGAGAAATTATCGCTTGATTTTGGGAACGGTTTCATATACTAGAATTCTAGTTACTAAATTAAACCTCTTGTGTTCGAATCTATTTGCAGAGATTTTTAAATAGATTTGACAACGAGAATATAAGAAAACGCTCTTAAATTCTAATAGGGAACTGCAGAACTCTCTGGCATACGGAAATAGAATTAAACGTCAAGTCTTTCACTTTTTAAACGTCAAGTCTTTCGCGGTCTTTTCGAACCGATTTTTGTTTTACTGTTCTGCCTGTGGTAAATCGGCCTTGCATTTTTTAGGACATAAATAATTTGCCGTAATGCTTGTAAATCTAAGGCTTTACGACTTACAGGAACATGTTGTTGAAGTCAAATCACGATGTTGTTCAATATTTGTACGCTTTTTACGTTGTTCGTGTAGACTTTAAAAACTTTCTTTTGTAGAGAAAAAAATTAGAAAAACCCTTTTCAAGCCGATAAAAGAACTAAAATAATAAAGGAATAACTCTAGATCATGTTAGCTGCAAGGGCCACCAATCTTTTTTTTAAAAAATGCCTCATACAAACTCTAACCTTACTCTTCTATTTAAAACTGGAAAAAATAAAATGAAACAATCAAACATTCTGATTGTGGCTTAAGGCCCCTGTCCTCACTCGAGGAAACGTTCGCGAGCTAATGCTATGTCTATGGGGAAGCATTTTTCTAATAACTCTTTCGCATTTTGACATTTTTGAATAATTTTTTTTTCATTGGATAGCTGAGATGCATGCCGACAGCGCACCTTTTTTACTTTTTCGATTTTGGTTGCAGATATTTTTTTAAAAAGCACTTTCGGTTTCGAAACCGGTTTTGAAAGTGAAACTAACTTTGTAAAAAATATCTGCAACTAAAATCGAAAAAGTAAAAAAGGTGCGCTGTCGGCATGCACCTCAGCTATCCAATGCAAAAAAAAATTATTCAAAAATTTCAAACTGCGAAAGAGTTATTAGAAAAATGCTTCCCCATAGACATAGCATTAGCTCGCTATCGTTTCCTCGAAACAGGACAGGGGCCTTAAGTGTCAAATTTTTTATGCAAGCATTGTATATGCATGGCTAGCAAGAAATAAGTTGCCCGCTTCAGAGGGCTCAAGAATGCGTTCTATTGGTCTAAAGGAGATTAAATATAAACTACAAATAATTTCTATAATGTTCTTGAAATTTATGTAATATATATATAGATAATAATAAAAATTTCTCGCCAATTTCCTATTTTCACAGCGTCATAAAAATTATACAGAATGCTTTATTATTAATTATAAAAATAACAAGGGAATTTTGCGATACTTTTGGCAATCTAGCGTTAAAAATAACAACACAACATTCAAATTTTATTTGTAACTTAAGGACCATCCACAAATTATGTCACGCTTGTAAATGAGTTCTTTAAATTTTAACAATGGAGTGGGAGAAAAAAAAAGTATGACGTCATACATTTTGGTTAAATAAAAGCATTAGAAATCAGTAGATTGAATTTTGAAATTAAAATATTTTTTGTTCATAAAGTAAAATCTACTGTTTTCACTTGCTCTTTCATATTAATATTTTATTATATATTACTTATGTTTTTGTTCTAAACAAAATAAGTTCACAAATCAATTTTATTGTTACCAGGGCTGCGGAGTCGGAGTCGGAGTCGGGCCCATTTTTAAGCAAAAGAGTCGCTGAAAAACACGCCGACTCCGACTCCGGATGTTTGTTTGTTGTTATTGTTAGACATTTTGAAGTGAAAATAAAACAATTATAACTGATTTTAAATCTATAAAAAAAATTTTGTTCCAAATTCTTATGAAAATCTACTTTTACTTGTATATAGTATTTACTTGTATTATAGTATTTATTTTCCTAAAAAGAACAAATTCTATCATTAAAATATCAATCTTTTATTTAGAACTATTAATCTATTTTATTGTTTCATTTCTCCTTTTTAAAATATTAATAATAATAATAATAATAATAATATTTTATTAAATATCGTCTGCTTTCCCATTATCCTTTTCGATCTGTTCGCTTTATAAATAATATTAAAAAGGGAAACTGGTCAATAAAAATGCAAATGCGTAAAATGCGTAAAATGCGTAAAATGCAAATGCGTAAAATGTTTCGTATAGTGTGATACTCGAAAATTAACTGTCACACTCACACTACTGTGCGGGACTGCTAAAAATACCGAGTGCTCGATAATTTTCGGCAATCTGTCTCCATAAAATACCTACATTTGTTAATTATTTAATCTTTTTTATTCTTTTTATTATCTGAATACATTTAAAAATTATAACTATTCATAAAAGTTTTATTTTTGATGTTGTTATGTGCTAAGAATAAATTTCAATTTCAGTTAATTCATATGTCAAATAAATTTAAATGTGTATCAAGTACACAGTATTTTTTAAAACATAAATTTGAATACTTTTCTTTTTACTTTCTTCAATCTTCAATAGAATAAAAATTGTAATCGAAATTTTTTCGACTTCCGGACGGATTTACACGTTTTAGGGGTCAGATATTCCAAAAAACATATTCCAAAATGTCAGTCTGCCCTTGTGTCTGTGTGTGTATCCGTATGTCGCCATTCTACCATGAAAAAGTGTATGAAGTTATGCATAGAATTGAACCAAATTTTTGTAATTGTTTTTGGCTGTGGCAAGCACGTCCTCCTTCGGTTTTGAAATATTCTGCCGGAAGGGGGCGCTGCAATCGCAATTTTTGTGCCGTTTTCAATATTGTACCGACCAAAAGTATATGAATTTATGCCTCGAATTGAACCAAATTTGTTGTGTAAGTGTATGGCTATGACTAGTTGGTCCTTAATGAATTTGAAAAAAATCAGCCGGAAGGGGGCGTTACAATAGCGAATTTTATGCCATTTTCATTATTGCACCACCTTAAAGTGTATGAAGTTAGTTCTAGAACTGAACTAAATTTTTTGTATATGATTGTTTTTTGGTAAGGCAAGTTCGCCCTCCTTGAATTAAAAAAAAAAAATCTGCCTATTATTATATTGCCCATCGGCTCGTGCAGAGAGGGAAATTTGTTTTTTCTCCGATTAATTGACTGAAGTAGAAATTTAAGATAAAAATCAAAGTTGGTATGGTATTGAATTAAAATTATTAAAGCATTAAAATGAGTAACTATTTTTAAAAAATATTAAAATGTACGTATGAGATAGAAGAATGTTTGGAAGAATGGCACATCCAACTAGTTTTATAAATAATTTGAAAAAAATCTATAAAATTAACTGAAATATATACGTTAGTATTGTTTTGTTCATATACCTTATGTATTTATCGAATGTTAAGGGATGTAACAAATTTATTCTTAATAGGATCTGAAACAAAAAACCTTTGAATTTCCTAAAAAAATATCGCATTTAAAAAAAGTTATTTAATACTAACAAGTTGGAAATTGCACGTGAAGCGTAGCAAATGTGGTGCGTTCGTACTATAAGTTTTAAAATATTCAGATCTTGCTGATATAGTAGAGCGTACTTTGGATACAGTATAGTGGTCGAAATCTTTGTGTTCCTGTAAATATGCAGGGAGTAATTTTTATTATACTTCATTAACGTATATCTTATTCTTAAAATGTGAATTAGGTTAATATAATTAAAACACGCCCCAAACAATGTTTCCCCGTATAACATTATTTAGTGGAATACATTTTTGTGGCCCTGTAATTTAATAATAAATATTCCCTGCATCCCAGATTGTACAGAATGTAGATTTTAGTACATACATCATAGATTCAGGTCAATTATATTATGTTCAAATGAGTGTTAACACCATTAAAATGCATTTGGAACATTTTTTCCCGTTGATCGTAATGTAACGGAATACTTTGATTGTCCCTGTAATTGATCTATGCATACGATTTTCATAACATTTGAAATGACTCGACAAAATTAGGCAATAAATATACGTTTTAAATTTCAAACGATTAAAATGCATTTGAAACTTTTTCTCCATTGACATAATGTAACGGAATCTTTTTGATTGTCCCTGTAATTGATCTATATCCATTTTCATAAAGTTTGAAATGACTCGACAACATTTTGTAATAATTATATATTTTAAATTTCAAACGATTCGGTTGGATAGTTTTTGTATTGTTACATGCGGACGGACAGACAGACGGACAGACAGACGAACAGACGGACAGACAGACGGACAGACAGACGGACAGACGGACGGACTGAGCTACAACAATAGGTGCTACGTATTTACATAATTACGAACGCACCTAAAAATGATGTTTAAATCATGTTTCTATCTTAATTCGAAGAGAAAACATTAAAATTTTTGTTTTAGTTTGTTTTAAAAATTTAGGTTTTAAGCAATTGTTGTCATGAGATGACTTCTTATAAAAATGTGTTTTCCTTATGATGGAGTTTTCACTATTTCTTAGATTTGCATCGTTATAACTCCAAACCATTTAAAGATAAATATTTCAAACTCAGAACATGTCTTTTTCAATGTTTTACTTTAATTTTGATTCGACAAATTTGAAATATATATATATATATATATATATATCTTTATATATAAAAATCTTCTGTGCGTGTGTATGTAACTGAACTCCTCCTAAACGACTGGACCGATTTTAATGAAATTTTGTGTGTGTATTCCAGTGGATTCGAGAATGGTTTAGATTCACATTTCATCGAAATTGATTCAGTACTTTTTTAGTAATTAGGCAAAAACTAATAGTTAGTGATTTTTCGCTAATTAAAAGTGCGATATTTATGAAAGAAAGTCTGGATTTCGTATTAATCACAGCACAAAAAAATCTACCGAACCAAAAATCTTGAAAACTGGGGTAAAAATACTTCTTATAACATCGAGTGCCGCTAAGAAGGGATTTTCGAAAATCCCCCCCCCCCCTCTAAGGAGGGTAAAGAAAAGAACGAACTTTAAAAAAAAAAATCCTTTAAAATAGGCTTTTGTAGATATTTTTCAACTGATAACATATTTTAGTGCATTTTTTCATTCTGAATCGAATGGTACTAAGCAAATTCGTTTCAATCCAGTAGTTCGTGAGATAATTCACATTTTCCTAATTTGGCGATTTCTTCGGCGCAAAAACCTGAAATTTTCAATGCTTATCTTTATATATAAAAATCTTCTGTGCGTGTGTATGTAACTGAACTCCTCCTAAACGACTGGACCGATTTTAATGAAATTTTGTGTGTGTGTTTCAGTGGATTCGAGAATGGTTTAGATTCACATTTCGTCGAAATTGATTCAGTACTTTTTTAGTAATTAGGCAAAAACTAATAGTTAGTGATTTTTCGCTAATTAAAAGTGCTATATTTATAAAAGAAAGTCTGGATTTCGTATTAATCACGGCACAAAAAAAAAAAATATACCGAACCAAAAATCTTGAAAACTGGGGTAAAAATACTTCTTATAACATCGATTGCCGCTAAGAAGGGATTTTCGAAAATCCCCACCCCCTCTAAGGAGGGTAAAGAAAAGAACGAACTTAAAAAAAATTCTTTTAAAATCGGCTTTTGTAGATATTTTTCAACTGATAACATATTTTTGTGCATTTTTTCATTCTGAATCGAATGATACTAAGCAAATTCATTTAAACCCAGTAGTTCGTGAGATAATTTACATTTTCCTAATTTGGCGATGTCTTCGGTGCAAAAACCTGAAATTTTCAATGCTTATCTATATACATAAAAGAAAGTCTGGATTTCGTATTAATCACAGCACAAAAAAAAAATATACCGAATCAAAAATCTTGAAAATTGGGGTAAAAATACTTCTTATAACATCGAGTGCCGCTCAGAAGGGATTTTCGAAAATCCCCACCCCCCTAAAGAAGGTAAAAAAAACCGAACTTTAAAAAAAATTCTTTTAAAATCGGCTTTTGTAGATATTTTTCAACTGATAACATATTTTAGTGTATTTTTTCATTCTGAATCGAATGCTACTAAGCAAATTCGTTTAAATCCAGTAGTTCGTGAAATAATTCACATTTTCCTATTTTGACGATATCTTCGGCGCAAAAACCTGAAATTTTCAATGCTTATCTTTATATATAAAAATCTTCTGTGAGTGTGTATGTAACTGAATTCCTCCTAAACGACTGAACCGATTTTAATGAAATTTTGTGTGTGTATTCCAGTGGATTCGAAAATGGTTTAGATTCACATTTCATCGAAATTAACTCTGTACTTTTTTAGTAATTAGGCAAAAACTAATAGTTAGTGATTTTTCGCTAATTAAAATTGTTGAATAAGTTCGAGGAATAGAGTGCGGACGGAATATCCGAGCTGTCTAAGGCGGCAGATTTAAGCTATGATTCTTGAAGAAAGAGGTCGCGTGTTCGAATCCCGCTCCTGACAAACGTGTATGCTTTACAATAATATTTCCTGTATTATAATTTTTATTAACAGACTTCAGAAAATTATTAACTTTTAACTAAAATGAGAAAAATGAACTTTTCTGCCAAAAATTGAACCGAATTCAAAAAAATACTGAAGAGTGAAAAATAATTTTTTTACATAATTATGATAAGAAATTAAATCAAGAGCGTAGTATTTATCGCGCGTATTACTATATTTACGTACATTTATTTGATTTTCTGGAGTCGGTGCCAGGAGGATAACGTCTGTCGGTGACAGGACAACGTCTGTCGGGTCCGCTAGTATATATATATATGCACTATATTGCCATTGATTATTGGACACTTGCGATTTTAGACATTTTACTAAATATCTAGAAAAATACATGAGGAATCATCTCGAAACTCTTAGTGTATAAATATAATAGTATACGCCATACATCGCCGTGAATATTTTTCACCGAAACTCCATAGGGGACCGTCAACAAATTAAAAAAGAATGAATATCTTTTGAATAACCCTGTAGAAACTTTAGTAAAGTAAATTATTTATACATTTTGTTCCTTTAATTTGCCTTAAATCTATAAAAAAGTATTTAAAAAATCCAATATAATAACAGTAAACAGGCTGTTTCAGCATAGCGGTTATAAAGTTTTAAAAGAGAAAGATTCGTAGACGATTTCGTAGGAAAATAATATAGCAAAGGATGGTCGGAAACACTTTCCTAGTGCAGTATGGGTGACACAAAGCACAAGAAAGGGAGGGTATAAAGCGGGTAAGAAAACATTTTTCAATAGATAAACTATTTATGAAACACTTTGAAGATTTGACTACTTGAAAAAAAGAGAAATTAACTTAAAAATATACATAAAATATTTAATTAAAGAAAGAAATATACAAAATAAACGTTCATACAATCTTTATTATTTTTTTATTCTGATTAAAGTGTTTTATGTACAATAGCATTTGTCATGTTTTCTGAAAAGAGTTTTATTTTATATTAAGAATTCTACAAATCATAAGCAAAAACTTTGTAAAATTTGGGACTGCTTTAATGACAATGTTATTTTATTTATCAGTATACCTGCTATCGTCATAAAAATAAACACAGTTTATTAAAATAACTGATTTAATCATAATCACGCTTTGCTGTTTTAGTTTTAGCAGGGTTATCCAAAAGATATTCCTTCTTTTTCAATTTGTTGATGGTCCCCTCTGGCATTTCTCAATAAAATATTCGCAGAACTATATGACCAGCATTATTTTGTTTGCACACCTGGAGACACAGGACAATTAATCATGTATTTTTTCAGATATTTAACAAAACGTCAAAATCGCGAGGTGGTCACATTATATGGCTGGACTGTGTACATGACGTGTACTATTTTGTTTAAAATCTAGATTTCAAGAAAATTCCTTATGTATTTTTCTAGATATTTAACAAAATGTCTAAAATCTCCATGTGACCGATCATCTTTAGTCATATAGTGTATATTGCCTATATGTAATGTTGCTTCTCATTTAGTAAGTCAATCAAGAAGTTTACATTATTCAATTATTCGAAGCTTAAACACCTGCTCTTCATTCCTTCACAGAATCTTGGCCTGCCATTGAGTTACAATAGGCCATTTGGGAACGTACTCCATGTAATTAAATGTCCTATTTATCACTGAAGAGTAGAATATTTGTCCCTAGAAATGTTCCTAAAATACAAATGCATAATCTAAAAGCCGGCAGCAAAAAAACCTAAGGTATCAAACAGAAGAAAAAAAACTTTTATTTTATGGATGAATAGAAATAGCGCAATCTAATGATCCATGTCTGCCGGAAGTGATGTTGTGCATAAGCCAAAAAAATAATACCACAAAAGGTATGTAAACATGGAGAATTGGGAGCAGAAAGACACAGTGAAAAACCAATTAGTTACTCACTAGGGTAACATCCCCAGTAATTGGCAGGCACCAGTGATTGGCATATCCTACAAAAATGTCCTAAACTAATATTTATATCCAGTCTTTTAAAAATGTAAAACCATATACCAGTTATATGCTGATTTACTTTAAAGATAACTTTGATTCATGGTTCTAGATGACAATAGTGACAAATTAGCCATTTTTGTTGTAAATGAAGGCATGTATTTCAAATTATTATTATCTGATTTATAGTATATTTTAAATTTTACCTGACAACAGCTTTGTTTAGTTGAAAAGGGTTACTTTAATTGTGTAAAAGTCTAGATGCCAATTACTGGTGATTACAGCAACTTTTTACAAATATATTTTTATAAAAATACTTTTTCATATATTTTTGCTTTTTCTGGGCTAAATAGATGCACAGAGATGCACTCTTTGATTTAAAAATATTTGCAAGTAAATATTTTATTTCTCGGAAATGAAAACAAAAGTAAGTTTAAAGACAAATTCTTAATGTGCCAATTACTGCGGATGTTACCCTAGTGGTAAAAAAAAATATTAATGCACCACTTCACTTCCGGCAGACATGGATAATTAAATTCTCCTATTTCCACATTTTCTTAAAATAATGTTTTTTTTTTTCTTGTGCTTAAAATCTTAGGTTTTTGTGCTGTCGTCTCTTGGATTTTTACCACACATGAGCAAATTTGAGCCCAATTTTCAATGCACTTCAAGAAAACATCATTGTTTCATCTATGTCAACGAAAAATATGTGTAACTTGTCAAAATACTTATCAAATCACAGAAAATTTATGAGAAACATAGGTTAAATCAAAAACATCTATCCTCTTTAGACCCAATATTTTATTTACATATACATATATAAGGTACCCTGGGGTAATAACGCCAGGCGGGGTAATAACGCCAAGTGCTAATATTTTGCATAATTATGAAATAATCAGGTGAATGACACCCATGTGCTCTGCGCAGAAAGGTTTTGAGTCATATAAATCGCAAAAAACAGCTTCAAGTTAATTTGTTTCATTTTTAGGTCTTATTGTTTTTACAAGCAACTAAAATTAACGCTTGATCTAAAATTTGCGAGATAAGGTTTTTGATCTGAAGACTATATTTTTTATCCAGAAATACTTTGTTTATTACATAAATTTGTAGTGTATTTCATGTACTTTCAAATTGTTGTAGAAGATTTTGGATATCTTCTCGAGATAATTTGTAGTTTAGGATTTACTGCGCAACAAGTATCCCGGGGTAATAACGCTAGGGATTGGCTTTTTCTTTCACTTTCACAAAAAATCAATATTTTCTATCGCATAGAATGCATACATGAGAATATAAATACTGATTCAAATAATACGTGCAATGTTTCTAATAATTCTATTTAAATGGTCATTTTTAAGCAAAACGTAGCTTAGAATCTGATATTCTTTTGCCTCCTCCCCCCGCCACCACCACAGCTTTCTTTTTCTTTCAGAGTCACAAAAAAATTGTACATTTTCATTAGCTTAGATTGCAATTTGTCAATTTCTAGAGCTGCAGAGTTTGTATTTTTAGAATTGGGCAATCTACATGCCATTATTCCATCTTAATTTATAGTTTTGTTTGCATGGCGTTATTACCCATATAGGTGGGTATTAACGCCAAATAGCATTGGTCAAGAAAAAACGCCATTACATTTTATAAATACATATCTGTTAAATTATTTTATTTTATATAGATAGTCAATGAGTTGCTGTATCAGATCCTACATTTGTTTGAAAAATACAATCTAAAACTAAGCCGTGAAAATTGGTAGAACCTTAACGTGGCGTTATTACCCCAGGGTACCTTATATATATTTGATTTCAGTTGAGAATTTTTATCAACAAACTGATAACTAAGAAAAATTAAAACGCGAACAAAATTAAAATTCCAATTTTGTCCATAAAATGTAATGATACATTAGGTCTCTAAAAGTAGATTTTCAAAAGCTGCCCGTTATTTAATTTATTTTACGTTTTTGCATTTCAAAAACAGTGGAAGCATAAAAGAAAAATATGTTTAATATATTTTGACTAATAATGGTTTCTACAAATATTATCTTAACGCAGCATAAAAGTATTTACGTCTTCATTTTTCTACTTCTCGTACATCTCTACTGCGGCCATTTTTGTGCAGCTCATAGCTCTTTAAAAATGTGCAGTAAGATATAAATAGCTATTAGCCTCCGATGCTATTTCTTTCAGACAAGCTAAAAATGTCGTGTCATCATCCCTGAATTTTCTACTCAACCGATTTTGATAATTATTTTTTTAAATGAAAGCTATTTATTTGTAGTTGTGCCCATTTTAGCTTTTTTTAAATTTATTTCCATTTTTATATTTTATCTTTAATTTTAAATACTTTTTTACGATATTTCTTCAAATGGTGACAACTCAGTTTAGCTTTTCTCTCGATAATAAAAATTCATTTTCCATTATCAAAAGCATGATATCATCAGTGAACACAACATGTCCTCGCATTTAAAAGAAAAAAGTTAATTATTTTTGTAAAATTTAACCACAATAAAAGGATTGCGTATAATTATGCACTAATTGAGGTAAAAAAATATATTTACTGAGAAATAATATTAATAATGTAAATAAAATAACAGAAAATAATTTATGATGAAAATAATGTCTAAAGCAAAATAAGAAAATTTTCAAATGAGGAAAATGACGTCATTCAGGAACCAGATAAATGGGATTTACAATATTATTACGGACGCCTTTTTCATATTACTAATAACAGTAACTTTATAAAACATTTGAAGAGAAAATGACGTCACTATTTAATGCATCGCATTTTTACTCATAACGGTTTTACGTTTCAATATTTCTTTTCATTATGGACACTGAGATTGAGATTTTACTTTCGGATGACTTCAGTTAATGAAAATAATGTCATAGTTTTTTTTTAAGCCTCTGATGCTATTTTTTTCATACAAGCTAAAAAGTGTCGGATCAAAAGTTGTGGCCCACATTTACTTACCTATCATACGCAGTATAGGGTAAGTCTTGCAATCGTTTTGAAAATCGAAAAAAAAAATTTGACGGATTTACACGTTTCAGATACTGGAAATTCCGAAAAACATATTTTTAGAAAAATAAATTGCCGTCCGTCGGTCTGTGTGTCTATGTTGTCAAACTGATTGAGATAGAGACTTCAAATTTTGTATGTACTTAATATGTAAGAATGGGACAAAGCTTATTTAATATCAGTAACCTTAATTATACGGAATTATTTTTTTCGGACTCTCAAAAAATTCGTTCTGATGAAATTTATATAAAAATTTTCGATTTTTTTTATTTTAACAAAAGGACGTAAAAGGCAATAAAATAACACAAATTTTGCATCAAGAACGAAGTCGGTCGGATTAATAGTTGTCGAGATATTTGTAATCCTGTTTTCCACATTCTTCGATTTTTCATGACCCAGTATTTTCTTCAAATTTCAATTCAAAGATATGTTTTAATTGGAAATGAGACGCTTAATCTGACGCAGTAAACTGCTAGTTAATATGATTACTGTTTTTGGAGTTATAAGGATGTTTCTTTTACGCAATCCGGTACTATTTGTGTAGTTTGGTATTTTACATAATTTGTCGAAATGGGGCAATTCATTAATGGAGCATTACTATGTATATTAAGAATATTTAAATATACGTTTAAATTTTGTCTTGGAATTGCAATGCATTTTATAAATAGTTTTCACATATTTTATTTTCACACATTATACAATGCATATCTATGATGGGTAAGTATTATGGTGGCCCCCAACGACTAGTTTCGTAATCTGGGCGTTAAAATGAGACATTCATACAATTTTATTGTTAAAATGCATTTCCTTTTTCTCAGAGTTTATAAAAAAGCATTTAAACTGAAGAAAAAATTCGTTTTTGATGAATCTAGTCAATGAAGAAGTAGCACGTCAAATTGTATCTCTTTATTTTTCCGCAATTCCAATGTCTCAGAGAGAAATTGCTAATCAATTGGGTATTTCTCGTCGTTCTGTTTGCTATTATATTGATAAACACAAGAAAAATGAAGTTAGTTCATTACATTCTAAACGGGGTCGCCCTTCTAAAAGACCTGCATCGACTTTTTTTTTTTTTTTTTTTTTTTTTTAATTGGAGGCGAAACTGAATTCTGCAATGGCAGAATCTACATTCAACTTGTTTTATTTAGTTTTTCTATCTTTTAGGCACCATTCATTTTTTTTAACATTATTTATACGAGATAGAACTCGTCGAATTTCGTCGAAAGAAAATATTTAAGAAGAAACTGTTTTATTGATTTGAATAATAAGCCTACAAAATTAGTTACAATAAAAAATGCAACTTATATTTTACCTTAAACAAATGATATTTAAACTAAAGTTAATAAAATACCATTTCCATAAAACTCAGTTTTAGAAATTATTAAAATTAAACTTTAATCATAATGTAAATTGTTAAATATAATAAAGATCTGTTGTTATGACAAAGTTATCAATTAATGCTACATTAATGAAGTAGGACGCTTTTTCATTTCAATATTTTTGACTTTTTATAAGAAAATGGTAACGAAAAGGTAGAATAATTTGCTTTTCCTCCCCACTATTGACAGAAATGAGGTGCTTTTGTTTTCACCATTACAAACGCGATATTAAACCCCATAAAAGAATAATATTTCAAAAGTAAATTAAGGCACAGTTTTCAAACAAAAAGCTTATAAAAACACATTTTCCCCTCATATGATAGTGTAAAATTAAAAAAAATGTGGGATGTTCAGAAGTTGAAAGATTTACAGTAGCAAAAATTGCAAAGAGGTGATTTTATTTCAAATTTTAAAGCGTTCCCATTCGCAAGTTGACGTATGCGTTACGCACACATATACGTTTGGCCTTTATAATATAGATACGTGACAAAAAAAATGTACAGAGGTATATCCCTTTGGATACATCTGATTTGAAAAGGATATTCAATTCACTAAGCAATATGAAATTTCGCACACTAATAGAACTCACTAGTCTTTACAATTACATATAAGAATAATTCTTTTATCGCTATTAATTTTTAAGATAAATATTATTTGAATTATGAAACTCTCTGGAATCTCGTAAACTCATGATAGTCCCAGAGCCGACCGCACAAAACTCTAAATCATCAAGCACAAGAAAAAATCCTTTATATTATGGAAGATTAGTCATAGGGGAGTCCAATGATCCATGTCTGTCGGAAGCGAAGTGGTGCATAAGCCAAAAATCGATACCACTAGTGGTTGACTCGTAGGTTTAGCATTGTGTTTGCCGTACAATCAAAAGTATGAAAACCTGGAAAACTGGGTGCAGAAAAACACAATGCTAAACCTACGAGTCAACCACTAGTGGTATTGATTTTTGGCTTATGCACCACTTTGCTTCCGGCAGACATGGATCATTAGATTCCTCTATGACTACTCTTCAATGAAATAAAGGATTTTTTCTTGTGCTCGATTACTTAGTGTTTTGTGCAGTCGGACTATGAGAGATGTAAGAAACAGATCCAAAAATTCATTCCCTTTCTCTGAAAACAAACATATACAAAGTTACAGTATTGAATTAAATTTTGCTTTATAATTCAATAATGGAATTGTTATTAGTTAAAAAATATATGTTTCATACTGATCCCCATGTGAGATATACATATCATAATAAAATATAATACTCTAGGCAAAATAAATATTAAAAATAACTTTCTCCTGCAAAATTAAATATTCATACATGCAACATTTATTCATAAAATAAAGGTGAAATCAATACATTTTGTAGCTTTATATACTTTACGGAGTAAAGAAATGCATGTTAGATTGTTTGTTATCTCGTTTATGTAAATAATAAGCATTAATTCCGCTATTTTTAAATTAATTCGATAATAATTTCAAACATTTTGTCGAAATGAACATTTGTGTTACGACTTTTTTTTTATTAAAAATATTTTTATGAAAAGAGTTATGAAACTTTGCAAACAATTTTTTTTTAGTAAATATAGTTGTAAAATGTCTCAGGAGTGTTTCTTTTTTAAATTTACTTATCTGCATGTTAGAAAAAAAAGCCATAACAGATAAAATTCAGGTTTTAAGAAATTAATCTTATTAAAATTGCAGTTTATTTTTTAAACAATTTTCATTATTTTTAAAAATATTCTTGATATGGTGAAGTCACTGCATTTCAGTGCTAATTAAAAAACATTTTGGAAAAAAATAACAGCATATTTAGTTAAATTTTTTTAAATTTTTTGAAAGTATCAATTTTTTATAATCCCAACTATTTTTTACAAAGTTATATTTGTGCTTTAAACCAACAAAAAAAAATCAAATTGTATATTTTAATAAATTCTTTCAAATTAACGTACACTGTAAAGAAAAAAAAATCTGTAATCCTACAGATGCTGTAATCTGTATATTTCCTAAGATTATATCTGTACACTGTACAAGAAAAAAACTAAATCTACAAAAATAATTTTTGTAAAGGTATAGAAATCTGTAACTTTACAAACGAATATACTAAAATTACAGATATTTTTTTTGCAATGTACGTAATATGGTGTTCATGTTAAATAATAACTATTTGCAGTAATAAACTATTTGCAGTATGATCATTGAATTTCCGGGAATATTTTTATGAAATATAATTTATATATTCCGAAAAAAGGGGGAGAAGCAATTATTTTGCGTGAACAAATTATTGGTGTTATTAGTTAGAGGTGTAGCTGGGAATATTTCCGTAATTTGAAAGGGTAACAATGGACTTCGAAATCAACTTATAATGTCAAAAGTATAGTATATCTCACTCCATTTAGTCATTCCATTTCCCTTCTCTCATAGTAATGAAGGTATTAAAACAATACTTTTAATATACTCAGTATATCTTGTTCATAATGTGGTGAGTGGAATTGTACTGGTGGCCAAAACATGGCACCGTACACATTGCCATCTACATTGCAAATCGTAGGCATTTAGCACAGCAGTGTTTGTTCACGAGTGACAAAATCTATGATGAACAATTTAAACACTATGAAGATTGCCATTGTACATCACTGAGAGAATACTAAATATATTGAAAATATAATTAAAATACATTTATTATTAACCTTTATTCATTTGTCTTCAGTGTTGTATCTGTACACTGCTAAAAATCTTGTCCTATTTCGAATCAAATTTTGGTGCTAAATAGCTGTCTCCATCACATGGTAAAACCTCGCACCAACAGTTGGAGCTCTCATTGAAGCTCTGGTTCCAATAATTGGAACAGCATTGCATTAAGAAGTTCCAAATAATGGTATTAGACTGATGGTGGCAGTTATTGAGCACCAAAATTCGGTCCAAACTAGGAATAAATTTTTAATTGTGTAAGTAAACATCCAAGTTATCGATAGCTAAGGAAATCCGGTTTGGAGTAAAAATCTTGTAATTTTTACTGGATAAGTAAATTTTGACTCTGGTTTTCTTTAAATGATTGATTTCCCTTAACCTGTATTACCACCCCTTAATTTTTAACTTTCGTATAACTATGTATTCAATATTTATTTTCGGTATTGATTAGCAGAATTATTTTTAAATGAACAAAAAATATGTAAGAAAATTTGCATTTTCATTACATTAAATGATATTGATTGTGTTACGTAAACTGTTTCCTAAGAATTCAAATTATAACCATTATTTCTTTTCTGGATAAGGTGAGTTTCTCATGCCTTGAATTACATTAACGACAGTGAAGTGGTAAACATATTAAATCGATTCCTCTATTTAAAAAATTTCCCATTTTACTCTTTTTATACATTTCTATAATGGACACAATATTTATTGTCCCAGAACCGACAGCACAAAATCCTATGTTATCAAGCACAAGAAAAAATCCTTTATCTTATCGAAGAGTAGTAATAGGGGAATCTTATCACCCATGTCTGCCGGAAGCGAAATGACGCATAAGCAGGGCTACCAAAGGGTCCACGAACTGAACACCAATATTTTTTAACAGAAAATTCCATTTTAGGTTTCTACAGTTTTTGTGCTAAAACTAACCTCTGAAGATAAAGCCTTTCTGCACAAATGTTTAAAGATAGAAAACCAACGATTATAAATGCACACCTTCTCATACTTTATTTGTGCATTTATAATCGTTGGTTTTCTATCTTTAACCTCTGAAGGTGTTTTCAGCGCAGTTTGCAAGAAAAATATAAAAAGAAAATCTCTCTGAAGAAATATTTATGTTCAGTTAGGGGACCATTTGGGAGCCCTGCGCATAAGTGAAAAATGAACACCGTTAGTGGTTGATTCATAGTCTTAGCATTGGGTATTCCTGTACCCAGTTTTCCATGTTTTTGCACTTTTGATTTTTGGACAAACACAATCTTGAACCCACGAGTTAACCATTAGTGGTATCAATTTTTAAATTATTACCAGCTTCGTTTCGGGGAAACATGGATCATTAGATTCCTCTATTACTATTCTTCCATAAAATAAAGGATTGTTTATTGTGCTCGATAACGATATTAATTTAATTCGGAATATTATAAATATTTTAGCAATAGTGAAATATTACGTATTTTTTTTAATTCCTAATGAAAATAATTCTAATTAAACTAAATGGGTTATTACTGATTATTTTGTACAAACAATTACCAGAGTTTTCAGGATTTGTGTATTAATTTAATTCGGAATATTATAAATATTTCAACAATACTGAAATATTATGTATTTAAAAAAAATTCCAAATGAAAATAATTCTAATTAAACTAAATGTCCAGTGTAATCGAAATTTTAAATTGTAAAATCCCGTGAATGTTTCTGCCTTTTTATAAAATAATTTTTAAGCATCCTTTAAAAATGTTTGAACAAATTGTGAAATGGCGGTTAATTCTTCATTTCCTTCGATGTTTTACTTGTGATTTTACTCGTTCGTGATATCATATACAAAAATAATGTAATTTTTATTATTTTATTTCTTCCAAAACGATTCATTTATAATTCATCTATTAACTAAGGTTTTTGAAAAAACGTGTTTTTAAATTATGCGATTTTGCATCGATTTTAAAAAATATAAGCAATACTCCTTTCAGAAGTTTTCGTTATTTTCGAATATTATTTTCATTCGTAATTGCTTAAAAAATAAAAATATTCTTATTCAATAATACTGCAAAAGTTCGTTCACTTCCATCGCGTGGTGAGCCAGCGCATGATATAAAACAGAGGCCGGTTAGAATTTTATCTAATGATTTCCAACAGCAAAGTTGATTGAAGTTGTCCTACACCGTTAGTCAGCATTTCTCCATCATTACCACCATCTATTTTGCTGCTGGCCAGCAATTTCCTCTTTGCTGGGTAGTAAAAATTATTATTTACACTCCCCATTGTACATAATATGTATTTTAGTATATTCTTTATAGATGTATATCTGTAAAGGTGTTAATTCATAGGCCCAGGTGATTTACCAAGAGAAGCACACACAAAAAAAACTCCGAAAAGCAAGTTACATTTTAGGACACATTTATTTAACTTGCGGTACGACAAAGCAAACTCCCCATAAGGGGAGGTGATTCTGAGAGAGCTCAGTGCCCTACATGTAGTCGATACGATGGCAATCAGTGGAGTGATACAACATCATAACCCTTATCGCCAAAAGGCAAAGGAAGTTTTTTATACAAAGAATTTTGGCGATATTTGATAAACCACACGTTCAGTATGAGCAAACCCTTGCGAAGCTAACTTTTGCGTTCTAGGAACCCAAGGGTCATTTTCACATCTGCGAATATTTTATAGGGTTAAAGAAATATTTTAAGCTTGGGAAGTATCTGAGATAAGCAAATCATTACATACATTTGCCTTTTGCAGACAAAACTTTAAGTTATCCAGATGCGCAATTGAATAGAAAGAAAGCACAGTCAGGATAAACAGAGATAAAAGTATTTCTAGTTTTAAGCTTTAATTGTGAGAATGAAAACAGGGTGTGGAAGGCAGATGTTAATAAAATGTAACGGATAAAAGATTCTGATGAACTAAGCCCATAGCTTTCTTTATTTTGTTAAAAAGTGCAGTAACTATGGGCAGATGGTTTTTCACAGACACAACAGAAAATTTGTGAGAAAGGAAGTTCTATTATTATTTTATACAGAGAGCTCCAAAAGATGAAAAGTTTTACTTCTATTAGTGGGAGTATGAAAGTTAGAACTTAACTATTAAATGTAGAATTAATTTAAACTACTGGGTTTATTAGTGAAAAGGGAAATTACAATAAACCAAAGAATTTATTAAAGGGAAATAATTATTGCTTTTATGAAGAGGAGAAGATATGTAGCGATAATCTCCGCTACATAACTCACCCCAGCCACCACAAAAAAAAAAACTTTATACTTGTATTAAAGTTTTTTTTTTTTTTTTTTTTTTTACTATTGTTGTCATAATTTTGAGGATACTGAGTGTGTCGTCTACCAAAATATATATAAAAACACATATCAAAAACATACAAGTATATATATAAGTACTACAAAAATGATTGAATATCTATTTGCTTGCAGCGTATGTAAATAAAAACAATGGCCATATATATCTTTATAATTATCATGACAGGGAGCTCCTTAAAAGTTCAAAAATTGCCACAAAATATTTGATTACTATTGGATCCTTTATTCAATTTTTTTGTTGTGGCGCTGGTACCAGCTGTTTATTTTTTTATTTATTTTATATTTTGTCATGAGCAAAAATTGAGAAGTCTATTATTTATTTATTTGTGATCACCTGTTAGCTTAATATTTGAGAACTTCTCTTTAAATTGATCTTTTTTGAGATCAAAATGGCATAATTGCAAGCAAAAATATATATTTAAAAACACAAAACAGAAATAGTATATACTTAAAATAAAAATAAAAGAAAACTAACTACAATAATATGTTCTAAAAAATAATGTATGTTGTTAAAAATTGAAAATGAAAATTTGTGCATAAGGCACAGGACTACTAAAAAAAGAGATGCCACTGGCATGCCCATAAAAAGGTTGTAGCCCTTATTCTTGTACAAACAGTACAAGTATTATGGCTTCGGTTTAAGACGTCGGCCCTAGGGGGGGAGGGAGTAGTGGACGAACCCACATTGCGTACAATATAAGTCCTCCCCGCTCCTCAGTAAAATCGCACTGATCTACGAAAAGAGCGCGCTTGGAAGTCACTTAAAAATTAACATAAAGGAATTGGCAGGCCAATTCAAGGTAAAAATGTTTCGCAAGACAGGTGTGGCGTGAAACCTTGGGGCATAATTTTGAACGGTTCACGACTTTTGGGGGATGAATTAGAAAAATAAAATAAAAGTATATTACGTATTTTTTTTAATTCCTAATGAAAATAATTCTAATTAAACTAAATGGGTTATTACTGATTATTTTGTACAAACAATTACCAGAGTTTTCAGGATTTGTGTATTAATTTAATTCGGAATATTATAAATATTTCAACAATACTGAAATATTATGTATTTAAAAAAAATTCCAAATGAAAATAATTCTAATTAAACTAAATGTCCAGTGTAATCGAAATTTTAAATTGTAAAATCCCGTGAATGTTTCTGCCTTTTTATAAAATAATTTTTAAGCATCCTTTAAAAATGTTTGAACAAATTGTGAAATGGCGGTTAATTCTTCATTTCCTTCGATGTTTTACTTGTGATTTTACTCGTTCGTGATATCATATACAAAAATAATGTAATTTTTATTATTTTATTTCTTCCAAAACGATTCATTTATAATTCATCTATTAACTAAGGTTTTTGAAAAAACGTGTTTTTAAATTATGCGATTTTGCATCGATTTTAAAAAATATAAGCAATACTCCTTTCAGAAGTTTTCGTTATTTTCGAATATTATTTTCATTCGTAATTGCTTAAAAAATAAAAATATTCTTATTCAATAATACTGCAAAAGTTCGTTCACTTCCATCGCGTGGTGAGCCAGCGCATGATATAAAACAGAGGCCGGTTAGAATTTTATCTAATGATTTCCAACAGCAAAGTTGATTGAAGTTGTCCTACACCGTTAGTCAGCATTTCTCCATCATTACCACCATCTATTTTGCTGCTGGCCAGCAATTTCCTCTTTGCTGGGTAGTAAAAATTATTATTTACACTCCCCATTGTACATAATATGTATTTTAGTATATTCTTTATAGATGTATATCAATTTTATTATGTCCGAAAGAGTGTAACATCATTAAAATGCACTAGAAACTATTTTTCCCCAAATGACCGTAATGTAACGGAATACTTTTGATTATCCTTGCAATTGAACTATACATCCGATTTTAATAAAATTTGAAATGACTCGAAACAATTATGAACAATTGTGTATTTTAAATTTCAAACAATTCGTTGGGTAGTTTTGCTCTGTTATATGCGAACTGGCGGGCAGACAGACGGACGGACTGAACGACGACTACAGATGCAACATATTTACATAATTACGAACACATTAAAAACTGACTCCTTAACAGATTTAAAAATCTCTATATTTAAAACCCTAACCTCAAACTTTTCCTAAAGCCTTTTAAATTGATTTAATTATCTTCGTATTTGATATCCTAGACCTAACTGTTGAGGACTGTTTCAGGGCTATTTCAAGAAAAAACTGACAAAATATATTTTCATTAACAGTTATATAAATACCTATTTCTATTAACTTTTAAATTGTTAAAACATAAAATATACATTAAAAAAAAGCAAAAACCTCAGATTTTATATCACCATAGTTGTTTGATATCAGAACGTAATAACATCGTTAAAACAGCAGTAAAATGCATAAAATCTGCCTCATACATGATATGGAATGACCCCCAAAACAGTTATTTTGCACTTCTAAATATGCAAATCATTTTGTTCTCTATTACGTTCTGGAAAATATTAAAAAAATTTAGGAGGAAATTCTCAAGTTGTTAAATTGGAGTAGAAACATACCAATAAGTGTTAGTCTCAAAAGTACGTTATGCTCTTGAGTTATCCTAAAGGATAGTTATCTTTTCAATTTTTTTTCACGTAAGTATAATATTATTGATATCAATAATATTAAACAAAACGGTGAATGGAGTCTTACAGATAGAATAACTAAAAAAAATAGTAATTTGTTTCTTGTAGCGTTTTTTAGACAGTTGAAGTGTTACATAGAACTGGAATAGATTCAAACATACATAATTCTACTGTGCATTAAAATACCATTTGTAGACTTGATTATTAGTAAAAAATTGTTAAATATATAATATTCTATTTTTCCATTGTTTTTTGCAATGCAAAATAAAATAAAATGAAAAAAATTCCAAGATATTGTAAAAAAAATTATTAATTCCCTATGTTTCATCAAATTTTATGGGCAAAAAATGAATTATTGTTTTTTCATTTTTCAATCTCTCTTAATCATCACTTATTTTTATATACAGTTGTTAATATACATTTATTACTAACTTAAAATACACTATATTGCCATTGATTATGGGACACTTGCGATTTTAGACATTTTACTAAATATCAAGAAAAATACATGAGGAATCATCTCGAAACTCTTAGTGTATAAATGTAATAGTATAACTCATACATCTCCGTGAAGATTTTTTCCCGAAACTCCAAAGGGGGCCGTCAACAAATTAAAAAAGATTGAATATCTTTTGAATAACCCTGTCAAAACTAATGTAGCAAAAGAGCTCAAAAACTGGATTGTAATTGAATGCCTTATTGTAATAAGCCTTGTTCATTTTTATGCAAATAGCATGCATACTCGCAGAGTAATTAAGGTTTTTATAAAAATGATCCCAAATTTTTCCAAGTTTTATCCTTATAATTTTCAGAGTTCTTAATATAAAATAATATTTTTTTCAGAAAATATGACAAACAACATTGCACACAGTACCCTGTAATCAGAATTAAAAAATAATGAAAATTGTATAAAAAATGAGTTGGTTTACTAAATAATTTTTTACTGCGCATGCGTCAACGTTATCAAAATTTCATTTGCATATTATGTTAGCTAAATGTATAGAGCAACTTTTGTGAAAGTCACAAAATCATAACTTGAAAATTCGGACAATAATCGTCAATTGAATAAGTCGAAAATCCGTTATTCTCAAAATGAAGCAAAAACAAGAGGGGTTGTATCCATATATTCATTGATTAGTGTCAATATAGAATACACAATATGGGATGTACTACTGCATTTGTATAAAATCCCTCATTTTTTTGCTTCATTTTGGAAACAACGGATTTTGTCCTTTTTCTATAGACGATTACTTTCAGAATTTTCAAGCTATGATTTTGAGACTTTTACAAAAGTTGCTCTATACATTTAGCTAACATAATATGCAAATGAAATTTTGATATCTTTGACGCATGCGCAGTAAAAAATTATCTAGTAAACCTACTCATTTTTCATACAATTTTTATTATTTTTTAATTCTGATTACAGGGTACTGTGTGCAATGTTGTTTGTCATATTTTCTGAAAAAAATATTATTTTATATTATGAACTCTGAAAATTATAATGGAAAAACTTGGAAAAATTTGGGACCATTTTTATAAAAACCTTAATTACTCTGCGAGTGTGCATGCTATTTGCATAAAAATGAACACAGTATATTACAATAAGGCATTCAATCATAATCTAGAGTTTGAGCGCTTTTGCTACATTAGTTTTGACAGGGTTATTCAAAAGATATTCATTCTTTTTTAATTTGTTGACGGTCCCCTATGGCGTTTCGGTAAAAAAATCTTCACGGAGATGTATGACGTATACTATTATATTTATACACTAAGAGTTTTGAGATGATTCCTCATGTATTTTTCTAGATATTTAGTAAAATGTCTAAAATCGCAAGTGTCCCATAATCAATGGCAATATAGTGTATATGCATAAACGAACCCTGTGATCCGAAGATGATATATTAATAAATATTCATAGAAAAAAAAGAAAAATAAGGATTTCTAGTGTTTTAATATTTAAAAAAAAATCATTACTGTTTAAAGAATATTTAAAAATATTTGTTTAATATTACTTTCCGGGAAATAAGTATGATTCGGAAGTGAATTTCTGGATGAAATTGAAGCAGAATTGCAGCAATAACTGCTGAATTCAAGATAACACTACACGCGTAAAAAATGCAATACACGGTGGTTTAGGAAGAGAGTTTGGAACGCAAAAGAAAAATTCTAAATTTACGTTACAGTTTAAAATACACTGCCTAGAAATAGAAGTATTTGAAGTTTTGACACAAATAATACAAATTATCATTAACTCGGATCCCGCGAATTATTTATGTACTTTTTTAAAATTTCAATTATAGATTTATATTAACAAACTGAAAACTACGAAAGATTGAAAAGCGAAAAAAAATATATAATTTGTGTTTAGTACATAAAATTGGATGATACATGGGCACTCAAAAAGTAAATTTTTTGACTGTTTCTTAGGAATTTTAGTGTTCTATTTTTTTTTTCAAAAACATTTCAAAACATAAAATAAATACATATTTTATAATATTTTATAACTATTTGACTCTACAAATAACATCTTAACATGCACTGAAATCGTTTTCATTTTTGTGCTTTTCGTATATTTATGTTGCAGGAAATTTTTATATAACACGCAACTCGCTAAAAAAAAAGTTATGTAAAAATTTTTTCTATTTGTTGAGCTCTGCTATCTGCTAGGTTCCATTCACATCGATTTCTATTTTTTTAACGTTATTTGCATACGTGAAAAATATCATAAAAGTGTGTTCCTGTAGGATACATCAGGTCTGAAGAGGTTATATACAGGGTGTCCAGCAAATAACACCCTGATTTTAAAATTGAATTTGTTAAAAACAAAGATTGATAGTAATATGCGGTAAACGGTTTTTTCATTAGGTAAGCTGTAAAAATCTTATACAGAAATACAGTGACTATTATTTAGAAAAAATTGCGTTCTGATTGCATAGAATGCTTTGATTTGACATTTTTCTTCTTTTAGATTGCCTGCAGAGAAATATTTTTTCAGCTTATACTGCAATATTTTAAAGATTTTTCGAAGTAAATTTTTAGAATTTCGAAATTTCAAAAATTTAATTTAAAAAAAAACTATGAAATATGGCACTTTAAGCCGAAAAACACATTCTCTGGCAGCAATCTAAAGCAAGAAAAACGTCAAATCAAAGCATTCTTTGCAATCAGAACACAATCTTTTCAAAATATTTACCGTTCGAAATTTTTGTATAAGATTTTTACAGCTTACCTGATAAACAAGCCGCTTACTGCATAATTCTATTGATCTTTGTTTTTGAGAAATTTAATTTTGAAATCAGAGTGTTATTTGCTGGACACACTGTACATTTATCTACAAATGAGTGCTATATCCGAAGCTCAATGTGTGACGTGTCGGTCAAATGAAGACATAATCTGAGTGGAATTAAAACTCAAAACTTATATTTACTGTAGTTAGAGGACGGGGAGTGAAGCAAAGTTCGGTAATTTAGACAATTAAGCACTCTACTATGAGAATAAACCGTAGCTTGTACTCACATTACAACGAATTCCGGCTCAAATTACCAAATCGGTTCTGCTCTTTAGGTCGCAGTCTACTTTGACATAACCTGTAAATAAACAGCCCGTGTATGCACAAATATCTTTATTTTAAACAAACCACAGTGCGAAATTTGTCTTACTAACTCTTACCGAACTCTGGTTTTGAGGTTTTCTACTTTCACACGTCAGCTCTACAATTCGTCGCTGGAGGCTCTTTCAAGTCACGACACCACGCACACCAACTCACAACTTACAGCTTTTTACTTTACAAACTGAAGACGGAGCTAGAAATTTGCATAAAAATTCATGAAACCGCAGTTAACTGTAGATCGAGGGCGCCACACACGCACTTTGAAAAATTAGAGTGTCATAAAGGATAGATGTCGCTTTTGTGCCACACATGTTAGAACATTGACGTCACGATCTCACTCAAAACATCAGAGTGCCTTTATTACAATGGGACACTCCCTCACAAATTTATTACGAAAATTCTCAAATTCTTGCTCAACAATCCGAAATCATCGTATACGTTTTTGACTTATTTTTAAACGTAAAAGCATAAAATGGAAAAACCTGACTATAAAGGATTTTTTTAATGAATAATTTTTTCAATTAGCATAAGCGAGTCTTGTCATGTGAGTATTTTTCTATCTTTCTTGGGCTGCACGTTGAGAGACCAATTTGACAGTATTTTCTCACCAAAATATGATTCTATCATTCCTTCAATGTAAATAATGTACAGTCGTGGAAAAATGTACACATTCCCTACTAACTCCTCAAAAAAAAATATCGTAGAAGATAGTTACTAGTATCGAACGATTGTAAATAAATTCTGTTATTTAATGATGTATGTTAAATTTGCTTAGGGGGCTATTTACTCATTAAGATAAACACAAATCTCCTTTTTTAAATGGAAATACAAAATTTTAACAAGATATTTCAAATCTTCAGTTCAAACTATGCCTAGACAAAAGATTTCTAGTCACTTGAGTGATATTTTTTTAAATTACAAACAATCAACATTTAGTGCTTTTTATGTTAAATTGCATTTTTTCAGATTTTTATCAATATAGCCTAATATACTCCTAATGAATGAATTTATTTATGTAGAAATAATGCTAAAATATCCAAACAATATGTTGAATTTGCAAATTTTATAATTTTATGACATGAAATATGAATTATAAGATTAATATTCGGAAAAAATATGAATTGTAACCTAAGATTTTTTATGTATATAGATTTATTAAGTGATGCTTTATAAAAATCCAAAATTTCAAATTTGTCTTCCAAACAGTTTTAAAATTAAGCTTAAAAATGGTAAAATATTGTTTAAGGATCCGTCTACGATGGAACAGTTTAGATATTTTGAAACTTGTTACGCTATCAAGTAATCTGGCTGTCTGAAATGCCATAGATTTTCATGACGACATTCAGTTCAAAGCACTATACGCTTGTACAACTTTGGGATATCATTTTTTATATGACTTGGACATGAGTTTAACTACGTCAATAGTTTGCAACAGATTATAATTGTCAATAAACTATTTTTTTTTTTTTTTTGAAATCTTACTTATAAATGTTTTTAGCAATTAGAAAGAACCTTTCCTTTTTTTCGTATATGCTGATTTTGCTTCAGACGCATTCTCATATCTAAAACGTTTATATATAGTATACAAAATAGATCTTAGTCACTTCTTTAATGGAATTTTTCGAATCCATAATCCCGAAGCATAAAATTTCAAATTTTATGATAATTCAAAACCTCTCTAAAAAAGAAAATATTGCTTTTTAAAACTTTATTTCGATATTTTAGGTAAATATTCAAGCTGAAAAGATATTTTCCAATTATTATAAAAATACGCGACCTGCTCTTTAGAAACGACAAAATCAGATATTCTTTAAAAATATTTTGAAAAAAGCCAGTAAGATATTTTATATTCTACACTTTTTAACGTTTCAAAAATTGGAATTCTTTAAATTTTAAATGCAATAAAATATCAAAATGTTTTCTCGATCTTTGAAACTCAGTTAATAAAAGCTGACAGAACTGAGATTTAACATTGCATTTGATGTATTATTGCTGAAACATGGGTATTTGTGAAATAAATGTATTTCCCAGGCAACACATTTTATCTTGTTTTAAGTTCACTCAAAATATGTTTTTATGATTTTACACATCAGAAATTGCAATAAACATCTATATTTAGCATGCAAGTGAAATATTTATTAGAAATGTTTAGAGAGTAAGAAATGCAATAATATATATAAAAAAGAGTTTTGCCTTTAAATAAAAAAAATCTTTCATCAAAATCTGTCAGAATGGATATCTAATATCGAATTTCGTCTAGAATAACTCAATCAAAATTGGAACATTTGTGAAAGAAGAAGAATATCAGAAGGTGCAACAAACATTTATACACGTCATGCAAATGAAATTTATATTATAAAAGCTTGCAAAGACTTTTTCGTGAACAGAAGAGATTTATTCACAAAACACCTTGAAATGTACTGGGAAAGATATTTACAATATTTTACTCTGGTTCTAAAATATTCTTTGAAGTTAAATTGCAATAATACACAAAAAAGGCTTTTTCTTGATCTTAAATTTAAAAAAAAATGCCCAATATGCTAGAATGGAAATCCAATATCGAATTTCGTGTACAATAACTCAATCAAAATTGGAGCTTTATGAAGGAAATAATTCGTAAGGCAGATAATTTTAGAAGTGGAGAAAATATTTTTTACTTACCCATCGTACGTAGTATAGGGTAAGTCTTGCAATCGTTTTGAAAATCGAAAAAATTTTTTTAACGGATTTACACGTTTTAGATAGTGGAGATTCCGAAAAACATATTTTTAGAAAAAAAAATTTGCCGTCCGTCTGTCTGTCTGTCTGTCTGTAAACGCTCTATCTCCCGAACAAATTGAGATAGAGACTTGAAATTTTGTATGTAGTTAGTATGTAAGAATGGGACGAACCCTATTTAATATCAGCAACCTCGATTATCCGGAACTATTTTTTTCGGACTCTCGAAAAATTCGTTCTGATGAAAGGTATATAAAAATTTTCGAATTTTTTTGTTCTAAGGAATAGACGTAAAAGGCAATAAAATAACACACATTTTGCATATAGAACGAAGTCGATCAGATTATTAGTTGTCGAGATATTTGTAATCTTGTTTTCCACATTCTTCGATTTTTCATGACCCTGTATTTCATTCAAATTTCAATTCAGAGGTAAATTTGAATTGAAAATGAGACGCTGAATCCGACACAGTTAATTGTTAGTTAATAGAATTATTATTTTTGGAGTTATAAGGATGTTTCTTTTACGCAGTTCGGTACTACTTGAGTAGTTTGGCGTTTTATATAATTTGTCGAAATTGGTACATCAGCAGTCCTTTAATATAGCATTACTATGTATATTAACAATATTTAAATTTTGTTTATGAATTGCAATGCATTGTATAAATAGTTTTCACATGTTTTATTTTCATATACATATCCATGATGGATAAGTATTACGGTGGCCCAAAACGACTAGTTGACAATTGCGTGAAAGTTTGTAGTAAAGGAGACATATGATATTCGAAAAATATTTAAAAAACTTTTCATGCTATTTTATACGAATTTCTAAACTCTTTTATGTTCTAAACTTTTTATCGTATCAAAAATACCATTATTTAAAGTCTAAAATCAATAAAGTATCAAAAAATATTTATTTAAATATGTGGAGTAAAGATTGAATAAATTCGTCAGAAAGATGAAATATTCTATAAAAAGTCAGTAAAAAAATAAAGCATTGTGTATGAAAATATGTCTTAAGGAATGTGCCTGCCTTCGGGGTACTTTTTTGAAAAATTAAAAATTTTTAACAAACACTTTTATTGTTATTTAAAAAGCTGAATAAAGCTATGAATTCATTTAAAAAAACACTTTCTATTACTTAAGAAAGGTATTACAAAATATTAAAAACAAATAATTTTTAACGCATTCAAGTAAGTACCATACTCATAATAAAGAATTTTAGTTATAATTATATAGTAGAGTACCGATTATCCGTATGACGATTAGCCGGATTGTGCAATTTACCGGATCGATCAATTACAATAATTTTTTTCCGAATTCTTCAAAATGTTTGAAGTGAAATTTCTTAAAGAGTTGTAGATTAATTCAGATGGTTGTCACAAAAGTTAACACTTAAAAAACCTGCTTCTTAAAACAATACATAAAACAACAATGGCTGGAAATAAAGTAGTTTCACTTGAGACACATGGGAGTCCCACGCATTTTTTAAAATTAAATTTCTTTTCCTATCGTTCTTTGTCCTACTACAATGATCTTTTTTCGATGTATGTATTGCACAGTGTATGTATACATTCATATAATTTCTACGTGTACCTCTATGTATAACTCTATACCAATTTTGTATAAAAATAATGAGAATAACTTGCAAACACTTCATTTGTAATATGCTAAAGTGTGCACAATTATATGTGCCAGTCATTATCCAAAAAAAGTGTAACATTTCCTAAAAAACTACCATCAAAGTTATCCAATTTCGCTATCATGAAATAATATAATATTAAAAATATAATTTAATTCCCTATAAACCATACAACTTTGGAATATCATTTTCCATTATCTACATAATAAAGGCCAAACGTATCTGTGCGTAACGCATACGTCATTTTGCGGATGGTAACACTTCCGGATGCTATTCGGTTTTGCAAATTATATACTTCTAAACGTCGCACATTTTTATTTTTACACCATCGTATAGAGAGAATTATGTACTTTTAAATGCAATTTGTTTGAAAGTTGTATTTTAATTTATTCTTGACATATTAATTTTTTTATTGTTTTTAGTACGAATTTTGTAATTGTGGCAACAGAAATATGACATTTTCTTTTAAAATTAATAAAAATTGAAACACCGCATGTAAATTTTGAGAAGATGAAAATAATGATGGATTTAGATTTCACATGAAATTCTAAGATCGTGTCAATTTGATTTTTTTTTCACATGCATTGTTACCAAAAATAAGCTCCTCAACTGATAACTTCCTCTTAATAAATGATCGTTATTATAATTTGCTTCATTATTACGTTTTTACCTACGCGATTAAAGTTTAATTTTAATAATTTGGACAACTGAGTTTTATAGAAATAAAACTTTCTTCTTAATTTTAGCTTTAAGTATTTTTGTTTTAGAGCTAGACTGCCTACACTGTTAAAACTAAAGGTTGCATATGGCACTCCTAGGGGTGAAGCACTTGTCCCGTCAGCGAAACCTTTAAGGGAGCCAGAATTGCACCTCTAGAGATGCCCTAGGGCACTCCATGGCTCCTCATAGGGTGCTACGGAGATGCCTTGGGGTGCCATATGGTACCATTAGGCACCTCAGGGCACCCCTAGTGGTGCAATTCTGGCTCCCTTAAGGGAGTCGTTGACGGGACAAGCACTTCACCTCTAGGAGTGCCATATGCAACCTTTAGTTTTAACAGTGTACTGTAAGATGCATTTTTTACTGTAGCTAATTTTGTTGGTTTATTATAAATCAATGAAACGGATCCTTCTTAGGCATTTACTTTCGTCGAAATTCGACGGGTTCCACATTATTTTTATAATATCTCATTGATGAGTTAAAACATATTAGTTCTTAAATAAAACTATTTTTCTGTTTTTAAAATCTTCCTTAAACCTTTTTAGCAAAAAAACATGTCTTCACATTTTTATACGCTGATTGTGCTGTAGACGCATTCTGCGTTGTTTGTGTGACCGATGCACAGTGGAGTATTTGACAAATCTGGGCGGTCAAAATTATTTCTTTGTTTTAAACTAATTTAAACGTTTTAAATAGTATGTAAAGGATCTTTTTATAATAAAAAATGTTTAATATTTTAAAAAGTCATAGCCAGATAATTTTGTCGTTTATGCTGCAAATTTATTGTATTGAAACAAACGAGCTCTGAAATATGTACGCATCGGAAGAGGAATCACTTTCAAATTTCTGTTTGTACTATGTTTGCTGCGATCCATCACAGCCCCATATACAGATAAGAATCAATGCACATTTTTCCTCTTCATTTAGATTTCCTAAAACTTCTTTCAAATAAATAAATAATCGTGTCACTGTTAAATTAAGTAACTTTTGAATATTTATTTCCGCGCAAGTTCCTGTAATGTTAAAAAACTGCTTTTCTGGATAGCAATCTTTTTTAGCTTCTTGTAGAAGACTGTAGCACGGGTACACCTTTTTTTGATATCGTCTTATAATTTCATATTGATTCCTGGAAAGGTTAGCTTCGACAAATAATGATAATGCTTGAAGAGGTGATATTTGTGTTTTCTTTTCTGTCTGTTGTGTACTCAAGTATGCTTTTTTATATTTTGTTGCCCGTTTTGGTGAATATGTTAATTCTTTTAACACATGGGCAGCATCTCTCTTCCCTGAGGTTTCTAATTTTACCTGAGTGGCATGTGTAAGTACTTCCACATCCATTGATCTTCTCAAACTTTCAGATTTTCTCCGCTTTGTCCTATCACTTGATTCAATGAAAGCTTTTGCTGGCCTCCCTGATCGATTTATTTTTCTTGAAATTTCTATTGTATCTTCAAGCCATTCCTTATTATTTTTCGTAAATCTATCTAATTTGTAACAGTCTGCGATCCATTTGCTCTTTAATTGACACTTAAATTGGGAAAGAATGTTCTTGAGATTTTTTAATTCCTCATCATCAAAAGTATAACTATTAAGAAGATAATTTTCAAGAAAATCCATTCTATCATTTATATATGGTAAGTTTTGCTGCTGCATAATGTTAAAAAGTCCATTTCTAGTCAATACTTTGACATTCGAGGGCTTTAAATGAAAATAAATACGAAATATAGAATAGAGAATGCATAAAAAATGTATGCAATTTAGATAGATAACATTGTTTTATCGCTTACTTTAAAAACAAAACTCAAAAATTTTAACTAACTTTTAACAAAAACTTATGCAAAATTGATTCGACTTATTTTTCAGACAAAAAAAAGTTAACAACAAGCAATAAATTCATTCCATTTCTGAAAAGTGCTTAAAAAAGATAAAAGGGAATGAATACATTATTTTATAGCAATTTTTTTTTTAAATTATATAATTTTCATTTCAATCAAATTGATTGAAAAATACATAAATATGATCACTTTCTAATAAATCAAAGCATTTGTTTTTTCATTTTAAAATTTATATTATAAATATGAGTTAAAAATCAGTATATAGTGATTTCAGATGCTTATTCAGAATTTTGGAAGAGAATATTTATATTGCCTTCAATTTCAAAAGCAGACGAATGCATAACTACTTTTAACGAAAACAAAAAAAGAAGGGATAATACTTATTGGTACAACAAGTAACTCAGCGTGGAAAAGCTTGGAAATATAACTAAATCCTTCGTAAAATCATAAATAAGGGTGGGAAAAAACAGAAAAATATGCATTCTTTTAAATTAATATTGCAAATACTAAAACTATTTTTTCTTTATTCAAAGATTAAAAAAATAATGATACATACCTGCCTCTTCACTATCCATAACGATTATAATTTAAACACTTCTATAAATAAAGCTATTTACATTCGAAAATAGAAAGTCACATAGCACAACGATTTGAGTCCAATCCGCCTAACGTAACACTCAAATTTCAACTGATAACAGGAGGTCATCGTTCGCTTAAACGAGATAAAAACAGTACCAGGTGATCCCCCAAAGTGTCAGCTTCAATTTATATCCCTCCATTTGATACTGCGTTGTACTTTATGAAATCGACTTTTGTCCGGCCAGATTCTTCAAATACCCCACAGTGCGATGGTTGAACTAATCACGCTGGATATTCGGTTTATTGAATTTAATATATATGTTGTATATAATTATAAACAATATATGTATACATATGAGATGACTATGTACATGAATTACATTCTTGAAGGGTAACCATTACAAAATCACTTCCAAAACTTTCCAAAATAAAACTTTAACCTCGGGTGTTCCACCACTGCAACTAAAATACCGGCTTCTGAAGCTGTCTGTGACGTCAATGTTTACGTCGATGTTCGCTTCCGACCGAACTGGGAAAAAATGTACATAAGCATTACATTACGAGCTAATAACAAACTATAATTATAACATAGCAGCATGAAATGTAAATGAACAGTCAGGACTTATTTATTTTATATCACTTTTCACTAACTAGAAAATATTTCTGCATAAAAATTTAAGCTTAAATATGAATAAAGTACTTAAAGAAGAATTTTTAATATTTTTTTCTAATAAATAAAATACTATTGCCTTAAAATGCAAAAATAATTTTATTTGGGGTAAATCTGAAATCATACGATGGAATTTATGATGTAATATTAAAGAAAACACTATTCAAAAGTCATTGTAACGTATTTTCCTAAAAAATCAGTCTTTTTATCACTTTAAAAATGTCTTAGTAATTAATTTGGTCGAATAAAAACTAATCAATACATTTTATAATGAAATAATCATAAAAAATAAATATTTTTCCCAATAATCAATATTTAAAATAGCCTGACATATTCGGTAAAAAAAAAAAAAATATTATTGATATTTCTAATTCCAAAGATCTTAGTAATGAATTTAAATCAGTAAATATTTAATACATAATATAATGAAGTAATCAGCAAAAATAAATAATTTTTACAATACCAAATAATCAAAATAGTTCGATAAACTCAGTTTAAGTAATAATAATAATTAGCACTCCTTATTCCAAAGATCCTAATAATGAATTTAAATTAGAAAATATTTATAATACATTTGATAATGAAATAATCATCAAAAATAAGTAATTTATTTAATAATAAATATTCAAAAGATTTTGATACCCTCAAATTTTTTTAAAAGGAAGAAAGAGAAGAAAAGAATTTTTATGTCCAATTCTAAATATCGTAGCAATGAATTTAAATCAGCAAATATTTAAAACATTTTATAATCAAATAATCAGTGGAAATAAATAATTTCTCCAATAATAAATATACAAAAAACTGATACCTAGGTTAAAAAATAATAATGATTTTCATTCAGAAATGAATATATTCTCCAATATAATCAATGTTCAAAAGGATTAATTCATATACTTTAATTTATTCTGTATAAATTTAAAAAATATATTACATAAAATTGTTTTTTTTATGTTATGTAAAACAATAGTAAAATATATGAGTACAAAATAAAAGTAAAATATTTAACTTACTTTGCCGCATCTCTGTTCACATACTTTTGATACAAAAATAATTAATTTTATTTATAGGGAATTTATATGAATTATTAAAATTTACTTTTTACTTTTTTTTATTTTTCTCAATTCTTTACATTCTTGTTGCATTATGCGTTTTAGCGGTGGTATTTTTTGTTATTATAGTTCTTTCGTTTATGCGTTTCACATAATTATTTATACTTATATTGGCAAAAGTTTTAACCACACACATAATTATAATTTCAAAAGGACAATTACATTGTGAGCATGTTTCATTTATGAAATAGGAGTTCGTAATTTTTTTAGATGTGATTCTAAAATTTTCGTAAGTAAAGCATGTTGCTTTGCACTATAATATAGGAACTGTTTTTCATATTCAGTTACCAATTTTTTAAAAAGTACATAAATTTTAGATATTGTCATTATGACATGTTCTGTAGGATATTTCAATCCACCACGATTTAGTTTTTCAATGTACGCATACATTCCATCGATTAGAGAACTATCACGAATTTCGATTAGCAATTTTCTTTCTGTCACACAGAAATCCAGACATGCTTTGCAGTTGATTTTGATGTTTTTCACACAATATCTACCCAATGTATCTACCCCATATTTTATTATCATCTTCTGAAACGTTATGTAGATAATTTGATAAGATATTAAAGATGAAAAGGGGCTACTTTCTATATCTTCATCATCAAATTTTTTTAAACAAATGCCTTAAAAAATAAGTGAGAGTTGTAATAATAAGTCACAAATTATGATAACCATAGCACAAAAACGTAGAACAGTAAACAGTCGCTAGAAAAATCATTCCTGGAACGCGGTCTTTCGCTTTGAATTTCCTGCCTAGTGTCTATGCGCAGAAAGTGTGTTTTTTCCCCTTCACCGCATCGACGGAAAAAGTCACGAGATAAATTTTTCCCCGCAGCTTCAGAAGCCGATATTATAGGAAGCCATAGTTCCACGCACCCTACCAATGACCTCTGATTATAAGTCTGTGCAACCTACCAACATCTAAACACACGCAGACACTTCACTTCACTTCGCTTCACTTCTCGTTAGAAAGCCGGTCTCTTCATTTCATTTTATTAATATCTTTTTCAATAAAAGGTTGGATGGAGGATGGTTGCATGACACATTCTAATACATAAAATTTTTATATATCGATACAAAATAAAATCTAGTTCTTTTTTTTTAAAGACTTTTTAAAATCCATATTTCCGAAACATGAAATGTCAAATTTTATTATCTTTCAAAATCATTGAATAAAAGGAATTCCGCTTTTAAAAACCAGTCTTTTAAATATTATTTCGTAAATATTTAATCTCAGAAATTATTTGCCAATTGCCAATTACCTTACATTAGCCAATAAATATGCGGAGCTAGCTCTTTAGAAAGACAATGCCAGATATTTTCCAAATATATATTTAAAAAAAACGGTACTACATTTTATATTCTATAATTTTTAGCGTTCCAAAAATTGAATTTTAAGTGCAATAAAATAACAAAAATCTGTTTTTCGATCTTCTGAAAAGTCACTGATTTCAGCTTATCAAAACTGAAATATAACATTGAGTTTGGTTTCATATTACTAAGACATAGGTATTTGTTCTATAAATCTGTTTCTCAGGCAATGCGTTTTATTTTGTCTTTATAAGTTCATTTAAAATATGTTTTTATAATTCTACACATCAGAAATTGCAATAAACATCTATATTTACCATCCAAATGAAGCATTTATTATAGAAGTTTGTATGTTGTTTGAAAACTGAAGAGATCTGTCCAAAAAGATGCAGTTTAAAACTTATTGGGAATGATATTTTATAATATTTTACTCTGGTTTTCAAATATTCTTTGAAGTAAAAAATCCAATAATATAGTAAAAAAAGTTTTTCCTTGAAAAAAAAAATCTTTCATCAAAATCTGTCAGAACGGAAATCTAATATCGAATTTCGTCTAGAATAACTCAATCAAAATTGGAACATTTGTGAAAAAATTTGTAAGTTAGGTAATTTTAGATGTGGGGAAAATATTTTTTGACAATTGAGTGAAAGACTGTAGAAATGAAGATATATGATATTCGAAAAATACTTTGAGAACTTTTCTTGCTATTTTATACGAATTTTTAAACTTCTTCATGTTCTAAATTTTGTCTTCGTTTGAAAAGTACCACTATTTAAAGTGCAAATGCTGTAAAGTTTCAAAAAGGTTTACTTATATCTGTGGAATAAAGATTGAATAAACTTGTCAGAAATATTAACTGTTTATTCTATAAGAAGTCAGTAATAAATGAAACATTTTCCATGAAAATATGTCTTAAAGAATGTGCCTGCCTTGGGGGTACTTTTTGGAAAAATTTAAATTTTTTTCAAACACATTTGTTTTTAGTCAAAACAAATAATAAAAATATGAATATTCGTTTAATACGCCATTGCTATTATTTAAGAAAGATGATACAAAGTATATTAAAAATAGTTCATTTTTGACATGTTTCGGTTAAAATTCAGATAAGATCTATGATGATAATAAAATATAGTTATAATTTTAATTACAATTAGAAACATAATCATAGCTATTATGATTATGGTTCTTATGAGATTTGAAACCGAAACATGAAAAAAAAATGAAAAATTTTAATATACTTAGTATCACCTTTCTTAAATAATAGAAAACTTTCATTAAATTATTTAAAAAAAGTTGATGTTCATTTAAATTTGTGATTTTAAAAATCTAATTGTTTTTTATCATACTATGAATTCATATAAACTTCAAAATTAGGCAATACAAAGACAAATTTCAGTTGCGTTGATACCAAACTTTCTTTAGTAAAATGTTCTCAATATATTTCCATTTTTTTATTAATAAATTATTTACCTATGTTATGAAGTAAAAAAAAAATGCAATACTTAAATTTACTGCTGTATACGGAATTTTGTACGCAAAACAAGAATTTTTCCAAAACAATTGTTTATTTTGCAGTAAAAATTGCTCTTAACACTAGAACCGCGGCGACGGGTCATTTTGACCCGTCACATATGCAGAGATCTTGATTCGAACCAGAAAACTCTTTATGAAATTAGCTAAATATAAGCTGGGCAAAAATAATTTCAATACATAACTTAAACAGTTTTGAATGAAAATTGCGGTAAAAAATATTTTTATAAAACTTGAATGAATTCTTCCGCGGTTCTAGTGTTAAGAGCCCTCACTACTCACATAAGAAGACCCGGATGATAATGTTAAGTCCATGGGGGAATTCTCTTGAGATATCTCGATCAAATTTTAATATTTTTACATGATTTTATTTTGTATACTATAACTGAGGATGATCTACAACCGCGCTAGTTTTTACTTTTTCGATTTTTGTTTCAGATTTTTTTTTTTTAAATACTTAAACTTTCGAAACGGGTTTGAACCGGTTCTGAAATTGAAACTATCACAATATAAAACAAAATTGTAACGAAAATCGAAAAAGTAAAAATTAGCTGATTTCTAGCTTAGTAAAACAAGCCTAATTTAGCTGAACAAAATGCAGCCATGAAATCCAGTCTCAGTAGAGTGAATGTTTTTAATCCCTTCACGAAGGGAAACCTTTACGAATTTTTTAATGTTTTGTCACCGGTTTTAAAAACAGAAATTTGTGGCTTATTCATTTGGGAAAATGCTCCTATTAAAAAAGGCAAATTTCACAGTATAATTTTACTGGTGGAGTAAACCAAGGATTCTTAAGCCTTTTTGCGGCACGTATACGTGCCGCTCGCCCCCAAGTGGTTAAAGGAGCTACTCTGTTTTTAGATGCTATGAAGATCTATAGCTTGTTGACAATAAAGTCACATTTTCATTCTAAAGAAACTTTCCGTTGCATTTTGTTTTACAAAAGAATGTGTTTTAAGAGTTCGTTGCAATTACATAGCGCTTACCACCAATGTAAAATCAATCTTCTTTTCTCTACGCCATTTCTATTCCTTCACAAGATTTTGCCCATTTACAAACCTGACCTTGATTTTATGTTTCGGTTTGAATAAGATTTGTGCACAATTATGGAAGATATCGCGTGCATAAAAAAGTGATATATATACAAGGTGTCCCAGAAATAATGAGACAAACATAAAGGGGAGGTAGAGGTCATCACAAGGGTTTCAGATTTACATAGCAACCCATGGTCGGAAACACATTTCTGGCGCAGTAGTAACGACACAAAAGAAATGAAAGAAAGGATACGAACAGGGAGAGAAAACATGTTTATTATTCTTAGAACTGCAAAAATACGGGGATAGCACTGGAAAGTTCTGAGGAACTAGTTGTACACATCATTGCAGCTGGAGGGAAAGATCAGGATATTACTCGTGTTTCCTGTAGAACATTAGATCTTCAATCCACGGGAGATGTGCCTGCATGCATCAGAGCCCGGGGCCGTAATTTCAATCACCTACTTTGATAACGATCGGTGTTTTTTTAATGTTCTGTTTTCTTACTTTTCTGCTGTACTAATGATAATACAGATATTTTCTCTTCTTACTCGTGTCATGTCCTTCTTGCGTTTTGTGTCATCACTACCACGCCAAGAAAACGTTTCCGACCATGGATTGCTATGTAAATCTGAATCTTTGTGATGACCTCTACCTCCCCTTAAAGGCTGTCCCATTATTTGTGGGACACCCTGTATATATATATATATATATATCGTAATCATGATCGTGTGGATTTTCTAGTCGCATAGACTCGCTTAAAATGTTCAGAAATTCTAACATAGGGGAGAATGTAATTACTTATGAAATCTACTTTAAAGTGTGTTGATTATTCGAAATAGAAGAGAGTGATTATTCGTAGGTCATCCATATAATACATTTTAACGTATGACAAAAGTAAATTAAGTTCAAATGCAATAAAATTCCAAAAAGTTAAAAAAAAATCTTGCGAAAAATTATTTATATAGACTTTCAAAATAAAACTTGGGTGTTATCGATGAAAACTTTTAAAAATCGAAGTACATTTTAACAAAATAATTCTTTTAATAAAGCTTTTTTTAAAAATATATAACCAAATAAGCTTTGTATTAATGCATTCTTTCTAATTGCTGAAAAAAGTTGTAAGGAGTATTTCAAAAAAAGAAAAATAGTTTTATTTAATTGTGTTAAAATGCTTCAACTCATGTTCCAGGGATTTTAAAAACAATTAAAAATGATGCTACAAAGTTGCATGGTCTGTGGTGTTTTGAACTGAAAATGGCGCTTTATTTCAATGCACCATTAAGCATGCAACTTTGGAATGTCATATTTAACTGTTTTGAAAATCACTCGAACATGAGTCGAAACATGTTAACAATTAAATAAAAATCTTTTTATGTTTTTGAAATACTCCTTACAACTTTTTAGCAATCAGAAAGAAGCTTTTCTTCTGTTTTATGTATGATAATTGTGCTTTAGATGCATTCTAATATAGGTAAATATTAAATATACGATACAAAAGAAATGTTACTCTCTTTTAGAAATCCATATTACCGAAGCATAAAGTGTCAAATTTTATAAATCAAAACTTTTCTAAAAAAGAAAATAGTGCATTTCATAGCCGTCTTTTAAAATTTTATTTCGCTAAATTACGTAAATAATGAAGCTGACAAAGTATTCTCCAATTAATATAAATTTTCGAGACTTGCTTTTTAGAAACGACAAGGCCAGATATTCTCAAAATATATATTTTTAAAACCGGTAAGATATCTTATATTCTACACTTTTTAACATTCAAAAATTTGGAATTCTTTAAAATTTAAATGCAATAAAAATTCAAAAATATTTTTCTTTCTCTCTGGGAAAACCATTGACTTCAGCTTGTCGGAACTGATATAAAACATTGAGTTTAGTGTATTATTACTTAAAACATAGGTATTTATGAAATAAATGGGTTTCTCAGGTAACGCATTTTATTTTATCTTTTAAAGCTTAAAATATGTTTTTATGATTTCACAGATCAGAAAATGCAATAAACAGTTATATATGCCATGCAATTGTACAGTCGCGTATTTCAGCATTCCTAATTAATTGTTATTTTAAATTTTTTGTTACTTGTTTTATTATTTCGGATGCCCTTTACTTTCTTTTTTTAATTGTAATTGGGTACTCTATCTTTCTCAAAATTTCAGTTGTTTACGAAGTCACTTCCAACTTTGAGGATAGGCACGCCTTCCTCATCTTCCTATTGGCCAATGAGGTGCTTGCTCACTGTACCTCGGCTATTTAAGACCTTTTCTTCCCCTTTTTGGCTCATTCTACCCTCGACCGCTGGTGTGTGAGGAACTCGCCTCTGGCAATGGTCGCCAAATTCTCTAGTCACAGCTAAAGCTTATTTCAGAGTTCAGTTTTTAATTATTTTTCTAAATTTTATTTTCCCCCTTTTAGACCAGGCATGAACCGAAGAACTTGTTTACTGGAGATGTGGACCTGCGCGAGCGTAGTGTGTACAGGAACTTCGTTTGGTAGTGCGGTCCAGGTGGCCGATAACATATGCCAGTAAAACGCGGGACCTGTGCCGCTATGTTAGCCGATGGGAAACTTCGAAGGTGAACGGGTTTCAGGTGATTGTCACCAAAATTAGTGAGCTATGTGGCCCCCTTTTTTTTGGTTCTTAGAGTTAGTCGTGGGCTGGGATACCTTATGCTATGCCTTTTCTGTGCTTCTTGGTACCATACTGCCTTTTCACTCTCCGTTTTTTGCCGACGCCAGTCGGTGAAATGACATCGAAGTATGGGGCAACCAAACTCGTTTGGATGCCACATGCTTCTTTTGGAGGTTATATTTAACCTCGTGCTTCCAGCTCTGGAATAATCTTCGGATTTCCACCAGAGACTCTAAATTATACCTTTTGACCGTGCTTTGCTTCGAAATTCATCTTTTTATGTTCATTTCCTTATATTTAGTTGGAGGTTACGCGCAATGGATTTACATTGTGTTGGCACTCCGTAAGCACCGCGATGTCATGTCGTGCCAAGCAAATGAAACATTTGTTACAGAACTTTGTATGTTGTTTCGGAACTGGAGATACCTATCCATTAAAAACTTTAACATTTATTGGGAATGATATTTTATAATATTTTACATTTGTTCTAAAATACTCTTTGAAGCTAAAATGCAATAATATATATAAAAAAGTTTTTCCTTGAAGTTAAAAAAAATGTTTAGAATGGAAATCTATCTGAATGGAAATCTAATATCGAATATCATCTACAGTAACTCAATCAAAACTGGAAAATTTCTGAAGAAAATTTGTAAGGTAGGTAATTTTAAGTGGAAAAATATATTTTTTTGACAATTGCGTGAAAGTTTGTAGAAAAGAAGATATATGAGATTCGAGAACTATTTCAAAAACTTTTCTACTAAATTTAAAAGAATTTCTGAACTGTTTTATGTGTAGAATTTTGTATCGTTTCAAGGGTACCATTATTTAAAGTCTAAATGCAACACTCTTTCAAAAAAATGATTTACTTAAATTTACCGAATAAAGATTGAATAAACTCTTCGAAAAGACGAAGTATTCTATAGAAATTCAGTTAGAAAAGGAACATTTTGTATGAAAATATGAATTAATGTATGTGTCGACGTTGGGGTACTTCTTTTTGAAAATTGCGAAATTTTTATAAACACATATTTTTTAAGCAATATATTAATAAACCCCTTACCTATGTTATGAAACAAAAGGTTTTCAATACTTAAATTTTCGATAATATACAAAACTAGCCGCCCTTGGTGAGCAGTTAGGTCTCCCTTGAATGTATACTAAGGATTAAATCGCATTGAATTTATTCATAATTTAATTTTAATTACTTAATTTTTTGCCAAATTAGAAGATTCTGGTAGAGAAGTAGGCACAGATGCCATGTACGCACCTCATTGGTGTGATTGCAACAAAATGACAATTAAATGTGCCTCACATGGTAACCCGTCTATTATTATTTATAATCTGTTTCTTTGCTTTTATTTTCTTTTTTTAAAAGATGTAAATTGTTTTTTTCTATAATTATTAGTTAAACTTCTTAAAAATATACTATTTTCTTTTTAAAATAATAGAAATTAGTTAAAAAATATGTATATAACTAGTATTTGAAAATGGAGCTTTCGCCGATTTGGCGTCAGAAAAATAGCACGCCAATGTGGTGCATATATGACATCTGTGCTGATAAATCAAGAACTCAGTATTTTTATGCTAGCTCGGCGGAGATAATAAATCGCCAAATCTTGTATCCGTGGCATTTTTTCGTATTTCATTAATTATTAAAAATATAATAATGTAATCCTTTCACTCATCTCATTTATAATATATAACTTTAATTTGAAATTGAAAAGTTTAAAATTCATGCCTTTTATTTATTTTTTTAAGTAAAACAAATAGAAAAATAAAATAAAAATAATGATATTTTGAAGCTTTATAATTGCAGCGAGGGAACAAAACATATGTAAATCCAATTTACCACAGCCTAAATCTTACCAAAGGACTTTTGCACAGTTACTATAAGATGTGTTTCATTTGGATGTTGCCATTAAATAATTAACAAATAATCGTGATTTTGTGCCACATGCGTTAGCATAATACATACCTATCTATTTATCTATCTATATATCTACCTCTCTCTCTCTCTCTCTATATATATATATATATATGTATATTGTTCATAAAACATGATTTTTTTTTACACAAAATGTTTATTTTTCAATCAAAATTGCTCTTAAATATATGCAAAATTACAAACTATATTTTAAAATTTAATCAAAATTTCATTTGAATTCAGTGAATCATACTACCAGTTATGAATTGGTCATAATTAGAAAAGAATTAATGTGAAATATTCTAATATTTTGAATCACATGAATAAATATTTCAATATTTTGACTTGTCAAAATATTTCTTTCAATTAATCTTTTCAAAAATGATATAAATTTCAAGAAAATAAATAAGTGTAATCAAAAATAAGTTCTTAATAAAAATATCGTTTGAATATTTGCATTAAAAGATATGAAATTACAAAATAAAATTTTCAATTTGTAAAATAATATAATTATTCTAATATTTTGAATACGAACTGTTGTATGAAACTATAGTTTTTTCTGGTAATTTTAATGTATAGTTTATATTTTAAAGTTTTTAAGTTAATAGATATAAGTATATATGTACTCGTCACGGGTGAGACATTTTGTCGGTTTCCTATAGAATGGACTTTTACATTATTTTTTACTGCATAAAATGACAGTATTTATGCAAATAAGTAAAAAAGAGCTTTATAAAAATAAGTTCAACATAGATACATTTTAAAATTTTATTTATGTGTGTCATTTTATCTTCAAAACTGAGAAAACATTACTCAACTATGGAAAAAATAATTTGCTCTGTCTTTTAGGGATAAAAGAAACAAGAGATTCGAAAAGCATTTTTAAAACTTTCATAATAAGTTATTATAGATGTAGATTACAGTTTAGATAAACTATAGCTAAAAAATGAAGAATTGTATGCTCTTTTGAACACTTCAAAAGGGAAATTATATGATGCTCAAGTTTAAAAATTATATAAATGTCCTTTTTTCAGAAATCTCTCAAAGATTTGTTGATTTTCTTTGGTGTGAAATTAATTAAATTTGATAAATAAAAGCTCTGTCAAAAATCCCGTTAGTCTAAAAACAAACTTTTAATAGCCAAAAAATGTTTAATTGTAGAAAGTACATTTTAGGCATAGCTGTGTATAATGTTGCATCCGTTTCAGTGTAGGAATATAATGTCTCACAAAAGTGATGGGACACTTGTGCTTTATAAAAAGAAACTGCAATAAAATAAATAAACAAACATGTGCAAAAATTTTTTGGATGTGTTTCATATTTAAAGTTAGTAACAATTATTACATAACATACATTTTGTCAAAATATTAAAATATTAATTTAGTAAAAATACAATTGTTCAGAACGGAGCAAAAAATGGCTCACATAAGTGGTGGGACACTTACTTTTCCATCAAATATTTATCCAAAAATTTTACTTTTTAAAAGGTTTTAATATTTTGTTGTATTTCCTTTTACTTTTAAAACATCATTTAATCTTTTTGGGATGGATTCGACTAATTTTTTTGTGATTTCTGGAGTGATTTTACCCCATTCTTCTTGAAGCACCGATTTTAGTTGTTGTTTTGAAGAAATGGTGTGTTTGCGAATTCTTGATTCCAATTCTTGCCAAATATTCTCTATGGGATTGAAGTCTGTCATATAACAGTCAGTTATATAACATTATAAGTCAGTTATATAACAGCCAGAGTCTAACGTTCAGAGCAGTGTGCTTGGGGTCATTGTCCTGGTAGAATTTAAAATCGTTATGAAGGTTCAATTTTCGTGCTGAAGATTTCAAATTTTGCTTTAAAATATCAATATACTTGTACTGATCCATTATACTGTCAATAAAAACAAGATTACCAACTCCAGTGGACGACATACATCTACACACCATAACTCCTCCTCCACCATGTTTTACTGTTGATACCAAGTTCTGTTTGCGAAATTCTTCCCTGGGTTTTCTCCACACCAAGATTCTACCGTCAGAACCAAATATATTAAATTTACTCTCATCAGCAAATATAACTTTATTCCAGTAATCAGAATTATTATTTATGTTGGATTTTACGAAAGCTAGTCTGAGTTTTCCATTCTTTTCACTTACGAAGAATTTTTTCCTTGGCTACTCTACCGTGATATCCAGCAGATCGAATTACCCTTCTAATAGTCTCAGGATTAACAGTTATTCCATATAATGCTTGTAAATCAGCAGCAACTTTTGAAGTACTATTTCTTGGATTTTTTTTATATTTCGAACGATAATTCGCTTTATTCCATTGGATAGCTTTGATGGTCGGCCAGGTCTTCTTTTATCCGGAATCATATGATTCTTTTTATATCGTTTAATGATATTGAAAATTGTTGAACGACTCAAGTTAACTGTTTCAACAGTTTTTCTAATAGATTTTTTACGTTCAATATGCAAATTAATAACTAAGTTTCGAATTTCAGGCGAAGTTTCTTTTCGTTTAGCATTCATGGCTATACAGAGCTAAAAAACACAAAAATTTCAAAACAAACTAGAGAGAAATACTGCAGACGATTTTATAAATTATTGCCAATTGCTTTTAAGTAAAATTAAAACCCCAAAAAATAATATTATTGCTTATTTCAGACGATTTTTGTTGCATATATAATGGTGTCCCATCACTTATGTGAGCTATTTTTTACTCCGGCCTAACCATTTGTATTTTTATTAAATTAATATTTTAATATTATGACAAAATGTATGTTATGTAATAATCTTTACTAAATTTAAGTATGAAACACACAAACAAAAAATGTGTTCATGTTTTTTTTTATTTATTTGATTAGTTTCCTTTTGTAACGCACAAGTGTCCCATCACTTATGAGAGATACTGTATATTAGGGTGGAGCGAAAAAAAATTTTTTTTGAAAATCAAAAACGGGTAGGTGCCAAAAGTTGCCTTTATATTAGTACATCAACTGCGTGAAATTTTACCGCTGAAAAAAAATGGCTTGAGTCTGCGCTTTTGCTCCAAAAATCGAAATTTTGGGTACAATTTGTCATTTTTTGACATTTTTTCAAAAAAATTAAAAAATTCCTACAGAGCTGGTTAGTATTTAAAAGTGTTGCTTAGACCTTTATATTTATCTGCTTAACATATTTAAACTATAAAACAATTTGTTTATTCCCTATACCTGGAGCAAAACAGTCAACTTTTAGTAAGAAAACAGCATTACCACTCTATTGGGTCACACAACGAATTGTTGTTTTTAATACAGCTCTTGTTTTCAAAACTACCTTGGACATGCGTCGAGGAGGTGGCTATATTTCCTATACCACCCGGCCCAACTATTCGATCATCTTAGTACAGTGTTTTATTTATACATTGATTTGAGATTTTCTTTATAAAAATTTGACATGTTTCGATGCTTCCACCTTGTTCATCTGTTCTTTGCATCCACATGCTGCTGTAACTATCTTCAGGTATATTTTTACAGTTTATACAAAAAAATAACAAGCAGAGTAATGCACGGGAATCTATTAAAGGGATCTATTCGGCCATCTATTATATTTATCAAACTTACATCCAGTTGATGAATAGTGATTGCAAGTTCTGTTACCACAACATTTTTTCAGTCAATTGTATTTTTTTCTTACGTAATGATTTGCTTCAAAGATGATTTCAGATGTTTCAACTATAAGTATGCCATCATTTATTCTACTTTTGCATTTTTTATATGTTGAGAAGCGAGCTGTTTAACGTGATGGTGATCATCAGCGAGAATTGCAATGAAAATTTGTTCTCCATGTGTAAAGCAACCGCTGTTGTAAATAACTTTTTTTTGTATTAGTTTTATGCCGTTAAGTGTTTTCGTGTCCAGGTAATTTCCTATTAACTTTTAGATCCTCTTTTTATGAGTGGACAGCATTTGATGGTGAAATGTCCTGGGCATAAACATATAATGCATAGTACTTTATGAGGGAATGTACGGATTCTAATCGACTATAAGTGCTCATTTAAAATTAGGAGAATTTTATTTGTCACTGTGAACCATTTTGCATGGGGTAAGCTTAGAATTGTGTATAATATTGAATCATTCGCTACTTCAACTCCAGTGAATTTCCTCTGCGCCAGTTATTACAGAAGTCGATATAAAACGTTCTAAGCTACATGGATTCACTGGATCAATAAGGAAAATCTTTGTCTACGTACTATTCACTTCCTATTGCAATTTTATTTTTATAAAACAGAGAATAATTTTGAAAAATTATTTTCTCAAATTGAGAAAAAGATACTCAGAACAGACTAGAAATTTCTGTCAGAGATTGCAAAGCTAATTCATAAGGAAAGCTATTTCTCAGAAAGAATGGGGAATAGGAGTTTAGAAAACATCTCACACAAAAGACAGCTCATAAAGTTAATAAAATTTTCCGCTTTATATAAGCACAGATTGGCAATCAGCGTCTATATGTTCACTCACAAAATGTATAATCCAAGTTTATATCGCGGGATGTTTTATACCAAATGTACTACACACCTAAATAATAGATCTAAAATCTTATTAGAAATTACTAGACTATGGAACAACACAGGAAACGACATAAAGCATACTAAAACTTCTTTAGAAATATTGTTGTTTTATACGCAAATTTTGTTTGCAATCCTCTGTGACGATCGTCATAATATTAAGCAGCCAGCTTCTCAAAATATATTCAATGTAATAAGTACAGTAAATGATGACATACTAAAAATTGAATTCATACAACCAATTTTTAGGAAAATCATTATATATAAAATGTAATTGATTGAAAAAATGCTGTGGTAATAGAACTTCCAATCATAATGTATTAATTGCATCAAAATTTAATGAAGATAATAGACTGCTGAATAGGTTCAATTAAGCACATACCCAATACATTACTCAGCTTCTCTTCTGTTATACATGGTATAAAAGTATACGTGCAGCAGGTCACACCAGCAGTCCAAATCATCCAAAGTCAGTGAATACAAAGAAGAGATAAATTACTTTGATATATAGAAAACTTATACTCGTCTTCGGGAAAAAAGTAACAATTCAATACATAAATAAAACACTGGGCCTAGATGATTGGGTGGTTGAGACGGGTGGGATAATGTAACCACCTCTAATGAGTTATATACACAGTAGTTTTGAAAGCAGCTAGGTAAGAAATGCATTTGAAAGAACATTTCGTTGTATGCTCCAATAGAGAGGTTAACGCTGATTTTTCACAAAAAGTTGTCAGATTTGCTCCAGTTATACAGACTACAGATATTGTTTTATAGTTTAAATATGTTAAGCAGATAAATATAAAGGTCTAAGCAACACTTTTAAATACTAACCAGCTCTGTAGGAAATTTTTTAATTTTTTTGAAAAAATGTCAAAAAATGACAAATTTTACTCAAAATTTCGATTTTTGGAACAAAAGCGCAGACTCAAGCCATTTTTTTTCAGAGGTAAAATTTCACGCAGTTAATGTACTAGTACAAAGGCAACTTTTGGCACCTACCCGTTTTTGATTTTCAAAAAAAAAAATTTTTCGCTCCACCCTACTGTATATTCTTTTGTAGTGATCCAATATCGATTATATTGTCCACACTAAAGTACTAATACTATTATCATCTAAAACTCTTATTATCTGAAACATCTAAAAACTGGTTTCTTTCATATCTTATAATATGTAAAAAAGTAGAAAAAGAAACTTATAGCATTTTTTGAAAAAAAAAATAATACCATATTCCCATATATAAAATATCGCTTTTTGTGATGATATTAAAAGCTTTCATAAAAAAAATAATTTTTACTTATTCCTCTCCTTTTAAAATTCACTTTAGTGAGTCAATAAAATTTTTAAATTAACATACATTTTCACACAATTAGAATAACATTTTAAATTTTAATGAATAATTTATAAACTAAGCAATTAAGAATTTTTTAAACTTTGGAAAAGATAAATTGTCTCTAAATTCGAAAAGACTAATTATAATAACTCCACACTATATGCTATTATTTGCATATTTCTGTGATTGTGATAACTGATTAAAAAGGTTTGTTTATTTATTTTAGATTTATTAAAACTTTTACTTATTTTAGATTTATTAAAACTTTTACTTATTTTAGATTTATTAAAACTTTTACTTATTTTAAATTTATTAAAATTTTCAAAATTTTCAAACTGAGGAACAGGAAATATTTAAGATTAGTTTCGTACTACATAACTCTACATCTACATGTCGACACAGATTTATGATATCCTCGTTCTCTATTGTTTGAATTCATTGAAAATGAAATATTGAGCTACACAGCCCGTCCTTAGCAATCTGAAGAAATATATGCTGTAATACATATTACAGATTAATCAGTTTCTTTATTTGTTAAACATAAATCAAGTAATAAGAGTATTAATATTGTTTTAAATAACAAACTTCTTTTTCCGCACATCAATACATTTTTCTTTGATAGATAGGATATTTGTCATTTTAATAAGAATTTATACGGTATTCGAAAAATATTTCAATAACTCTTTGGAAAAGACAAATTGCTTTTAAATTCGAAAAACCTATTTATACTAACCCCACGCCGAGAAAAATAATACCCCTTTTATCTACAATGAACTTTCGAATTAGACGCTCTACATGCACATATCAATACATATTTCTTTATTAGACTGACTGAAATGTTTTCAATTAACAGAATTATTTAAATATAAATACCTAAGCTGCAAAGAATGCCTTGTCAATCTCAGTAAATTTTTATAATTTTGTTGAAATCAGCTCCTTTATTTAAACAATATTACACGAATAATAAATTCACGAATAACATGAATTTACACGAATTAAATGAATTCATGAATTCAAGTAAAAGACTCATTTCGAATTAGATTGTCTACATCAACACATCAATATATCTTTCTTTATTATTAGAATGACTGCAATGTTTTCAATTAAAAACATTCCTTAAAAAAGAATATTTGAGCTATAAAGAATGTCTTGTAAATTCCAATAAATATTTTCACTTTTAAATGTTACAGATGTTTCAGCTCTTTTATTTATGCAATATCACACGAATAAGTGAAATTACATGAATTACACGGATTAATTGAATGTATGTAAATCTCAATAAAATTTACAGTCTCAATACACATTTACAGTGTTAAAGTATTACCATTTCTCTTATTTATGATATATTACACGAGTAGCCAACTCACGAATAAAATGAAATTACATGAATTACACGAATTAAATGAATTCATGTAAAGGTGCTGTTTTGAATTAGACAGTCTACATCCATCTGTCAGTAAATCTTTCTTCTATTAGAATAACTGATACAATCTTGAACAACACATATTCATGAAGATGAATATTTGAGCTAAAAAAGAGTGTTATTTTTTATAAGCGTTTCAGATGATAACGGTATTTACCGTTGTAAGTGTGGCTGATGCAGTTGATATTAGATCGATAAAACGCTATAAATTCTACATTTGTCATTTATTATGATAAGCATTTTTGTTCGCAATATTGAAATGTTAAGATTTCATATGAGTTATTGAACGAATAGACTGCTTGTAAATTCATGTATAATTATAATGGAAGTTTACATTCACAGAAAATTCTTCTACCTAACTTCATTTCTTGTGTTGACAATCATGACAATTCTCGTATCTTCTAAATCACCAGAATATCTTGAACATGAATGCTTGAGTTATGTCATGCCTATCTTTAACAATAGGAATAAACATGCATAATGGTTTTTAACTAACCCATATATTGAACAAAAGCAAAAGAAATTAGTTTAGAATAAAATAAGTGATATATCAAATATATATGAGCAACCTGACTATATTTATTTCTTTTTAAAATTTAAATTTATAATATGTTTACTATAGTAAGAATATAGTATTTAAATTTATCTATGAAAAATATTTTGACTTTTGGTGAAAAAAATATTTTTGTTTTAGAGAAAATTAAGATATAAGTATTTCGGAATAATGATATTAATTTAAAAATTAATAGTGATATTATTTTTTTAAATTATTAATAATAATAATAATAGGAATCAGTTTTTAAACGCTAACCCTTTTATTTTAACATTTTAAACTAATATCGAATTTAGGATACTTTAATTTCATGTTATAAAGTTTAATTTTGACAATTTCACCAGTTTCTGCAAAAGTTCATTTAATTATTGAATTTTTTCCGTAAACAAGCCCAAACAGGCTGTACAATTTTACATAGCTCAATTGATTAAGACTGGCGATCACATTTTGAAATTTTGTAAAGTTAATTATATTCCGAAGTTTTTTGAAAGCATAAGACATGCACTAGCTAAGTTTGATATTGCAATAGCACTTCCTCCTCCCAAATTAAGAGTTGTGTTAAACATGAAGATTGACCCTATTCAAGACATAAATAGATTAGGAGTATACAGTATCCCGTTTAAGACAGATAAAAAATATATGTACGTAGGTATGACATTAAGGAAACTTCAAAAGTGATTAAAAGAACATGACGCAGCCTATAGAAATAGATTGCAATAGTTCAAAAATAATCTTTAATACTACTAGTCACCTTGAAGCTATCATTAGAGAATCCATCGAAATAATGTCCAATAAAGAAATAGTATGTAATGATGCACTTTCCTACGATATTCACGCATTATGGAGAAATTTTATTTATAATATTTAAGCCTATGCTTTTTGATATATTTTCAACAGTTTTTCCTCCTTCTATTCCGTTTTTTCAACCCCCTCGGTGTAAAATAGATTGTTCCGAATGAGCCTGAGAACCCCATGAAGCAATAACTGTCATTTAGAGTTTTTCTCACTGACGAAGACCGCGTTAGCGACAGTTGAAAACATTCTGAACTATTTAAAAGGACTGTAATTGTATTTTTAAGTTTTTATATGTTTTATTCTGCACTTTTTAAGTAATTTATATACAGTTACAGGTGTTGTTGCTTTGTAAATTAGTAAACAAAGTGAATTCTGCACTGGTTTTTTTCTTAACTGCAATTATATTCGTACTTAATTTACGAATCTTAAAAAAAATAATGCGGCAATTTACTTATTACAAATTACTGTAAATATGCTAATTCCTCTAATTTAATTTATTATACTTATTCTTTTCTTTTCTTCTTTTTTTATATTTTTTTTAACATGGAATTTACAAATTTTTAAAACCTTTACATATATAAATGCATATCTCGTTATATATTTGGTTTTTTATATATGTATAATTCTTCAGTGTGTTTTTCTTGACTGAGTTAAGTATAAATTTGTCATTCATTTCTACTCAAAGACATGCAGGAAAGGTTTGCTGTTAGTAACGATTGTCGCAGAAAGTTTACGAAAATTCTGTCACAGAGCCTGATATTATGGGATACTGGTCCAAATGCTTTAACATAAAAAAAAAATCGGTAACGTTTTACGTATTTCCAGAAATTTTTCGCATTTTCCCACGCTTTCAGAGAAATTGAGCAGTTTCCTGAGAAATTCTAATTTTCAATTCTGAAACATTCTTACCGAAGTATCTATTGTCCATAAATTTCTTGAAAAAAATGCAATACTATGACGCTTCTAAGAAAAGAAGATTCACTCCGAATACTTCGCTATAGAATATATGTAGTCAGCAAGATTAGAACTTATTCTAACCACGTCTTGATGTGTGGTATTTAACTATATTTTATTTTATTTTAACCTTCACATATTTAATTTTATGTGAAATTTATTTTCTATAAGTGAATAAGCTTTCTGACAATCTTGCGATACTTTTTGTGGAGCATTTAAGCAACAGCATGTGTACTGCATAAGCAGTCGAATATTTGCATTTTAGAAGAAATCATATCTACTATGGTTGCAGTCTAACTGGGCTTGTTAATTTGGTTATTTTAATGAAAATACATGTTAATCAGTTGTCTAGAAATTCTTGTTGCACACGATGAAGATTTTTCGCCGTCAAAAGGATACTTAAGTTAAAAATTGAATATTCTTAAAAGAGTGAGTAACTATACTATATAATATTTCGTTTTATTACGCTAATGTTTTTACATATGCTACGTTGTTTTTAGAACAAACTTTGTTTTAATGAATAAGCGTGTCAAGCGTTACATATGTTTCTATTAATTTCTATTTAAGAATTATACATTTATATGTAAGAATTTAAATTAATATTTATCCATATTTACATTCAAGTTTGCGGTTTCTTTGTTTTTCGTTTAATTAATATAAAATGCAGTTGTGCGGTTTTGTTTCAGCTATTTTGCTAGGGAAAAAATATACTTAACTGATATTGACTTATTCCTGTTTAATTTAATGACTAATAAATAATAGTCTCACTTTAAAAAGTAAATATAGATAAATATATAATAAAAATATTATTACATCAGTCATAAATATTTATTTTGTTGTTATACGGTTTATTACAATACTTTAAAATTAATTTATAACCACAGCAGAACAGCTGCAATACGAAAGAGTTCTTAGCAGTTACATAGCAGAGAAACGAGTTCTAATTAATATCATGCTGAATGACGTTTTTTTTTTACTTTTTCTTTTTTTAAGGAACATAAATGAAATAATTTGAAAAAAAATAATAATTCAATTATCAAATATGTTTATATAAGGTATGGAAGTTTATGATTCAAACGTTAGTAATGTTTTTTAAGATATGTGAATATTTTTATTATTTTTATACATCCTTTAAAATATATTATTAAATTCAGCCGTTCATACTGAAGTATTTTCACTATGATGACCAGAAAATCTGAAAACAATGCGTATATTAAAGCATTACAATGTAATGGAAAAAAGGAAATGTTAATTTGGAAATCACATTATTGTTAACTTGTCTACAATGTTAAAGAAACGTGAATTCTCTAATTATCCTTATTTAATTACATTTCATTTACCTAAAAAATATTTAAAAAAAATTCCCAGTTATGGTTTTCATGCATGTTTAATAAATTTAATTGATTAAATAATTCATAAGCTGGAAAAAGGGAAAGGAATAAAACTAACATTTTTAAATCGATGAAGTGAATTAGCATATTTTGCACGTGACGTAACAAAAAAAAAAAAATAAAATAGAATAATATACTTTGGCAAATTCATGTAGTGAATGTGACAAAAAATATTTTTAAATACTTAAATGTGTAAATTCATTTTGCTTTAAATATAAGCAATGTAATATATATATATATATATATATTTATAATTTTTAAGCACTATTATAATTTAATGAATGCATTAAAAAAAGTGAAATGAGATCTAATATACGAAATGTTCCTGAATTGTAAAAAGAAATTCGGAAATGTCCCTAGGAAGTAATGGGCAGCTGGGTATCTCAGTATGCATACGAAACATTTCTCGGAAAATACATAATCCTTATTGAACGCTTCTGAAACCTTCCATAGATAATAAGTAAGCCTTCTTATGAAAACGTAACGTTCTTATGGGTAACATTTCTATTTTCGTGAAACTTTTCTGAAATTTCACTGACAGGTTACACTGATAAACAAGTTTTAACGATTGTTTTGTTTTTCTATATACATTGAATGTTTCTTTGAGATTTCAAGCTGCTGAAAAAGAATGTGTTTGTAAAAAATGTCTATCACCCTACAATTTTGAGAAATTTCATTTATACATTTCTGAGTATATAAGCATCGTATAGGCATTATATTTATACAACATTATTCTCTTACATGCATTTGATTCTCACAAACATACTTTTTTCTTATTACAAGATAGAAGATACAGCAAGAGAGAAGAAACAGATGTCCCCCTAATAAATTTTATGTTAGCGACCTTGAACAGACATTGCTAGCTGCCCGACAGTATTTGGCTTTAACGGAAATCTGTGACAGTTGAAATTTATATTTGGGGCGAGTGTACTGCTATTTCTTTGTTCTGCAAGACCTTTTAATTTTAATTTTTACTATAATTATCCTATTTTCCGCTAAAATATGTGAAAAAAGTCTAGAGGACGTGTTAATGAATACGATTCTTTTTGCTTTGTATGCGAGGAGCTAACTTAGAAACAGCATCGATGATCTTTCACGCCGCTATTAAAGACTGTCTACTACTTGTACTTTGGATGTAAAGTAGGTGAAAGAGATAAGAAATAGACACCTCATTCTTGTTGTACACGATTTGCAATAAGTAGGATATTTCTGCAATGAAAACCCGATATCAAGGCAGCTGGACCCTAATATTCTCGGAGATTACTGTTGGAACCTTATTAGGAAACTAATGATTGTGCCTATAAGAGAGCATCCACAGATAAGACATTCACCGATACATAAAGTATCAAATTTCTTATTAATATTTTTTTTACAAAAATTCTTCTACATTTTTCTGAAACTTAATAAACAATGCATATTTTCAGTGCTTCAAATATTAATTCTAAGCTTTATAAATGTTTATTTAAAAGTTTGTCAATACTAAAGTACCAAATGGTAAATTTCATAAAGTATAAGTGTTGAATAAATACTGCAAAATTCAGATTTTCAAGATTTTGAATTTTTCAAAAACCTGTGAGTGGTGGAAACTTTTTAATGGCATATTCTTTCACAACACCACCTAAAATATAAAATTCACCACATACTTGGTTAGAACCAAAAACCTTGTTAGCAATGATTGGCGTTTCAGAGGAATGCTTTTATTGTGAACAGAAACATTCCTAGTATTTCACAGGAAGTTTACCGTGATACGTTTTATAATTATTGAGTAAAGTTCAATATTTTCGAGGGATTTTTCTTGGAAGTAATGTGCAACCAAGCTGCCCTATTCCCCCAAGAACGTTTCTTGATTTTTTTTAACAGTGTACGCCGTATAGATTTCCCTTCATTGGTGAAATTAACACTAGATGTCATGAGGTTAACCGCCCACGTAATCGTCGTTTATAACTCGATGGGAAAGTTGTCCGTGAATGTCTCGGGCGCGAAGACTATGGTGATAATAAAAATAACGTTAAACCTTTACGCATTGGCGATATTTTTAAATACCATTGAAGAAAATTTAATTTTAAAAATATTTATTCTGTCTATTAATATACGGGTAGCCGAAAAAATAATGACATTGTTACAATAACTCTACTATTTGAAGAGATATATGACTACGCAGGCTTTGATAAAGAACGTATAGTGATGAAAATGCATGCAATATCGTCAGATTTTGACGGATGATTGTGTGATAGCGTAGAAGCACGTTAAAAGGCAATGTTCGCATCATTTATGTCTCCAAACAGTGTCAATCTACGGTCTAGTAATTTATAAATGCGGAAAATGTAGCTGGTAACAAATATAAAACTATCGTCGAATGCAAAATGTGTATGGCACGGATCATAGAAGTTTAGCAATTTCTTAATAATGAATTCCGTATGTAAAAGGTGTACAATGTAAGTGAAAATTTTAAAAAAGAATTATCTCTCTGTACCTAAGTACTCTCTGTACCAAAGTACCTATCTCTAAGTACCATCTATATAATTTAAATGATAAAACACATAGAAAAATATAATATACTGAAAACATTTCACTTTAACTTGTAAATTCTTCCTTTTAAGAATTTTCATTACTTTTTTGTAATTTTCGCAACTACTAAATTTTCTTAAATGTGAGAGAATATTTTTCTCATATGTTACAATTCCAATTGAAACATTCTTCGAATAAATATCATTATGTCACTTGAATTTCTCTTTCTGATAGTCACTTAAAAAAAAATCCCGTTATTGGATCCCGAAATGACTGAAACCTTGAATAAATAAAAAGTTATCCTAGATGTTTTGAACTGTTTTCAACCGTCTTATTTTTATAAAATTGTTTTTGTCTTAGACGCGTTTCTTATTTTTTTTTGGTGAACTTTGCAGTTTTGCATACTTCTAATCATGAATAAATTAGTTGATAAATTTTCTTTTTGAAATTTGTAGATGGGTTTCGCCTTTTACGTTTTTTTTTTTCTTTTAACACTTTCGGATCCGATTGTTTTTGTCAGTTTTCAGAAAAAAATACTTTTATGTTAATAAAATTAACTCTAGCTATCCACATACATTAATTAGAGCTTTACGAATATTCCATTGGTTTAATGTTGTTGTTTTGCGTTCTGTTTAATTCATATTCACAATAGGCTAAAGAAGATTTTTGGAGGTATCTAAAAAATATTGTTTTACAACAAGATTTAACTGATATTACAATTTTTCAATACTTTTTGCGTTTTATTATGCATGATTCTTTTTTAAAAGTAGTTTTTATTTTAAATTTATAGAGTAAAATATATGTTTAAAATAAAAGAATCGCAAACGTTGCAAAGAGAATGACGCAAATATTTATTCTTACTATTATTGTTTATTGCCTAAACGTTAGTGATGTCATTTAGTAATTGCATAGGCATCTACTAAAATTACTACATGTAAAAAGTAGCAAAATATTTTGTTAAAACAAAACAATAATTAATAAAAGACATGTACTAATAATAGTAGGGGGAACTGAGGCACATTGATACAGTTTTTTTCAAAGAATTTTTTTCGTGTCCAGAAAGCAGAAATGTCAAGCTATTTTTCCATGTGGTGCCAGTAAAACTTGTGTAATGTGCTATAAAAATGTACAATCGTTGTTTTATGTATTATTTTTGCATGTAATTTTTAAAAAATAAAAAAAAAGTCATATGTATCAATCATCATATCCCCATCCTCGAGGCAGATTGATATACCTCATGAGACACTTTGATACGTCTGAGAAAAATGGAGACAAAATAACACCAATGCATATCTTTCATAGAAAAATAGTTAGCAAACCATTTTATATTTATTTATAGAAATTCAAACCTTCCACAATTTATTTGTAAGTAATATTAAAGCAATCAAAATTAAATGAATAATTACTTGATGTTCTTGCTGTTCCTTGTCTGATTGTTGGCTGTGGTAACCCCTGCATTATTTTCTTTCTTAGGAAAGATGAAAAAATTATCAGGTTTTTTTGTTTATAATTCGGTTTATAAACAGAAAATAATGGATAATTGTCAAAAAATTCTGTTTAAAATATAATTATCTTTTACTGTTCTGCAGCTTGTTTCTCTTACTTAACATTTCTCATCTCGAAAATACTTTTTCTCTGGAAAATCGATATAAATTCGAGATTTGTCGGGCTGCCGTCTTTTTCTTTTGTTAGTTCTACTAGCACTAGATGTTGGGTAAATTCATAGGTCTTCTGTTTGCAAAAATACTATAAAATGTTCTAATAAAAAAAAAGAGCTAAAAATAGAGCTTCAATAAAAACTAATATTAGAAATTTTTGGCAAAAAATAGTTGGATTACGGAGTGTATGGTAAAAAAACAAAACAAAAGGTAATGAAAAAATGAACTACAAAAAAATTTAGATTGTATCAATGTGTCCCGACATAGACTGCATCAATGTACTTCATTTAGCCATTTTGAATAAAATTAGTCTCAATTCCAACACTTAATAATTTACCTAACAATAAAGAAATAGGAACTGATAAAGAGTAGCTTTACTTGCCAGGGAGAGTATTCTTTTCGGTTGAAAATATTGGAACAGTTGTACAATACCATTTCGATTGTATAACTCAAATTTTCTTTTGACCTACAAAAACCTTAAATCACCCGTCCCATTTAATTAAACTACTGAATCATTCCAAGACTTTCTGTGTGTAGTTGAGTGCACTAACATCACCTTTTGGAGCTTTTGTGAAACTTCCTGTAATGACCCTGTGAGCAGTAGAGGGGGTGTATCAGTGTGCCCCATGTATCAATGTGCCCCAGTTTCCCCTACATAACACCCGAAAGGATTAGGATTCCTCTTGTTTCTAATATGTTTCTCCTTTTCACCACTAGTAATTTTATTTATCTATAGAAAGTAGGAATTTAAAAGATGTTTTTTTATCGCTGTTAATGTTTTATTAAGCTGTTTTTGGCATCTAATTTTAATGCACTTTTATTTTTTTAATTTTAGATGATAAAAAACATATTACTGCTTAAGGAGACGTTAAATTTCTTTCTTTTTAATTTTCATCATAGCAATATGAAATTTCATGCATATATAAATTTCGCCAAAAGAATGTAGAACATCTTTAAAAAAATTTCCAATCTTATTAAGATTTTTAAATATTAAAAAAAATTAAATTTATAAACGGAATTTTAAAAGACTTTTCGTGCCTCAATTTTTGAGATATTTTCTTGCTTTTGCATTTTTATCACTTAAAACTGTATTATAAACAAATTTGTGTAATTTTTTTAAAAAATCTCTTAAATAGTTAATATTTTACATATTTTCTTCTAAATGCCATATTGATTTTCATGAAACATTTGCCTTTTAATAAGTAAAAAATCAAACTTTGAGAATCTTAATAAAGACGAATTTTAAAAAGCTTACACAATTTCTTTCTAAAAAATATCGGGATACATCCTCATCAATATTATAATTATTGCTAAAAAATTACGCCCTAAGGAGCATTTCAAAAATCTAAAAACGGTGAATAATTAGGTTTGAGAAAAAATATTTAAAGTACATAAATACACTTCTATATTATTTTCTTAAAACATTCATAAATGATATTTTAATAACAAATACGTGTTTTGGTACTATTATACAATAGAACCTCGATCCATCGTTTTTCAAGGGGGTCAGGAAAAAAACGATGAATGCGGAAGAGCGGTTAACTTCAAAATACGAAAAAGCACATTTAAATGCATTTAAAATGCAGTGCAATGTATACAGTATACTATTAAATACTAATTTGTTGCCTATTAAACTATAAAACAAATAAATTGAAGTTAAAGAAAATTGATATTTATTTTAAAAAATCAAAAATATTGTTAGAATTTTCGTTATTTTTTTTTTAATCAAAAAATAAATTTGCAAGACATGCAATATTTTTCGGGTCATTTTCTGTAATTTCATATGCATGCATAAAAGTTCATACAGTTAGAAATGCCGCCTTCACCATTATTTACAATTTTTGCATTATCACACACATTTCCCCTATATGTTTAGGACACCACATGTCACAACATCCTGATCAATGGTAATATAAACGCATCCTATGCTATATACAACCATTCTTCATCTGTATTATTGTCAACATTATCAACACCTACAGCACAAATGAGTTATTTTAGTATAAAAGAAGTAATTCCAGTTTGTATGTCATATGGATTTGCAAGACTTTGAATTTCATTCCGATGAAATGAAACATTTTACAACTATGAATGCTGGAAAATGACTTTTTAAAGAACGATGTACGGGGTTTCGTTACGTTATTTAAGTGTATTTTGTGCAGGAACCATAGAAATAAAACGATGGATGCGGGTACGATTGATCGGGTTTTACTATACCACAGACCTCTTTTGCGACGATTTTGCTATAGAAATTTTGATTAAATAAAAGTTCACTGTCCCCTTAACTATTCTAAATATGTCTGTGTTCGATTTCTAAGATACAAATCCTTCAGAAAATTCTTTTACTGCAAATATTTTAAAACTTTCAAAACCGCCCAGCTAAAAATGAACTGCAGTTTTTTTTATAGAAGTGAAGAGATTTTGAAGTTTTTCTACCGTTGACAATAGATTTTCTATAGTGCAATCTCGACTCTAAAAATACTTCAGTTTTTTTGTGGCTAGAGTTTGGTGTTTTTGTAGTTATTTATTTCAAATATTCCGTGAGTTATAAACGGCAAAAATTCTATAGTTTTTGTAAAGTCCTTCTATAATCATAAATTTGAGAGAAAAAAAAAACTTGATATTTCCAGTTAACCGTAATTTTCCTTAATCGGAGAAAAATAATTATATTTTCGAAATCGAAGCAAGGACCTCCCACACTACTCACCTCCTTAACGATATTTTTTTTAGTTCCTGTTTTTTTTTTCTTTTTTTCTTTTTTTTTTTTTTTTTTTTTTTTTTTTTTTTGTAATTTGACAATTATAAATTTTACTAAATTTAAAAAAGAAAATGATTAAATTTTAAAATTTAGGCAGGAGAAATATCTATCCCATATGCTTCCTTCATCCTAACATAAAATCCTTAGTTCTTTTTAAATTATAAGATAAAGAAAATAAAGTTAAAATTTAAATTTAAGGGAGGAACAATGGTTCTCACCTAATGTCTCCTTCCCCTAACAGAAAATTCTTTGTTTCTTTAAGTTATTCTAAATAAATTTTTTTTCAAAAGTTGAAAAGAAAAATTAAATTTTTATTAACATTTTAAAAGACAGGCAGGGGCAATATGAACTTCTCATCGCTCCATTCTGCCTTTTTAATAGAAAATTTCTTAATTTTTTTAATTCTAAGTTATTTGAGAAGCAGAAATATTTCTACGTTTTTAAAAATAGATGAAAAGAAAGAAAAAATTAAATTTTAAAATATAGGAAGGGACAAGCTCTCTTCTACCTTTTTAGCAACAAAGAATATTCCTATTTCCTCTTTCATTTTAAGCTAAGAGTAAAGATTAAATTTTACTGTGTTTTTCAAAAATGGGGAAAAAAATTAGTTATATTTCAAAATTAAGGGAGGGGCAATGGCTGACCTATGCTACCTTCGCCTAACAGAAAATTCTTTTTTTTTTTAAGTTACTGGAAAAGAATAAATCATGTTTTTCTAGATCGTATTAAAAAAATAAATAAATTACTAATTAAATTTCAAAACCCAGGAAGGGGTGATGTGTCTCACCCCCCCCCCCCCTTTACTGAAATGTTTTTATTTCTTTTCTGTTTAAGTTTTTAATTTACTCGAAAAATTCACATTATGTTTTTGAAAGTAAGAAACAAGGAAATTTTAATTAATTATTTTTTTAAAATCCAGGGCGGGACAATAGATCTCCCTTGCTTCCTGCCCCCCCCCCCATCTTCATAACTGAATAATTTTAGTTCCTCTTTTATTTTAAATTACTCGAAAAAAATTGTGTTGTTCAAAATCGAAGAAAAAGAAAATTTAAAAATCAAGGGAGGGACAGTGGCTTTCCATTCTTTTTCATGGCACCCATAATTCGAGCTTAAAAATACAGGGTGGGTTTATTCCTTACTCATTGCATAAATTGTCCTTATTCCATATCGGACATGACTTCCATTTTTCCACGTTTATTTCATAAAAAGCAAGATTAACACCAAAAGAATAATATACTTTTCTTTTTTTATTTATTAAGAATTCTTATGATTTCTTTTTCAAGCTCTTACAGTGCATTTCTGACTCCATGGTCTGTTTCCCCTGGAATAGACACACAACTCAACTTTCGGACCGGTTTATTTACTTGCAAATCGATCGACGCGCGGCGCCCGGTGTCACGTTGTAATCTGAGATCGTAGAAATAGTAGTTTATTTGCGAAGATAATTTGTTCTGTTTATTGAAATTAATTTAGAAGACCTGATTAATATTTTTGTAAACTAAATTAAATAATATTATTAAATATGGAAGATTTAGTGCATTTGAATTAAAGTTATAAGATCATTCGATTTAGTAGCATGCTTGCCTTTGCCTGATGCTTTTAAAAATTGAGCGTTATTCAGAAATAAAATATGTCTTTTTTAGGCAACCTTTCGTTCGGTGTTCTCTTCACCAAACGTGCCAGGGTAGCTAATATAAAAATAAAAATACTGAAATGGAAGAAAAAAGAACCCACTTTGTTTAGAAAAAAAAAAAAAAAAATCCTATAAATATGTTTATCTAAAGTGTTATCCATTTTATTATTATAATTTTTTTTACATGATTTAGTACTTTACTGTTCATAATAATAATTAATAATGTTTTATTTTAGATTTGAAGTTGTTCCAATCATTATAATCTTTAAAAAAGAATGTTTTTTATTAATGTTTTCTATTTCTGTTTAATGTTCAGTTATATAAAAAGTCAATACTAAACTAAAAAATTTCATTTTCATATTATAAATAAGTTTACAATGTATGCCATGGATTAACATTTTATCGGTAAGTAACTTTTCTTTTTAGGAATCAAACAAATTGTGTGATTATAAAAAAGACTACCATGTTATTACCATGTATATGCTGATTTTCTCACATGAAATGCAATATATTTCTGCAGAACATAAATTTCTTTTAAGATAACATGGTAACTGCATATATGAAGAAATTTTCATTTATTTCTATCCATAAATTCGTCAAGCAATAGCGGACTATTTTCTTCAAAGAATTGTGAGCGATAGTGTGATTTTTGTAAAAGGATTACAGAAAAATACTCTAATTTTTGTTAAAGGATCACAAAAAACAGGCAGAACGATTGAAGGGGGGAATGCAGTTTTTGTGAACAGCAGAAAAATACTCTAATTTAGTGTTTTTGCAGAAAAATACTCTAATTTTGTCAAAGAGTCGCAAAAAATACTCTAATTTTGTCGAAAGATTGTGTGAAAATGCATGAATTAGTCGCAAGATCAAGGAAAATATGCAAATTTTGTTGAAATATTGCAGAAAAATCGAGAATTTTGGTGGAAAAATTGACGAAAACATACAAAATTTGTTGGGAGATTGAAAAATAAGAGAATTTTGACAAAAATCGAGGAAGATAGATGCATTTCGTAGAAAAATCACACAAATTATAGAAATTTCATCGAAAAATTGTACGAAACAGACTTGTATAAAACCCAAAACTTTCTACGCATGTTACATTGGGTCAAAAACTTTTTGCAAATTAATTTAACATTTAATAAAATTATGCATTATATTACGAAATTTCCTTTTATTATGCAATTCATGGGTATAATTCAAGATTTTTGCGTGATTTTTGGACATAATTTGTGTTTTTCATGCAATTCATGAACGTAATTTGCATTTTTTAAAGCAATTAATGGACATAATTTGCTCTTTTATCCAATTCATGGATGTAATTTGCGTTTAAGCAATCAATAGACGAAATTAGTGTTTTTTGAGTGTTCTGTTGACCAAATTTATGTTTTTTGAGCAATTCATGAACCGCAATTCGCGTTTTTATGCAAATCATGTATATATTTTGCATTTCTTATCCAATTTATGAATGTAATTCACTATATTTTTGCAATTTATGGGTGTAATTTGCATTCTTTGAGATTTCAGTTGACAACATTCTCGTTTTTGGAACGATTTAAGACATAAATGTAATTTGCGATTCATGGATGTTATTTGTGTTTTTTTATGCGATTCATGGATGTAATTTGTGTTTTTCAGCAATTCATAGATGTAATTCACATTTTTAGAGCAAATCATAGATGAAGTTCACATTTTTTACGCGATTCATGGATGTAATTCACATTTTTTGAGTAATTCATGGGCATAATTCTAATTTTTCCAGTGCTTCATAGGTGTAATTCGCATTTTTTATGTGATGTATGCACGTAATTTGTGTTTTTTGAGTAATTCATGGACTGTTATCCACATTTTTTATGCTATTCATGAAAGTAATTAGCATTTTTAATGCGATTTTTCGACGTAATTTGCTTTTTTCATGCATTTTTTTTGAGCGATTTGTCAACAAAATTCTCTTTTTTTTTTATTAATGATTCATGAACCCCAGCAGCATAATTTTTTTCTTCAGTCTGCAACGCAAATAAAAACCTAAACTGTCTGCAGACCAATTCCTCGCATTACATGCACTCAAACCTCAAAAGTATTTGTGATAGACGTAAAAGAAAAGTATTCTTTTAAAAAGAAGTTGCCTTTGTTCTCAGAATTTTTACCACCTCATACATTGTCCGAAAGAGGGGAGAGGGGTCTCTCCTTTGACAAAATTGCAGGTTTTTCACGATCTTTTGACGCAATGTCATTTTTCGCAATCTTTGGACGAAATTACTTTTTTCGCACTCTTTTGACAAAATTTGATGTTTTTTTTTATGATCTTTTGTCGAAAGCTGTTTTTTTCATGATCTTTTAAATAAGTTTGATGTTTTTTTGTGATCTTTTGAAGAAATTTGCCGATATATCATGATCTTTGGACGAAAATTGCCGTTTTGTCGCGATTTCTTGGAGAAATTTGCTGTTTTTTGCGGTCTCTTGAAGAAATTTGCCATTTTTTCGCGATAACAACATTGCTTCATGATCTTTTAATGAAAACTGCCATTTTTTTCGTGAACTTTTGAAATTTTCTGTTTTTTGCGATTTTTTTTGAAGAAATTTGCCGTTTTTGTGATCTTTTGATGAAATTTGGCGTTTTTTCTTGATCTTTTGAAGAAATTTGCTGCTTTTTGCGATGTTTTGAAGAAACTCGATTTTTTTTGCGATCTTTTTGAAGAAATTTTTTGAACAAAATTGATTTCTTTTCGAAGACTATTTGTCGAAAATCGTGATACAAAACATCGCAATTTTTGGATAACGTCCGAAATTTTTTAATTTTTGCTAAATTTTTAACAGTTGAAAAATAGTCTGCAGACCTTCTCAAGAATCTGCGACATATGTCGCAGCGTTGCGCCGATTCTGCTCTCGGGTCATGAACGTAAATCACGTTTTTATGCAATTCATGGGAGTAATTCGTTTTTTTTGTACTATTTGTGGGCATATTTTGCACCTTTTTTCTGACGAAATTCATGTTTTTTGAGTGATTTATGGACATAATTCATGTTTTTTAGCTATTTATGGGCATTATTCGCTTTTTTAATATGATTTATGAGCATAATTCATGTTTTTTTGTGATTAATGGACATAATTTGTGTTATTTTATGCGACTCATGGACGTAATTTGCATTTTTTGAACAATTCGTGGGCATAATTTGCATGTTTGAGCAAGTAATAGATGTAATTCGCCTTTTTTACAAGATTCATGCACGAAATTCTTGTGTTTGATTTATAAATTTTGTCAAAAAATCAGGAAAATACAAGAAAATTGAAGAAAATCGATGTATTTTGTAGAAAGATTGCATAAAATATGTGATTTTTGTAGAAAAAATCACAAATTTTATCAAAAAGTCGAGAAAATATGTGAAATATCATGGAAAATACTCGAATTTTGTCGAAAAATTGAGAATTTTCATAAAAATCAAGGAAAATTTTGTCAAAATATCACAGAAAATATACAAATCTTGTCGATAAATCTGAAAATCTGAGAATTTTGATAAAAATCGAGGAAAATAGGTGTATTTTGTCTAAAAATCATTAAAAATCACTAATTTTTTCGAAAAATCAGGGAAATGCAGATTTTCTCGAAATATCACAGAAAATATGCAAATTTTTGCAAAAGATTGCAGAAAAATTGAGACTTTTGATGAAAGATCGAAGAAAATATGCAAATTTTGTTGAAAGATCAGAAAATACGAAAATTTTGATAAAAACTGAGGAAAATAGACGTATTTTGTAGAAAAATCGGAAAAAATTTGTGAATTTGGTCAAAAAGTTGGGTAAATGTGTGAACTTTTTCAAAAGATCACAGAAAATAAGCTAATTTTCTTTATAGATTGTGACAATATGATAATTTTTATGAAATATCACAGAAAATATGCGAATTTTGACCAAAGGTGGCAGTAAAATATGCTCAACCATTCTCAAACAGGCACTCTTGCATCACTTTTATATGTATAATTTAGAGACACCTTTCACTGTTATTAAATAATTTTTTAATCTGCTACTAGAAAAGGTAATGAATTGAACAGCCACGTCAATAATGGCAACAAGACTCAAGTAAACATTCTGAAAAATGACCTTTCCAAAATGCAGTTCATCATGCTGTTTTGAAACGTAGGGGTATAAAGTGTGGTCTGTTAAATATACAAATGCAAACTGTTGCAATATCCTTGTGAACTTAATTGGGTATTTTATCTGTATAGGGGGCTATACCGTATATACTCGCGTATAAGACGACTTCGCGTATAAGTCGACCCCCCTCCAAAAGAAGGAACCGATTGACTTTCCCCCGAAAAGGAACGATTCTCGGAGTCGTTCCAAAATGAAACGACCCCAAAAAGGACCAATTCTTCAGAGTCATTCCGAAATTAAACGACTCTGAAAAGAACTGTTTTCTCGGAATCACTCTGAAAAAGACCGACTCCTCTGATTCGTTCCAAAATGAATCGACTCCGAAAAACACGACTCCTCGGACTCGTTCCGATATGAAACAATCCCGAAAAGGAACGATTCATCAAAATCGGAGAATGATGCTGAAAACCCGGATCCATTCCTTTTTTTCTTGGATTCGTTCCTTTTTTCTTTGAATCGTTCCTATTTTCGGAACGAATTCGAATAACTCGTTCTTTTCGGTGAACGATTCTGACTCGAACGAATCTTTAAAATGGACGATTTTGCCCATCTCTATTTTTTAGAATTGGAAATGTGTTCTTGACATAAATCACACATTTTTTTTTCTTTGCAACAGGGTAGGGTAGATTATTTTTTTGAAAAATAAACTAAAAATGATCTTAAATTCAGAATCGTTGAGGTTGGAAGGATTTTGGATTTTGTACTCTACAAACAATGGGGTGTTGCAGCACTGATTTGCTAGCAAACTATTTTCCGGTATTTTGTTTATAAATTTTTTTTAGGTCTTGCGTATAAGTCGACCCCCCCCCCCCCACTTTGAAGTTCTTTTTTTCTCTAAAATTTTTCGACTTATACGCGAGTATATACGGTAATTAAAGTATCAAAATAGTCACCAAGCATATAAAAAGTGAAGCAGTCAGTTCAGAACTGTTGAGGACAGTCACATGAATTTATAAGTTTTTATTATGTAGATTGGATACTAGATTGTGCATTTATATGGCAAACCACATTAATGTGAATCTCACGGTTTTAAATTTCTGTGTTTTCAGTAATTAACCGTTTCAGGGCCGAAACTAGAAGGGGGCACATGCCCCAGGTGCCATCAGAACAGAAGGTGACGTGATGCCAAATTAAGATTTTGTTTGGTGTGATTGATATAAAATTTGCATATATGTGGTGGATGGGGGCACCAAAATCCATGTTTACCCCAGGTGCAAAAAAGGCTAGTTTCAGTGCTGAACCATTTAAATGCCAATATTCCCAAATGGGAGCATTCCATTGTTTGTAATACATAACATATATTTTCCAACATAATAACAATAATAATGTCCTTATTTTTCCTTTAAAATATGAGGTTGATTTCAACTTTTGAAAAACAAAGAAAAATAGGTTTACGCATTTATCACAGATATATATGGAAAAATGTAAATTCATTATTTTGCATAAAAAATATGGTACTACTTGATTATCCCATCGACCAAAAAACTACTACCAAACTTTAAATGCTAATAATGGATGATCATGTCAAATTCAATAACATTATGATCAAATTCAATAACATTAAATATGATCCACAATTAAGTGATTTTTATTTTGACTTTTTATTTGGTTTTTATTAATATTCTACTAATTAGTTGTTTTTTCATTATTTAAAATAAAAATTATGTCAATATATTATGTCAATTTGGCGATTTGTATAATTTGACGAAACTGGTTGATGGGATAACCAAGTAGTACCGAATATATTAATTTGTTTTTATCGTTTTCTCTATATTACTTACATTTGACCGCTAGGAATTTTAATGTTTTTGGAATTTGAGAAAAAACTCAAGAACATCATACAATAGCATAAAACAGAAAATAACTTGTTACATTTGTATAGGCTGTTAATAATCGTGTTCCAAAATGCGAAGACTGAAATGGAAACAGCAAAAAAATCTGTAGAATTTTTTTTGTTATTTTAAAAATTTGTATGCATAATTACACGCATTTGTCTTTAACACTGGTTCTACGAGTGACAACAACAGTATGTTTATTTCGCTTGTAGTTTTTAATTTAAAATAAGCATAACAAACAATGTTTTATGTGTTAAAAATGTTTTGCAATTGTTTCATTCTAAAAGTTAAAAAATTTAAACTATAAATTGAGATTTTTTAAAAGATGCCTCTTGACATTGGTAGAAATAGTGTTAAAAGGATATGTGCAACGTGGCGGAATTTGTGTATAATTATTTTCAAAGTCACCAGTAAAACTAATGCATATTGTATGTAGTAAACTGGATTTTATTAATAAAGTTGGGGATACCAAACGTATCTATAAAATCCAGTTTTATAGATCACAATGCTCTTTTAAATGCTATGTGGATGTGATGCATAATGAATTAAATTGCAAAATTTGAAAAAAGAAAATAATGGTCATCAAATAGGATAAAAAAAAAACTTCATTGTTGACATGTAAAAGAAAGGAACCAATTAAGATTGATTTTGAAAGCCATAAAATTATTCAGCTATTAATCAGAATCAAAAAAAGTTTCTTCCGGCATGTCTTGTTAGAAATAAACAGCAGAAAATTTTTAAAAAATAGTGCAGTTGGATAACTGCGGTGATTTGGCCGATTCCACTGTAAAAATTTTTAGGATGATACAACTACAAAATTACTGCAAAATTTTTAAGGTAAATACAACCACAAAAGAACTGCAGTTTGAAGACTGCGGTGAATTGGCCATTTCCACTACAGAATTTTTGTGGTTGATACAACTATGAAATTACTGTAGTTTGGAAACTACAGTAATTATGTGGTTGTATCGACCACAAAAACTCTGTAGTGGAAATGGCCAATTCACCGCAGTCTTCAAACTGCAGTTTTTTTATTAATTTTCTGCAGTTCATTTTTAGCTGGGCGCCGTTAAACGAAATTTTACCGTCGGTATTAGACTTTTTTTCTCAGATGTTGTTTTTTCTTTGCCTTTCAGATTTTTTTTTTTATAGAACTATTATCCCAAAATATTTATTTTTCTAATATATGTCTATTTTAACCTTCCTACCCTGAATGGGTCTAATCGACCCATAGCTATAATTTGCTTTATACGATTCGAACCAGAACTTTTTCATAAAGAATGTCAAATAACAGATACAGGGAAATAAGTCAATGAAACATATTAAAATATTTTAAATAACACTTCTGGTGCGAAATGTTTTTATAAAGATTGAGTAAAATTTGAAGAGGGTAGGAGGGTTAAGAATAACTCTCATTATAGAAGCGAGGGTTGTTGTTTGACACAATGAATTTATCCTTAAATGTTTTGAAAAAAAAGAATTTATTTTACATTTATAAAAATGCATATATTTTATATTTTTCTTATTAATATCTACTGTGTTGTTTATTTTCCGAATTATATCAATAAAAATCAAAGATAACAAAAGAGTTTTTCATAGTATGTTTGATTTACTTTACAAATAAAAAAGTCCTTAATTAAACTAATACCAATAAAATGTTTATAATTGTAATATAAAAGCAAATATAAATAAAAGGTTTACAAATATCTCGGAAGCTAAATATCCGATCAACTTCGTATTTTATGCACAATTTATGTTTTTTTAATTGTCTGTTATATTCACTTCTTAAAATAAATAATTCCTAAATTTTTTATGTACCTTTCACTAGGACGAATATTTCGAGAGTCCGAAAACAATAGTTTCAGATAATTGAGGCTGCTGACATTCAATAGGTTTCTTTCCATTATCACATGCTAGTTATACACCAAAGTTCAAGTCTCTATCTCAAATTGTTCAGGAAATAAAGTGTTTACTGACATACAGACAGACAAAGAGATGGACAGACACACAGACAGACGGACAGCAAATTTATTTTTCTAAAATTATATTTTTCGGATTCTCTAGTGTATAAAACCTTTATATTCGTAAAAAAAATGTTTTTGATTTTCAAATCTATTATAAGATTTAACCTATACTACGTATAATAAGCAAGTAAAAATATATTGTAAAAGTCTTCACATTTTAAATGAAAAACTGGCTAAACAGTTGAAAAAATGATACGACACTTCCATAAAGACCTATATTTGTTGAGTTATAAGTTGTTAAACATGAAATATACATGAACAAAAATTGCGTTTTTATATTAGCATGGTTGTTTTAATTTTTAGAATATTATAAAACTGTTTAAAAAGCAGTAATACGTAGACAAACTTTTCCACACGTGACGTGGAATTGCCCATATTTATTCTCGATGTTATTTTCACATATTACCTGCATCTTATTTTAGAAAACTCTGACATAAAACAAGTTTGCTGGAAATTTCTAACATTGACTTGTCGTAAAATTGGTTTTTCAAGGAAAAACTTGTCATATGTAACAAATTTCGTCGACAGTGGTAGACATTATTTTTTTCCTTCGAATGTCACTTTCTTCGAATAAACAATGTTATGTGATTTGAATTTTATGTTCTAATTCTTACTTCAAAGAAAGGTCGTTATTGCACCAAAGCATTCCTGAAATACTTGAATATATAAACTACAGTGTTTATTCTTGGTCGTTCTAAAATATTTTTGTCAGCATCAGTTTATTTTATTTAGTTTCAAACACATTTCCTATTTGAGACCAACTGCATTGTTTAGCTGTTTAATAATAACCATGAAAAAAAAAATATAATACATTTCCAGTTTGATATTTTTAACCTTTTCTAACTGTTTATTTAGTGATAATAATCTTTAAATTCAAGTGTTGATTAAATATAAAATTCATATTAACTCGAATTTTTTCAATTTTCTGAGAAAAATTATTCTTACGTAAATAATGTTAATGCTGGTCAACGAAATAGATTTCATGAAGTTTAACAATTATGTTATTGTCTGAATTTTAATGAATACAGTTATCCTGTTCATTTTCATATGGAAGTAGACTAAGGAATACTTTCTGGAGACATTTGGAAAATATCGAATTATAACAAAATTTAACATAAATTACACATTTTTAATAGCCTTTGCATTTTATTATGCGTTATTTTTTCAGAAAAATAAGCGATATTTTATATTAAAAAAGTGAAATATATGTTTAAAATAAAAAAAATATATTGCCTACGATGCAAAGATAATTAAACCATTATTATTTATTATTATTATTATTACTAAATGCCAAACCATAAATGAAGTACTAATAAGAGATGCAAAGACATATACTGTCAATACAGTCAATTCAGAGTATTTAGGAACTAGGTAATTTCGGGGTAATTTCGAACCAAGAGAGAAAAAAAGATTAAATCTGCTACATCCCTCGAGTAAATGGCAAAGTTTTGGTCTCAAAATATATAGATAGCGGCACTAGTGGGATTTGTCAAGATTCCAACCATGGCAGAATGGATCAAAGTTTCGTAAATGTGAAACAAAGTTACCCTAATTCACTGTACTACATGTAGATAGTAGCAAAGTAAATATTAAAGCAGAATATGCGCAGTGATAAGACAGGTATTATTACTACTACACCTGTCCCGAACGGGTTACTATTATTTCTTTGCAGTATATAATATAAAAAATATGTAAGATAATCATAAATAAATTTCCGTACAAATACTTCTCGTAGCTATTATTTTACGAATCATTAAGCATGCAATAAAAATTCTGGGGGGTGCTTAAAGGGTTGAATGCTCTTTGTCAATAAATATTTTTATAAAGACGCTCTTTGCCTCTAAAATTTCCCTTTTTTCATAAATTTAAATTAGAATGTTTTTCAGTAAGTTATAGCGGAACTTTTATTTTGTCGCTGTTTAATTCTAATAACGTTACTTTGTATCTTTCAGCCTAAAATTAAGCAATTACTTAAAAAATATTTGATCATAAAAATATACTAAAAAAGAAAAAAGACTAAAAATGCTTGAGTTTGACATGTTAAATATATCTTTTCCATAACTTCTCAAGTACTAAATTTCGCCGGCATTGACAGATTTTTTTTCAGCTGTTATTTTTTCCTTCCCAAGTTCTTTTCGAATAAACATTGTTATGGGATTTGATTTTTTCTTATATGTTTCCTTCAGGGACGTTGTCGGTATTGGATAAAGAAATTCCCCAAACACATGAATATATAAAACACAGCATGCATTTTTAGATGATTCAACTGTTTTTGCATGTAGCATTTTTTATGAAAGAAATTATCTGCCTTGGATACGCTTCTTATTTCACGAAACTGAGTTCTATTGACTATTGAAATAGTTCGAATCATAAATAAAGTAAGTAAGTGAAATCATTCGTTAAGCATAGATTATGAAACACTTTTCTACACTTCATAGATTCTTTAACAAAACTTCGTTATTTAGGGAAATAAAGTGTTACTCTCCTTAACCAAATATATATTGCAATACTTTTGTAAAGCCCTGTATTTGATCTGTAGGTTTATACAGATACTACATAATGGAAAAATTTTTTTTAGCAAGAGAACACACAATAGGTTTAAATTTCTCTTTCAACAATTTATAATAAAAGATAGGAACAAACTTAAATACTTTTGTTCAGCCCTGTAGTTTCTCTAGTAAATTTATTACAAATCAGTATTCAGGTAAAATTTAACTCCAACAGGAACATTCTTTAAACTACTAAAATCCCATTTTTAGAAATTATCTCCCATAGACGGCCATGTATACAATTCTTTGCGTGGTCCAGTATATCGTTTTATCTGTATTCTACATACATTTTTATGTAAAGTGAGTGAAGTTTAGTGTAAAAATGCATAATTCATTAATGCATAATTTATTTAAAAACCATTTTTACTATTATACTCAGTAATCTTTATGAACTCCTTGGTATATCCCTGTATATCATCTATACTTTTCTATGCACACCATTCATTATGCGTATATGTAGTGAAACTTAAAACCGTATATCATAACAAAACTAAAAATAATTTTCCCGCTATCATCGCTAATATGCAGTACTTCGGGAAGAATATACTGTTTCTAATCCTTTTTTGCATTTCTATTACAATTTGTACTGTACATCAGATAACTTATATTAAGCCTCTGCGTCGCATATCAGTTTCATTATACCTGATATCGTTTGATACGATTAAAATATGCTACAAACTGGTCTCCTCCTACCCCCACATCATAATATTATACAATAGAATTCTTTTGTGCGGCCTTCTAAATAAATACGAACTATTCTGTGCACCGCACACTCTACAGAAAGAAAATTTTAGTGCACTTCCTAGATGCATATCAATTTTTAGTATGTTTGAAAAGATGTAACAGATTTAAAACGAATTTGAAACGAATTTTTCCACTGGCCATAATGTGACGAATTTTGACTGCCCCTGTAAATAAATTAAATATGCCAGAAACTTGATATGAAATATTATTTCTGCTAGAGTAGTCGTCAATAACTTTCCAATATATTTACAAGAGTTACAGCGTATTTAGATAGCCAGACTAACCAAAGTCACAAACGATTTTCAATTTAGTTCGAAAGTGTAGAATACGCATTTGATATTTGTTATATTTTATTTTGATAAAATATACTAATAAACTACTTCAAATTTAAAAAAAATATTTCTTGTTTGTTGCAAAATTCCAAATATTTATTCACCAACTGATTGACTTTGCAGCTTGTATTTATCATAATATTTCCGATTAATGTTCGATTGTTTTTAATGTTCTAGTAAGTGTAAAAACGGATTTTTTTCTCCAGGGCTGTAAATGCATGCGAAGTACAAAACAATGGTTGATACACATTAAAATATAATGATAAATTGAAACATTTTTATACAGGACGGAGTAAGCGTTAGGCTCGACTGCCTTTCACAGCGTACATCCGTTGGTTTTACGCACTATCCGGCTTGCTTTGTAAAGGAAATCTGTGTTTGATTGTTTGCCTAAGAGGGACAGCTCAGACAAGGAAACCAGGTCTGTAGAGTACAGTGTTCCTCCCGGTCGCCTTTATTAAAGTCTTTTTTTAAATAGGGGACCGTTCAAGTATTACGTAAGCACTAAAGGGGGAGGGGGGAGTCCAGAGTATGCTTATTTTTTCTGACAAGGGGGAGGGGGGAGTCACGACAATTCTTACGTAAGCATTAAACAACGAAGCAACTGCAGTTCAAATTCAACAAGCAAACAAGGACCGGAAACCTGCAATACCCCAGGCCACTGTTCTAGTGAAAACCTTATAACAGACAATGTTGAAACATGGGTTCAAGGATTCTGGACATCAGATTAAAATATGAACACCAAATTGAACTCCAACATTTGTATGATTTATGGCAAAAATTTTAGTTATGATGCCTAAGTAAGTTAAGACTTCTTGTATATCTTGTTTTATTGTTCAAAGTGATAAATAACAATATATTTAAACCATTTTGTATTCTGTGGTTTGTTTAATGCAATTAGCAACAATATATTAAAATGATTTTATATATTTTGATATCATAATCCCTATATGCCTATATAAATTTGTAGGATTAATAATGTAATTGATTGGTAACTTTTTATAAGTCAAGAAGTATTGATGTATAAACTGTCATAAAATCTTACGTAAGCAAAGGGGGGGGGGTCTACCATTTGCTTATATTTTCTTACAAGGGGGGCGGAGGGGGTACGAAATGACGAAAAATATGCTTACGTAATACTTGAACGGTCCCTAGGTATATAATTCAGCCAAAATTGAAACCGCCAGAATCGCGACAGTTGGCGGTATTGAAACAAAAACTCATAACAGGGCCTCACCTGCCAGGTGCAAAAGAACCTAACGCGATAGAGGGTAGGAGGTAAAAAAATAAAAACAAACAGGAATCACATAACAATAGAAAATAACAAAAACGGAAGCTTCCTGCCGGGGAACAGAACACCTACGCGATAATGGGTGGATGTATGTGCGACAATTGCAGCACTGAGAAGGAGTAGCAGAAACCGTTGCATGCTCAGGCTACTTTGTTAGAATTGAGATTTGGAATAGGTGTTTATGGGTGTGTTTTAGTTTGTTTAGTAGGAGGGTGTGTGTAACCATGGATTTTACATTATGGAGCCAGCCTTCTGGTGGAAATCTGTGTTTGTATATAATTTGACATTACAGCTATTTATTTAATATTACAATAATGCTATTATTAAACAAATCCCACCACTCAATATGTTTTTTTAAGTTACAAAATGGTAGCTCCAAGCGCTGTGAATGAAAAAAAAATTAAAAATTATCAAGAAACTCTGGCATAGTTCCTTTAAAATGCGAAACGATAAACGTCAGAGGTAATTAGAATGAATAAAATTCCGAAATTATTCTTTTTGAAATAGTACATGTTAAATATTTTAATGCCAAATATTAACAAAAAGCGGTTTTTTTTTTTGTATTTTTTTTTTTTTTGAATTTTTATTTGAGATATGTAGTTTAAAATTTCATAAAAAAACGGAAAACAGAAAATAAAAAAACATTGATTTACAAAGAATATATTTTTTTAAAATAGTAAATAATAATAATAATAATAATAATAATAATAATAATAATAATAATAATAATAATAATAATAATAATAATAATAATAATAAAGAACCGTTAGAAGCGGGATTTTAAACTAATAATTTTGTATTTTTTGTATAATATTTATTCCTAGGCTATCAGTCAACCACTTAATGGGATTTTAAACTAATAATTTTGTATTTTTTGTATAATATTTATTCCTAGGCTATCAGTCAACCGCTTAAAGCGGGTTTGCAACTGTCTTCCATTAACCAGACAAGCTGCCTTCTAACATGCGAAGCGAGTTTTAACCATTCCTGAAGCTTCAGACTCGATGAGGTAAGAAATTGCGTAGCCGCCGTCCAAAATTTCGTTTTATTTTATTGAGATGTCTGCATGGCAAGTCCAATACTATTATTACTAAGGTAACCGACAACTGGAAGGTACATATCACACAGAAAACCTTTGGGACTGAATTGTATCTGCTGGTTGTCGGACAGAAAGCCAGGATAGACCAATGGCAATGTAAATCAAAGATATTGGGTTCGATTTCCAGCCTGGGCCTTTTTTCACCTAGTTGGAAAATCCCGTTCGCATATGTTTAGTAATTTCTGAGATTGAAATAAAAATAATAACGTTTATTTACGAATCTATCGCTCAACGGAGTTCTGTTAACTGTGATCTATCTTGTTGAACTGTCTGCATTTCAGAGAAGATGACATTGCCAATAAGTAAAATGCGTTTGCTGGTCATCAATCCAGATGGCTATGTAGGTACAACTTTTGAAATTTAAGTAAAAGTTTTTTCAGTTCGACTCACAAGTACAGCATTTTTCCTTATTTTAAAAACATTTAGTTTGGAGACGATATTGTAATTAGAAATTATTGCATATTTTCATTCGTAGTAATATTACGCATTTCTGTCTTTAAAAACATTTCTCTATTATTATAGTTAACTAGATGACCCGACCGGCGTTTCCGCCATAGATGTTTCCAAACAAATTGCGAATATTTAAAATATCCATTCATTCTAAAATAGAAAAAAATTTAAATTTTACCTGGAGAATATTTTAAATTTCATCTGAGTGAACACAGTTATGTATTTCTGTTACGAAAATCATGTTTTGGAAGAATAAAGAAATATAGTTGTTGATTTTAGCTATTTTAAACCACAAAAATAATGCAATAATTGAATTATTTTAAAATCCCTTTCTACAATGAGACTTACTTCTAGCAAAATCTTCTGAGCACGTGCGACTACGCACATGAGCTGCAGATCTGAACAAACCCTAAGAAAGCATATAAGGAGTAATGCGTGCACTTTTAAAAATTTGAATCTTTTGCTACATCGTCACCCCACCGCTTTTATAGAAAACGATTACTTCATCATATTATGGAGCATTCTCATTGGTGAAAATAGAGACATTCTATAAAAGCTGTGAAGTGACGATGCAGGATAAGTTTCAAATTTTTAACAGTGTATGCAATTTGTTGCTAGCATTCAGCCGTGAAATGCAGCCATTAAATGCCATATTTACCGCCTGCTGTCATTGGCTGACTGGTTCGTTGCCGCGGATTGGTAGCTAGCTTTAAATAGACTCTAACATGACTCCTTTGTTGTCTTGGATTGGTGGAGAGCTGCAAATATCCTCTTACCTAGTTATTTTTAATAAAATAATCTAAATTGAAACTTATAAATCCGGCTGTGAAGTGTACTTTCCAGTGTTAGCATCCACACATGACAAAAATTTCAGAGACCTGGGTGTTACAATTTTAGCGTCATGTACGGTCAGGAAGGCAGAGATCTCGAATTATATATAAACTGGTGTGCAAAATTTAAGGACGAAGGATTTTCAAGCGATAATTTTCACGCGAATATTCAACAGGAAGTAATATAATTCGAATAATTACTATCCCTGCATAACAGCTAGTCAAATATAACATCTCATTCAGGTCACACATGGTCACAAGAATCAAAGTCACTACGGTGAAACAAAAAAATAGGAAATTACATGCGTCTCTTATATGAGTCTCAAATGACTACTATATAATATATGACTCCACTGCCAGATACCTGCGACTGCTGCTTTGTGACGAGTCACCAGGTGAATTTACAGTGTCGTTTTATCCAGATTCTCGTGTGATTGTCATTTGGAGGCTCAATTTCAAAGTCATTGTGAATGTTGCTTTATTATAAATAACCAAATAATAACGCATTAAAGTCACATGGTGATTTTCTGTCACAAGACTTTGTTAAATAGTAACAGAGACCCTACTGTGAAGTAACCATACTGTGAAAAGTGGTGACAATTCACCATATGACTTTGATGGGACATTGTTTGGTGACTTATCATAATGCAACATTCACAATAACATTGAAATTGAGCCTCCAAATGACAGTCACATGAGAGTCTCAACAAAACGACACTGTAAAGTCACCTGGTGACTCGTCACAAAGCAGCAGTCGCAGTGACCTGACAGTGGAGTCACATATAGTAGTCATTTGAGACTCATAAAAGAGACGTATGACATTTCCTATTTTTTTTTGTTTCACCGTAGTGACTGTGACTCTTGTGACCATGTGTGACCTGAATGAGAGGTTATATGGACTAGCTGTTATGCAGGGATAGTAGTTATTTAAATATTACTTCCTTTTGAATATTAGCGTGAAAATTATCGCTTGAAAATCCCTTGAAAACTGGCATTTTGGGACTCCGTCCTTAAATTTTGCACACCGTGTATATATATATATATATATATATATACACTGTAAAAAAAATTCAAGAGGTTACTAAAAATTTTTTAGTAAATTTGTATTCCACAGAATTTTTTAGTAACCATTACAAACTTTTTTTTTGCAAGTGAAACAAGCATTTCTTTTGTAAACTGAACAAAAGAATATTTTGTATAACTAACTTAAAATTTTTTAGTATGAGCCACCTAGCAAATTTTAGTAATAGCTCCAAAATTATTTTTAATAACAATTACGTGCGTCCGAAGGGTAGGAGCGCATCCAGACTTCTGAAGCGATAGATTTTCGGCAAAAACGCAATAGATGGCAGCACCAAACATTGCGACCAGCTTCAACAGGAAATTCATAACCCCTTTATTGTAGAGTACTTACACTACATACATTCGGGGCGTACTTGGCGCTGTCCAGTATTGAACCCGGGACCTTTTAGCCTGGTGTCCGTTAATATAACCACTATGCTATCGAGGCCACGCCAAGAGAGTTTTAGTAATAGCTATTAAAAATATAAAACTATTAATTCTATTCGTTGCTAACTTTTTTCTAGTAATTCTTACAGATTTTCTAGTAACCGACTAAGATTACTAAATATTTTTTAGTAATTACAAGGATTACTAAAGTTTTTTTAGTAATCGACCCTTTTTTTTTACAGTGTATATAGATAGATAGATAGATAGATTTGTAAAAGTATACTTTTACAAAAGCTACCTTCATATAGGTAGCCAGGATAGAGCTTTGACAATATAAATCAAAGATTTTTCGTTAAATCTTGTATCTATTATTTAAAGGAGTTCAATTAAATGCTGATTGTTCTGTTGAGATGTTTATATTTCAGACCAGATGCAATTTCTCCTAAGTTTTTCTGAATGAAATGTGTTGAATTACTGTCAGTCCAAGTAGCTAAATAGGTAGAGTGTTGGTATTTTTATCCAAAAATTTTCAAATCGAATCTCAGGTTGGGCATTATTTCTTCATTTGGGAGAAGTTATTGTACATTTTATTACCTGGTTATGTTAAATATTTGTAGGCTAGAAAACATCTATCTGTTTTTACAATGCAGTATACACTATGTTTACGGTAGGCAATTGTTCCACAAATCTATTTATTGATTATAATTTATTTCAGTGTTTGGACATTGTTTAACCGCGTGTGTAGTTACCACGTATATAGTTACCAATGAGTATATTACTTATTAAAATAATATACAATTGATCATGAAAAAACACAGTCAAAAAATGAGGTGTCTTATTTCTATGTTCTTATAGAAAAAGATAGACTATATTGTCGCACGATTTGATAGAGCAAGATTTTTATGAGAAAATATTAATATTTTTTCCATGTTTTACTTTCTATTTTAAATCTGTCGTTGCCCTGTAAGATATACATTTTCAAAGTAACTGTGCACTCGTGATTTTACCAATGGCTAAGTTGAAACGTTATGCATATTGTTAGGTTGCACACAGTTCAATTACAGTATTCAGAATTTTACTTTCCAATTTTTCTTTGATTCAGAGAATAAATCATTTTTCTTTTAAATCAAGCATCAAAATATTTAAAAAAAAGACTTGAAAAAATTAAATCATCATAATATATATATATATATATATATATATATATATATATATATATATATATATATATATATATATATATATATATATATATATATATATATATGTGACATTTTAAAGTTAGGAGCCAGAAACATCATCGCCAGGGTCCCCGTTCTTTGCACAGAAGTCATGGCCAGCGAGGGAAAAAATAAAAGATAAATAAATGTAGAATGTCCAATAAATCACTCATTGGTGGCTGTAAGTTTATTTATTCAACTGTAGTCATTATAGAGGGAAAAACTCCTTTTTGCAAACGATCTTTTACCGAAATGTCCAAAAAATATTCCATCATTTACTTCAACCAGCCGTACTCATCGACGAAAGAACTCCAGAATCTCTCTCCTTCTCATCTCGAGACTTCCACCTTTTAAAACTAAAAAGAAAATTCTAGAACTTTCTGTAATCTCAAACCATCATCCTTTTATGTAAACAGAATTCTTGTCCAGATACGAGACTATTTTACATATATATATATATATCCCATGAAAAACAACAAAATATACACGTGAATTTTTGTTGATGTCTTGTTGAAGTTTTTCATTTTTCCCCCTTTTAGAAATTCGATTTTACCATTGATTAAAGTATTATTTAATTTTGATTTTTTAAATGTTCTGAAAAAAATATGCCAAACACTTAAATACTCTATAGAAATAAAAAAAAATTAATAAGATTAATTCTGATTTTTTTTATTTTTCCAATTAAAACAAATCTAAAAGTCCTTCAAAAATTTAATAAAAATTGCAAAAATAAAATTCTTGAGAAAGAGAAAGAAATTTTATATAAAAAGTAGAATTTATGCTTAAATGTCGGAAAAAAATTTAGAAAAAATTAATCGTCGTATTTTCTTTCTATTTTCTTTTTAATAGTTTTAAGTTAAATAATAATAAAATATGTAATTCATATTTTTTACGACTATCATATTTAAACGTTTTTTTTTCGGCTAAATCCTCCAATTTTCCACTTAAACATTTTAATTAACTCCCAACAGAAATATTACGAATAAATTTATTATGGAAACTTAAAACTTTCGATTTATATTTTTTCATTTTTATAATTTTTTTCTTTTTTTTTACTTACAATGATTTTTATGGTTTCATTTATCTGACGAAAACCTATGTTCATATTAGTCTTATGTCTGTCTGTCAGTCATAGAATCCGTATAAAAAATTGTATAACTCAGATACTTCACATTTTGTGTACTTACAACTGAATAACTCGTGTCACACGACAAATCATAAAATTTTGAAAAAGTCTGTTATTTTAGTTAAATAAATTTGTTTTTAATTTTATCTGCTCACTTCTGCAATTTAAATTCTATCAGAGAAACGTAATCTCAACGTTTGTCCTGCAGACATCACAGCTTGGAGGTAAAGTATATCGCTAATAAACAGAAGGTTCTTAGTTCTAGCCCTAATGTTGTAACTAGAAATTTTCTTATGAAGATGGATTTAAGCCGAAGAAATTTAGTAATTTTGCCAATTTAAGTGTTAATATTTTTAGATATTGTCTTGTTCATCCGGCATTCATAATATCTCTCGAATACAATTTTATTTTTATTTTCAAAACTAATACGATTTATTCTGGATTTATAAACATATTCGAGATGTAGGCTCGGTTTTTTGCTACATTCATTACTTCACCCATCCACTAACCGGTTTTCACCCTCATAGTATGCATGGTCACAGCGACGTCACTGTGAGTCACTGTGGTCACGTTACATCTGTGACCAAAATCCCACCACTCTGTGATGTCACATTGTGACTGATGTCTGAATTTCTCAGAAAACTTTAAATAATTAAAAAAATTCTACAAAACATGTTATTTAATGTAAAATTATATTTTCCCGACAATTTAAAAATTCACATCGACGGTCACAAAGTCACATTGTGACTTCACAACGACGTCGTCGTGACGTCACCGTGTCTTACGTGCAGTGTCTTTAATTTGTCTCATTTATCTTATAAATTTGTACGATTTCAATTTCTCTCTATCTCTCTTTTTAAAATTTTTATTTAGAGTCCACGGTATACCAGTTGTAAGTAAAAACACTCGACGGGGCTCATGGTCGCTTATCAGTGACAGCGTTTCGCTCAAGAGAGTCGAACTATTCCGGACGTATGTAGGAATCGCGGACGAAGATGGGACGCTCACCGCGGCGAATTCAGCATGTTAAGTTTAATTTTAAACATCTTTTTCCGCTTTTGGAAATTTAAAATTTTATTTATATCTCTGCTAATTTTTTATATTTTGAATAAAATTTCCAAGTATTAAATATTTTTAATTTCCGATTTTCAAAAAATTGGAATATTGGATATCATTTAAATAATTTGATTAAAATAAGTAACTTCCTTTTATAGTTGTTTTAAAATTAAATTTGTTGGTGATAATTTCTATGTAAAAATTTAATAAATATGAGTTACTAATTTATATTTATTAAATAAAGAATAAACTATTTAAAAAAAAAAAAATTAAACAAGACCATTTGTGCGGTCTGTGATTACACTTACCCACTTGTTTATTGGGAAAAAATCTCTAGGATGCTGTTGTATGTTTTAATACATGTAATTCAAATGAATGTAAATTCATTTGTGGTAATTGATTGTGTCAAATTTACGGGCACGTGTTTACAGTAGCTGTACACATGTTTGGATATAATGGGATGTTATACTTTTTCATTTTGAAAAACTTCCGATGTTTTGCTTTTATATAACATCTTATAAGGTGATTTATATAAAATACAGGGTTATTACAAATGAATCATCGGGTTTTGATACGTTACTACGTGCGAACTAGGACACGTATATGTTTCCATGACAAATCAAACGAAAGGGCATTAACTACAGTTTCGCGCTGCATATGTTTCATGCGCGTGTGGTTGCCGTGATTGCTGCGCGAACGTCATATTCAAAATGGCAACTGGACAGTAGACAGCGTTTTCTATACTAAAATTTTCAAAGTGTGAATCGCTTATAACTGTTCAGAGAGCATTCCGGAAGGCGTACAAATGCAAACTACTAACTCACAATGATGGGTTGGTCGATGTTACTTTGGCTGACTTATGGAACCGCATAACGACTGCATTCTTGATCGTCGAGGTGAAACATTCTGAGTAATGTGTGGGGCGAATTGAATTAACGTCTTGACATCTGCTGTATCAATTAAGGAGCACATATTGAACATTTGCTGCATGGACGTCAATCTTGTATACTTTCGATTTATTTTCATGCGTATATCATAGTTCTAACCAAATTATGTTCCGAAATAAACACTTCAGAAACCCGATGATTCTTTTGTAATAACCCTGTATTATTTTTTATAGCTTATGTGTTTCTTTCTAAACCTTCCAGGATAGTTAAACAAAATTTCACAATTTAATTTGTTGAAAGGTGATGTGTATTTTTAAATTAGAGAATTCATAACACATTTTAAAAGTCATTTTAGAATAGTCATAAGTAATCGGCAAAATACTTTAGTTTTTTGGGAAGCCCTTTTATATGATCTACAGATTTTTATGTGTCAATTAAATGGCAATCCAAGCATATTCAATCGAGATAGAGTATTCGCAGACAGATAGGAAAATACAACAGATGAACAAATTTTTGGAATGGTTTAATAAGGTTGTTGTAATTAACACGTCGAGTGCAACGGGAACTGACAGTGAACTTTCAGTTTAGACTCCGTCAGTCAGCGGTGACTGACAGTGTAAAATGTAGCATAAAACTAAAAACAATGTATTATTTTAACTAATATAAAGAAAGTATATTTCTGTAATAAATAAAAGTTGAGTAAATTTTAAATAATTTTTCATTAATTATTTAAAACAATATATTATTATTTTTAGTTTTACATCATATTTTAGACTGTCAGTTATCGGTGACTGACGCGGATCAAACTGAAAGTTCAGAGTCAGTCACCTATGACTTACGTAACACTTAAAATGTTAACCCGACCCAGAAATATGGAATCAAATTTTTCCTTTTATTAAATACACGAAGAAAAGTCACGAAGATCTTTGCAATTAAGTTTGGCTGTAAATTCTGGTTTCAATTAATCATTCCAGCATTTTACGCGCAGAAGTACTTGGCCCCTGAAAGGGTTAAACGATTTATTCCATCAAAAGTTACAAAGAGAATAGTAAATTTATAATTCAATTAAATTGATGTGTAGCTCAGCACGCAAGGGAAAAATTCCAGAAAGACGAACGAAGAGCTCATTTATTGTGTTATTTATTGCCTCTTCAAACACAATTACTATGCCCTTAATTAAATTGAGGAGAAACAACTTTGTAAAATAACGTCGCTCCACAAAGAGAGCCGCTTCATTAAATATTTACATTGCAGCTCGTTGCTATTTTTTAGAGACATTTTTGCTAACTTTGCGCGAGTAATTTAATGGAAAACCTTCATATTTATTTTATGAGAAATAATAATGAAGAATTTATTGCAACAAAATAACCGGTGTAAAATACACAGAATAAAAATCGAGCAAATAATCGTGCATCCAGCGTTGATTATGAAACATTCATTAGGATATTTTAATGAAACATTAAAGAACGAAAACTTTAAGAAATAAATAAATAAATTTTACGTGGTTTACAATGAAAGACAGATTGCAACATCCTGTAATATTTATCACATTAATTAGATCATGTGTCGGCTAACAGTTTATTGTAAGCTTTATTCTTTATTATTTTATTTATTTATCTATTTGGAAATTTGGCAATTTGATTAGTTTGGAAATTATGTTAAAGAGTTTCTAGTTTATGAAAATTTTAATTATAATTAAGAAAGTCTGCGAGCTAAAATTAGTTTTAAGTAATCCTTCATTACGTTGCAACACAATATACAGGGTGTCCCTAAACAAATGGTATATACGCCAGGGGGTGATAGAACACATCAAGACGAGTAATAGTAAATAGGAAACCAAGGGTCCCAAACGTTTTCGAAAGGAGATAGCCGCCATTAAAGTTTGGGGTCGAAAATTTCAAATACACATAAAAAACGGAAACATTGGTCGATTGATTTGCGGTTTTCACTAAAATTATTCTTTATGTTGGTATTTTCTTGAAAATAAATTATAAAGATAAATTTCGATAAATGCCGATAGAGGGCGCTTTAGACTTTGAAGTAATGAAAAACTATTTTTTGCCATGATTTTTTGCATCTCATTAAATAGTTTCGTAAGCTTAGACTTAAACTTAAATTTTGAGCTCAAAATCTGAATAGTTGGAAGCGGTTAAGTAGCACAAACTTAACTGTGTTCAGAGGGTTTAAATTTCAAATGATTATAAAAAACGCAAAAATTGATCGATTGATTTGCGGTTTTCACAAAAACTATTCTTTATGTCGGTATTTTATTGAAAATGAATTATAAAGATAAATTTCAAAAAATGCCGATAGAGGGCGCTTTAAATTTTGGAGTAACGAACAACTACTTTTTATGTTATTTTTTGCATCTGATTAAATGTTTTCGTAAACAAGACTTAAAATTAAATTTTGAGCTCAAAATCTGAACAGTTGGGAGTGGTTAAGTAGCACAAATTAAACTGTGTTCAGAGGGTTCAAATTTCAAAAGATTGTAAAAAACGGAAAAATTGGTCGATTCGTTTGCGGTTTAAAATAAAACTATTCTTTAATTCAGTAGTATCTTCTTGAAAATGAATTTTAAAGATAAATTTCAAAAAATTCCGTTAGAGGTAAACTTCAGAGTAACCAACAACAAATTTTAACCGTTATTTTTTGTATCTAATTAAATGCTTTCCAAAACTTGTTAAATGTTTTCGAAATCTTAGATTTAAACTTAAAGTTTGAACTCAAATTCTGAATCGTTGGGAGGGGTTAAGAAACACAAACTGATGTGTGTTCAGGAGTTGAAATTTAACCCCCCCCCCCCCCTCGAGCACAGTTCACTTTTGCGCTGTTAAACACTCGCAACGACTCAGAATTTGATCTTCAAATTTAAATCTAAGCATTTGAAAGCATTTAATGAGGTTTTAAAAAATAACGGTTAAAAATAGTTGAACGCTACTCCAATGTGTAAGGCGCCCTCTATCGGCATTTTGTGAAATTTATCTTTAAAATTTATTTTCAAGAAAACACTGATTTAAAGAGTAGTTTTAGCAAAAACCGCAAACGAATCGACTAATTTTTCCGTTTTTTTTTATAGTTTTCCGTTTCGTTTGAAATTTAAACCCTCTGAACACAGTTCAGTTTGTGTTACTTAACCACTCCCAAGTATTCAGATTTTGAGCTCAAAATTTAAGTTTAAATCTAAGCGTACGAAACCATTTAATGAGATGCAAAAAATAACGGCAAAAAATAGTATTAGGATGGATCATTTCGTTAATCCAAAGTCTAAAGCGCCCTCTATCGGCATTTTTTGAAATTTATCTTTATAATTCATTTTCAATAAAACACCGACACAAAGAATAGTTTTAGTGAAAACCGCAAATCAATCGACCAATTTTTCCGTTTTTTATAATCATTTGAAATTTAAACCCTCTGAACACAGTTAAGTTTGCGCTACTTAACCGCTTCCAACTATTCAGATTTTGAGCTCAAAATTTAAGTTTAAGTCTAAGCTTATGAAACCATTTAATAAGATGCAAAAAATCGCGGCAAAAAATAGTTTTTCATTACTTCAAAGTCTAAAGCGCCCTGTATCGGCATTTTTCGAAATATATCTTTATAATTTATTTTCAAGAAAATACCAACATTAAGAATAATTTTAGTGAAAACTGCAAATCAATCGACCAATTTTTCCGTTTTTTATGTGTATTTGAAGTTTTGGACCCCAAATTTTAATGGAGGCTATCTCCTTTGGAAAACGTTTGGGACCCTTGGTTACCTATTTACTATTACTCGTCTTCATGTGTTCTATCACCCCCTAGCGTATATACCATTTGTTTAGGGACACCCTGTATATTGTTTTTGCTTTGAAATAGTAACTATTTAATAACTTAGACAAGTAGTCAAATGAAATGAGTCCTATTATTATTTTTTCGTTTCCTCAGAAAACCTTTTAAACCTTAAAATTAAATAAATAAATGAACTAGTCGTTGGAGGCCACCGTAATACTTACCCATCATGGATATGTATAACATAATATATGAAAACATAACATATGTAAACAATTTATAAAATGCATTACAATTCCAAAACAAAATATAGCGTTATACTTAAGTATTTTTAACACATCATCATGCTCTATTAATGAATTTCTGATGAACCTATTTCGATAAATTGTATGAAATGGCAAACAATTCAAGTAGCACTGAATTGCATAAAAGAAAACATCCTTATAACTCTAAAAATAATTATCATATTCACTAACGGTTTCTTGCATCGAAATAAGTGTCTCATCTGCAATTGAAATTTGAATAAAATACAGGGTCATGAAAAATAAAAAAATGTGAAAAACAGGATTAGAAATATCTCGACAACTAATAATCCGATCTACTTCGTTTTTATGCAAAATTTGTGTTAATTTATTGCCTTTTACGTCCATTCCTTAAAATAAAAAAAATCGAAAATTTTTATATACCTTTCATCAGAACGAATTTTTCGAGAGCCCGAAAAAATAGTTCCGGATAATTCAAGTTACTGATATTAAATAGGCTTCGTCCCATTCTTAAATACTAAGCACATACAAAATTTCAAGTCTCTATCTCATTTTGTTCGAGAGATAGAGCGGTTACAAACAGACGCACACACAGACGGACGGACGGCAAAAATTTTTTTCTAAAAATATGTTTTTCGGAATCTCCTGTGTCCGAAACGTGTAAATCCGTCAAAAAAAAAAATCGATTTTCAAAACGATTGCCTATACTACGTATGATTGGTAAATAAAAATTGAAATTTAACAAATTACAACGACTATTTGGAATATGATATTTTTAAAGACTCTTATTTATGAAAAAAAAACTTATTTATTAAAAAAATTAAGCTTATTTATCTGGGGACAGTGGGATAAAATATTGTCTGTTCTTCAATTTCAATACTTCATCTTAAATATAAGAGATTACAAAACAAATGTTTGATTTTATAACCAAAAAACAAGTTGGGTGTGCCAATCCCAAAACTTTCTTCTATCTCATATGTATATTTTAATATTTCAAAATTTATTTACACATGTTAATGCGTTATTATTAATTGCATACTATACCAATTATGATTTGCATCTTAAATTTCTGCTTCTGTCAATTAATCGGAATAAAAACGAGTTTCTGTATCTGAACAATCCGATAAACAATAGAACGATATTCTGTTTTTTTTTTTAATTTAGGAAGGATCTATTCGCCATACTCCATAAAAATCATACACAAAACATGTAGTTCAGTTCTATACATAACATAAAACAGTTTTTAATGGTAAAATAACAAAAAATGGCACAGACATCGCTATTACAGCGCCCTCTTCCGGCGTATTTTTTTTCAAATTCAGGGAGGACAAACTAGCCATATCAATTCATACAATTCCATGCATAATTTTGTACATTTTTAGTCAGAACAATATTGAAAATGGCTCAAAAAATTTTATTACAGCGCTCTCTTTTGACGACATATTTCAAAACTGAAGGAGTATCTGCTTGTCACAGCCAAAAACATTCACAAAAATTTGGTTCAATTTTATGCATATCTTCATGCACTTTTTAATGGTAGAATGGCGATATACGGACACACACAGAGACACACGGACAGGCAGACATTTGGTAAAAACATGTTTTTTAGAATCTCTGACCAATAAAACGTGTAAATTCATCGAAAACCGGAAGTCAAAAAAATTACGATTACAATACTTTCTTAATTGAAAATATAAGAAAGTTATAAATTCCTTATGTAGCAAAATATTTATAAATAAAGACTGAAAATCGTAATGCCTATACCTAAGGGGAATAAAGTAACATTACTCTTCTCCTTTCCCTGCAGTGATCATGTTTTCATCAGCGACTAGTAAGTTCCTTGGAGCAATCTCGGATATGTATTTTATGTTCGGAAAAGTGTCATTTAAAGACATTTTTGTCAAGGTCCCGTGGTAAATAGTGATACAACTTGATATACACAGGATAGTTCTCTGGTCTTACCGAAAAAAAGTACAAATGTTTTGGCAACATGCTGACATGGCAGTAAATTTTGCTAAATTTTATTATTATTTTTTTTATTATTAGATGCATTTCTTTTGATACAAGATTATTTTAAAGAAACCAACCAGTGAAGAGGGCAGAGGCTGCTAATGTAAATATATATTAATATATGAATTATCACATTCCTAGCTAAGCGTATAATCAATAGAGGCAAAAATGCCCAAGCTGGGAATCGAACCAAAACCCTTGGAATTGCCCTCCAAGTGTTTTATCATTTAATCTACGAGTACGATGTCCAGCTTGGCATGTCTCACTGACCTGTTGGTATGGTTGTAACTAGAGCAGGGAATAAAATTGACGTAACATGAGACATAAACGAACCCAGCATCGATGAACACATAAGAATTATTGTAAAAATATAATAATATCCATGTAAAATTTTATTATCCTATATTATTTATTATACATTATTATTTTTTATTTAATTATATAATTTTACAAATAGTTGTAGAGCTATATAATACAATTTTTTAATATAATTGCAAAATTATATAAGTAATTGATTTCTATACTATTAACATATAAAACTTATTGATTAGAAGAAAATAATAGTACTTATCTGAGTACATTGGGAGAAAATATTGTCTAATATACCACTTCACACATTTAACTTAAAAGATTACAAAATAAATAATTTTATTCGATAGCTTTAAAGTGTAAAACTTATTTACTAAAAATAGTAATGTTATTTATCTAAGGAGAATTGGGGAAAATATTGTTTGTTCTGCCGTTTCATAACTTCATATTAAATATTAAAAAATGCAAAATAAATAATTTTATTCTGTAGCTGTACCATAAAATAAATGATTCCTTGTGTAACAGAAGATTTACAAATAATGACTAAGAAACGTAATGCTTATATCCAAGGAGAATAAATAAAACTTATAAAACTTATTTATTAAAAAAATAAGATTATTTATATAAGGACAGTGGGAAAAATATTGTCTGTTCTGCAGTTTCAGAACTTAATCTTAAATATCAGAAATTACAAAATAAATATATTTTTTATAACAATACCAAAAAATAAATGATTCCTTATGTAGCAAAATATTTATAAATAAAGACTACGAATCGTGATGCCTATACCTAAGGGGAATAAAATAACATTATTCTTCTCCTTTCCCTGGTGTGATTATGTTTTCGTCAGTGGTTTGTAAGTTTCTTGGAGCAATCTCGAACATGTATTTTATGTTTGGAAAAGCATCAGTTAAAGACTATTTTTGTCAAGGTCCGGTGGGAAATAATGATGCACCTTGATACACTCAGGTTATTTCCCTGATCTTGCAGAAAAATGAGCAAATGTTTTAGGAAAGTGCTGACATAGCAGTAGGTTTTACTGCATATTATTTTTTTTTTGAAAATATTATATTAAACAAAAAGTATTATAATGAAATCAGTTCTTTAAAATATTTTCCTTTATAGTTAAAAAAAAATTAATATCAATAAACGCAAACTTCGTTGCAAAAAGGATATTACTTGTTATATTGACCCGATAGTTACAATTAATCAAAATTTGTGTCACATTTTTGCCAAGGACATTGTCAAGTATGTTATGTTTGTCATATATACACACACCTATCATATATACAAGCCTCGTATTCGTTCATTTTTATTTCACTTAACATATTTACATCTTATAAATTATAAGAATACATACATATAACAAATTTAAAATTCATACATTAAAACATAAAATCGCGTTTTTAAATAAATGAAAGCGATAAGAAAATGTAAGAAATTTTCATACCCAACCATATTCAATTAAAAATGTAAATCTGTTTGGGGCAGTCCACAAATCATGCCATGCTTGGAGGCGGTGTGTGTGGGGGGGGAGGTTCGTGAAATTGTGACAGTTTGCGACAAGCCGGTGGGAAAGGATAAGAAGAATTCTACATCATGCATGAAACATCACACATTTTAGTTTAAATAAAAGTTGGTTGGTTGGTTGTATGGGATTTTATGGCGCAAGGTCCCTTTGGGGACATGCTGCGCCAAGACAATGTTGAAAAGAAAACAATGTTATTTAAAATTAAAAATCACACAGCAATGAGATAAAAGACTAATTAAAAGAGGACAAAAATCAAGAAAAACATTAAGTGACAAAAAATTGTAGAATTTTGTTAAAACATAAACAATGAATAAGATGAGTGAATTTACTTAAAAAACAAGATTAAAAATAAACGAATTCACAGTCATGATATAATTAAAATCAGTCAATGATGGTGAAAAAGTAGATCGGAGCAATCAATAAAGAAATAACAACATGAAAGTAAATAGAATGTAAAAATATTTTAAATACAGAGTAAAATGTGAATGTTACACTAAAAACCTGTCGTAGATTAGAATCAAGAGCATAAAGGCAATGCGGTGATACATGAAATTAAAACCCAATTAAAACTAGGCAAATATATTTAAAAGTGCAAGAAGATAAAATTCGGAAACAAGTCAAAATTCCAAAACAACAAGATACGACACGAAAACCAAATTGGGAAAGTACCACAGAAAACCCAAAATATAACTAAAACAAAGACCAATAGAAAAAGAAATTAATTCAACCGGGCACATACTCCTCAAACATAGTATTTTCCTCGGAATCCGAGTCATTGCCATAAGACTCGGATTCCATAGCTTCTTGAACATAATGATGAATTTGCCTGGGATCTTTCAAATTTCTCATACATGGGCTTAGTGATGCATTTTTCAATCTTTTAACAGCAGTCTTCCGCCGTGGGGATGATGGAGTTGGAGTTTTTATGGTATCTGTTCGTTTTTTCTGCGATTTCTGTAAAGTTTTTGTACTACTAACAGTTTGGGTCCCAGCCTTGGTCCCTTCTTTCTGAACGCCAGTTTTCACTATTTGACTATTGTTGGGTTTTTTAGAGTTTAATGCAGATGAATGCGGGTCATTTTTTGGAGGGGTAACAGTCTTTTGTCTTATTTAGAGGTTTGGATAATTCCTTAGACTGAGCTTGAGATTTCTGATTCAGTTTTTCAAGATAAGTGATTTTTACCGGTTCTGTGAATGGTAGCCAGCGTTCTAATGGCGGATATACCATACATTTAGCAGGGAGAGAGATATCCCGTGTTTCTTTAATTGGTGTGCAAGTTGATTGTGTTTTAGTAGATTTATTAGGAGCATATGAGGAATCAGTTTGGGTACTTATGTGTCTTACAGAAATTGATTGGTTTTTAAGTAAGCTGGAGTAAGAAATTCCGACAGAAGGGGTTCTGGTTTCTACAAGTTTGCGGGCTTCAGGATAAGATAAATTTTGTATAATTTTAACTGTGATAATTTCCTTCTCTCAGTTCCAATTAGGACAAGTACGGGAATATGCTGTATGATCTCCTTTACAATTTGCACAGCGTTCGGGTTTTTCACAAGATTCATTGTCGTGGCCGACTTCTGCACAACGTGCTCAAGTAAGAGATCCACGGCAATTTGTCTTAGTATGCCCGTAACGCTGGCATTTAAAACAACGGATAGGATTTGGTATATAGGGGCGGACTGGACAGCTTAGATAGCCAGCTTTAATTCTGGTTGGTAATACAGGGATATTAAATGTTAGAATGATATGCTTTGTCGGTAAAACTTGTTCATTCCGACGGATAGTGATACGGCGTACATCTATTACATTTTAGTCTTTTAAATTTTCTGTCAGTTCATCCTTAGTGGAGAATAAAAGGTCAGATTCGGATATTACACCACGACTTGTACTTAGAGTTTTATGAGCCTGGACAGACACGGAAAAAGTACCTATGGCAGAGCAATTAGAAAGAAATTGCGATTGTTTGACAGTAGAAACCTCAACTAGTAAGTCCCCAGATTGTAGTTTTTTGATAGAATGATCATCCCCAAGAATAGATTGGAATGTTTTAGCAATGAAGCTTTTTAAAGGAGCAATCAGAGTGGCTATCAGTACGTTTTACGATAAAGAAGCGAGTGAAAGAAGGCATCTGTACACTTTGTTGCTCTCCACGAGGGAGAGAAATAGAAGGAAATGAAGCTTTTCCATCCATTATAAAAAAATAAAATTCAGACCCCGGCCGCACCACCCACTACCGAGCTCATCAAGGGGATGCACATTCGTGCACCAGTGCTAACCAGGGCCCATACGGTCACAAGACAACCCTATGTCAGTCTCCACCCTTAACGAGATGACTAGTAGTTGCTCGATCACAGTGACAAAAGTCAGCTGACCAGCCGATTGATGCATACGGGACCAATATGCACCTCCCGTCTACCTGAAGTAGAAGCCAAAGCAGTGTGTTGGTTTCCCTCAACTACCAGGATCCCCGTTTCCAGGGACACGGGTCGCCACGCACGGCCAACACGTGGGTGGTTTACAATTCTCCATGAGTCGATATGCAGGATGACATCGGCTCATACAGAATTGCCCTCACCTCCGAAGAGGAAACCACAACGAGATTGAAACAAAGAGGAAAGTAAGACCAGAGGAGTGAGAGGAAAAGGAAAGGAGAAAGATCACTCAGGTGCCCCGGGGTTGTGAAGCCCGTGGATACCTAAAGAAGGTACTCCCCTGGGGGGGGGGGTTAAATAAAAGCATTAAAAATCAGCAGATTTAATTTTGAAGTTATTTTGAAATTAAAGCATTTAGCGTTCATAAAGCATAGGTAAGATTTAGTGTCAAATAGTATATTCAATTAATAATGTAATTTTAAGTTTATAGTGTTATTTGTGTTAGTAATAGTTGTTAATAGTGCAATTCCGTTTCGAATTCACAATTTCTGCTGTTTTCAATTGCTCTTTCACATTAATATTTATATATTTTTTATTATTGTATATTAATTAGACTTTGGTTGTAAACCTTAAATAAGATGCATGCATCTTAATGCAAAATAAGTACATGAATCATTTTAGTGTTGTGCTCACAAACATCATTTAAACACATGGTTATGCTTAAAAATAAAATTTTAATTATGACACATAACACTTGTTTCTGATCCGCAAGTATATATTGATATAACACAATGCGACATACGTGACAAGAAGGATGAAGGAGGTATTGTGAAATGTGACACTTTTTGACAAAGGAGTGAATGGGATCAAAAATACTGAAAAAAAACCTTAACATCATTTATGGACAACACCTTAGGTTTGTAAAACTATTAATATCACGATTATGATGTTTCATCTTATGAGTAAAGTAGCTATAAGTCTAAGCTTTTGTCATAAGTAACAAAATGCTTTTCTGGTGTTTTAAAAAGAATTTCGATGTCATTTAAGCACGTTAAAGCGTTTTTGTCCTAAGTACTTTTATGTAATAACACAGGTCTGCAATGGTTTTCCTCTTTGAAATCTGAGTAACGTTTTCTATAGTTTCTGATGTGCTGATTACGAGAAAAATAATAAAAAAAATTCCATCACGTCAGGATTTTTTGATATTGAGTAATTAAGATTTTGCTGAAAAAATGTCTGAGCGTCTACATTTTAAAATTTATAAAACGTCATTAAATTACTTTAGCTTAATTTTTATTGCATTTAATTAGTGTAAGATGAAATAGAAATTACTTCAAAACAGTAATTTTTTTAATTACTATATAATAAGTATAAGTAATTCACATTAACCATGTTGAAAATGGGTCATTTTGGCTTAGTTTAGTAATGAGCTCATTAATACATAATGATTAGGTAATATAACCTAATTGTTGTAAATATTAGTCAAAAAGGGTGTAATAAAGATAAACCAAAGGGTTTTTGTATAAGTACCCGCATTGATTTAAAAAATTAACAGTTGAAGTGCGCATCTTGCAACATAACCTTTAAAATGCCATCGCGAAGCTGTTTAAATTCTCCGAATTGTTTTTGTTATATTTGCAGGAAATTTATGGTAAAAAAACAACGAAACAGCATTACAGACTTTGTAAAAAATATTTACAAAAGTTATTTTGGATACGTTTTAAGTAACCAAGACAAAACTTAGACACCTCATAAAATTTGTACGACTTGTTTATTAGAACTTTGCAAGCGGTCAAAAGGACAGAAAAATAGCTTCAAAATCGTTTCGCCTATGCTATGGAGAAAGCCTAAAGACCGTGTTAAAGATTGCTACTTTTGTTGTTATGACATAACTGGATACAATTCTAAAAATAAAAGGGACATAAACTATCCAAACGTCTCATCAGTTACGCCTACAATTTTCGGTGATTCAAAAATGGTACTGCCCCCGTTTCCTCTTATACAAATTGAAGATTCTGACTGTGATACAGATGAACAGGATGTGTACCAATCTGATCCTGAATTTCAAGTAGATTCTAACGAGTGTCAGCTCTTTACCCAGTCACATTTAAACGACTTGACAAGAGATTCGAATCTCCCCAAAGATGCAGCAAAACTTCTCGGATCACGATTAAAAGAAAGAAGTATTCTTGCACCTGGTACTTCTTTTTCATGGTACCGTCACAGAGAAAAATATTTTCTTCCATTCTTCGCTGAAGATCAAGATTTAGTGTACTGTAAAGATATTCCAGACTTGACGAAAATGTACGACATTGAATACGATCCTAATGAGTGGAGATTGTTACTTCCCAGAAAATCTAAGAGGCGTTAGCGAAGAACAAGGCAAAATATTTCACCAAGATTTGAAAGAGCTAAAAGTCCGGTATCAAGGAAGATGGAATACTAGCATGATGGCGGACTACTGTTGGTTATTGAAGCGCGACGATCCAAACCGGAAATTTAAGCGAAAATCGTACAACCGAAGCTTTCAGGAAAAAAGGATCAGGTTCCACAAATAAAATTTACATGTAATTTAGACCTGTAATAAGTTATTATTATATTTTAGTTGTTTTTTATGTTAAAAGTAATATACTTTTTTAAATATATATTTTTTATGTGAAACTTGTGGTTTTTTTTTCTTTTTTCTATCTGTATCTTTTTTGAAAAATCTGAAGGTGATGGAAAAAAAATTAAGTACATATTCGTAATCAGAGTACCAAAATACCCTAGAATCAGCTCTCAAATTCTAGAGAGGAAATTATGACTCTTAATTTGCAAGCCTGTGAAATTTTTTGACTTGCGAATCGCTGTCGAGGATGTGCAATAAAGATTTACCACAAAAGCATGTGAAAAATACAACTCATGTCCCATGAAAATAATAACAAGTAAACGAAAGTAGACAAATACGTTTTTTTTTTGCTCTTACTTCGACAATCATAAAATGTTTATACGGCAATCACTGTAAAGGCAGACCTGTTTATAACAATATTTTTGATTCTGACACATAAATTTAGTCTGGATATATACAATTCTCTTTGAATTTTATAATATTCCATGCTACAAACGTTCAGGTTAAGTGTCCTGATAGATCCTCTCAATTTTATAAAAAAACGTAATCATATTTTGCTTTTATAGAATAAAATATAAAATGTTATTGATAAATCACAAAGCTACTTAGATGTACATCATTGACCAAATTATTATAGTAACAGGAAAATTTCCACATAAATCAGACTAGAAGTTAGCTTAATGTTTTATATTAAATATTGTGTGAATGTATATGTATTAGTTACAATGAACATAGTTATACAGGGTGACACATAAATAGTATAACGTGATGAAAATATCAATTTAGTTTAATGATTTTTGCATTTCTTCAGCTTGATTATTACTTTTTTATGCTCTTTGTTCCTTATGCTTTTATCGTCTATTTGTTATTTCTCTGATATTAATTCATAGTTTTGCAGAAAAGCATTGTGTGTGCATTGGCTAATTCTGTATTTCTCAAACAGTCCTTCCACCCAAACAAACTTAAATGTTTTGGGGATTTTGGAACAAAAATCCTCTGGAAACATGTATAAGTAGGATACGTTGAAATGCACTCTGGAAAAGCCTGATTCAAAACCAAGCAAAAACTACCTTAAAGCGGCTGTTATGAAGTATTTCCAGAATCACTTAAAATTTTCTTTCACATGTATCGCCACTGGAAGAAACATTTGCTGATAATATTGTTTGTTTCCTAAACAGATGTTTCTTCGCTTTCGAATGGTGAATAAAACTTTTTGATTCGTTATTTAAGTTAAAAGTTATGACTTTTATTTGTGTCTTAGTATTTATGAGTCACTTTGTATATGTCAACTCATGGATTTCAGAGCTTTGCATGCCTACGTTTAACAGTTGTGACCGTCTAATAAGTCTTGGCATCTTTTATTATGGACCAATCATTCCATTTTATTACTATGATGCCATATACAAATAAATTATTCAGTCAGTTGAACCTTGTTTCTTTCTGCAATTTTGTTTACTCGAAGATAGGATTCAACCAAATTGTTGCAAAAAACAGGATTCAGCATGATTGAGCGATTAATTCGTGCTTGGTAGCATAGTGAGCGTAGTGAATAAATAGATCGACTAATAAAAATGTACAGAATGCCTCAACGTATACAGGTGGTCGTATACTTCTATGTGTAAATACATGTTATAGACGTCTACTCATGGCTTTCAGAGCTTCAAATGTCCACCTTAGCAGCACACCTGTCATTATATTTCCTTTCTATGATGCCATACACCAATTAATCAATTAGTTAGTTGACCCATGTTTGTTGCTGCAATTTCGTTGATTCGAAGACTAGACAGAATCAACAAAATTGTTGCAAAAAACAAGATTCAACATAATTAAGCGATTGATTCGTTTTGAAATCATAGTAAATAAATAGGATGACTAATACAGAAATGCAAGTATGGAATGTCAAGACATATAGAGACGGTCGTATACTTCTAAATGTGATCATATATTATAGATGTCTACTCATGGCTTTCATCTCTCATGGCTACCTGTCATTCTATTTTCTTTATATGATACTATACCCCAAATAATCGATGAGTTAGTTGAACCTTGCTTTTACTGCAGTTTTGTTGAATCGATGACAAGAGTGAACCAAACTGCAGCAAACATCAAAATTCAACATAACTGAGCGATTAATTCGTGATTGGCATCATAGTGATAAAACAGAATGACTAATCCTCAAGTACATCCAAGAAATGTCAAGATGTATAAAGACTGTCGTATACATCTAAATGTGGACATAGAAATCTTTAAACGTCATGAGTGGAAATGTGTAAATATGTTAATTGTACATTCACGTACATTCAACGAATAATAAATGTAATACAATAAACTAAATTCTAAGCTGATTTCTGTTTAACATTTTCCTTATACCATAACAATTTCGCCAATACTGTACTTTCTAAAAGCAATTAATTATGTTTCTGTTACTGTAATAATTTAGTTTTGTATTAATATGTAATTTAATAGAAAATGTTCATTTTACGTATAAAAAAATCGAGTTAACGCGAGTATTAGTAAGAATCTTCTTTAATAGTTTCATCCATTGCTTTCGTAACAAGACATAAACCAGCCTTTAGTGTCTCTGCAGATAAATTTATGATTCTAATAGCAACCTCGTTAATTTATGATATACTTTTACAAGCTCCACTTGACAGTGGCTGAAATATGAGACATTCCTCCATTGAACATTCTTAGACAAATTTCTAAATTTATAGCTAAAACGCAAAAAAGATAAAACAAGCCTGATGATGTAAATTTAAAAAAGATTGATATTTTATACACATAATTTATATTTTAATTTTGAAACTATTATTCTAAATTTGTAAAAAATATTTCTTGTAAAATATATATTAAAAGATTGTGGAAACAGAAAATTATTTTAACACGATTCTCTTCTTTTATTATTTTTTATGACTACAAATTTATCTCTAAAATGGAAGTCTACAAGTCAATGCTATTACTTTTGATATTGGTGTGGTAACCACTTCATATTTTTGTTATCAAATTCCCTCTAGATATATTTTTTAATTGCGTTATATTGCTTTTATTACAAACTTTGAAATATAGCTTTTAAATGCATTATAAATTTGGCTAATTAAATTTAATAACAGCATGTGCTCTTAATTATGATAATTATACTTCATATTTTTGTTATAAAATTCCCTCTAGATATATTTTTAATTGCGTTATATTGCATTTATTAAATATTTTAATATATAACTTTTAATTGCATTAAAAATTTGGCTAATTAAATTTAATAACACCATGTGCTCATAATTATGATAATTATACTTCATATTTTTGTTATCAAATTCACTCTAGATATATTTTTTAATTCCGTTATATTGCATTTATTACATATTATAATATATAGCTTTTAATTGCATTATAAATTTAGCTAATTAAATTTAATAACAGCATGCGCTCATAATTATGAATAGAGAAGAAAAATATTTACATAAGATTCTCATCTTATAAATTCAAAATATAAATGTAAATGATTTTTTTAAGAAAATACATTTAGATATAAGTTTTAGTTTTTTACAATCATGTATGTACATACGTTAAAGTTATGTTTTCATGCTTAAAAAAACAGTTATAAAGAAATAATGCACTAAAAGTATGGAATACTTAAATATGTTTAGTACATTTTCATCTATTAAAGTAACACTAACGATTAAAGTAAATAAAAAAAGATTAACACTTTATACACATAATTTTTTATTTTAATTTTGGAACCTTTTATTCGTACGTTACAAAAATATTGTTTGTAAAATATAAATTAGAACATCGTGAACAAAGAATTTTTTTTACAATGATTCTATTTTATTAGCTCACAGGCTATCAAAGCATGAGAGCTTATGTGCCCATCCGTTCTGTAAGTGCGTATGTGCGTAACGCGATAACTCATGATAAAAATATCCGATTCACTTGAAATTTTAGTTATATGCATAATCTGATAAGGCGCTTCCCTGATTAGTTTTTGAAGTTCATTCGACATGTATAAGAGGGGATCGGGGGCAAATGCATCTCCCCTTAATTTATATAGATGTGTTTTTTATATGATAAAGCATATCCTTGATCAGTTTAGGGGGTTCAATGATTAAGTATAAAAAGAAGAAATGGAAAGAGTTATCCCCCTTAAATTGTTTTTTGAAGGGCATTAACCCTTTAAAATATAAGGCTGTAATGAACAAATAATATGCGTAGCCTGTGAGCTCAATGCCAACAGTTTAACTGGGCAATATTCTTTTTATTTTTTTAATGGCAACAATTTTTTTTCAAAAATGAAAATCTAAAATTCTATATTATTATTCTTGCAACTGATATTGTAAACAACCCATATTTTTTCTTTTAGATTCACTCGTTAAATACTGAAATATATTTTTTTTAACCCTTTGAGCGTATTGCATAATTGTAAAATTATACTGTTATTTTCTCTGTATTTTGATTTAAATTCTAAGAAAATATGATTATTTCAACATTATCTTTAAAAAAAAATCTTACTTATATTTACGGATCTAATCCTAGAGAGTATTAATCATTCTTCAATGTATTGAAAATTCATTAAATCTATAGAATTATATTATCTTAAATATTGCTTATATTGCTGTGAAACCTGGAGCTTAGTGAACGGAATATTACGTGCCAAACGCTTAAAAGGTCAATTGCATTGTAAATCTTATACTAATAAAAGAACAAAACGTTCTGTCTGTCTGTGTGTGTGTCTGTGTGTCTGCGATAGCTAGCAAAATCTACAGCATGTACAAAGCTCAAAAATTTTTTGAGAGTAGCCACAAATCTCTCCTGATGCACCTGAGCTTCAGAATTTCGAAATTCTAATTCTTAACTGAGTAATTAATTAAAATCGAGAGGTTACTCTCATTAAAAAATCACCTTTTCCCAATTTCTTTGTCTTTCATTTGTTTACGGTTGGTTGGTTGTGTAAAAATTTTCGCAGAAGTAATAAGATAACTGAGACAGAATTAAAGAAACCCATGGAGGAATGAGATAAGTGGAGATGAAGTAAGCCTCAAAAAAAGTTTGCAATATGAACTGTGTGTCTGCGATGGCGAGCAAAATCTACAGCATGTACGAAGCTCAAAATTTTTTTGAGAGTAGCCACAAATCTCTCCTGATGCACCTGAGCTTCAGAATTTCGAAATTCTAATTCTTAACTGAGTAATTAATTAAAATCGAGAGGTCACTCTCATAAAAAATCATCTTTTTCCCAATTTCTTTGTCTTTCGTTTGTTTACGGTTGGTTGGTTGTGTAAAAATTTTCGCAGAAGTAATAAGATAACTGAGACAGAATTAAAGAAACCCATGGAGGAATGAGATAAGTGGAGATGAAGTAAGCCTCAAAAAAAGTTTGCAATATGAACTGTGTGTCTGCGATGGCGAGCAAAATCTACAGCATGTACAAAGCTCAAAATTTTTTTTAAAGTAGCCACAAATCTCTCCTGATGCACCTGAGCTTCAGAATTTCGAAATTCTAATTCTTAACTGAGTAATTAATTAAAATTGAGAGGTTACTCTCATAAAAAATCATCTTTTTCCCAATTTCTTTGTCTTTCGTTTGTTTACGGTTGGTTGGTTGTGTAAAAATTTTCGCAGAAGTAATAAGATAACTGAGACAGAATTAAAGAAACCCATGGAGGAATGAGATAAGTGGAGATGAAGTAAGCCTCAAAAAAAGTTTGCAATATGAACTGTGTGTCTGCGATGGCGAGCAAAATCTACAGCATGTACGAAGCTCAAAAATTTTTTGAGAGTAGCCACAAATCTCTCCTGATGCACCTGAGCTTCAGAATTTCGAAATTCTAATTCTTAACTGAGTAATTAATTAAAATCGAGAGGTCACTCTCATAAAAAATCATCTTTTTCCCAATTTCTTTGTCTTTCGTTTGTTTACGGTTGGTTGGTTGTGTAAAAATTTTCGCAGAAGTAATAAGATAACTGAGACAGAATTAAAGAAACCCATGGAGGAATGAGATAAGTGGAGATGAAGTAAGCCTCAAAAAAAGTTTGCAATATGAACTGTGTGTCTGCGATGGCGAGCAAAATCTACAGCATGTACAAAGCTCAAAATTTTTTTGAGAGGAGCCACAAATCTCTCCTGATGCACCTGAGCTTCAGAATTTCGAAATTCTAATTCTTAACTGAGTAATTAATTAAAATCGAGAGGTCACTCTCATAAAAAATCATCTTTTTCCCAATTTCTTTGTCTTTCGTTTGTTTACGGTTGGTTGGTTGTGTAAAAATTTTCGCAGAAGTAATAAGATAACTGAGACAGAATTAAAGAAACCCATGGAGGAATGAGATAAGTGGAGATGAAGTAAGCCTCAAAAAAAGTTTGCAATATGAAATCATTTATCGCTCAAATTTTAATGTGCCAAACAAAAGGACTAGGAAGGGATTTTGTATTATAAGAAGAATTGAAAGAAATGAATTACAATTGAAGCATATTTTAAGAGGAAATAGCAAATTTTTAAAATGGCCTTTGTTCTATTATTATTTATTAAAATAAATGTTCGCTTTTAAAATGAAGAAAATTGGAAAATTAGCAATAATTAAATATAAAATTGAAATGAAATAAGATATCGAAAACATTTGATACGAACTAAAAATTGTATAACTAAAAGTTTCCTTCATTAATGTAATTTTAAATACTTTATAACGTAAATGAAAAATGTTTATGACTTAATAATTACGTGTAAATAAATATTTAAAATATAATGATGAAAACATTCTTTTAAAATCATGTATGAAAACTTAGTAATAAATATTAATCTAAAATATAGATTTCTGATTGCAGACGATTTTAATGTATAAACAAAAGAATGTTATATTTTCAAGCAAAAAAATAAAATAATTTTTTATATTGATATTTAAAACACGTGTGATAAAATAATTAATAAATTTTTATCGGTGAAGCGATAGATTGGTTCTTTTTAAGAAACAAGAGCAAAAAAATACGGGTTTAAACCTGTTTCAATTCATAGGCGTGAAAAACACGTGCTTTTATTGGTACTTAATTGGACTTAATGTTGGGTTATATTTTTAGCATCACCTCCAAAGATAATACTTCCACTTTATTAATTTCTTTTTACTCTATGAAAGAAACCAATTTGAGATTTTGACATTTCTAAAGTGACTGTTTTTTTCCCCAAAGATCTTTAAAATTCATAGACTGGCAAAATGTCAGTTTAACTTAGGATTTTTGAACACAGCTGCTACGTCAGATCGTTGGTATTTCGTACATTAGAATGTATGTGTGGTTAGCTATGTTGCAGTAAATATATGTATATGTATATATGAAGCTTTTTTAGCAGTTTTTTAAATCATTGATTAAATTTGAATGCATTTTATTTAAGTTAAAATTTTATTAAGAATTTAATTTGTTTTTAAAACAAAAATGAAATGGCTACGTACATTTGTTCGAATCGGCAGACGATTCATGCACAGTAATAAATTAATAAATAGCAAAATAAATTATGTATCAAAAATAGTCACTAAAAGAATAGTAGCAAAACATAATATTTAGGCGTATTAACACATAACCCGATCCCAACCAGAAAAAAACAGACCATACTCCGAACCCAGCAAGACAAAAATTCCATTTGAAAAAAAAACTATGGATTTGTTATCTGACCCGAATCAAATCTGAATCCCACAAAAATATTCAAATGAAGCATACCCCAATCCGATCAAGGAAAAATAATGTTCGTGTACATGCAACCCGATCCGAACCTAAAAATTTTCTTTGGAAAGACCCGAAAAATGACCAGAATGAAACCTGGAATCGATAAAAATATTCCAAAGAACTATAACCCGATAAGAGCAATACAAAATAATTTCCGTGAACATAAACCTGACTCGAAAATAAAAAATGCCATTTGAAAAAAACCTGAAATTTTATGCGAACTACATCTGAATCCGATCAAAATATTCGAAAGAACCATAACCGGATTCGAATAAGATAAGATAATTTTCGTGGACATGAACCCGATCCGAACCTAAAATTCCATTTGAAAAAAATACCTGAAATTTGAATCGAACCAAATATGAACCTGACAAAAACATTCCACTGAACCATACCCGGATCCGAACAAGACAAAAAATTTTCGTGAACATGAACCCAATCCGAACCTAAAAAACAGAACTAAATCTGAATCGGACAAAAAAATTCCAGAGAAGCATATCCTTATTCGAACAATGCAGAATAATTTCCGTGGATGCGCAACCCAACCTGAACCTAAAAATTCTATTAAAAAACTGAAATCTGAGTTGAACGACATCTGAACCCGAAAAATATTCCAAAAACCCAAAACCGGATCCGAGCAAGACAAAATAATTTCCCTGGACATTAATCCGACTAGAACCTAACATCAATTTGAAAAAATACCTAAAATCTGAATCGAACCAAATCTGAATCCGACGTAAATATTCCAAATAACCATAACAAGATACGAACAAGACAATATAATTTCCATGAACATAAACCCAATCCGAACCAAAAAATTTGTAAAAAAAAATTCCCGAAATTTGAAAAAAAAAAACTAACAAAAATATTTCAGTGATGTATAACCTCATTGGAACTAGGTAAAATAATATCTATGGAAGTACAACCCAACTCGAACGTAAAAATCCCATTTGAAGGAAAAAAACCCCACGAAATCTGAATTGAACCGAATCTAAACTGAACAAAAATATTCCAAACAACCATAACCGTATCCGAAGAAGACAAAATAATTTCCATGGATATGAATCCAATCCAAACCTAAAATTCGGATGTTCTACAAAACATAATGCGCTCCGTAGCGATGGAAAGTGAAACTAAGTACTTAGCGCTAGATGGTTAAGACATTTAGTTTATAGTTAGTGTTAAATTAGAACTTGCTTACGGTTAGGTAACAGTTAGGTTGAAATTATGTTCCAGTGAGCCTTATTAGGATGAGCGAAGCGAATCCTCTACTAGGCCACTCAAATTACATTTTGTCGTACACCTTACAAAAAAACTATTCAATATTTTAACTTCAAATTAAACACAAAAATAAATTATAATCTGTAGATTTGCAGAATATATTTTTTTTTTTTTTTTTTTTTTTTTTTTTTTACAGTAAAACGTTAAAAAATTTATTATAATTAATTTATTTTACATGCATTTCCAATACGGAAGCATTTTAGTAAATAAATAAAAAATGAAGATTTATATTTTCAGAAAAAAACTATAAATCATGGAGTAAGTAATTGTAGATAGAATCATGATTAATTTAATAAATAAAATATGTTTTCATTATTCAGCGAAATCGTTTGCACAGATGACACTTAAACATTTAAAAAAAATTGTATTGTGGATTTTTTTTTCTTTTTGTAAAGTGGCAACAAAAGAATTGTAAACAAATAAAATTAATTGTTAAATTTGTTATATAAATGAAAAATTAAAAGAACTGAAACGTGAAGTTGTTGCCTCGATTCAAGCTCTTTATAAATGTACTAAAGCAAAGTTGGCCGATTTAGAAACGACAAATTGACTTTAACCATTTCTTACTTTATCATTTGGATCTAAAGTAATGTTACGTTCATATTTGTGGACCGAAAAAGGTTTAGTGACTTTAGACTCTGTTGCACGTAATAAAGAAAATCACAAGCCACCAGACCAGATATCGCGAATAATCATGGATAAATTTGAATACTACAATAATTTAACTTATAAGAATTGGTACGTACCAATTCCCCCAATAATTAAATTCTGGAAAAATGGAAGCAAAAATTGCTCAAGGAAAGAATTTCTTCTGCAGTTAGCTTTTGCTGTTATAATTCATAAATCCCAAGATTTAACATTAGATGAAGCAGTTGTAGATATTGAGGATATATAGACACAAGTTGGCTTAAAAAACGTACGTAACGTTGTCGAGAGTGAAAATCCTTCAAAATTAAGCATTCAATAGAAATTTTCTTTACGAAAAATTCTACAATATCAAAAATTCTGATACGCTAACATGTGTAAAAACGAAGAAATTTCAAAAAAAAAAAAAAAAAAAAACTTTTACAGTTAAAAATTCACAGTATCAACGAGAGCAGATTTCAAATGTTTTTCCAGAAAATAGGATTTTGACGAAGTAACTTTCTTCAAGCTCTCTTCAAATATATTATTCTAAAATAGCTATCAAAGATTATTTGATGTTAATTACAAAGATTGGAAACATGCATATTTTGAAAACACGTTAAAAAACACCAGTTGTTACTGGAAATTGTAAAAACATCTTTAAAAGAGCTTTTAGTTGAAAATTTAAAAATATTTTGTCAAAGTTTGCTTCGAAAATATTTTATTATGCCAGTCTTACATCATAAACAAAAAATTAAAATGCACCAAAACATAAACTAACGTTTTTGTTTAATAAAGATGCAAAAACAATATTAAAAAATATTTTTACTTTCAAATATCTGTTTTATAAAATAATGCTTCGTGAATCCAAACAAAGCATGGCTTTTGCTAGTGTTATATTTAATTTCCGGTTAGGTTACAGTTAGGTCATGGTTAAGTTAGAGTTAGGTTAACGTTAAGTTGCGGTTAGGTTGTGGTTAGATTATGGGTAGGTTATGATAAGATGACGGCCAGGTTACATTTATGGTATATTTAAGTTACAGTTCGGTTACTGTTAAGGTACAGCTAGGTTACAGACAACTTTGATTACAATACAATTAGGTTACGGTTAGGATTTTGTTCACAGAATGAACATTATGCATGTTTGATAAAAAATATAGACCTATTTTTGTAAAATGGCTCTGAAACTATAATACTATATACTAAACTTTTAGCGAATCATCGAGAATCGATTTCATTCACAGTATAGTTGGATATAAGAGTGATATAATTAGTTTGAAATTCAAAATATTTCACTTGGGATATCTATGTGAAAAAGCATTTAATTAAGTCACTTAACAGTAATTTTAAAGATGCATATCAGCACTTTAACACGAACATCACGCAATCGTTGGACACATATTCCCTCCTGCGTTTTCCATTGCAGTCATTTTGGGTAATTTTGCAGCTAAATATTAGTTTTTTTTTTTTTAAACCGATTTTTGACACAGTCAGGAGGCACGTATTTAATATAATATACACTGTGAAAAATTTGACCCTTTGCTGCATCATCACTCCCCCGCTTTTATAGAATATCTCTCTTTTGACCTATGAGAATGCTCCATAATAGGCTGAAGTAATCATTTTCTATAAAAGCGGTGGAGTGACGATGCAGCAAAAGGATCAAATTTTTAACAGTGTATTTACACATATTTCGAGTTAAAGATAAAATCATAAAAATTTCAAGTTCATTTAACATTATTATTACGGACCCGGGCAACGCCGGGCGGGTCAGCTAGTGTTTTATAAATTTAATTAATTTAATTTAAAGGCAGTCAATGCCTTAAGTATGAAAAAGAGAATAAAACTATTTCGCAAAGTTCTTATCTTATAAATTCAAAGTATCAATGCAAATGAAAGTTTTAACCTAATATATTTGTACATAAATTTCAGTTTATTGAAAATCATATATTGTGCATACGTTAAGGTTGTTTTTTCATATTTTAAAAATATATATAACTTTTAAAGAAGCAGTTAAACTAAAATTATGGAATATTAAAACATGCTTATTTAATTTTTATCTATTATACAATGTTTTACAGGTACGATGTAGGTCTTTAAAATCACCATAATATAAAAAAGATTCAGATAAAGATTAGACAATAACATCATATTGACCTGAGTCTTTAATTTATTGTTGTTGATTACTAAAAAAATAAATGCAGAACTTTAAATCGTGCTAACCTGCAAGGGCCAATACTTAACGTAATTAACGTGTGACAAAAATATTCTCCGCCTGTTCCTCTTAAATCTGGGAAACATAAAAAAAACAAATGTTGAGATTGTGGCTTAAGTGTCAAGATTCTTTTTAAACTATTTGGAAAAATAGCTGTTGTTCTGTAGAGAATTAGTAAATCTGGAGTATTTCTGATTTTTTTTATTTGTTGAATTCCGCAACTTATTTCATTTTATTCTTTTTCTTATTGCTCCATATTTAATGTCCAAAAATAAAAAACTTCTGTTGCGAAATTGACAAAAAAAAAAAAAAAAAATATTAAAAACTTGTAATAAAAATTGTGATAAAGTTTTCAAACTTTCTATTAAAAGTTCATTTTTTTCTCTTTGCAATGGTGCAAAAATCTTAAATATGCGATGTTTAGAAGTTAAAAAATTTGCAGTTCCGAAAATTGTAAAACCGAAATTTCATTCAATTTTAACCGACTTCCAAAAAGGAGAGGAGGTTATCAATTCGACGCGTATGTATTTTTCTTATGCATGTTCACAGATTACTCCGAAACCATACAACCGATTAACTTGGTTTTGGTGTTAAATGAAAGACGATGCTCTCGAATTGGTACCACTTCAGTTTCATCGAAATTGGTTGAGTACTTTTTTAGTAATTAGACAAAAAACTAATAAAATTAGTGATTTTTCGCTAATTAAAAGTGTTGAATACGTTCGCTGAATGGACTGTGGACAGCATGGCCGAGCGGTCTAAGGCGCTAGATTGAAGCTCTATTTTGCGAAAGAGAGCATGGGTTCGAACCCCGCTCCTGACATTATTTACATCTATGTAAAATTTGCAATTTTTTCCGTATTATAATTTTTATTTTTAACCGGCTTCAGAAAAGGAAGAGGAAGTTATCAATTCGACACGTATGTATTTTGTTTCTATGTATGTTCACCAATTACTCTGAAACTATCCAACCGATTAATTTGGTTTTTATATTTAATAAAAGAGGCTACTCTCCAATTGGTACACCTCCATTTCATTGAAATTGGATCAGTACTTTTTTAGTAATTAGGCAAAATTTAACAAAATTTGTTATTTCTCGTAAATTAAAAGTAACATGGACTTTGAATAAGCGCGCCGGCTGCAGCGTTATCAGGGTGGCCGAGCGGTCTAAGGCGCCAGACTTAAGCACTTGTTCTCGGAAGAAAACAAGGATTCAAACCCCACTCCTGACATAACTTACATCCATGTATAATTTATAATATTTTTTCAGTATTATAATATTTATTATTTACTGACTTCAGAAAAGGAAGAGAAGTTATCAATTCGAAACGCATGTATGTTTTTCTATGGATGTTCACCGATTACTCCAAAACTATCCAACCGATTAATTTTGTTATGTGTTAAATAAAAGAGGCTACTCTCGAATTGGAACCACTTCCATTTCATGGAAATTGGTTCAGTACTTTTTTAGTAATTAGGCAAAATTTAATAAAACTGGTGATTTTTCGCAAATTAAAAATAACATGGACTTTGAATAAACTCGCCGATTGGAGCGCAGTCAGGATGACCTAGCGGTTTAAGGAGCCAGATTTAAGCTCTGATGCTCGAAAGAGAGCATGCGTTCGAACCCTATTTCTGGCAAAATTTACATCCATGTATAATTTACAATATTTTTTTACGTATTATAATTTTTATTAACTGACTTCAAAAAATCTTTAACTTTTAACTAAAAAGAGAAAAAAAAACTTTTCTACCAAAAATTGAACCGACTTCAATAACTACTGCAAAGTGAAAAATATTTTTTTTTACATAATAGTAATAAGAATTAAATTAAGAGCATAATAATATCATGCGTATTATTATATTTATGTACATTAATTTGATTTTTTAGAGTCGGTGCCAGCCAAACCAATTTCAAAATTAAAATTAAATATTCAATTCAACTCCTAAAACAATAAAGGCTTGGCTGGCACCGACTTCAAAAAATCAAATTAATGTACATAAATATAATAATACGCATGGTAAATACTATGCTCTTAATTTAATTTCTTATTACTATTATGTAAAAAAATTATTTTTCACTTTGCAGTAGTTTTTGAAGTCGGTTCAATTTTTGGTAGAAAGTTTATTTTTATGTTGGGTCCTGGAATTATTAATGCTTAATCCATGTCGTACGTAATAGGAGGCAATCAGAATTCATTCTAATTAACTCCATCAAATCAATATGCACACTTTAAACAGTTAAAGTTGTATATATATAAACTACACTGTTTAAAGTGAAGGTGACAAACCGGTGCCATTTGGGACCGGAGGTGAAAAGGCCCTAGGGTCCATTGGAACCTGGGGCATTTGGAACCCTAGGGTGCCATAGGGGCTTGGATATATGGTTGCAGTGCTCATAGGTCACTTACTGGGTGATTGGAGCTAAATAAGGTGCCATACACTTCGTATTGGCAGCAATGTGGCACCTCATCGGGTGACTGGAACCATGCGCATGCGCCGTGACGTGTGTCTTTCTGTTTTCTGTGACGGCAAGTAAAATCTATGGCTATGAGTGAATGAAGGGAGCTCAATTGCCGAGCGGTTAGAACGCTGAGCTTGTAATCAGACGTTGTGAGTTCGAATCCTTCGACGGCCAAAAGTCGGTTTGTATATTTTTTAATTTTTTATTATTGGACACCTTGGATTAAGGGTGCCATCTTTTCACCCTAATTAAAGGTGTCATTCTGGCTCCTTTAGGGGTGTCACCAGTGAGACAAGCCTTTCACCCCTAAAAGGTGCAATGTGTCACCATTAGTTTTAACAGTGTATTTTTTTTTTATCATTTTTCTAGGAATATTGATGTTTCATGCATAGCGTACGTAATATATGACTCGTTATGATAATCAGAAAAATGATGTTTATTATTATTACTATTAATTTAAATATAGAATTTGTGTATAAGTCTTTTAAAATATCATTTTATAAATGGTCGTTGTAATTTGTTAAATTACAATTTTGCAATTCTATTATAATTACTTTTTTTTGCTGGCACTGTATTCTGTGAATGGTCCATTTAAATAGGGGAGAGGGGGGTTAGTGTGGACTGAAAAAATTAATTTAATTTTATAAAAGTCTTTGAGCATTTTTAAAATTTCGCAACCCTTTCAATTTGAAGAATGATACTTTCTGTTTATTAATATACAGGAAAGATTATGATAAATACAGTTAAACAATAAGAAAATTGGCAGCTTTTAACATTGATCCATGTGTCCACACTAACCCCTTGTAGGGGTTAGTGTGGACAAAGCCAAAATATGTCGGGGGCTAGTGTGGACAGGTAATTTTTTCACAAATATTCCTTATTTTCTAAACTTTTAACTTTAAATTACAGTCTAAAAGGTTTATGGAGAAAGGAATAACACCAACAATCACAAGTTGTGAGATTTTTTTCTCTATTATTCCCCATTTTTAATTAGGGAATTATTTTTCATATCAAGAAAAGTAAAATGTTGTGCTGGATCTTTTTTTTCTGTGAAATACAACATCATACACACTAATACCATTTACACTTTTAACTCTGCCTACAAAATATACAATATTGCAATATCTAAGGGTTGGTGACGATGGGATTCGTTTATAATAATGTAACAGTTGACATTTCTCATGCTTCTAACCAACATAGAAAAAAATGTATATTGTATTTTATTGAATTAATTTAAAATTGAGGCTAAATTAATCCTTTAAAAATACAAAATTGTTGAATTTAAACAAAAAAAAAGCAAAAGAAAAAATTTCAAATTTCTGCTTGAAATGGTTTGATGAAAATTTCAATACATATTCTTATTTATATGGAAAATAGTCTTATTTGATGTTTAATATAGTTATTACATTTGTAAATTAACATACTTTCTATAAATCTTTACATTATAAAAAATTTAGTACTTAAAATACAAATTATGTATTACAATAAGCTACCTACAATAACCCCTAGTAGTGTGTCTACCTAACCCCATGCTAGCATTGTGAAGTTATTCTTCAGTTATACTCATTTAATCAACTTAATATCTTAATGAAGGTTATAGAAATAAAAAAGACAAGTCACACCTGTCTTATAGCAACTTGTTTATTGGATTCTAAATTTAAATTCTTTGTGCTTCAAAAATGAATAAGAAATTATTTTTTTACTTTTCATGCATGAAATTAAACTTCTTGCAACTATTCAAAAAAAATTAACCCTTTGCAACTAAAATTTTGCTTAGTATGGAGTACATTGTTGTCAGTTTGTGTAAATTTTTTAGTAATTTTTCTACATTATTTAAATTGTTATGTTGAATGTCTACAATAATCCCTTGTCCACACTAACCCCCCTCTCTCCTATACCTTCTCTTCTTTTACTCGGAGGTGATGCTCTACGAAATTCGATATGCTTTGCACTGTTGTGAAAAAAATTAAACTATGGGTCCAGCATAGTAAATACATGTGATCCCATTCCTTATGTATATACAATAAGAAATTTTTTGAATCAATACTTCAGAAAATACGGTAAGAGAAATTAAAATCTTTATAATATAACGAGACGCATTTTTCTTAAACTTAAAACAATCATTGAAAAAATAACATATATGAGGACCCCAGAAGCCAAGGGGTATAAGTGACGAAATTGAAAAAAATAAACTAAATACACAGACGACCTAAAAATATGCTTTTTTCATTTCAGGTAAAGAAATATAAGTGATTTTCTTATTATTTGCTGAGTTATAGGGGCAAACCACTTTTTTCGAAAAAGAAACAATATTGATTAATTATACATTTAATGAAAATTGTACTTTATTTTTTAACAGTTATTGAAATAAGAGTTCAAAGACCAGAATGCAACAAGCAGAAATTTCCTATTTTAATCCACTCAATTGTTATTGATGTTCCAATTTAACATCAATTATCTTTAAACTCAATTTCTCCAAATCGAAATTTTGTCACTTGTACCCCTTGGCTTCTGGGGTCCTCATATATAAAAAATAATAATATCTGATTTAAAGAAGTATTTTGGAATTTATTTTCTAAAAATTATTAATCAAAATAATTACTGAACGGTCTTTCAAATTAAAATAAAACACAACCTCAATAAGATTGTAAAAAAGAAAAAAACTCAATAAATTAATCCTCTGTAAAAATGTATTACTAGAACCAGACAACCAACATCTTTCATTAATCGCTTCAAGAAATGTTATGCATGAAATACCGTTTTTCAATTAACAAATGTAGATATATATTTAAATATATTTTGTTTTTTTATGCATAAAAAACAATATAGAAAAAAATCGTACATTAACTAATGTGGTAATACAGAATGGAAAAATAATGAATAAAAGGTAACTTTTTTTCTATTAGGAAAAACCAAAAATTGGCATACAGATTTTAATCTATAATTCAAAATGAAAATAATACACATACTTTGAAATATCTGGAAAAAAGTGTTTCAAAAATGTACTCGTTAAGCATATATACGCGAAGGATAATATTTGAGTATGTGTTTTTTAATTTTTAAAAAGAGAGTAAATGTAAAAAACAAAGCAGACAAAGATATGAATATTTGATTAGAACATATGAGGATTGTTCACACCATTATTTGACCAAGTCCATTTAATTCAAAAATGATATAGACAATTTTGAATCATGGAGTTATGAATAAAGAGGCGGAGACATATACACTGTTTAAACTAATGGTGACACATTGCACCTTTTAGGGGTGAAAGGCTTGTCTCACTGGTGACACCCCTAAAGGAGCCAGAATGACACCTTTAATTAGGGTCCCTTAGGGGGAAAAGATGGCACCCTTAATCCAGAATGCTCAATAATAAAAAATTAAAAAATATACAAACCAACTTTTGGCCCTCGAACGATTCGAATCTACAACGTCTGATTACAAGCTCAGCGTTCTAACCGCTCTGCTATCGAACTCACTTTCGTTCATTCACAGCCATAGATTTTAATTGCCGTCACCGAAAAGACACACGTCACACGCATGCGCATGTTGCCAGTCACCCAATGAGGTGCCACATTCCTGCCAATACGAAGTGCATGGCACCTTATTTAGCTCCAATCACTTAATAAGATACCTGTCGGCACTGCAACCACATATCCAAGCCCCTATGGCATCCTAGGGTTCCAAATGGCACCACCTTTTCACCTCAGGGTCCCAAATGGCGCCGGTTTGTCACTTTTACTTTTAACAGTGTAGTGTGCATATAAGTGAGATAGAGCTTGGTGTAATATAATGGAATATAAAAAATGAGCAAGGATAAAATCACCAAATATGCTATATGCTACCAAAACTGGTTTGCTGCTAATTTAATATAATTGTAAAAGATATATATATATATATATATATATATATATATATATATATACATATATATATAATGTTCGGTATTACCTTAATATTGTGTTTTAAAATATTAATTAAAGCATTTTAGTTTTTAATCAAATCCAGATCCTTTTCGCCATAGATTTTTTACACATTTTAAGCAAATCCTTTGTTAAAAAACTATCTCTTCAAAAGGCATTGATTTTTTTTAATTACTTGTTTGGTCGTATTATCTCTTATTTATTTTTTCACCTTTATTCTTAAAAGTTCAACCATTGGAGCAACCGATATTTGACATTAATTTAATACTGATATTTGTATGTGCCGTTTGTTGCGAAATTAGAGTTCCTTTATAATGAAATTTTAAAATATTTAGTTTTACAATGTATACTGTAACTTTTCAAACTAAAACTCTATAGTGATAAAACTCATTAATTTATGAGACACATGCTATTAATTTTTAATTACTAAAATGTTTAACAATTATTTTTTCTAATCTTAGCTTAAACATAACTTATGAAAATGAAGACAATTTATTCATGGTATTTCGGATAAAATAATTAAAAATATCGATTATGTAAATGGAAGCATTCGACTTTTCATAAAAATTAAATACATGATTAAACATTTTTTTAATCTCCTTCAGTTTCAGTTGAATTTTTATGCTATTATATAAAATATTATTGTTTTTCAATATTTAGTTTAGAGTTAATTATCGGAAGAAATAATGGATTTCTGTCACGAATGTTTATTATAAATGTTACAAAGGCTTTATTTTTATGGGGTTTTTTTTATATATGTTTTTTAACCTTTAGAGTTTGTCTAAACTATCAAAAACATCATTGTTTACAAAGTACCAAAACATAAATAAGATGCTATTAAGATCTTGTTTAAGATTTTTTTAGTTTTTACTCTTAATTATGTTAACATTCCCAGTAATTAGCAGGCACAGTGATTGGCACATCATACAAATGTCCTAAAATAAGATTTATATCCAGTCTTTTAAAAGTTTAAGACCATATACCAGTTATATGCTCATTTACTTTACAGATTATAACTTTGATTTATGCTACTAAATGACAATAGTGCCTAGGAAAGAGAAACAACTATGGCTTGTTTTCAAATTAGGTATTTTTGTTGCAAATGCTTCTTCTCTGGCTTAAGAAAGGCATGCATTTCAATTTATTATTATCTGATTTAGAGTATATTTTAAATTTTAATTGACAACAGTTTTGTTTAGTTGAAAAGGGTTACTTTAATTGTGTAAAAGTCTACTTGCCAAATACTGGTGATTACTGCAACTCTTTATAAATATATTTTTATAAAAATAAATTTTCAAATATTTTTGCTTTTAGTGGGTAAAATAAATGCACAGAGATGCACTCTTTGATTTAAAAAATATTTGCAAGTAAATATTTTATTTCTTGGTAATGAAAATAGAAGTCAGTTTAAAGTCAAATCCTTAATGTGCCAATTACTGGGGATGTTACCCTATATATTTTTAGCTATATTATCCAGTAAAATATATTTTATATATACAAAATTAATATTATAAATTTAATTATAAATTTAATTATAAATTATAAATTTAAATATTCGGCTCACTAATGCGTAAAAACATAATTAAATTCTAAATTATGTATATAAAAATCAATTAAAAAAAATGAAATCACAACTCACCTATTTATACTTATATACAATTTTTGTTTAATGTTTAAATATAGTACAAAATAGAAAAAAATTACATTTTTTTAAAATTAAAATTTTTCAAGTGCAAAAAACAAATAATAAAAATTTCTGTTTTTTTTTTTTTTTTTTTTTTTTTTCATTAGATTTTTATCTAAACTATATACTTTTAGTTATATTGTCTAGAAAAATCAATGTTATACATAATATTTTTATTTAAATTAAAAATTCAAATATTCACCTGACTAATGCGTGTACTACAACCATTAAGTACATGTTTACATTATAAATTATGCATATAAAAAAATTGCACACAATGGAATCATAACTCACATATTTACACATATTTACAAAAAGTTTTGTTCGAAATTTAGTACAAAATATGAAAAATTATGTATTTTAATTAAATTTTTTCCAATGCAAGAATTAAGCAATCAAAATCTTAAGGGATTATTCCCTAAAATGCGTTCTTAAATCAAAAAGGGCAACTTTATTACATAAGTTTTAATTTATTTTTGATCGGAAATGCATGCAATTAGCAGGAGTTGTTGTTCAGAAACTACCTAATCGCACTCATACTTCCTTTTTTTTCTTTTTTCCTTTGAAAACGCAATAGATATTTCAGATCAAGCCTTCAAAATTTGCAATTTAAACGGAATATCTTGACGAAAGCAGAAAAAGCTGTCTTACAAAAAAAGAAAAAAAAAGGGCGTGATCACGAGATCGAAATTGCTTATAACTTGATACGTAGTTTAATTATCATAAAATAAAAAAATAACTGCGATTCGAAATCGCTTCCATAGTCAGGCCTTCCAATTTTGTACTGTTGTGTTAAAAAATGAATTAGTAAATGTGTCGAAACTTTTTGCACTTGTTCAGCAAAGCAGTTGAGTATAGTGGCAATTAGAAAGATTTTGCTTAGGTTAATATGATTCATTCAGTATTTAAAAACCTCTTGCTTATCCATCTGCAGTATGTGCAACAACTGCGCGTTTTAAAAACACCATAATTCTCATTATGTGCTATGAATTTGGCCAATAAGATCCCTGTAACTGATCAAGAATGGATCATCGCTTATTTTGTCCATGCCAAATTGCTGCATACAACAAAAAGTTAGAATTCGCACCTCGGAAACAAATAAACAATAAAAGCTATTAAGGCCCCACACCAGGCACAGAAAAAGACCCGGATGATAACATAAAGTCAATGGGAGCGTTTTTTTTTTCAAATATCTCGCTCAAATTTTAAAATTTTTACAGGATTTTCTTGCACAAGATAGCTGAGGACGATCTACAACCAGCCTAGTTTTTACTTTTTCGATTTTGTATACATATATTTCTTATGTTACGATAGTTTCAATTTCAGAACCGGTTTAAACTGGTTTCGAAAGTAAATGTATTTTTTTTTAAATCTGAAACCAAAACTGAAAAAATAAAAACTAGGACGGATATAGATCGTCCTCAGCTATCTTGTGCAAAAAAATCATGTGAAAATATTAAAATTTGGTCGAAATATTTGAAAAGAACTCTCCTATAGACTTTACATTATCATTTTACTTTACATTGTCTTTTGCACCTTATGACAAAATTTACTTTTATTATTTTTACCGAATATTTAAAAAATATTAATATAAAGAAAGTTGCAGAGAGTTAAGCAGATGAAATTAATTTATTTAAGCTTATCTAGTTGCAGTCTATAGTAGTACAATATATAAAAATCCAAATGGTTTATATAGGGTACACGGCGTAAAATAAAAAAAATTAACTGAAAATTTGAATTTATTTTTTTCACTGTTTTTTCAATTATTAGAGGGATGTATAGACTTTAAATATATTTTTTGTCATAAAAATATAAAAAATCGTACAGTCAATGGTTTAGACTATAAATATGAAGACCTGCAAGTAAAAATAACTAGGTCCGGCCCCAAAAAGACCCATAGGGAAAACGTTCGGCCCGGCCTAGAAGAAAGTTAAATTCATGATTCGGCTTGGCCTTGAATTTCTCCATAGTTCTTTACTTCGATATGATTAAAAATTATTTGTAATGGAGGAGTGCTGACCAATTTTAGTAGTTTTTTTTAAGTATAGACTTCTGTAGCTTTACAGAAACTAATTTTGTAGATTTACATCTTTTTTATGCAGTGTAAACAAACAATTTAAGTAAATATACTGATTTCAGTAATTTTATATACGTAGAATTACAGATATTTTTGACAGTGCGGATGTTTTGCATGAGTTGCTCTAAATAACTGACTATCTATTTAGAATATAACAAGATTTCAGAATATTTCACACATGCACATTTGAAATTTATTCTTACTAAAAACATCTTTATTACTCTAGAAATTTAAAATAGATTTACCTATTAACGCTAACATCATTTTCTGGATATTCTTACGTGATGCAATAAAAATTTGTAACAAAAATTCATTTTAAATATATAAAAAATGAAAATATATTTTTATTTATCCTTTTACATTTATATAACGCAGCGAAATAATCATGTAACTTCTATTTTAAAATCAAAACTTTTTTCTACACATTGTATTCAGTTTTCGAATTTCAGATTATAAAAGTTTTGACATTTCTTAACACTAAGAAATTCCATTTTTGTTTAATGTTACATACAAATATCAAAATATTGGAACTTTGCAGTTTCTAAATCTAATCAACTATGATACAAAGTAAATTTCTTTCTCTAAACTTTCTCTTTATATCTTCAGACTGACTTGATTTTTGCCAATATTAAGAATTCCCAGTTAATGAAAGAATTTTGAAATGAAAAGCTAGATTTTACATTTGTTTCTCATTTTGACTTTTCTGATTCATAAGATCTTTTCTAATTCAACTGATTCATAAAGCAGCCTTTGATGTAGATGAAAAATAGAAAGAAGAAAGAAGTATAACAATTTTATGTAAAATTTATTAGAGACGCATCTTTGAAAATTGAAAAAAGATAAAAATAAAGAATGTAAATATCGCACAAAAATAACTAATTTTATTTTTTATATTGAACGAAATTTTAAAGAAAAATTAATCGAGATGTAAATTGAATGCGTTAACTATTCTTAGGGGAAAAAATAAAACTTAATTAAGCTTAAGATTTTAAAAAGATACACCAAAATGTAATAAAACGTCAATTCATCTCAAGGACTAACGGATTTTGAAGTTTGATGAAAATCCGTGCTTTGCTTCTACAGATAGAGCTATCGAAGAAATTACGTAAAATGCAGCATAGTATCGCCACCTATTGAGCTATTTGCACCATTATATTTAGTCCGCGCTTCAATTCATGTCAAAGACTAACAGAATTTGAATGTTGATGCAACACCGTGCGTTGATTCTGGAGATTAATTGATTGTGGTAACTGTGAAAAATGCTGCATAGCAGCATATCTGACACTATACAAAAGAAGATGTAAATTTGAGAAACTAATTTAAAAAAAATAAAAATCTGCAGCTTTTTAAACGAATCTACTAAAATTACATTAATCTTACTAAAATTTTATGTTACCCGGATTGCAGCAGCATGAAAAGTTCTCGGCATCGCAGGTTCTTTAAAAATTCTTCGTAAACTTACATATTTTTGATTTCCTGAGCAAAAGTGTAAATGTCAAATGATTTTTTTTTTTGTTGTCATTACATAAAATATTCTAGGAGTTGCATTTTCCTACAAAACTTTTAGGAACTTTACAGATTTGTTTTCACAGACCATTAGACTATTAAAAATTTTAAGGTCATTTGAACAAACATTTGGTGCTTCAGTAGCTGCAGCCATAAGATGCTGTATCTAGGTCGAAGATATGAAGCTCCTGTAGCTCCAAATGCTTAACCATCACAAAGCAAAACTTCACAAAATTTCAATTTTAATTTTTTTGATATTAATTTTTTACTGATGCTTTAATCCTTGGATAACTACAAGAAAGGTCTGTTCCATGATAAAAAAGAAGTATCAAAATTGAAGCACTTGCTCCAAATCGTCTCATTGATGTAAATGACTAAAAACTAACTATCTCCTAAAACTCAGTTCAAAAAATGACATTTTTTGAAAAATACTTGATCCTTCAGTTGCTTTTAGAGCAAAACTAAAAACAGTTTACTCTCTTGACGATATCTTTTCTGTATTTTCACAATATTTCACAAGTTTTTTATGAGTTACTTCATAGAGTTAACTATTAAATTATGTAAAAAAATCGTTGTTATCGTTCGCGCATGTGCAAATAAAAATATTTCATACAACAATTCATATTTCATAAATTGTTTAACATATTTATATTCCAGTTGCACTATATTGCTTCTACTAAATCTTGACAATTTTTCAGAAACTGACGTTAAATGTGGTTTAAGACCCTGCACAATATAAGCTAAAATCACACAAGAATTTTTGAACCTTATAAAAAATCACTATATCTCCATAGATATAGGCACTGTTCTTATAAGTTTCAGATGACATATTGTACAGTATCCACATATTTATATTCTGCATCGGTGTATTATTTCATGCATTTAACGTAGAAGATGATCCCAAAATTTGTTATTATTCATTGATTTTTCGTCGGCCTCCTAATTGTCCTCCTTATCAAATGGATATTAATAAATATGAAGTTAAACATATTCTTTATAATCCTGAAGTATCAGGATAACTCGATAAGTACAGTTTTAGATATTTAGCAAAATGTTTGAATTTGAAAGTATCCGGTCGTTAATTGCCATATAGTGTATGTTTTGGTGCTGCAGATTAGAACTTGTGCCATTACGCCTTTAGCCAGCCATTGAAATTAAAATACAACAACAAAACACACACATACACACAAAGAAAATTACAAACAAGAAAGCATTTTTTAATTATTTATATTAGACTTTAATGGAACTGTAAAAAAGTAAACGATTATATTTAACTTCTTGTGACTAGAAGTTAAAATAATATTTGAACACAAATATAGATATAATTTTATTTTTGTCATATGACTGAAATGCATTATATTATCCGATGTTATTGTAAATGTGTACAAAACATACCAATGTCTCTAACACCTCATTGCCTAGCTTCATGTACTATGCTGTTTTAAAATGGCGGATATAAAAAAACATATGGCCAAATTCGGTGACCAAACATAAATAATTCTTAATTAATCCATCTTTGATCAAGTGGACAAATTTGTCGAAATTTTTATTTATTTTTAGTTACTGGATTTAAGTCATTTATATAGGGTTCTGCTAACTTTAGCTTCATGTGCTTGAGTAAAATATGTTTGGATTTTTAAAAACAAGAGATAGGAAAGTTACAATTTTCTCCCAGCAAAGGCCGGAAAGATTTTTAATGCGTTGTTTTCCTGAATAATACAGTGATAATCATCTTATTTTGGAGAAGAAGGACATTTCGGTCCCGATGCCATTTCTATCACTAGACATTTCGGTCCTCTGTGGTTACTGCTGAAGGTTTACCTATTTAAAAACTCTTAGAAGAACTACGAAATAATAATTACAAAGTAAGTACAAGTTGATATATAGAGATAGATAAATAGTTATTTAAATTAACGCTTCTATAATTTTACTTAGGGTGTATAAAAATAATAAAGTTTCTGTTAGATTTCCTGCACAGAATTTCATGTTAGACAAATGGAAATCCCTGTTTTGTGTGAAACTACTATGACCAGAATAAATTATATTTTAATTTCAAGTGAGGCATGCAACGCAATTCATCTGTTTTTTATTCGTGTTTATTTATCATATATAAATCTGTGTGTCAAGTCCAAAATATGACTGTGAAACGACAAAGATGCGGAAATCCGCTTAGATTACTTCTCAAATCAGTCAACAGGTGACAGCACCACACAGGCTAGTATTGTGTGCACGCCGGACATCATATTATTATAACCCAGAGACAATAAAACTGTATAATCATCAGTTTTCTTTTGTATGTAGAACTCAATTTTTTATATATTTGACTCTCTTCGTCTGTTACGCTTTTTTGCGAGCAGCTTTTTATGATGCCAAGCCAATTGTTGCGGCTGGTTAAAATATTTTAATCTACTGAACCGCGAAAGCTAAAGAGCTTCACGAATATGTTTTTTTAAATGTGTTTTAATTAACTCAATTTTTGTTTAAGTTTATTTTTAGATGTGTGCCGTGATTAAATTACTCAAGAAAGTGAAATTCGTGTCGGTGTCTTTTCCATCACGTTGTCGACTTCCTTTTTTTAATTCTGCAATTACATAACGGATACACAGCAACCAGCTCCTGAGAGAGGTAGGTGCGAACTCATATTATTTTTTTTTCTCTTGAATGAAAATATATAAAGGGACACTGCTGGAGATTAATGGTATAAAACTTACAGATTATGAGACTGATGTGCTAGAAAAATAAAACCAGCACAATAGTGTCCCATTATTTATATTTTGCTTTACGAAAAGAAAAGAAAAGAAAAGAAAAGAAAAAGAAATAAATGTGTATAATTGATATAATTGATAAATTATAAAATTGTGAAATGTAATATAAATATATAAAGAATTACAATACTAACATAGTGACATAGTATATTTTGAAAAATAACTGATACGTTTATTAAGAAAAAGAAAATATATATACATATAATAAAAGCCACCATGGCTATGTCAAAAGATCTTTTAAATATAGAAAAGCTCAACAATGGAAATTATTAAACTGGAGCTTTAAATTGGAAAATTTACTAACAAAAGATGGCTTGTTTAGCTATGTGCTCGAAGACCCCCCCACGGACGCAGACTCTGCGTACCTAAAAAACAGTAACAAGGCTAAGGCCATCATTAATCTTTGTATAGACGACTCACAAATAGTTCATGTAAAAGACTTACAAACACCCAAGCAAATTTGGGATAAGCTCAAGAGCACTCATCAACGAAATAACTTAAGTTCAAAATTATTTCTGCTCAGGCAGCTATATTCGCAAAAATTAGGCGAAGGGGGCAATTTAATTGAGCATATCAACAACATATTAACTATTAAATCAAATCTCTCCGCAATAGGAGAGAATATTAATGAATCGCATATCGTTGCGATCATGCTTTGCTCACTGACCCCATCCTATTCGCCTCTTATTACAAGCCTTGAGGCGAGAGATGAAGCTACATTAAACCTTGAGCTTGTTAAAAATAAATTAATTGATGAATATACGCATAGAACGCATAACAAAAATTCAAATGTCGCATACAAAGCGACAAATAAGACGAACAAGTACAAAAAGTACTGTTCGCACTGCCATCGCGACAACCATGTAATGCGCGATTGTTTTCTGTTGAAAAATAAACAGAAGACAAATAATTATAAAAATGATAATAACAGATCCAAAAACTATAATAATGGCCAGAACTTCAAAAGCCAAAATAATAACCACAAAAACAAAAGTGACGATAAACATGACACTTCAAACTACTGCTTTGAAAGCAGAACGAATAATTGCAATGTTTCTCCTCCCCCAGTGGAAAACGAGTCTGAAACCGACACAACACTAGTCAACAGAACACAGAGAACAGACCCCTACACTTATATTGTTGATTCAGGATGCACGAGACATGTGTCATCTGTGAGAGAAAATTTTATAACATTCACACCAGGAAATTTCGGGAATATAACTATAGCCAACAGGAAAAGATTAAATTCTCAGGGCGTGGGCGACATAAATTTAAAAACGGACGCACAACACAGTATCACACTTAAGGATGTTTTATACTGCCCCGAGCTGCAAAGCAACTTACTATCGGTTAAAAAGGCTACAGAAAATAATATTAAAGTAATTTTTGAAAAACAATCATGCATGTTTGTCAAAGATGATAATATTATCTTGACCGCCAAATTAAATGATAATTTGTACGAGTTAGGACCCAAGGACGACTACGGATATAGCACTCAAACCCAAACACAAACTAATTGCAGTAATAAAAATTGCATATCCATGTGGCATAACAGGTTAGGCCATAAAATTACGATGCAATCAGATCACTTATCAAAAATGCGCTTGTCGAGGGTATAGCAATAAATGATTGCAAGCACGAAACCACTTGCACCAAATGCATACAGGGCAAACTGGCGAGTGCGCCTTACCCCAAAATAGCCACAAACAGATCCAAAGAGGTGTTAAACCTAATACACACAGACATATGCGGGCCTATGAACACACAAACACTCAGTGGAAAAAGGTATTTTATAACTTTTACTGACGACTATAGCCGATTCACAATGATCTATTTGATATCGCACAAATCTGAAGCTATAACAAAACTAACCGAATACATAGCACTAACTAAAAATAAATTCGGGAAAATGATTAAGGCAATCAGATCCGATAACGCCCAAGAATATCTTGGAGACAATTTTGAAAATTTTCTGATAGAAAACGGGATAGAACGCCAATTAAGCGTCCCATATTCCAGCCAGCAAAATGGCGTGGCGGAGCGCAAAAATCGGACTATAATTGAAATGGCACGTACGATGCTATCGGATGCGAATTCGCCAAAACATTTTTGGGGTGAAGCCGTACTAACCGCGAACTACCTAATTAACCGCTTACCCACAAAGGCAAACGAAAATTGTAGGACCCCTTTCGAACTGTGGAACGGTAGGAAACCAAACTTATCGAATATTAGGACGTTTGGATGCAAAGCATATGCGTATGTGGATAAACAGAAACGATCCAAATTTGATGAAAAGGCGATAGAAGGAATTTTATTAGGTTACGACAATCGTAGCAAGGGTTACAGGATATATACCGGCGGAAATAATGTTCTAATATCGCGAACAGTGAAATTTATTGAGAACGGAACGAGCAATATTAGCGAAAACCTAAACGATGAGCAAACTCCCACCGAAACAGTTGGAGTGGATTTAAGCGATGATGATGAAAACAAAATTAAGATTCCGGAAAACATTCCTGACGAACCTCGCAGATCACAGAGAAATAATAGAGGTGTACCGCCCGATAGATTTGGGATAAGTGCGAACATGTGTCGCGTACAAGAACCCAAGACGTGGGATGAATTACAAAACATTGAAGATGTCCAAATTAAAAATAAATGGATTGAGGCCGCTAAAGAAGAGATTGAATCTTTAAAGCAAACCAAAACATGGAAATTAGTCAAACCTCCTTCCGGGAAACGCGTAATAGGCAATAAATGGACGTTTAAAGCGAAACGAAACGTGGACGGAACCATAGAAAGATTTAAGGCTAGGCTAGTAGCCAAAGGGTTCTCACAAAAATACGGAAGTGATTACGATGAGACTTACGCACCGGTCGTATCACACACAACATTGAGAGCGTTCCTAAACGCCGCAGTATACAAAAATTTAAGAATTACTCACCTTGACGTAAAAACCGCTTTCCTGCATGGCGACTTAGAGGAAGAGGTTTATATGTCCCAGCCGGAGGGATACGTAGAGAAAGGTCAGGAAGACAAAGTATGCTTGCTTAACAAGGCTATTTACGGTCTCAAACAAGCCTATTTACGGTCTCAAACAAGCCGCTGGAGCTTGGAATCTAAAAATAAGTAAATCACTAAAAAATTTGGAATTTGAACAATGCGTATCGGACCAGTGCATGTATAAGAGAATCAAAAACAATCGGATCGCGTTTATAATAGTGTATGTCGACGACATTCTTGTAGCAGGGGATGAGGAAATTACACACGAAGTTTACACTGAACTTTCCCGCGAATATGAAATTAAAAACTTGGGAAAAGTGACGCAGTATTTGGGAATAAATATAAGAGAAACCTAAAACGGTAGTTTGGAGCTAGATCAAACACATAAAATAATAGAAATTGCAGAAAAATTTAATCTGATCGACAGTAAGCCAACATACACCCCAATGAACACAAAGTATTTCAGCTTAGACCCAAACGGGAAACCTATGGAGGATAACACGAGATACAGAAAGGCAGTAGGGGGGGGGGCTACTGTACATTGCTACTCTAACCAGACCCGACATTGCTTCCATAGTAAATATACTGGGGAGGAGGAACGAGTCACCGAGAGAAGTTGACTGGGAAGCCATAGAGAAACTGATAAGATATCTTCTCACCACTAAAGATCTGAAATTTATCATAGATAAATCTAAACCTCCAATATTGACTGTATACAGCGATGCGGACTTCGCAAGTGATAGGATAGACAGAAAGTCCACCACTGGAAACATTTTTAGACTTGGTAAAAATATTTTAACCTGGCTTTCTCGAAAACAATCATGTGTAGCGCTTTCAACTGCGGAATCGTAATATATATCCATTTCTAACGCCGCTCAGGAGCTCAAGTGGTTGCTAAACTTACTTAAAGATCTAGAACTGGAACAACAACTACCGATAACTGTTTACGAGGACAATATATCAGCGATCAAGCTGACAGAAAATGAAAAATCTCAATCGCGTACGAAACACATTGAAGTGAAATATCACCACATCAAGCATTTGCGCGAAACTGGTGTAATTAAATTAACGTACTGTCCGTCGAAGTTGATGTTAGCAGATATTATGACTAAGCCCCTTCCAAAACCTCATTTCGAACACTTGCGCAAAGAATTGCAGTTATCTGAGTCATCAATTTCACACAAAAAGTAGGGGTGTTAGATTTCCTGCACAGAATTTCATGTTAGACAAATGGAAATCCCTGTTTTGTGTGAAACTACTATGACTAGAATAAATTATATTTTAATTTCAAGTGAGGCATGCAACGCAATTCATCTGTTTTTTATTCGTGTTTATTTATCATATATAAATCTGTGTGTCAAGTCCAAAATATGACTGTGAAACGACAAAGATGCGGTAATCCGCTTAGATTTCTTCTCAAATCAGTCAACAGGTGACAGCACCACACAGGCTAGTATTGTGTGCACGCCGGACATCATATTATTATAACCCAGAGACAATAAAACTGTATAATCATCAGTTTTCTTTTGTATGTAGAACTCAATTTTTTATATCTTTGACTCTCTTCGTCTGTTACGCTTTTTTGCGAGCAGCTTTTTATGATGCCAAGCCAATTGTTGCGGCTGGTTAAAATATTTTAATCTACTGAACCGTGAAAGCTAAAGAGCTTCACGAATATGTTTTTTTAAATGTGTTTTAATTAACCCAATTTTTGTTTAAGTTTATTTTTAGATGTGTGCTGTGATTAAATTACTCAAGAAAGTGAAATCCGTGTCGGTGTCTTTTCCATCACGTTGTCGACTTCCTTTTTTTAATTCTGCAATTACATAACGGATACACAGCAACCAGCTCCTGAGATAGGTAGGTGCGAACTCATATTATTTTTTTTTCTCTTGAATGAAAATATATAAAGGGACACTGCTGGAGATTAATGGTATAAAACTTACAGTTTCTAAGGATACATACATAGTTATTTATTTTTTACATTGTTTATAATACTTTCTTTTAATTTAAATTTAAAGTACCGTATTTACTTCTGTACACCGCGCACGCCTGTGTAACGCGCACTCCGTACTTTACAAGGAAAGAATGGTGTTTTTTTTTTTTTAAAGTCTCGTATATAACGCGCACTGGCAATTTGATTTGCAAATGAATGGATGACCGAATGAATTTCAGTAAAGAAAGTCGAAAGAAATATTAATCAGGCCGAAAAACAAAGCAAAAATACATTTTTAGACTTTGGGTAGGGAGTGAATGATGGTAGGCAGGAGTCAGTGACGGCAATGAGAATACTTTAGTCTAGTGACAGCAGGATTCCTAATGGTAGGCCTTAGAATAAAATCTGCGAAGCTTGAAACTTGGGATTTATCCCTAAAGAGGGATATTTTCCGCTCTTTCCTCAAATGCTTAGGGAAATTATCGTTAGCGATCTGATAATGCGGGTTATTGAAAATGCGATAACCAGCTATGCGATAAACGAATACGGTTTTCTTAGAGACTGATGAAAACTCTTACTTTAATTTTTGGCTTTTAAAATATTTATAGAGTTCTATTTAAGCGATCCTTGAATTTATATGGTAATTACATTACGGCATTTTCAAAATATAGCTACACTTATATGGCAACATAAACTAAGCATGCTAATTTATTATTTTATATTTATGATATATTAAATTGGAATAACTGGCATAAGTATTTTACTCCCCCCCTTCCCCAAAAAAAAACACAAAAAGTATTCATTACAACTTATTTCAAGAATGTATGGAATGTATGCAAATATTCCCAGAACTTCTTTTCGTAGCAAAATTTTAAAATTCTTCGACGTTCTAATCAGTGTAAATAAATATTAAGTAATTGACTTTATTTCAGTAGCAATCTTAAGCACAATAAAGTAATGAAAAGCTGGTTATCGCATTTTTAATAAGTCCTACCATTAGGAATCCTGCTGTCGCTAGACGCTAGTAATGAGAATTGCTAATTAGTGTTGAATTAATGTTACTAACACTGTTGTATAAAAAAAGTGCAAGCAGTGAAATAATGATCCAGTAATACTTCGGATTTTCCAATTTTTAATGTCTTCTTTGAATATATTTCTTCATTTTTTTTTTGTGTATTTATATCGATCAGTAAAAATTATTCCGTGTATATAACGCGCAAATAGGATTTTTGCATAAAAAATTGAAATGTACTTCGAGATAATAATATCACCTAACATCGTTTAAAGATATTTTTACGTATTTGCACAATGTTGCATGATTATTATTACAATTTTTAATATTATTTAATAAAAATATATCAATAATTTTTCTCTACTATGTTTTTGATTGATTTTTTCAAAAAATTCTGTTTTGTTTTTGTAAATAGTTAATGATGAATAATTTTAAACGATGATTAATTGTTATTTATTAGTTTTGAAGATAGTAATTTTAATACTAAAAATAAATTAATATTTTATTATATACACACACATACGTATATTTAATGTTTTCTTAATTTATTAAATTAAATAAATTATTAATATAAATTACAAATTTTTACATTAAAATCTTAAATTTCATAATCATCATATCATCATTTTCAATACATAGTATATTTTAAATTTGGTTTCTCATTACAAATTATAGTAATCATGAACTGAAATTTATTCTTTACTAGATTATTTATTTGATATTTAAAGTTATTGAAATTAAAAACTATAATAGGTTCTTTTCTATATTAAAAATAAAAGCATTAATTTAAAAATATGTATGAATCTGCATGTTTTTAACCACTCCCCAACATACGTGGGTGGTTAAAAAAAATTGTCTTTAATGTACATAGAATAATTGTACTGCTGTGGTTTATGCGAAATGTCGAAACCAATTGTCTTAGATGTTTAACCCTTAAATGCATATTGTATCATTTTCGATACCATAAGTGTTCCCGATTTATTGGGGGTTTGATTCACATATTCCGTATTCTCACCAGAAATTTAAAAGAGCAATTTTCACTTTACTTAGTGACAGACCATTCGTAATTAAATAAAGAAAAATTTACTATTTAGATTTTTCTGGTATGAATTCTGATTCTTTGAATTGCGCATTTTTTGGGACGTGTTCTATCCTATGCATTTAAGGGTTACACATTAAATTTCAGAACCGCAGCTTCTATATTAACATGTTTTAGAAAGCAGGAATGAAAGAGCGGGTGAGTTGGGATGAATGGCTGGTTTGGAGCTTGTAAGTCATTTCTGTCAGTAGATGACACGTGGCTATTGTCATTTAGTTCGAGATCATAGTTATGAAGCCACATCTTATTCACTTAGCCCCATGAGCTTCAAAAAATCTTTACTCTTTCACGCTTTTCCCTTTACTTCCCCTCCCTCTTAAAAATATGTAAAATGTCACCCCTTCTTAGAAAAAATGTCAATATAGCTACTACGGCTCTGTTATTGGAGATATACATATCTAAGACACTAGGCTTCGATATTCCACATCAAACATCGCAGTACATATATTTTATATACACTAAAGTCAATAATTGTTGAACTACCTACGTAGTTTATAAATGTATAACATCTATATATACGGCTTTCAGGTAGTCTTTGTGCCTGCGTCGTATACATACGAAATATACTTCGACTCCCACATGCATTACAATAATTGATACATGTAATTTATGCTTTCTAAAACACGTTACCTGATGAACAGTTGAATTCTATAAGGTATGGAATGAATAGAGATTGAAATTCGCTTAAAGCGCCTCACAAAAGGGCACTTTACATTGTTGCATACTGTGAAAAATTGTTTGCTGTGGATTTCGAGGATTTTATTTTATTTCAAGCATGATGGATTCTATACAAATTATTAAAATACACAACAACATGCTTTCAATACATATTATGTGATGCGTAGCACGGATTATCCATTTGCAGACGCATACAAATGGATTCAATTACAGGCCTGACAATGACTGAATACAGGCGTGTAGGAAAAACGTTTTTAGCCATGAAATTCCTTTTCAATCTTAACTTCATTTTAGCATGCTACAGAGAGTGTATACATTCTATAGATCGTATACACTGCTGTACATTGCAATTAGTAAACATAAAGGCTTGCAGTGTGACATAAAGTCCTGCTAAACTACATTTGAGTACTGAAACTTGCATACTTGTAGAATAAATGTAAATTTAAATAGAGGGAAATAATAACAAAAAAAGGAAGTACATATAGATATATATATACCGGGTGTCCCAAAAATGACTGATGGACTTTAAAATTCAATAACTTGCAAACGGTGACAGCTATTTAAAAAATTTCTGTAGAAGGGTTAAATATAATGTCAGAAGATTTTACCGTAATTTTTTTAGTTCGCATCTCAAACAATAGGTGGCACTGACGGCGATTGAAGGCCAGGTCGACGCTTCACTCAGCACGACAAAAGAAAATGAATGTATTACCATCTATGGATGACAGTTTTCAGGAAAGCTGTTCTATTTGTTTCATGTGTTTTTCAACTTATTCAAATTTAGCTTCTATAACTAAAAAGAATTAAATAAATTAACAGCTATATGATTTCATTGTAAGAGAAAATTAAATTTCTGTATAGCATTTTGATACTTTTCTAAAGTATTTGAGATACTATGCCTGTTTTAATATAATATTAATTGTTATAAAAGATTAAATTATATCATATGCGTACTTCTTCTAGATATTTTGTTTCAATATTTTAATATAAATTTTATGTTAATTCTTTTGCAACAAGTCACAAAACATGCGTTTCCGACTTGTTGTGAAATTAAGCGAATCTCTTCAGTTTAGTAAATTTAAAAATTCTGAAAATCCAAGTTCTTGTGTTTGAGTTGACTTACCAAAATTTGTTGTAATTTGAAATTTAAAAAAAATGTAATTTAACAAATTACAACAACTGTTTTGAAAATGATATTTTTAAAGACTAAAATTTTACTTATAAGATTTATAAATAAATTCTATATTTAAATTAATAATAACAACAAATATCATTTTTATGATGATCATAAGAAATCAGATATTACGTACGCTATGCATTAAACATTAATATACCTAGACCAATGACTAAAAAAAAGTATCTTATAAATATACAACTTTAATTGTTTAAAATGTGCATTTTTATTGGATGCAGTTAATCAGACTGACTTCTGAACGCCTCATTTTACGTACGACATGGATTAAACATTAATATTCCTGAACCAATGATAAAAAAACCAGCAGTTTATAGATATAGAACTTTAAAAGTTTAAAATGTGCATTTTTATTGGATGCAGTTAATCAGACTGACTTCTGAATACCTCATTTTACGTACGATATAGATTAAACATTAATAATCCTCGACACATTCTAAGCCGATTTCGAGTGAAATTTCAGTTTTACAGTTTTGGAACTCAAATTTTTGAATTTCTAGACATTGCATTTTTACACTGCTGAGTAGATAAAAAATGCATTTTTAAATTAAATTCGTTTAAAATCTTTATCAAAATTTGTTTTCAAATTATTATTATTTTCTAAAGTTTTTATTACTTTTTCGTCATTGTGGCAACAGAAGTATTTCATTTTTTGACGTTAAGCATGGATCAATCAGAAAACGAATAAATTGCGCAATTCAACCAATAAAAAAATTTTAGATTTCCCAATTATCTACCGAGAATAACAACTATTTTCCAAATAGTTAAAAAAATTATTTGATTTTTATTTTTATTTTTTTTCTTATATAAGCATGTAGGTAATACATTTGAAACCTATATTATTGAATTTGTTTTTAAAAATCAAGATTCTATTTACGCATCTAAATTTTCTTATTTAAAACAAAGATTTTTTTCGTATAAGCATTTAGGTGACATATTTGTACCGTATATAATTATTAATATGAAATTACACTAAATTAATATTGTAATTTCTAGATTAAATAAAAAGAATTTAATTAGTTTTGGGGGATGTTGTTCTGTACTTAAAATATAGAACAGAGATGTTACAGTCACATTTTTATTGTAGACGTCACAGCACAAAACACACTATATACAAATCGCATGACGACGCGCAAAACAATCAGTTAAAACATTCATAAAATTACCTTAACGCAAAAGAACATCTCTAAGGGAGATGTATTTGGAACACACATCCCAATCTTACTTCTTACTCTCAACTAAAACCAAATTACTTCACTTCATTTCATGTCTTTTGGAAAGGAAGGCAAAATATCTCAGGATATTTTGCCGAACGTGGCAATAGCGCCACCTATAGATTCTATAATTTAGGGAAGGCAGTCATCTTGTTACACTTTTAAATATATTGTTTACATCGATAAATATTTGATCCAATGCTCAATGTCACACTTCATGCTACAACAATGGCATGGATGTCAGATATGAGACAATAAGCTTAATATTTCTCAGTTATGCACATTATTCATACATGCTGCGTGGATATAAAATTAAATAGAGTAAATTAAATACTGTAATAAGTGAAGTTCCGTTATTTTCAAGCTACGAGTACGATGCCGAGATTCGCATTTCTAATTCACATATGTTGGTTAGGATGCACCCCCAGCACAAGATGCTATTGTCTAGATGAGTATAAAAACAAGCCGCGTGACATGAGACTTAAATAAACCCAGCATCGGTGATTACATATGCAATTTTAGTTAAATTTTCAATTGCTTTTCAACACCCCATTGTCCCATTGAGGTGACATTTAAGATGATTTTAATTTAACTGAAACAATTCTAGTCTAAAGTGTTTTTTGCCAAAACGTTAGTGATAGTTTACGGTGGAGACAAGAAGTTGTTTTACTGTCGGCTCTTTGTCAGTCTGTCTGTCTTTCTATTTCATGATAGCTGCCACAAAAAACATCCGGTTACCTTGAAATTAAATAGTGATGTTGGTAGATACCCAGATTTAACTCTATAGTTTTTTGTTTTATCTGATTCATTCGTTTGGAAAATGTAGAATATGAAAATATTATATAATAAATACGCTTTTATGTTGAAATATAAAAGGTCATAGGATATTTATTCTTATTATTAAAAAGTGGTTTATCGTATGCACAGGATTGGTATAAATAAGGATCAATTTTTAATTTAAAATTTAAAAAGAAACAAAATTGAAAAACAAATAGATAGTAAATGTCAAAGGCATGCACCACAAAATTTCCACGTCGAAAATAACATCATTATATCGATAAATAAATATTTTAATTTTTTAAAGCTAAAACATAAACAAGATTATTTGAAAAAAAATTTTTGACGAGTATTTTTTTTAAAAGCCGCTTCATATCAGAAAATATAAACTAACAAATTTATTTTCTAAAAAAATTCGTTCATAAAACGATTTTTTAATATTATTACGTCAACTGAACCATTTTCTGTCAACCAGTATCGAAATTAATGCTTGGAAGCTAGAAGTACATTGGAAATTTTTTTTCATTTTAAAAAACAGCTTTTTTAAATATTTTTTTCTGTTGTTAAAGACATGAATGGTACAAAGAAAACAAATGCTAATATTTGAAATGCTACCTAAAATATGTTGCGATAGTATTATTCTCCTACCGTTGCTTTCTTGCTGTACGAAAAAAGATTGGTCGATTTTCTCTACTTTACATGACCCTCCTATTGGCCTTTCGTTTTCGCAATAGTTTATAATATTTGGCACAAAATTTTATTTTTATGACTAAAAATATTGAGGCCATAAAATATTTTAATTTCGCATTATCTTCAAGAATATGTGATGAAGAGTTGGCAAATTATATGTGTTTTTAAGTTTGAAGAGTTAAATGTTTTCTTAATTAATGTAATTATCTTTCTTTTAATGCTAAATGAATGAAATTATGGGTACTTGCTTGTAGTCTATTTTAATATAAAAAGAATCGTTAAAACAATCCCGATTACGAAAGGTTAAGCATAATGTTTGGCTGAGGGAAAGAAAATACGGTACTACTTCGTTATACCGTCGAAGAATTTCGCCACATTATACAAATTAACATAATTTTTCGTTTAAATAACGTAAAAACAAATTAGTAGACCATTCATAAAAGTAAAAATAAAAAGTCAAATTAAAAATCACTTGATGACGTAATAAACATACATATTGTGCTTAATGTAAAATGAATGTGACATTTACCACCATCCGTTATTCACATTTTACTTTGGAGTTTGGCGGTAGATTTTTGGTCGATTTGATAACCAATTAGTACCGAAAATATTAACTAATTATTTGTAATTTGATCTGAAACATATATATGTGTCTAATATGAACAGTATTTTTAATAATATTACCAATTTTAATTTAATTCATTTACTATTAAAAGACTGTCCAAAAATATTTCATGGAGCTAAATCACGTTTACTATTTAATTAATTAGAAGTGGACATGGTGAATTTGAATTAGGTTTTAAAATCTTTAACCATGACTATTTTTGAGTGATTTTAATAAGTTAATGATATCAATTTTTTTTTTTTTTAGCTGTTAGGTATATACTTTATAAAACTGCAATTTAAACTATTATTCGGAAAAAGAAATTGCAAAAATTAGATTTTTAAATTAGATAACTCAGTTTAGATTTACGAAAGTTTTTTTTTCTTTTTACTCAGATGCAGGTGTTTGTGGTTAGTAGGCAACCACATTACGATAACATTACGATACTAAGATAAGGTAAAAATGGCTGTTTACTGTTACTTATCCTTATAAATTACAAAATAAAACAAAATTCAAGATATACTATAATAAATAGCACAATCAATAGAAAATTACAAATTTAAATTTAATAAGATCATAAGAGCAGCGTCCTCCCCTGAATAAATCTACTTTATTATCTAAGAATTTACCAAAATAAGTATGAGAATTTCACGATATCATTTCATTCATGATATCATTTCACTTATGAGAATTTCACGATATCGTTGCATTATAAAATTTTAAATTATTTGTTTTTATTATTTGAAATCAGCGAAGAATTTTTTATTTATGTAAATATATGTGTAAGTTAATTGATAACTTAAAATTGGAGTTTATAGGAAAATGAATATTACGCCAATTGTTAAAAAAAAAATAATTTACAGACCTGACGTTGAGGTTCCTGGTCTGCAGATTTACTACTTTAATATAAGTTTTAGACGGAATTTCATTGATCATCTAATTGATTCAACAAACATTTGCATCAATATGCATAAAAAATGGGTTGGGAATCAAATTCCTAATTAATTTTAAAACAGGACTTCTACGACATCTGTAAAATTTTCGATACAAACAAATTCCTTTCGAAAATTCTACTGTGGCAATGCTAAATTTATTTTCTACCCCAAAACAAAAGATCTCGTAAAATGGAAATCGAATACATCTAATTCCTAGGCAGGCAGTACAACCCGAAGAAAATAAACACTCGTCTTCCAAAAAATCAAGAATGTAAAATTTTCAAAAAGATCACAATCATATTCAGGAAGTTAGAATATTATATTTAACATAGATACCTTGAAGGCAAATAAAAATATTTAATAATCTTTCACGAATAAATTTAATTTAAAAACTTTTATGGCATATAGTAGTATTTGCTCGCAGGCCAAACATTACATCAGTTGCATTTGCAAAATTTTATCTAGATGTTAATCGAAAATGTAATTGTGTTTTGAATGAAATACTTTTGTCTAGAAACATATATTTTTTACCCTTTTTCTGAAAATCATTAAAAATATTGTTCATATTTTAATCAGTTTTTCTACTTGTTCAGCTGTAAAATAATTCACATTCATAGACATACTTGTAAATTCACAAAATTTAAATGTATTTGTTAGTATTCTGACGTTTACCAGCGTGTGACTAAAAAAAGACTACTGTTAATTATGAATATTTTTAATTTGTTGTATGTTTATTTTATATTTATTATTTATTAATACACTGATGTAAGTAATTAAGAGAATTTTCATATTTGGGCTACGATCTAAAGACCTACTGGACAGATTTTAATGACATTTGGTGTGAACATAGGTTTATATAATACAAACAAAATAAACTTTCAACAGTTATAATAGGCACACATGTAGGTGCGCAATATTCATGGGAGTCTAAATGTCTTAAACCGCGGTTGCAGAACACACAAAATAAATGGGTTAATATGGGTTACAGCTATACAGGCCTCGCAGCGTGATGTCGTACTGTAAAGAAGGCAGTTCATCAATGTCAGTGGCAATCAGACTTACTCCTTCAGCAACACTGTTTTCAGTTCCTGGATGGTTCTCGGAGGGGAGTTGCGAGTTGCAATTGCCCTCCCCAGAGTGTCCCAGACATGATCTATAGGGTTTGGGTCTAGAGACTTGGCTGGACAATCCATCCGGCGAATATCTCCACTTTCCAGAAATTCGTCGACAAGAAGAGCTCAATGTGGGTTCGCGTTATCGTCCTATAAGATAAACTCGGAGCCCACTGCCTTCCGGAAAAGGCAAACGTAGGGTTCCAAGACCTCATTCCTATACCTCACACCAGTCACAGAGCCTCTGTCAAAAACGAGGAGAGATGTGCGGCCGTCCAACATGATGCCTACCCAGACCATTATACCGCCGCGCCGCCGCCATAATTTTTGATTTCACGGACATTAGTGGATAGGTAGTGGATCCTTCGCTCTCTCCATATAAAAGTACGGCGAGAATCGGTGCTTAGACTAAAACGAGACTCGTCGGTTAACAGAACGGCCACCCATTGCGCGATACTCTGATCATTATGTTGCCTGCACCATGCTAATCGGACTATCCTGTTCGCAGACGTGAGCGGGGCGCAAACAGATGGTCTTCTGGCAAACATTCCTCTCTTATTCGGTCTTTTGAAAACATTCACTCTTGTTACACGGGTTCCTGTGGCTAAATATAGGTCCCAAGCGAGCTGAGAAGCTGTCGCCCCTCTGTTACGACTCATAATGGACAAAAAACCAATCTTACCAATCTTCTCTGGCCCTCGTGTCTCTTGGACGTTCCTACCGGGCTTTGTCTCCATGGATCCAGTATCCTGGAACTGTTTTCCAAGGTTACACACGACGCTAGGCGTTAAATTAAACTCTCTGCACATCTGAATTTGCAATTGGCCTGCTTCTAGCCTCCCCACAATTCGCCTTCCGCATTCCATCATATAAGCATTGGTGGTTACTCACTTTTACTGTTCTGATGTGAATTTAACCGATTGCTGCAAGATAAATACCAAGAAATTCTCCGAGATGTCCCAGCGAATGCAATTCGTCTTACCCTCCACATGCTTATAAAGTCTCTTTTTCTGCTGGCTCCTCCTACATATACGTGTTCGCTTGTGTATTTGACGTACAAGATCTGCATTTTGATCTAGAAGTAGTGGATTTTTCCTTCGGTTCAGTTCTTTTTATGAAATTCAATGAAATATGCAAATTTTCTTTATTTATTTCACCAGTGTATTTTTGTTATTTATTGTATTTTATATGTATCTCACGTTTTACACATTTGGGTTAGAAAAATATTTTTATTCTTATCTTTGTAGTTGGTACGTGGAATGGGACATATTATAACCAATATCTTATTATATGAAAAACTCCATTCTTTAAAAGAAATATAGTGTTCTTTTTGTGTACAAAAATGCGGGCACCAAAAAAATAGTTTAAACAACTAACAGGTGTCCACAGCTAAAACGGGCTACCACACCGTGTTCTGGAAGGAAACTTTATAGCGTAAACGCTGCCTAGTCAGGTACATCTCTTAGGTAGCTTTCATTACAAAAATTAAAAAACTATCCATTGCAGCCGTCCGGAGGAAAGCACTTCCAGAAATTTTTGGTATATTTTCACCGATCATGACCCCAATTCCCAAAACCACTCTTCGTTCAAATGTTGACATATATATATATATATATATATATCTGATATTTGTCATGTTGTAACTATCGTATTTATGAACCGATTTGAATGAAACTTGATATGTACATAGTACATAGTAGCCTTCTATCTTTCATAAGAAATTTGGCATTTTCTAACTTTTTCTCTGCGCTCTTCATTCTTAAGCTCGAATAATTCCAACAAAATAAGTTGTCATGTTACTTATAACATACACATAAACTAATATGTACACAATTCTCATTTTAAAAATTAATAGCATTGCGCTTTTTTATAGTTTTCTGCTTTTGAAATTTGCATGTACAGCCTCAAATGAGGTTTGCAAGCAGAGACAGCTGTAAGTTCTATAATTGCATGGAAGCCTCATTAGAGGTTTCAAACTTAAACACCCTTTAATCCCCCCAAAACATATTTAAATCTCACATTTTTTCTTATTGTAATCACAATGATGTTAGAATCATGAAATATATTTTTACTTACTTGTTAAGCTCTTTTGTGTGGTGGAATACCCTTTTTAAATCCGCTGTTTTAGCATACTTGACTTTTGAGAAAAACGGAGACTAAAACCTGTACAAAATCAAATGATATGCATGTGCTGCCATCTCTTCATTCTTTTTAAAAGATGACTTTGGTCGCACACTCAACTACTATGCAATTGAAAATCCAAACAATTAGGATTAAACATATATTTTAATTTTTTTATCTGACAACCTCATATGAGGTTTCAATGCACGAAAGGGTTAAAGTTTTCTAAAACTATGAGGGTTTAATTTTATTATTTTCTATATATTCTGCAAAATAGAAATTTTGAAAAAAAAATTCCCATTTTTTCTTATTTATCAATTTTTCTATGAAGTTTTAAATACCAGAATTTTTAATATTCAGCGCTTAAAACAATATTTACTTTTTCTTTATCAAAGAGATTTAATCCTTCAGAATTAACTCCATAAAAACTTTTAGAGCACCTCCCCCAGGTTTCCCTAATTGATCACCCATTGTATCCCCCAGTTTTCCTTCTATAGCAAGTCCACATAAAAAATATATGTCCAGGAATACAGATCTCGTCCATTTTTAATAAAATATAAAAACAAAATCGGACCGAGCTCGTCTGGCATTCCGGGCCGGATCAAGAAAACATAGACCTCTAATAAATGCTAGCCCCGTCCAAAGTTTAACCCTGGTTTGCGCCATTTCGAGTGTGTCCATCAATGACATTTCTACCCCATCTTCATTTGTGCCTGTTCCTAATACCTTAATTATTTTATATATTTATATCTTTTAATTATACATTAAGTCATTTTCTAATGATAACACAGTCGAAATATGTTTAAAAAATACAATAACATTAAATTCTTTGTAATAGTACCCTTTTAAACGCGTAATTTTTTTTCCAAGCAGCTTCGTCGTTCCAAGCCCAAGTTCGCACTCTGATTGGTTGTTGCTCTCGGCACTGTTTTCATGTAACTTGGCGATAATCATACTTGGCGTAGCGATAGATGCTGCCGTCGAGTTTGATTTCCTTCCGAACCGAGTACAAAGTGACTTTTTCTTGCAGCATTGGATAGGATGGAACGTGTCTTACTGAAAGCTTTACCCTTTAAAAGTTTTTACACACAAGAGCACAAGACCACGAGGATAAGAATGAAGGAAGAATAAGAATGAGTAGGTTAGGTTTTAGGTTTACTCGTTCACATACGAGCGAAGTATTTTTCGCCAAGTATGGTTATCACCAAGTTACGTGAAAAGAGTGCCGAGAGCAACAACCAATCAGAGTGCGAGCTTGGGTTTGGAACGACGAAGGTGCTTGGAAAAAAAAATTCACCATTTAAACATGCCTTTCTTTCTCTCTTACTTTCCATTATTCGAACACTGGATAATTCGAATAATTTTTGTCGCGCCAACGAGTTCGAATTAACTAGAGTCGATTGTATTTTGAATTATTAATATTTATGGAGTTGAGTTTTAGTAATTGACGGTAAAGTAAACAAATACTGAAATATTATAGTCACATGTACTATAGGCATAAAATGCAAATAAATTTTTCATATTGATCGCATATAACTCACAATCGCGAAACGAATTTTCATGAAAATTATATTGAATGACAGATAATTCGGAGGAGTGCAAAGTTTTAGTGTATGTATCGCGTACCATTTTGGCATTGTTCTATGTTGCTTTTATACTGAGCTATAGAGAAAATTCATTATTATAGTCAATCCGATTAGGAAAAATTATTTCAATCAGAATTTTTTTTAAATCACGTTCTCTGATACGGATTTGTATGGCACTTGCATAGTGAGTAGGTCATTTTAGAGAAAATATTTTTATTTATAACACATTTTTTTAATTTTTTTTTTCTTTTTGCATACGTTTTTAGTTACAGATCTGTAAGAAAAAGTTATATAACTAGGTGACCTGTAATATGAAACAATGTCTTTTCTTTAACATTTACTTAATGGACCTTTATATAAGCCGCTATATTAATTATGTGGCATATATTAGTTACATAATACGTAGGTGGTTAATAAATTAATGTCCCTAGTTTATATAAATATCTATACTGCAGTGGTTGATGTGGAATGACGAGGCTTATTGTTCAGATGCCCATATATTCAAATTCAGGAACTTAGCTGTTATATTAACATCGTTTTGGAGAGAGACGTAAAATTTTAAAGACCAATAATTAAAAGGCTTTTAAAAGGGACGGAATGAGGTAGAAAGGTTATTTTTGAGCTTATGGGGCTAGACAGTGGATAAGATGTATTTATATCATCATGATCCAAAATCCAACCGACAGTAGCCACTTCTCATCACATGTCACACTTCTAGTCCCATAATCTCAAAACAAGTCTTTCAATTCTCCCTCAAAAAATATGTTAATGTAGCAGCTACGTTTCTGAAATAGGTTTCTAAAACATTAAGCTCCGATATTCCACATCAACTATTCGGAGTACAAATACTTTTTTATACATTTTAATCAATGATTATTGAACCACCCTCGTATTTATATACTCCTATAATTTATATATTTATATACAGTGGCGGTCAAAAATTTCCAGCCAGTTAGTTACTTTGGTTTATTTACCAGAAGGTTTCAGCGAAGAAGAAGCACAATTGTTTCAAAAGTTAGGAATATGTGAATGTTCTCTGACCACGTGATAATTTTGATTGAATACTGAAGATACTTCATGAAAAGGGACAGAATTCGAAATTCGTGTGTGCAAAAGTTTCCGGCCACTCAGCCTTCCTTAGTTTTTTTCCTATCGGTAAATTGGTTTTTGGTCGTGTTTGTGAACGAATCAAAGTTAATAGTATAGTTTAAATACAAAAATGAAAAGTTTCACAGTTATTGTTCTTAAATGAGTAATCAGGTTGACGCTAAAGGCCAATTTTTTCGACATATTGCGGCAAAGTTATCGATCGATAAAACAGACTGTAAACGATATTTAAAAATTATATAAATGTGACCATGGCCTTCAAGACATGCTGACGTTCGGAAGACCCCGGAAAATGACTATTTTAATGGAAGTAATTATCTGGGGGAAACAGTTGATGACCCGCATAAAAATTCCGGTGCAATACACAGCAATTTACGGAATGAAAATATATCTGAAACAGGTCAGTCTACCGTATCAATATGCTGACGTGATGCATAATTTTATGGAAGACTCGATGTTAAAATTTCTTCAGAAGTAAAAAAATACCAACATACTAGAGATGATTTCGGGCTCATTTTTCGAATTCCGAGCCCGCCCGAGCCCGAGAGACTGTGATCCGAGCCCGACCGAGCCCAAAGACCTTTACTTACATTTGAGCCCGAGCCCGGAGTTCAATTTCAAATAACATGCACATTTAAAACGAAACAAGCAAACATGTTTTTTATTATTATTATTATAATTTTATCGATTTTTTAAAATCTGTAGAGCGCATGTTCTGAGCAAATGTAAATAAAATGTAAATTATTCTTTATTTGTGCATTTTTTATTCTAACGTTTCTGATTGATTGATGATATTAACTTGATTTGTTACAAGAAAGACGTTAATACAATACTAGGGTGAAAAAAATAAGATTTGTAGGAATTTCGCACATAAAGAGAAAATTATTATGAATTAAGCAAAGAAAATTATTATGAATTATACAAAAATTCTTACCAAAAAAAAAAAAAAAGGTTACAACTAAACAGTCAAAAGGATTTTGCAGACTGTTCAATTTATAAAGCATATAATATGCTTATGAAGTTAAAAGTCGTTATTTTAGTTATCATTTCATATTTAGAGAATTTTCGTTGAGATTAATGATCAACTAAGTATTAACCAGACGCATAGCCAAAAAAGTATAATTCGGGGGCAGGACTAATGTTTTTCTTTTCTTTTTGAGAAATAATGTTTTTCATTTTCATAAGAGAATGTAAATTTTGAGGGCTCTTCCCCCCATAATCCGGCTAAATATCGAGGGTGAAAAGCATGTTTTTCTCCCTTTGCTACATTCCGGGATTTAACGTTTATGGCAAATATATTTTTATTCAAGATGAGAAATTGCTAAATGTTTTAACTGGGATGATTTTAGTTCTGAATACCTTGATGCACTATTAACCCGTCAGTAGTCGTGTATCGGTCTTTTCGCCGCCCGTATAACTTATCTTTTCCTAACTTGTATCACATTACAAATACAACGGAGATCTACCATGTAGCTGACTTTGAAGGTTTCTCCACCACCTTAGTGAAGTAACAGGACACCTCTGATTTTCTTTCAGGTACATTTTTAGAAACAAAGTTGAAATTGTCGAAAAAGTCTATGGAACAATCACTAATGTCAGTTCATTTTACATTTTCCAATTACTCCAGATCTCATGAATAAAATGCATAATTTGAGAAAACTGCAAATTTATATCTTCATTTAAATGTTATTTTCGTATATTAGGTGAAAAATATTTCTTATTTTACATTTTTTGTATGTGGGGGGCCAGCGGCGAAAAGACCGAGCGCGACTAATGACGTCGTGAAAAAAGTTGCGACTACTCGCGGGTTAACATTTAATAAATATTTTTTAATTCACACCTAATGTTATTCTTAGTCTTTATATCTTACTGTGAAAAATTATTAATAGCATTTGAGTTACTAACAATATATTAATATAGAAAAGAATAACTTACCGGAGTAGCATTTTCTCACTTTACAACGATATTTATTCTTACCTTTGACTTCAGTGAAACATCATATTTATTTTATGTATTTTTTCAGCTACAAAATATATGAAATCAAAAGCCTTTAATTTTTGAATAAATGAAAAAGTCACAAATACTAAACCACCTAATTTATTATTATTTTTTTTATATTTTCATCTGGAATTTTCCATAATTTTTCAAAAAAAGTATAACATATACAGCTTCTTGATTCAAATTGCAACGTCGTTCTTCCAATACACGCCCTGCAGCACTAAAATTTCTTTCACTGGAACTGCTACTTGCAGGAGTACTTAAAATTCTCCTAGCAATTTTAGCTAGGTTGGGAAAAAGAGAATTTTTCCACCATGCTAACAGATTTTCATCCGGTATGTTTTCGCTACAAACGGAATGTTCAATATAATTCTGTAACTCATATTTAATAGGACTTATAAGGTTATCATCTGTCCACTCGCCAAAAAAGTCATTTATACATTTCGGAATGGGGCTGCTGTAGCGTTTGCTTAGGCAACTGCTATCTTCATCTTGATGAATTTTATCATTTGATGTCAACTCAGACAACATTTTGCGGACGTGAGCATGCACATTTGATCGTTCTTTTTCTTCGAGAATTTTCAATGATTTACATTTAGGATGCAAAAATGTTGCAATTTTATAAAACTCGTCAACTTTTACTTTTTTCATCAACCACTCTCCAGTTGTATGCTTCATATACTTTGAAAGGTCTGTATCAGTAACCTCAGTCATACAAGTTTTCTTTAAATACTCATTCCATAAGATAACCTTGTGTAATGTAGGATATGAATCTCCTTCCATCTGTGTACTTGCTTCTTCAAACGCCTTGAGAAAATCAACAAGAAAATGTAATATATCTGGGTTTATGCCCTCTAAATGACTTTCATTCCTTTTTATCAATAAATCTTTTATTTCTGAAAATTGCTGTACCACTGAATTTATCATAGAGCACAGTGTGTTCCACCTGCAATCGACTTCCTGGTGAACAATTTTATTTAATTCATTTAGAGCTTCAGACTTTTTTAGGTATGCCACTAACATTTTGAATTTTTCAACAGAGGATTTGAGATCAGAGAATTCTTCAGCAGTTTCACTGTAACTGTGTTTTATCACCGTGTTTATCAAATGACATACATACGTTATACGTCTGTAAAATTTGAGTGCACATATTATATTCGATCCTTCATCAGTCACAAAAGTCCATTTTGTTAAGACGAATACATCAAAACCAATTTTTTCTAAAGTGTGTAATATTTCGTTTTTTATATTTAAACCGGTTTTACATTCGGAAAATTACACGTGGTACAAAATTTTCATCCACATAATGACAGGTGACTGTGAGGTATGAAACCTGCTTAAGAGCCCACAATAGTCACAGAAAAAGTACACAAAACAACCCGGATGATCATGTAAAGCCTATGGGAGCGTTCTTTTCGAATATCTCGCTCCAATTTTAATATTTTTGCATGATTTTTTTTGCACAAGATAGCTGAGAGCGATCCACAACCGGCCTAGTTTTTACATTTTCGATTTTGGTTATATATTTTTTATATTACTATAGTTTCAGTTTCAGAACCGGTTTAAACCGGTTTCGAAAGTTAAAGTAATTTTGTAAAGAAAATCTGAAACAAAAATTGAAAAAATAAAAACTAGGCCGGTTGTGGATCGTCCTCAGCTATCTTGTACAAAAAAAAAATCAAGTAAAAATATTAAAATTTCAGCGAGATATTCGAAAAGAACGCTCCCATAGACTTTACATGATCATCCGGGACTTTTTGTGTACTTTTTCTGTGACTATTGTAGTCACAGAAAAATTACATTTCAAAATTACCAAATCATTTCAAAAGAAAACACTGATAATGTGAAAAAAAACCCCTGAAAATTCGGTATCTTATTCTTCGGTAATTATTTTCATCTGTTTGTCTTTCAGAATTTGATCAGTACAGATTCATTTACTTTAACTTTATACATTTCGGAAAAGAAAACTTTGATCAGATTTCTTGGAAAAAAAGATATTTTTTTTTCTTTAAACCTTTTTTTCTTTTAAAGTTCTTTTATGAGAAAAACTTTGATATGTTTGATACTCCTATTCAATTATTTCTACTCTATTTATTCTGCTGTTGATTCTCTTTTACCCTTAGTATGTACTTTAATTTTGAGTATAATGCTGATTTTTCAGAAAATAATGTCAATGTGATTGGATTCTGTTGAATAATGTTACAAAAATTTTCCATTCTTAAAAGCTAAAAAAAGACATTTATCATAAATAGTATCGAGGTAATTTTAATAGCCCAGATATTTACCAGAATAATAAAATAGAAAATACGTACTTTTTAAAATTATTTTGTGTAAAATCCCTGATTTTGTTTTAGTCTTTTATGGTTTTGAATATTTTAGACTTATCAATATTTTAATAATTATTAAAATGGAGAGTATTTAAATCATTTTTAAAGATTATTCAGATTAATTACATAGAGTTATATTAGAAACATGCACATAAAATTTAGTTTAAAAGCTCAAAAAGACAGAAGTAAAATAACTTAATTCTTTCCGAAGGAAATATTTAAAAAAACATAACAAGGTACGATACAGGATACGATACAAAGGTACGATAGACGCAAATTGAACAAGACTCGAACTTATAGGGATCCTCTAGAAGACTAAAATATGTTTAAATAGAAAAGGACTTCTGAAATGTGTTTGCATCTGGGCTAGCCACTTCCGCTTTATAGCCTCCTTCCCACCGCTCATTTCGACGAAAGCTAAGACTTAAAATAATAATAATATAATGGTTCAAAAATGTTAACAACGGGACCCTTTAAAAAAACTCCGGGCCATATCATTCAATTATTAGTATTTCAATGTTTGTGTAGAAGAGGCAGTCTTTTTAATAAATATGCAAGGTTTTTTTGTATTCAGGCTTTTATTTTAAAGAAAGCCTTCAAATTGACCATGCAATTAAAAATACTTTAAAATATGTGTGGACAAGGCAGGTTTCTCTTTTTATTTATATCAGTTGTGAATCAGGATTACCAAAATAATGGTTATTCTTTCCGTATTATTCTTTAACATATTTACCTCCCTTTTGCACACTTTTCTTTCTAATTCACGGGTAATAGTCAAAATTAGATGTCATTGAAATGTTTTTTTTTTTTTTTTTTATTTCTGCTGAAAAAAAGAACGCAGAAAGAAACAGTGATAGGAGTTTAATCACTTTACATTCGGAGTTTTTTTAATCTAGGCAGGAAATAAAATGTCGTCACTTTTTTAACTCTTGTTTTTTTCGTCCATTTCATTTTGTCGGTTCTTGCTTGTTTAAAAATAAGACGTTTGCAGAATCTTGGTCACAGTGACATTTACATAGGTATACTTGGGCTCTAAGACTGCGGAGACAAAAACCTGTGAAATCTATATTATAAAGGCCAAACGTATCTGTGCGTAACGCATACGTCATTTTGCTCATGGCAACACTTTTCTTTGCAATTTCCGTTTTGCAATTTTCGCTACTGTAAATTTTACACTTATAAACAACGCACATTTTAAATTTTTACATCGTCGTATACAGAAAAAATTAATTTTAAATGCAATTTGTTTGAAAGTTGTATCTCAATTTTTTTTTGAGATATTAATTTTTTATAGTGTTTAGAACTAATTTTGTAATTGTGACAACAGAACCACTCTATTTTCTTTTAAAATTGAAAAAACAAAATAGAAATTAAAATGCACAACATTTTCCCATGCATTTCGTTTTGCAATTTTCGGTAATGCAAATTTTACACATCTAAACACCGTACATTTTTAATGTTTACAGCATCGTATAGAGAAAAAAATTTACTTTTAAATGAAATTTGTTTCAAAGCTGAATCTCAATTTATTTTTGAGACATTTATTTTTTTTATAAGTTTTAGTACCAATTTTATAATTGTGGTAACAGAATCACTCCAGTTTCTCTTAAAAATGGAAAAAAAGAGAAAATAAATTAAAATGCTTATACTATTTTTAAAATATCGATTGTAATAAAATCCGGGGAAGTTCGGTTTTATTTCGTTTAATAATTTGGATAATTGAGCTTTATAGTATTTTTTTAATTTTAACTTAAAAAAATATTTATTTGAGAGTTAGACTGACCAATATAAGATGTATTTTTTTCTGTCACTAATTTTGTAGATTTATTATAAATCAATGAAACAGTTCTTTCTTAAATATTTTCTTTCGTCGAATTTCGACGGGTTCCACCTCGTATATATAATAATCGAAAATTCTTAATGTTCAATGAAAAATATAGAATAGTTCTAAATTACATATTTAAAGTTTTTAAATAAATATTTATAAGTATTGTGAGCATAGCATTATGTCTTAGGTCTGTTGCAATGCTAAATTTAAAAAAAAGTAATTCAAGCTTAAGGCATTTCTCAAATTTCTAGCTCAAGAAACGCCGAATTTTCTGACGTATTTTCACACTCATGTAAACGAAAAAGCACAAAATAAGAAAGCCTACTGTTCAAGCGATCTGGAATCGAATTGGGTTTTCCATCTTCCTTTAAGTGAATTATTTTTCGAGTTGAAAGATAATTTGGTCACGTGACAGCGGACTTTTCTCTTCTCTCTGGCTGGTTTTTCTCCTTTCGTACAGAAGTTTGTTTAAAAATGCCATTTTTGGCAGTATTTCCTAAACGATTCTTGCATTTTGCCAAGTAATGGAAAACGACTTTCGATTACACAGTTTTTGAATAACATCTACTGCCAATTTTGTACATTTCTAAACAAAAATGTATTAAAAAATGCATAATAAAATTTCCCTTTTGGATTTAAGAGCAACCTTAATAAGAGTTTGTAAAAACATTGGTCTTTCAAAGATTTTTTTAAATGGTGGTGGTGATGGTAAGCAGGGACCGACTAGCAAGTTTTTGTGCCCTAGGAAAATTCAATTTTTCTTGCCCCCTTAGAGTAGTTGATATACTGATACTAGACTATTTTTTTTTTTCATATGTTACACGCTTCTACGAGAAGTGTCAACTTAAGAAATTAAATTTCCTGGAAATTAAAAAACGGTATCAGGAATAAAAATAATAAAAAAATATATATATTTAAATATGTTTTTAACCATTTATTGAGATATATTATTGTCATTTCATCGAAATAATACTTCATATATCAGAGTTTTATCAGAATTATGATTTGTTTAATGTAAATTGAGCTGAAATTACGAAGAAAAATTGCGCCCTCGGGAGTTATGTGCCCAAGGCACGGGTCTCAGTTGCCCGTGCGATAATCAAGACCTGATAGTGAGTAAAGTAATTGTGATAAATATATTTAAAGCCTTCATTCAGGTTTCAACAGATCATAGAAGCTTTTACATAGTATAGTAGCTAACGTTCCGATGGGAATGAAATTTTTCTGTGGTGTACTTTAGGCCATAAGGAATAATTCTATTTTAAGAAGAATAATAAAAATGATATTGTACTTAACTCGTTCGCTGCCGCTTACATAAAGATGTGATACTAGATAATGGCGCACTGTAAAAGTGGGTTTTTCCCAGAAACCGATTTACTTTTTGTAACAAAGAATCAGTGAAAGATTTTCCCGCGCCATCGCGTCACTTGCTATTGGACATCACCCCACATACTGCGCTGGCGCGTGAGTGGCCCCTTAACGTTGGCGCCATATCACGCGCTCTCGCGTGAGCGGCAGCGAAATTGAAACTTCGAAAATTGAACACAACCTCTTCAGATTGTCTCAAATGAAGAGAATCAGCTTCAGCTAGGAGAGGAGGCCTACCAATCGGCTTAAGCTCATCAAGCCCCACCTAGTTTCAAATGAACAAAAACAAGGGCAAAATCTTAGACATCGGTTATAAATTATGAAACATTTCGCAAGAATTAAAATCTCAGATAAAACTCGCCACAAAAGCCACAATAGGATATAATACGGAGTTCATCCCGGAAAAAATAAGTTCAGTATTCCTGTTATTGAAGTTTACATAGTGTTAAAACACTATGTATCTGATCCACTGTTTATTAAAGTATGACATTATTAATTTTTCTTTCTTTTAAAGTTAAACCTTTCGAATCCGAATTGTTTTCCATTTTGAGAGCAAAGTTAATTTCAATTTAATAATGTCAATTATAACTATCCAAATAGACTTACTGAAGTTTAAAATTCATCTCATTGTTTGAAATCTAACGAATGTACTTATTTTTTCTTATTTTTTTGTATTTTTCAATTCATATTTATGTGATAAAAGCGTAAGGAAGAGTTTTTGAAAGCGTTTTGAGAATGAAGTATTACAACAGGAATTGATAGGATATTAAAACTTTTTAATGTTTGTATGCTTTTTAGCTCACAGGCTATCATAGCCTGAGAGCTTATGTGCCCGCCCGTTCTGTATGTATGTATGTTCGTTCGTACGTGCGTGCGTAACGTGATAACTCATGATAAAAATGTCCAATCCACTTGATTTTTTGTATATAGGTATATCCTTACAAGACGCTTCCCTGATTAGTTTTTGTAGTTTATTCGATATGTATAAGAGGGGCAAAGAGGCCTCATGCCCCTCCCCTTAATTGATATAAATGGGTTTTCCATGCAGAATTAAGTTTTCGTTCAAAATTTAGATATAGAATCATTCTGATGAGGCGATTTCATGACTGTTATTAGGTGTTCATTGAATAAGTATAAACAGGGGGAACGGGGGTTCTAATGCCCTTCCCCTTAATTTATATTATTTATCCCCTTAAATGGGTTTATCAAGCAGAATTATCAAATTTCGTTCAAATCTCTGAATAGTTTTGGAAGTTTAATGGTTAAGTATAAAAGAGGGGGATAACTCCTCTTAAATTATATAAATGCTAAATGGGCTTTTATTAAGAATTATCCGATTTGCTCTGAATTTTGGATATAGATTTTTTATATCATAAAGCATGTCCTTGATAGTTTAGGAGGTTCAATGATTAAGCATAAAAAAGGGGAAAGGGGAGAGCTGTTTCCCCTCCTTAATTTTTTTTCGAACGGAATTAATCCTTGAAAATATAAGTCTGTAATGTACAATTAGTATACGTAGCCTGTGAGCTCCATGCCATCAGTTTAACTGGGCAATATTCTTTTTATCTTCACATATCATTAGTTCAGAAAAGTAGCTTTAAATTTAAATAGTGAAACATATGCATAAGATAAATGAATCGACGAGGTGCAAAGAGAATTAAATAAACTTATTATTATTATCAAATTTTAAAACAAATAAAGTTATAATGAGAAAGGCATAGCCAATTACTGTATGTCCATATGGCAAAAGTAATTAGGTAATTAATAAGACAAAATAATACGCGTATTATTGAAAATACACGTATTATTAATAGCACAGCCGAAAAGAATAAACAATTAAACAAACCTATATTTATTATTGTTTTTTTTAACATGTATACAAAAAAAACTTTATACTTACTACACTGTTAAAAAAAATCTGAAATTCACGGATATATTTTTCCTGAATTTCACAGAAAAAAACCTTTTCGCACCAAAAGGGCATTTTCCGTTACAAATCTGAAATCTCCACGATATTTCCTGAAAATAACGAAAAGGATGGAAATAAAAACAAAAAACGGAGACACTCCGCTGCTGCGGGATTTCCGTGGCCGACTGGTCAAAGCACCACGCCTCTAAACACCTAGGAGCGTAGATTGTGGGTTCATATCCCACTAGTGTCATAATATAATGAACGCACAAAAAGTCCCTTTTAATTACTTTTTTCTGTTTATTTTTCTCTTATTTCTTATTAAAAAATCTTTTAACTAATTAGCCTCCCAAAAAATAAATAAATTGCGCGAAATAATTTAAAAAAAAATTGTCTAATTTTTGTAAAAAATGAATAATTTTTTTTTCATACATTCATTAAAAAGAAAAAAAAAAAAAAAAAAATGCGATTTTAAACAATGATTTTTTTTTATTTAAGCTAGTTAAAAAATTTAAATTGGTTTTAAAAATAATAATTTTTATGCATCAGTCTAAAATAAAATAAAATAAACCGCTTACGAATATTCTAACGAATATATTTGAAAGGAAATCTTTGAAAGGCACAACAGATTTTCCCAGTAACTCATAAAAGACATACTTTGTAAAGTCTGGTATCAGCAGCTGTGGCTGAATCAGTAAGGACTTATTCCGCTCTTCAAACGTCCCGAGTTCGATCCTCAGGACGGCTTGAAGTAAATTATGCAAATAATAATAATAATAATAAATGGTTTAAATTAATTATACGGCCACTCGGAAAGTTCGAGTTCTTTGACGAATGTTCGGTTTACTAATTTTAAAATTTAAATCGAATTATTATCATTACAAAATGAAACTTTGTAACGGAAAGTTACCGCTTTTCCATACGGAAGTTTTCCTTTCTTTTATTTTCCAAACTGTAAATCTACTAACGGAACGGTGAAAGCTCGGCTACATTGCTGCCGGTAGTTTCACCTGGAATTCACAGATTTATTTTTAACAGTGTATGTTTAATAAAAATATTTTATTGCACACCGTGAAATTCTGTTTTATTCCTGTTTGAACCTGTTCTAAAAGGTAAAGTACAACTTCATTACACTTATTAAAAATGAGTAATTTTATTTTTACTTATAACTTTCTAAAATTAATGTACTTTGAAATCAAACTAAATGCGACTTAAAGTAAAAAAGTATTTTAAATAATTAAAATAGACAAGTCATCAATTAAACCTATGTTTAAGGAAAATAAATCTTCAATCATGAATACATTGGTAATATTCTTTATGCTTAAATATATTTTTTAAGAATGTATTCATTTGTGAAAATATACTATAATTGTAAGTTTATTAATGAATAGATTATTGTTAAAATTTGTTTTCTTCTGCCAGCATTGTATGAGCAAATAGAATGTTTTTAGATCTAAATTACCTTTTTAACGAACATTATTAAAATACTTACATTTAAAGAGCTATAAGTTTTTGTAAATTATCTTTCAATGCATTCAAATTGTTTTAGTAATGTAAGAAATATGTTTGCAATTTATTGTTCTGTAATGCCATTATACAAAGAAATAAATATATACACTGTTAAAAATAAATCTGTGAATTCCAGGTAAAACTACCGGCAGCAATGTAGCCGAGCTTTCACCGTTCCGTTAGTAGATTTACCGTTTGGAAAATAAAAGAAAGGAAAACTTCCGTATGGAAAAGCGGTAACTTTCCGTTACAAAGTTTCATTTTGTAATGATAATAATTCGATTTAAATTTTAAAATTAGTAAACCGAACATTCGTCAAAGAACTCGAACTTTCCGAGTGGTCGTATAATTAATTTAAACCATTTATTATTATTATTTGCATAATTTACTTCAAGCCGTCCTGAGGATCGAACTCGGGACGTTTGAAGAGCGGAATAAGTCCTTACTGATTCAGCCACAGCTGCTGATACCAGACTTTACAAAGTATGTCTTTTATGAGTTACTGGGAAAATCTGTTGTGCCTTTCAAAGATTTCCTTTCAAATATATTCGTTAGAATATTCGTAAGCGGTTTATTTTATTTTATTTTAGACTGATGCATAAAAATTATTATTTTTAAAACCAATTTAAATTTTTTAACTAGCTTAAATAAAAAAAAATCATTGTTTAAAATCGCATTTTTATTTTTATTTTTATTTTTTTTTTCTTTTTAATGAATGTATGAAAAAAAAATTATTCATTTTTTACAAAAATTAGACAATTTTTTTTTAAATTATTTCGCGCAATTTATTTATTTTTTGGGAGGCTAATTAGTTAAAAGATTTTTTAATAAGAAATAAGAGAAAAATAAACAGAAAAAAGTAATTAAAAGGGACTTTTTGTGCGTTCATTATATTATGACACTAGTGGGATATGAACCCACAATCTACGCTCCTAGGTGTTTAGAGGCGTGGTGCTTTGACCAGTCGGCCACGGAAATCCCGCAGCAGCGGAGTGTCTCCGTTTTTTGTTTTTATTTCCATCCTTTTCGTTATTTTCAGGAAATATCGTGGAGATTTCAGATTTGTAACGGAAAATGCCCTTTTGGTGCGAAAAGGTTTTTTTCTGTGAAATTCAGGAAAAATATATCCGTGAATTTCAGATTTTTTTTAACAGTGTACCATAAATAAAAGAATATAAAGAGCCGAAACAATCTACAAAATCAACATCCGGTTCATCCCTACATAATATTGTTCCAAGTTTTTAGTAATTTTAAATAAATGTGATACTTCATATCAACATGGAGGTTCTTTTAATGTATCTGTTGCAGCCAATACCCGAAATTGGCCAATTCTAGAACTGGCCGGCCAATTCCCGAATTGGCCAGCAATATTAAAAAATGACACGGCCAATTTTAGAATTGACCAGCCAATTCGCGAACTGGCCAGATGCATTTGGCCAATTCGCAAACTGGCCAGATGCGATTGGCCAATTTGCGAAATAGATATAAGGACTCGGCTTAATCCTTTCTAACATAGTTGAAAGTGTCTATGAATTCAATCGTCTAGCCGTCAGCCTGTCCGTGATCTAACTCGAGTAAAGTTTCCGGTTAACTTGTAATTGTCATCGTGTTTGGTTTATCAATTAATTTTGATATTGAAAGGGAACTGTGTACTATTTTTGGTTAATTTAGTTAGGTGCACGAAAATATTTCGTTTCAATATAATCAATAGGAATCTTTTTTACTGTACATTTTAATGTTACATTATCTTAATTACAAAAAAATTGGTAGCTATGCATCATAGTTCGGATATTGGCCAAGGCTTCCCGGCCAGTTCGCGAATTGGCCGGCCAAAACCCAAAATATGCTATTCATTTCATGTATTTCGGGTTTTGGCCGGGAAGCCTGGCCAGTTCGGGTATTGGCTGGCCAGTTCTAAAATTGGCCAGGCTCCGGGTATTGGCCGCAACATATCTAACTGATACTTCATAATAATAAAAATAGTAACATTTTTGGGAAACGATAATGCGTCAACGCTTTTAATATGGAATATTTTTTTAATGAACAAGAATAGCTATCATTTAAAACTTAAGAACATACAAAAAATTAATTTGTTAAACAATTTTTCATGTAAAAATTTGTACATACCTTTAAATTTCTGGATTACTTCCTCTGATAAACCCCAGTTAAGTACCAGATTTCTTGTTAAAACATGTCATTTCGGAACAATTGCAAAGTTACTCAAAAAACTTTTATAAATGTTTACCTTAGAACTTAATCTACGTACTTAAGGGGATATGCTTTTAACTCTTCAGCTAGAGGGCGATCAACCCAACAGCAAAATAGTTCTCGTAAAAGATTGTGGCTTACACAATTCGAATTTTAATGCTTTTTTATTCATTGTTGTGATCAAACTTATTTAAGTTTTTTTCAAATAAATGTGAACACTAGAAATCAGCTTCAGTAACTGAAATTCTAGTTGTAAATTAATTCCAAAAATCAAGTGATAATTTCTGGCAATTCAAACTATCCATAAATATAATAAATAGTAACATCACCTAGAAAACAATAGACTAGAAATTCTCGAACGTTTTGTCTATTCCGTTTATTTGCTTAACTTATCCGCATAGTTCTGAAATCTATATTTGTTGTTTAGAGATTTAGAAAATTACTACTTATTCGTTCTAAATGAAAGCGGTATATTTTTTTTCAGTGTATGTTCTTGCTCTGAACAACTACAGCTGCATTATATCAATTTGAGTTGTGAATGATAGTTTACTAAACAACAAAACTATCCCGTGTTCCCTGTAATGCAGCACTTTTCAACATCCTTGAAAAACTTGAAGAGTAGTTTCTTAGTTTTTTTTTTTTTTTTTTTTTTTTTTTGAAGTACCCCATTTCTGGTAAACATGTCTCTCTTCCTCCTCCTAATCTAGCTAGGTAATACAAATATTCTTTTTTCATCAGTAATTTTTATGTCACAATCATTTTATTAATCGATGCAAATTACATTGTAATTTTTAACATTTTGTGACTTTATTAACTTTTTTGTAACTTTAGTAACTTTTTGTAACTTTATAAACCCTTTTTGAGATTTTCGCCATTATAGATTTTATTTTCATGTACCCTCACGGCTACGGGTTCCACTGGTTGAGAACCGCTGCTTTAATGGCTTTTGTGGTGTTACCAACAAATTTTTATGAGTCTCCAATAATACCGGAAAGTAATCTTCACCTTATCCAATCGAAGAAATTTGCGATTATAACTGCAATTCAAAAGATCGAGTAGATTTTTTAAATAAATAATGGTGACTTTCTTTGATAATTTAAAACTCGGCAAAAGCTTACGCTGCAGTGGGATTTGTGAAAAATATTTAATGGAATTTGGTCTGGGAGAAAGCTGGAGGAATCTGAAAAATAAAAAGAGAAATCGGCATTAATTATAAACATATATAAAATAATAAAAACCACATGCATTTAAAAAATAATTAAAATATTTTTATGTTTCTAAAACAGCGTATATTGACGGAAAAAGAAACTGCAAACTATCTGTAAAAAAAAAGCTGTAAAAAAATCCATTAAATTTACGGCAAAAACTACTGGCAGTAATGTTGCCAGCAAATTTTGCCGTAAAAATTGCAGCAAAATTAGATGTAAATGAGTTATTACTGCGCCGTAAATTTAACGGATTTTTTTTTACAGTGTATTTTACAACTAATCGATTTAAAGTAATAAAATATAATTTAAAAAAGTCAGTAAAACTATGCTTTTTATAAATCTATTCCGCAGATTTTAATTAAATGTTTAAAACTAAAAATGAAACAAAACAAAATATAAAAAATTATAATATGTGAAAATTCAGTTCGTAATTTTACCATTCATGTCTCATTAATTATTTATTTTCAAGAAAGTTTCACCATTATGAAACTTTTTAAAATTTGAATCTAATCTTTGAAATATGTGACAATTTCTTTAAAACTAAAAAACTCACATTCGAAAAGAATTTTAAATCTTCAAACGATTAATTATTATCAAAAATTTTTACAAATAATGTAATACTTTAATAGTTCTTCTACCTTGGGGATATTTTATATTTTTGACTGCATATTTATCAGAACTGAAAATTAAGAAAATATAAAAATCTTTATTTATGTTTTGTATCTGTTTTATTGAAAATTAGTTATTAAATAACTCCTGTCATCAAAAAATGCGAATAAAATTAGCTACACATGAAAATCTAAATGCAAAACAATATTTTTTGCACTCGATTTAAAAAGCGTTACATAAAATCCTTGCCTGCATCTTATGAAGCTGATTATTTTTTCTAAATCTTGCATCGTACTTTAGTAGCATAATGTAACTATGTTAGTAATTATTAGCAATACATGTAAATATATTTATATTTAAGAAATTTTAAAAGATATTTTAATTGTAAATTATCTTCATTTTACAAATTACGTACTCGGTTACGTACAATCGAATGGTAAAAAAGTAATTACGACCATCTGGAAATAACCCAGGTAATATGGGAACGTCCACTCGAAACTTTTGTGGTAATTAGAGAAAACTTTCATAAATATCCCAATTACTATATTAAAAAATAATAAAGATAAAAACTGATATAACCAGTTAAATACCACTGTATTCCATTCAAATAACATATTTCTAAACAAAAAAATATTTTACTGCCTTTATATTAAATAAAAATTTTATATATCATGATTATGTAAGAAAAGAACACAGTAGCATCCCTCATAGCATGCATGGTCACAGTGACGTCACAATGACGTCACTGTGAGTCACTTTGGTCACATCACATCACCAAAATGCCACCACTCAGTGACGTCACATTGTGACTGACGTGTGACTTTCTTAAAAAATTTTAGAAAATCGTCACAATGTTAATGTCAAAGTAGTCACAAATGACACGCTTTTCACAAATTGGTCACATTGTGACGTCACAAAGTGGTCACAATGTCACATCACAAAAAAGCTCTCAAACGGCCATAAAGACTTCACATTTTAGTCACTGTGATTTCACATCGACGTCACGTGACGTCACATCGACAATCGATGGTCACAAAGTCACAATGTGACTTCACAACGACGTTGCAGTGGCGTCACCATGTCATACGGGATTTAATTGATTAAATGAATTTTTTATCTTAATTTATATTTTTTAACAAAATAGCTGGAATTACTTATAGAAATTTGCTCGAATGCTCACAAGAGTAACAACAGATGCAGATATCTGGATAATCTTTTCTTTTTTTTCTTTTAGGAAGGTGGATTGATCAACCCTCTCTTTATACAATTTCGACGTCAAGCATCAGCAGCTCATTCATTTTCATTGGAGCGCATTTCTTGTGACATAAACATCACAAGAATCAAGGTTTAGTTGGCAGCATATTGGTCAAGTGCAACGTGTATATCACTTATAAGAGACGTAAATTTTCCATGTGGGTGAAAAAAGTCCGGGCCAGGATTCGAACCAGGGATGTATCGGCTGAAGCCGCCAATGCTCTTCCAACTGAGCAATCCCAGACACGAACGTTGGCGGACTATTTCACCCAAATAACCTCTACGCCAATGCTCTTGAAGAGCATTGACCATCTACCGTGCGCATGGAAATAGAGACTGGTATGTCCCTCATAGCATGCATGGTCACAGTGACGTCACAATGACGTCACTGTGAGTCACTGTGGTCACATCACATCTGTGACCAAAATGCCACCACTCAGTCACGTTACATTGTGACTGAGATGTGACTTTCTTAAAAACCTTTAGAAAATTACGAAAATTCTTCAAAATATGTTATTTACGTTTAAAAAAACTTTTGTCACAACGTCTCTTTTGTCACAGTTTTCTCACGATGTTAATGTCAAAGTAGTCACAAATGACACATTTTTCACAAATTTGTCACACCGTGACTTCACAAAGGGTTCACAATGTGACGTCGCACTTGAGTTCTAAAACGGCCATAACAACTTCACATTTTAATCCTTGTGACTTCACATCGACGTCACGTGACGTCACACCGACAATCGATGGTCACAAAGTCACAGTGTGACTTCATAACGACGTAAGGCATGATGACGTCACCATGCCTTACGGGGCAAATGGTCCACAAGTTATTTTAATTGACAAATCTGGATTTCATTTGTATTTGGAACCATCAAGGCTGTTTTAGTTATTAACTTTTTATGTACCTCAATTTTTTCCATTGAGATAAAAATGTAAATAAAAGTATTATCCATAATAACCAATTTCTTCTACATACTTTAAAATGACTATTAAAACTTCTTAGGTTTTTAATTCTGAATTAATAATACATTATAATGCAATTTTATATTTTATAAAGAAAATAAGTCTCTCTTTTTATCTCACAGGCTATCAAAGCGTGAGAGCTGATGTACGTAAATCTGTACGTAACGCAATAACTGTTGATCGAAATATCCGATTTGTTTCAAATTTATTCTTTAGGTTTATTTTGATAATGCGTTTTGCTTAGTTAGGGGGAGAGTTCATTGGTCATCTATACAGTTGGGGGAGGTGTCAATCCTTGTCTAAATTTAGTTAAATGTGTTTGTCATGCAGAATTATCCAGTTTGTTTTGAATTTGGCTTACATGTGTATTCAGATAAGGCGACGCACTGATTAAATTTGAAGGTTCATTGGTTAACTAAAAAATTTGAAATGGTTTTCTCCCATCAATTTAGCTAAATATCTTTTTATCGATTTTTATTTTAATTTTTCGAAGGGCATTATTCATTGAAATAAGACTACAATAAACAGTTAGTGTGGATTCACTGCTTATGTCCAACATCTATAAAGCAAAATATTGCACAAATTATCTTAGAAAAATACATATTTTAGCAAAATACAAATATTTCATGAATAAATAATCACCTCTTTTTTCTTCCAAATACACGAAATGAAAGAAACAATTAAACCATTTTGTTTTCGAAAATATGTCATCTGTTTTCGAAAACGATTTAGAACAAAAGAGCTTCCGCTGCCTTCATTTATTGAATGGGTTCATTAAAATGTATGAATAATGCTTTTGTATTTAATCGATATATGTTGACATTAAAGAAAACGTTTGTCGCTACGCTTTAAAATGAAAAAAAACAGTTTTCGTAGATTATTAATGTTATAAACAATAGCTGTACAAATATAAGATAAATAAACACTGGACTATTTTGGAAGATTTCTTTTACCATTTATGGTAATTTTAAGAGCATCATGAATCTTTAGAAAATCTTATTGAAATAAAAATGAGAACTATTTAGCATCAAATGATTATAAATTTCAGTTGTTTTCTTAGGGAACTTTTATGTTAATTTTGCAGCCCGTTTTATAAGATTTATGATAAAAATAAAGATATAGATATAAGAGAAATATATTAATCAAATACTGGAAATAATTTTTACTTTCTTCTATCTTACAGGAAAAAAGTAATGGAATCTCGAATTGGATTTTCGAAATTCAGTTTTCGACGGACTTAGACGCTTTAAGGGTCATAAAACCTGAAAAATCTGTTTTTTACAAAATGTCTGTCTTTGCGTCTGCCAGTCAGTCTGGGTGTCCCTATGGATTTATACGTATAAGGTAGTCTAGAACACGATTTGCTGGTTCTAAGAAAATGTCTGTCTGTGATATATATTACAAAAATTTTGTTGGCCCTCTATCTCTACATTGACATTAACTAGATTTGATTAGTTTTTGGTGTACATCGCTCAATAGATGGTGCTGCTACGCTGCATTATTTACAATTTCCACAACAGCCATCTCAAGAACCAGCTCATCAATTTTCATAAAACATTAGGTTTAGTGCTTCATATAAAATGGTTCTTGTAACGTTTTGGTGCAAATCGCTCAACAGGGGCTGTGTCATGGTGCATTATTCAGTCTCACGAACAAATGAATGAAAATCTCTAAAACTTCAGATTAATTTATTTCGTGATATAGATTTGGTGTTGTTCAGTTTTAGGTGTAAATCTCCCTTTAGCTAGCATTGATTAGCACTGCATTTGTCACGATTTTGCAATAAATGTATCTCAAGAAGTTATCACTCTATTGGGACACACAAATAATTGTTGTTCAAAATACACATCTTACCTATTTGTTTTAAAAATGACCCTGGACATACCACGCGGAAGGGACTGCATTTCGTGTCCCACCCGTCCCAACCACTCAACCATCTAAGTAAATCTTTTATTTATTTCTTGAATCAAATTTTAATTAGATCATTATATATATATAATGTAGTTGATTGCAGAATTTTGTGGTAACCGAACTCCCTATCATAATGCACTTATTGCATGAATTTTCCAGAATATAATATACGGCTGAATAGATTACATCAATAAAAACCCCATTGAATTACCCTGCTTGTTTTCTTTAAGGGTGTTCTTAAATCAAAAAATCAACTTTGTGACACATGCATTAATTTATTTTTGTTCGGAAATGCATGAAAATAGCAGGTGTTGTTATTCAGAAACTGTCTAATTGCACTCAATATTTTGTTTTTTAAAAAACACAATGGATTTTTCATAACAAGCCTTCAAAGTTGACACATTTGAGCATATTTCTCGACGGAAACTTTATTGGGGACTGTCAATAAATTAAAAATTAATGAATATCTTTTGGATAACCCTGTCAAAACTAATGTAGCAAAAGCGCTCAAACTTCAGATTTTGATTAAGTGGCTTATTGTAATAAGCGCTATTCATTTTTATGTTGATAGCATGTGTACTCGTAGAAAAATTAAGATTTTTATAAAAACAGTCCCAAATTTTTCCATGATTTTTGCTTATAATTTGCAGAGTTCTTAATATAAAATAATGTTCTTTTCTGAAAGTGTGACAAACAACATCGCACATAATACTCTGCAATCAGAATTAAAAAATAATAAAAATTGTATGAAAAATGAGTAGGTTTACTAAAATAATTTTTCACTGCGCATGCGTCAACGATATTAAAATTTCATTTGCATATTATGTTAGCTAAATGTATAGAGCAACTTTTATGAAAGTCTCAAAATCATAGCTTTAAAATTCTGGAAATAATCTTCAAAGGAATAAGTTGAAAATCCGTTATTCCTAAAATGAAGCAAAAACAAGGGGGCATGTATCCATATATTCATTGATTAGTGTCAATATAGAATACACAATATGAGACGTACATTTGGATAAAATCCCTCATTTTCTTGCTTCATTTTGGGAACAGCGGATTTTATGTTTATTCTATAGACGATTACTTTTAGAATTTTAAAGCTATGATTTTGAGACATTCACAAAAGTTGCTCTATACATTTAGCTAACATAAAATGCACATGAAATTTTGATATCGTTGACGCATGCACAGTGAAAATTATTTAATAAAACTACTCATTTTTCATACAATTTTTATTATTTTTTAATTCTGATTGCAGGGTATTATGTCCAATGTTGTTTGTCACATTTTCAGAAAAGAATATTATTTTATATTAAGAACTCTGCAAATTATAGGTAAAAATCTTGGAAAAATTTGGGACTGTTTTTATAAAAATCTTAATTTTTCTAAGAGTATACATGCTATCGACATAAAAATGAACATAGTTTATTACAATAAGTCCTTTAATCAAAATCTGAAGTTTGAGCGCTTTTCCTATATTAGTTTTGATAGGGTTACCCAAAAGATATTTATTTTTTTTATTTATTGACGGTCCCCTATAAAGTTTCGGGAAAAAATATTCACGGAAATGTATGCCCTGTACTATTACGTTTATACACTGAGAGTTTCAGAATAATTCCTCTTGTATTTTTCCAAATATTTAACAAAATGTGTAAAATCTCAAGTTAACGATAATCAATGGCCAGGTAGTGTATTCAAATGAAAAGTCAAGTCACTCTCAAGTCACATGAAGCAATAGGAATTTGTTCAGCGAAAAAAAAAATAGTTCATGCATTAACTTGCCTTTCAACAGTGAGCATTTTACTCGAAATTAGATGAAAATTGAAACACGTGACATGCTGTTATCGCACTGTTTTTCTAGGATTGTCAACCACGACAGGCTGATGGCACTACTGATAGTAAATACAGTCGGCTCTCGTCAATTCGAACTACAAGCAATGTTCGAATTATCCGAAGTTCGAATTATGGAAAGTATGAAATGAAAACCTGCTTAATACGGTACTATTACAAAGGAATTAATGTTATAGTGTCATTTTTTAAATTTATTTTTTCTATTATCATTAGAATATGACTTTAAATTAGAAAGTATAAATACATAAACTAATTAAAAGATTAGAAACAAGCACGATGGAAGAAAGATTTAAGCATCCTTGATGGACAAGTGGGCCACTAAGAAAGTGGATATCAAGTGCATTGGATTATATGTATACTTGTTCGGAACAGATCTCACAAAAATCAAAGAAAGAAATTTATTCAAAGAATCCGAAATCCATGAGAAAGAAGCTAAAAATGAAAAAATCGGAATTCTCGTTAGTTCGAATTAAACAAAGTCAAAAGAAAATGAGTTCGAATTAATGAAAAATTTTAACGTTATTCTGATATTGAAAATTTCGGGACTTCATGTTCAGTTCGAATTAAGCGAAAGTTCTAATTATCCGATATCGAATTAAAGAGAGTCGACTGTAATTGACTTTTTTTGTCGCTGTGGCAAAAACCGTATAAAAAGGGGAAAAACTGATGAATCCCTCAAGAAAATAAAGACAAGTATGATTTGCTTAAAAGATGTTCATTATGCAATCCACTTTCTTCTCCAACGAAATAAAAGCGGAAAACAGAATGTTCCACAAATATTAGAGTTTTTTAAGGTTTATATTGCGAATGTGTTACATAATGCTCCAAATGTGTAGCATGAATGTGTTAAATAATGTTTCCAATTCACGGGAGTTTGCATTTGGACTGCCGCCCATCGTGTGTTTTAGTCAATGTTCTAACATGTGTGGTACAAAAGCTACATCTATCCTTTATGCAACTTTAACTTTCCGGAGTGTGTGTGGCACCCTCGGTCTACAGTTATCTGCGGTTATGAGTTTATGCAAATTTCTAGCTCTGACTTTAGTTTGCAAAGTATAAAAGCTGTGTGTTGGAGTAGGTGCGTGTGTTGGGTTGTGTGGCGAGGTTATTAGTGCTCTGATCCGGACATAGTAGTAAATGTGAGTATGTGTTACAGTTTAGACCCATAGTATTGTGTTTAGTTGTCAGAAATATTGAACTTTGACTCCACTTCCCATTCCCCAAATACAGTAAATAAAAGTGTTGAATTTTAATTTTACAAACTATGTTCTCATTTGACCGACACATCACTGGCGACACCGCAAGCCACGTCACATCCTTACAGCCAAAAATCGCATGTATTCATGTCAGGTGATTGCGATTATAAAGCAGTTGAAAATTTGCGACTGATAATATGTCATTTCTGAAACAAAAAAAGGTTCGAAAGCTACTTAACTGTTGTTGCAATGTGCGGAAGTGTGGAATCTTGTAAAATAATTGTGGAATCAATATAACTTCATTATTGTAGGGCTGGAATGGGCTGATTCCAAAACACAAATCCATAACATGTCGCTTTACATGTGACATGGCTTACTTTACATCCTTTACATGTCTTACTTTAACTGTGAAAAACCCGAAGGACCAATCTTCTCAAAAAAAATATCAACAAATAATGTTGCTTAAATTCACATCACGCTGTGACCTTTTCAGAATGAAGAGGCAATGGTTGAATATGGAATGGATTCACATCCACACATATTCTGAAATTTTAAGTATTGACAGAAACTTGGTGAGGGAAATGGGCTTCGTCTGTCCACAAAATTTCCTAAGGGCATGCATTGTCTATACTCATTCGAAAAAAAAATTTCAGAACCAAAACTTGTTTTAGGCAAGTCAGTGGGGAGCAACATCTGAACATGCGCAATTTTGCATGGAGAGCGTTTCAAGTTGCTTAGTAGCATTTTACAAACTGTGCTGATAGGCACACCTAAATTTTGAAAAAAAAAAATCTCTGTTCTCTACACGTTCCCAAAGACATGCTTTACACTTATTGGATGTGTGAGATTTTGATTATCTGAGTTTTTGAAATTATACATTGAAAAGAATTCAAAATTTCAAGAGGTAAATTTATTTTCTATTAGAGAATAAAGAATTTTTCCTGTAAAATTGTTAAATTTTGAAGAGCTTAGATAATAAGTTAGTTTTTGTGTAAAAAAAAAAATTAAATTTCATTTTTTTGCCTATGAACGCCAGGATTTTGCCATTTTAAAATTTTTTTATATATTTTTTATTATTTTGTTATAGGTCTGATATTTTAATTGAGTTTAAAGAAACATGATTTCTATGTAGTAGCTCAAATTCACTGTAATGTTCAATCTTATTTGCTAACTTATGGAAGCCAGGAAAATGAAATAATAAACGTCTACTCAAAGTTTACGAAAAATTTAAATACATTATTTTCAAAGAAACATCTAAGAGATCTTGCTGGTAGCTATGATTTTACTGATTTAGACTTCAAATATGTCAAAAGTACGAAGAATTATTCTGTAGCACCCTATTTATAACTGATAAAAAACTAAAATGTGTAGGTCATGAAAATGACACTCATATTCAGTGACAAACGTATTTTAGTTACATAAAGTTATTTGTAAAATATAAAAACTTTTACTTTCCGCATATATGTGTTTTACAAGGTATAAATATAAATTAGATATTATAAAATCTTAAAAAAAAGATACCTGTATAGTGTAATTTATTCCATTTTTCAATATTGGGTGAAAAAAGTCCGGTCCAGGACTCGAACCAGGGATGTATTGGCTGAAGTCGGCAATGCTCTACCAACTGAGCTATCCCGGACACGAACACTGGAGGACTATTTCGCCCAATTAACCTCAACGATTACTTTATCTGGTTTGATACTCTGGATCAGCACAACAGAATAATTCGAAGGTCAGTATATGGAACTGCAAAAAATCGCTGCATACGAAATTACATTAGATTAATTTTTAAACACGCTTATTCAATCGGTAAATTAATTATAACAGAGTAATTTATTCCATTTTTCAATGTTGGGTGAAAAAAATCCGGGCCAGGATTCGAACCAAGGATGTATTGGCTGAAGCCGCCAATGCTCTACCAACTGAGCTATCCCGGACACAAACACTGCAGGACTATTTCGCCTTGGGTCGAGTCTTGGCATGGACTTTTTTCACCCAATATTGAAAAATGGAATAAATTACTCTGTTATAATTAATTTACCGATTGAATAATCGTTTTAAAAATTAATCTAATGTAATATCGTATGTAGCGATTTTCTGCAGTTCCATATACTGACCTTCGAATTTTAAAAATTAATCTAATACCTATATAGTGTCACAGAAAGACCTCAACTCCACACACATCACAGTGTGTTACATACCAGGAAAATGTCAATTTGTAATTTTAAGTCTTTTAGTTGTTTATTTTTGTTATTATAAATGTTAATGTCTTTTGAAAACAATTCTAAGAATACTTTTTCTTAGAATGTAAAGAAATAAATTGTATTATAGAACATTTAACAGAAATTTTATTGTGCTGAGTGCAGTTTGCATACTTTTTGATATTTCGCTTTCTGTAATGCTGTAGTCATATTCTCCACTAATGTTGAAGCTATCTTTTCCCTCCTTCGGCTACATTTCACATCAAAATAACCCGTACTTTAGAATTTATAAATAATCTTCTTTAGACTGATTACAGTCCAGATCCGATTCTTAAACTTTTTAATGTCCGGAATTTCTTCAATGCAGTTGCCAGCGTAATTTTTTTTCCGAGCACCTTCGTCGTTCCAAGCCCAAGCTCGCACTCTGATTGGTTGTTGCTCTCGGCACTGTTTTAATCTAACTTGGCGATAATCATTACTGGGCCGATAGATGCTTCCGTCGAGGAGTTTGATTTTCTTCTGAACCGAGTACAGAGTAACTTTTCTCTTGCAGCATTGGATTGGATAGAACGTGTCTTACTGAAAGCTGTAATCTTTAAAAGTTTTTACACACAAGAGCACAAGACCACGAGGATAAGAAGGAAGGAAGAATAAGAATGAGTAGGTTAAGTTTTAGGTTTACTCGTTCACTTACGAACGAAGTATTTTTCGCCAAGTATGGTTATCGCTAAGTTACGTGAAAACAGTACCGAGAGCAACAACCAATCGGAGTGCGAGCTTGGGCTTGGAACGGCGAAGGTGCTCGGAAAAAAAAATTTCGCCATTTGCCAAACAGTCACCGCTCTTGTAAAGAATCATCAAAAGTTGAGTCTAATCATTCAGTGATAGAGTCATGACTATATTTCCAGATGCAGAAACTGCATGTTAGATCATTGTTTTTTATCACAAGTGTATTGCCCGATGTGCATATCGCGTATTTTTATTATCATGTTAGGGTGAGTACAGCGCAATCCATTATCAACTTTTGATATTTTTTTTCTCAAAACTAACCGCCATTGCTTTACATATACTCAGATGAATTATCAGAACATTCGGGTCAGTGGTTTTGTTTTAGAATCTTTTGAATGATCAACTTTAATTATAATCCCCCATGTATGCTACATTGCTTACTCTGACAAATTTTAGTTTCGTTAGGGCACGGATAATTTAGGTGAAAATTCTGCAACAACAGTTTCTGTCAATAATTTAAAAAAAACCCTGGATTCTTTTGTGCAGCCCTGTATAATTTACAGATAATATGCAAAAATTATACAAACAAAAAATAATTAAAATTTAAAACGCAAACCACACATAAAATCGCATTTTCTATTACCCGACCTTAACACACATATGACATAAAACTTATAAGGAATAATTAATCATAGACAGTACTTTAAACTAATATTTTTGCGTGTCCCTGTAGATGAGAGATCCCTAATAGCAAACCAATATTGGTCCAACGTTGCGCCAATATTTCATTAATTGGAAATATTGCCAATAAAATGTCAATATTGCTCCAATATTGAGATGTTTACATTTTTCCCTTATTTAGCCAATATTTGCAGCCAATATTGGGATTTCATTGGAAATATTTCTAAGATAACGCCAATATTGTACAAATGTTGGTATTAAATTGGAAATATTTCCAATGAAATCCCAATATTTAACCAATATTGGCATTTTATTGGCAATATTTCCAATGAAACCCCAATATTTGTATAGTATTTGCTGCAAATATTGGCTAAATAAGGGAAAAATGTAAACACCCCAATATTGGAGCAATATTTCATGCCATTATTTCGCCAATGTGCCAATATTGCTCCAAGATTTAGCCAATATTGGTCCAATATTGTTTGGCTACAGGGGATATGTACTGTGAGTACCATATTCAATATTGTAGTGCACCAGAATAAAGTTTATCAATTTCAGTTTTTTTTTTTTTTTTTAAAGTGCGACATTATTAAAATTGCACTGCAAGCAATTTTACTGCATGGACCAAAATGTAACGATACACTTTTGAATGCCCCTGTAAACAAATTATAATTTCCATGCTCTTCATTTATATTACCGAATAAGCCATGATAACTGAAAAACATCATACATAAATTACATGATCATCTCACAAAATTTTCCCGAGTAAGACGTCCAATAGATTGATTTCATGAACACTTTACCACTAAGTTAGTAAATATCAAAAATCGAATTCATAAATACTTTTCAACTATGTGTATAAACAACAATAATATCAACAGTGTTAAAAGTGAAAATTTTGCATTTGTTATTCAGAAGTTCCTTTATGTGTACAAATATCACTAATAATTCGATACTATTAAAAAAAATCTGCATAGTTAACCTATTCAGGCGCGAAGATAAAATAACACTGAAAAAGCAGATTCACTGACTTTGTACAAACAAAATATACCATACATGACAAAAAAGTTTTATTTCTGTAATTAATAGCTTAAGGATGGAGAGGGGTCATAATTTAAATTGACAATTATGGATCTAAAAAGACTAATACCCTTTAAATATCTATTTAACTGTTGGTAACCTATATTACGTAGTAACAAATTAAATACCTTTATTTAAAGGAATGATCTACGAATCCTCATTTTTTATTCTAAAGCGTTTAAGTTAATTATAGAACTTACTTATTTTCTTGGGCACGCTGCCAGGAAGCATTTTGAAAACTCAGATGATAATTATGCTCATTTTATGCAAAAAATAGCATCGGCGCAGCCATTTTGTATTGTCTGAAATATTCAGGTATATAGCAGTAATAATAATAAAAAGAAATTATTTAGTTTAATCTATATCCACTACGGTTCGGAAGTATCACATGTGACGTTTTATAATCGAGGACGTTAAATATATTTACATATATAGATACATATGTGTAGATATAACTTTTAAAAGAAAAATATCGAAGGTAAATAAGTTTTTTTAATCAATTCAGCGATAATTAATTCCTTGAGGAACTAATTTAACGAGAAAAAATGAAAATAGCTGACAAAAAGGATAATATAATAAAATAATTATAGCATGGTTTCTCTTAAAAAAGGAATTTAATGAAGACATGTTTTTTATGACTTAATGACATAAAAATAAATGTAACAGTTACAGTTCTCTTTTTCTTTTAATAACTTGTAAAGCAGTTGAAAAGTATGTTGATTAATTCTTTATTAATAAACAAATGTTTGTTTTATACATTTTATTTATTGTAACACATCAAAATGAATTTAATGATTTTGGCATTTAAAAGACACAAGGTGGAACCCATCAAATTTTGACGAAAAGAAATGTTTAAGAAGGAACTGTTTCATTAACTTATAATAAACCTACAAAATTAGTTATAGTAAAAAATGCATTTTATATTGGTACGTTTAACTGTTAAACAAACGATATTTATCGTCAAATTAACAAAATACTATTTCTATAAAACGCAATTGTAGAAATTGTTAAAATTAAACTTTAATCCTATATGTAAACAGTAAAAAAAATAAAGATATATTATTATGATAAAGTTATCGATTAAGATTCTTATGCTAGTATTCCAAAATGATAAAAAGCAAAATTTATTCAACTTTGACTCAATCATAGATTTTTTTTTCCGTGAAATCTAAACCCGGCATCATTTTCGCCATATCAAAATTTACATATGTACATTTTCACATCTGTATTCACGTTTTAAAAATATGCATTTTAATTTGATCATTTTGATTCAAAACTTGAAGTCTCAATGCTATTAGCTGAAATATGTATTAAACTGTTGATATCTTTTATGTATAAATCCAATTTTGTAAATGATGTCAAAATTCACCGGTTTTTATAACAGAAGATATTTAAATTTCTATTTTTTCCTTTTTTTCCTTTGCTTTAAATAGAAATGGAGTACTCCTGTTGCCACGATTAGAAAAGACATATTAAAAGCTACAAAAAAAATTAATATTTCAAAAACAAATTAAGATACAGCTTTCAACAAATTTCATTTAAAAGTACTTTTTTTTCCTACACGATGGTGTAAAAATTGAAAATGTGCGACATTAAGAAGTTTAAAAACTTTTAGTAGCAAAAATTGCAATACCGAAATTCATTTAAAATTTGAAAGTGTTGCCATGCGCAAAATGACGTATGCGTTACGCACAGATACGTTTGGCCTTTATAATATAGATACTGCAGTGACGTAGAAAAGGAACAGGATCAGTTCTTCCTCATTTTAGTTAGGAAATATTCAAGCATAATGACTATTATTTATGAGTGTTTTAATTAGTGGCTGGGGTGAGTTTTTGTTTTACTAGCAAGTTTCCTCAATGACCCGAACGCTATCTTTTTTTTGTCGGGGGGGTGGGGGAGAGGGGATGCGATTTAAAATACGTTTTGTCTTCTGCGCGTTTATAACGCATCCAATTTTCGTGATACTCTTTCCGTTACAGCGCTCTTCAGCGTTTTTGCACCTGCTAAGGTTTTTTTTGCGACGATAGAAAATAGGTATTTCCATAAATTTCAATTTTGTGTATCTGCAACCGTGACCGCGAGATCAATTTTTTCCGTATTTTGAAGTTCATATATCTAAATAACTATGTCTGAAATCTCATCTCCATCGGATGAACAGAGCGGGCACTAGAGACCCATAAATCGGCAATATCTTTTATGATTTCCCTGTATATATCTGATAGTCCGTAGCTATATTTAACCCTTACACAGCGTACATAGCGTACAGCGAAGTACGCTAATACCATGTACGCCAACACCAGGTACTGGTGCACGTAAAATCCATTGTAGGTCGAAATCTTCTATTATGGTCAAAACCCACTCGAGTAGGGAGAGTCGCCATTCTCGTGTTTTGTATAATATAGCGATGTAATCTCAATGTTTGATTGCTTCATTTTATTTTTCCAGTTTTAAACAGAAGAGGCCAGTGGCGTAGCCAAGGGTTTGGTTTTGGGGTTACAACCCCTTCCAGAGTTAAGAAAAATCGCTTAAATTGTCTCCTATATGAATCAAAATCATACATAATATTTAAATGGTTTTGCGCACTTCGAATCCGCCGCTTTATTGAATGAGCTTTTATTTTATAAAGCGATTCATTTAAATGGCGAAAATTCTAATTAAAACTATGAAAGTGCTTACTACAGTGCTTACTTACCTTTTGATGGATTAGTTAAGTAAAAATTGGTTATTTGAACTAAATCAATTTTTTGAGACACATTATGCTAAAAAAATGATGATTTCCTACCACACAGATGCTCTTTGAGTTTATACAGTGACTATTCTAATTAGTACTGATTCTATTAACCTTCAATCCTCTTTAACAGAAACTCGACCCCCCCCCCCCCCACAGAACTGAATTCTGGCTGTGGCACTGGAAGAGGCGGGTGAGAATTTCTGTCACGAATTGGTTATATAGAGCTTAACTTGACTTGAGAGATCTCCCATTATCAATTTATTTATTTATTTTTAATTTTGGTAGTGATTTGAAAAGGAAATTTTTTAAAATTATTCTCTCTACAAAGAGTCTCTTTTAGTGCACATAATCGACGTAAAATGCTTACAATTGTTGAACAAGTAAGTGCTTTGACTTTGTACGGAGGTGTACTAAATTAAAAAGAAAAACTAAATTAAAAAGAAAAACTAAATTAAAAAGAAAAAGCAAGTAGACTGTAAATTTAATGGAATGTTTATTTTTTAAGAGTCGCCGCTTGATGCAGCATTAGAGCTTTTTCAATTTCTTCCAACTTTTCTTCCTCTATTATTCTATAATACTCTAGTTTAAGAGCTTCAAACTTTTCTTCTGTTTTCGACAGTAAGTCCAGGTGGGCTTTCCATTCCGATAAATTAAATGTTTTTCCATCCGTAGCGTTAAATATTCTAGTGACTTGGGCCTTGATATTCCCTCGCCTTCTGTTCAACGCTTTTATCTCAGTTTCCGACATTATTCATCTTGTTGACGAAATTCGATAAATTCAATATTTAATTCAATAGAAAAGACACTGGCTCGTTCATACCTCCGGGTCGCTAGGACCAAATGTATGGAGGTGTACTAAATTAAAAAGAAAAACTAAATTAAAAAGAAAAACTAAATTAAAAAGAAAAAACAAGTAGACTGTAAATTTAATGGAATGTTTATTTTTTAAGAGTCGCCGCTTGATGCAGCATTAGAGCCTGTTGCTAAGAGACCGTTTCTCTCAATCCACTGCGTCACACAACACGTGAGCAGGGTTACAGTAAATTGCCGATTGGCGTATAATTGGCGTGGGCTGTGTTTGTCGCCAAGGCGATGTTACAAGATCACAATACAGAAGCGGAACAGACTTCATTAGAATAAAAAGTCCCCATGAGTTGCAAAATCTTGTATTTACAAGCGTCATGTTGAAATATTTGATGCTTTAACGAGGCGAGGCCGATTTACCACATTGCAGCACATGGAAATGAAAAATCGGTTCAAAAAGACCAAGAAAGAATTTAGCCAAGTTTGGTAATTTTTTTTAAAACTTGACGTACTGTTAATACCAACTTTAACAATTGTAGAAACATTACTAATAAATGTATCAATGAGGATAAACTTCATCTTTTTCAATAAATACCATGATTTTTTTTTTTGCTGAAATTGTAAATAAGTAAATACACTTTAAGTAATCGTCCAACATATAACCAAAGCAATGTTAAACAGAGCTTCTATTAAGGCGATATAAGTGCTTCTCAATTTGGCCGCTGTTAATCGGCGCACAGTGGAGTATTTTTTCCAATTTAGCCGGCCAAAAGTAAATTTTTCGAAACGCTGTTGAGCAGATAAAAATGTAGCTAATTTTGAAGAGAATTAGGTGGAGATTCATCGTACATTTATATGTTTTTCCATTGTGCGAGCAATTGTGTACCAGAGAAAGTAAAGCTTGATTAAAGCACTAAGTTTTTTCAATGTTCTTGTACGTTCCATTTAGTGTAAAAGTGCCATATAGTTCTGGATTGCGAAAGCCCATATATATGCGTTTATAATACACATGCATACATTCATATTTGTTTATGTAACAGACATGATTAGGCGATATGAAATGTGCCCTATATTTTTTAAAGTTTCTTTATTAATTTCAATATTCTTTAAAACATTTGTTATATATCCCGGTGGATCCCGATGGTCTTTTTTACTTTAAAAGAGATTTCAATATATGTCCTTAATAATTTTGAAAATTGTAGCTGCAAATAAGTGCTAATTTAGAAGAATTGGTCTCAAACACATAACTGTATATTTCTGTAAAGGATTTTTTTTTTCCATTTCCCTTTCAAAATGAAATTTATTCTACGATAGATAAGTTGCAATTATCGTCAGAATCTATCGTCTGAGGTCATAATAAACTTCCAATTTACATGTCTGAACAGTAATATTTTAAAAATACCGTTTGCTAATAATTTAATTTTTTATATTGTACAAAAGTATCATTTGGCTAAACTCAAACGTCTTCTTCGGCTATGATTCTATTGTCCCATAAGAGTTAAGTAAAATTTGCAATGCCACATCTGAAATAAAATGAACAATGCATAGATTAATTTATGGAGCTATTTCAAAAGACTTAGAGTTTGAAGATAATTAACAAGATTAGAGAGAGATCACTGGAGTTTGGATTATCCATACTCAAAGTAAGCATTAGAGTATCCGAATGCAATTTTCATTATCGTATAAACTACCCCTTAAAAATTAGCGTATTCAATCAGAAAAGGAAAGGGATCTGGTGGATCAAGACACGACAATAATTTAGCATGATTTTAAATTAAAAATGCGGCTACTTGTTGAGATACTCAAACCGGGATATAGGAACACCAATTATAAGAACACAAGCCTAATGGTCATTACTGATGGTCATTTTGCTGTAGAAATCGTTGCTATAAATCTTAATTTAGTCTTTCATTTTAAGGTCATCTTAGAGGCATTGTCAAAAAATATATCAAAAAATTTTCTGAGTATGACACACATGGTCAAATTATATGCGAATTTGTATCCATTGTACGACATGGTGGCAATAGTTCCTAAAATTTTAAAACATGCTGCTACAATTATTCCTAATGCACCATTTTTCTTACCACAGCTCTCTGAAAAAGCTCTACTCGCTTGTAATAAACCTTTTTGGCAATATTGCAAAATTTTTATTGAAAATTTTCAAGAGAATCGTATATTTTACACATTCTAAATCAATAAATGCTACTTTCAGATCGCTTTTTATCTTGTATGGGAGTCATAAGAAATAAAAAATAAATAATTCAATAAATTTAAAAAAAAGACTTTAATTTTACTTCACCCTACTGAAATTTACAGTATTGATACAAGCCATTAGTGTGCCTTAGATCCCATTAGTGATAAAAGGTAGTCCAAAGGCGAATTATCAGATGAATAACCTTTATATTTTGTCACAGAACATGTATACACATTCTTTTATGTGTGACTTTTGTCATATACATATTTTAACTTATACATTTAATAAAATAAATTATTTAAGTTATAAGCTAATGTTTGGTTTCTTTAAATTACTTTTGATTAACTCTCTAAAACAGTAAAAATTAAATTTATTTTTTTTATTAAAAAAAAGAAAAGATGTAAAAATATTTAAAAGAAAATTTGTAAATTTTCAACATATTTTGATACTGGTTTAGTATTGGTATTTGATATTGTTTTTAGAACATCAAAAGACTCATGATAACAAAAAAGGTACAAATACTGTATATATTTGAATTTGTGAAAGAAATTGCAATATAGCGTTCAAATTTTTTGTTTTTTAGTTACTCAATATGAAAAGATACATTTCAACGAAGCGATCGAATGTAATCGCAAGAAGAGTATTTATTATTATATTATTGCAATTCAAATGCACTTTACCTGTTACAATGTCTTTCATGTACCCTGTATGTATTTTTTTAAAAATTCTATTTTTTGACTAAAACTACTAAAAAGTGGTAATAATATGATAAACCAATCAATAACAAACGTTACTCCATTTTTCAGGTAAGAAATAATTTTGGCCGGCTAATTCCACCAAATACCCCACTGTGCGGCGTTCAATAAATTTCGACCCATTTAACAAGCAGAATTTGCCTGAACGCTTAAAACTGGATTATTGTCCGGTAGATATAGACCTAGCCATCGATTAGTAAAAAAAGTAATACACTAATCTATATTTGAATTTTTTTTATTTTTTCAATTTTTATAGTATCTATACTTTAATTTATTATCTATCTCCAATTCAAAGGTATGACCGCAGATAACAGTTTTTTTTTCTGAGAGAGGCTAGGGCAAGACTTTTGTCTAGGCCTTCTCCAAAATAAATAGAATATTTTCATAAAATGAATAATGCTTACTTAAAAGGCGATTAAATAAACAGTTATAGATGTTAAAGTTTTATTTTATTTAAAATCGTAGTACTTCCGAAACTTTTCCAAACAGGTTCTTCCTCAGAGAATATTTTCATTAATAAATACAAATATGAGATTTTGTTTTGAAAAATGAACGAGATTCGTGGCTTGAAAATTGATTTAGCAATATTTCTACGTGAACGGAAAAATTATTTGATTGTTGTACCATGATTTTTTTAATACGTCATTTTCACAATTTCTTAGTATTTTACTTTTAAGATGCAAAACCATAAATTGGGTATATTATAAGATAGGGTATCATTGCATACTTTATTGCTCTTGCATAAGATTTCTATTGATTTTCTTATAAAGGATAAGTAATAATTGGATGTTGGGAATATGAATTTTGTATTATCAAAATATATTGTGATATTCTGTTTGAAATATAAACATGAAAGTGCAGTAGATTGGCGACAAAATTTTATATCTGCTTTATGTTCTTTTATTCTTATTTTGAGTTTTCTATTGGTTTTCCCGATATATTCCATTACTTTATTGCAATCAGTTTTAAAAGGGATGGTATATACACCGGCTAATTTAAGTAAGCATTATTCATTTTATGTTAAAAGCAAGGCAAAATTTTATTCTGTCATATATTTTATATGTATTTTATGTGGAATATTTTCCTTTTTCATTTTGATTAGTTTTTTTTTTACTTACATTTATTTACTTCATTCATTTAATTTTCAATTATAAATAAGCATTTCTTTTAAATTTCTATATTCATTCTTTCTTTTAATCCTCCGAATGTCTTGAATTGGAAAAATTGTAATAGTGCTTTCTCCTCCCTTTAAATGGTCAAAATGTAATTTTTCCACCATTATAAAAAAATCTTAGCAACAAATATGAATGTAATCCTTGAGATTATTAATCATTTTTCAATGTATTTAAAATTCGTTAAATTTATAGAATCATATTACAGTAGAACCCCGCTAATTCGGACCCCGTTAATCCGGATCGGTTTGGTCAATTTATTTTTCAAGTTTGAGAAGCGATTGGCTAATTTTCATAACATTAGTTTGTTTCATTGTCGTATTCTGAATTTTTAAAAACTTTTTCTGATTTTTTTTTTTTCGGAAGAATACCTTAAGCTTTCTTATTTAAAGTCTTTGCTTTATATTTCTACTGTCTGTAAATATTTAATAAGTTTAACATAAAGTTGATTTCCTGTAAGTATGTTTCATTTTATTTCATTATTTTCTAATTCTCGGGATAATCCGAATTGGGTCTGGTCCCAGCTAATCCGAATTATCGGGGTTTTACTGTATCTAAAATATTGATCATCTTGCAGTGAAACCTGGATCTTAGTGAACGGAATATTACTTTCCAAACATTTAGAGAATTAAGTATGTTTTTAGTGCAATTAAATTTCTTTACTAGCTCCCTCATACCTCTTGAAGTTGTTTAATTTTTGCCTGGTAAAGTTGCTCTACAACTACAATGCCTTCCCCTCAACTGCCTTCCCTAATAGCATGCATGGTCACAGTGACGTCACTGTGAATCACTTTGGTCACATCATATCTGCGACCAAAATGCCACCACTCAGTGACGTCACATTGTGACTGAGATGTGACTTTCTTAAAAATCTTTAGAAAAAATATTCTTAAATATCCTTCAAAATATATCATTTACTTTAAAAACATGTTTCTGACAATTTATGTATCGTCGCTTTTGTCACAGTTTCGTCACAATGTTAATGTCAAATTAGTCACAAATGACACATTTGTCACATTGTGACCACTTTGTGAAACGTCACAAAAGAGCTCTAAAACGGCCATAACGACTTCACACTTTAGTCACTGTGACTTCACATCGACGATCGATGTTCACAAAGTCACAATGTGACTTCACAACGACATTGCAGTGCGGTCACCATGCTTTATGGGTTATATTGTCACATTGCCGCATTGTTCTTAATATATTATTTACTATTTGGGAAATTATTGTTACTTTCAGACAAAAAAGGAATTTCTGGTATCTGCATTTTACTGTTATATGATTGATCCAAGCATATTAATGTTTAATCAAGGACGTACGTAATAAATGACTCTGTTATTACGTAAACCACGTTTTTATCACCACAAAAAATAATGGTTTTACAGATTTCTATTAACACAATGTGAATTAACTTTTATTAACTCAATGTGAATTGCACTTACGAAATTCTATAAATTCAGAAGAATTTACATTTAAGTAGGAAGTCAAAATGACATTGTTATTAAAGAACAAATTAAATAAAGTTACAAAAAGGTTAGAAACAAATTATTTGATATGGAAAAAACCGAATCTAAAGAAACACGTCGTATGAAAAATCATTTTTATAAAAAGAATATTGCCCAATTAAACTAATATCATTGAGTTCACAGGTTACACATACTAATTGTACATAACAGCCTTATATTTTCAAGGGTTGATTTCAAGGGTTTCGTTCGAAAAAAATTAAAGGAGGAGAAACGTCTCACCCCTTTTCCCTTTTATACTTAATCATTGAACCTCCTAAACTATCAAGGAAATGCTATATCATATAAAAAATCTATATCCAAAATTCAGAGCAAATCGGATAATTCTTAATAAAAACCCATCTAGCAATTATTTAATTTAAGAGGAGTTATCCGCCTTTTTTATACTTAACCATTAAACTTCCAAAACTATTCAGAGATTTGAACGAAATCTGACAATTCTGCTTGAAAAACCCATTTATATAAATTAAGGGGAGGGGCATTAGAACACACGTTCTCCCTGTTTATACTTATTCAATGAACACCTAATAACAGTCACGGAATCGCCTCATCAGAATGATCCTATATCTAAATTTTGAACAAAAACTGTTAATTCTGAATGAAAAACCCATTTGTATCAATTAAGGGGAGGGGAATAAAACCCCCGTTCCCCTCTTATACATATCGAATGAACTCCAAAAACTAACCAGGGAAGCGCCTTATCAGGATATACCTATATACAAAATTTCAAGTGTATTGGATATTTTTATCATGAGTTATCGCGTTATGCACGAACGAACGTACATACATACAGAACGGGCGGGCACATAAGCGCTCAGGCTATGATAGCATGTGAGCTAAAAAACAATAAAAACGAGGTTTGGATAACAAGACCGCTGATTATGAAATATGGGACAATTATGACAAAAGAAACAATATAATTTTGAACTGAATAATTGTAAAAGACCATTTTTTTTAAAATATAGAATTTATTTATCAGTGAAGTCTTAAATTTTAGTCTTTAAAAAATAATTTTTTAAATGATAATTATAATTTGTTTAGTTATTGTTTCATTTTGTTATAAAAACTGCTTCAAAATAAGTTAAAGGCACATTTTTTTTCAATAATTTAAATGCATAGCTGCTATTTTCTAAGTTTTTAAAATGATATAAATGTGTTTTGAACCAGAATTAAATTTGCTATATTTATTTTATTAGCAATGCTACAAATTTTATTTTGATTATTAATAAAAATTCTAGTTCAGATAACTTTATTTGATTAAAAAATCATACAATCTAGAAGCCAAGTATATGCAAGTTTTTTTTAATATAGAGTACACAAAGAGATAGAGTACATTAATATAAAGAACATTTCATAATATTCACGAAAACGCAAATGCAAATCATACGTCTTTTATTAAATATCTTCATAATGATTACTTCCTTTTGTTTTGCTCTTTGGCACAAAATTTCATCTATGCGTGTTTCATAATGGAAATAATTATACTCGAAATAGCATATACAAGTTTACCAAGATAAATAAATTAATTTTTTGTGTACAATCTGAAAAAAATACTACAAAGTAAAATGACAGCATTTTTCTAACATAAACGGATTTTTACTAAGGATAGAATTCCAACAATGTTAATTAGAGAACACTACTGTATAGTTTTATTTATTTCCACATACACATTTATACTTCATTTCGAAAACCAGTCTTTCTATATATCACTGAAATGCTACTTCTTCAGACAATTAATTCACATTACTATTCGAAAGGTTTTCCATTTCTATTTATAATGTTGTTTACATCCTTCTTAATGAAGTAATATACGGAATGTGAAAGTTAAATAGGGTTTTGTATGATTAATTTATATTTGAGGCTAAATTAAAATCATTTCCTTTTTCCCTAATGCATTTTTAAATATCTGTTTGTTTAACAGTGTATGTCATGGTTTTATTCTAGCATGTCATTATTTTTTATAGATGATGATTACATTTATTGAAATGTTGGGAACTGAAATGAATCGTTTACGACAACTTTGATTACATAATTATACAAATGTTATTTTTTCATACATATTATAGACAACGTAGGACTTCCTAATATTGAATTATATGCATATGAAAACGATGAATGTAAAAAATAATAATTTAAAGCATATATAGATATTTTTAAGTGTCAATTGCAAGCAAACGAAAACGAAAATAGCCTTTGAATTTGAGATTTAACTTCTTAAAATTAATTAAAAAAAATAGGTTTAGGAGGTCCTCTTCATTAGAAAATTTTATCAAACTATAAAACTTTCATTTCGAATGTCTAATTTGGACATGACGTGGCGTTTAGATTTTGTAGTAAATGCTATTTTAAGATAACCGCATTACACAGAGAGATAGGTATTTTGTTTCAGATAGTTCTTACTGATACATTCATCAGATGTTTAGCTATTATTGTTTCATTTTTTATTTCTGAAAATGTTAAAATTTGTATTAACAGAAGGTCACCTTTTAAAAATTATATAAGATCTGACTAAAATCTTTTTTGGTCATTTTTAAATCGATTTTTCATTTTTATGTTCTACCTTTTCAGTAAATCGACCTTGCCTTTTTTAGGACATAGTTAGTTGGCACTTATGCTTTTAAACGTAAGGCTTTAAAATTTAAAAGAACATTTTCTTCTAATAAAGTGTATGAAAGAGATTGTACAAGATATGTCAGCATTTTACTTCGATTATCTGCCCGAAAAGAATTTCTTTTAATACAGTGTGAACATAAAGTCCCAGCCCATTTTGTAGAAATAATTTATTCATGAATTTTATATTTCAATAGTATTATGCAGCATATTAGTACTTTTGAATGTGATGTCCATCATGTTCGAAATAAGTATCCAACCGGTTCAGTGTAGCTCGAAACACTTTTTCCAACATCCCCAACTGTGATCATTTAGCATGCTTGGCCTATGCGTTGATATAGGAATATCACATTTGTAACCTTTGTCATCGAGCACAGATCCGGTGCGCAAAAATTTTTTCACCATTTTACTTACCCATCATACGAAGTATAGGGTAAGTCTTGCAATCGTTTTGAAAATTGAAAATTTTTTTTGACGGATTTACACGTTTTAGATAGTGGAGATTCCGAAAAACATATCTTTAGAAAAAAAAATTGCCGTCCGTCTGTCTGTCTGTCTGTAAACGCTCTATCTCCCGAAAAAATTGAGATAGAGACTTGAAATTTTGTATGTAGTTAGTATGTAAGAATGGGACGAAGCCTATTTAATATCAGCAACCTCTATTATCCGGAACTATTTTTTTCGGACTCTCGAAAAAATCGTTTTGATGAAAGGTATATAAAAAATTTCGAATTTTTTTGTTCTAAGGAATAGACGTAAAAGGCAATAAAATAACACACATTTTGCATATAGAACGAAGTCGATCGGATTATTAGTTGCCGAGATATTTGTAAACCTGTTTTCCACATTCTTCGATTTTTCATAACCCTGTATTTCATTCAAATTTCTATTCAGAGATATATTTTAATTGGAAATGAGACGCTTAATCCGACGCAATTAATTGTTAGTTACTAGAATTATTATTTTTGGAGTTATAAGGATGTTTCTTTTACGCAGTTCGGTACTACTTGAGTAGTTTGGCGTTTTATATAATTTGTCGAAAATGGTACATCAGCAGTTCTTTAATATAGCATCACTATGTATATTAACAATATTTAAATTTTGTTTATGAATTGCAATGCATTTTATAAATAGTTTTCATATGTTTTATTTTCGGATACATATCTATGATGGGTAAGTATTACGGTGGCCTCCAACGACTAGTTTAGTTATTTCCTCCTGTTTGAGCCAGTCTTCCAATTTTTCTACGAAACGTGTCCCTGGCTACCTCAAATGCCTGACCACGCAAACGTACCTCTACAACCACATATCGTTCTTTTGTTGTTTGCATATCCTCGGAATATCCTTCACCTGTAATATAAAATCCATGAATTAATTATTTCTGCAAAATGGGCTGGGACTTTATGTTCACCCTGTAGAGAAAAAAAATTTATGAATCCCTCTTTCAAAACTACTTACTGGTCCTTAGAGATACATTCATTAGTGTTATTTCTTATTGAATTCTGAAGTTGTTATACATGGCATTACCAGTACGTTACGTTTTAAAAAATAATCAAACCTGACCGAAGTCTTTCTCGATCTTTTTTTTAACAGATTTTAATTACCCATCATACATAATATAGAGTAAATCTTGCAATAGTTTTGAAAATAGGAAAAAAATTGACGGATTTACACTTTTTAGTGATTCCGAAAAACATATTTTTAGAGAAAAAAAAAAAAAAAAAAAAAAAAGGCCGCTCGTCTATCTGTCTGTGTGAATGTAAACGCTCTATCTTCCGAACAAATTGAGATAGAGACTTGAAATGTGGTATGTACATTGTATGTAATAATAGAAAGAAGTCTATTTGATATAAGTAACCTTGATTATCTTTAACTATTTTTTTCAGACTCTCAAAATATCCGTTAGGATGAAAGGCATTTAAAAATTTTGATTTTTTTTGTTTTAAGGAGTGGATGTAAAACATAATAGAAAAACCCAAATTTTGAAAAAATAACGAAATCAATTGGATAATTATTTACCGAGCTATTTGTAATCCTATGTTTTACACTCTTCGATTTTTCATGACCCTGTATTTCGTTCAAATTTCAATCCAAAGATTTATTTTAATTGGATATAAGACGCTTAATCTGATATAGTAAACTGTTACTTAATTTGATTATTATTTTTGGAATTATAAGGATGTTTCTTTTATGCACGGTACTACTTGAATAGTTTGGCTTTTTATATAACTTGTCGAAATTGGTTCATCAACAATTCATTAATATAGCAGTACTATGTGTGAAAATTATTTAAATATCCATTTAAATTTTATTTTGGAATTGCGATGCATTTTATAAATACTTTATGCATGTTTTATTTGCATATTTTATATTTCGCAATTCCATAATTATTAAGTATTACTTTTGCCCCTCACTCCAAAAGACTTGTTTTGTATTGGTACACTGCCATACGGTAAATCGGTCTCGCGTATGATAGAACATAGTAATTAGCTCTGATGCTTGTAAATATAAATTCTTTACATTTTGCAAGAACATTTTACTCTAATAAAGTCTAAGCCCGAGATGGTTCAACAATTGTAAGCTTTTTTACGTCGATTATATGCACTAGAACAATTTCTTTTTTATACAGAAAGGATCCCTTCTCAAAAAAAAAAAAATCTCTCTTTTCAAACTACTATCAAAACCAAAAAAAATAAAGCGAAAACTCTAATTCATATTAACTACAAAAACTGACATTCCATGTAATCAACGTGTGATAGAAACTTTTACTTGCCTCTACTACTTATAACTTGAAAAAAAAAAATCATTCAAACATTCGAGCGAATTGTGAGTTAGGTGACAAGATTTTTTTTTTTTTTTTTGTCAGGTTTTGAGTTTTATTACTTGCTAAAAGGTATTAAAAGGCAGAAAAACTTTTGCGAAGAAATCTTCTACATGTTTCAAAAAAATAAAATAAAATATTCAAACATTAAGATTATTGCTTAAGCAACATTTTTTTTCTTTTACTGGCGCTGTACATATAAACAATTGGATGAAATTTAGTTACATATAGTAAATGAGTATAAATTGTTTGAGCAACAAAAGGAGAAAATGAGTAGGCGTGGCATTCTATTTTTGTCTTCCCTTAATAGCAGCATAACAAGATCTAATCCGTTGAACTTTTAAGCACAATTGAAATAATACGTGTAGGAATATGCTGTAATTTTAACTTCGCCTATTTCAAGGGACAAAAAAAAGGGTTTTTTTTTTCACAAAATTAATAATTATTTTCAAATAATGATATGTATGCTTGAAAATTGAGAAAATCTGAGTAAATTACAGTTTGCATGTCGACTGCACCCAGCAATAAAAAAATTTTATTGTACTATAAAATTTGTATACGCCTTATATCTTAATGCTGCAAATTGTTTTCATTTATTAAAGTATATTTGATACATTGTATTAAAACCTCGTATATTATAAAATGCATTTATGCAGGGTTCCCAAATGGTCCGCGAACTGAACACCAGTATATTTTGACAAAAAATTTCACAGTAGGTTTCTACAGCTTTTGCGCTAAAACTAACTCAGGGGCGGTTTTTTGTGCAATTCGCAAACGAAAATCTTTCTATGAACAGAGTGATGTTCAGATGGCGCACCATTTAAGAACTATGTTTATGTTTTATAATTTTTAATTGCTTGAGACGAGCAAATACTAATTTTTTATTATACTATAAATTTTTTATATATTCATCAGGCAAATTGTTTTAATTTATTAAAGTACATCCGATACATTGTACTAAAAACATGTTTAATTTAAAATGCATATTTATGTAAGTTAATATTTAACACTATAAGACATGCACAATATTTTAACATTTAACAATATACCGAAAGAAAGTTTAACCGTTAAAAGAGAAAAGAAATGAATAATATAAAAAAAATGAATAACTTGGTTTTGCATTCTATGTTTTATAATTTCTAAATGATTTTTTATTATACTATAATTTTTTTACACATTTTTCATGTTAATGCGGCAAATTGTTTTCATTTATTGAAGTACATATTATACATTGTATTAAAAGCTTGTTTAACATAAAATGCAAAATTATGTAAGTTAATATTCAACATGATAAGACATGCACAAAATCATAACATTTTACAATGTACCGAAAAAAAATTTAAAAAATGTTTCAGTAATATAAAAACAGCGAAAAAAGCTTACAAGCTGTTTCTTTAATTTTAATTTCAAAGTGTCAAGTTCAGAGATTTGAGACGAGATTTTTTTTCTTTACTTCAAGTAAGAAATATATTCAGTTGCTTAGAATTGAAAAGTTAAGAAATTCATGAAATGACTTCAAGTGCTGTTTTGAAAAGATATTGTATTGTATATTTTATCATCTTAAATATCTCGGGAGTAATTCCTTTCGCTATATAAATGGTAAGTGATTTAATAGAATAATATTTTTCTTATTCCTGTTTACAGAAACTAGCATTTCAGAAAAATCGCGTTTGGCAAGAAATATACAAGGTGTCTAAAAAAAACAGATGCGCTTTAATGTTCAAGAAAACTAGTAAATGTAACTACAAAAGTTGTTCAAAACGATATTAGGATTTTGTTAAGAATGATTTCAAACCCGAAAGCTCTAGTTTTAGGACATTTCTGATTTTTTTTTTCTGTATAATAATGTATTAAACTAGCAGCTGTCTTATATAGAATCTGTGTGTTCGAACTGAGTTTTCCACTTTTTGGTGAAGTTAAAAGTTTATTCAAATAAATTTGTGTAAATGAAGGTTTTCAACCATATTACCAATTCGGAAATACAAGAAAAGAAAGAAATTTGAAAAAAAGGAAGAAAATAGTTTTTTTTATTTCAAAACTCTTTAATAGTTAGTTATGTCTGCCAGTTTTAAGCCTTAACGTTTCAGAATGAATCAGTACATGTGTTAGAACGATTTGCACTGTTAAACAGGGAATTTGTGGACGAATCTAATGAAAAAGAATTGTGCAAAGAATTGTGCTTTATAAAAATTAAATAGCACACCTTCAGTTCTACTTGGTTTAAACATCACCACATTGCAACATTGTCGCTCAATTGCAATTTTAATTATTTGAAACAATTAAGCATGTTTGCACAAAGTTTTCCAACCTCTCTCCCTCCTATCTTGTTATAATGAATTGATCTAATTATAATTTTCATATTTGTAATGCAATTTCAAACATTGTAGTCATATACTCTTAATTTAGCACAATCAAACTGATTGGTAAAGTTATCATACGAATTGAACATTTCCAACTTAGCGAAAAATTGCCCATGCGCTCATTTTTTGCTTAGTTGGAAATATTCAATTCGTATGATAACTTTACCAATCAATTTGATTGTGCTAAAGTAGGAGATATCTACGTACCCATCGTTATATGGAGTTCCGTTACCTGCGGTTTATTCTGCCGAATTATCTAAATGACAGACCAGATGTTATGACCAATAAGGTTATCTGAGGGAAAAATCCCAGCCGTCTATCGCCCAGTTATCTTAACAATGCAAATGCAGTTATCAAATTAAAGTAATATCAAGTAAAGCATTTGGCCTTGTAAGCCAAGGATCTGGGTTCGATTCTCGGCCTGGGCTATTTTTATCTCAATTGGAAATGTTCAATTGTAGTAATATATCTCTGTATTCAATCAACAAGTTTTAGGAAAAGTAAAGAGACAATTTTACAAATATACATTATTTTAATTATGCAAAATAATTTAAGTCTGATTCATTAACTTTTTTCACATGCAGTTTAAAAACAGATAATATCATTATATAAACATAAATATATACTAGTAAATCTGCCGATCAGGAGCTCAACGTCAGCTTTGCAAATCACTTTTTTTACCACATTTTGCGTAATATTTAACTTTATACAAGCAGCAATTGAAAGTTTTCAAGTAACATAAATATTTATAATAATAAAAAAAAGACTTAGGGAATTTTAGACAATAGTTGCTTTAAAGTGCTATCATTAGAGGGGTCAAAGTCGCTTTAAATCGTCAATCTTCTCCATGTTAACGTATTGCTCCTGGGGAGTCGCTTGGAATGCTCACGATTCTCACGGTTCTCTTATTTCTCTTCCCTTGATGCTTGAAATTAAACGAGTCTCCAGTAACAGCCAATCAAATGCTTAGAAATCCGACAATGGTAAAACCTTTTCTGGAACAACCAATGAAATGCTTAGAAAATGAAAAAACTCAAGCGATTTTTGTTGCTTAAAAAATTACATATAATCGCTTTTTTAAACTGATCATGTTGCTATGCAATGGTATTCTAAAAGTTCTGATGAATTGCATATTATGATAAATTTTTAGGTAAAAAACTACACCCCGTGACCTTAGAAAATTTACATTTCTAATTTTCTATTGATTGTGCGAATGATTAAAATTCATTTTAAATTTCATTTTACACTCAGATTTTTAAGGGTAAGCAACGGTTTTTAAAAGACTTTTATATTATTTTAATCAGCAGGTATTTTGTTATCTACTATCCACAAACATCTTGCATTTGATGTATCAGTAACTTATCAATATATAAAAGTGTTATCTAATTTAGAATTTTATTAATTAATTAATTTAGTTTTTAAATTTATGTCTCCTCAACATATTTCATTGCCGTTCTATAATACTTAGATCTAAGATCTTATCTAAATACAAATTAGTTTATTTGATAACATTGCGTTACTGAAATCAACTTCTTTAAATGCCTTTAAATGTTTTTAAATGTTTATGTTAACTATGCACAGACGATAAGTTCTAAGATATTCACAACAATTTTCTTTAAATAAATAATAACTAATAACAAAACCCAAGTTCGTTTTATTTCATATCAAAGTGTATTAATTTTGCTTTCGATATATGCTGTGATATTTTTTTGTGTCTTTGTATAATTAATTTATCCGTTTTGGAGATTTTTTTTTAATTTGAATATTACACTCATGCATTATTCATGTTTATAATGTTATTAGGATCAGTTATTGTTGCTGGGCAAGACATAAAAATATATACAATGAAATATGGACACTTTAAATTAAAAAAAATTCTAAAACAATATGTTTTATATTATTGGAAAAAAGGTATAAAAAACCCAAAATTTTATAGAACTAATTGAATAACTCTGGCAAATGCACAACCAAAATTCCAAATTACTAGGAATAATTTAAGACCCGTATTGGGAAATTTAGGAAATCGGATGCTTTTTATGGCAGTTATCGCGGAACAGACAAATAGACTGACGGACAGACAGACGGGCGGAAACCAAACAAACTCGGGTCTCCAAAGTAAGCCTTCACTGACGTTTCGGCAATAACCATATAACACCTATTTTATTAAGTGATACTGCATCAATATATTTTTTGTAACTGTCTTATGTATAAATTTGCCAATTATTCCTAAAGTTTAAAAAATATTAGGTTGCAGAAAGTTTTCTTGTCATTGATGTTTCTTGCAAAAAGCTTACAAAAATTCTGCCACAGGGCTCTAGGCAAAACTGGTCTATTAAAATGTTTTCCTTTCTTTATTTTTTCTTTTTGTCAACAATCATTACAAGAGGCTGCATATCGATAACTTTAAAATAAACAAGTTTTCGATCAAAGAAAAGAAATCTGATTTCCGTCACTTTTTTGAACCATTTAAGAGCGATTTCATTAGTGAAAGTAGGAATCCTACACAGTTTAAAAATTATGGTTCTCAAATCAAACACATGTAAACGTGGGAACAGGACGTTTCGGTCCCGCCATTTCGGTCCTGCCATTTCGGTCCCGCCGTTTCGGTCCCAAGACATTTCGGTCCCTAGCCGTTTCGGTCCCAAGACATTTCGGTCCCGAGCCACTTCGGTCCCAAGACATTTCGGCCCCTTCTCCTGCAAACTGAAATTTTGTGAAATAAGACATAATTTTAAAGGAGACATTGCAGAGTTTTTAAATTGAAGGCCATAAAATTTTAGTATAATGCGATAATAAGTGCCCGAAAACAGCAAACACTCTTATCCAAAATATTATAATTCACACAAATTTTGTATGGTAATCCTAATAATAATTGGTAATCCTAATGATAATTGGTAAGCCTAATTTTCAAAACAGTTAGTAATTTTAATGTAAAAATCAAATTAATATTTAATTAAATATATTTATTAATTAATAACATTATTAATTTACATAATGAATTTTACTTTAAAATAAATTCAATTCATAATTAATTTTATATTCAATACATTATTATATTTCCTAGTAGTTCTAAACTGAAATTTATCTTTTACTTGTTTGTTTATTGTATATTTAAAATTACAGATATTTAAAACAATTAGTATAATTAAAAATAAAACTAAAATAAGAATTATTATAATTTTTTTCTAGGAAAGTAGGAGCGAAAATGTGATACAAATAAATAAAAAAAACTTAGTTTTGACAATTAAAAATTAAAAATAGAATTATTTAAAATAACAATATATTACATTTTAGTATATTTTATTAAATTATGCATTATATTATACATATAATATTTATATTATTATATTTATATCCAATATTTATATTATTATATTTTAAAATATTATTATATTAATTTTATTTAAATTAAAAAAGAATAATCATCTTATTTGAATGAAAATGACCCAGTTTCAATAAAATTAACTCACAAAAATTGTCTTCATGGCGTGAGAAGACTATTAAACAATGCAATCAATAAACACTATTATTATTATTATTATTAAAAAAATAGTGGCGGAGGCTAATTTCTAAAAACAAATTTTTTTCATAGCATGCCCAGTTACTTGATCACTATTGCTTTCGCAATGTTAATAATGGAAAGTAACTTAAGAAAACAAATTTATAACATGCAACTTTGTATTATTAAAATAATAAAAAAATAATAATAAATTGCTTCTTCAATAAATGTATCTCATTTCTGAATTATCAAAGGAGAGGATGTACATGGGTGATTTGAGGAAATATGTATATATTATAACTTGTAACTGTCTAATTGAATTATTAAAGACATTTATTATTAAACTAATTGGAAGACAAAAAATAAGCACTGTTTTTTTAATTATTTAATTAATGCTAATTTAAAGGTTCTAAAAAAATGTACGTAAACAGCCAAAAAAAGATTTATGGCAGTTTATATAAAATACTTTTTAGTTTATAGTAGCTTATAGAAGTTTATATAAAATACTGATACTAATATTTAATAATAAAATTTAAAATAATTATTCAGATTAATAATAATACTACTAAAAGCAAAAGACAATATCCCCTAAACTCATATTACATTGTTTAATCAATCAAAATTTTCAGCTCGTTGTGATTTCATTATCACAAGTTATAAAAGTTTAAATTTATCACACTCTTATATACAACTTTTTATAAAACTTGGGAGGAGGGAGAGAATTAAAAAAATTAAAAAAAGGCCCGAATAATGTTGAACTTATACCATTTTGCTGGCCCACAACAATTAGAATCTGACTTTTAAGGTAGGGAGCAAAGAAATTACAAGGGACCAAAGTTGCTGGGGACCGAAATGTCTTGGGACCGAATTGTCTCGGGACCGAAATGTCTTGGGACCGAAATGTCTGGGGACCGATTTGTCTCGGGACCGAAAAGGCGGGACCGAAATGTCGTATACCCTGTAAACGTATTTGGAAACAAAAAAAAAACTGAAACACATCTAAACAGAGCATTACATTGTTATTATTTGTGTGTGTGTGAAATTACAAAGAATCTACCTGTAATCTATTATCTTAAATCTTATGTAAAATTAGAGAGATTTGAAAAAAAATCACTAAAAATAACAGAGACATCATTTGGTAAATTTACATCAATAAACTGCCGTGGCAGCCTAGTGGTCATAGCGTCGAAATCCAGACTGAAATGTCCCGGATTCGATGTTTCGTCATTTCCAAAGACCCAACGAGTGTATGCAGTGTACGTGCTCGTTAAATAAAGGGGTTCTGAAAGTCCTATGGTCGATCGTAGCAATTACTATGGGTAATGATCCTAGAGAAACATTCCCTCCCCTTCAGAGACACATCAAAATTAAGGAGGTGGCGATGTTTCGTGCTGCCATCTATTTAGGCTTTGCTGAACATCTTCCGCTGCAGAAGTCGATCTTTCTACCCCCTGGGTTAAGTTCAAAGATAGCTCCAGCAACCATCTTGCCTTTCGGGCACACGTCAACAACAACAACACATCAATAAATTAACTGCAAATTTTACTTTACGTATTCATTATTCATCACTTTTGTCTATCATTTGATGTTTCAATCCTACTTCATAATGCTTGATTATTGGAACCGGTATATGGTGCTTAAATTTTGCTCTATTCTGATTGGCTACTCAGAACAGCTTCAAGTATGCCTAGACAGGGCCCTCATGAAGACTTTATATTGATGGGAGAAGCGGTCTCTAATTACCAAGACAAAATTCAGTATATGCCAACTTAGTAAGAAGCAAACATAAATAGTTCTTGTCGTTTGCCAACTAGTTTTATAATTTAAATAAGTTATCACAATTATAAAATGTAATATAGTTTTTATTTGTTAAAAGGTTAATATTATTCTTGGTAATTTTCGTCAAATCTATCTGAAATAGGAAGCGTATTATAGTTTATTATTAAAGCTTTTAGCTAATTTGCCAATTCAGTTTATAAATATGCCAACTGTAACAGCATTTGCAAAGTTATGGGAGGAGGATTCCCCCCTGCCCCCCCCCCCCCTTAGCGATAGTCCTTGTGCCTAGATGAATCTTGAATTTCCCCCTTTTTTAAACGTAGTTTAATAGTGAGCAGTAAACATAGTACGGATTCGGGGGTTACTTATGCTTGTATTCACCATCTATCTCAACACAAAAAATCTCTGTCGAACGTTCAAATGAAATTCATTTTAACATTATATTGGACATTATCAAGGAAACTTCAATCAGGATGAAAGGTTAATACCATTTGAAAGTTCGACAGAGGTTATCGGTATAACTCGGGATTGAAATAGTTGTAGAGTATGAGATTTAGTTTTCATGCAACTCCAAGTCTTACAGATGGTTAAATGATAATTTAGCATTTATTGTTGCGTAGTAAATCTTGGTGAATTATTAAGAAATAAACAATTTTAGTTTGCAAAAATGTCGCGTATTTTATTGGTTTAATTTACTATTAAAATGATCATCAAGAATTAATTATTATTTTAAAATGGTTCTATAATGTTTTTATAAAATTATATAAATAAAGTATTTACATCTAACTTATTCGTTTTAGACAGATATATATTAATCTTGTGAGTTCTACATGCTCTTGCTGAGACATTCATTAAATGAATTTAAAAATCAATATGATGCTCAGAAAATGTTTACTTTAAATATCAGAATATCATAAGTTACTAATTATAAATAGATTTGGAAACCTCTTCAGAAGCTTCTTTAAAGGACTCAAAGACCAATATTGACAAATAACATCCCATGTTTAGTTTAGAGACAACAGGCACACATCTTTTAAATGTTTCTTTTCGGTTATTATAGAATACCATATATCCACCAAAGTGTTGTTCTAATACTCATTAAAATGTTTGCATGAGGAAATGTGTGCGGGATTTGTAAGCTGGATGGATATGAAAGTATACTTATATGTTTATAGTCTTAGTTTAAGAAGTGTAACGATTTACTAATTTATTGATGATTCGTAAATATTATAAATATTTTAACCAACGCTAATAATTTAAAATCTCTTGAAATTAATATTTTTAGAAAATATAAATACCAGTATATTGAATGAGTACACATTAATCATGATTTTTTTTATAATATTTTTCTGCTTAAATTGATTTTGTCAGAATCGATAAGCAATTTTTTTTAATAAAAAATATACATATATTATAAAATTTTAGCTTTATTTTTAATTTCAATTCTAATATATTATGAAGAGGAAAAGTTTATAAATCAATGCAAAAAAAAAAAAAAAAAAAAAAAAAAAAAAAAAAAAAAATTAAAAGATTAATTTGTAAAATGGAAAATAAATAAAAAGAATACTGCCCAGTTAAACTGATGGCATTGAGCTCACAGGCTACAAATACTAATTGTACATTAAAGCCTTATATTTTCAAGGGTTAATTCCGTTCGAAAAAAAAATTAAGAAGGGGAAACAGCTCTCCCCTTTCCTCTTTTTTTTATACTTAATCATTGAATCTCCTATACTATCAAAGACATGCTTTATCATATAAAAAATCTATATCCAAAATTCAGAGCAAATTAGATAATTCTTAATAAAAACCCATTTAGCATTTATATAATTTAAAAGGAGTTATCCCCTTCTTTTATACTTAACCATTAAACTTCCAAAACTATTCAGAGATTTGAACGAAATCTGAAAATTCTGCTTGAAAAACCTATTTATATAAATTAAGAGGGCATTAAGAGGGGGGGGGGCATTAGAACCCCTGTTGCCCCCATTTATACTTATTCAATGAACACTTAATAGCAGTCACGGAATCGCCTCATCAGAATGATCCTAATCTAAATTTTGAACGAAAACTTAATTCTGCATGAAAATCCCATTTATATCAACTAACGGGGGGGGGCATTAGAACCCCTGTTCCCCCTATTTATACTTATTCAATGAACACCTAATAACAGTCACGGAATCGCCTCATCAGAATGATCCTAATCTAAATTTTGAACGAAAACTTAATTCTGCATGAAAATCCCATTTATATCAACTAACGGGGGGGGGGGCATTAGAACCCCTGTTCCCCCTATTTATACTTATTTAATGAACACCTAATAACAGTCACGGAATCGCCTCATCAGAATGATCCTAATCAAAATTTTGAACCAAAACTTAATTCTGCATGAAAATCCCATTTATATCAACTAACGGGGGGGGGGGATTAGAACCCCTGTTCCCCCTATTTACACTTATTCAATGAACACCTAATAACAGTCACGGAATCGCCTCATCAGAATGATCCTAATCTAAATTTTGAACGAAAACTTAATTCTGCATGAAAATCCCATTTATATCAACTAACGGGGGGGGGGGATTAGAACCCCTGTTCCCCCTATTTATACTTATTCAATGAACACCTAATAACAGTCACGAAATCGCCTCATCAGAATGATCTTAATCTAAATTTTGAAAACTTAATTCTGCATGAAAATCCCATTTATATCAACTAACGGGGGGCATGAGCCCCCCGTTCCCCTTCTTATACATATCGAATGAACTCCAAAAACTAATCAGGGAAGCGCCTTGTCAGGATATACCTATATACAAAATTTCAAGTGGATCCGATATTTTTATCATGAGTTATCGCGTTACGCACATACGCACATACATACAGAACGGGCGGGCACATAAGCTCTCAGGCTATGATAGCCTGTGAGCTAAAAAACATTTTTATATAAATAATCTGGCATCTGTAATAGAAAGGTGAAATTGCTTTTATGTAATACTAGAGTTGTAATTTAAGTGGTCGCTTTTTGATTAATAAAAATTAAATAAGATATACTTATTTTTTTCGATATATTGCATTTTTACTGGCACTTCAATAGTAAAACATCCATAAAAAAATTAATGAAATTTAAAGCCGCTTTACTTATGTATATCAACGCATGAGCATCTTAAAAAGGATTATAATAAAAATTATTGATTTTGTTTTCATATTTTATTCTTTATTATTCTTTTAGATTTATGTACTTTCGTTAGTAATGTAGCATTTATTGTTTTGAATGTATCTAAATATTTTTCTTGATTGAAAATGTTGAAAACATGTCTTTAGATATTATGAAATTAATAATCGGATTACTCTTACTAATGCACAGGATGTCCGAGAAAATTTTTTACAAATTTTGATGAGAGATAGGGCATATCTAGGGGGGGCAAACATTATTAGGGGGACCCCTTCTATCTTACTTTTTTTGTAAATTATACTGAAGTGACTAAAATTAAAATTTACACCTATTGAAATGTGCACATAAATTTCCTATCCAGTACTATTCACATATATATACATAATAACAGTAGAAAGAAAACTTTAAGAAATTATAGAATCAATTTTTTCTCCGTTACAATAATATAAGGAAAAATTTGAGGGCTTAAGGAGACATGGGGTTACGGAAACAAAAGGGATATAAGAAGAGAGCCCCTTAATACTTAAAAAAAAGGAATTTTAGTCACTTTTGGTCATTTTATATCATTTGATACTGTTATATCTGTCCTTGGGGGGGGGGCTCTCAAGCCGGGGGGGGGCCCTGAGCAATTGCCCGCATGCCCCTACTTTAGTCAGGCCCTGCTTGGAATCACATACGTATGCCGTGTCAAAAACACCTTCCCGAGGCATTAGACGGCATGCAAGCAGGATACGTTTGGGAGTTTGTCTCAACGGGTAGCTTTGAAAGTACAACCTCTTACCGGTTCAACGATTGCAGTCTGCAGTCCATAAAAATTATCGTCTATAGTCAATACATCTCAATTGGTTTAAAAAATATTTCATCGGTTGCTTGACCATTTTTTTTTTAATCTGAAATTTTTTGTACAACAATCCTATCATGATGAAAATTCTAAATTATTATTATTTCGATTTTATTTTTTTCTGTTAGTTGCAGACATCTTTCTTTAATGATATGCGAAAAGCTTATCCTTTCTCTCACGATATTCCTTTCTGTGAGTTCGTGTAATCTGCCATTCTTTTGTCTCTCTGTCTGCGTGCGAAAGGAGCTTCATCTCAACTCGACTCCTTATATTAGATTTCCTCTTGTGGCTAGTTCTACTCTCCACCGAAAAATTTCCTTATTGTCCCTTTATAGTCCAATAGCCGACAGCACAAGAAAAAAATTTTTACTTTGTGGAAGAATATAAATAAAGGAACCTAATCATCCATGTATGTCGGAAGTGCAGTGGTGCATAGACCCACCAGTGGCTGAGAGATTCTGCCTCAGAAATTGGCTCACAGTAGGTGCTGTTTCGATACCTATCGCGGCTGTCGGCCTAAATGTTTGGAGTTTTCAGTGGTTTTCATCGAACCTTGGATTTCCTTGAGTAAATACGCTTTAGGTTCCTTTAGAAAAACCCACATGGAGGGCATCCTCTACTTTAGGACTTATATACCAGGTGTAGATAATTAGCAGCCATAAAACGCAAGCAGTGGTACATAAGCCAAATATTAATGACACTAGTGGTTGAATCGGAGGTTTAGCATAGTGTTTTCTTACTCGCAGTCCTCCATGTTTTTATACTTTTGATTCTAGAACAAACACGATGATTAACCTACGAGTTAACTACTGTTGGTATTAGCTTTTGGCTTATGCATCACTTCTCTTCCGGTAGACATAGATTCCCCTATTTCTACTCTTCCATATAATAATGGTTTTCTTATGCTTGATATCTTGGGTTTTTGGAGTATTAACACTTTCACAAGTAACTGTGCTCCGAAAACCTGGCCCGTCTTATCCGTTGACACCACTCTCGCCTTCCCGACGAGGAGGCGAGTTATTTAATTTTAAAATCCATCAGTCAGTTTTGGAACACCCGGTATATGCATGTGTATTTGTTTTTATTATGAAAATATTATCTGAGTAATAGCGTGATTAAAGGCTCTTGAAAGTACTAGGATGTTTTAAAATAAAATTAACTATTAACAACTCTAGTTTATTATCTTAATCGTCTTTTATGTAATACTGAACATTTTAAAGTTCATGTTGTATATTTTGTGTTAAAACAAGGTGAAAATTGCATTCTGTCATCAATTTTTATATTTATTTAAAAAGCGTATATAAACATTTTTCTGAAACCATGTGGAAAATAATCAAATATTTCTTTGAACAATAAGATTTGATTAGACGAACTAATGTACGAAAAACTTTTGATCAAATAGTATTGATTTTTATTCATATATAATAGAGAAAAAAATATCCAATAACGCACCCATTTAAATTACTTCCCCTTATAAAATCAGTTATTAGAAAGACTATTAATCAGAAATGGCTGTTTAATATTTCACTGGCAGAATTTTTTTTTTCACCTACGAAAATTTTCCCAATAAGAAAAAAGATAAATTCATGATTTAATTAAAAGACTACTTTATGCGCGACTAAAAAAAAACCCTTTTAGAAACAGGAACCTACTTTTCTGCAATGAATTGTCCAGATTAGCATATATTACCCAAACTTGATGAAATTACTTTGAAAGAAGGTAATGAGCTTTTCCTAATAATACATATTAATGGTCTTAATTAAGGTTTTCTCAGATTTTATTTTAATAATTTTTTCTAGAATGCATACTTGGTGAAAATGTGGTTATTTTCTACTGTAATTGCGAATTATCTTTGGCATGATGGAGAAAAAAATGAAATAAATTTATTCATAAGAGAGTTAATCGGAATTTTATGGAACAATGGCTTACATAAAAAATTATATCAAATAAATTAAGATGAAGAAAGAAGGCGATAAAATATAATTGTTAATTATTTTTTTTTAAATATTTTTTACATCTTGTTGCCACAATTTTCACGTGAAGCACTTTAGCTTTTGCACTTTCGAGCTGTTATGAAATTTCGCATAATTTAGGCTTCGTTAATGCTTTGGGGTATTTCATAATATAATTCCTTAAGTCTATTTCCCTTTAAAACGAAAGTAGACGTCTCATTTTTAACACTTTCCAACAAAGTTGAAAAGTGTTTATGCTTTTGGTTTGCCTGCCCGTCTTCCCGCACTCTAACTCTCGTAAATATACTCGGATTGTCATGAAAAATTTGGACGTTTTTGAGGCCAACTCCAGCACGAACCCTATTGAAAATGAAGTTTCTACCATGATTAGTTTATTTACAGGGACAGTCTAAGTTTTTCCATTACAGTACGGCCTATAAGGAAAAATCGTTTCAAAATAATTTTAAAGATGTTACACCCTGCCAAACATAATCAAATTTGTATACATGCACTAAAATTTGTATTTTGTAAAGTATGCAGTGAAAAGAACTCTTAAATATATATAGGACAGTTGCACCATAAACTTTAACTAATAATAACAAATTGCTCAGTGGTGCACAAAACAGGAATTTTAATATACATTAGTACATATTAAAATAAAATAAAATTTTCAACGTTTCGCGCCGTCTTCTGCGGGCGTCTTCAGGAAAATATGAAATGGAAGGCCTACGTTTGCATCTTGTTCGAGAGATATTTCTACTAAATTAAAAATTAAATGAATTAAAATTTAAAAATGTTGCCAATTACACGTGAGTAAAAATTAAAATATTGCAAGGAAATAAAAATTTTAAGGTTTTATGATGTTATGCCATATTTTTGGTATATTGTCGGATAAATTATCATTACATGGTTTTGTATGGTATACATGTACACAATATACCAAAAATATGGCATAACATCATAAAACCTTAAAATTTTTATTTCCTTGCAATAGTTTAATTTTTACTCACGTGTAATTGGCAACATTTTTAAATTTTAATTAATTTAATTTTTAATTTAGTAGAAATATCTCTCGAACAAGATGCAAACGTAGGGCTTCCATTTCATATTTTCCTGAAGAAGCCCGCAGAAGACGGCGCGAAACGTTGAAAATTTTATTTTATTTTAATATGTACTAATGTATATTAAAATTCCTGTTTTGTGCACCACTGAGCAATGTGTTATTATTAGTAAAAGAACTCTTGTCATTTATTTACAGGGAAACACAAAATATTCGCATTGCACAATAATAAAGGGGGTACTGTTTGCGACATATTTTAATTATGGTTAGCGATTTTATGTAATAATCAAATTGATATACTTTCCTGAAGCTTAATAAAAGTTATTTCATGCATAATACGAAACGTATAGCATTTACAGGGACACACAAAAGAATTCAAATAATATATTATATCCGAAGTATTGTAAAATATGGATGGTTGCTTTTGGATGGATGAAATGGATTTTTAATTCTGATATGCGCTTTTAAGTTTTACTAAATGTATGAATATTATATAATGTATATAAACTCTAATAGTAACACAATTTAACTATACAGGGTTACATAAAAGATTTTGGAAAGGTTACTGAATATGAGTGTAATTTACTTAGAAGTGGTTTTTAATGGGTTATGCATTTTATGTTGAAATGCATTCATTTTACTAAGAAATTTTTGTAGAATTTAGATACACAGGGTCACGCAAACGATACACAGGGTCACGCAAAGAACTGGATACATGGTCGCCTTAGGATGATAACTTCTGTAGTTTAAAGAGTATTTTTGCTTGAACTAAATTCTAGAAAAATACATTCTCGTATTAAACGTACAATTTTAACTACAGGACTTAACAAAAATTATTCAAGTATGATTCCATCTATTAGTATAAGTTGCAGAAAGGAAAATTTAGACCAGTTGGCGTTTTCTTGCTAAACTAAGTTTCCCCTTTATATAGTCTAGATATCAGCCGACAGATCAAATACAGAGCAGTTTAAAAGTACTGGAATACGAATTTGGCAAGGAGAGTAATACTTTATTTCCCTGGATAACAAAGTTTTGTTAAAGATTACAGGAAATGTTGGAAAGTGTTTCATAATCTATGCTTAACGCATGATTTTTCTTCCCTGTTTAGAACGTAATCAGTTGCGCTCGCTTCCCCCTCCCATCTCTCCACATACACCTACAGAAAATGCAAGATAAGATAAAGTTTTTAGTAAAAATTCTAGTATTACATTTGAATAAAACTATATATTTAAATTTTATTTAAGTTGTACTTTTAATTAAAAAGCTATAGAATATGTAAAAGTTAAAAAATGAACTGACATTAGGAATCGTTGAGTAGACTTTTCCATCAATTTCAACTTTGCTTGTAAAAATGTATCTGAAGGAAAAACAGTGATAGCTTGTTACTTCATAATGATCGTTGAAAACATTTAAAGTCAACTACACGATAGTTTGCTATTGCAATTGTAAGGGAATATGAATTTGGAGATAATCATTTATATGGGCTGTAAAAATATCAACATGCGATTGCTGCCATATTAACACTTTCGCTGCTAAAGCTGAGATAATGCATCGGTTCATAGATGCTAAAATCATAGCTCTGATATTATGCTTTTAAACTGTTAAATTGAAATAAATGATCCATTTCAGTACGCCAAATGTATGGTTAAGTTTCTTTCTGTGTGACAAACATCTAAACAAAGCATGTGTTTCTTTACGGGAATACTCGTAATCGGAGAATTAGGTGAACAAAGCTGCCAACTTCTACGCCTATTTAAATCACATAAACATGTTTGGAACCACAAAAAAGTTTTAATAAAATGTATCCAAAATATATTCAGTGTTATGTATTATGATGGCCGACTAGATCTATAGTCTCGTTTATTTGAGATTAATGTATGAAGTCTCCCGCCATAGGACTCTGATACCTTGCCCAAGTTATTCTGACCAATCGTGCAAACCTTGAACCGAAACAATGACCAAGTGCCCAGCCATATGCACCGAACTGAGAAAAGCTTACTCAATGCTAATTTGGGCAGAGTTTGCGTCACGTGTTCCCACACGTGGTCCAGTGAAATGTTTCAGGGCTTGAAGCTGACTCCAGCTTCACTTTTTCGGCGGTTTTTTAGCGAAATGGCTCGGTCGTTAGTATGCTCCATATTGTTATATATCTACTAAAATTTCTGTTTCTCATATGTTTATTCGTTTTTTAATAGGCGTAGTAGTTGGCAGCCATGGATAAGGATATCAATAACAAATTATCCCGTAGCTGCCAAGAAAACCCAATTAACTAACTACGAGTACTCTCGTAGTTCGCAGCGAACTTGTTAAATAACGAATGGATTGAGTTAGCTACAGCGGATGTGGTATAACTGTATTGTAAAACGGGTGTCCATTGATTGTCCATTGGTTCACTGTCCATTGGTCTTCTGCGAAAGCCTCTAAAAATAATTTTTTACTTTTAGATTATATTTATCTATGATTATTTTTGAAACATTAAAAAAATCTTATGCTTAAAGTTTCATTTGAAAGCATGTTCAAAAGTATGGAATTATTAATAAAGAGAAGGCGGCATATACAGCGGAGTTTACCACTTTCGAGTGAAGTAAATCAGGAAATTGTCACAAGATGGCGGCTAATTTCTTACAACAGATCAATAGTTTTTGATTACTGCGGGAGCAAACTTCCACCAGTAAATATTGAAGAGAAATTTTCGTCTTCTTTCAGCAGACACTTCATTCAGAATTTCTCTCACAGATATGCTAAAATTTTTATTTTTTTCCTTGGTAGAAATTCGTTCAGGTACTATAATTATTTTTCTTTGACACACAGAAGATTTCGTATGTTGTCACAATATGGTGAAAATATAAGTCTTGCCTACCATCGAATTAAAACTTCACCAGTAAAAATGAGTGTATGCCTTCTTCTATATTTTTTACTGAAATTTTGCATCAGTAACGCATTAAATAAGGTGAAATTTTGATGAAAATGTACTGATGGAAGTTTGCACAGGCGGCTCGTCGTAATAAGCACTACGAAAGAGGTTACAGGTGAAACCCATTTTGAGGCTATAATATTCCAATTTCATTCATGGTTCCCTGTCTAAAATAGTTTGAGCCTGTTGGTTTCTATGCAGGCCAGTAGCTAAGGGGGGCGGGGTTTGGGCGGCTCAGCCCCCTCCACCCTAAAATTTTTTGCGAATATGCACTTATGTGAACATTCAATGTGAATATGCTCTAAGTTATCTTTCTGCGACAGAGAGAGACAAAGAAAATTATGACCCCCACTAACTTTTGTTGAGCCCCCCCCCTATTGTTCACTTCCAGCTACGGCCCTTTTTCTATGACAATGACTTTTTCTTCTTACGCTTTAATTTGTTAGTAATTTCAGCAGTTCTAATAATCTGCTCTTACTTTTTTTCATACCAGAAGATTATTTTCATTATGCAGATAAGCGCATTTTTAACAGTTCTCAGTAGAATCTCACAAAAATAATAAAAAGAAAATTGCACAATTATACTGATGGCATTGAGTTCACAGGCTACTCATACTATTGATTCATTACAGCCTTATATTTTCAAGGGTCAATGCCGTTCGAAAAACAGTTTAAAGGGGGAGATAGCTCTCCCCATTTCCCCTTTTTATACTTAATCATTGAACCCCCTAAACTAATCAGGAATATACTTTATCAAATAAAAACCCATCTATATAAATTAAGGGTAGGGACATTAGTCCCCGATCCCCATCTTATACATATCGAATAAACTTCAAAAACTAATCAAGGAAGCGCCTTATCAATATATACATATAACCAAAATTTCATGTGAATCGAATATTTTTATCATGAGTTGTCGCGTTACGCACATACACACACACAGAATGGACGGACACATAAGCTCTCAGGCTTTGATAACCTGTGAGCTAAAAAGAAATCTAAAATATCAACTTACAGTGCAGACACTTGTTATCAAATTAATCTGAGACACTGAGAATTAATTACACGTTGTGAAATACAATGAAAAATATCTTCGACTATACTATTTTCTTTCTCTCTTTCTTTTTCACTACATTTAGAAAGAAAATAAAAAGTAATTTACGTATTTATAATCCACATAGTAAAATAATTCATGGAAAAAACCCAAATATTTGATATTAATTGACGCATAATATTAGATATACAAAAAAAAAATGTTTATAGTTGGATGGATAATCAAAATTTATTTCTCTGAAGAATTTACGTAATTTAAAATATTTTTCTGTATCAAAATAAATTCTGTTTATATGTTACAGCGAAAACATGTAAATCACAGTACTTAATTAATGAATATATGAATAAATACGAGATTTTACTAAACATTTTATGAATGCTATTAAAATTAGAGCAAATCGAGTGAATCATAAGATTTTATAGCGAAACTATTTTACTGTAAAAAAATATATATCATGTCTTCAAATCAAGGGTTTCTCATTCGAAAATATCAAGGTCGAGTAAATCATGTTCCGAATATGTAATCATAAATAATCAATAATAAATTTCTAAATTCAAAGGAATAATCTATCGTATAAATCCACAATACATATCCTAAGTGTAAATCGAAACTGAAATAATCTTCTTCGAACGTTTCTTTAACTAATTATTTAATGAGATAAAAATAAGTATTTACAGTTCTTTGTACATATTTACACAAGTTTAAATCATTTGGAGACACAATGCTCCATTCCATATTAATTCTCAAATTAATTGTCACATCTTTTCTCGAATTCAAAACATTCGAATCAAAAGGAAAATCGGCTACACTCTGTTTACAAACTTCAGAGTGTTCTAAAAGTGGAAGTTGAAGTCAAAGAAATTGCATAGCGCGTAGCGCCATCTAACTGCAATTCTTTTTCTTCACACTCCCCACCTGAACTCTTACAGAGTTCATCAATAAAATTCTATTATGAAAATAAAAAATTTTCATATCAGTATTTTCAATAATCTAATAAAATTTTCATATCAGTGGTTCAGTAATCTGATACAATTTCAAAATTCAAATGCAAATATCAGTTTCAAATACAAATATCAATTTCAAATTCAAAATATCAATTAATTCTAAACAAATCTAACAAAATCAATTAATTATAAACAAAAAAGTATAAAATTCAAACAATATAATAAATCAAAAATATTACCTGCAATTAACACAATAAAAATGACAATCTTTTTTCAAACAGTTAATATACTTACTTATGCTAAGCTTCAAATAATACTGCATTCAAAGTAAACAGAATAACTAAAAAGAAAGAAAACTTTTAGAGTTCTAAAAGAGATAAAAAAGAAAGAAAGTCTATTAATGTTCATTAGTCCATAATTTCTAATGGATATAAATGTTGTACAGATCTTTTCAGCACTCCATTGGCTGTCTTTATTTCATAAGAGCGAATGTTGTTGTCTCTGCCTGGAATCGCTCTCTGAATTTTGCCAAGTTTCCAGAGAAGTTTATTTTTTATATCGCCTTCGATCAAGACAACATCACCCACTTTTAGTGGTGTATGTGAATTGGGATTTTTCGATGAATGGAATGTTCTCAAATCTAGAAGATATTGTTTTTTCCACTTCGACCAAAGTTGTTTTAGTAGTAATGATTGGTATCTTTTTCTTTTGAGAAGTGCCGATCTTTTTGAACCATTTTCAATTACATCGAAAAAGTTAATAGGAAGTGAAAGTTCTTTACCAAAATTCAAAAAATCCATTGGAGTGAGAGGATGAGGTTCATCATATTCGTTATACACATATGTCAAAGGACGCAAGTTGAGGATAGCTTCTACTTCAACCAGTAGTGTCGACATTTCTTCATAGCTCAATAGAGCTTTTCCAGTAATCTTTCGTAGACACTCCTTGACTGATTTCACAAGCCTCTCGTAGAAGCCTCCCCACCATGCAGCTCTTTCAATGATGTTTTTCCAAACGATTCTTTCTCTTGCAAGAAATTTCAAAAAAAGATTGTTGGAAATGACGTTGTATAAATTATCGACTTCTTGTTTAGCTTTTTTAAATGTCTTCGCGTTATCTGAATAAATGACTTTACAGTTTCCTCTTCGAGCTAAGAATCGTCTAAAAGCAAGGAGGAAAGAATCTGTAGTCATGTCGGTAACAAGTTCTAGATGCAAAGCTCTGGTAACGCCGCAGGTGAATAAAACAATGTAAGATTTTTTAATTTCACCGAAGTTTTTCACGTAAATAGGTCCCGCAAAATCTAAACCACAAATTGAAAATGGGGGAGCTTCATTCACTCTATCTTTAGGTAGAGGGGCTGTGATTTGGTCTACAGGTTTACAAAGATATTTTTGACAAATGAGGCACTTTTTAATGAGGCTTTTCACTAACTGTCTTCCTTTTGGAATCCAATATCGAGATCTAATTTTTGTCAAAGTGTGGGCAATTCCTGCATGCATCATCTTTTCATGATCTTGACGTACAATCAGCGTCGTTAACCAGGAATGTCTAGGTAAAATGATTGGATGTTTTTCTTCTGTTGGAAGATCACAAAATTCTAGTCTTCCTCCTAAACGTATGATTTCTGATTCATCTATAAATGGAACAAAGTTGAATAGGGGTGAATTCTTTTCTACTGAATTATTATTTCTAAGAGACTCAAATTCTTCTTTAAAAAATTGTTTCTGTTCACTTCGTATTAAGTATTTTTCAGCTTCTAGTAATTCTTCAGTTGTTAGTGGACCGCTAACTTCAGTAGATTTTTTCAGCTTTATTATAAATCTTTTTACCCAAGCAGTTGTTCTTACTACTTTCTCCAAATTGCTAAATTTTTCTATACAGATAGGATTTTTAATCTCTTCAGTTATACACTCGCACTGCAATATGTCATTGGGTTTTTTCCTGTATTCTAATTCATCTTCATCAATTATTTCTTTATCTTCAGATTTCGGCCAAAATTCAGAGGGTAAACTAAGCCATTTTGGCCCAAGTAACCAAGTAGGATTATTGATGAATTTGGAGACTTTTGCTCCTCTTGAGACAAGGTCTGCGGGATTGTCTGCCCCTGGGCAATGATGCCAATCAGAAGGGGATGTCAATTTACGAATTTCTTCAACACGATTCCGCACAAATGGTTTGAATTTTTCAGGCAATCCTTTAATCCAAAAATATGTAATTTTTGAGTCTGTCCAAAAAATGCATGGAATTTTTAGATGTAGCGCCTTCAAAATGCTGCAGCTTAATTTAGCTGAACATAATGCAGCCATCAATTCCAGTCTTGGTAAAGTGAGAGTTTTTAAAGGAGCCACTCTGTTTTTAGAAGCTACGAAAACTGTTCGAATGTCTTTTTCAGAGATTGATACACGTAAATAGGCAATTGTGCCAAAGGCTATTGTACTTGCATCGGAAAATAAATGCAACTGCAAATTGGCAATTTTCTCGTTTGGAATTTCGAAAAAATAATGTCGAGGAATAGACAATTCAGATATTTGAGGAATTTCACTACACCAGTCTTTCCAAAGAGAGATTAAATCTTTTGGGATGGCCTCATCCCAATCTATGCCTAATGACCAAATTTTTTGCAGCAAACATTTTATTCTTAATGTAAAGGGTCCTAAAAATCCAATAGGATCAAACACTCGAGCCAAAACTTGCAAAATATACCTCTTTGTGTCAATTCTTTTAGAAGCAAACGCTACTAATTCACGAGTGTCAAAATACAAAAAATCATTTTGACTGTTCCATGCTATTCCTAAAACTTTGTAAGGAACATTTTCTGTTTCAGATGTTTCCAAATTATCACTGGAAATTACATCGTTATTTTTCCATAATTCTTTTAAGGATTTTGAATTAGTGTGCCACTTATGTAATGTCATACTAGCTTCTTTAAAAATAGCTATAGACTCTAATGTAGTGGATAAAGCTTGCTCGACAGAAGATTGACTTCCAATTACATCATCTACATAAATATTTTCATTTAAAAACTCGACAGTTTCTGAATATTTTTTGATATATTTCTTTAAGTGATGTTTTATTGTAGCTGCTAACAAGAATGGACTACAATTTACCCCAAATAAAACTCTAGTAAATCTATATATTTGAGGAAGGTTAGATTCATCAAAAGGGTCTTCTGAAAACAAAAATCGAGAAACATCTCTGTCTTCTTCATCTACTAATATCTGCAAAAACGCTTGTTTTATATCGGTTGTAAAGGCAATTGGATTTAATCGAAATCGTAACAAAATATCAAAAATTTCAGGGTACAAATTAGGACCTGGGTGAAGACAGTTATTGAGAGATTGTGAATTTAAATCATGCGCAGATGCATCGAACACAATCCTCAATTTGTTTGTTACGCGGTCTCTTCTTATCACTTCTCTGTGAGGTAAATAAAATTCAACATGCCCCTTATCTTCTGAATTAGGAACTAATTCTACGATTCCCTGTTTTAAATAATCATTTAATACATCTTTATATTCAAAAGACAACTGGGGATTTCTAACAAATCTTCTATTTAATTTAACTAATCGAGATTCTGCAATTTTTCTGTTATCATCCAGACGCTCTTTCTCCAGTTTCCACGGCAATTTTACTTTATATCTTTTATTTTCATATTTAATATCGCGTTCAAAATTTTTCATTATTTCATTTTCAAAAGGGTCAGAATCTTGTTTAATATTAATAAGTCCTGAAGTTTCAAGATCCCAAAATTTTTTTATTTGATCAGAAATTAAGTGTTCTTCAATAATTACGTTTAAAATTAAAGAAGTTCGGTTTTCGCTTTTTCTACCTTGAAGGCACCAGCCAAAGATGGTTTCAACAGCAACAAGATTTTTGTTTAAATGTTTTATGTTACCTGTTACTATGTCATAGTAATAGTCGACTCCTATTAGAAGAGAAATGGGGTCTTGACATTGTGGTGAGTCAGCAAGGGTTAATTCTGTAAAATACGCATTTCACCAAATTCTTTTACTTCTGGGGGAGGGATATCAGATCCAGATATTTCGTCGGTTACCAATGCTTCTATTTCTAAATTAGACTTCGAAAAATGTTTATTTTCTAATTTAAGTTTAACAACATCATAATTTTTCTCAATTGGGATTTTACTTCCGAATGTGAATACCGATAATTTTTCCTTTCTCAATACTTTAAGTTGTAATTTATCAGCAATTTCTCGAGTTAAAAAGGTTCGCATTGCAGCAGTATCCAATAATAACCGAACAGAAACTTCTTTATTTTTATTTTTTACTTTCGCACAACAAGTTTGCAAGAAAATTCGATTTTTTCCAATACACGAAATAGCCGAAATAATTTCATTAGTTGTTTCATTTTGTGCATTCGCTGTTTCCAAATTTTTATCTGTGCAATTTTTATTATTTGGTGAATTAGATTGTTTACAAATAGCTCTGTTATGTCTACCCTGACATGTCGTACATCGTATCTTAGAAACACAGTCCTTGATCCGGTGTTTTGGCAAAAGGCAGAGGTAACATCTACCTTGTGATTTCAAAATGTTTTTCTTTTTATCAAGATCAAAAACATTGCATATTTCTGACAAATGATTACTCTTACAAAAGATGCAACTTTGTTTCTCTGTATTCTTTTTTTCTGAAACTGTAGTCATTAATTCATGCGCGGATGAAAGGTTTAATTCTCTTTTAGGAGATTTCGTAAATTTTTGTTTGTTTACTTCTAATCTATTTGATTTTGAAAACGAAAAAGCCAATTCGCGACTTTTAATTTCGGTTTGCAAGAAATTTAGTAATTTGTTTATATCAGGGTTGCATGAAGATTTAATGTTTTGCTTGTTAAATTCCAAATTTAAATCTGGCGGTAGCAATTTTAAAACTACGGCTAAAAGCATAGAGCTGTAAGCCTGTGGTTCGAGTCCCAATGTGGTCAATGATCTTACATTAATTTCAATATCATCATGAAGTTTCTGTAATTTTGAAGTATCACTAGATTTATAAACCGGAGATAAGTTTAACAATTTATTTAAATGATGATTGATTATCATCTCTTTATTCCCAAACCTACTTTCAAGAATTTTAAGTGCTACATCATAATTTGATTCCGAAACTTCTAAGCCTTCTATGGCGTTTAAAGCAGATGAACCTAAGTAACTTCGCAAATAATTGTATTTTTCAATTTTTGTCAGTGAATTGTTATCATTTATCGATACTTTAAAAGTATTCCAAAAGTTGGTGAATTGCGTGCAATCGCCATAAAATTTCTGTATATTCAATTTTGGAAGTTTCACACATTTATTTTCATTATTGGGGGTAGAATCATTAACCGAACTATTATTCAAGGGAATAATATTTTTATTTTCTTTAAGTTTCTTTTCGGCGCGAAAATTCGTTAAGGATATTTTGTCTGCATAGTCATATACTGTATTCATTTCATTCTCATATTCGTCTAAATTCAAAAGTGGTTCTATTTTTTCATTTATTTCATCTAAATTACATGATTTGATTTTTAATTGGTTAACAGATTCTTCAAGAGAATCAATATTAACGGTATCATTTTTTAATATAGTATCTATATTATTTATCAATTTCGTGACAGAACTTCTTAAAATTGTTCTGTTTTTCTTTAGCTTTTCTAGGTCAGCCATAATTAACACATCAAAATAAAATTATAAAACTCTTACCTTTAAAAATCTTCGGAAACACTACCTTTAAAAATCTTCGCAATCAATAATAATAATCTTCTGTATTTATCATATTTCAATTTCGTTCTTGGCCGTTATATGCACCATTGTAAAAAAATATATATCATGTCTTCAAATCAAGGGTTTCTCATTCGAAAATATCAAGGTCGAGTAAATCATGTTCCGAATATGTAATCATAAATAATCAATAATAAATTTCTAAATTCAAAGGAATAATCTATCGTATAAATCCACAATACATATCCTAAGTGTAAATCGAAACTGAAATAATCTTCTTCGAACGTTTCTTTAACTAATTATTTAATGAGATAAAAATAAGTATTTACAGTTCTTTGTACATATTTACACAAGTTTAAATCATTTGGAGACACAATGCTCCATTCCATATTAATTCTCAAATTAATTGTCACATCTTTTCTCGAATTCAAAACATTCGAATCAAAAGGAAAATCGGCTACACTCTGTTTACAAACTTCAGAGTGTTCTAAAAGTGGAAGTTGAAGTCAAAGAAATTGCATAGCGCGTAGCGCCATCTAACTGCAATTCTTTTTCTTCATTACAGTATTTTACTTAAACAAATTCATTACGGAATTCATTGAGGCAAATATTTTCAAATGATTTGAATGAAACAATTTTTTGTGCAACATTAAATTAGCATAAAAAGATTATTCTCGTTTAAAAACCATCGATTTAAAAAACGTATATTTGATTGCAATGTCTTGAGAATATTACAAGTTTGTAGTGTTTGAGGTGCCAGTAAATACTTTTAGGTAGCTTTCATTACAAAAAGTAAAAAGCTACCTATTGCAGCCGCCCGGAGGAAAGAACTTCCGGAAAATTTTTTAATATTTTCATCAATCAATATCCCCAGACCCCAAAACCAGCCTCCGTTCAAATGTTGATAAATATATATATATATATATATCCATATTTATATATATAGAACCATTAGAAAATACTACAAATCAACATCAATTACTGTAAAAACTTGTTAATGCCAAATTATATCAAACAGAGGAGTTTTCAGAATTTGGAATAAAATTGGAAATGTGGTATTTAGCTCGTTATCAAGGGCAATGCTAAATAGCCACATTAATTGCGATTAATTTCTGAATGGAAATCAGGATAGACCTAAAAATGATTTCCATATTGCCCGATTAATCGCAAATGCGAACTCAATTCAAAGAAAAATATTAGATAAATAATAAGAACATAATAGAATTATCAATATATTAATTGCATTGGAAAAACTAGTTCAAAGAAAAAATATATTAGAAAAATAATTTAACTGTAATTGAATATTGATAAAGATAAATTTATAATTATCAATCGCAACCATAATTTCCATTGAGAACAGGAAAAAGAAAATAATAATATAATTGAATTATCATTGATTAAATTCAATTGAAAAATCATGTCAAATGGAAATAATTAGACAAATTTAATTATATAATAGATTAACTTATAAATATCAATTTCGACCATGTGATAGCAATACAACTTTGCATTCAGTCACATTAGACAGTTAATATCGAAGTTAAAGTAGAAAACAAATAGTTTTTATTAATAAACAACTATTTTCAAAAATAATTAATTACAAAACATAAGTAGACAACAATTTTTTTTAACTTAATAAAAATAGTGAAACTATTTAGTACTAAGTTAATTACAAGTTTTAAATTATAATTATAGAATTAATTGAATCGATTGATATCGATAATTTTTGTACATGTGAGATAAATGCAGATTAACTACTAAAGCGTCATCTATAGTTGCTAAACACAATAAAAAAAATGATGCAAAAAAATTAATTAACTATAAAAACAAAATTTTACAAATTACGATATTTATATTTAATAAAGGGTTGGAAAAAACAAGTCTTAAAAAAAAAAAACGTTTTTTTTATTATTGGTTTAAACTAGAGTTTTTTTGGGACAAACCGAATATCTATTTGTAAGCAACCAAACTACAGTGGATTAAGTTGATAATAGAAAAAAAATCATTTTTCATTTAAACAATTATTCCTTTACATAAAAAATAGACCAAGTCGCACTGTATAAAATCAGAAGCCTCAAATTAGAGAGAAAAAAATATATAAAAATAAAATAAAAATAAGAAATATCTTTAGTAATTTTCAAAAAATTAAAAAAAAAACAGAGGATGTAATAATAATAAACATATAATCTATTGTAATATATTTTTATTATATTTGTAACCAACCTATAAACAGATGATTAAGTAGATATTATAATTAAAAAAATCATTTTTATGTGAACAGTTATTCCTATACATATAAAATTGACTAAGGCCCCTTGTATAAAATTAGAAGTCTGAAATTATACAGAAAAAATAAAATAAAATAAAATAAAATAAAAATAAAAAGAAGGAATAACTTTAGTAATTTTCGAGAGAGGAAAAAAATAACCAGAGGATGTTATAAAAATATACATATGGTTTAAACCATAGACAAAACCAACTGACATAAACCGTGCCAACCCTTATTTAAAGCAAAAATCGGCAAATTAATAATTTATTATATTATTATAAAATATACCATCAAAGTATAGCTTATTTTTATAACTAAAATAAGAATTTTAAATGTTGTAAAAGTAGTAAAATAATATATTAAATGATCAACCATTGATCAGCCTCAAATTACATTACATAATAAAGCCAGAGGAATAAACAAGGAATGCTATAAAAATACATTACCATATATAATAAATTAACACTATATTATTGTTCCACTGCACGATTTTCTTACCGCCAACACCTCTCCCCCCTTTTTTTAAATATAAAAATTAACATAAGCGCATATATTTTCCAGCAGCACCGCCCTACCTCCTTAATCTAACATCTACCCACCCATCCAACCTATTAATTAATTTTTAACACATAGTTTTTATAGTTTTTTATTTTTGTGTAATTTTTTATATTTTTTATTTTTTATTGATATATTTTTTATGCGCAATATGTTAAAAGCAACTCACAATAAAAATCCTACTGCAAATGATAAGTAACAAAAGAATTAATTGTGTATTAAAGAGTAAATGAATTTCTTAGGAAATCCTTGATTTATCGCATTATATATTAATTGTTTAATGTTTTTGTTTATAAGATGAGGGGAACATAAACTTTTGATTCTGAACAAGTGATTAAGGATTATATTTCGATAAACAGAATTATGGAGGCGGGATTTAAAATGAGTAAAAGTATTAACTTTAAATTTAAAATCTTTACGTTTATCATATAGATCAGTTATTAATTTGTTCTCCACTAATGTAATTTTTAAATCCAAAAAGTCTATACTATTGTTGGATAAAAGGTTTTCCGTAAGTTCCAGATTAGTGGGATAAATTATAGGAAAGGAAGTACTAACACTATTAGTGGTGTCAATTAAAATGATGTCATCAATGTATCGAAACAGAAAAAGATGTTCATTACAATAACTGCGTTCATAGTAATATAAGAATAAATATATGACGAAGAGCCCCCTTGAGGAATGCCTACTTTTTGTATATATATAGTATTATTTTGTGAAATAAAGTTATTGTTTATAATGAAATTAGTTAATGTGCGAAAATAAGCCTCATCCATATAATTAGGAAGAGTTAACTGATTTTGAAATTGTATAAAAAGTTTATTAATAATTTTATGAAGGTCAATGAGATTGATATTATTGAAAAGATCTTTAAAATAATAAGTTCTTATGTCTTTAACACTTTTAAGTTCTTTAATTATGTTTACCAGTTGATAACTGTTTTTGATACAATGTGTATTATCTTTCGCTATAGTAAGTTTATATATCTGATTTAAAATATCTAATAAAATATCGTTGGCACTGATCTTTGTCATGCTGTAATTATCGCATTTTTGGAAACAGATTTTACTGAAACTTTACGTGTGCATAGTACACGTCAAGTACATAGTACATATGTACACAGTACATAGTACATATGTACATAGTACATAGTACATATGTACATAGTATATAGTACATATTAATGTCTCGACCGAGTTTGTTGGCCAGCATCATCCGCCGTCTTGTTTCAAAATGGTGGCCATTTAATTTTTTTAATTTATAATTAAGTGAAAAAAATTAAAAGTTGAATTTTTTTTAATATGTGTTAGACCTGGATACAAAAATTCCAGCGCATTTTTTATTTTATTTATATCTTAAAGATATGACTGAGATATAGCACTTGTGTGGCTGACATTTTGAAACGATCTGATATTTGTCACGTGATAACGCGCGTATTTATGAACCGATTTGAATGTACCTTGGTGAGTATATTGTCCACACCGATTCCAGGCCAAGAAACTGGTGGAACCCAGTTTCTTGGCCAGTTCCACCCGCCATCTTATTTCAAAATTTCGACCATTTAACTTTTTTTAATTTAAAAATTTAAAATTAGGTACAAAAAGGGAGAAATCGAAAATTGTCTTTCTTTTATGTGTTTGACATTGATACGAACATTCCAGGTTTTTTTTTTTTTTCGTTTAGTCTATATCTTAAAAATGGCTGAACTTTTTATCACTTTGAATTTCTAGTGTGTCTCACATTTTGAAATATTCTGATTTTTGTCACGTGAGAACTAGTGTATTTATGAGCTGATTTCGATGTAACTTATTGTCTACACAGTACATACCGATGCTTGGACTGAGTTCATTCGTCAGTTCTATCTGCCATCTTGATTCAAAATGGCAGGCATTTGAATTTTTTTTTAATTTTAAAATTTAAAATTATATACAAAAAAGTTAGAAAATGAAAAAAAATCTTTTATGTACTTAACTTTGATAGAAAATTTCCAGAGCATTTTTTGTTTCATTTATATCTTAAAAAATGCCTGGACGATAGCACTTTAAATTTCTAGTGTGGCTAACATTTCGAAACTTTTTTTTTTTTTTTTTTTTTTTTTTTTTGTCATGCGATAATACGCGTTTTTATGATTATGTACAAAAAATTATGTACAAATGTATGTTTTTTTTTTTTTTTTTTTCATGCGATAATACTCGTTTTTATGAACCGATTTGAATGTAACTTGGTTTGTACATGGTATATACCGATTTCGTGCCCGAGTTCATTGGCCAATTTCATCCGCCATCTTGTTTCAAATGGCGGCCATTTAAGTTTGTCAAAAACCTTTTTAATGTATACTGATGTCCAAAAAAAAAGGGAAATTGAAAAAAAGATTTTTATGAAGTCTTTAATATTACTACATGAATTCCGACGCATTTTTTGTTTTGTCTTTATCTTAAAAACGGCTTAGCTATCAGATTAAGTATATAATGAGTGTGACATTTTTAGAAATCAATTTAGATATCAAATCTATTAAAATATAATTAGCTTTAATAAAAGATGACTAATTTCTAAAAATTAACATTAATATTCAGTATTGACAAAAACTAGTATTGAATCTTATATAATCGAGTTCCACTAATTTCAGCTTTTTATGCTTGAATAATACTACTGAATTTAAAATAAATAAATAAATAACTTATATGAAAGCTACCTCTTCCTCTCGGTACAGACCGGAAAGATTTTTAACTGCTTTTCAATGAAGATATACATTTTGTGCGTTTGTTTTTTCCCCTACAGATTTCAATACATATATTTGAACGGTACTCCAAACTTAATTTTTGTTTTTTTCTATATTCGTTGAATTATTTTGGTATTAGGAAAATCTTATTCATTTTATTCGTGCACAGTCATTCAAGGTAACTATAATCCTCAATTTCTGTATTTTCAGGTTTCCCTTTTTTATTTTAATAAGTTCGAACCCGTTGGATTTCAACAAAAGAAAATGTTTAAGAAGTGACTGTTTCATTGATTTATAATAATAAACCTAGAAAATGCAGCTTATTTTAGTAAGCCTAACTCTTAAATGAATGATGTTTAGCTTAAAATTATCTACTTCCATAAAATTGCAGTTGTGGAAATTGTTAGAATTAAACTTAAATCATACATGTAAGCAGTAAGAAATATTAAAAGTTCAGTTATTATTATAAAGTTATCAATTAAGGCTATTATGCTAGTACTCCAAAACTAAAAAAGCAAAATTTATTTCACCTTTTTCAACGGAAAATCTAAATTTACATATATACCTTTCATATCTGTATTCAACTTTTTTTTTAACTGTATTTTAATTTTATCATTTTGTAATCATTTTAATTCAAAACTTGAAATCTGGATGCAAACTTAGCTGAAACAGATACTAAACTATTTATGTTCCTTTAAGTATAAATGAAAATTTGTAAATAAAACCAAAATTCACTGGGTTTTATAACAGACGATATTTTTCTTGACACAACTCATACTTCAATTAAAATTTGTTTAATTTTTAATGAGAAAATGGCAACATTAAGATACAGTTAACTGCTTTTTTTCCCTTTTCTAATAGAAATGGTGTATTTCTGATGCCACGATTACAAAAATGGTTTTAAAAACTACAAAAAAATTAATATCTCAAAAACAAAGTAAGATACAGTTTTCAGACAAATTATATTTCAAACTGCATTTTTTTCTATACGACCATGTAAAAATTAAAAATGTTTAGCAGTTTAAAAACATGTAGTAGCAAAAAATGCAAAACCGAAGTTTCAACGGAAAGTGTTGTCATTCGCAAAAGGACGTATGCGTTACGCATAGATACGTTTGGCTTTTATAATATACATTATTGCAACTAGGAACATAAAAGAGCAGCAGATATACTTCCATATTATTATATGACTGTCAAAAATTAAGGAATAATAATGATGTAAACTAAATAAAATAATTTTTTAACTTAGTTCAAATGTTATCCAACCATGTAGAGTAACTTTGCACCATATTATAAATATCTCATAAAATAAGTTACTATAAACAGGACTACATTATTACAATCAGGACTACATTGAAACCCATTTTTTCTGATATTTACTAGGGAACCTTCCCAGCTGTATGTTGTAGATTCGGACGAGTGAGGTATCAAAAAAAAAAAAAAAAAGATCTCGTTATGTACATTAAAAAGTGCAATGGAACTGCCCCACAGTGGGGCAAAAACCCAAAAAGCTGGCCAAAAGTCGAAAAATGAAGTTACGATTTAGGGAATTTCGATTGTACAGTTCGCTAGAATAATGTTTGGAGAGTCAGAATCTATATTTAAAAAAAGATTTTTGCTTTGACCTTACAAGCAGCATCATTTCAAAAATGATGCTTGAAGGAGTATCATTTAGAGCGAACAAAAACAGCAAAACAACAGTTCCTCTAAACGCGTGCTATATTTTATAATATTATCCGATTTTAATGATTTAAAATGGATTCACACTATGATAGTATGTACTTTATTTGCATGCATTACAAAATTTATATTAAACACGTAAAATTTAATAAATTCATTGTCATTTTTAATAAAAAATTTTAGAATTTTTTTTATTTTTTTTGCTTTTAAACATCAAAAAGTTTAAATGTTCCACAGTGTTCCGCAACGAAATTTAATGGAAATAATAACTTGGGCTATTGTCTAGTGATTCATAAAAAACCAGCTGCCTAAAACTGCCTTTCTGCATTTCACGCATATTTTAGTAACCGCAAGTAAAAATGCCACTTTTTCGGCCGCCTCAAAAATTTTGAAATTGACTACTTTTTACATAATTTAGCTGATAAATATTTTTCAAATTTTTGAATTATTCAATTTTATAATAGTTTATTTCCTATTATATTGTAAATAAGTACTATAATCATAAGGTTACATTAATTTGATAAGTAAGCTTAGTAATGAAAAAATGAAAATAATTCTCTATTACTGATCCGGTAAGAATAACTTTTTCTTATCTTTATAGGTAGTAATTTTGTTTGTTCTATTATAATTAGAAGAATTATTTTGTCAATGGCTATATTTGCTAGATCAAACTACTGAGCGTATTTCATTAATGCGAGTAAAAATCATTATGAATATCACTTTCGCTTATATTAGTAATTTGGATTTGATTTGCAAGTGAGGATGTGATGGCACATCTATTCTGAGTACATTTAAACAAATATTTACCTATGAAGATGGCAGGAAGTCTAATATATTTTTCTTTTCTTCCGTGCTACTAGAATACATAAATATTGCGAATAATTCATGAATCGTCAATTTGAAAATATCGAGATCTTCATTTTACTGATTTTATCGGGCCAATCAAGATCCATTTTTCTTTTTCAAGAAATACGGAAGCAACTGTCAAAGAATGGGATTGCATTGAATACTAGCAGAATCAACTTAATACAATCATTGATACAGAAGAAAAGGTCGTTAAAAACGAATTAGTGTAATACTCAACGTTGCTACCTATGTCAGACAGCATCAAAACAGCATCTTACCGATCTGACATTTTTTATTAAAAGTGAATTGAGATAATTTAGAATTCAGAATATCTAAGTTACATGCAAAGATGTTTAGAGAGGCCTTACACCTGGCAGACAACTGGATAGAAAAAATGAAAAGCTCGTACTCTGTATGAAAAGAAGAACACTGAAATTGCAAAATAAAATATGCAAAAAATATTTCGTTTACAATCAAGACTTCTCTTCGAGAAACTAAATCCCAGATTTGGAAGCACAAATGATGGAAATACAATTCAACGATTCTTTGAAAACGCAACTATTTGTTTCTAAACGAGCATATACGAAGATTTGATTAAACGCTTCTATGCCATAAGTAATTTCTTGTAGCCATGTTATTTATTTGATAAGCTTCGAAAAATTTCCCTTACAAATAGCTCGTAGATTTGAGCAGCACCCCTGGTTCTATATGCTTACTTCAGTACACAAACTACTTATTAATGACAAAGAAATAACATTATCTTCATTACTGCCAATTTGTCAAATGCCATAAGATACTCAAGAATTATGCAACAAACTGATCAAAAGCCATTGAGAAGATTTATCGCAAAGATGCAGTAACGAGAAAAAAAAGCTATTTTTACGTCTTTTTAATGTCATCAGATTCTTTCCTTTCCAGTTTAGATAAATTATCGTGGAAGAAATTAAAATCATTGATCCTAAGAGTCACAGGATCTTCCAATACCGCCAACAAGTTTTGCTAACTATTTCGACACCTTGACCTCTGAAGAATCTTTTTATTATACTACAGTTGATTCTAAAGGTTAATTTCTGGAATATATTTTCGTTTTTATTTTATAATATAAAAATTAAATAGTCTAATGTTTTACTTTCCATTAACATACTTAAATTTCGTTTAAACATGTCTTGGTTTTTTGAAAATTCCCTTTTAAGTTTACCTCGAAATTTTAAATTTTATTTAAATCTTATTGTTTTTACTCTTAATCTGTAATTTTATTTATTTATTTATTTTTAAAATTTAAATTTTGAATCCTAATTAGCATCCTAAAAAGTTTACGAAATTGCATATAAATTGAATAACTTTCGAGACATTTTAATTTTTATTCCGCCATATTGTATCCGCCATTTTTTTTTTCAATTTTAATTTTGTATTTTTACTTAGCATCTTCAAAAACACCTGTATACGAATTTTCGTACAATTTGATTAACATTTTCATATTTTGGCCAGCTTTTCGGGATTTTGCCCCACTGTGTGCCCGTCCGAATCCATCTGTTTTCGAGATATCAACAATTGAAGTATAAATGAATGAATAAAAAAACTGACACGCAGGTATATAAATTATTCGCAAATCAAGCCAGCCTAAGAAAAGCTTTTTATTTTACACACTATGTATTCAGTTTATTAATTACGTCACGCCACAAATTTGCCGAAAAATTTGCATAAAACCAAGTGCTGGAAATAAGAAAAGCAGATGGAAAAACTCTCCGAATGCAGCTGTACGTGAAAATTTCGTAGAATGCGAAGTGCCTGTCTAAAAGAGGGGAAATAACTGGCAATGCTTGAGTGTATAGGTTTTGCTCGTAGCTCGGGAAAAGGTATTGGCAGAAGGATTAAAAGCAATGCAAAGAAGTTTTCAACTTGCGTACAATTTATATACCTGCCTGTTAATTCATTTATTTATTCATTCACACTTGAAGTGCTGATATATATGTATAAAACAGTTGGATTCCGACGTGTAGTTCCATTGACTATTTTAACGTACCTGAAGCATCTTTTGATACCACACACGTCTAAATCCACAACATACACTTGGGAAGGCTCCCTAGTTAGTGACTCCTCATTTCACCTCATGACTCCTCACTCCTGGGATTTCCATTCCCAGCATCACAAGATTTGTGAGTTTTTTTGATAATACAATGCATATCACGCATAAGAATAGCGGAAGAAGAAAATTGTGAATATTTAAGAAAAAATAACTGTTTATTGTTCATATAAAACATAAAAATTCAGTTTTAAAACGACTTTCAATCTTTTAACTAACTAATTATATTCATAGTTACAGTAGTACATGTTAGTACCTGTATTGATTAAACATGGAAAAAATATCGAATGTATGGGATACCGAATTTGGGGAATACCACCCCAAATACCGTCTTTAAGTTAATTTTATGTACTTTATAATAATTTTGAAAAAGTTTCTATGATACATCCAATGCGTACTTTTGGAATCTCTGTATAATAAAACGCAATGAAACGCAATCCGGTTTTTCCCACCAAAACCTGTAATTGTAATTGACGTTTCCACCGGACCGGTATGTCATTTGTGTGCATTGAAGCATCAGAAACCGAAATTTTCCAGCAAAAGGGAAAAATGACAATCTGCCTTTTTTTTTGAGGGGGGAGGGGGGGTAATCGATAAATATGCCATTTCGAAGTGCTATAAAAATAGTAATAATTATTAATTATTAGTATTATTTTGATAGTTGCGTTATATTCTTTTAATTATGTAGTTTTAATGCACATTTGTTAAAAATTTCTTTAAAAAATCTCAAATTAGTTATAGTGTTTAAGCCGCAAAGCCTGATTTACCCAGAAGTATTGTAAATACTAATAAAAAGTGTGTTTATAGTATATAAACAAGCAGAACTTTGTTCATCTAAACGCTTTCATATTGTGAATTATTTTTATTATTTTTTCAAATTTATGTAACAATCAGATTTTTTAACCTCTCTCCTTGGACGGACATTTACATTTGTTTACACATAATATACATGCCCATATGTCCCAAATATCGAATGTATGAAATGTTAAGTTTGAGTAGCTCCTCCTAATACAACGTCTTTAAATTCATTTTATGTATTTTACACATATTTTTGAAAAATTTATATGCAAACTTAACATACCCAATGCACACTTTTGACATTTATATATGACAGGCAGAACTTGTCGTAGATAAACCTATAAAATTAGCTACATTAAAAAATGCAGCTAACTCTTAAATAAATCATATTTAAACTAAAGTTAACAAAATACTATTTCCATAAAACTCAGTTTTAGAAATTATTAAAATTAAACTTTAATCATAATGTAAGCATTTATATATAATAAACATCTGTTATTATGAGAAAGTTATCAATTAAGGCTCTTATGCTTGTTATTTGAAAATGAAAAACGGTTCATTCCACTTTAACTCAATCATAGAATTTGAAACCGATAACATTTTCATCATCTTGAAATTTACGTATGCACCCTCATATCCGTATTTATCTTTTTATGATATTCTATTTTGATCATTTTAAAAACATTTAAATTCAAAACTTGAAGTCTCGAGTGAGATTAGCCGGAAACAGATACTAAACTTTTTATATTCTTTGTAATGTGCACTGTAAATGAACACTTTTGAAATTATTTGCATGTAATGAATATAATAGAGAATATTCCTGTGAATAATGTTTTTATTACAGATGTAAATTTTCCATTTTTTAGTGAAAAAAGCCTGGGCCAGGATTCGAACCAGGGATGTATTGGCTAAAGCCGCCAATGCTCTTCCAACTGAGCCATCCCGAACACGTACACAGGAGGACTATTTCACCCAAATAAACAGTCCTGTCCCAAATAAATAGTTTCGGCGTTCGTGTCCGGGATAGCTCAGTTGGAAGAGCAATCGCGGCTTTAGCCAATACATCCCCGGTTCGAATCCTTGCCCGGACTTTTTGCACCCAAAAATGAAAAATGGAAAATTTACATCTATTATAATTAATTTACCGATTGAATAATCGTATTTAAAATTAATCTGATGTTTTTTTTTTTTTTTTGTCTCGAACTCAAACTTTTGCAAATAACTTGATAATTTGCTTGTCAATCTCGGTGAAATGATCAACAAAGATTGGATTGGTCCTTTTGATACTTTTAAATTAATGCTTCAACTGGGGTGTTCTTAGTTTTGTTACCTGTTTCTGTTGGAAAATTTTACATAGTCTACCACTTGCACATGATTTTTCGTTCATTTTCTGTTACAAATTCTCTTGTCTTTTTGCTACATATTTAGATTTTATAAAAATTAATAATTTGTCAAAATATAATATTTCTTTTCAAACATTCTAAATTATAAAAAACTTTAAAATTCTTTTAAAATGGCAAAAAAAAACTCTTTTTATTTAAAGCAAAATTCATACATAATAATGAACTTTTGCTTCTTAAAATTCTCTTACTTTTTCTATACGGAATATCTAAAGAAAATTTAAGCCTGATAAATAAGAAATTTTCGTTTTATTCCTTTTTCTAAAAAATAAATGCAAGTAGAATCTCAAAAGAATTTCTCTTATTTCGAGAACCGAGATGGAAACCAAGCAATAACTGTCCTATTATCAATAGAGATAGAATAGAAAACAATTGAATTCGAGGTCTTAGAATTTAGCTTTAAAGAAAGTAAAAAGACAGTGAAAAAAAACTAAATATAAAAATTCACCGAATGTTAAATTTAAGTTGACTCTGTTTTTTTTTTTTTTTTTTTTTTTTTTATTAAATGAGTATTCTAAAATATATTTCTAATGTTATAATGTTTTTTATGTTATTAACACTATAATTATGAAAATTTTACTTAAATTTTATTAAAAATAATAAACACCAGAATTTTTATTTAAAATATTTAAATTATCTATTTAACCTTGTTTTTTTTTATGTTTTACATCAAATATTATACATATATATAAATAATCTTATTTAAACCCATGTAAATTTACCTGATAACTGTCAAAATGAACACTCGCTGTTATTTTATTGTTAAATGATTTTATGAATAAAAATAATTTAATGAATAAATAATTGAAATATTTAGTAGCATTAAAAAACAATTAAAACCACATTTATTTAAATTTAAACTTGCTGCAACGTTTTCTTCGTACAAGTGTGCTCTATAACTCTGAAATAAGATTACTAAAAATAAACCTGAATCAAGAGAACGAAAATAATATGTCATAGCACACGTAAACCTAGAGCAAAACAGACAAAATTAACTAACATTTTTAGTTTTAAAAACACATTTTTTATGTTATAACAAATTCGATCTTCTATTTAATAACAGAAACCAATATGTACGTAAATAAAAATATCAAACTAATGAGAATTACTATTGAAGGTTTTTCACTTTGAACATATTGATGCATTGAAAAAAACAAATGTCTAATTCCTCGAAAAGTTGTCAAGTTGTTCACATACAAATATTCTAGGCTACCAGTATTCTAGAATGGAAAAATGTGACTTATTTTATAGGAGATTACTCATCAGTCAAATAGGGCGAAAGAAACTTTTAGAAAATAATGGTGGCGAGCAAGCATACCGAATTTTAGCTGTGTGAAAGCCATCACAATTTTCATGGAATTAACCAAATGCGAAAATTAACTTAGATTGTAATTCTATATCATTTAATGTGAAATGTATCATTATCATATCTTTACTTTATTTTGCATGAGTATAGAAAATAAATTGTAAAAAAGACGGATGTTTCTGAATACGGCAAAATAAATAAAACTAAATGAATGTATACAATAATCTCTACCGAGATAACCGGAAGACCCAAAAAATGTTATTTGTCGACAGAAACATCTGAAAATAATACATTTTAATTACTGCGGTTCCCAACTTATAGGTCGCGACCTACTATTGGGTCATTCAAAACATGGTTGTTCACAGTGGCGTGACCCACTGGTGGGTCTCGACGGATGTCTTAATGGGTCGTGGAAATATCGAGGACTGTCACAAAGCATATCTTTTATTTCATATGTTTAAAAAGTGTATCAATTTCAAGGGAAAATCCTTAATTCCTTTTGGATAATTATAATAGTACAATATCCAGAAATATCTAAATAATATTTGATTTCCTTAATGGTATTCAATACGATGTGCTTGTTTGAACATGCATTTTAAACTTTGGTGTTCTGTGCAAACAAGTAACAGAAAGAAATTGCGTGTAGAAACGACTTTAAATTAACCAGTTTTAACCCTGAATAGATGCTTTCATCGGTAAAAATCAGTGTCAAAATTCTCTTTCATTATAAAGTTATATTTTGATAGTAATTAAACGTATTTTCAATTATCTTTGTTGTTTGCGTGTTCTTTTAATGACTATTCCATTTAACACACATTGGGTTTATCAATTCTTTCTTTTGTAAATATCATATCCTTGGTACAAAAATTTGTTTTTTTAGGGTTTCGTTCATCTGACGAATCCCTTCTGTTATCACGCCTCTGTCTGTCCATCAGTCACAGAGACCGTATACAGAAATTTGTCTATTATATACAGAAAAAAATTTGAATTTTTGTACTCTTTTTAAATAATTTGATTTAATTTTAATTGCATTATAATAAACAAATTTCTTAATTTTTAATCACTTAACTAATTAATTTTTTTTGAAAAAAAAACTTTCAAAGCATATTATTTTTTATGTATATTACAGAATTTTTAATCTTTTATCACCAGCCTTTGAAAACAGAAAATTTTGCCTAATTGAATCAGAAAAATGCTCGGATTAAATAATAAAAAATTCACAATAAAATTTTACTGGTGAGAATAATGAAAGGTGATTGAAGTATAAATACCCGTACGTGGTACGGGCAAATCACTATTGACAAAGAAACGTTGACCGTACGACGTACGGGCAAAACAGAGAAGCGGTACTTATACGTATTAACGCCACCGCAGCTACAGATTTGCGGTTTTTAAGTACCGCCAGTCTACATCAAATTTTTTTTGCGACAAATTATAAACTAAAACACTTTATTTAAAATAAAAACACTTTCGAAATTCAAAACACTTCATTTAAAAACAAAGTAGTCAACCCGATTTCGGTGAAAAATGGGATTAATAATGGGTAAATGAAATTGCATCGTGTTCTGTTTTTAGCAAATTCCACACAGCATTTTCGTAGCACCAAAAAATGGCGTCAAAAATTAGCAAACAACAAGGTAACAAGGTATCCAAAAGATAACTGCTTACGCTGTGCAAACAACAAGATTGTTTTATATTGGCGCATTAGCGCAACTTCTGCTGCGGTGGCGTTAATACGTAAGTACCATTATTTCTTATCATTTAAAGAGATTAAAAAATTATTGATTAATAAATATTCCAATCTCATTGCGAAATCTGTTGTGACGCCCTTTGTTTAAGGGAAAATAAAACATATCCAAGTAAAATAAAAGTATAAGTAAGGAGAAGATAAGAGTGAAGGAAAAATAATTCAAAAAGCAAGCATGCATATTACAAAATTTAGAAATCTTTATTCTACAAAAATATGTTATTATTTAGTTTTTCTGCTAATTTTTAATATAGTTATGTTTGTTACTTTAAAAACAGTGTAATTTATCATTCTACTGACTTCCCGTCTTAAAGCTATACATAATAATTTTTTAAAATCATGAATGGGAACAATTTTTTTTTTATTTATGAAATTTATTTTAAAAAGGATTTTTAGAAAATTACGGTTTGGATCTATTTACAATGTTTCATACAACTATGTAGTTTCAAATAAATCTGTAGTTAGGTTAAAATTTCAATTGTGCTATTTTATTTTTTAATTGACAATGAAATTATTAAACTATAAGTGAATTTATAACAAAACAAAAACGAGATAAACAAATGTAGCGCTATCCAATATCATTAGCTGTACCTCTCCCCCCTTGTCACATCCCGTAAGACATTGTGACGTCACTACAACGTCCTTGTGAAGTCACATTGTGACTTTGTGACCATCGATTGTCGATGTGACGTCACGTGACGTCGATGTGAAGTCGTTATGGCCGTTTTAGAGCTTTTTTGTGACATCACATTGTAACCACTTTGTGACGTCACACTGTGACCAATTTGTGAAAAGTGTGTCATTTGTGGCTACCTTGACATTAACATTGTGACGAACTGTGAAAAAGTTTTTAGAAAGAAACATCTTAGTCACAATGTGACGTCACTGAGTGGTGGCATTTTCGTCACAGATGTGATGTGACCAAAGTGACTCACAGTGACGTCACTGTGACCATGGATGCTATGAGGGATGTCACGCTATATTACATACATAGATATTTGTAGTTTAGACACAAAGCATTCTGTTACCCTCATAGCATGCATGGTCACAATGACGTTACAATGACGCTACTGTGAGTCCCTTTGGTCACATCACATCTGTGACCAAAATGCCACTACTCTGTGACGTCACATTGTGACTGAGATGTGACTTTCTTAAAAATTTTTAGAAAATTACAAATATTCTTCATAACATGTTATTTATTTTAAAAACATGTTTTTGGCAATTTCAATATCGTCGCTTTTGTCACAGCTTCGTCAAATTGTTAATGTCAAAGTAGTCACAAATGACACATTTTTCACAAATTTGTCACACCGTGACTTCACAAAGTGGTCACAAACCAGCTCTAAAACGGCCATAACGACTTCATATTTTAGTCATTGTGACTTCACATCGACGTTACGTGACGTCACATCGACAACTGATGCCACAAAGTCACAATGTGACTTCACAACGACGTCGCAGTGACGTCACCATGCCTTACGGGTATAGATATTATTTCAAATTTTATTTTTAAACCTTAACTGTGTATTTTAATGACGTGTGTTGGAATAACAATAAAAATGATTTGTTTACTTACTTTGTATGAAATAAGATTAAGGTTTACAAAAAAAATTATACTTGATGTACATTAGTAATACAATATTTATATAAAAGAGCAATTGAAAAAAGTAGTATTTTTGAGTTTAAATTGAACTAAAAATTACTACTAAAAATTGACTAATTTTAATACCATATTTGGCTTTAAATTTTATCTTTAGTTTATGAACAAAAAATACTTTAATTTCAAAATAATTTAAAAATGTAATCTACTGATTTTTAATGTTTTTATTTTAACCAAAATGTTACATTTCTTCTTACCCCCTGCCACTCCTTTGTCACAAACGTTCACAATATCACGAACCCCCTCCCCAATTCCAAGCTTGAAATCATTTATGGACGGTCCCAAAGTTCAAGAGTCGTGTCGAACAAAGAAAATAAAATCCCATGTTTCATCAAAAAGAAACGTCTGACAGTTTAAAACGCTTTAATTGTCCCTTTCTTTGGATGAACTTTGTGAAAAAGGACAATTGGTTTTAAAGAGCACTGTTAGATAATTTTTTTTTCAGTGGTACATTTAGAATTAGTCGAATAAAGCATAACTTTATCTTTATTGGACTATTTTAAAACATAATATTTTATTTAATTTTCATTGTTCTTTTACTCACATTTATTCAATGTATAGTCTTCGGAGCATTTTTTTAAATATTAAATTTTTATCAAACACGTATGCTTTTAGTTAAAACAAGTTGGAAATTGCACGTGAACGTAGCAAATGAGGTGCGTTCGTACGATAACGAAGTTTTAAAAATATTCAGATCTTGCTGATATAGTAGAGCGTACTCCGGATATAGTATAGTAGTCGAAATCTTTACGTTTCTGTAAATATGCAGGGAGTAACTTTATTACACCTCAGAAACGCATTTCTTATTCATAAAATGTGAAATAGTTGAATATAATTAAAACACGCCCCAAACAATGTTTCCCCGTATAGCATAATGTAGTGGAATACTTTTGTGTGGCCCTGTAATTTAATAATGCAAATTCTTTGCATCACAGATTGTACATAATGCATATTTTAGTATATATTTCATAGGTTCATGCCAATTCTATTATGTTCGAATAAGTGTAACATCATAAAAATGCATTTGAATCTTTTTTCCCATTGACAGTAATATAATGGAATACCTTTGATTGTCCCTGTAAATGATCTATGCATCCGACTTTCATAACATTTGAAATGACTCGATAAAATTACGTAATAATTATATGTTTTAAATTTCAAACGATAAAATGCATTTGAAATGTTTTCCCCATTGACCCTAATGTAACGGAATCCTTTTGATTGTCCCTGTAATTGATCTATGCATCCGATTTTCATAACATTTGAAATGACTCGACAAAATTACGCAATAATTATATGTTTTAAATTTCAAACGATTAAAATGCATTTGAAACTTTTTTCCCCATTGACCGTAATGTAACGGAATCCTTTTGATTGTCCCTGTAATTGATCTATCCATCCGATTTTCATGAAATTTGAAATGACTCGACAAAATTATGTTATAATTATGTATTTTAAATTTCAAACGATTCAGTTGAGTAGTTTTTGCGTTGTTATATGCGGACGGACAGACAGACAGACAGACGGACAGACGGACGGACTGAGCGACAACAATAGGTGCTACGTATTTACATAATTACGAACGCACCTAAAAATGGAATAAAACTACAAATTCACGTGAATTTTTAATGGGATTTTGATTATTTCTCAAATTTAGACAATAATTATTCAAATTGTACTTAAAAATTGCATTTATGCTAAACATTTTATAACGAAAACTATAATTTTATTTCACTTTTTTTCAACATTATATTTGTAAATCAGTTTACTGTGTCATGAAGCAAGATATTTACAATACCTGTTAAATTTACTAACTTAATGAAATTTTGTAGCAAATCATAATTTTTTAATAAAATGTGTATTTTTCAAAAAATAAGTCTTAAATTAATATATATTAACTTACAAGCTAAATTTGGCTTCTTAACATGCCAATAGATGTGTAGAACACTTTAAAAGATTTTATTTCAATATTTTTAAATATTTTTAAGAAATGAGATTTTTCGTAAACATATACAATTGAAAATGCATTTTTTCTGAAAACACAAGTTATGATTTTCACATAGTATAAAAAATTTATGTATAAAATTTACAACTTATAAATCCGCAGATGGCCAGATGGGATAGAAAAACCTAAAGCATAAACAAAGTGTAAATAAAAAACAGAAAATTATGTTATATTTATAAAAAAAAAATGTTTTCGACGATGAAAAAAGGGGATTTGTGATATGTTTAGAAGGCAACTAATTTTTAAAATATCAAAATTTATTACTCATGTTTTATAAATCGTCAGTATGACGTCAGCATTTACTCGAGATGCATTTTTGCTTTATATTATAAATTGTTGTATACATTAATGTGACCGTAATAAGTTATATGACATCGGATATCATTAAACTTCACGAATCATTTAAAATGCAAAATGCTCTCGAGTACAAAGCAGTTGGTCTTCAGGGAAAGAATCTGCTCTAAGACTCCAGCAAATCAAAATTGTACCTATATTACATCTCCCATACAGTAGAAATCTTTCATCATCAATTTATAGAGAACCATGCTGGTAGCCAATGAGCAACAGTGTAGAAAAAACTCTGATTACAAAAGGAAAATAAAAAGAAAAGATTATTGACCCTTTTCTACACGACTTTTTATATCCTTCTATAGTAAAAAAACTAGCCTTAAAAGGAATGACTCCTGGAATGATGCTGATGTGTAAGATTTCCGGAAATAACGAATCCGGGTGGACCACTCCTTCCATGAGTCGAATAGACCAATCAGGAAAGGGCTCCCTCTATGCATCGCTGTATGGGTTGCCATAAAGAGGAAAATGTTACCATCGCCAACAATCTACAAGTTTGTCGCCAACCTGGCAATATATCGCCAAATTTGGCGACCAAAATTAGTTGTCAAAAGTGACGCCAACTTGGCGATAACTGTAATATTTCGCCAAATTTTAAATTTCTTTACAACACCAGTAGTGTGACACATGATTTGAGGGGTCTGCAACCACTTATTCATATTATGGATGTCTTGTGTGTCACCCTCCCACTCTGCTCCCCAGGGGGGGCACATTTTTAAGTTCTTTACAACACCAGTCGTGTGACACATCATTTGAAAGATCTGCAACTGCTTATTCATATAATGGATGTCTTGTGTGTCCCCCCTTCTGCCCCCCAGGAAGGCACATTTTTAATTTCTTTACAAAACCAGTCGTGTGACATATGATTTGAGAGGTCTGCAGCTGCTTATTCATATTATGGATGTCTTGTGTGTCACCCCCAAACCTTGTTCCTCCCAGAGGGGATGCACATTTTTCATTTCAATACAACACCAGTTGTGTGACACATCATTTGAAATGTCTGCAACTGCTTATTCATATTATGGAGTCTTGTATGTCAACCCCCACTCTGCCCCCCAGGGGGGGCACATTTTTAATTTCTTTACAACGCCAGTCGTATGACACATTATTTGACATGTCTGCAACTGCTTATTTATATTATGGATGTCTTGAGTGTCACCCCCAAACTCTGTTCCCCCCAGGAGGGGGCACATTTTTAATTTCTTTACAAACCAGTTGTGGGACACATCACTTGAAATGTCTGCAACTGTTTATTCATATTATGGATGCCTTGTGTGTCAACCCCCCACTCTGCCCCTCCAGGGGAGCACATTTTTAATTTCTTTACAACACCAATTATGTGACACATCATTTGAAATGTCTGCAAATGCTTATTCATATTATGGATGTCTTGTGTGTCAACCCCCCACTCTGCCCCCTATGGGGTGTATATTTTTAATTTCTTTACAGCACCAATCGTGTGACGCATCATTTGAAAGGTCTGCAACTGCTTATTCATACCATGGGGTATTGGCGAGCGCAGCAAACAGGGGTAGCCTACAACTTGGAATCACGAAGCGATTAAGCTTGGCGAGCGTAGCGAGCAGGGGGGCGGAGCCCCCCTAGTTTTTATAAGAAAAAATATTTAAAATCTATATAGCCTTTTAATAGTAGGAAAAATAGTAAAAATAAAATTCAAAATTTCAGCTAAATTTTGATATTTTTTGGCGTGTACACTATATATATAATTAGCGTTTTTTAATTTTCCAAATAATAAGCGTTTTTTAACCTAAGCTGCCGAGACCGGATATATCCGTTCACTAGGCTGCTGGTTTCACTGCTTCACTTAAATTAATATAATTCTACAAATATAATCCAGTTTTAAGAAATTAAGTTTTGATTAATACTTTGAAGGCTTGTAAGCATATACGTAACAAAATATACTGTGATAGAAAATCCCTTTTTTATTAACATTTAAAATAAATTGCAGAGAAAAAAAAAACATTACAAATTTGCCCCTTTGGTTGGCAGTCAGTGGGTTAAAATTACATTGCTACATTTTGCAATTAAATTGGCTTAAATTAATTAATTTTATCTGCTTAACACTCTGCAGCATTCTTCAAAATAATATTTTTAAGTATTCAGTAAAAAATAAATAAAAGTAAATTGTGTCTTTGTTGCTTGATCGAAATTTTTTTATTTCCGAAGAATTTCTTTAAATTTTTTTATATCATTTCCAGTCATCTGACATAGACAAAATAAGTGTTATTCCATTATTTGGACTGTACTTGATCAGTTACATCGATCCAGTCGGCCAATTTCAAGGCACTGAATGAGAGTTATAGTGTTTATAGGTACGTGCCAGATGTGGCACACTGTGCAATGAAGGGTTAAATCTGTCAAAATTAATTTTCCGAATATAGATAGGGATTTTAACAATAGTACTGGAATCAGTAAATAAACCCAGTCATTTGACTAACATTGTCATTTGACCAACGTTAGTAATTTGGCCAATTAAAAATAAAAAAAATTCGCCAAATGAAAACAATATTAGCAAAATAAATTTGCTGTATAGCACAAAGAAAAAAAATCTTTAATTTTTTATTGCATTCCTTTTTTTCAATATGTTCTAAAAAAACCTAGTTTTTATAACTGTGGCAACGACTGTTAATAATCTAATTTCAACTATCCGCTACAAATATATAAAAAATATGTATATATGCATATGTATGAAAAACGGAAAAGGAAAAAAAAAAAGAAAAAGCTAAAATTGAGAATTAGCATTTTATCGAATCCTATTGCTTGTTTACTCGCCAAATGAAGAATTTAGTCTCTATTTGGCGCAATGGCGAGCGACAGCGAGGACTCTGCATAAATCTTACTTTATGAAAATCGTCGGAATCAATTTTGATTTATAGCATAATTTACCCTGCCAAAGCGAAATTTAGAATTTGGGATTTGTCTAAATGGCTTGTTCGTGCTCAAATGAATGTAAAAATCACAAAGCGTGAAAATCATTCGATCACTCTTCGATTGCAAGCAGCATTTCCTTGCTTGTTTTATTATTCCAAAAATGCAAAGTAAAGATTTTAATATATCAAAACGATTCTTTAGTACTAGTCGCAATATAGGATTTCTTAGTAAAAGATTTCTCCAGTTACAGTAATCCCTTAGGTTCTGATTTTTCCAATATTAGTTCTACTACATATATTTTTAGGTGCGTTCGTAATTATGTAAATACGTAGCACCTATAGTAGTCGTTCAGTCCATCCGTCTGTCCGTCTGTCTGTCCGCATATAACAACGCAAAAACTACCCATCTGAATCGTTTTAAATTTATATTATATATTTATTACATAATTTTTCCGAGTCCTTTTAAATTTTATGAAAATTGGACGCATAGATCAATTACAGGGACAATCAAAAGTATTCCGTTACAATACGGTCAATGGAGAAAAAAATCAAATGCATTTTAATCGTTTGAAATTTAAAATATATAATTATTACATAATTTTGTCGAGTAATTTCAAATTGTATGAAAATCGGATGAATTGATCAGTTACAGGGGCAATCAAAAGTATTCCGTTACATTACAGTGAATAGGAAGAATAGTTTCAAGTACATTTCAAATGATGTTAAACTCTTTCGAATATAACAGAATTGACATGAACCTATGAAGTACATATATATACTAAAATATACATTCTATACAACCTGTACTGCAAAGAACATTTATTATTAAATTACAGGGCCACACAAAAGTATCCACTACATAATGCTATACGGGGAAAAATTGTTTGTGACGTGTTTTAATTACATTAAACTACTTCACATTTTATGAATATGATATGCGTTGCTAAGGTGTAATAAAAGTTACTTCCTGTTCATTTACAGAAACACAAAAAAGATTTCGGCCACTATACTGTATCTGAAGTACTGTATACTATAACAGCAAGCTCTGCATATTTTTAATACTTCGTTTAGTTACGAACGCAACTCATTTGCTACGCTTTGCGTACAATTTCCAACTTGTTTAAAGTAATCGGAGTTTTTGGGACATTTTAATTTTGTTATGAAGCATCAAATGAAGCTTAACTCTATTAGTGTTTGGCTCATAATATTCCGTTCACTAAGCACCAAGTTTCACTGCAATATAAGCAATATTTTGGATAATATAATTCTATAGATTTAATAAATCTTCAATGACTTGAAGAATGATTAATACTTTTAAAGATGACATTCATACTTTTAACTAAGATTTTTTTATAATGTTGAAGGAATCATATTTTCTTAGCATTTAAAACTAAATGTAGAGAAAGCAATATTACAATTGTATCCTTTTGCAAGATCGTCAGGGGGTTAAATACTTACATCGTTCCTTCTGTTGTTTACATCGTTGTTTTCCGAATTCGAAATATACAGGGTGTATCTAAACTACTGGGCAAAACTTTAAGGGGTGATAGTGCACAACAAGACAAATAATATTAAATGGGAAACTAAGGATCCAAAAAAGTCTTCCGAAGGAGATAAGCGCCATCAAATTTTAGGGTTCAAAATGAGAAATGATTATAAAAAAACGGAAAATTGGTCGATTCGTTTGCAGTTTTCACGAAAACTATTCTTTATGTCAGTATTGTCTTGAAAATAAATTATAAAGATAAATTTCAAAAAATGCCGATAGAGGGCACTTTAGACTTTGGAGCAACGAACAACTTTTTTTCATCGTTAGTTTTTGCATCTCTTTAAATTTTTTTAGAAGTTTATACATAAACTTAAATTTTGAGCTCAAAATCTGTGGTTAAGTAGCGCAAACTGAACTGTGTTCAATGGGAGTATGTAGGTTCAAATTTGAAATGATTATAAAAAACAGAATAATTGGTCAATAGATTTGCAGTTTTCACTAAAACTGTTCTTTATGTCAGTATTGTCTTGAAAATAAATTATACAGATAAATTTCAAAAAATGTCGATAGAGGGCGCTTTAGACTTTGCAGTAACGTACAATTATTTTTTATCGTTAGTTTTTGCATTTTATTAATTTTTTTTAAGCTTAGACATAAACTTAAATTTTGTGCTGAAAATCTGAATCGTTGAGAGTGGTTAAGTAGCGCTAACTGAACTGTGTTCCATGGGGGTGGGAAGGTTCAAATTTTCACATGATTATACAAAAAAGAAAATTGGTCGATTCGTTTGCGGGTTTCTCTAAAACCACTCTTTATGTCAGTATTTCGTTGAAAATAAAATTAAAAAATAAAATTTAAAAAAATCCGTTAGAGGGCGCCTTAAACTTTAGAGTAACCAACAACAATTTTTAACTGTTATTTTTTGTATCTAATTAAATAATTTCAAAAGCTTAGATTTAAACTTTGAGCTCACAGTTCAGTCTACTTAACCACTCTCAACGATTCAGATTTTCAGCTCAAAATTTAAGTTTATATCTAAGCTTCTAAAAAAATTTAATGAGATGCAAAAAGTAACGGTAAAAAATAGTTGTAGGTTACTCGAAAATCTAAAGTGCCCTTTATCGACATTTTTTCAAATTTACCTGTATAGTTTATTTTCAAGACAATACTGACATAAAGAATAATTTTAGTGAAAATTGCAAATCAATTGACCAATTTTTCTTTTTTTTTATAATCGTTTGAAATTTGAACCTACCCACTCCTATTGAACACAGTTCAGTTTGCGCTACTTAACCACAGATTTTGATCTCAAAATCTAAGTTTATGTCTAAACGTCTTAAAAAATTTAACGAGATGCAAAAAATAACGGTAAAAAATAGTTGTTCGTTACTTCAAATGCCTTCTATCGGAATTTTTTGAAATTTATCTTTATAAATCAAGATAATACTGACATAAAGAATAATTTTAGTGAAAACTGCAAACGAATCGACCAATTTTTCCGTTTTTTATAATCATTTCTCATTTTGGACCCTAAATTTTGACGGCACCTTTCTCTTTCGGATGACGTTTGGGACCCTTAGTTTCCCATTCAGTATTATTTGTCTTGATGTGTACTCTCACCCCTTAAAGTTTTGCCCAGTAATTTAGATACGCCCTGTATATGTACTGGGTCATTCGGAAAGTCGTTTCCGTTTGGGAAAATCAATTCGTACCGAAAAAAATTGTCCATTTATATCTAAGTATTAGATATAGAAAACAATGTCTAATAATTATGTAATAGAATTTTCCGGTACGTATTGATTTTCCCAAACTGAAGGGACTTTCCGAACAACACAATAGATCTTTTTGCCGTTCGCGATTCAGAAAATGGTTAGAGCAGTTTTCAATATCGTTCGAAAATCAAACATCACTTACTTAATTGATTTATGTATACTATTATTCAAAGTTAAAAAAGTACAAACAGAAAATGCAATACTAAAATGATTTTCAACATTTTAAGTTGATTTAATAAGAAAATATACATGCTATTTTCACCTCTATAGTGGAATTTCTCAAAAAACGTTGAATATCTGCGCAGATCATGACACATCTTTGCTCCCAATCACTTGAATACTTATCTACCTATTATGTGTCTATGTATATATATATATATATATATATATATATATATACATATATAACTTTTTATTAACACAATAACTTCTATAATTCTACACAAATCTATTTTAAATTGATTCATGAAATCAAGGAGCAGAAAATTTTGATCAAGTTCGTTAAAAGGCAAAATCAAACCAAGGGTATGTAAATTTAGAGGAGTTTTCTGAAATACCCCATAAATTTTTATTTATAATATGCATCTATCCGTTTAAAGTAATCATCAATTACAGGAAAATGGACAAAAAATTATATATGACAAACTATTGTATTTTTGATATCATAAAAATTGTGGCTTAAGTGACGAAAAAAATAGGGTTTTAATAATAAAAAAAATCAAAACTTCGCCAATTCACAAAACATCCAATCCATTTAATTTATTATTACTCGTATGTATTATTATCTACTAAATTTATTATAAATCATTTTAGTATTATTTCATTTTTTTATATTGAAAAATTTTGAAACTAACCAACTCTTATTCATACATGAAAAAAAAATATTAACAACCAGAAAAAGAGGTGCGAAAGAAAAGAAAAATTCGGAATTTCGTTAATTTACAAGATTTCAAATGCATTTAAATTTATTATAAAAATTTCAACATTATCTACAACTTTCATAGTCAAAAGGTTTTGATAGGACCAACTCTTACAGAAACAAATAATGGTTGAAGAAAAAATTCATCGTACTAACATGATTCTGATAAAATCAGCTCTTACATACCAAGAGAATTAAAAAAATATTAAAAGCGGTAAGATAAAAGTTTTAAATTGAGTGTATTTAACATCACATACTTTAAGTCTGTATGGCTATTTTCATGAGTACTTGTAGTGTAAGTCACAGGCTACGATTTTTGGCTACCAGTATTATAGAACAAAAAAAAATGTGATTAATTTTATTGGCACATTCTCATTAATTGAATAAGGCCAAGCAGACTTTTCGAAAATAACGGTGGCTAACAAGCATAGCAATTAATAAGTTATGTGACTTACACTACAGAACCCATGGAATTAGCCGTATGTGATGTTGATGAAATAAAGCTATTGAAATGTCACTTTGTAGGAAAGTAGTGCTCGCACAAAATTTCAAATTAAAGTTATTTCGGTGCAATTTTAAACATTTTGTAAGGGTTAAATTCTTTTTACAAACAAATATTTCAGGAAAACTTTATACATTAGTTAGTATTTAGTTAAGAAGTAGATTAAGTAAAGACTTTTTTGCCACACAAATAATAATAAAATGAAATTAAGGTGAGATTAAAAGAATGCTTTACAATCTATTTTACTCATTTTGGTCTCAATGATTTTAGTATGGGCAATATGCTTGTGATGTCATAATTGATAAAATGTTGATTTTTATTAAGTCGAACCACAAGAAAGAATATAGTACATTCTTCTGGATTATTAGCTAAAAATAAATTGTAAACTACTGATGACTTTTTAAACGAGATTTTCTGTAATCGTCTGTATGCAGTAAGTACATTTTGAAATAAATATGTAAAATTTTCAACTTAGCTTGGAAGCAACAGCAATCCATTTATACAAACCAAACTTATCCGATTATGTTCGGAAATGCACAATTTGTGACACTGAAGTAATACTTTATTTGTTTTGAAGAAATGATAGGTGTATGTCAAAATATGTATAATCCAAATGCTGAGAGCTTTGCTTGAAATTGTATTCTTTAATTGCCGCGAATTTGATTAATATTTTGTAATTACTTTGGTGTCTGTACTCTCATAGTGACTCCATGGTCATAGTTTTATTTTCGTACAGGCGATCACGAGCAATGATAAACAAGTTGGAAATTGCACGTGAACGTAGCAAATGAGGTGCGTTCGTACAATAACGAAGTTTTAAAAATATTCAGATCTTGCTGATGTAGTAGAGTGTACTTCGGATACAGTATAGTAGTCGAAATCTTTTTGTTTCTGTAAATATGCAGAAAGTAATTTTTATTACACCTCAGCAACGTATACCATATTCATAAAATGTGAAATAGTTGAATTTAATTAAAACACGCCCCAAACAATGTTTCCCCGTGTAGCATTATGTAGTGGAATACTGTTGTGTGACCCTGTAATTTAATAATAAATATTCTTTGCATCACAGATTGTACAGAATGCATATTTTAGTATATATTTCATAGATTCATGCCAATTCTATTATGTTCGAATGAGTGTAACATCATAAAAATGCATTTGAAACTTTTTTCCCATTCACCGTAATGTAATGGAATACCTTTGATTGTCCCTGTAAATGATCTATGCATCCGACTTTCATAACATTTGAAATGACTCGATAAAATTACGTAATAATTATATGTTTTAAATTTCAAACGATTAAAATGCATTTGAAAAAATTTTCCCCATTGACCGTAATGTAACGGAATCCTTTTGATAGTCCCTGTAATTGATCTATCCATCCGATTTTCATAAAATTTGAAATGACTCGACAAAATTATGGTATAATTATGTATTTTAAATTTCAAACGATTCGGTTCGGTAGTTTTTGCGTTGTTATATGCGGATGGACAGACAGAAGGACAGACGAACAGACGGATAGACAGACGGACAGACGGACGGCTGAGCGACAACAATAGGTGCTACGTATTTACATAATTACGAACGCACCTAAAAAGAGTAGTAGCATTTTCTGGAATAAAATCTATGTTGAGTTTTTATCTGAAATGTTTGAAGCTTTGTTTTTGTAAGAGATTTTAAATTATTTTAACACTTTTAAATTAAAACGACGATGTTTATATTTTCGGGTAGAATTTATAGCATCGACATCGCACTGTTTGCGATATTAATTACTATGTTGAGAAGGTATTTCCCATAAAAAATTATCATATTCTTGATTACATTTATTTTAACAATATATACTTAAAACAATATCATTTAAATAGTTAATAAAAATTTTAAGGAAGGTATAAAAATTTAAATAGATTTTTATCACGGAGCGAACAACAACGCTTCTCCTGTTATCTTCAATTTAATCACAAACCTACTGCGATGAAGAGTTCTTTTTTTTTTTTTTTTAGTAAGTCCTTATAAAAAGGATGATGATATTTCTGGCGCAATTTTAATTAGATTTTATATAATATTAATGTTTCGAAAAGTCTTTTACTGATGCATACTTTTGATGTTGTCATCTAAATGCACTCTTTGGAATCGAGCCTTTTATGCTGCCCTCTGGAAATAGTTCTTGAAAGCAATGTTTATGCACTTCAGAATGTTCCAATTATGAACACGGAAGTAAGACAATTTTAATTCAATAAATTGAATATTTCTAAGTGTACTCTTTTATTGAAAAAAGGGCAGGGAATGTCAATTATGTTTCCAGCAATTTTCTCGCGTTCTTTTTTTCAATGCATCATTTCAGGGCTGCCACAATAAACTATATTTTAATTTTAATTGGTTCTAATTCCTTTAAGCAGAAATATTTAACTAGTTCGATGCCACTCACGCGATAGCGCGTGATATGGCACCAACGTTAAGGGTCACACGCGCGCCAGAGCGTGTTGTGGGGTGATGTCCAATAGCCAGTCACGTGCTGGCGCGGGAAAATCTCTCACTGATTCTTTGTTATAAAAAGTAAATCGGTTTCTGGGAAATACCCATTTCTACACTGCGGCATTAACTATCATCACATCTTCATGTAAGCAGCAGCGAACATGTTAAGACACACATTGACAACATTTGCAAAAGAAATAAAATTTAAAATTTATATTAGAAGAATATTGGTGCAAACAGAACATAAAAATAATCACCTGTGATAGCCCTACATTTACAAAAGTAGTTTTTTTTTAGAAACATAAAATTACTTTTAAAGAATCTTGAAAACTTCTAAGTACCACTATAATTTACATCTTTATTTATATATTGCTTTTAATACATCTTACACCTTTGTTTATATAATGCTTTTAATATAGAATTATAAACTAAAATTCAAAAATAAAATTCATACATTATTGTTATTTTTGACAGTATTTTAGACATTTGAATAAAAAAAATCTATTAAAATATTAAATAAATTTATATTTTAAAATATCTTTAATAGCCTTAAAGATATTTATAACTTTAAGAGTAATTAATGTTTTAATAGGTTTAATGTTAGTAAGAATTTTAAATATTTTTGATAGAGAAAATATTGAGATTTTCGTGAGTAGTTTCTAGAAAGATAAATATGTATAACAAACATTGCACAGGTAAATACCTCTCAAATGTGAAGTGCTTATTAAGTGACGAATTTATTCGCAGCAAATATGCAAGAGAAATTCTTACGTAATATATTTGAAAAACGTTATTTCGCCATTTCTCATTAATACTAAATCTCTTAGCTTCGATTGAAAAATGGGCCAAAAAGAAATAAACGTATAATCTGTTGAAATGACGGAAAATATGAAGAATTCAATAACTATTTGAGAACTAATTTTACGATCTTTTGATTTCTAATTAATGTATACTTAAGGAGGCGGTGAACGATTAAAAATAAAAAATCTTTTAATTTTCATAATATAGATTGAAATTTTGAGAAAATAATAAAATTTACCCTAAATATGTGTCACATCTTAAAAGAAATTTCAAATCTTATTACAGTTTTAAGATTTTTTTTTAGAAATTAAAGTTTTAAAACGAAATTTTAAAAATACTTTTTGCGTTTTAATTTTTGCATATTTATATGACTTTCGAATTTAATCACGTACAATTTAATCACTATTACAATCAAATTTGCATATCGATTTTTTAATCAATTAAACAGTTATTTTTTAGAGATATATTTGTGAATTCCATGTCGATTTTCTTAAAAATTCTGACTTATAATAAATAAAATGCTTACAAAAAATTTTTTTAAGCATATCAGTATTCTACCTCATCAGTTTCATTAACATTGATCAAAAATTAAAAAGCAAGAATTATTTCAAAAATTAAAAAATTTTGAAGAACTTGTACTCAGAAAAATAAACTGATTTTGAAGTATACACTGTAAAAAAAAAAAAAAAAAAAAAAAAATCTGCAAAATTACTAAATTTTTTCTAGAAACTGGGATTTCTAGAACATTTTCTGTAACTGCAACAACAAAAATTCATGTAACAGATACAAGTTTAACTGTAAATCAAAACATCTGTAAGGTTACTAATATTTTTTTAAGAAACTGGGATTTATTGGAGCACTTTTTATGCAATTGCAACCGGGTTACAGATAAACTTTTAGTAAAATTACAAACAAGGAGGTGGGATCACAGACAATCATCTCGTCGAGCTTACAGATGGAAATCTAGGTTTAATCAAATCCTGATTCGCATATAAAAACGCAATCGGTCTGACGAGTCATGTTTTGCTGGAAAACACCTAAGAACACGATTTTACCGGTTGAGTCATAGGTTTTACCATTATGTTTTTCTCCTCCAAGTCATCATGTTTTTAAATTTTTGGCTGCAGGAAAGCTCAGCCGTAAGCTAACGAGGCTAAAATCAAGTTTTTAACTATTTTCCACCAAGATATAACTTGGCAGACCAATTGCATTTTAATATGCGAATCGAGGTACAAATAATAGTAGATTTTCATCTTTGAACTTGATGAGGAGATTGTCTGTGCTGCCGCCTTCCGGTCTGTTACTATCATTTTAGCAAATTCTTTTGTAAAGCTAGAGATTTCTGTAGCATTATAAAAACTATTTTTGTAGATTTGCATATTTTTTGTACAGTGAACAGATAAAAGTTTAGTAAGCATACAAATTTCCATAACTTTACATCCGTAATCCGTGTATTATAATTCGAAAAAATAAATTTGTGAACAAAAATAACACATTAGTAACTTTTCGTAAACTAATCGTCTGTATGCCGAATCGTTTCACATGAAAGATATAGGATAATAGTATATGTAAAAAAATGTAAATGTAAATTGGAGAATAAATAATACATAAAAAATACGTCGATTTTCTCTCAAATAAAGCTCCACAGTCTCCGTAATATTAGTTTATATTTTCCTAAATATTAGTTTATGATTAACCTAAATGTTAGTTTAGGATTCACCCTTTAAGCGTCCTGCAAAATCTCATAAAATGGTATCTATGAAAAGTATTGGCATGATAATTTTTATTTGGTAACTTTACATATTTATTTACCTCCTTCATTTCGAAAAATTCGCGTTAATATCAATTTTGTGTTAAATTAGCCTTTGATTCCAAAAGTTACGTGACAGAAAATCATAGTTAGAATGCTTTAAGAGTTAAATAATAGTTTTATTTTATTTGGAATGTAAAAAAAATATTTTTAAATTTTTATTGTTAGTTATTTCGTTTCCAAAGAACTTTAATTAATATTTTGTTTCTTGAAGATGTTTTATTTTCATTCCATATCCATGTTTGTTAAAATCAAGTAATATGCTTTTTCTTTTTTGTTCCCGTGTTCCACATATCTCTCACTTTTTATTACTCATGCTACTTTAGTCATGCATAATTTCAATCTTAGATTGATATGCTTCGATATAGGAGATTTTAAATAATCGAAATGGATTAAAATTCCTGCTCCAAAGTCAAGTTGGATATGAAATCATTCAATAATAATAAAAAAATATTGCATTAACACTTAAGCAGGGCAGACATATAACAGAGTAAAAATTCATGTTGCATTCACTTTCCTTGAAAATATGATTTTTATGTTATGATTAAATTAAAAGTCAATTGCTCAAGCTATCAATAAATTGAAATTAAATTTACAAGTAAAACCCTCTTGAACTATTAAGTGATATAGAATGAAATTTACAATACATACATATATAAATTTTAAAATTTTAATTTCCATATAGTATTAAAATTGTTTTAATAAAAATCTTCCGTTTTCAAAAAATTCTACAATCTTAATTTACTAATTTTTCTATATTAAACAATATCCAATTTATTTCATTTTATTTTGCTTGAATTCTTGAATACGATTTTTATGTTATCATTAAAGTAAAAGGCAATCGCTCAAAGTTATGAATAAATTAAAATTAAATTTACAAGTAAAACTGTCTTGAATTATTAAGAGTTGTATAAAACAAAATTGACAAAATATATTTATAAATTACAAAATTTTAATTTTAATACATTATTAAAACTGTTTTAATAAAAATATTCCTTTTCAAAAAATTTTACAATCGTAATTAACAAATTTTTCTATATTAAACAATATCTAGTTTATTTCTTTTTTAATATCTTTTAATTTTAAATTGCAAGAATTCTTATTTTATAATGTCAAGAATCACTTCACGTATTATTTATTCTTCTAAAACCTTTTTTTCCCTCCCTCTCATTTTAAAGTCGAATCCATTCCACTAAAAGTATTTATCATTTGTTAACTATTTGGAAAATAGTTGTTATCCTCCGTGGAGAACTGAGAAATCCGAATCATACCTAAATCTTTTTATTGGTTGAATTCCGCAACTTATTTCATTTTATTCTTTTTCTGATTTGTTCATGTTTAATGTCCAAAAATGGAATACCTCTATTTTTTTTCGTTTTCTGATTGGTTCATGTTTAATGTCCAAAAATGGAATACTTCTGTTTTTTTTTTTTTTTTTCGTTTTCTGATTGGTTCATATTTGATGTCCGAAAATGGAATACTGCTATTTTTTTTTCATGTATTATTTATTCTTCTAAAACCTTTTTTTCCCTCCCTCTCATTTTAAAGTCGAATCCATTCCACTAAAAGTATTTATCATTTGTTAACTATTTGGAAAATAGTTGTTATCCTCCGTGGAGAACTGAGAAATCCGAATCATACCTGAATCTTTTTATTGGTTGAATTCCGCAACTTATTTCATTTTATTCTTTTTCTGATTTGTTCATGTTTAATGTCCAAAAATGGAATACCTCTATTTTTTTTCGTTTTCTGATTGGTTCATGTTTAATGTCCAAAAATGGAATACTTCTGTTTTTTTTTTTTTTTTTCGTTTTCTGATTGGTTCATATTTGATGTCCGAAAATGGAATACTGCTATTTTTTTTTTTTTTTCGTTTTTTGATTGGTCCATGTTTAATGTCTAAAAATGAAATACTTCTATTGCCAGAATGACAATAAATATATAAATAAATAAATAATAAACACTTAAAAATAATAATAATTTAACAAATTGCGGTGAAGATTTCAAACAAACTTCATTTAAAAATGCATTTTTTTCTACATAACACAATTTGCAGTTCCGAAAATTGTAAAACTGAAATTTTATTTAAAATTTGTTTGGGATGGGTCCAGGATCATAAATGTTTAATCCATGTAGTACGTAATAGGAGGCATTCAGATGTCAGTCTGATTAACTCCATCCAATAAAAATACACATTTTAAACAGTTAAAATTGCATATCTATAAACTACTATTTTTTTTTTCATCATTGGTCTAGGAATATTATTGTTTAATGGATGGCATAGGTAATATTTAATGCGTTATTATCCTTCTAAAGACAATGTTTATTATTATTATTAATTTAAATATAGAATTTATTTTTAAGTCTTTAAAATTTTAGTCTTTTTAAACATAACTTTCCAAATAGTCGTTTTAAATTTGTTAAATAATTTTTTTTAATCGATTTCTATTTTTTTTTCGTTTTTTATTCTATAATTTGATTTTTCACGTAATTTTGTCTCTTTAAAATTCATGCTGCTAACAATAAAAAGTCCCAATGCTTTGTCGCTAGCACATTGGTTAAATTGCCCCTAAATTGGCAAAAGGATTTCCATCCTTCTCACGGTAGACTCTTAATCCTTCACAGCACGATTTTTTTTTATTTTTATGAAAACAATTATTTACAATCTGTATTATTGTATAATACAGATTTGTATATATATTGTATTTGTATATATATTGTATAATACAGATAACAATATTTGTATAATAATATATATCTATCTAATAATGGAGAAAATAATACACAAGATTAATTTTCAAATTTTCTGCTAAAATTTGAAATTTCATGGCGTGTAACATATTCACGCAATTGTGTTTTCAAATATTGTATTGCTTCATTTTGTAACTAAATGAGATTAAATTAATTCACTTTCTCCGCTTCTATACTCTTCAACTGTTATTAGGATGAGCGAAGCGAATCCTTTACTAGGTCACTCAAATGACATTTTGTCGTACACTTTGCAAAAATTAACAAATTTATTTTGACTTGAAATTAAACACAAATATAAATTATGATCTGTAGATTTGCAGAATATTATTTTTTTTACAGAAATATTTTTCAAAAAATTATTACTTTAATTAATTTATTTTATATGTTTTCCTATTACGAACGCATTTTTTCAAATAAAAAGTGAAACAAGTACGTTTTCAGAAGAAAAACTTAAATCATGGGGTCATAAGTTATGGCTAGAATTATCATCAAATAAATAAATTAATAAAATATATTTTCATTATTCTGACAAAATAATTCAAAAACTGCTTTCAGATTTTCAAACTATACTCATTTCTTTTAACTATGTATGGTTTCATGATTTCTTTTATAAAATTTATAAAATAATTTTTTTAGAAAATTATAGCATATTTTTAATGAATTAAAATTTGTGACAATTCTCTTATTAACATTCAATTATAAAAGTATATTTCTGTGTTAAAAATTCAAATGCACAATTTATTCTTATTTTGTGAAATCATTTAAGCAGACGATATTTATGAAGTTTAAAAGAATTACATTATGTTTTTGAGAAGTTGCAATAAAAGAATTGTAAACAAATAAAATTAATTAATATTTTGTATAATTCTACTTCGAAAATATTTTTATTTATATCAATCAGTCTTATATCATAAATAAACAATCTGAGGAAATTCTTAGTAATTTGGTTGAAATACATTTTAAGATTAAAATGCGCCGAAACATAAAATTACATTTTTGCTTAATAAAGATGCAAAAGTAATTTAAAAAATGTATTATTACTTTCAAATATTTATCTTATAGCATAATACTTCGCGAATCCAAACAAAGCAAGTCTTTTTACTATTTTTAAGTAATCAGTAAAAATAATTAAAGTAAATTTTGTCTTAATGGCAAAATTGATTCTTTTTTTTTCAAAAGAATTTTTTTTTTTTTTTTTTTTTTTTTTTTTTTTTTTTTTTTTTAAAAATGCAGCCACCTAACATGGACAAAATAACTGATGTTTCATTGTTTGAACTGTTTTTGATCAGGAGTACAGATCATATCGGCAAAATTCATGAAACAAATTGAGAATTACAGTGTTTTTAGGTGCGTGCCAGATGTGGCACATAATGCAGTGAAGGACAGCTCTCAAAATCGAACGACTGCTTAATGATTCTCGCTCTATTGAAAAATATGATAACATATTTAGATAGAAACAGTCTTGAAAAAGCGGTAACCGATATATATATTGTATTATCCTGCTTATGCTTTTTAACTCCTGTTAGGAATCTCCTTGTTGACATATCAATACAATTTTATTTGTGTTTTTACATTTGTAGGGTATGATTAAAAACTCCAAGGGAAATCGATTTTAAACATGTAGAAGGCATCACTTGTGTTGTATGCATAGATTTATTACTCTTTTATCGTTACAAGAAGAAAATTTTGAATTCGTGAAATAAATCGACTTCCAATTTTCGATGGATTTATGCGTTTGAGAAGGTCCAGAACACGATTTGATTGTTTTTAGAAAATGTCTGTCTGTGAGTCTCTTTGTGACAAAAAAATTGTGGGGGTTCTATCTCAAAAACTAATGCACGAAATTCCATAAAATTCGAGATTCAGTAAACCCTTATAAAAATTAGAGCTGATTAGTTGTTGGTGTTTATGGTTTAACAGCTGGCTCAGCAATGCCGCCTTTTTCGCAATTTCCATAACAGCTCTAACTCAATAACTAATAAACGGATTTTCATAAAACTTGAGTTTCAGTTAGTCCATGATTCAATTTACCTCTAACTACGTTTTGGTGCAAAACGCTCCGGCAAAATTGCAGCTCCGGCATTTTGCATTATTTACGATTATCGCGATAGCTCTATCTCCAGAACTAATGCATGAATTTTGATCAAACTACAGATTTAGTTAGTCCCTGATATAGATTAGTATTGTTTAGTTTTTGGTGTAAATCGTCTTACAGTTGGCACTGCTATGCTGCGTATTTCACGATTTCGCAAGATCTCTATCTCGAGTATTAATGCATAGCTAAACTTCATAATCAGTTAGTATATGATAAAAATTGATCACTGTTAGTTTATTGGTGTATATCATTCAACAGGTGGCGGAACTGTTTAGCAGAACTGTTATGCAGAACTGTTTAAGGATTTTACAATGGTTCTATATCAGAAACTAATGCACGGATTTTCATGGAACTTCAGATTCAGATAGAAGTTGACAGAAATCATGACCTTCTTGATTTTGATGAAAACCACATCATCGGTGTCGCTGGTATGCTACATATTTCAGGAAGTACTAACATGTATAAGATAGAAGAAATCCATAATATTAAAGAATGCTTTGAGATTGCTACATTGCTAAATTTTTTTTCTGTTGTAGCTAAACCTGACTCTCTAGAAGCATCCATTTTTTTTTTACCGTCTTAGTCTTCCGTTACAATGCAGCAAAAATTTGCATAACATATACATTAAAGTAATATAGAATAGGGTAACATCCCCAGTAATTGGCAGGAACCAGTGATTGGCACATCCTACAAAAAGTCCTACAAAAAATCCTAAAATAAAATTTATATCCAGTCTTTTAAAAATGTAAGACCATATACCTCATTTACTTTACAGATTTTAACTTTGATTTATGCTACTAAATGACAATAGTGCCCAGGAAAGAGAAATAATTATGGCTTGTATCAAATCAGCCATTTTTGTTGCAAATGCTTCTTCTCTAGCTTAAGAAAAGCATGCTTTTCAATTTATTATTACCTGATTTATAGTATATTTTAAATTTTAATTGACAACAGTTTTGTTTAGTTGAAAACGGTTACTTTAATTGTGTAAAAGTCTAAGTGCAAATAACTGGTGATTACAGCAACTTCTTATAAATATATTTTTATAAAAATGTTTTTTCAAATATTTATGCTTTTAGTGGGCAAAATAGATGCAGAGATATGCAATCTTTGATTTAAAAATATTTGCAAGTAAATATTTTATTTCTTGGTAATGAAAATAGAACTGAGTTTAAAGACAATAGAAGTAAGTTTAATGTGCCAATTACTGGGGATGTTACCCTACTTTATTTTTTATTTTTTATTTTATAGTTGTTGAAGTAAATTATAAAAAATAAAAGGAAGAATTTTGCAAATGGAAATAGAACTCTTTTTTTTAAGTTTAATCAAAAGTATATTGAATTTTCTTTTTCTGGTAATTCTTTATACTTTTATAGAAAGATACTTTATCTTGTATGTGTGCCAAACATTTTATTATTATTAAACATCTTAATAATAATGTTCATTTTCATTACAATGCAGTTTTGATCAGCCACCTCTTTTCTTTTAACTAATGTAATTGAAATTAGAAAATCTCTTTTTATGATATTAATATTCCTGAAATTGCATCGTATGACTTGGTAAAATGCCTGTCATTCGAAAATTACAAATGATTTCAGTTTGATCATTAATTAATAATATTATTTTTAACTCTTTGCCATTTTAGTTTATTATGCAGTAGATTTAATTACTTTTTAAGCTAATTCAGATAATTAAATCTGTCGAGATAATTATAAATTAAAAAAATGGAAATTTAAATCACCTATTACAGATAATTAAATTGAAACGAAAAATAAATGCATGAATATAAACCATATCGTTCTTCTTTTATTATTTTCTTCGTTCTTTACAGGAAGAAAATATTGAATTCGTGAACATTTTCGACTTTTTCAAAGGTATTAGGCGTCAGAAATACCAGAAAACATGAATTTAGAAAATGTCTGTCTGTGAGTCTTATTCTGTCAGTCTCTTTGTGACACATGTTTTGTGGGTGCTCTATCTCAACAAGCAATGCACAGAATTGAATAGAAATTTCTATTTATATAGTTCTGATGTAAATTAATGCTGATTAGATTATGGATGAAATCGTTCAACAGGCAGAGCTGCAATGCAGCAATTTTCGCGATTTCTTTAATAGCTCTATCTCAAGAACAAATGTAGGAACTTTCATCAAACTGCAGATTCCGTTGTCATTGAAATAAATTGATATTTTTTACACTTTGGTGTAAATTGCCTAACACATAACGATGGTATGTAGCATTTTTTGCGATTTCCACAACTACTCAATATCCAGAACTAAAGCACGGATTTTCATCAAACATCAGATTTAGTTAGGCCTTTAAATAAATTGACGTTTTATACATTTTGATCCGAACAGTTCGTGTTGGCATGCTGCATTTTTTGGCGAATTTCGCAATAACGCTATCGCTAGAATTAATACGCAGATCTTTATAAAACTTAAATATGATGTGGTGTTTCTTCTTGGTGTAAATCGCCCAACAGGTGACACTGCTGTGCTGTATTTTTCACGATTTCCGAAGTAGCTATAGCGTAAGAACTGTTTCACAGATTCACATCAATTTTAGATTCTTTTAGATGTCGACCTATGTTGTTACAAATTAGATTTCGCTGTAAATCCCTCATAAAGTGGTAGTGCTATGCTGCATGTTGCATTATTTATGTGTTTTTATGTGTTAATCATATCTCAAGAACTAATTACGGAAATCATTAGAATCGCAGTAATGGGAATAGTTCGCCATTTCATTTTGGCAATATTAAATCAAATTTTGAAGTATTAACATATACGATATGAAAGAAAATTTTAGGATTGCCCCAGCTGACTAGTTAATAAAATGATAATCAGACATTTTTAGTAGTTTGGTACATGTTTGATTGCCATTTTATTATTTCAAAAACTTTTAAACGAATGCGAAATACAAATGTAATTTACATTCTTATTTTTTTAAATCCTCATTTTGTATCCAAAATAGACCCAATGAATATAACAATAATTCCCAAAATAACTACATTTACATTTTGAGATAAAAACATTTTTCTTGGAAATTCCATTTTCGTTCAAATATTTTATTTAGATGTTCTAATAATTAGTTATTTGGAACAAATAATATGTAAATACCTCGTTTTTAAGCACAGAAATGATAGTGTTTCATTTAAAACTCAGATATTTTATTCATGATTATTATTCAACTACATTTACATTTTGGGATGAAAGTATTTTTCTTGAAAATTCTATTTTCATTCAAATATTTTATTTAGACGTTTTAATATTTAGTTAATTGGAATAAATAACATGTATATGCCTGGTACTCAAGCACAGATATGATAGTGTTTTATTTAAAACTCAGATATTTTATTCATGAGTGAATCGGTAAACTTGATATCAATAAATTATCCCCTTTTCTTAGAAATTTTGTTAAAAATAGATAAAATACACATTATGTATGATCTCATACACAATGTGTTTGGCAAATAGAATATTCACGCATAGTTATAAATACATACATAGACGAAGAAAAGAAATAGAGATTTATTGAGCTGTCAACCAGTGAACAAATGCGTATCTTATTCATTGATTAACTTATTGTTTTTCATAGAAATAAAATTTTATTATAGATAGTATATGAACAATACGCATCTGTAATCTATACTACTTACAGAATATGATAATATTTATCACAATATTTACACTTATTAGAATAATAAATATGTATAAAATTAAATAATCCTTTTAAAATTTTGTATAATTGCAATAAAAGAGCTTTTAGTTCTAGCATCTTTAAATAGAAACAAGTTGGAAATTGCACGTGAAGCGTAGCAAATGAGGTGTGTTCGTACTATAAGTTTTAAAATATTCAGATGTTGCTGATATAGTAGAGCGTACTTTGGATACAGTACAGTGGCCGAAATCTTTGTGTTCTTGTAAATACGCAGGGAGTAATTTTTATTATACTTCATTAACGTATATCTTATTCATAAAATGTGAAGTGGGTTAATATAATTAAAACACGCCCCAAACAATGTTTTCCCGTATAACATGATTTAGTGGAATACATTTGTGTTACCCTGTAATTTAATAATAAATATTCTCTGCATCCCAGATTGTACAGAATGTAGATTTTACTACATACATCATAGATTCATGTCAATTATATTATGTTCAAATGAGTGTAATACCATTAAAATGCATTTGAAACATTTTTTCCCATTGATTGTAATGTAACGGAATAATTTTGACTGTCCCTGTAATTGATCTATGCATCCGATTTTCATAACATTTGAAATGACTCGACAAAATTATGTAATAATTAAACGTTTTAAATTTCAAACGATTAAAATGCATTTGAAACTTTTTTCCCATTGATTGTAATGTAACGGAATACTTTTGATTGTCCCTGTAACTGATCTATGCATCCGATTTTCATATCATTTGAAATGACTCGGCAAAATTATGTAATAAATATACGTTTTAAATTTCAAACGATTAAAATGCATTTGAAACTTTTTTCCCCATTGACGTAATGTAACGGAATCCTTTTGATTGTCCCTGTAATTGATCTATCCATCCGATTTTCATATCATTTGAAATGACTCGGCAAAATTATGTAATAAATATACGTTTTAAATTTCAAACGATTCGGTTGGATAGTTTTTGCGTTTTATATGCGGACGGACAGACAGACGGACAGACGGACGGACTGAGCTAAAACAATAGGTGCTACGCATTTACATTATTACGAACGGATCTAAAAAGGAAGTTTTTCGAATATATATTTTTATCGACTGTATACTATTATCAAAATTTAAATCACAGTAGTCAATTAACGCATTCTATAATCTGTAATACAACCGAAAACTTAATTACTGCACATCAAGCTAAAGTATTTAAAAACATTATTTCAATAACTCTAGAAATTAAAGTGCCAAATCAGTTGGTACCATTGAAATTGTGAAACCATTTTTGATTTTCTTGTGTACCATTTGAAAAGTGAAATTTTGTGGGATGAATTTGAACTATGTTCTGGTAAAAGAATTAACTTTAAACTTGCTTAGATAGAAAGCAATAACTAATAACAAGTTTAATCATTAATTTTATCCAATTCACCATTAAAATAATTTTTTATAAATTATTATTTAGGCGTGTTCATAATTATATAAATACGTAGCACCTTTAGACTCGTTCAGTCCGTCCGTCCGTCTATCCGTCCTCATAAGAAAAGCAAAACTACCCAATCGAATTATTTTAAATTTAAAATAGATAAGTGTTGCGCGATTTTTTCGAGTCATTTCAAATATAATGGAAATCGGATGCATAGTTCAATTACAGGGACAATCAAAAGTATTCTGTTACACTACGGCGAATGAAAAAAAAAATTAAAGTGAACTTTAATGATGTTACATTCTTTCGAACATAATAAAATATATATACATCTATGAAGTATATACTAAAATATGGATTCTATATAATCAATGGTGCAAATAATATTTGCGATAAATATACAGGGCCGTACAAAGGTATTCCATTACATAATGGTACTGGGGGAAACATTGCTTAGGAAGTGTTTTATATATATTAAACAATGTCACATTTTTTGGAAATTATGTATGTTGTTGAAGTTTACAACAAGTTAATTCCTGTATAATAGAAAGCAGATAGTATTTACAGTGACACACAAAAGATTTCGGATGTTATTCTGTATCTGAAGTAGTGTATACTAAACCAGTATTTAAATATTTTTAAGACTTTGTTTTAGTACGAATGCACCATTTTTGGTATATATGACATGTAATTTATAACTTGCTAATTATGAAATACAACCAGTATTCTAACCAGAAAACTACTAGAAATGCAGACGGAATCTGTAGCTACATACCGAGAATTTATAGAAATATTTTTATAGATTAGTTACTACACACCACCATAAGGCAGTAAATATTTGAATCATTGTTAAAATTTCACAGTCATCAAGAACTTTTAGCAATATTTTTGTGATTAAATTGTTCTACGTAGGATAAAAAATCTTAATTGTGTAAATTGGTCATACAAAATAACTAACTAAGTAAACACATAATAGTCTTTTTTTTATCGTGTCGTTTTACCAGATTTGTAAAAATAATCTTTTAAACATAAGTAAAAGTACATTATTTCCACCCACTTTAAGAAAGTGAATGCTGCCTTAAGAAATCTTTTCAATTGTCGATTTGAATTTCACCTTATAATTAAATTTTGAATGCAAATGTAGCCCATTCTTATTCAAGTCTCTTATTCAATTTTCCGCTTTTTAAATAATTATTTCATTTTTAATTTGTTATCCGAAAAAAATTACCCTCATTATTTTACTAGTTTCAGTGCTAGATAAAATTCAAACAACAATGAAACAACTCTTAATGGTGGTAAAATAACAGTATAGTAATTCATCAAATTTAAAGATTTTAATAGAAACTTTGCGTGGCTTTTAAAGAGAATTTGAAGTTTGTATTTAAATGCTCAATCAAGAAAAATAATTTAAATTTTTATTTTTTTAATTAAAATGTATTGTTTGAATTAAAATTATATATTTAATTTTCATTCATGAAAAATATTTATGCAGTTTTAAATCTACCCTGTATCGCTACAAATATTAAACAGAAAAAAAGGAAATCAGCGTTATGAATTTTACTTTTTTTTATTTAAAAAAAATTGAGAAATTCTAGAATAGAAGTACATTTTGCATTTTACGCATAGACCGTTCGGTTATAATTAGTTTCTTGAAAAAGAATTTCAGCTTTGGCTACACGGCCAAATTTGACACGTTACCGTACACTGACAGCCTATGCTAAATTAGGAATTTTATTGAGCTGTCTGATTTTGAAATTATTTAAATAGATATAAGTTCTAAATCTACAATTCATAAATAAGGCTATGTGATAGAATTCGCATACATTATCGGATATGGAAAGCGAATTCTAAATATGCATTTTTATTCAGTTGTGTGTTTTTAAAACTTCTTTAAAAATATTATTTCATTATTTGAAAAAAAGTAACATCTTAATAACATTCTGTTATTCTCTGAAATTGTTTCATAATCTATGTCTGTCGCACCATCTTTTCACCCACTTAACCCCTTGAAGGGCGGTGGTATAAAATATATACCACTTAATTTTAATTGCGAAACGCCACATTGACACCAGAGTTTTAAAATGGAAATTTTATTTTTATGAAGTATGTGAAGGAAAGTTTTTATCCGTTTTGAAGTAAATTCCTTTTGAAATTCTGCTGTCGATGAATCATTTCAGCATTTTAAGAATGGCACTGCTTTGCCCCTCAAAGGGTTAAAAGATATGCAAAGAGTTTAAATTTTGAAAAGATTGAAATTTTAGGGCAGTTAAACTTTAATAAACAAGTTTTGAGATATTCAAAAGAATATGCTATAAAACATGTTATATTTTCCGGAAGTTTTTTGGAATATCATTACGTAACTACCATCATATTTTTTTATCGAAATTGAAAAAGTTTCTTTTCAATTGTGAAAAGAATGATTTGTCAGTTTAACATTTAATTCACACGAGGAAAGGAAGCTTAAAAAGACATCTGTTTAAAAAAAAAGAATACCTTCTTTATGATTTTTAAAGTATTCAAAAAAGGGGATTTTTACGCTGTGAAAAACCTATTTTTTATATGTAGCTTTTTATCTACGTTGATTTTTTATGTAAAATGGTTTTTAATGACACACGTAAACTTTCGAATGAATTTTTTAGTGAAATTGCATAGTTAACCTCTTCAGAAATAAGGTACACAAATGTATACCTTCATTCTTTTCCTCATAAATACTAAAATGTTCAGGTTTTTTGGATTTTTTCTTTACTTCTATACAGCTGAATGTCTTTTGTGTTTAAAAAAAACCAATAAATGTCAATACTGATGAATACTATTTCATAAAATAAATATTATTTTCATCCGAGTTTCGGACAATGTCTTCAAGACATTGTGGCCAAGAAAGTAAGAAATATTCATGATTATTTAATTTAAATGCTTTACCATAAAAAATTCTGAGAATTTGCTGATCATTTACTTGTTTAAACACCTTAATTTTGTTATTGCGTGAATTTATCTTACTGATCGTTAAACTGATGTTTTAAGTTGAATTGGAACTTTTATATCCATATTTGTAAACCTAAATTACCAGTCCCCTAAAGTACTGATTTCATAAAAATGACTCTTTCTATCATCTATGGTGTCATTTCGATTATGCAAAAGCAATAAATATATATTTGTACAGTTATTTTATGCTCAGGTCTGAAGAGGTTATAATCTTTCTGACTGCGAAAAAGGGTAGAATATTAAAATTAAAAAAAACTAGTCGTTGGGGCCACCGTAATACTTACCCATCATGGATATGTATATGAAAATAAAACATGTGAAAACTATTTATACATTGCATTGCAATTCATAAACAAAATTTAAATATTGTTAATATACATATAGTAATGCTCTATTAAAGAATGGCTGATTACCGATATCGACAAATTATATAAAAAGCCAAGCTACACAAGTAGTACCGAACTGCGTAAAAGAAACATCCTTATAACTCCAAAAATAATAACTCTATTAACTAACAATTAACTGCATCAGATTAAGCGTCTCATTTCCAATTAAAATATACCTCTGAATTAAAATTTGAATGAAATACAGGGTAATGAAAAATCGAAGAATGTGGAAAACAGGATTACAAATATCTCGGCAACTAATAATTCGATCGACTTCGTTTTATATGCAAAATGTGTGTTATTTTATTGCCTTTTACGTCCATTCCTTAGAACAAAAAAATTCGAAAAATTTTATATACCTTTCATCAGAACGAAATTTTCGAGAGTCCGAAAAAAATAGTTCCGGATAATCGAGGTTGCTGATATTAAATAGGGTTCGTCCCATTCTTACATACTAACTACATACAAAATTTCAAGTCTCTATCTCAATTTGTTCGGGAGATAGAGCGGTTACAGACAGACAGACAGACAGACAGACAGACGGACAGACAGACAGACAGACAGACAGACGGACGGCAATTTTTTTTTTCCTAAAAATATGTTTTTCGGAATCTCCACTATCTAAAACGTGTAAATCCGTCAAAAAATTTTTTTCGATTTTCAAAACGATTGCAAGACTTACCCTATACTACGTATGATGGGTAAGTAAAAATGGAAATTGCCGTAAATTAAATAATCCGAGGATCAAACAGTTCTATTTGGAGCCAGAAATTTATTTACTGATTGGAGACAAATATTTACAATAATATAAGAAGTTACAGTCCTTTTTTGAAAATTTTCTGGATCGGAAAATAATTGTTTGTTCTGCGGATTATACCCCAGAAATTACGGTAGTTTTATTTGATTTTGACATGATTCGGACCCTACCTGAGTGATTTTCAAAACAAATGCAAATTAATAATCTTAAATTACACGATATTCGATGCAGTGGCTTGAAACGCCATTGTTCCTTTTTTCATATAATGGGTTTTAACGTAACATTTCACATTTTAGAATATATACCGTTTCTATTAGAATGCGTGGATAATATAGATTGGAGAAAAAAAAATATCTTACGTTATTTGATTTTTATTTAGATGATTTCTAAGAGCCTTATACAGGGTGGTTCAGGATTACAGGGACTATTTTTAACACTTTCAGGGGCAAGGTATTTCTGCTCCAAAAATGATCAAATTGATTCACACCACAATTTTAGTACAAATATATTTGAAAATAATCCAGAGCTCTTTTTCACGTATACTATCAGACTGAAATTATACCAAAACTTTACTGGTGCCAGTTCACAATTGGAACAGTAAAATTAACCGTTCAGACTGCACACGGTGCCCCTGAACGATTAAGGGGGCTCAGCGGTTGAAAACTTTTCAAAAAATCGATTTTTTTTATGATATAGTTTAACTGTTTAATTAATTCTTAACTCAATGCAAAAAACCGCATAAAAATATTTGCTTTTTTAACAAAGCTATAAGCATTTATGTATCGACACTTTCATAGCTGCATCCATATAATTTCAATAGATTAAAAAAATCTATTTGATGGAATGGCTTAAACTTTTATTTGCATGCATATAACATCATTATCTATAGAATAAATTAATATATTTTTCATAGTTTAATATTTTGAGTATTTTTAATGAAAAAAAGTTTTAGTATTTAGGGTTTTTTTTTAATTTCAAATTTGAGAGATTTTTTAATGTTTTTTTAAGTGATTGTTATATCCTTAATTCATTCTATAGATAATGATGTTATATGAATGCAAAAAAAAAATTAAGTCATTCCAACAAATAGTTTTTTTTATCTTGGAGTTAGTCGTCAAAAATCAGGTTTTGAGAAAACTCGACTTAAAGTTGAAATTATATGGATGTGTGCTATAAAAGTGTTGATACATAAATGCTTATAACTCCATTAAAAATTCAAATATTTTTATGCGGTTTTTTGCATTGAATTAAGAATTAATTGAATAATCAAACTAGCTCATAAAAAAATCGATTTTTTGAAAAGTTTTCAACCCCTGAGCCCCCTTAAGGGGAGCTAGAATACATCACAAGAATTCAAATTTCACATAGCAACCCATGATCGTAAACGCTTCTTAATGCGGTAGTGACGACGCAACAGATAAGATGCAAACAGGGAGAGAAAGCATGTTTATTATTCATAGTGCTGTAAAATGCCGGGACAGTGTTCGGAAAGTTGATGCACTGAGGAAGTTGTTACAATAGAGTTATGAATAAAAAGGTGGAGACATATAGTCTATTATAACAGATGTAAATTTTCTATGTGGGTAAAAAAAGCCCCGGCCAGGATTCGAACCAGAGATGTATTGGCTGAAGCCGCCAATGCTCTTCCAACTGAGCCATCCCGGACACGAACACTGTAGGACTATTTCACCCAAATAACCTCAACGATCACATTATCTGATCTGATACAATGGATCAGCTCAACAGAATAAATCGAAGGTCAATATATGGAACTGCAGAAAATCGCTGCATACGAAATTATATATTAGATTTATTCTGTTGAGCTGATACATTGTATCAGACCAGATAATGTGATCGTTGAGGTTATTTGGGTGAAATAGGCCTACAGTGTTCGTGTCCGGGATGGCTCAGTTGGAAGAGCATTGGCGGCTTCAGCCAATACATCTCTGGTTTGAATCCTAGCCCGGCCTTTTTTCACCCACATGGAAAATTTACATCTGTTATAATTGATTTACAGATTGAATAATCGTGTTATAAGTTATTCTAATACAGTCTATTGTTTGCCAGTCGCGAATGAAATAAGTGAGTTGGTTCTCACAAGATGACATCTGCTTCATTTAATCAGATTTACAGTTTCTGATTAGCGCCTGTGAAATCTCTCATGATTAAACGAAACTAGAAAATTGTACCTTATTTTAGAGCCTTGTTGACTAAATATTTCTCTGGCAAATGTAGTAAAAAAAAAAAAAAAAAAAAAAAAAAATCTATTTCTTTTAACTAGTGTCAGTTTGACGGGATATTGTTATCTTTTTACTGACACAGTTTTGTTTGCCACAATGTGGCGGATCTATTACCACAGAAGTAAACTCTTACCAGTAAAAGTGAATATTAGTTTTTGTCAATGTTTGTGATTGAAGATTTCTATTAATGAGCCGCGTAAATAAAAATAAGTTTTGTGAATAATTTTATTGGTTAAATTTCAACGCGGTAGTAATGAATCCCTGCGAAAGCTTTCACAGTTGAAGCTTCACTATTTTAAGGATATGTCAGTACCTCTTTCTTAACCCTTTCCTGCGCACTACTCTTTAAAGTTGGAATTTAAAGGAAAAAAAATAGGTAATCTATTTAGGCCTAGAGGAGTACACAGGTATTGTTTTGTAAAGATTGCACTAACCATTTTAATTATACAGCTTTTGCTGAAGTGGTAACCTGCCATAAGTAAAGCATTGATAAGCGCAGTGAGAAGAGCATTGCTGTGCAGCGCGTATTACAGTAAAACATTTTACCTATTATTTAAAAACAGTAGAGTTTGATCTCTGTGGTACTGCTATCTAGAGCTCATTAAAAAGATTTAAAGTAGGCATTAGAGTAGTTTTTCAAATATTCACGGAGTTTTTATGTCTCCAAACAGGGGAAACTTTAAGTGTTGCCGACCCGGCAACACTGCGCGTTAAAGGGTTAATAGTTATTACATGTCTCGCGGATTATTACATGATTATTTACGCGGATTTTCATGATTATTACATGTCTCGCGGCAGCTGCGAGGGGAGGTCCGGGCCACGCTCTGTATTATCGAAAACATTCTATCTTCCATGCGTCGGAGATGTGTTTCCATGCATCATGGCCCGGGGTCGTGATTTCGAACACCGACTTTGATGACGATCGTTATCTCTTTAATATTTCTTTTTCTTAATTTTTTGCTTTATAAGGATAATAAACATGTTTTCTGCTTTTATTAGTGTCTTGTCTTTCTTGTGTTTTGTTTCGTAACTACTGCGCAAGGAAATCATTTCCGGCCATGGGCTGCTATGCAAATCTGAATCCTTGTAATGTCCCCTAACTGCCCTTAAAGTTTGTCCCAGAAATTGGGGGACACTCTCTATAATTTTAATACAAGAATAATTGTAATATTTTATATATATTGTACATATTTGTATGTAATGCATAATCAAAATACAATCATAAAAATTGTATAATCAAAATACTTGTAATTATAAAAGAAAGCTTAGAGATTAGAAGCCGTAAAAGTTTTAGGTGTAAAGATGCAGCATCATTTGAATTACCAAACCTGTAGCTGGGATTACGCAATGGCTACGAAAATAGAAGTAAGGTACCAAGTAAAAAAAAAAAAGTGCGTTACATTAAGAACCGAATAATGGTATTTCAAATCATTGCATCATAAACAATTTTCGAATATTATTATTTGATTTTTTTGAAAATAATTGAGTGCAATCGAAACATGTCTACAGTCAAATAAAATTATTTTTTATTTTTAGAGTTTTAATCTTACACATGAGAAATTTGTTGTGGAACAATTTAGTTATGATAAAATTAAATATATTAAAAAAAAGAAAATAAACAAAATTAAAAGCAAAAACAAAATCATTCAAAGCAAAACCATATGTAATTACCAACTTAAAAATCTTTAATATTAAGAAATAAAGCTGTAATTTAATTCTGATGTTACTTTTTAATATAATTATGTTTTTACATTAAAAGCTGAATAACACTACTGTCGTATTGACCAAACTTGTTAAGGCAATACAAAAGTGATGTTTCTTTAAAGTTACGAATTGATAGAGTTGTTCAATATTATCAAATCACAATTGTTCGAAACACAAAAATTCTTCATTGAACCAATGAAGAATACATAAAATACATTTTAAAAGTAATTTAAAACTGTAACAGTTTTATGATGTTTAATACAACAATTTAGTTACAAGTAAAAAAAATAGATTAAAATTACAATTGATATACAATATTATAATTTTTAAAATATAATTACAAGGATATTTATAAAACAAAAAATGAGAAAAACAATTGTAGTGCGATCTGTTATCGAACCCGAGCCCACGGTACAGTTAGGAAACGCCGTACCAACTGACTTACAAACAACGTAGTCCGCTTCTTACAAAGTAAGTATTTAAATTGTGTTATAGTATTAGTCTCCCTGTTTCTTAAAATGAAGAAGCGTTGCATAAAATTCGTTGATCCTGAGAGTAAGGGATCTTCATCAATCAACATACAGGGCGTAGAGCGTATAAGAGCTGTATTTCATAATTAAATTTCTGAAAAACAAAGGTCGATAGAATTATGCGGTAAACTGTTTTTTTATCAGGTAAGCTGTAAAAAGGTTTTACAGAAGCTTCGATTACTGAATATTTTGAAAAGATTGTGTTATATATGCAAAGAATGTTTGATTTGACTTTTTTCTGGTCTTAGATTGCTTGCAGAGAACGGGTTTTTGTCTTACAGAGCTATATTTTAACGATTTTTTAATAAAATTTTTAGAGTTTCGAAATTTTAAAAATTTAATTTCAAAATCGCTAAAATATGGCAATGTAGCTGTTTCTGCAAACAATTTAAAGCAAGAAAAAAAGTCAAATCAAAGATACTTTGTAATCAGAACACAATCTTTTCAAAATATTCAGCGATTGAAACTTCTGTATAACATTTTTAAAGCTTACCTAATAAATAAACCGTTTACCGCATAATTCTATCGATCTTTGTTTTTGAGAAATTTAATTTTGAAATCGGGATTTTATTTGCTGGACATCCTGTATATGAAATAATAAACATCTGTGATTGCCGTAGTTGGCCGTAAACTTGTTAGATGTTTGCCGAGTAGCAGGGGAAGCACACATTGAATAAAACCCTCATACATTTTCTCAATCTGATTGAGTAAAAATAAGTGGTTTATCTATAATAAGGCCTTTGTTTTATTTGTTCGAGATCAGGGACACTTTTTTGATTACCTTGTACATTAGGTGTAAAATTCGGCTGACTAAGCCCCATAATCAGGATGTTAAGACGTTTAAAAGTTTTTTTTTATTGTTTTAATATTCTTAATTTATTCCATTTGCGTCCTTAACGCCTTTCAAATATTTGCATAGAGACCAAAACTTTTAGACCGGAGGGAGATGCACAGATAATCACCTCATCGAGTTCACGGATGAAATTCTAGGATTAGTTAAATCTCGATTCGTATATTAAAACGTAATCGGTCTGCTAAATCGTATCTTGGTGGGAAATACCTGAAAATCCGATTTTAGTAGTTGACTCGTAGGTTTACCGTTCTGTTTTCCTGCTTACAGTTCTCCATATTTGCAAAATTTTGGGTTCAGGATAATACAGTAATAAATTGATACTTCAACCGCTGGAATTGGTTTTTCAGGTGTTTTCCACCAAGATACGATTTAGCAGACCGATTGCTTTTTAATATATGAATCCCGATTTAACTAATTCTGGAAATTCATCCGAGATTTTGATCCGGGATTGTCTGTTCTGATGCTTCCAGTTCTATTTTTCTAGATAGTTTCTTTTTAATACGATTTCTTTAAGTGAAGTCTTCTTTATATTTTTTGCAAATTTTTCATCTTTATATTTTTTAGCTCAATGCTTTCTAAGAGATTCGCTGAAGACTTCTCATATTTCATTGCATTTAAAATTTAAACAAGAAAGTATTTCCCATGCTTTCAAGAAAGTAGATTGTAAATACTTTACTTTTTCCAAAAAGTTTTTTGAATATTTTCCGTACATCTTATTTTTTTGTTTCATGCAAAAGCTGGGAAAGAAAAAACATCCTTCCAAAATAAAAGAAACATTTCTTTTGTCAGTTGAACATTTGCCACACACCTGGAAATGAAATTTAAAGTGACGGCTGTGATAAAAAGGCTTTGTATTTTTATTTTCCTTACATTCTTTATTTAAAAAAAAAAAATTATAATTTTTTAGAATAAAAAATGCTTAAATATATCTTTAGTATCTGGTATAACTCATTCATCTATTTAAACCATACGAGGTTTTTAATTGTATGATACTTATTATTACAAGTTGAAAATTCACAATTATTCAAAACATTAGGCAAGAAAACTTTATTAGACTCAATGATAAACAGAAAGTAATAACGAGGTTAAGCGAAAGACTAAACAGACATATTATTGAACTTCTGACTTCCTCTCAGTAATCAAATTTATGGGCCTTTGATGCATTCGAATATTTAAAATATCTCCTCAGTAAATTAATACATTTAAATTTTATTTTTGAGACACCTCTTAAAAAAAAGTCTTTGTTTTTGCTAATTTAAATAAAATTAAAAGTATAAGAGAAGATTGTGGCACACATGAAACTGGGGCAAATGCGAGCGTCACAATTTTTCACTTGCTATTATATGTTTTTCTTCCATTATTATTTTTAAAAAATACCAACGATGACAGCACGTGTAGACATATGATGAAAATCTTGAAGCTCTTTGACATTTTTTTTTTTTTTTTTTTGTTCTCAGTAGCCAAAATTCTCTTTATAGATCTCAAAAATAAGATGTCAAATCCAGCTTGCTAAGCGAATACTTATTAATGCATATATTTCAATTTTAATGTTCTAACATACACTATGAATATTAATAAATATTTTTACACAAAAATTCTTCTACAATCCAGAAATTTTAATGATTTGTAAATTTAAATCTAGTGGCCCTGTGGGGCACTTGTGAACAGATGAGTCGGGGCAGATATAAACAATTAATAAATGCCGTAACAATCACTATACACTTCTGTTTCTTACAGTTAACTTCACGGAAAATAATGTCATCTTTAATATCTATACTTTTCCGGAAATATGAGGCTCTTTTTTCATACAACATTTGATTTTGCAATGAAATTTCCAAAACAAAATCTGCCAACAAGTAAATAAATCAATCAGCCCGTTTACGTTCAGTTATATTTTAAATAAATGCAATGTTTTCTAAAATGCAATAATGTCACGCAATATTTTACTAAACTAATTACAACACTATCTTTTAAGCATTGTTAATACAAATGTATTGCTTTAAACATCTTTGCAAAATTTTCTATTTTTATTTATTCCAAACTTGAAATGATGTATATGAAGCTTTGAATGGAAAAATATATCAGTAATATCTCAAGAAATTAATTTTTTTATGGATAGTTTCCATAAAATTCCGATTTTTGGGATCCTCCTAAATTCCCTTCCTCTGTCAAAAGTAAGTAAGTTTTATTTGAGGGTGGGCTTATAATTGAGATTATTTTTTTTTAAATCATTAAAAAAACCCTCCTTCATCATTAATTTAGAAGTAAATAAGGTTAATACAGAGGTGAAAATCTTTCGTATTTCAACAGATTGTCGATAAATATTATCTAAGTTCCCCTCCCAAAAATCTCCCGGAAACAAAATCCGCTAAACAAAATTTAAAATTTTATTTTTACTCAAATTTCCTCAAATTTCCTGAAATCCTTTAAAAATAGTTCTTTGAAAATTCACCTCTTCCTATAAAAATGTGTTAATAAAGACATTAGGTTTTGATATTAACATAAACCATCGCTGTACAAATATTTTATATACACTAAGGACAATAATAGGTGAATTACCCACGTATATTTCCTGTACTGATCCCGGAAGAACCGGATACTGGATATAAATCAGTCAGTCTTGGAAAAATGCAAATATGTCATTTTTACTCTATATTTTGATTTAAATACTAAAAAAAGCTAACATTTAAACATTGAATATTAATTGCTTAATTAAAAATATGTATGTATTACTTGAGGGCATTTTATTTTATTTTATACTTAAGTGAAACAAGATCACCAGATCGGTATGAACCGGTGTAGGCCTTCATTGAGGGTATTACTCACTGTTTAGCATATTAAAAAATTATTCAGTCAATAGAATTTTATTAGTTTAATCAATATATCTATTGTAATGAAACCTGAATCTTAGTGAACGTATTAACACGAAATTGCCAATGAGAGGGTAAAGAATAAAATCATAAACATAGTAAAATCGTGCATTTGGAAAGAATCTCTTTGACAAATGTGTTGTTACTCAGATCTAGTCTACAGAGATAATTTATAAATTACTGTTTGTTGTTTGGGTGAGATTCTGCGAACTTATGTATGGTCTGTTAATGATTTGTTGGTGATGCATTCCATTATTGACAAGAATGATAATACGATACTACTGGGTTATTGGCTTGGCAACTGTTTTTTTTCAAGCAAAATGTATTGAACGAATGAACTGATTAACGCCATTTTGCATCATTAGACTATAGAGACCATAAACGCTATAAAACTGATTTTACGAAATTTAACCCCTTTCGCGTTGGGAGCCTTTTACGAACTTTTTTTGATTTGTTACCAGTTTTTAAAAACAAAAATTTTTGTGTTGTTAAATTAAGAAAATGCTTCGATTAAATAAGGTAAATTTCACAGTAAAATTTTACTAGTTAGGATAAACAAAGATTCTTAAGTATTTTAGCGGCACGTATACGTTTCGGTCGTCACCAAGGGGTTAAGTTTAATCAATAATTTGGACAGGAATTAATAATCATACGGCACACACGTAGGAAAAGTGCGACAACTAGGAACAATTCATTTTGCGTTTTAGTCCACTAATAAGTTTGTCACAGCTGTATCTTACTACAGATAAAGTTGCATAAATATAGCTACAAGGAAAATCATTTTATTACACTATATGTCCATTTGTGATCACAGAAGACAGGTGGATTGTATGGGGAAGTAAAATAAACCAACCCTGAAAACCGCATTCAATGTTTTCATTCTTAAATGAAAACATTGAAGCTTGTACGTACGTTTTTATTCCTAAATGCGGAGCTAAGTGCTAAAATTTCATATTATACTAAAATCATGTATATTTTTATTTTGCCTCTCCTGTGAAATTTATTTTTGTGGAGATATGTCATTTTTCTTGTGGATGAGCGATATGGCATTTCATTACGTTTCATTATAGTGCAATATCCAGTATGGGAATATAATGACACTCATGTTGTCTATGTGTATGTCTTTATGTATTTTGATTAGAAGTAACTTACACACAAATTAATATATGAATTATATCACAACTTAAATCGTACAGATAGCGATTCACACACACACACAGACAAAAAAAAAAAAAAAAAAAAAAAAAAACAGGATTGCATTTTTTGCTGAGTTGTACTCAAGTGAGTGACAAATATCGTAACGAAAGTACGATGTGCCATGAAAATAAAATAAAAACACGATGTTTGCCTTTCAAATACTAAAAAAACTGAATTCTCTCGTAAGTTCGCTAACAGTAAAAAAATTAAACAAAATGTCCTGGACGTAATCAAAAGTTATTTCGCACTCATGGCAATCATTTTCTACTTATGCTTTGTTTTATAAACAATTGTAACACGCGCTTTCCAAAGGAATAAAAGAAAAAAAAATAGACTCACGCGTCATGTGACCTGAGTTTTGCTAAATTAAAAAAAAATGTAGTTGTAATATTTCGCGTTTAAAAGAAATCTGGCAACACTAGTTCTATTAAAAAATGTTCTTTTCTTAGTGATATTCGAATGTTGGTTGTAAACTGTAGTTCATATCTTGTGATGGTGGCGTGCGCCAGAATTATGTAAAAGCTTTGTTTGTATGTTATTTGTGTTAGTCTACTATATGTGAGTGACGTCTTTTCAAGTAATAAAAAGTTTATAAAGAATAATGCAAGCCCCGAGATATTTATTAAGATAAGTTATCACTTCTTTCTTTCTTCTCTTCTACATTTGTAAGACGACTTCTTACAAAATGGCTACCCAACTTCGGGCTACGAATCAATTCCAAAGTATTCAGCAATCTTAGTTCCCGAAAAGTTCGATATTTTGATAATGAAATATGATAAATAAGAATGAAAAAAATGGCTCGAGCGGTCGTGCTCGTCTTTTTGTGAAGCATATTTTAAATGATTAACATAGTAAGTTTGTTTCGTTGATGTGAAATCATTCGATTGTGAAATATGTACGAAATAAAAATGCATGCATGTTTAATGCAAGAAAATGGCACGAGCAGTCGTTGCTCGTTTGTTTGTGAAATGTGTTCTTCAAAGCTTGCATGTTCTGTGCCTTTAAAGTTCTCGTTCTTCGTTTGTGAAAAAATATCTACGGAATAATCTTATGCCAAGCGCCATTTTCATTTGTTTGTGATATATGTTCTACGGACTGAATTTGTTTAATTTTCTGCTTCAGTCATCGTCGTTTCATCTTATGTGTTTATTTTGGAACATTTTAAAGTTCGATACTTTTGTCATACATTTTCAATAAGTAAGCCAAGTTTTAAAGTATCTATAATTCTTTTCGCAAGTTACCACATTTTACCTGTCTGTAACATTTTGCATACCACATATTAGTTTTAATTTATTAATTACTTTACAATTTATTTATGTATTGTGTAATTCCCCTTCCCTCCCCATGCTTATATTTTTTATTCTTTTGTTTATTTTCATTCTCTGCATGCATGTTTAATTTTTATCTTGATTAAATAACAACTTTTCTTACTTCGAATAAAACAGAAAAACAATTAAAAAAAAAAAAAAAAAAAAAAAAAAAGGTTGATAAATAATGAAATAAGCATTTATTTACGTTGATATTATTTTTCTTTTTTTTTACAAACAGGGAATTAAATTAATAGTGAAAAAAATATATTAAAATACATTGATACCATCAATACAAGTGTCATACGGTATGTGTTTATTAATTATTTTTTATTGTTTGTTTTGTTGTTGGTTTCGCAAGGTAACAGAATTTAATTAGAAATTTTATTTGAGTGTTCTATTGTTAGTTGTTTTAAGCATTTAATTTAGAGTTCTTGATATACTTTGAAATAGCATTGAATACGATTTTTAAAACAGATTGAGTAAGTTTTTGCATTTATTTATTTATTTATTTTTATGAAATAAGACTTTCTTTTCTTTTAAAGTTATATTGAAAAAACTATATTACGTAGTCTTGTCTTGATAATATGATAATAATATTGCTTGACATTTTAATTATTCAGATATGTTTTGACTTATTTAGAACATTGTTTACGAATGTTGCCAACAATTCAGTACTAGTTTTATATCAGTTAAAATAATGTTTTGATTAAATGACACGTAATTTAAAGTATATTTTCTTTAAAAAAATAATAAAGTTTAAATTTTAAAGATACTTTTATGAAGTTTTATGAAGTTTAATTATTTTAAAAGTATATTTTGCTAACGTTAAAGTTCACTGTTTTGTTTTATTAATGTCTTGTTTATATGAGTTGTAAAGCAAAGCTCACGTCCGGGGAACAATTTATTTAAATCGAATTTTTAGCATTTGTGGGGTATATATTGTGTTGTTTTGCTAAAGGTAAGAATGTCCGACCTCAACAAAGCACGAAAAGAAGACCTATTTCAGGTCGCTTTAGAAATGAATTTAGATGTACAACCCTCTATGACTGTTGTCACATTGCGTGATAAGATTAAATCCTCTCCCTCGTATGAAGTTGATTTCGTAAACTCGTTAGTCAGAAACCAAATTGCGACTCGCGAGGAAGAACAGCGTAAACGAGACATAGAGGAAAAGGAAAAAGCAGATGAATTAGAACAGCGTAAATTAGAAGTAGAAGAAAAACGTCGTTCGGAAGAACTGGAATTAAAAAAGTTTGAGATGAATTTTCAGCTTGAGAAGCTTAAGTTACAGGCTCAGAGCCAAAGTGTTTCCAGTGGAGCGGTAGGTGGTAATGCGGCAGGGATAATGTCTCATCCAGAGAGTAAAATAGATATCCAGAAGCTGTTGCCTACATTTAAGCCAGAGACAGATGATGTAACATTGTTTCTGGTGCTCCTGGAACGACAGTTAAAGCTTTCGAAGGTACCAGAACACCTCTGGGTTTCTTATTTACTAAGTGTTGTACCCTCTTCTATATCTACGCTTATTGCTCGTGAAAAAGAAGAAAACGCTTCAGATTTTTCACATGTTAAAGGTCTACTTCTAAAAAGATTTAAAATTAGCGCTGAAAGGTTTAGGCAGCTGTTTTTCACGCATTGCAAAGATAAAGAAATTACTTGGAGAGATTATTACTTCGAATTACGTGCTTACTTTGAAAACTGGCTTAAAGAGTTAAATGTAACGTCTTTTGAAGCTCTTCAGGATCTGATCATAGCGGACCAAATGAAAGGCGAGTGCCTGTCGAATGCAAACAACATATGTTAGATGATTGGGAACATTTAAATTCACCAGTCGACCTTGCCGGAAAATTAGATGCGTATGATACTATCAGGTCTACGTTTTTTAAAAAAAGATTCGGTTGTACCCCAGGAGAAAAAAGAGTATTCTCGCCGAGAAAATACTTGGAAGCAGAATAAGCCTCCAAAAGAAGACAGATCTTCCCCCACGTTTGATAATCGTCGCTTAGAATCCGAGATATTCTGCTATGGTTGTGGCAAAGTGGGATTTATAAAGAAGAAATGCCCAGATTGTTCCCCTACGATTGAAAAACAAACAGTGCAAGCTCAACGTCTTAAGCTGTATAGTTTAAATACATCAACAGTTTCAGCTCTAAATGTACCTATTACGATCTGCAATAAGAAGGTATTAGTCTGTGCAGATACAGGAGCAAATCGTTCTATTGCAGGAGAACGTATGTATAAATTATTTTTGAAAGCTGGTGTTGCAATGAAACTTCATACTCATGAAGTAACATTAGCTGATGGAACTACGATGGCTAGAAAAACTCTTTCTGCCACTGTGCGTGTAAAGATCGAAGGCCGAGTTTTCAAAACAGAGTTTACTGTATTACCAAATGCCAAAGGTAATAGAACTCTTTTAGGAATGGACTTCCTGCGCAAAGCTAACATAGTGTTAGACATAGCTAACAAAAGATGGCATTTTAGTGATAAACCACAGAAAAAGTTCTATTTTGTAGATGTATACGAAGAAATAAGTACGTCTGCTCATGCGGTCGAAGTCTGTCCGTATACCTTACCTAAAGATGAACGTAAAAATTTAAATTCCAGTAAAATGAAGATATTTAATGATTTTCCGAAAAGGTATGGAAAATGTTTTCAACCAGGGGGAGCGAAGACCCCATATCATAAACGTCCTGTAAATATTTCAGAAAGTGTGAAAGAACGTATTCAAATGAAACGAGATCAGCGAAAGAGATATTACAATAAAAATCATAGACGAGTATATTTCAAGCCTGGTGAAAAGGTATGGATTAACCTACACCCAGTTAGCAATGCAAGTAGAAATAAAACATCAAAATTAATGCCTAAGAGAGATGGGCCATACATAATTTTGACTCAAAAGTCACTAGTGACATATGACATTGCTAGTCTAGAAAATCCTACTGAACGAATTGGATCTTACCACGTTTCTGCCTTGTTGTCTTTCCAAGAATCTGAAACTATTCCAGTTGCACCCTTGAGAAAAAGAGGAAGACCAAAAAAGCATCCTGTTTCCTCTCCGAGACGTAGATCGGAAACAGAGGGGGAGGATGTAACACGCGCTTTCCAAAGGAATAAAAGAAAAAAAATAGACTCACGCGTCACGTGACCTGAGTTTTGCTAAATTAAAAAAAAATGTAGTTGTAATATTTCGCGTTTAAAAGAAATCTGGCAACACTAGTTCTATTAAAAAATGTTCTTTTCTTAGTGATATTCGAATGTTGGTTGTAAACTGTAGTTCATATCTTGTGATGGTGGCGTGCGCCAGAATTATGTAAAAGCTTTATTTGTATGTTATTTGTGTTAGTCTACTATATGTGAGTGACGTCTTTTCAAGTAATAAAAAGTTTATAAAGAATAATGCAAGCCCCGAGATATTTATTAAGATAAGTTATCACTTCTTTCTTTCTTCTCTTCTACATTTGTAAGACGACTTCTTACACAATGATAATAAATTGTTCTTCACATTCATCACTAGTCACTTCTGAGTTATGGAGTCATTTATCGTTTATAAAAATTACTTTTTAAAATAAATATTCAACACATGTTAAGAAAAACATATTTCTTTTTCAATATAATTTACTTAATTCATAAAACTTCTTTGCTTCTAAACACGAGATTAAATGTGTTATTCCAATTATTAACTTTTCATGCATGCATAAGATCTTTTCAAAGTTAAACACATACAATATATTTCCTACATTTTATATTAATTTACATTAAGTTTAAAAAAAAGGACTTGTTATCTAAGAAGTGGAATTAGTTTACTATCATCTGATGTTTGTTTTAGATAGAGCTCAAAGTTAACCGCGCATCTATTTTTATGTTTAAATCATAAAAAAAAATAAACAACCGGAAAAATCTACGGTAAACATAAATTTAATCAAGGATATTTAGAAAAGAAAGAAAATATAATTTTATATGAGATAAATGTTGGAAACAAAAATTGATAATATTCCTTTTATCAAGTTTCTTTTTCATCTTGAATTACTTTGCATAGAGATTGTCATTAGAGTTCTTTGATCTTTGTTCTGAAAAATCCAAAGTACCATACAAAAGGAAAAACATTTAATAGAGCAAATCCCTCTGTGGAATTGCCTTATTTAAGGAATTTCATCAAAAGTAATTGAATTTAGGTCGGAGAACCGGTTGCTAAGAGAGACAATGATTTGATAAAAATAAATCTTGTGTTACTAAACACAGAGTTTTTGTAAGTGGGTAAACTAAATAATCTCTTAATTAAATTATAATACGAATAAATTTTATTGTAAAAAAATCCAATTTGATTGTGACGCAGTTTATTTTTCGAAGTTTTCTGAAAAAAGTCTATTTACTTAGCATAATTGCTATGTTTATATATTTTAGCAATATTCGTGGCCTTTCACTTTCTATTAGTAATTTTTAAATTTTGGTAATTACGGTGTAGAAATATGAAGTACAGTTGACTCTCGTTAATTCGAAATCGGATAATTCGAATCTTCGCTTAATTCGAACTAAATATGACGTCCCGAAATTTTCAATGGCAGAATAACGTTAAAAATTTTCATCAATTCGAACTCATTTTCTTTTGACTTTGTTTAATTCGAACTAACGAGAATTCCGATTTTTAATTTTTCTTTTCTTTCTCACGGATTTCAGATCATTTAAACAACTTTCTTTCTTTGATTTTTGTGAAAACTGTTCCGAACGAGTATACATATAATCCCGTGCATTTGATATCCTTTTTTTAGTGCCCCGTCTGTCCATCAGTGACGCGTTAAATTTTTCTTTTATAGTGCTGTTTCTAATCTTTTAATTAGTTTATGTATTTATACATTCTAATTTATTATTATGTCATATTGTAATGATAACAAACTAAATAAATTTAAAATAGCACTATAACATTAATTCCTTTATAATAGTACCCTATTAAGCATGTTTTCATTTCATTTTTTCCATAATTCGCACTTCGGATAATTCGAACCTTTCTTGCGGTCCCGACGAGTTGAATTAACGAGAGCCGACTGTGTGTAATATTTTGATCTAATGCACTACACCTGTAAAATATTAAGAAATATGCATTTGCCTTATACTTTTGTTAACTATAGTGATTGAACTCAACGTTTCATTTGAGTATATATTTGATACCAATGAAGCGGGATTAAATCTTTCATTATAGTTTAAGAGCTGGAAGCATATAAACATGTGACTTTAGTAAGGCTCATTTTTAGATGCATTCTTAACTATGTAAATACGTAGCATCTAAAGGTGTCGTTCAGTCCGTCCGTCTGTCCGCATATAGCAGAGCAAAAATTTCACAAACAAATCGTTTGAGATTCAAAATATATAATTGTGCATAATTTTGTCACATCATTTCTTCGTTATATATATGCACTATATCAGTACTCGGATGAAAATGTACATACTTATAATAAATAAATATAAAAAGTTAGAGTAAGATTATAGACTTTGATTTGGCAGCACAGACAATTACCTCATCGAATTTACGAATAAAAATCTAGGATCACTTAACCTTCCCTCTGCGGCGACCGGATATATCTGTTCATTTGGCTACAGGTTTCACTGCAGTTGAAATTTTATTTAAATTAATATAATTCTACAAATATAATCAAGTTTTAAGAAATCAAGTTATAATTGTTACTTTCAAGGCTTATGGGCATATATGAAACAAAAAGAAAATATACCATGGTAGAGAATCACTCTTTTATTAACATTTAAAATAAATTCGAGAGAAAAAAACTACACAGTTTTGCCCTTTTGATCGGTGGTCAGGGGGGTTAAATCTCAATTCACATATTAAAACGAAATCGGTCTTCCAAGTCATATCTTGGTGGAAAACACGGGAAAAAACACGATTTTAGAGGTTAACTCATAAGTTTGCGTTATGTTTTGCTATTCCCAACCCGCCATGTTTACACAGTTTTGAATGCAGGAAAGCACAATGTTAAGCCTTCAAGTTTGCTCTTAAAATCGGATTTTTAGGTGGTTTCCACGAATAAATGACTTGGCAGACCAATTGCGTTTTCATATGCATATCTAGTTTTAACTAATCGTAGGTTTTTATCCGTGAACTCGATAGGGTGGATGTCTGTGCTGCCGCCTCCCTGTCTACAAATGTAAGTGGGTGTGACGTCTAGCCGTGTCTTCCTTTATAGACGGGAGGTTGCAGCACAGACTGTCACCTTACAGAGTTCATGAATAAAAATATGGAAATAGTTAAATCTCCATTCGCATATTAAAATGCAATCGGTCTGCTAAGTCATATTTTCCCGTCGACCAAAAATTAATCGTCAGATTATAAGATTAAATGACAATAATGGATGATTGTGAATGTCACATTAAACACAATACACATGTTTAAACATCATGAAGTGGTTTTAAATTAACTTTTTAACTGTATTTTTATTCATGTGTTATAATTTATCTGTTGTTTCGTTATGTAAAATAAAAATTGTGTCAACAAATATAACTTGGCTATTAGTTTGGCGATTTTTATAATTTGGCGAAAATGGTCGAAGGGATAACGGAGTAGTACCGTAATTTTTTATTGTAAACATTGCAATATTTACTTAGAGCATTTTCCCGATTGAATAACATATAGATTTCTGTTTTGAAGTACCGGGTGATAAAGGATAAAAAATTCTGTAAAATACGTTTGTCGCGAAAGAGTTAAACGCACAATTTTGTTAACTATTTTGATAAAACAATTACGCAGAGTGAGAATTAAGGGAGACTTGTACGCAAGAGATTAGCAAGTTATGCAAAATTTTTCATTTAATTATATAGGTGTGGTTTTCTTTGTTGGAAAATTCATTAATGTAACCAAAAAAAAAAAAAAGGGTAAACTGAATAAAGTGAAAATGTGTTTTCTTTACCTTATTACAAAAGCCTGTCATTTAGAATTAGTGACTGATTTATCAAATGTTGCATTTATTGCTGGCTACACAAATATCTTTATTTTAAACAACCACAGTGCGAAATTATTCTGAACTAACACTTACCGACTCCAGTACTGAGGCTCTCCAACTTCACACGTCAGCTCTACTATTCGTCGCTGGAGGCTCTCCCCCAACTCACCACATCACACACACCACAACTCCCAACTTACAGCTTTTATAATTTTCAAACTGAAGACGGAGCTAGAAATTTGCATAAAAGCTAAAAAAACTGCAATTAACTGTACATCGAGGTCGCCACACACACTTCGGAAAACTACAGTTGCATAAAGGGTAGATGTCGCTTTTGCGCCGAACATGTTAGAACATAACGCCACGATCTCACTCAAAACACCAGAATGCCTTTATTACAAAGAGACATTCCCTCACAAGGTGTGGTTTTCTTTGTTGGCAAACTCATTAATGTACCCAAGTCAAAAGAAAGGTAAACTAAATAAAGTGAAAATGTGTTTTCTTTACCTTATTACAAAAGCCTGTCATTTAGAATTAGTGGCTGATTTATCAAATGTTGCATTTATTGCTGCAATAAAAAGATTCATTAACAGACGTGGAAAATGAGATCGAATCTTCTCAGACAATGCGACTATTTTTTTTACAGAAATCAACACTAATATAAAAAGACAGGGGGGATAAGAAAAATATTTTAGTGAGAATTTATAATTTTTTTTTCTTTTTTTACAAATGAAAATTTAGAGTGGAAAATTGTGCCTCCGAGATCTCTCAACCACGAGGGGAGACAAGTCAGTCATGTACCATCTTAACTCTTCAATTTCCATGTCCAAATAATAAATATTTTTCGTTTCTCTTTAAATAAAATAGCTTATATAGGGTACCATACCCAGTAATTGGCACATTAAGGATTTGTCTTTAAACTTACTTCTATTTTCATTATCAAGAAATAAAATATTTACTTGCAAATATTTTTAAATCAAAGAGTGCATATATGTGCATATATGTGCATCTATTTTGCCCACTAAAAGCAAAAATATTTGAGAAAGTATTTTTATAGAAATATATTTATAAAAATTTGCTGTAATCACCAATAATTGGCACTTACACTTAAAGTAACCCTTTTCAATTAAACAAAACTGTTGTCAATTAAAATTTAAAATATACTATAAATCAGAAAATAATAAATTAAAACACATGCCTTTCTTAAGCCAGAGAAGAAGCATTTGCAACAAAAATAGCTAATTTGATACAAGCGGTAATTGTATCTCTTTCCTAGGCGCTACTGTCATTCAGTAGCATAAATCAAAGTTATAATCTGTAAAGAAAATAAGCATATAACTGGTATATGGTCTTGCATTTTTAAAAGACTGGATATAAATTTTATTTTAGGATTTTTTGTAGGACTTTTTGTAGGATGTGCGAATCACTGGTTCCTGCCAATTACTGGGATGTTACCCAGCATTTGGTTATGACAAAAATATGTATAAAAAATCAATAAACTATCTCCCCATTTTGTTTTATTGTGGTATCACTCACAGGTGGCAAGTCATACTTTCAGCGTTGTTATAAATATACTCTAAGTTATTTTGGTTCTAAAATACAATCGTAAATAGCTTATTTATTCATTTTTCACATATAATAAGGAAAAAACAATGCTTACGGTCATCACGTTTTTATGACATATTCAAGTTTTCAAGTAAACATTTTCAGATGCATAACGTAAGTTCTGCATGCGGTTCTAGCAAAATAATGTTATTTTTCACATTTCATTAATTGTCGTTGTTTATTAATGCTTCTAAATTTGTATGCTTGTTTATAGAATATATTTTCCAAATATCAAAATATTTGCCAGAAAATTGAAAGCCTTCGAAAAAAATGATATTCGATTTGAGAAAAATTACTATAGCAATTAATTATAGTACTGTTAAAGTTATTCAGAAACACATGCGAAAAAGTTTGGTGGCTAGTAAAAATTTATGTTTAGAAACTCATATTTAAGTTTCGAAAATAAGTAGTTTTCTGAGGTTTTTAAAGTCAAAGGGGACGTTTCTGGAAGTCTTCGGTGATTTGGAAGAGGGTACTGCATTTTTTTGCTCTTCATTATTATACATTTTTTTAGAATAAGAAATATCTGTAATTTTTTACAGTGTAAATATCAACATTTTCCTCAGACGTTTTACAGCAGCAGCAAAATTGATATATTTATTTATAAATTCAAAGAGTCTGAAAACATGAATTATTATTATTATCATTTCATTGTGAAACATATATATATATATATAGATATATATATATATATAGATATATAATATATATGCATATATATATTACAAATTTAAAATTTTTTCGCCAAAACTAACCTTTATACTATCTCAATTTTCCGTACTTACTTCAAACTATTAAATTAAAATCTTGTTTCTAGATCTAATCTGTTAATCTGTATGCAGACGATATAAATTCTTAATTTGCCTTAAAAAACATTATTCTAGTATGCGTAAATTTAAAAAAAGATGGCTCTAAATTAAAAATATTCTTAATTAAAACTTTATTTCTTAACCTCCTGACTGCCGCCGGCTGATTTTTTGACACACTAAGCTGCAGGTTTCACTGCAATATAAGCAATATTTAAATTAGTATAATTCCACAAATAAAACCCAGTTCTGAAAAATTAAGTTAGAATTGATGCTATCAAAGATTTTACACCGATACCAATAACATATTTTATATCAGGTTGGGAAAAACATTTTTTTTTTTTATATTTTTAATAAATTACAGAGAAAACAACATTACAATATTACCCATTGGCTGGGCAGTCAGGGGGTTAATAGTCCAAATAAAACTAATTTCTTCTATGTTTTTATCAATCCTTTTTAAGAAAGTCTTATTAAATTTATTTCAAAACCATACCTTTCAAAAAATATCATTATTTTATTTTATCTATTTATTTATTTTTCCGCCGTCAACCTTCGATAGTGTGCATATTAATAAATTCATTTCTTTTCTTTTTCTCTTAAAATTAATCATTTATAAAAGTCGTTTGCCTAAAAAATCCCGATTCAATTATAAATTGGTTATTTTTTTTTTTAAATAAATTTATCGTTTGTGGAAAATAATCTCGTAGCTGGACAAGAATTCTGTTTACATAAAAGAATGATGGTTTGAAGTTTCAGAATGTTCCAGAACTTTCTTTTTAGTTTAAAAAAAGGTGGAAGTCTCGAGATGAAAAAGAAGATTCTTGGGTTGCTTCTTGGATGAGGACGGCTCGCTGAAATAATGATGGAATTTTTGCAAAAGGAGCTTTTCCCTTCCTCATTATTACGAATTTAATAAATGAATTTACAGCAGCCCATGACTAATTATTGGATCTTCTACATTTATTTATTTATTTTGTTTTTTCCCTCGCTTGCCATGACTGTGTGTTTCTTTTTAACCAGTGGAAATAATTCGAGTTCTCCTTAAATCGTCACAACTAATCGAAAAGTCCGACAGGATTAGTTATCTGTGATGCCTTTTTAATGAATGATATTTAAAGAAAATTGCGATGGAACGAAGAAAAGCATGCTATCGCCGAAGTTCGATTGAAGGACAGCCTATATGGTATTTTCAGTTTGCTAATGAATAGTACTTGCTTCGAGTCTGATGTGGATTTTCTGACGCTTGATGTTGATCTGTGCGCATAAATTTTGATTCAGTATTCATGGTCATAGTGAAAATTTTTGAAAATGAATGACTTCAAAGTGGTGAGTATGCAAGAAGTATTTGATGAGGAATTTAAAAACGATTGAATTTTATTGAAGATTTTTCAAAAAACTGTAAGTTATTTTATTAAATGTTTTGATTATTATTTTTATTCTTTTTATGATAGATGAAATATTTATTATTTATTTATTTATTTATTTATTATTTTATTGATGAGAGTAATTTGAAGTTAATTTATTAATTTACTAATTTATTTATTTTTTATTTATTGTATGTTATGGATCTGATATAGTAATTTTGAAAAAAATATGTAATTGATAGAAATTATTAACTTTGAAATTTATTGCAAATGATTTTACGATCAGGATTTAATAAAGAAAATAGAAGTGCTTCATTTATTCTAATGAGTAAGAATAAAAAAATTATGGAAGATCCTAAATTCGTACCGTTTGATCCGAGTTCTGGAATGAACATTTTGTCGTAGTTAACTTATTTTGATAAAACATGTGAAAAGGAGAAGAAAAATCTAGAATGGAAATTTAATTTTATTGCGCAATATTTGAAAGGGGAAGCGCAAAAAATTTATATCAATGACTGCTTAAATTTTACGGATTATGAACAAATTAAGAAAATTTTGATAGAAAGACTCATTGAATTAGACTTCCCGAGTTTTTCTGATTTTTCAAATCTGAAATTAGATAATTTAGACAATTTAGAAACTTATTTTCGTAAAAAAGTGGAAATTGGTAGGAAATTACATCTTAGTGAAAATATAATATTACAAGGTTTAACTGATGGTTTAAAACCAGAATTCAAAAACAATATTATTATAAATCCTCCTAATAGTACCACAGAATGGTACCGGGTTGTCAAACAATTCGTGGAAGTTTCCACCCCACTAGTTTCAAACCAAGTAATAAATCAACCATCAGCTAGACAAAATTTTCAACCTTTTCAACCAACTAGCCCCTGGATTCAGCCAGTTAGGCCCAATAATACACCTAGGAATTGGATTCCCCAAAGGCAATCTCAGTTTCAAAGACCTAGAGTTTGTCAAAATAATTATATTCAAAATTCATACCCTTCAAGACCTTGTAGGATATGCAGAAATAGGGGTATGAGTAATGCTTTTCATTGGGAAAGAGAATGTATTTTTAGGAGTGAGTTGCCATCCTCTGATACTCTTCCAAGTAGCTCACAAAATAATTCTCATAATATTTGACTATTAATTGTGTATGGATGTACAAATAATTATAATTTGCCATGTGTTGTAGATACTGGCTCAACTATTGCAATATTGCCAATTAAATTTGTTAAAAAACTTAATGCTAAAATTGAGACTATACCCTCCGTTACCATTGGTCAGGCAAAAGGATTCTTACATATAAATAAAAAATGTAGTGTTCTTCTAAATGTGGGTAAAATTAAAAAATATGTTAACTTTTTAGTATGCAATACAAATTTGAATTATGCTATTTTGGGGTTAAAAGAATGTTCTAAATTTAAATTAACCATAGAATGTAAAAATTGTATTGTAAGGCAGGGAAGGAAAATTATAACTAACAGTATATCCATACATAATGAGAGATCCCTTCATTTTAATACAGTAAATATGGACCAAGTACAACAAAACAGGGATCAATCTAATGAATTTGTAACCTCAGAATATAAAAAAAATATGAAATTAAATACTGGTAATACTGTAACAATAGATAATTATGATAATGAAACACTGATTATAAGTAATTATGATATAGAGTTACAATCTACTTGTGGAAATATTATGAAAAATGAAGACTGTGTTGAATATGATCACGCAATTAATGTGCATCCTGATTATAGAGGTTCCATGACTCTTGAAAATTTTCGCGATAATTCGGATTCAGATTTAACTGGGGAAATAAATTTAATTCAAGATGTAAATTTAAGGGAATTAGTTCATATTTATAGTGATATTTTTGCAAAGCACAAATATGATGTGGGTAGCATAAATATTGAACCACAACGCGTTATACTAAACTCAGACCTACCTATATTTTTGAGGCCCTACCAAACATCTCCTCTAGAAGAAATAGAAATAAAAAACCAAATTCAATCATTGTTAGCAGCCGGACTGATAAAGGAAAGTAATAGCCCCTATTCTGCCCCTGTTACACTAGTTATGAAAAGAGAGGAAGGTAAAAAAAACGCGATTATGTATAGACTATAGAAAATTAAACGCAATAATTAAAAACGATGCAGAACCCTTGCCCCGTATCGATGGAATTTTAGATAAATTGAGTAGTGCTCAGTATTTTTCAACTTTGGATTTAGCCTCTGGCTACTGGCACATACCAATACATCCATCCGATACAGAAAAATTAGCATTTGCAACCAATTTTGGACTTTTTGAGTGGCTCGTGCTCCCTTTTGGCATAAACACGGGCCCTCCCATATTCAATAGAACCATTCGAAGGATCCTTAATAAATATAAAATCGACTTTGCGTGCCACTATTTTGATGATATTATAATTTTCTCTTCCTCTTTAGAAGAACATTTAAACCATTTAGCTCAAATTTTTGACATTTGCAAACAAGAAAACATTAAACTTAAACTTTCTAAATGTAAATTAGGCCAAAATAAAATCAATTTCTTAGGTTATGAAATCACTAATGGAACTATAACACCAGCAAATGCCAATATTGAAACCATCAAAAATTTAAAACCTCCTTCCAATGTGAAAGAGTTACAACGATTTCTAGGTTTCATTAATGTTTACCATAAATTCATAAATAAATATGCTGAAATTAGATATCCTCTAAATCGATTACTTAAAAAAGATACAATATGAGAATGGAACTAAGAGTGCCAGGAGTCTTTTGAAAAATTAAAAAAATTTTTAATTGCAAAACCCATCCTCAAAATTTATGATTCTAAATTACCTTTACATATGTTTGTAGATGCCTCTCAGATAGCAGTAGGTGCCGTTCTAAAACAACCTGATAAAGATAATTTCTTACATCCTATTGCTCATCATTCTAGAATTTTGAAGAGTTATGAACAAAATTATTTCATAACTGAATTAGAATGTTTAGCTATTATAGATACTCTTGACAAATTCTATCATTACTTTCATGATGTCAAGTTTACAATTCATACGGACCACGCATCTCTAATATGGTTAAAGAGTGTTAAAAACTTGAGAGGTAGGCTTTTTAGATGGTCACTCAAACTTAGTATGTTTGATTATGAGATAAAATATGAAAAGGGTTCAACAAATGTCGAAGCAGACATGTTGTCACGAAATCCTGTTTGTCACTTTAATCAACATATTAGTTTATTGCTAGATAGGAAAGAAATTATAGAGATGCAAGACCAAGACAATGTTTGTGACAAAAAATATAAAAACGAGAATGGAATTATTATAGTTCAGAAAAAGGGATTCAAAAAAATTGTTGTAAAATGTCATTAAGAAAAAAATTACTTCATATTGCTCATGATAATTTTGGACATTTAGGGATTCAAAAAATGCTTAATTTATTATCTCCCAACTATTATTGGCCTAATATGACAATAGACATTACAGAATTTGTTAAACATTGCGATACCTGTCAGAAAAATAAAAAACCAAAGCAGAAAAGATTCGGCTTATTACAAGCTATGCCAGCGACAGATCAACCTTTTGAATGTCTTTCTATTGATACTGTTGGTGGATTTAACTATTACAACTCTACAAAAAAATTCTTACACATAATAATAGATCATGCAACTAGGTTTGTTTGGGCTTTTCCCTCCAAAAATGTTCCCACTGAAACATACACTAACTGTTTAAAACAAATTTTCAATATCAAAGCACCTAAAAAAATACTTAGTGACAGGCATAAATCTTTCAGATTTCCAAGATTTAAGAAATTCCTTAGATATCATCATGTTCAACAGCGTTTAACATCCGCATATCATCCTCAGACCAATGGAAAAGTAGAGCGCGTTAATCAGACTATAGTTACCAGGCTTAAATGTAAAGTTAATTCCACTTCTTCTAAAATACCTTGAACTAGATTATTAAACCAAGTCATCGAAGAATACAACAATACGCCCCATTCTATCACCAAATTCCCACCTGCCTATTTATTTTATGGTCAATTGCCTTATGAATCTCCTTTAAAACAAAACTATTACCCTCCAGTAGACAAAGCCCTCAAAATTGCGAAAGCGCGAACTCAGGAATTTCACCTTAAAAGTAAAAGGCTTTATGATCGAAATTTTGTCGAATGCCCATTAAAAATACAAGACTCTGCAATTTATGAAGAATTTAAATACCCTAACACTCGAAAATTAGAAACCTACTTTCTCTGGACCATACAAAATTATAAATAAACTTTCTGATGTAACTTATGAAATAGATAAATTTAATTATGAGACAGGACAGAATTCCGTTATTGTGCATGTTTCTAAATTAAGACCCTATTTTTCACCAGAAGATTTTAAACTATTTCATGAGCAACCCAAAAAACAAACAAATCCTCAGATACAATCACAATCACTAGATCAAACTGAAGTCAAGACAGTAGATTAAATTTTAATTCTTATTCTTTAATTATTTTATCACCATAATTTTCAACATTAGCAGGTATGTTCTTGGTGGCCAACAAGAATATTACTTGTTTTTGGGAGTTTTTGGGGTTAAATTGGGCTCCTTATACAGGCATAAGGTGTACACTTTGATTGTAAAAGCTTTCAAATTGATGTTGATAAATTAATTTTAAGTGTGTTTAAGTCTAACTATGTTTACTCATTTATTTGACATTAGTATTATTCTATTTATTCAGCAGATATTTATGTTATAACAGTTATAAAATCTAATGATTCTACTCAAACCTATAACATAATATGTGATTTTCAGTGATTGTGAAAACTACAGATATTAAAAGTTTTTCAAAAAAGCACACTATTTTTATTTCCATTTCTCAATTAAGAATGACACCTTTTTTTCCTATTGTATTTTATTATTAAAGTTTATAAACTATGTGTAGATAAAACATTATTCTACATTTGGCATTTGAAAACTTATAACCAAATTTGACAATTTTGTAAAAGAGTATCAGAGAGGAATTATTGTAAGGAAATACTGGTTGAGAGTCCATTTTCTAAATAGTTAGATTTAATTTATTTGGATTTTGGAATTATTATGATTTTTTTTATTTATACTTTCGGCTAGCAAAAAATACTTTCTTATGCTATTAGAAGATAAGAAAATTATTTAGTTGCTATGTAATTATTTTTATCCTCAACCAATATTTTCCCTATCAATAATAAACAAACTGTGATATTTTCTTTTGATTATACTCTTGTTTTATTATTATTATCATTATGACTTCTATAATGAAGTTTAGTATTAATTATACTCTTATTGAGAAATATTAGGATATGGAGTCTTATTATACTATCACTTATTATTGTTGTTATTGTTATTATTTAAATTTTTCTATATTATTTATTATTGATATTTAAAGAAAAATTTGATATATTATTAAAACATGTTGGATCCAATAAAGATTCCAACATAACATTAAACCAAAATGGAAAAATTATGTAGTTCACTAGTAAACTGGATTGAAGATGTTTTATTTGAAGGACAGTATTTAGTACTTTCCGGAAATTCTTATTTAAATTAACTATTGATAATGAACTACATTGAAGAATTGCATTTTTAAAACTATTAGAGACTTTTGATTTGAATGACTATGTAGTCAACTAAGTTTGAGAAGAACGTTTATTGTAGCCTTTAAAGACTATGTTTACTACAAGGACTATAGGGGAGAGTGGGGATACTTGAGCATAGGGGATACTTGAGCCACCCCTATTATCTCTACAGTTAGTTAATTTTTCTTTCTAAAACTGCCAATATGTTAACACATTTATAGTTCTGAACATGTAAAAAAGAAATCACACATCTTGGTACCATTTTGAAAGTATAGTGATCAATAGTTGTCTTTTCCCTATCTGAAGTAAATTTTTGGGTACATGGTTTTTTTGTTTTTTTGTAATCAAAGTTTTGTTTAAAGTTGCAACAATATACATAAATTTAATAAGCATAATTTCAATTGTATTTTGAATCTAAAATAGTTCTAATAGCTGCATGCTTTATTTAGTAAAACTCTGGGAAACAAAACTAGTGGTAGTGGGGATACTTGAGCCAGTGAGAGTGGGGATACTTGAGCCATGTCTCAACCCTCCCCACTAGAAATTAAACATAGGAGAAACAAACAAAAAATAAAATTCCTTCCTTATATTCACTAATAGATTTTTTTCTGGATAAAAAAGAGAATAATTTTTCATTTTATTTTATTTTTCTTAAAAAAATAACGACTTAAAAATGTTTAAAAATGTATATTTTTTAAATGAAAATATCCATTTTAATTTTTATTTTGACTAGCAAAATAGCCTGTCTAGATAAATGTAAACATAGTTTTCAATTTAACTTTTATTAAATTAAAATAACTTTTTAAAACTGTTTTACAGGCTATAATCTCTAATACTTTAATTAGTTAGGTCCAACATATTAAAATATTTATTTTTTAATATAACATATTAAGATTAATATCTTATATTGAAATCGTAACCTCTGTCGCTGTAATTTTTTTTAACTAAGAAAATTGAAGAAAAATTGGTAAAAAGAGCGCACAAAAAACAAGAAAAGCAACAAAAATCCCAGTTCAAACTTACCTGCATGGAGCCAAAGAGGAAGACAAAATCTTTTCCTGTGAAATCAAAAAAGTGTTTGAAATAGTAGAATGATATATCTGGCTTAAATTCCGACAGCTACTAAATTAAAAGCATGAGTTCGACATTATCATTAGAGGAAAATTCTGCCAATGATGGTGATGATGTGAAAAGAAAACCTTCTATTGATGGTTGGTTACTAATAAACTATGCCAGAAAGAAAACTAAAAATATTTGTTGGATAAGCACTTAATATTTTGAAAATGAAATTTGCCCGAAGAATAGCAGATTCCAAATTTAAATGGCTCTGAACTGAGGGTGTTTCTACCGTCGTTATAACTCAAGTTGAAATTATCATTTGACAACCAGCTCTAACGACAAAAAAAGATCGTATTACTAACTTTGTTTTCTCAATTGGTTTTGAAGGACTTTATGTTTCATAATTTATCCTTCTGTAAAATGTTTGTGCAAAAATAAAGCGAAAAAAATTACTTTTGTAGGTATTTTTCCGTAGTGGCTCAAGTATCCCTTCACCATGGCTCAAGTATCCCTCCCATGGGGATACTTGAGCCATCATGTAAAACAAAAAATAAACATTTTTTATACATAGAAAAATAGTTCAAAATTAATTGAAAGTGGTTTTCAGTTGAAGAAAAAATATCAAATTTTCATTTTCAATATTTTATTTTATTATAAGAAATTATAAAAAATTTAAAAAAATTAAAATTCAAAAAATGGCTCAAGTATCCCCATCTTCCCCTACTAACAAATTTAATTTCTGAACTGAAATACTACTAATTAAGTCACGGAAATTCTATAAACTCCCATGAAAGAAATATCTTATTGTTTTTATTATATCTTTAATGTCTTTTGCTTATTAATATTCATAACTTATTTACTGTTATTGTATGTATTATCTCCTATGCACTTACAAATGGTAAGTGATATTGTAACATTATTGTATTTCTTTCAGGGAAATGCTCCTACCTAAATTAAATTCAGATTAATTTTCTCTTAAATATATTATTTTAATCGCTAATATTTTTATATTGCGTTAATTTTCTTTTCTTCCATCTCTTGGCTTCCGGAGTTTGACAGTTTTATTCCAAAATTTAACTTTTCTAAATTATTATGTTTCTGTTGTCTGAACTTGTAGTTTTATTTAACTATCAATTTTACACAAATTTTCGGGGAGGGGGGATAATATTACAAATTTATTTTTTTTTCGCCAAAACTAACCTTTATACTATCTTAATTTTCCGTACTTATTTCAAACTATTAAATTAAAATCTTGTTTCTAGATCTAATCTGTTAATCTGTATGCAGACAATATAAATTCTTAATTTGCCTTAAAAAACATTATTCCAGTATGCGTAAATTTAAAAAAAGATGGCTCTAAATTAAAAATATTCTTAATTAAAACTTTATTTCTTAATAGTCCAGATAAAACTAATTTCTTCTATGTTTTTATCAACCCTTTTTAAGAAAGTCTTATTAAATTTATTCCAAAACCATACCTTTCAAAAAATATCATTATTTTATTTTATCTATTTATTTATTTTTCCGCCGTCAACCTTCGATAGTGTGCATATTAATAAATTCATTTCTTTTCTTTTTCTCTTAAAATTAATCATTTATAAAAGTCGTCTGCCTAAAAAATCCCGATTCAATTATAAATTGGTTAAATTTTTTTTTTTTTAAATATATTTATCGTTTGTGGAAAATAATCTCGTAGCTGGACAAGAATTCTGTTTACATAAAAGAATGATGGTTTGAGGTTACAGAATGTTCCAGAACTTTCTTTTTAGTTTAAAAAAAGGTGGAAATCTCGAGATGAAAAAGAAGATTCTTGGGTTGCTTCTTGGATGAGGATGGCTCGCTGAAATTATGATGGAATTTTTGCAAAAGGAGCTTTTCCCTTCCTCATTATTACGAATTTAATAAATGAATTTACAGCAGCCCATGACTAATTATTGGGTCTTCTACATTTATTTATTTATTTTGTTTTTTCCCTCGCTTGCCATGACTGTGTGTTTCTTTTTAACCAGTGGAAATAATTCGAGTTCTCCTTAAATCGTCACATATATATATATATATGTATAAATATTTGGAAAAACATAAAACTAAAATATTTCCAGCACTAAGAATTTATAATTTTTAAGATTTTTAATTAAAAAATACAACTTTACACGAAATCAGATTTAAGATATAAAATGATATTCATTTGAGGCTTATTTGATGTTATTATCGTGGAACCAAACAATGCTAATTGGATGAGATTTTTTTTTCTAAATTAAAACCTTACTTACCTGTAGGATATATTTTTAATGCTTAAATATAATCATTATTTTTACCAGAATCTTCAAACATTCTTTTTTTAAATTTTGGTAAAAACAAACCCTTTATAACTGCAATTAGTACTTAAATAAAATGTTTCAAAAATTACTCATGAATGTAACATGACAGAAACACCATTGCTTGCCCGTGAATGAAACAGCAAATCTCAATAATTATAGTTATTCGGAAATATCGTTGCAAAAAAGTCAGCAAAAGAGGAAATTCCTGTAAAACTTTGTTTTTCAGTGCTCCATTGTATGGAACATCCATTGTGATTCGTAAATTACACAATGACACCAGAATTCAGGCGTAAATATTTTCCAATTCTGAAGTCTAGGAAAAATAGATTTTTATCATTTTCAAATACATTTGTACGTAAATTTTGGTTCCATTCAGTCATATCACATTTCTTGCAATGAAAGTGTCTAGAAAGGAACTAAGTAAGTCTACACTGTAAAAAAAAATTCAAGAGGTTACTAAAAATTTTTTAGTAAATTTGTATTCCACAGAATTTTTTAGTAACCATTACAAACTTTTTTTTTTGCAAGTAAAACATGCATTTCTTTTGTAAACTGAACAAAAGAATTTTTTGTATAACTAACTTAAAAATTTTTAGTATGAGCAACCAAGCAAATTTTAGTAATAGCTCCAAAATTATTTTTAAAAACCATTACGTGCGCTCGAAGGGCAGGAGGTTCCTTCGAGCTGCATCCAGACTTCTGAAGCGGAACATTTTCGGCAAAACCGCAATAGACGGCAGCACCAAACATTGGTACTGCTCCGTCAGGATATTCAAAATCGCTTTTTTAACGAGTACTTACACTGCATACATTCGATTCGTATTTGGCTGTAGCCAGTTTCGAACCCGGGACTTTTCAGCCTGTAGTCCGTTACTATAACCACTATGCTATCAAGGCCACGCCAAGTGAAGTTTTAGTAATAGCTATGAAAAATATAAAATTATTAACTCTATTCGTCGCTAACTTTTTTCTAGTAATTCTTACAGATTTTCTTGTAACCGACTAAGATTACTAAAAATTTTTTTGTATTTACAAGGATCACTAAAATTTTTTTAGTAGATCGACACTTTTTTTTACAGTGCATTGTATGGAACATCCAATGTGATTCGTAAATTACACAATGACACCAGAATTCAGGCATAAATAGTTTCCAATTCTGAAGTCTAGGAAAAATAGATTTTTCTCATTTTCAAATACATTTGTACGTAAGTTTTGGGTGCCATTCAGTCATACCAAATTTTTAGCAATGAAAGTGTCTTGCGTCGGAAAAGGGTAAATAAAACATTCTAAAATTAAATATCATTTAAATAAATTTTTCCTTTAACCCCTTGAAGAACAAGCAATAATGTTTCTGTTATATTGAATTCTCACCGTGTAAATCGAAAATTTTTATTTTAAAATAAAAAAAACAAATTTTGGCATTTTGCTGCCAACGTTAAAAATATAAAATTTCATTAAAAATTTCTGGTGAAAATCTCATTTAAATTACGTGGGATAAAATCGATTCCACTGAAGTGTTAAACACCTACTTATTTGTAATTATCAATATAAATTATATATTATTAAAGAAATTTTTTGTTATAATAAAAAATAAAGTAAAACATTCATGGCAATGTATTTTCTAAAAAATATGAAGTGCTTTCCAACCAATTTTTTGTTAAATTACGCTTCTGTTCAGCTTTATAATATTTGTTAGATAAATAGATTTGTCTTTTACATAAACTTTGAAGCATAAACTTATTTTACCAAGAAGAAAGTCGTATTTTGCATACTAAAGATGAAATATAATAAGAAGGAAAATTCTGAATTTAACCTCTTCAGACCCCAGGGTTTATTTATGTACTTTTCTTAATTTCAGTTATGGATTTATATTATCAAACCGATACCTAAAAAAGATTGATCAGCAAAAAAAAAAATAGAATTTATTTTTTGTTGATAAAAATTGATGATAAATCAGGATTCAAAAAAGACATTTTTTGACAATTTCTTTGGATTTTTAAATTTTATTATACATTTTTGCATTGTAAAAACACTGAAAAACATGAAATAAATATATATTTGGTAATTTGTCATTACTAATGGACTCTACAAATGATATCTTAACGCACAATAAAATTACTTAATTTTTCATTTTTGCTCATTTCGTACATTTTTGCTTCAAGCCAATTTTATATAACACATAGCTTACTAAAAAAGAGCTATAACAAACAAATTACTATTTTGTTTAATTCTTCTATCTGTTAGGCCTCCATTTACACCAATTTTTCTTTTCTTTACATTATTTATATACGTGAAAAAAAATTGTAAAGATATGTATCCTATAAGATACATCAGGTCTGAAGAGGTTAAATTCAGTCGCTGTAAATGGAATGCATTAAAAAAATTCTAAGCATGCTTGAATATCTGTGAAATAGTACATTTATAATCATACTTATATCATAAATGGCAAAATATATTTTTGTGAAATGATATCAAAATATGTTGAAGAATACGCGTATTCATTGCTTTTGATCTCCTTAAAGTTTTTTTTTTCCCGAAAGCTTAATGTTTTTAGTAGTATTAAATTTATTTAAGCTAATGAAATCTCTACTCTGGAAAATATTTTATTTAATAATATTAAAATTGTTATTTACTGTTATTTTACAAATGCAGACGGTTTTTTCCCAATTTGCCGAAAGCAGACAAGTATAAATAATATTATGGTTTAAGTTTTCTAACTTTAAATCGGAAATTAGTTTTTTGACATCAGACATGAAATGCAACAGAAATTTTATTAGTTTTTTACAGTAATAAACGAGAAGCAAAATGTGTTTCATGATAACATTATGGTGTGCAGAATAATCAAGATACTGTTATTACACATGTTTGAATGTAGTTACAGCGACTCAGAATTACAGGAATTTCTCTATAGAAACATGCAATCCAATTTATTTTACAAAACTATCTTAAAGGGTTCCCTGCACAATTTTAATTAATTTTTACTTATTGAGATAAAATTTTGAAAATTTTTACGATGGTTAAGCAAATTATTTTGAAACAGGATCAGATGATAAAACTTCTTATATATATATATATATTTATATATATATACACTATATGGATAAAATGATAATGAAACGAATTTATGAAAAGATTTTATAAAACGATTTTATGAAACGATTAATTTTATTTTAGAGCAATTTCTCGAAAAATTATATTAAATATTATGCGATAAAATTAACAAAAAAAATCTGTATTGATCCGCAGCTCTCAAAACTAACATTAGAATTTTAAAATTTGAATAAATTTTTTAAATATTTATTTTTTCTAATTTGAATTAAATTTCTGTAACTATGACAGCCAAATTATTTCATTTTTGTGAAAAAATAGTTAAAAAATAGATAACGATAGGTATTATTAGATCTCCTTTTTTATAATTTTCAAATTGAAATTGAAAATAACTTTATTTCGAGCAATAGTAAAGAGAATAAATATTATGGTTAAATTATGTTCTTCAAAAATATCTGACAAAACAAGATCTTATATTATTTTTTCGATCTCTTTAGGTTACAATTTACTTAGAACACAAAACCGTCTGTAACATTCGTAGTAGAAATAAATTCGATTGACTTTAAAATCATAAAGGAAAGAGAAAGATAGAGAATCAATATACAACAAAAGTGGTGTGCAAAATAATATACGTTATCACTCAAATTTAAAGCACTCAATCGGCTGAAACGAAAGAGGGATGTAGAACAGACACCGAATTCTCTGACATCATCCCTACTTTTTTTTCAAATGATCTGCTTGTATTTAAACGTTCTAATGTTTCATTTCGTTGTACATGAATTTAAAAAATGGATTATTAAAAGTTTTCTTCTTTTTTCTTGAGCCGTATGAGCGGATTTTAGAGTTACTTTTTTTGCGCATTTACAGCCACCACACTTCCTCTCTTTTCTTTCTCTTTACTCTATGCATAAAAATAATAATTCCACCTTAACTTTATTTAGGGTATTTTTTTGAGTGTACAATAGAGTATAAATCTGAAATGGTTAAAAGAGAAAATATACAATTCTCTAAGCATTTTTGATGCAGCAAACTGAAAATATTTTGGATCATCTTCCTAATGAAACCTTTTATGTAAAATCTAATGAAAATTGAAAAGGAATCTAATAGGGATTATCACGTATAGATATCGTTTTTCCATTTTTTTTTTAACTTACAACCGTAGTCCCGCAAGATACGAAAACAATTTGCGGCGAATTGTGACGTCACGTGAATTCACTCTTTCGTATCCTTGGATTTTCGCATCTGGCGAAAAGATTTATCCTTATTAAACCAATTTTTAAAAACGAATATGTGAAACGAAAATTTTAACGTTCCAAAAATGCCGATAGAGGGCGTATTAGACTTTGGAGTAAGGAACAACTACTTTTTACCATTATTTTTGTGTCGCATTCAATGCTTTTAAAAACTTTTTAGAATGAAACAACTTAAGTTTTGAGTGTGAAAAATAACACTAGTAGGTCTCAATTAGTCCACTAATAACTGTATCGTAATATTAATAATATATATTCTACATAAAAAATAAGAATTTATATTATAAAATAATACCAAAATTCGCATTCTAAATATATGGATTGAATGGTTAGACCACTTACACGCTAATTATTTAACTAGAGCACGGACAGTATCCAAATTAAAAAGCGCGTGATACATTTAAATTATTTTCAATAATTCTTTATTCCGATTTTCACATTCATTGTGTTAGTAATTTTTATTTTTCTATTTACATTCTGAGGATGACTCTATTAATAGGAGTTGAAACATGTAAATAAAAATGTTTTAATATATTTTCAATGTTTTTATTAATATACAACGTCTTTGAAGCAAAATATTTTTTAATAATATAAATTCTTATTTTTTAAGTAGAATATATATTATTAGTATTACGATATAATTAAATTTTGAGTTCGAAATCTAAATCGTTAGAAGTGTTTAATTAGCGCAAACTCAATTGTGTTACGGAGTTCAAATTTGAGCCCCCCCCCCCCTTTCCTCCTAAACACAGCTCATACTGTGCTACTTAATTACTCCCACCTATTCAGATTTTGAGCTTAAATTTTATCTTTACGTTTTTGAAGGAAAACGTAAAGATTATTTATTTATTTACTTATTTATTTATTTTGTAGAAATTTAAAATGTAGAAACATGATGTTTTTACAATAAAAATATAGAAATATTTCCGCATTGAAAAATCCCGACCACTTACGTTATGAGATACAAAAATAACAACAAAAAATATCTGTTCGTTACTCCAAAGTCTAAGGCTCCTCGACTATTTAATTTTTTTTTTCAAGTAAATAGTGACTTAAAGGATTGTTTCAGCAAAAACCGCAAATAAAAATCGACGGAACTTGGATTTCCGTCTTTTATAATCAATTGAAATTTTGTACCGTAAACTTTACTGGCGTCTACCTCCTTCGGAAGATGTTTAAGAACCTTGATTTCCTATTTAATCTCTTATCTATCGTATTATGAAATCATGAAAATTTTACACTCTAAAGCATTTTACGTAAATTGTTTAAACTAAATTTAAAGATTTACATAATCACTTAATAAATATATGAAGGAGTTTAGAAGGATTCATTAAATTTGAATTTACAGGGATTTTGTACAAAATTTATAATCCCACTCGAATCTTTTATGTTTTATTTATTTATTTATTTTTATTTATTTATTTATTTATTTATTTATTTTTGTAGAAATTTAAAATGTAGAAACATGATGTTTTTACAATAAAAATATAGAAATATTTCCGCATTGAAAAATCCCGACCATCCTCCCTCAGCACCAAGAAAGCTGAAAAGATGCAAAGGCAAAAAAAAAAAAAAAAAAAAAAAAAAAAAAAAAAAAAAAAAAACCATCCTTTTAAAAATATTTTTGGTTTGCGTAACCAATAATGCTTTTGGAACAAGATAAATTAATGTATCTGTAACTCATTCTAAGCAGTATTACAACCAACTGACGCATTAAAAGAATTTTATAATAAGTTAGCTTAATGGTACTTATAAATACTGTCGTTAGATAAACGGTTAATATTGTTTGTCTTGATGTGTATTATCGCTTCTTAAAGTTTATACTATTAATTTAGAAGCCCCTGTATAGAAGTAAAGTAAATATGAAAAACCAATCCAATCATGCTTCTCGCTTCACGAGTATCACATGTGATATTTCAGAAGCCAGGAGGTTAATCTCATGATGATATGTCATTAGATTAGGCGATGGCATCATCATGTTAAAATAGTAAAATCGGATAAATGGTATAGTATCTTGTTCTGTACGCTGTAATAAACGCGTAAATGCAGGATGTGCTAAAAAGATTAAAAATTATTTTTATTTTTTAATGCCGGATATGAGAATGATTTTCTAATTAAAAAATATATATAAATAAAGTAAAACACTTTGTAAAATCACCATAAAATTAAAAATAAAGTAGGACGCATTTCGAGCTACAACAATAACCGCTCGTCATCAGCTAATCCAACACGCTTCCGCAAGGGCACCGAGTCAAAATAGGTACAGAGTCGTTTTCGAAATATTTGCAATTTTACTTGAAACATGGAGTGATTTTTTTTTCTAAATATAATTTACGTGATTCTTTGAGATATATATAAATTTTCGGTTCACAACATATATAATCCTTTTTTTACTTCATTGTTTCTTTTTTTTCTTTTTTACATACTAATTAAATTTCATTTAAGTTTTTACTTTTATTCCAGACATAAAATTTCAGAATTAGTAACCTAGACTATAAGGCACATTCAAAATAAAGACTCCGCAGACGATAATCCGGAGAAAAACAAACTTTTATGATTCTGCGACAATTTGGCAGCAGATTTTACGACAGTAATAAATCGGAAATTGCTATCTCTCCTTCTTAGTTTCACGTTCCAATTTCTTTCTGCTGCAATTTCGCGGCTTGATAATGATTCCTCGATTTTCTCATTTAATAAATATTCCTTGGAAAAATTATTACATGCTTAACTATACTAAAATGTAATGGTGGTAATTTATGACGATAAAATTGGATGTACTATAATTGCAATAAATTAACCATAAACATTTTATTAGAAATTAAAGGAATACTTTGTAGATAATTATGTTCGATAAGAAATTTTAAAAACAGATCACCTTTTATGGCGAATTTACAGTCATTCAAATTATCTGCTAGTGAAGATTTAAATACACAAGAAAATTTAATTTTGCCACTTAAAAGTGAATTTCAAATTTAAATTGAAAAATTAATCTAATGAATGTGTGGCAGTGAATATGTTAAATTTCTATTAAACAATTTCTCTCTTTAGACAAATCGATTAAACTTCTACAGGCATTTCTGTAGCTTTAAAGCAAGTTTATAGGAAAGCACCCCATAATTCTACAGAATTCTATAAAACTTTTTCTTAAGAGAATTTTGTAAAGATTTTTGGAATGTTCGGACAGCTAGTTTTTAACATTGCAATTACTGACAATTGACACAACCTTTGTCACATTCTCTTCAGCATAATTGAGATAATGTCAGACACTTTATCAGGCTTTTTTTTTTTTTTTCGCAGGTCCTCATTTTTCATTTACTGCTTGAGATCTATAAGAAATGAGAGAATTTGTCATGCGACTAAAACACAAGAATTAAATATGCACAAAACAACAATAAACCTGTGCGTCTGCAAGGTGACATAGTTACCCGGGTTGTCAAAGTACTACTAATTTATGGTACAGATTTACATGTGTTAATTACATAAATTTAAATGTTAGTTCACTTGGGAATGACATACCTCAGTACCCTTCAGCCATTTGCGTTAATAAGGCGAATGGTATGTGAATAGTTTTGAGCAATCCAGTAAACGACGTTTAGAATTTATATACAACGATTAGTAGACCAGTAGGCGGCAGTAATGAGAATCACCTCATAAGTTCACGGATGAAAATATAGGATTAGTTAAATTTCGATTATCATATAAAAACGCAATTGGTCTGTCATATCATGTTTTCGTGGAAAACACATAAAAATCCGATTTTAGCGTAGACTCGTAGATTTACTCGTAACGTAGACTCGTAGGTTTACTATTGTGGTTTTCTGCACCTAAAAGTATAAAATATAGAGTACTGTGAGTAGGAAAACATAATGGTAAACCTATGAGTTAACCGTTAAAATTGGATTTTTATGTGTTTGATATGACTTTCCAGACAGACTGCATTTTGACTTGCGAATCAAGATTTAACTAATATTAGATTTTCATCTGTGAAGTCAATGAGGTGATTGTCTGTGTTGCCGTTTCTCGGTATAAAGCATTAAAAAACTAGCTAAATTTATAAACTTTTAACGAAATCGATAACACATTTCCCGCCATTATTGCTCAAATACATTACATTAACCTCTTTAGATCTGATGTAACCTATAGGATACACATATTTGCATTTTTTCATATATATAGATAATGTAAAAAAACAAACAGAGAAATTTGTGAAAACGGAGCTTAATAAATTGCAGAAAGAAACAAAATATTAGTTTGTTCCTTATACTGCTTTTTTAACGAACCACGTTTTACATAATAACCTGCTTGTTTTTTTTCATTCGTTTAAAAATGATTTGCGTCAGAAATGTACGAAATGTACTAAAATGGAAAATTAAATACGTTTACTGTACGTTCAGATTCTATTTGTAGAATTCATTAGTACTAAAAATTATTAAATATATATTTATTTCATGTTTTTCAAAGTTTTTTTAAAGGCAAAAAATTAAAATAAAATACAAAAATCCTAATAAATTATCAAGAAATGTACTTTTGAAATATCCATGTATCATAAAAAAATGTTTTTTTTTCGCTATTTAATCATCCTTAATTATCGGTTTGTTAATATAAATCCATAATTGTAATTAAAAAAGTACATAAATAAACTTTGGGTTCTGGAGAATATAATTGATTTATTTTGTGTGTAACCTGTAAATGAATGACAAATGCTATGAATGAGCTATTCAATAGAAATAACCTTTTAGTTAAATTCAACAATTTATACCAATTTCAATATATTTGAATCAGCGCAATGTGATTAAAATTGCCAAAAGGTTTGGCCGTATATAACACAATGGAATTCCTTTGAGTGCATTTGTGCCGAGTGTCCCAAAAATGACTTATGGATTTTAAAATTCAATTCCTTGCAAACAGTGATAGCTATTTAAAATATTTTTGCAGGAGGGTTATGTATAATGTCAGGAGTTTTTTTACCTTAATTTCTTATTTTAGTTCGAATTTCAAAAAATAGGTGGCGCTGACGACGATTGAAGGCCAGGTGATCAATGCTGAGTGAGGCGTCGACCTGGCCTTCAATCGCCGTCAGTGCCATTTATTGTTTGAAATACGAACTAAAATAAAAAATGACGGTAAAAAAACTCCTGACATTATACATAACCTTCCTGCAAAAATTTTTTAAATAGCTGTCACCGTTTGCAAGTTATTGAATTTTAAAATCCATCAGTCATTTTTGGGACACCCGGTATTTGAAACATTAATGCTACACGCTTTATATGCAACACCGATCATGGCATGGTTAGCATCATTAATATTTTGATGAAAATCTAAAATGCATGAAAATCTGAATCTATTTGCTTGAGTTAGAGCGCGAAAAGACGGGCAGAGAAACCAGATTCAAAAGCATTTTTCAATTTAATTCGAAAGTTTAAAAGGTATCAACAAACGAAATTCAAACATTGCTGCATAAAAGCCTAGCATGGACCCACTGATCCTCTTCTAATTACGCTGACATGAATTATTTTCTGTCAGATAGTTATGAATTATGAACGCAGGAACGAGAGCACCTATTAGAATAAACTTCTATTTGAAGTTTAATGTACCCAATAAAATAAAAAAAATAAACTTTAATAATTTTAAAACTAACATAATATAAATCTACCCATTTAAAATCCCCGTGGCGTATCTACGTAACCCGAAGGCTACGAAATCTGGCACACGAATAACTGATAGAAAGCCCATGAATAATTGGGCATTAATAATACATTTTAAATATAATTTTTTATAAATTTTTTTGACGAATTTTTGATATTTTTTATGTTTAACCCGCAATTGCGCGAGTTCTAACCAAACATAAATGTTTATTGCAATGTAAGATATTATGTACGCCATGCTGCATTAATTTGAAGCTGTAGCGGAAAAACGATAATTATTTTACCTCACATGCAAATAACTAGAGATTATTTAATTGCATTTAATTATTACGCTTTTTTAAATAAAGAAAAAACATATTATCCTAAACAGCAAGAAAAGTTTTTATTCTATTTTCCAAAAATATCGCTTCATCGTCTGCAGCCATAACACCATGAATCGAATTTTTTTTTTATACAAACTGATCTTTGACGTTCATGCTAGTTTCATATTTGTTGCTGATTTTTAATAGACATAGCAAAATTTTATATTCATAAACTTTAGTTATACTGATCTTTATTTTGGTATTAGATTTAAAATTATGAACTCCTGTGAGTAGAACAGGCTAAGCAGCTTGTACATGCATAATCAATGAGAAATACTAAATAAGTAAACAGGAAAACATATAAACAATCGGTAACCTACCAGAAATGATCATAAATCTACTTATAAAGAGATTATATATTATGAAGATAGATTCATTTAAGTTAAAACTTTAAAAGCAGTAAATTTAATTACTTCTGAACAAGGAATGTAGTCCAGAAATATCTCATCACATAAAATCAAGCATTTAACTTTTGATAGGATTTAAGTAATGAGTAAATTTTCTGGAATTTGCCAGTTAATCGGCCAAAATGTCGAGGATCGTTAAATTAATTTATTATCACTTTCAGAGTAGTGATGCTTAACTAAATCAATCAGATCAGCTTCTATTAATACTGATATGAAGCTGTCTGAGACAAGTTATAAACTGACAGAAGCATTAAATGTACATATTAATGGTTTCTTTTTACAGATTTTTTAAAGACTGCTACATGAAATGAAAACTTTTGTTGGGGAAAAAATAATTATTTAGCAAATTAAAACAACCCATTCGAAAATGATTTATTCAAAGAATAAAATTTAAGACATCTAAATAAAATCTACGTTATATGTATTAAAAATACAATACAATCCGTTAAACATTAAATTGTTTCTTTTCTAGTGATTGTCGCACATTTCGTAATCGGTGGGCTCGATATTTTCCATATGTGATAATCTATGTATATCATTTTGTAACGTTTTTTTAAAATCTCTTTTATTAACAACTGCATTTTAAATTGTTAATCAAATAAAAAAATCTTCTAAATGTAAAGAAGTTCATAAAGAAAAAAACAAATAAATAAAATAAAAGGCGGACATCTATTTCTGAAAGCAAAATGTTTGAATGTCTTCCATTGAGTTAATAAAAATCAGTAAAAACATCATTGTTATGGTGATCAAAACTTGGCTTACGTAATAACACAGTCATGTATTACGTATACCAGGGATTAATCATTAATATTGCTGGACCAATCATAAAAAAATAAAATAAATTTAAAAAAAATGCGGATATCACTAGGTTCATTCTCGACCGAGATCAACAACCATTTTCCAAATGGTAAATAATATCAAAACTAACATATAAATACATAAATAATAAATGATAAAGACTAACTGAGGAAACAGACAAACATATAAATAATCAGCGGTCTGAAAATTATCATAAATCTGTAAGCAAATGTTCATACAACTTGTAGCTTTAAAAGCAGTACATTTAATTAATTCTGAACAAAGAATGTAGTCCTGAAGCATCTCTTCACTCAAAATCAAGCATCTAATTTTTGACATGATTTAATACAGGGTGTTTATAAAGTACCGGACCCATTTTGATGTTTAATAACTCATAAAATAATAAATTTGGATTAAACTTAATCACATAAATGGTTGGATAGACTCAAAAAGTTTCATGGCCCTTGTAAATGAACTTCCACGTGTGTCCCTATCGTCGCACGGATAATGTCAAGTCGATAGTCAGTAATACGCCATGTAGCGGCAAGTATGTCGGCATCCACAAAGGCTATTGCGGTTGTAATTCTGCTATTAAGTCTTCAATGTTCGATGCTCTTCTCCTGTAAACATTGTCCTTTACAAATCTCCAAAGGAAAAAGTCCAGCGGCATTATATCAGGTGGTCTGGGTGCCCAAGGAATTGCAGCTCCTCGCCCAACCCATCTTCCTGGAAAATGGTTATTCAAAGAAATACGAACGATGGTACCCCAATGAGGTGGTGCACCATCTTGTTGCAAAAAGTCATGTTTCTGAAGCTCTTCTAGTTGTGGAAATACGAAGTTTTCCAACATGTCTAACAAGGAAAATCTCCATACGGGCATACTCCGAAAAATTTGAAAAAATTACAGAATGTTTTTCCCAAGAGGATATACGTTTATAAAAAAAAAAAAAAAAAAAAAAAATAGCGGAACCCCCATTCCCTGTCCGTAAAAAAATAAAGAAAATTTAGTTATTTGGCAATGTATCTTCGGTTGGCGATGAAAAGCAATTTCAAAGAAAAATTTTTTTAATGTCAAATGCATTTTAAAGGAAAAAAGTTTCATGTTCAACGTGTTTAGATAAATTAAATATCTTTGTTTTTGTCAGTTTTAGTTTGTTTTAAGTATAATTCCGTTATATTGATATTTATATGTATTTAATTAAAATTTAATCATCAAAATTTGAGATTTGAAACGAAATTCAAATTTAAATTAATTAAAATTGTTTCAAGTTCAAAATCCATTTGAGCATTGTCAATTCGATTCTGTTGCTATGGAAACATCTAACTTTTATCTTTGAATACGCTTAAATGTATGAAAATAATTTTACTCAATAAGAATTTTTTATATATGAAAATATTTTTTCTAGAGGTAAATTAAATAATTACAGCAACAAAAAATATATACATATGCAATTTAATATACATATATATGTATAAAATATATTAAACTCTCTCATTGTTTATGTTTAAATTCATCAAACACCATTTACGCGGATTCTAAAAATCCAAGTTTTCAGTTGCATTAAAATCGTTTGCTTTTGGCGGGGAAAATTGCTACTCGGCCAAATCGTGTGACACTTTTGTCTTTTCACGCCAAATATTCGAAAGTATTTTATTTTTTTACATGTTTTCTTCTGGAATTCCGCCGCTAATTTTCACTGATCCTTTATTACATACATGAGTAGCTTAATTAGTATTTTTTTTTCAAGTAAATCTGAGTATGCCCAGTATGGAGACCTTCCTTGTAAGTATACGACAGATGAGACCGTCTTTTTTGTAAAAAAGAAAGGTCCAATGACTCGGTTGTGCATTAGTCCACACCACACATTAATCTTTGGAGAATTCCTTTCTGCCTCACGGTATTCATGAGGGTTTTCAGATCCCCATATGCGCACATTATGGCGATTAACGATGCTTCTGGTATTGTCTGGCATAAAAAGTTACTTCGTCTGAGAACATTATATGCTTCAGAAAATGAGCATCATCTTCTATTCTCCTTAGCATATCTGTTGCAAAGGCCATCCACCTAAGCCTATCGTCCGGTTCTAAAACTTGAACAATTTTAACTTTGTATGCAGTCTTAATTTTCTTAATAACCTTGTACACCGTCGAAATTGGCATATCCATATCTCTTGCCGCTGATCTCACAGACCTTCTACGATTGTGTAAAAATGTGTCTCTGACACGCTCTACATAAAAATCACTTGTGCAGGGACGTCCGTAACGTTTCTTATCTGCGATATTTCCAGTTTCGAGAAAATTCTTTTTCTACGGCAAGATGCTGCTTTTGGGTGGAAGATCTTTCTGGTAAATTTTTCTGCAATTTCTCTGTGCTTGCACTATCGATTTTTTTCTATGGACCACCATAAAATATGTGCTTTCTCTTGTGGTGCATGTATTTTCCTTAATACCCGCTCGAATAAAACATCACTTAACAAAAGTAACATAGAACAAACACATCAAAAGTAAGCACAGCATTGCAATAGTTTCGAAAAACAAAAGCGAGAAAAATTCAAATATTAAGTAGACGATATTTAGAAAAATACAGATATTTAGACTGGAAAATGAAATTATCTGAAATTAACCACACGCGCAGACGATATCCACAAAAGTAAAGATATTCAAACCTGAAAAGGAAAATATATGAGTTATTCAATCAATAAATGCCACAAGTTTGTTTATATCTTCATCATTTTATGAGTTATTAAGCAACAAAACGGGTCCGGGACTTTATAAACACCCTGTACATTTTCCGGAAATTACCAGTTAATCGGACAAAATGTCAAGGATCATTAAATTAATTTATTATCTCTTTCAGAATAGAGGTGCTTAATTAATGAATCAGATCATCTCCTATTAATACTGACATGAAACAGCTTGAGACAAGTTATAAACTGAAAGAAGCACAGAATGTACATATGAATGGTTTTTAATAAGAGATTTGTTTGAGACAGCGACACGAAATGAAAACGTCTTTCTCAATAATAATAATAATAATAATATTAATAATAATAATAATAATAATAATTTAACGAATTACAACAACCATTTGGAAAATGATTTCTTCAAAGACAAATTTAAGACTTATAAATAATTTCTACGTCTTATATATATATATATATATATATATATATATAAGGTACCCTGGGGTAATAACGCCACGTTAAGGTTCCAGCAATTTTCACGGCTCAGTTTTAATTTGTATTTTTCAAACAAATATATGATTTGATACAGCAACTCATTGACTATCTATATAAAAAAAATAATTTAACAGATATGAATACATAAAATGTAATGGCGTGATTTCTTGACCAATGCTATTTGGCGTTATTACCCACCTATATGGGTAATAACGCCATGCAAACAAAACAATGAAATAAGTTGGATTAATTGCATGTAGATTGCCCAATTCTAAAAATACAAACTCTCAGCTCTAGAAATTGACAGATTGCATCCTAAGCTATTGAAAATGTTCCTTTTTTCGTGAATGTGTAAGAAAAATAAAGGTGTGATGTGGGGAGGGGAGGATGAGGCAAAAGAATATCAGACCGTGAGCTTCTTCTTTGCTTAAAAAGGAGCGTTTAAATAGAATTATTGGAAACATTGCACAGTTTTAACTGTGTTTATTTGAATCAGTATTTAGGATGTAGCTCTGCCACTGTAGGGAATCAACCGGGGTAAAAATTGCAAGGAATGGCGTTATTACCCCGTTATAGTTATTGCGCTGTACATTTTAAATTACAAATTATCTCGAGAAGATACTCAAAATCTTCAACAACATTTTGAAAGGCCATGAAATGTACTACAAATTTATGTAATTAACAAATTATTTCCGGATAAAAAAAATAGTCTTCACATCACAAAACGTATCTCGCAAATTTTAGATCAAGCGTTAATTTTAGCTGCTTGTAAAAACAATAAGACCTAAAAATGAAACAAATTAACTTGAAGCTGTTTTTTGCGATTTATATGACTCAAAACCCTTCTGCGCAGAACACATGGGTGTCATTTACCAGATTATTTCATAATTATGCGAAATATTAGCATTTGGCGTTATTACCCCGTCTGGCGTTATTACCCCAGGGTACCTTATATATATGTGTGTGTGTGTGTGACATTTTGAGATTGAAGCCATTAATTTTGTTTGAGAGTTTCCCCATATTATGTCACAGGAGTCGTGACGGGATAAAAATTAAGTAAAATAATAAACGTAGAAGCTTCATTAAATTACACATTTTCTTCTCCAAAATAGTTTATTAAAATCCAATCAGATAGAGCGGGAAATGCTCTCTCCGTAGTGACATTCAATCATAAAAAGATAATTTCCGCAAGTCGTCTAAACTCGAATCATCGTAAGAAAAATATATAATATTTCATCATCTCTAGGCCTCCTCACTTAAATCAATAATAAAAAGCTTCTAGAATTTCCCATAATCTCTAACCATGATTTTTTAAATGTAAACAGAATGTAATGTCTAGCGTCGAAAATAGACATAGCAATCTCGATTCTTTTTCAGACCATAATTTTTATTTTAAAAGATTATTATTTAACTAATTTATAATCGAAATCAAAATTCGAATATCCTACAGACGATAATTTACACACAAAAAGAAACGAATGTATTGATAAGTAATAAATATCAAATGCGAAGAAAAAATGCTTTAAAAGACGAACATTCATACAACGTTTTACGTTGGATTCGGATCCATATATGATAATTTACGTATATACATTTTTTTAATTCTTCTTTATTAACAACTGCATTTTGATTTCCTATTCAAATAAAAAATCTTCTAAATGTAAAGAAGTTCGTAAAGAAAATAAATAAATAAATAAAGTGCGGACATCTATTTTCCAAAGCAAAATGTTTGAGTGTTTTCCACTAAGTTACTAAAAATCAGTAAAACCATAATTTTTATGGTAATCAAAATTTCGTTTGCGTAATAACGGAATAATACATTACGTACCTCATGTATTATAATTATCATTAATATTCCTAGACTGATTAAAATAAAAATATATAAATAAATAAATTGCGGATATCACAAGGTTTATTAGGATATCACAAGTTCCTAAAACAACAACCATTTTCCAAGACGTTAATAATATCAAAACTAACATGTAAATAGTATATAAATTATACATGAGAAAAACTAACCAAGGAATCAGAGAAACATATAAATAATGTATAGCCTTGAAATTATCATAAATCCGATACAGAAGTATAAACTTCTATTTATAAAGAGCTTATATATTAGGATAGTAGAAACGGCGTTCAGTTAATTTGCAACTTTAAAAGCAGTACATTTAATTACTTCTGAACAAGGAACGTAGCCCTGAAGCGCACCTCTTCAATCAAAATCAACCGTGTAAATTTTGACACGTTTAAACACATTTTCCGGAAATTACCAGTTAATCGTTAAAATTTCTTTTTTTAAAATCCGGTGACTAAACATTAAAAATTTTGTAAAAAGTCTACTGTCGCTAAGCCGTTAAGACTGAAATGCGAAATGAAAACTTCTTTTTGGGGAAAAAATAATAATAATGTAAGAAATTACAACTGCAATTTAAGACTTGTAAATAAATTCTAATTTCATAAAATGTCAGCTGCAAAATAACTCAAACTGTGCCGAAATCAACGTATCTCACGGTTTGAATGTCAGCTTCTCGAAAAGAGTTGAAACAACTGAAGTGAACGAGTTGTTTTGGCGAAATTTAAATCAAGATGAGTAATTTGAATAAGCTATGTAAATAAGATTAGTAAACGTTTAAAAAATAGCTCATTCATGATACTATAAATTTAAGCTCTATCCTCAGATGCCTAATCCATTCTTCCGTGTAAGAGAGTATATTATTATTATTATTATTATTATTATTATTACGTGTAAGAGAGTATATTATTATTATTATTATTATTATTATTATTATTATTATTATTACATAATCAATCGGTTCAACATTAAATAGTTGCCTTTTTCGTGATCGGCGCACATTTCTTAATCAATGACCTTGATAATAAGATCTCGTTGTTTTGCTTTAAAAGACGATATTTCATACGACATCTTTGTTTGGATTTGGTTTTTTCCATATCTGATAATTTGCTTTTATCCATTTTGTATTTTTTTTAGTTTCCTCTTTATTAACAACAACATTTGGATATGCTATTCAAATAAAAAAATTTCTAAATGTAAAGAATTTCGTAAAGAAAAAAAGTATAATAATAATAATAATAATAATAATAATAATTATACCAATAATAATATGAGGAAATCCATTGCCCAAAGCGAAATATTTTCCATTGATTTAATAAAAATCAGTAAAAACATCATTTTTATGATGGTCAAAATTTGGCTTACGTAATAAGACATTCATTTTATATATTACGCACGCCCTTGATTAAACATTAATATTCCTCGACCAATAAAATGCGGACGCAACAAGGATTGAGATATGTCTTATATATACATCTATATATATTCCGACCAAAGACAACAACCATTTTTTAAATGGTATGAAAAAAAAAAGAACAATTCGGAAATTTTACTTCAAACTTGGCAAATGAAGTGCCTTCGTACTATAAGCAGTTTTATAAATATTCAGATTTTGGTATAATAACTGTTTTACTCTTATGAACAAATGCTTGAATACGAAATTTGTTATGATGATATATATTAAAATTGGTAATAAGGAAATTTTATGCTTCCAGTTTAAATGGGACTTAAACAACATGGCAAATTAAAATCATTTCTTATCATGGGATGTCACTGAATTAAATATGTATTACAGGATATCTTTTTTATGATGATCAAAACGTAGCTTATGAAATAACAGCGCCATTTATTGCGTATGCCATGGGTTAATTATTAATATTTCTGAACCAATAAAATGCGGATACCACAATGATTCAGATATATTTGAGATATGTGTTTTCCCGACAAAAAACAACAATCACGCTCTAAATGGTTAAAAAATAAATATAAATATTAATATAATAATAATAAAACTTGATGCGTTTGCGAAAGCTATACTAACATTTCTTCATACTCTGACAAGTAAATAATGTAAAATGCAAATACTTCTACTTCAAAAACGCACCAAGTTATGACACTTTGGATTTTACATTTCAGTACTTTTAGGCAATAAAGACAAGACGTGAAAGTTCATGAAAGTGAAATAAAAATAAAACTACAAACTTTCGCCGTAAAAGAATCAAATTTACACCATTGTACTTGTTAGGTTATCGAAAAAAAAAAGTCTACTAAATGAAATTTATAAAATCGTGGAACTACAAAAATTAAATTCCGTAAATTTTGAAACAAATAATTTCATTTATTTACTTATAACACGCTTAAGCTACTGATCTACGATAAGAAGGTGCCGCAATGTAAATGCCAGGTGTCCCAAAAATAAAGGATGGATTTCAAAATTCAATAACTTTCAAACCGTGAAAAGTATTTTAAAAAGTTCTGGTAGAAAAATTATATACAATGTACGGATATTTATTTATTATTATTTTACTTTATTTTATTATTATTTTTTTATTGTGATTTGATTTTAGTCCGAAATTCAAATAATAGTTGGCGCTGAGCGCAATAAGTGATCATTCCAATCTCGACTTTTATTACTTCTGGATCCATTCAATAGATTTTAACACGTTCGCTGCCGCTCATGCGATAGCCCGTGATAGTGCGCCAACGTTAAGGGGCCACTCACGCGCCAGCGCCTGATGTGAGGGGATGTCCAATAGTCAGTCACACGCTGGCGCGGGAAAATCCTTAACATTAAGGGGCCCCTCACGTGCCAGCGCGCGATTTGGGGTGATGTCCAGTAGCCAGTCATGCGCTGTGGCGGGAAAATCTTTCCTGATTCTTTGTTATAAAAAGTAAATCGGCTTCTGGGAAAAATCCACTTCTACAGTGCGGCATTAACTATCACCACATCTTCATGTAAGCGGCAGCGAACGTGTTAAACTCCTTTGTTGCATGGAAGAAGAAAGAGACCGAAAAATCGAGCCTAGATATAGCAGTTATTGCTCGAACCGCCATCTATCGCTGTTATTTGAAACTAAAACTGGAAATTACAGTATAAAACTCCCTGCTAGCTTACATAACAATCCTCAACATTTTCTTTAATATCTGTCACCGATATTGAATTTTAAAATATATAGATCATTTTTAGGACGCTTTGTATGATGGCGTCGCATTTCATACAGAAAATAATAAAGAATAAAATATTATCATAATTTTCTTTCAATGCATATTCAAATATTGATTTGATACTGAAGTTAAATATATTTTTGTCAGTTTGCTATTTATGTTGAAATATTTTCAGATATTGGTGTTACACGGGGGCTCGGACGACATCTGTCCGAATTAATGCACATTCTCGGATTGATGCTGTCCAGGCCATTTATTTATAAAGATTAAAAATAATAAAAGTACCATATGACATAAAAAGAAATCTCTGAAAATAAACTATTAAAAAACTTTTGCAATTTCTGCCAAAAAATTCATAAAAATTACTTTTATTATTTGAATTAAAAATAAATTTTTGCTCCGTGGAAAAAATGTTCATTTTTATTACATATTTCAAAAAAAAAAAAAAAAAAAAAAAAAAAAAACTCTCAAAGTAAACTATTTAAAAGTTTTGCAATATCTGTCGAAAAATTCATAAAAATTCATATTATTTTTTAATAAAAAATTAAATTTCTGTTCTAGGTTAAAAAAAAAAGTTAAATTCTTATTTTTATCACATATTTAAAAAAAAAAAAAAAAAAAAAAAAAAAAAAACCTCTGAAAGTAAATTATTAACAAAATTTTGCAATTTCTGCCGAAAAAATTCATAAAAATTATTTTATTTCTTTAATTAAAAAATAAATTTCTGCTCTGTATAAAAAAAGTTACAAATTCTCATTTTTATCACATATTTAAAAAAAAAAACTTTTTAGATTTATTTAAATTACACATTTTGAACTTTTTTCATTTTTTAAATTAAATTTGTGTTAACTTTTTTTTATCTTATTTCATATGCTTGTCATATTATTTCCTCTTTGTTTACCATATGTCACCGAAATTTATGTTTTTCTTCATCGTTTCTGAAAAAAAAGAAAAAAAAAGCTAAATGATAATATTTTGTTACAACTTCTTTTTTTTTATTAAATAAAAAACTTTTTCGCAAAATGTCCAATTTCACGCATTTATTATGATAAAATGCTGCCGTTAAAATTCCTTCTTTTGTTTTCAAGGTATGCAAAAATATTTTCAGAATTCAAAAAGCTACATATTTGGAAGTTTTTGCATAAATAAGAGAAACAATTTGGAACATAGGACAAAAACTAGAATTTTTTTTTACTTCCTTCTTATTTCTCTTTTCATTTTGACAACTTTTTATAACGTATGTTTTATTCCTTGCATATTAAAAACATAAAAGAAGAAACTGAATCTTTTTTATTTCTTGACATTGTATATACAAGTGTGTTTAACACCTTTACATTCAATCTATTTATACATTTTGTTGTTTAATTCTACTGAATTTTCTATGTAAACCGGGTATGTCTAAATGACATTTAACTCATTTCTTAAAATTCTAAAATTACACAAATTGTCCACAAAAGTTGTGCGATTTTCAATGATTGAAATAAAGGTGTACAGTACAACATATTAATATTTTTGTAACATAATTATAAAGTAATAATTAAATTTTCAGGCATTTTTAATAGTCACAACTCGTGATAAACAACCAAATGCTGACTGTAAATTGTAGAATTAAATGAGAGGTGAAAAAAACAAACAAACAACGAATTTAATCATGATACAATAAACGATCATCAAAACGGTGTGAAAGCACAGCAATAAAATATTTTAAATACAAAATCGTAGAAAAAAATTATAAATATAAAGGAAATAAGAGCGTAACATATTTTTAATACTCTTTTATCATTTAATATTTTATTTTTATAATTGATTTACGATTACACATTGAGAAATCAATTCAGAAACCATAAAAAAATTAAATAAAAAAGTTTTTTTCCGTGTTTTTAAAAGGAAACAGAACGAAAAAATATTATTTTAAAAATAAACTCACACGCTTTCTACCAAGAAGAAAAAAAATCAATAATATTTTTAGAACTGAGTAGCCAGATTTAATCAGTTGAATTTAGCTACAAAACTAAATTAGATAATTCCGAAATTTTTGAAAAAAAAAAAAAACATGCAATTACAGTAAAAAAAAATTAATATTGATTTTTAAAATGAATTCTCAATGTTTATAATGGAGTGCATTGAAAGATACGATTTTTATTGTTATGCTTTAATACATTAAAATATATATATATATATTTATATAAGGAGCCTTCACCAACTATGCTTGTCGGTTTTTCTAAAGGAATCTTGAATCACACAAAATACAATTAAAAAAATGAATATTTAATCAAACATTTGCAATTGTTCTTATTCGTATAATTTTATATTATCCGATTCAAAGTCCATGTTAATGACATAATAGACAAAATTGCTCTAAAATGATTAAAGGACCTACGATTAACTATTTCTTTAGTTCGATTTTTATCCCTAAACGTGCTGCAGAGATATTGTGAAATGTCCTAAATGCGCAATCACCCCCATTAAACCCGAATAGGTGGGAATTTCTTAAATAGACGAAATACATGTTTGAGTTTTTTTTTTTTTTTTTTTTTTTTTTTTTTTTTTTTTTTTTTCGTAGATTCTAGGTAATCGCAAATTCATGCCTCTGTCTAAACCGCTGCTGAGCTATGGTGGAACGACCTAAATTTGAGTACTTCCTCTTAATCCTTTTGGTCGCGGATGAGGGAGAAAGTGAATTTTTAAAATCGTTTAAATAAATGTTTAGTATTTTTTTAATAAGTTTGTTATCTTCAATTTCGTGCTTCTACCTAAAACTGCTGCTAGTTTAAGTCTATACTGTAAAAAATAGGTCGATCTACTAAAAAAAATTTAGTAATCCTTGTAATTATTAAAAAAATTTTAGTAATCTTACTCGGTTACAAGGAATCTGTAAGATTTACTAGAAAAAAGCTAGCAACGAATAGAGTTAATAGTTTTACATTTTTAATAGCTATTACTAAAACTAATTTGGTGTGGCCATGATAGCCTTTTTTTATGATTTTGAGTAATACATTTAAATAATGTTTGAAAGAAACGAACTCACACACGCAACAATTATGTATGTTAAATCAAAAAATTGTTGAGCTTGCTGAAATGCCAATAATCAATACTTATCTACCAATGTATTTCTGGTCAGTAAATATTTTCAAAAAATCCTGTTCTTAAAATTAAAAATTTATTAAAACGTTTCATAAATGTTATTATAACCCCTGTTAACAGACGAAAGTTTTTCCGTGTACTTTTAAAACACGGAAACTTTCAAAATTGGACTTTACAATTGTAGTACTCAGTACTTTTAAAATTGGACTAATTAATTGATATTTCCTCGAGGCAAATGCCCAAACTTTCAAAGTACTTTCCATATTTAACTGTTTACAATAATAATTAACAACAATTCTTCGATCATTGAGATTCTTAATCTTAAACGCAAAATGGTAACAAAAATAGCACTTTCAGTAACAGAATGCATGGAAATAATTAAACTTTGTTCAATAGGACAAATATTTAAACACTTTTACAGGCGGAGAATATTTACTTTTTTTCCATAAACTAATAAAAAGCAAATATTTAACTGTTTTCTCTAAAAAGAGAAAGAGGAAAATTAATTAATTTTTAGGTGAATATATAAATGGTTGGATGCAGCGTTCGACTATGTTGCTTAATTAATCTATATACAAACTAAATGTTCATGAAATTTTCAGAAACTTTGTTTGGCATTTATAAATGGCTATATTATTTAATAAAAAGAATATTGCCCAGTTAAACTGATAGCATTGAACTCACAGGTTACACATACTAATTGTACATTACAGCCTTACATTTCCAAATGTTAATTCCGTTCGAAAAAAATTAAGAAAGGGAAACAGCTCTCCCCTTTTTCCTTTTTATACTTAAACATTAAATCTCCTAAACTATCAAGTATATGCTTTATCCTATATCCAAAATTCACAGCAAATCGGATAATTCTTAATAAAAACCCATTTAGCATTTATATAATTTAAGAGGAGTTATCCCCCTCTTTTGTACTTAACCATTAAACTTCCAAAACTATTCAGAGATTTAAACGAAATCTGACAATTGTGCTTGAAAAACTCATTTATATAAATTAAGGGGAGGGGCATTAGAACTTTTGTTCCCCCTATTTACACTTATTCAATGAACACCTAATAACATTCACGGAATCCCCTCATCAGAATGACCCTATATCTAAATTTTGAACGAAAACTGTCAATTCTGCATGAAAAACCCATTTATATCAATTAAGGGAAGGGGCATGAGCCCCCCCGTTCCCCCTCTTATACATATGGAATGAACTCCAAAAACTAATCAGGGAAGCACCTTATCAGGATATACCTATATAAAAAATTTCAAGTGGATCGGATATTTTTATCATGAGTTATCGCGTTACGTACGAACGTACATACAGAACGAGCGGGCACATAAGCTCTCAGGCTATCACAACCTGTGACCTAAAAATTGTAAAACTTAGCTTAGAATGTGTAATTTTTTAATGAATTTGCGAATTATTTTGTTGATAACATGAACTAGTTTGCCTTACTGCAATTGTATTATTTATACTTTATAAAAAAAATTAAGTTAAAAAAGTATAACTCGGATATTTTGTAAGTGCTTACTTTTGTTTGTAATTTTATATTGGATTATAGCTTTTTAAAAAATTAAATAAACATTTCAAATTTAACGTTATTTAGCTTAAGAAATCATTTGCAAGCATATTGAAAATTCTAAGAAACGTGTGAGGTGTGTACCTTTGTGAAACGTGTACCTTTGTGATAAAGGCACTCTAGCATTTTTGTGAGATCGTGACGTCAATGATTTAACACGTGTAGCGTGGAAGCGACATCTATCCTCTCTTTTACTTGTACTTTCTAGAGCGTGTGTGTCTTTCTCGGCTCTACAAGTTATGTCGCGGTTAGAAGTAATATGCAAATAATAGTATCTCAGTTTGCAGCATATAAAAGCTTGGAGTTTGAGTGTGTGTGGTGTGTCTAGCGGCGCAAGCCAGCTAGAGGGCGAGAAGCAGCGTTAGTCAGCTAGTAGTGTGTGGAGTTTTGCAGTGAGCCGCCAGCAGCATTTGCCGACTTAGTTTATTTAGAGAAGAGCTATTCAACGAGATTGCCGTTGGTAAGAAATAGTATTAATTACGTTGAGTATTTCATAGTTAATAAAGAGTGTTGTACAGCCACGGGCTGTCTAATAAAGCTTTTATCTAGCAGTTCAGCCGAAGTCTAAGTGAGAAGTTTATTTAAAGTGCCCCGACTGAGTTTAGTGCCGGAGCTGTGAGTATATTTATGAGTTTAATCTTTTAGTATTGTGGCTAGTTGTTGAAATTAATGAACTGAAAACTCCACTTCCCCTGACCCCCCAATAGTTTAAATAAACTGTAACTTTAACTTATATCTCGAGTTATGTATTCATTTCACCCCCACGTTGAGTGTCCGTCCGTTACAAACGTTGTTAGAATTTTTTGAGAAACATCTAGACCGGAATGCAACAGCACAAATGAATCACCTCTTCGAGTTCAAGGATGACAATCTAGGATAATTTAAATCTCGATTCACATATTAAAACACAATTGGTCTGCCAAGTAATACCTTGGTGATAAACACCTAAAAACTGCTTTTTAACGGTTCACGCCTTGGTTTTAAATTGTGCTTTCCTGAACCCAAAAAGATGAAAACGTGGAGGATTGAGAGTGGAAAACATGATACTAAATCTTGGAGTTAAACACTACAATCGGGTATTTTAGGTGTTTTCCACCAAGATATGACTTGGCAGACCGTTTCCGTTTCAATATGCGAATCGAGATTTAACTAATCCTAGATTTTCTTCCGCCCTAATAGCATGCATGGTCACAGTGACATCACTGTGAGTCACTTTCGTCACATCACATCTGTGACCAAAATGCCACCACTCAGTGACGTCACATTGTGACTGAGATGTGACTTTCTAAAAAATCTTTAGAAATTTATTAAAATCCCTCAAAACATGTTATTTACTTTTAAAAACATGTTTCTGCCAATTTAAAAATAGTCGCTTCTGTCACAGTTTTCTCATAATGGTAATGTCAAATTAGTCACAAATGACACATTTTTCACAAATATGTCACATTGTGACCACTTTGTGAAACGTCACAAAAGAGCTCTAAAACATCCATAACGACTTCACAATTTTAGTCCCTGCGACTTCACATCGACGTCATGCGACGTCACATCGACAATCGGTGGTCACAAAGTCACAATGTGACTTCACAACGACGTTGCAGCGACGTCACCATGCCTTACGGGCGTTAACTCGATAAGGTGATTGTTTGCGCTGCCGCCTCTCGGTCTATTATTTATATACGTAAAATAAAAAATGTAAAAATGTGTTTCCTGTAGCATTCATTAGGCCTGAAAAGGATATATTTATCATTTAAGTAGGCGGATTTCATTTTTAGATTTATATCTAATTTATGATTGTGTTTTACTTTTACATTTAACATTTTCCAAAATAATTGAAGAGTTCATATCTTAGATTTGTCTGACTGTAATACGAAAACCCTGTTTTCGTATACAAGTCTCTCTTAGCTTGAGGAAACATTATTTCATTATTAAATTTTATTATAATTTTAATATAAAACCCATATTTAATTTTACTTATTAGATATATTTAATATGCATTTTTTTTATTTTCATGCATCATATTTATTTAACACAAACATTTAATTTTATTTATTAGTTTTTTTCTTTTTTCGCACTCACATGAAATTATATTGTAAAAAGCCTATATATTGTAATAAATCACTATACTGTATAGGAGGCAAAATTCACCAGATTATAATGCCTATCATTAACCCATTAGTGCCTAGCGTCCTATTTTTGTTAGAGTTTTAAAAAATTCAAGTAAGCGCATTTCACACCAGTAAAAAGGAAAACAAATAAATACTTCACTTTCTGGAGACAAAGTTTTCGATAAATTAAGATAAAACCCTAATAGCATGCATGGTCACAGTGACGTCACAGTGATGTCACTGTGAGTCACTTTGGTCACATCACATCTGTGACCAAAATGCCACCACTCAGTGACGACACATTGTGACTGAGATGTGACTTTCTTAAAAATCTTTAGAAATTTATAAATATCCTTCAAAACATGTTATTTATTTTAAAAAACATGTTTCCGGCAATTTAAATATCGTCGCTTTTGTCACAGTTTCGTCACAATGTTACTGTCAAATTAGTCACAAATGACACATTTTCACAAATTTGTCACATTGTGACCACTTTGTGAAGCGACACAAAAGAGCTCTAGAACGGCCATAACGATTTCACATTTTAGTCACTGTGACTACACATCGGCAATCGATGGTCACAAAGTCACAATGTGACTTCACAACGACGTTGTAGTGACGTCACCATGCCTTACGGGAAGTTATTCTTGCTTTAAAAGCGGTAGAAATATGCAAAATTTTAATTTTAACGAAGAAAATAATTAGGCACTAATGGGTTAAAATGTCATTTTTGTTCCTCCCCTCCTTTCCCCCCCCCCTAAAAAAAATCGCCGTTGCCTTGCGTTTTGCCACAACAAAGCAAAGGTGTTACCGCGAAATTCTTCTTCGCTCAGCATACTTTTTTTTTTTTTTTTTTTAACAAGGATTTTATACATTTCGATTTCCTGATCAAATAAAAAGATAAAGAATTTGATTAATAATAAAATGATAATAATAATGAAATAAAATAAATAAATAAATAAAATACGGACATCTATTGACCAAAGCAAAATATCAAAATATTTCGCAATGAGTTAATAAATTCAGTAAAAATATCATTATTATGATGACTAAAATATCGTGTACGCAGTAATAAAATTGTACATTGCGAATGGCATGGATTACATACTAATCTTCCTGGACCAATAAAATGTGGACACTAGAATGATTCATATATGTCACACACATGTCTGTTTTCGACCCAAAACAACAATAATTATTTTAAAAAGGGCAATTAAAAAATCTTGATGTGTCTTCAACATGTAACAAGTAAATAACATAAAATTATTTTTTTTCACCTACGATAATTTTCCAAGTTATGACACTTTGGATTTTACATTTCTTCACTTTCCCGCGAAAATTTCAAAACGTGAAAATTCATGAAATTGAAATTATCATAAAATGATAATTTTTTTCCCGTAGAAGATTCAAATTCATGCTGCTTTACTTATTAGGTTATCGGAAAAAATTCTACTAAATGTAACTTAAAAGATCGTAAATCTACATAAATTAAAATCCGTAAAATTTAAAGAAAATAATTTTATTTACTTACCTCTAACAATATTTTGCGATTGAACTACTGATCAACCATAAGAAGGTGACGCAATGTAAATATGATTGCGTCGTATTTTCAGACATCACATTAATAAAGAAGAAAATATTATCATACACAGTTAAAAATTTACAGGAAAAAACGATATTCTCTATAAATTTACACTAGTTCTCGGATAAGAGTTCATACGACTGTTAAAAGTCGAAAAATCACAAAAATTATATCCTTTTCGACATTCTATATCTTGAAAAGTATAAGCCTTAAAATAATATTTTTTATGTTAATAGATCAATGTTTTATGTATACACATATACCTCATTCTTGTTTGAAAGTTAATAATAATTTGTTTTAGAGAATCATAAATAATAAGCAGTTTGCTGTGGAAAAATGTGATATCAAAGATAACGCACTTGAATACTCAAATTATATTGAATAAAAAACAAAATGTCCATTTTTTACACATACTACAAAAACTAAAGGTTAATTTGAACCTAAGTTTGTATAGATTTAAATTATATTTCTATTTCTAAAATTAATCTGAAAATAATGCATTTTTCCCCTTAAAAATGCATTATTTTCCCCTTTAAATTTTATCTATTCATAGAAAAGGTATCCTTTAGAAAGCTGAAAGCAAATGGGATTATGTATCATCTGTAAAAATTTCATGCAATAATATTAAATAGTTTTATAGATAACATATGCGTTATGTGAAAAAAAAACACATTTTTAAATTTGCTCGGCGAAGTACTGACCCTTTAAATCTCTTTACAGTAAACAGCTGACACTTCCACCCTTTCTTACACTGAACTTCTTCCTAAATCCTTTAATTAGTTTATGTATTTATATCTATTAATTTAAAATTAAGTCATATTCTAATGATAACAGTCGAAATAAATTTGAAAAATACTATAACAAGAATTCCCCTGAAGTAGTACATTGCTAAAAATAACGGTGACAAAACAGTTGCATTTGGCACCCAGGGGTGAAAAGAAGTTACCATTTGACACCCGCGGGCTTGAAAATGTGTTTGTGGTGCCGTTTGATCTCTCAATGGGTGATTCACGCTAATTAGGGTGCCGCGCAATGCATACCGTTTGAAGATTTTCATCCCTTAGTCATTTGCGCAGACTCTGTGACTTGTATCCTTCTCCTTCACCTCGCCGTCACTGGTGGATCAAAACAGCTATTTGTCCCTACGATTACTATCACCGCTATGCGCTATCCCAATTTCGTTTAGAACTTCGGATGGCTAACTTTTGGCGAGCTTTTTTATATAAAGTAACCTTTGAATTTCAGGACATTTGAACATTTCAGGGACAGTTTGAAGGTGAGTTCGATGGCCAGCGGTTAGATCGCAGAGCTTGCAATAAGACGATGTGGGTTCGAATCCTTCGAGGACCAAATGTCGGTTTATATATTTATTATTTTTTTATTATTGGGCACCCTGGATTAAGGGTGCCATCTTTTCAGCCTAATTAAAGGTGCCATTCTGGCTCCCCTAGGGGTGTCACCAGTGAGACAAGCCTTTCACCCCTAAAAGGTGAAATATGTCACCATTAGTTTTAACAGTGTATGCCTTTAAGCATGTTTTTCTCTCATTCTTCCGTAATTCGAACACTGAATAATTCGAAAAAAAAAATTCTTGTGGTCCCGACGAGTTCAAATTAACGAGAGTCGACTGTTTCTCTAACAGATGATGTTCAAGCCCACTCTAAAAATTAAAGATATCAAAAATGCCATATTATAAAAAAAATCCCTGAAAAATATAGTATTAACAAATGTTTGCGGTTTCTACCGAGAAATGCATAAACAATTATTTTATTTTTTGAATAAAGAATTATATTTACGTTCTGTAAAGAAAAAAAAGTTACAAATTTTCATTTTGGCATATATTTCCAAAAATAAATTTCTTTAGAGATTTTTTTTAAATCATACATTCTGAACTTTTTCCCCGTTTTCTAAATTAAGCATTGATATGCTGTTTTTATCTTATTTCATATGCTTTTCACGTTATTTTGAATTTATATACCACATGCCACTGAAATTTTTATTTTTTTCCATCTTTTTTTTTTATTATTTGCTAAATGATAATATTTTTTTACATCTTCTTTCTTTTGTTTTATTAAATGACGAAACTTTTTCACGAAATGTCCAATTTAACGCATTTACTACGATAAAATGTTACCTTTAAAGCTCATTCTTTTGTTTACAAAGTATGCAAAAATATTTTAAGAATTCAAAAAGCTACCCTTTATTTATTTTTTATTTTTTTACGTAACATAAACGAAACAGTCTGACACATAGAACAAATTGAGATTTTTTTTTACTTCGTTTTTATTTCTGTTTTCATTTTCACAACTTTTTATAACATATGCTTAATTTCTTACACAAACAAAAACATAAAAGAAGAAACTGAATGTTTTTAATTCTTGACATTGCATATACAGATGTATTTTACACTTTTACATTCATGTTTTTTTTTTTTTTTTTTTTTTTTTGTAACTCTACTGGATTTTGTATGTAAAAAGGGTATGTTTAATTGACATTAAACTCATTTTTTTTAATTCTAAAATTATACAAATCATCCACTAAAGGTGTGCTCTTTTCAATGATCGCAAATAATACGTGTAATACAATATCTAATATTTTTATTATTTAATTATAAATTAATACATTATTTTTGAGGCATTTTTATTAATACGCCACAGCTGATAAATAATAACATATTGACTATAACATCAACAATTTTTATGAAAAAGTTTAGTTGAAAAAACAAAACAAAAAAAAATGTATTTAAGGATAACATAATAAATCAAGTGCCTGGAACTAAACTAGAATGGATACTGGTTATATACTGTTAATATCGGCTCCATTTATACAATTCTGTAGAAACAATTTTTAATCACTTCTAAACACAAAAAATATCTAATTTATACACACTTAAACAGAAATCTCAGGAATTTTTTTCTAACGAAGAACACTTAATCAATAAAGTAACTTATTTTTTGTCATTGTTGACTCAGATTTATGTGTGGAGAAAAAGTGCATTTATTCCTATAACACTTCAGCTGTAGCTTTTATTTGAAGAGCTTGTTATAAATTAACTGCAAATTTTAAATAGAAAAATCTTTTCATCATCAGTCGACCAATTTTCCATAGAGTTAACGCTGCCAGGTTACTCCGCATTTAATTTACGCCTTAACAAGTCCATACTTCGATTATTATTAATAAAATCCACCTATTCCGAATTTTCTCTATATCGAAGAGTGTTCAATCCCAATTAGTTTGGAATAATATGACTCAATAATAAATTATCTCCTCGTTTTTCTTCATTTAAGAACAATAAATTTTTAGCTATCGACGATAATTTTTTAGAATTTCCAAACTATGTTTTTAAGACTTTTACAAGAGTTGCTTTATACATTTACCGAGTGTCTCAAAAATTACTGATGGATTTTACAATTCAATAACTTGCAAAGGGTGACAGCTATTTAAAAAACTTTTGCAGGAGGGTTATGTATATTGTCAGGAGATTTTTTTACCGTAATTTTTTATTTTAGTTCGAATTTCAAACAATAGGTGGCGTTGACGGCGATTGAAGTCCAGGTGATACGTGATGAGTGAAGCGTCGACCTGGCCTTCAATCGCCGTCAGCACCACCTATTGTTTGAGATGCAAACTAAAATAAAAAATTACGGTAAAAAAACTTTTGACATTATACATAACCCTCCTGCAAAAAAATTTTTAATAGCTATCACCGTTTGCAAGTTATTGAATTTTAAAATCCATCAGTCACTTTTGGGACATCCGGTAGCTAACAACCTTTTCACATTATATTTTGATTGCTTTCCCTTATCCACAGAGAAACAGTATTTATTATACCAGCTCATTTTTATACAATATTTATTATTTATTAAATCTGATTATATTGTAATTTATACAATGATGTTTGTCATATTTTCTGAAATTAACATCTTTGTTATATTAAGAACTCTGCAAATAATAAGTAAAAACTTGACAAAAGTTATTACCTGTTTTTTTATAAAAACGTTAATATTTCTACTGGTATACATGTTACCTATATGAAAATGAACATAAATGATTATAACAAGTTACTTAATCATAATCTACAGTTTCAAAGCTTTTGCTATATTCGTTTTCACAGTGTGTTCGAAAATATATTCTATCTCTTTCAGTTTATTGACAGTTAATTTAGAGGGTTTGGGGAAACACATTTCTGGGAATATATATTACAAATTTAATTTTTTTGGCCAAAATTAACCTTTATACTATATTAATTGCCTTTTAACAATATTCCGTTTTTAGTTCAATTTATTAAATTAAAATCTTGTTTCTAGATCTAATCTATTAATCTTTATGGAAACGATATAAATTCTTATTCAGAAAAGTAATTTATATTTTAAATTTAAAGAGTGAACTTTATACATAAAACTAGCAGGGGAGACCGAGCTCAGCTCGGTCAAAATTAACTTTGTGTTCAACTCGATATAGTAATTTCCCTGAATCATTCACTCTGTATTATTACTGTAAAACATGTTATTAATAATAGTATTATTTACAAAAACAATCATAAAGAAAACTATGTTTGTATGCACATGTTCATAAATTTTACTTTATTTTAAAATTTAAAACGAAAGGACATCAACCCAAATCACTTTTAGGTAGATTTCGTATGAAATACTACCTATTGCATTCGCACCAGTTTATATATCTATCTATCTATATATATATCTCACTTTTTTATGGACACGATAACTTCTATAATTCTCCACAATCTCCACCAAACTGGTACATAAAATCAAAGGAGATAAAATCTCGGCAAAGTTCGTTAACGGGAAATCGGACCAAGAGGGTCGAAATAGGGGGCGTTTTTGTGAAAACAGAAAAAAACCCATGACTTCTCAATGAAAATAGATATCGAATCAGTTTAAAGTTTATATTGATTCTAAGTAATGGGCCAAACGTTTATGAATGACAGATTTTTGATAAAGTTAAAAATGGGCTCAAGAGGCGAAAAAAATAGTTCTTTTGGGAGAAAAAATCATAACTTTGTCAATTCTCAAGATATCAAATCCATCTAATTTTTTATAAATATTCTCAAAATTATCTAAAACTTTTGTATTTGCAAATTTTTGATAGGACTAAACTCTTACCGGTAAAAAAAAACAAAAACGAAAATATAAAGGGGTTTGAAAAAAGAAAAAAATCCATAACTTTGTCAATTCTTAAACTATCAAATCCAATTAAATTTATTTTACATCTTCTCAATAATATCTACAACTTTTGTATTGACATGTTTTTCATAGGATCAATTCGTATAGCAAAAATAAATTAAACAAAAATTGGAGTTGGAGAAAAAAAACCTCTAATCCAAACTGCTTACATTCTGAATCGTTTTTAAATTCATTTTTTATTTTAAACGCATCCAAATGGCAGATCCTCTTATTTAGGAACTATATAATGTGAAACATTGGCCAGAGTTTTCATAAAGACAGAATATATTTCAAAAATGGCTGCCAAAAAGGGTATTTTGAACAGAATTTTTCGAAGTGACCGTGATAGGAAATTTGAGGAAGTATATTCAAATAACAAATTGCATTTTTTCTGACTCATTTGTAAATCAATTTTTACTCTCAAACGCATCCAGTTTACAAGTCCTCTTATTTAGGAACTGTATAATATGACGCATTGGTCAACTTTTTGATAAAGTCAGAATATATTTCAAAAAAGGCTGCCAAAAAGGGCATTTTGAACAGAATTTCGAGAAGTTATCGTGATTAATAATTTGAGGAAGCATTGAAATAGCAATTGCGTTTTTTCTGGTTCATTTTTAAATTGAGATTTGCTCTAAAACGCATCCAACTGACAGGTTCTTTTATATAGGAGCAGTGTAATATCCCGCATTGTTCAGTTTTTTGATCTGTTGAAGTCTGAATATATTTTTTAAAATGCTGTCAAAGAAGGCACTCGCGCAATATTTCCCGAAGCTATCATGATTAAGAATTGAGGTTATATTCAAAATTGGTTATTTTATAACTTATTTTTTAATTCAATTATGCTCTCAAACGCATTCAATTGACAGTCTTTTGTTATTTAGTAACTATATAATTACCGTATTAGTCGATTTTTTTTTTAAATAAAGTCAGAATTGTTTCAAAATATGTTGTCAAAATGGGCATTTGATCCGAATTTAGCTTCAGATGATTCTGATAAAACCAATTCTTACAGAAAAATGAAATTTTTCAAAAGAGGACAAATAAAGTTGTTAAACTGGGTTTACCTGTAATCAAATTTATTTTTTCTTGTTCAAATGAACACTCTTCGAAATCTACCTCCGCCTATAGGCAAAGCCGACAGGGATTTTTTTAGCTAGACTCTGATTAGTGTAACTATGCATCTCGATTACTATTAAGAATGTATAAGAAATTTCTTCACATTTTGAAAAACAATATTTTTTGCCAGATATAGCCAAATTTGGACACATTCTTTCATTTGGTGCCAAATACGTGTTTTGGTTTCGTAATCTTAATAGTCAATTTTTCGGCGAAATCTCTCGAAAATGTGACTTAGCTCATTAATTTTTGCGTGCCGGAAAACGTTAGATACAAAATTTAGATAAAATCGATTGAGCCAATTTTTAGGTATAAATAGTTTGACCTTGACCCATTATAAACCAAAATGACTCATTAATCGAATTTTCTCAAATACCTGACCTAACCCAATGCTTTTCTTGTGACCGAAAACGATATAATATAAAATTTAGTCAAAATTGCGCGAGACATTGGCTAAATAAAATAAAAATAACCCAAAAGTGACCCATTGATCGAAATTTTTCGAACATGTGACCTACACTGATAAAAATCTGCTGCATTTTGCTGCAACGCACTCCACCGCTTGTATATAATATCTCTATTCCAACCAATGAGAAAGCTCCATTTCAAGGCGAAGTAACCGTTTTCTATACAAGAAGGGGAATGCGTTGCAGCAAAATGCAGCAGATTTTTATCAGTGTAGCACAATGATTTTTTCGTGCCAAAAATATGCTGTATACAAAATTTCGTTAAAATCGATTCACCCGTTCTTTAGATATAGCTTCACCATGACCCATCATGACCCACAAATTACCCTTATAATCGAAATCTCTCGAACCTGTGACTTAGCCAATTAGTTTTCTCGTGTATAAATATTGTAACACACAAAATTTCGTTAAACTTGATCCTGCCGTTCTTTAAATATAAATAGCTTGAACCAGACCCTTTATGACCCTTTATGACCCTTCATGACCCATTAATCGAAATTTCTCGATCATGTGACCAAGTCCAATGATTTTCTCGTACCAAAAAAATGTTATATACGAAATTTCGTTAAAATTGATCCACATGTTCTTTAAATATAGCTTGACATGACCCATTATGACCCATCATGACCCATAAATGACTCTTATAATCGAAATCTCTCAAACAGGTGAGATAGCCCATTAGTTTTCTCGTGTTAAAAAAATGTTACATACAAAATTCCATTAAATTTGATAATGTCGTACTTTAAATATAAATAGATTGACCCAAACCTTTTATGACCCAAAATGACCCAGTAATCAAAATTACTCGAACTGAGGCCTAACCCAATAGTTTTCTCGTGCCAAAAAAATGTTGTATACGAAATTTCGTTAAAATCGATCCACCTGTTCTTTAGATATAGCTTGACCATGACCCATTATGACCCATCATGACCCATCATGACCCACAAATGACTCTTATAATCGAAATCTCTCTATCGTGTGACTTAGCCCATTAGCTTTCTCGTGTCAAAAAACTGTTACAAGCAAAATTTCGATGAAATTGATTCTGCCGTTCTTTAAATATAAATAGCTTGACCCTTAATGACCCAATATGACCCATTAAAAATTTTTCTCGAACATGTAACCTAACCCAATGTTTTTCTCGTGCCCGAAAACCATAGATTGCAATTTTTAGTCAAAATTGCGTGAGAAAATCTCTAGATAAAAATAGCATGACCCACAATGACCCCAAAAATGACCCACTAACCGAATTTTCTCGAACATGTTACATAACCCAGTGGTCTTCTTGTAATCCAAAACGATAAAATATAGAATTTGGTCGAAATCATTAGAGCCGTTTTTTAGATAAAAGTGGCTTGACCCATAATGACCCACTAATCGAAATTTTTCAAACATGTGACCTAGCTCAATAATTTTCTCGTTCCAAAAAACGATTGGATACAAAATTTCCTTAAAATCGATCCAGCTGTTCGCTAGATATTAATAGCTTGGTTCTGACACATTATGATCCAAAATGACCCAATAATCGAATTTTCTCGAACATGTGACCTAGCCCAATGGTCTTCTCGTGTCCGAAAATGGTAAAATCCAAATTTTTGCGAAAATCGTTAGAGCCGTTTTTGAGATAAAATTTACACACACACACACACACACACACAATTTTTGCTCGCATTATAGTATAAGATAAAGAAATGGCCAACGGTGCAAGTTGGCTATTCCTTTATTTTATGCATAAAGTTCACTATTTAAATTTAAAATATAAGTTACTTTTCTGAATCAATCAAATGTGATAAAACGCAAAATAAATAAATAAATAAATAAATAAAATATAAAAATAAATAAATAAATAAAATAAAAAATAAAAATAAATAAATAAATAAATAAAATAAAAAATAAAAATAAATAAATAAATAAAATAAAAAATAAAAATAAATAAATAAGTAAAATAAAAAATATAAATAAATAAATAAATAAATAAATAAATTGTAATATCCTCTCAAATTCTGTTGTAATACGTCATTTTCCGAGCGTATTGGATAATTCTTCCTTAACCTGTTATGATATAAATATGAATTTAATAGTACACAAAATTAGTACAATCGTTAGATATACGATAATCTTTTAACTTCAGTAAGTCAACTTCATTATATGGATAGCTACGATAAACGATAGTGAAATAAAAATAATTTTGTTCTCAAAATTGAAGAAAAATCATACCCGAAAGGGTTATGTGAACAAATTGTTGAGTTTGCCGAAAAGCCAATAATCATACAATGTAAATAAATAAATAAATAAATAAATAAATAAAATTAAAATACGGAAAAACTGCCCACAGCAATGTTCCAGAAGTTTTTGCCATAAAAAATGCAGTAAATTAAGAAATAATTTAAAAAAAAATTACTTATAATTTTACTGCAATTTTTTGGGGAAAAATTGCTAGCAACATTGCTACCAGCAGTTTTTGACTTAAATTTAACGGATTATTTTTTACATTGTATTTAGTTACCAATGTATTTTTTCAGGGTAATCATTTTCCAAAAAGTCCTCTTATAACAATCTATGTATTATGAAATGTCCCATAAAAATGTTTTATAACATATGTTTACAGATGGCAGCTTTTTCGCGTTCTCTTAAAGATGGACTATTTAATCGATATTTCCTCGAGGCAAATAGTTAAACTTGCAAAGTAATTTTCATTTTTAACTGTTTACAATAAAAATTAACAACAGTTCTTTTAACACTGAAATTGTTCACCTAAAACGGAAAATAGCAACGAAAATAGCATTTCTAGAAACAGAATACATGAAAGTAACTAATTGTGTTCCAAAAGACAAATATTTAAACACTCTATACTCTACAGGAGGATAATATTTAATTTCCTCCCATAAACAAACAAAAGGCAAATATTTAATTGTCTTTCCCAAACAGGTAAATTAATTCAGCAAAAAGGAAAATTCATTCATTTTTAGGTAAATATACAATTGGTTGGATGCAATATACGACTATGTTGCTTAATTAAATTACATAAAAAATAAATAATAGATATATTACTTTAAAATTGTAAAACTTTGCGTAGAAAGTGTGGTTTTTTAAATGAATTTCTGAATTTATTTCTTGATAACATGAATCAGTTGATCTTTATTACATTAAATTATCTATATTTTATAAATAAAATAAGACTTAAAAGAAATATGGCTGGGAAGTAATATGAGTGTTTAAGTTTGTTTGCTCATTTTCTATAGAATAATGAAAATATTTATATAATTATTTATTTCCTTTAGAAAAAAAAAACAGAAAGAAAATAAAAAGCTAATAAGCATTTAAAATTTAACGTTATTTAACGTAAGTATATAAAAAGATTACGATACATTATTGTACATTTTTTTGTAAATCAGATATTTCATTTTTCTTTATATGGGTCATTCTCAGATAAAAAGAATTTTTATGTCTTAGGCTCAGATTTTTGGATAGGGTGGCGCAAGTATTAATATAAAAACTTATTATTATTTTCCCTTTTCCTTCACAAAATGCTTAAAGAAATGCGTATGCGTTATTCGTCTGATTTTTTGTATTACGCAGGCACTTCCTTAACATTGTTGCTTTAAGCTGTCCCCATCCGCTACTGGCGAAAATACGTTTTCCTTATGAAATGGGGGCAAATCTGGTATGTAACAAAAAAAACATCCATCACATCTTACAATATGCTAAAAAGCATACGTCATTCCTTAAAATTTGCTAAAGGAACTTTTGTCTGAAATTTTGAATAGTACAATGAAACAATGTTCGAAAAAAATGCAATCACATAAGCCACAAATCAACCAGTTGTTGAACTTACAGAAAAGCAAATAATAAATACCTATCTACCAATGTATTTTTGTTGAGTAATTATTTTCCAAAATATCCTGTTATAATAATCTAAATATTATTAAAATGCTTTATAAAAAATATTAAAACCCATGTCTACAGACAGCAATGTTTTTTCATGTTCTTTTAAAATTGGACCATTTAATCGATATTTCCTCGGGGGAAATGATTAAACATGCAATGTACTTTCCATTTTTAACTGTTTACAATAAAAATTAACAACAATTCCTTGATCATTGAAATTGTTTATCTAAACAGGAAATGGTAACAAAAATAACCCTTTTAGAAACAGAATGCTCGGAAATAATTAATTGTGTTCCAAAAGACAAATATTTAAACACTCTACAGGAGGAGAATATTTAATTTCCTCCCATAAACAAACAAAAAACAAATATTTAACGGTTTTCCCTGAACAGGAAAAATGTAAAATGCATTCATTTTAGGTAAATATACAATGTGTTGGATGCAAAATACGACTATTTTTCTTAATTAAATTACATATAAACTATATCCTTATGAGATTTTAAGAACTTTGGTATATACAAAAGTGTATATTACTTTAAAATTGCTTAGAAAGTGTGTTTTTTAAAATAATTTGTGAATTAATTTCTCTATAAAATAAACTAGTTTGTGTTATTTACATTATTTACATTTTATAAATAAATTATAATTTAAAAGATGTATGTCCGAGTTTTTTTTTTCTTGTGAGTGCTTACTTCTATTTTCTTCCTTTCAATGGAGTAATAGCTTTATTTTCTTTTGAAAACAGAAAGAAGTAAATATTTGAAATTATAAACATAAAAGAAAACAAAATTTTTAAATTTAACGTTATTTTGCTTAAGAAATTAGTTGCGAGAATATTGAAGATGCTAAGATACGTTATAAAATTTTTTCGTTAAACATCTATCTCGTGTTTTTTAATCTAAATCATTCTTAGGTAAAGAGAAATATCATGTTTTAGGTTAATAATGTAAAATAATAAAAACTAAAATACATTCTTATAATATATACAATATTATACTCACAGTTATTGTAAAAAAATTCAATGTACATGCGATAGTCCATAGGTGTGGGTGCTCATGTGTGGGCCAGTAAATTCTCGGAGCACTTCTATTTTGCGAACATATTTTATTTGCAAGACAACACTTCACATAAACGACAAAACACAAACAGGAACACAAAAAAATCAATAACACATAACCAAAATTATGCTTCTTTCTTTTTCTATGTTATTACCGTTTACGGTCGGAGCAAACCGGATAGCCTTTTTAAGCACACCTTCGCAGGTGGAAATTACTCCTCATTCTGCTAGCTTCCTCTCATTTTCCAAGAGGGGGCGCTTCTTGAGAACAAAGGTATGCGCGGGTATCACAGTACATTTTTTACAATGTGGATCTGCTTCATTTTTTACTTCTTGACAAGTTCTATTTTTCTTCATTTTATATTTTTATCTCTTAAAAATATATATTTTTAACTTACTATTCTGGAATTTTGTCGCATATATTATGTAATTATGTAACATGGATAAGTTCATTTAAAAAATAATAATTATTATTATTCCTTTGACAATGAAAAACAAAGTAAACCTACAAATTTTCTTACGAGCTAACGCTCGTTCAAGTTTTCTCATAAGATCTCGTTTTTATACAGCTTTCAAAATTGAAAATATTTCAGAAGTGGAAGAGAAAACATAAGTTAGATACACATACATATACAGGGTGAGTCAAAAATATCGAAACAATAGGCTATCTCCTTAAATATTGACCCTACTCATACTTCCAATTGCAAATCTTCATAAAAAAAAGGTGAATTTTTTTATAAGATAAGTTGCATCTCCATGGGGGTCTGTTTTAAAAATTACGAAAATTAAATTTTTTTACGGCCCACAGAGGATAAAACTTCCAATTAGAAAAATTTTCCTTATCCATTCCTGAATTGAACAAAAAATAATCATCTCGATATCTACAAATCCCCGAAAGATATTAAAATCCAAAATTTTCCTAAATTCGTGACTTACACCCCTTTAGCATACCTCTGAGCGCAGCGATATCAGCTCATTCGAAATACAATTTAGGGATCGGCCATAAATTTACGCATTATTAAATGTCGATCAAAGACAATACTTTAACTTTTAGATATGAAATAAAAGCGTATAGGTTTTTGCTTTAAACTTCCTTGAAATATGCTAGATGTCTGCAATATCTCGAGCTAGGTGCCAGCCTCGTAACTGGCACGACCCAGTGGCCGGATCATCTTATTAATCACTTATTAAAAGTGTTATTATATTAAGTGATATTAATTAAACTATCATTAAAAGTGACTTAAAAACTTATTGGCTGCGGCAATAAGTTTAGTAAAAATAGTAATAGCGATAATGATACTTTTATTAACGGAATCATTGGCAATATATTTTAATAAATTACACAGAAATATTTTCAAAACTCTACTTTTCACTATTCAGCTTCAAAATTTATGATGGTTTTAAACCTATTTTTACTTTCTTCTATCTTTGCAAAACGAAAGTATTGGATTCATGAAAATTTTGAATTCCAGTTTTCGACGGATTCACACGTTTTAAGGCTCAGAGATACCAAAAAATATGTTTTTACAAAATGTCTGTCTGTGAGTCACTGCTCCTGTATCTTTGTATATGACATAAATTTTTTGAGAGCTCTATCTCAAGAACTAATCCACGGAATTTAATAAAAAATTACATTTACTTGGTCCTTGATATAAATTGATGCTGATTAGTTTATGGTGTGAATCGCTAAACAGGTGGCCCTACTGTACAGGCTTTTGCGCAAATTCCGCAATAGCTGTATCTCTAGAATTATACGCCTAGTGTCGCCCGTAATTAGAGGCACCTTTTACGCATCGTGCAATAGTGATTTTAACAAGAAAAATATGAATTTGACTGTCCCAAAACAATGAAAAAAATTGAAATCGACTTGATAAAAAAATGAAGCTTAAATCAACTGACGCATTTAAAGAGTAATTAAAGAAAGTGAGAAAGGCAAAAATTAAACAAAATCTGAAATCAAAACTATACAGGACGGAGTTAATCACCCAGAAACTTTTAAAAAGCATTTAAACATTGGGAGTCAATCTTTGTTTAAAACTAAATATACTTTTCTGCATCAAATGTTTTTATTTCAGTATTTCTCCTTTTTAAACTGACATAAGTCAGTAACCGTCGGTTGCGGTAACAGTCCAGTGAGTTCAATAGCTTTTCAACATTAAAAAAAATGCCCAACGCGACGAAGGAAGATTTCTTTTTATAAAATTTACTTTTAAAAAATATGATTTGTATACAAAAAATTGCATGTTTTTTTTTTAATATTTCTATTTTAAATATTTTATTTAAAATTAAATAAATATTATTTAAAATGCTGAAACAAAATTGAAAATTAGACATTTTCATTTAATCAAAAGAAAAAAATTCAACGCGGCAAATAATATTTTGAGTTATAAAAATTTTAATTTACTCTAAATTTTTTGAAAAAAAAATTTTAAGAAGGTTTATGATGTTATAATGCTTACAAAATAACCATCACAAAACATTCAAACTTCTTATTTTATAGATAAATAAATAAAATAAATATTTCCTGGACACATTACGGCAACATTGATTACACGCATTTCAATTTGTGTCTGATCCCTTGAAATATCGCGATTTATTAAAATTGTCTTAACTCTCTGAATTTTGAAGATATCGAGATGAATTTTTTTTGTTCAATTCAGGAATGGATAAGGAAAAAATTTCTAATTGGAAGTTACATCCTCTGGGGGCCGTATGAAAATTTAATTTTCGTATTTTTTAAGATAGACCCCCCTCCATGGAGTTGCAACTTATCTTATTAAAAAAATTCACCTTTTTTTTAAGAAACTTTGCAATTGAAAGTATGAGATTTCGGGCAATATTTAAGGAGATAGCCTGTTGTTTCGATATTTATGATTCACCCTGTATATACACGTCAAGAACGAAATGAAAATAGTAATATTATTTGCAGATAGAAAAAAATATCTTGATATATAAAAATTATTAACCATTTTAATATTTGCCCAGCGATAAATCAGTAGTGAAAACATTTCTTTTAAATCTGTCTGTGTGAAGTGCTTAATGATGATACAATAATATTATTATGGAAAAAAATAATCGAATAAGTATTTTTTGGGAGGGGGTAGAATATGTTTTCACTATGTGAATTTGTTTCGTTTTTTACTGTTGGCATATTTAATTTAATTTTATTTTACAATTTTATCTCTTAAAATAATAATTTAAAAGTTTTTAACTTATTCTTCCGGTTTTCCTACACATTTATATTGAATATCTTACCATTTTACTATCTTTGAGCCAAGATGGTTAAATTCTACGGCATATTTTTCATTTGATAATACAAAGAAAAATGATAATGTTCGTCATCCTTTCGTCTCCGCTATAAGGACATTTTAATGTGTTATTAAGATATATCATTAAAGTAAATTCACAAAAAAATTGTTACATATTTTGTATTCTCTTTTAACTCATTAGATGTAAAATATAAAATATTTATGATCTGCTGTTTTATTGTCTTTTTATATCTCTTCGTATATATATATATATATATAAATATATATATAAATATATATATATGTATATTGTTTTATGTTTTATTGATAAAATCTATTGGTGAATCTTGTCTACTTTTAATGGTATTATATATATATATATATATATAAGGTACCCTGGGGTAATAACGCCACGTTAAGGTTCTACCAATTTTCACGGCTTAGTTTTAGATTGTATTTTTCAAACAAATATATGATTTAATACAGCAACTCATGGACTATCTATATAAGAAAAATAATTTAAGAGATATGTATTCATAAAATGTAATAGCGTGATTTCTTGACCAATGCTATTTGGCATTATTACCCACCTATATGGGTAATAACGCCATGCAAACAAAACTATGAAATAAGATGGAATAATTGCAAGTAGATTACCTAATTCTAAAAATACAAACTCTACAAACTTGGAAATTGACAAATTGCGTTTTAAGCTATTGAAAATGTTAAATTTTTTGTGAAAATGTTAGAAAAATAAAGGTGGTGTGTGTGTGTGGGGGGGGGGAGGGATGAGGCAAAAGAATATCAAACTGTGAGCTTCTTTTTGCTAAAAAAGGACCGCTTAAAGAGAATTATTAGAAACATTGTACATTTTTAACTGTGTTTATTTGAATCAGTATTTAGGATGTAGCTCGGCCACTGTAGGAAATCAACCGGGGTATTAATGTCAAGGATTGGCGTTATTACCCCGGTATAGTTATTGCGCAGTACATTTTAAATTACAAATTATCTCGAGAAGATATCCAAAATCTTCAACAACATTTTAAAAGTATATTAAATGCACTACAAATTTATGTAACAAAGTATTTCCGGATAAAAACATAGTCTTCACATCACAAAACGTATCTCGCAAATTTTAGATCAAGCGTTAATTTCAGTTGTTTGTAAAAACAATAAGACCTAAAAATGAAACAAATTTACTTGAAGCTGTTTTTTGCGATTTATATGACTCAAAACCCTTCTGCGCTGAGCACATGGGTGTCATTTACCTGATTATTTCATAATTATGCAGAATATAAGCACTTGGCGTTATTACCCCAAGGTACCTTATATATATATATATATATATATATATATATATATATATATATATATATATATATATATATATATATATATATACCCTCATAGTATGCATGTTCACAGTGACGTCACAATGACGTCACTGTGAGTCAATTTGGTCACATCACATCTGTGACGAAAATGCCACCACTCAGTGACGTCACAATGTGACTAATATGTGACTTACTAAAAAAATTTTCACAGTTCGTCACAATGTTAATGTCAAAGTAGTCACAAATACACACTTTTCACAAATTGGTCACATTGTGACGTCGCAAAGTGGTCACAATGTGACGTCACAAAAAAGCTCTAAAACGGCCATAACGACTTCACATTTTAGTCACTGTGACTTCACATCGACGTCACGTGACGTCACATCGACAATCGATGGTCACAAAGTCACAATGTGACTTTGTGACCGTCGATGTGACGTCACTTGACGTCGATGTGAAGTCACAGTGACTAAAATGTGAAGTCGTTATGGCCGTTTTAGAGCTTGTTTGTGACGTCACATTGTGACCACTTTGTGACGTCACAATGTGACCAATTTGTGAAAAGTGTGTCATTTGTGACGATTTTGTCATTAACATTGTGACGAAATTGTGACGAAAGTGACGATGCTTTCAAGTCACATTGTGACCAAATTGTGAAATACAGGGTGAGTCCAAAATCATGGAACAAACTTTGAGGGGGCGGTGGGACTCTAACAAATAATGATGGCACAGAAATATATGACCGGAAGTGACCCGTCAAGACGCTACACTAGTCACCAAAAAGACCCGGATGATAATGTTAAGTCTATGGGGGGGTTGTTTTCAAATATCTTGCTCAAATTTCAATATTGTACATGATATTTTTTCCATAGAATAGCTGAGGACGATCCACAACCGGGCTAATTTTTACTTTTTCGATTTTGGTTATATTTTTTTATATTACAATAGTTTAAGTTTTAGAACCGGTTTAAACTGGTTCTGAAAGTTAAAGTATTTTTCTTTTAATCTGTAACTAAAATCAAAAAAGTAAAAACCAGCCCAGTTGCAGGTCGTCCTCAGCTATCCTATGGAAAAAAAATACGCGAAATATTAAAATTTTAGCGAGATATTTGAAAATAGCGCTCCCATACACTTAACATTATAATCCGTGTATTTTGCAGTGACTAGTGTGGCGTTTTAACGCGTCACTTCCAGTCATACATTTCTATGCCATAATTATTTATTATAGTGAGCTCTACCACCTCCCTTAAAGTTTGTCCCATTATTTTAGACTCACGCTGCAGATCATTTGTGACAAAACTTTCGTTAACACTGTGATGATTCTGTGACGATTTAACTTTTCTTAACGATTCTCTAACAATTTAAAAGAAACAGGATCTGATGAAACTATAACTCCATGCCATGTTCCTGTTAAAATAGGGTTTGAGTCCTAAAATCATATATTGACAATTTATGAACAAATACTGTATAATATATAAAAATTGTTACCTGCAGTAAAGAGACTTTCTTCTAAATTAAAGTTAAAAATTCGATTTACCTCACATGCCTTACAACTCTGGTGTTGTTTTCAAAATTTGAAAAATAGTACCTTTCAAAAATAATGATATATTTTTCCCCACATGCTGAAAATTGAATAGCTTCAATTTTATTTTTACTGACACACATTTTGTAGTATGTTGTTCAAACTGTTTAATCTTTTTGAACTTTAAAAAAAAAAAAAAAACTTTTACTCGCTTTAATATCCACAAATCCCAGCAGATATCTAAAACTGTACAGCTTGCCAATATTTTTGACTAATAATCCTGATGTCTATAAATATATAGGGTGGATGCTCCAGTTTTGGGCACATTAAGAGAAAAGTTTAAATGGAAATTTTATAGTTTTAGACTGAATAAAGCATATTAAATCGCAATAACAGTATTCTTTAATAAATTTAGTTGTCTTTCTGTTAATTATAATAACTTTCTATCAAATATTTTAGATTGTGAGTAATAACTCGTTAAGTAATTTCTTTCAATTTGCACCAGTTTTGGCCACCCCTGCACCAGTTTTGGCCACCCTTGTATCTTGTAATTTTGCAAACATTTTAACTGATAACAAGTAAAAATAAAGCATTTTTGTGCAATATCTGTTTTACCACACACATATTTGTTTGCTGTATGAAAAAGATTTGCATTTTTTTAAATGAAATCATAAAAACATCAAATAAAATATACTTAAGCTGATTTTAACTGAACACTTAAATTTAAAAACAAAAAATATATTTAATTCATAAAAAAGACTTATAGGACATAAAAAGCTTATTTTAACATTTTGCATATTTTCATTTATATATATCATATGTTATACTATACCAATGTTTACAGTTATATGACTAGAATCTTGAAATTATTCCATTTTATCATGAAATAGTATTTTGACAATCTCTAAAATCCATTTTTTTTCAACTGATTTTTAACTTTAATTCCTCGTACTTAGCTGCCTGTCAGCCTAATCATTTGGAGTTAGTTTTCTTCAAACCTTAGATTTCCTTGTGTAAATATGGGCTAGGATCTTAGAAAGACCTTCACAGAGGGCATCCCCCTTCTCTTCGGCTCATATCTCTCATATAGATAATTGACCATCATAAATAGCCCAACCCTATTACTTGAGATTCAAAAATAGTAAAAATTGGTCTTCATTCTGTAAACTTGTGTTGCAAGGTAGAACGAGATACTACAAAACTTAACCATCTTGAAAAGCTGACAATGAATTTTGAAAACCCATAATTTTAGTTCCTATCTTATAACAGTGTTTAATCTAGACCATTTTTAAAAGTACAGAATTGTCTTTTTTAAACTTGTTAAAATGAATCCTATTTATAGTGTAAAGATTTTCACATTATTTGTTATTTCTAAATTCATGTGCTTGAAATTTTGCAAAAGTTATGCAACTTCCTCATTTTGTTTTGAAAAAAATACAAGAAACCACTATATCATGCTGTAATTTTATTGAACTTTTAAATTTATAATAAATAAAAATAGTCATAAAGCATTTCTAAATATATTGCTGAAATTTTCACTATAATTAGTCTTGTAACCAAAAGTGGAGCATAATGTTGTGCCCTTTTTAGCCACACCATGGCCATAACTGGTACACATAGCAAATTTAAAGTACCAGTTTTGGCCACCCCTACTTTAAGCTGTAAAAATAATTAATTTAGATATGAAATTACAAGAGAGAGAAAGCCTACTTCATAAAGCTTCATAGCAATTTGTTTCAGAAAAAATAAAGTTCGATAAATGCCTAATATTGAAAGATTATGAAAACTTGTTACCTAAGCAAAAACCTTAACATATGTGAGTGCACACTATAGTTTTACACATTTATTATTATAATTTTTTTTTTTTTTTTGCAAGTCATTTTTTATCAAAAAATAAACAAATGGGATTGGAAATGATAAAAGAGTGTTAGATTAAGGAGTAAGAATGCATATAATTTGTTAAAATCAATTTACAGCCTAAATAGAGGGTAAATCATTCCAGTGTGGCCAAAACTTGTGCAGTTGCCAAAACTGGAGCATCCACCCTTACCTTTTAATTATCCTTTGTTGTAATTTTCCAACTGATTGAAAAAGTGTCCAGGTCAGGATTCGAACTAAGTAGTCTTTCGCGCAAAATGTCAATACTTTATCGACTGAACTATCCTGGAAGAATCTGACGCACACAATTCACATAGTGAATACGAACGCATACTTATCATTATTATACATAACCCTATGTAATAATACTTTAATTTTTTTTGGAACTACCCGTATGATAAATGCATTCTATTCGTATGAGTATATAATGATATTTCTCCTGGTGAATTGTGCCTGCTAAGTTGCTCGGTTGGAAGAGCGTTGGCAGCATACATCGAGAGTCTCTAGTTCGAATCCTAACCTAAACACTTTTTTACTCATTTTGGAAAATTTATATTCGTTTGATTAATTTACCAATTAAAATCATTCTGTTAAATATAATATAGAATTATCTTTTGATAAAACTACGTGAAGTTTATCCGCAATATTCGTAATATACAGATTTTATTTGAAAATCGAGTACAAATGAAGATGAGGCAATTAGTTCTAGTATTACGCTTAGTTATTTTCTTACTATAGTGGCCTGTACGTGTGTATGATTACACCATGGTTTAAATTCGTAGTTAAACTCATATATATATATATATATATTGTATATGTCATATAGTACAGATGTGCCGGTAAAGGACATCCTTAAGGAATATTTTTTTAAAGTTTCCTTATTAATAGTTATAATTATTAGATTTCATTTTTTTTATTTTATGAATCTATTAATAATATTTAAGTATTCTCAGTCTCACTTCCCAATATTAGACAAAATTTTATTGAAAATAATAGAAATACATCAAACACTAAAAATTTCAGCAATGTACATCCCACAAAAGTGTACATGTAATTGTTTTTATGACTATTTAGAACCAGGATTTGATGAACACATACTAATGAAACAAAATTGTTATTTTCAACACAATTTAAAAATTAAGGTATCAAAAATTAATAAAATAATGCGATAATTACTTATTTTTTAAAATCAATAATTGTTATTACCACAAAATCAATATCTTAATTATTTTAGATACATGGTTTAAAATAATAAATGTCATGGAATTAAAGTTATCAAATTTTTGGGATTATGAAAAATTCAGAAAGGTAATAAAAAAGTTTTACAAAAGTATTTTTGCAATATTAGTGCATAAATTAGTATCTTTATCACTATTTTGTACAATTAAACAACCCCAAACTCCTTTATATATTAATTATAACGTTAACTTTTGATTATGTGTATCTTTTTAATTTATTAAAATGTGATTTTAACCATGTAATTAAAAAAATGTGGTTAAAGTGCATTTTAAAAATAATATTATTAACTATTTTCAAATTGTTGATATGCTGTTCCGTATTTCAACAAAATAAATGTTAAATTTTTGAATTTACTAAGGTAAGTGAATTAAAAAAAATAAATTAATGAGATATTTATTCCTTTTATAACATGTTTTTTACGAAATTAACAGAAATCATTATAAAAAAAGCAGGAAAAATAACATTTTCTTACCTCTTTCTTATCGGCATTATCCTCTAATTCCAGTTTCATAATCCAAATAGGGAAGATAATTTCGAAGTCGGAATGTCCGAAAGAAGTACTATGACATTGGCGCGCTCATATTAACGAAACGCCACTGAAATTGTATGTTTTCGGACCAACATTTTATATAAAATGTCACCTGATCGTGTTTTTGCATAACTTTTTAAAAATTTTCAACTTACGTACTAAATATACACACATAACATCATAATAAATTTACTAGAGCAGCTGCATAATATTCTAAAGAATAAATACACTAGTGTCAACTATTCTGGTCGTTGCCAAACGATATTTTTTAAGCAGGTGATTTTTTGTTATTATTGGTTGTTTGAGCTTCGAAGATTTATAAATTGAATGCGCATGCGCATTAGTTTTATGAGGGTATCCCTAATTAAAATTTTGAGTTAAAAAAAATTTTCCACGCATTTCTATTTTACTTTTAATTAGTTTCGAAATACAGTGAAACTTTCATTTAACGAAGCCCATATTTAATGAAATTATCTACTTTTTTTAATTTTCTGTTGAACCTTCATTTAGAACGCAATTAATATTTAAATTAATATTCATATTAAAAAAAAAAATTCTACTTAGCAAAATTTGTTGCACTTCCGTGCGTGCACAATATTCAAAAGGATAGATTGCTGTTAAGATTGATTGGTGAATATATTTCAGCGGATTGTATGAATTGAAATTATGTATTTATTTTACCTTTTAAATAAAAAGGGGAAAATGCGAAAATTTTTCGATATGCTAAAAAAGGGATTCTAGTTCCACGAAAATATTATAGGTCCATTCTCTAAATACTTAAAAAGATGCGAAAGTTTTTCTGAGTGTATCTTTCATAAGAGATCGCACACAAAGTAATATTCCATTTTTTTTTAATTTTTCGTTTTGAAATACAAATAAAATGAGAAATAGAACGCTGCGATTCGGTTTTTGTTTCCCTTCCTTTATTACGTGGTTTTTTAGATATTATACTACTGATTTTTTTTTTTTATGTGGCTATATTGCATAACAAAAATTACTATCCAAATTAAAACACAGTTTTATAATATTTCCATTTTTATTTGTAGCTTACTATGCAAATTTCATGAATTTTCGTGGGTTTCTATTCAACGATATTTTTTTCATAACGAAGCATTTAAGTGTAACGAGAAATTTCCTTAAATGGAAGTTTCACTGATAGGTTCATTGCTGGGTGCTTAGTTTCATATGATGGGAGGTTTATCTCACATATGTGATATGACGTATACGTTACACGCAGTGCATGTAACGTGTGACATAACAGCGATTGCACAATATTCTTCTGAAATGCCAGAAAACACGTTTTTTGCCAGTAAATAACATGGTTTGCAGAATATTTTTAATTTTCTAAAGTTTTCTAAGAAAGTCACATCTGAGTCACAATGTGACGTCACTGAGTGGTGGTAATTTGGCCACAGATGTGATGTGACCACAGTGACTCGCAGTGACGTCATTGTGACCATGCATGCTATGACGGATCTTTTGAAGAATTTTTGTATATATTTTTTAATTTTCTAAGAAGGTCACATTTCAGTCACAAGGTGACGTCACTGAGGGGTGGCATTTTGGTCACAGATGTGACGTCACATTTCAGTCACAATGTGACGTCACTGAAGGGTGGCATTTTGGTCACAGGTATGACGTCACATTTCAGTCACAATATGACGTCACTGAGCGGTGGCATTTTGGTCACAGATGTGACGTGACCACAGTGACTCACAGTGACGTCACTGTGACGTCACTGTGACCATGCATGCTATGTGGGATATATATATATATATATATATATATATATATATATTACCTTTCTAAACATAATGCTCTTATGCATGTTTATGATTATGTACTAAATATATCTTTAATATACAAAATTCCAAAAGAAGCATATTGTACTGTAAAGAAAAAGCATTAATCTTCCTAAATTATTTAAGGGAATCGTGTTTTAGAGTGAAGTAAAAAACTGCGTCGATTGCTTTTTAAATACATTGAATATTATCACTATATTCATTGACATAATTAAATGCTTGTAATCCTATCATATAAAGCAAATATAGTGAAGAAACATATACCCTTAATTTTCAGAAAAATCTGTTGTGAAATGGATATTGTTATAAAAAATTAAATTATTTCAACATTTTTTTGTTGCATGATACCATATATAACAACAGTTATTAGATTCTGAAATGGTTTTAAGGTTAAGTAAAGGATTTTTATATTCAGTATAATTTAAACAAAGGGAATACTTTCATACAATTTAATAATTTAGATGTATGATAAATGTTCTAGATCTATTTTCAAACAAACTAGTAACTCTAAAATACCTAATTTAATAAGTATTTTTTTATAAATTTAAGATTTAAAACAAAATTCTTAATATTTAGACACACAATATACTTAACAGTACTTTTTGTGTTATAAAAAGGTAAATAATGTGCAATTATAAAAATGGTATATTATACTAAATATTTAAGAGAAATCTTAGTAGATTTATGAATTGAGTACGGTTAACGAGATTTTTAGAAAACCTTTTTCAATTTAATTTATAAAATTCCGCTACTTATATGTATATTTTTTGCATTTAGTTTCCTGTTTTCGTTTCTGTAATTCATATTGTGTTACTTTGTATGTAAACATATATTAGTAGATACAAACTAAATATAGTTAACCAGAGAAATAAATAAAACAGTCAAAAACACCACTAAAGGTCACAGAAGGCCCATACACTTATTTGCGCTCCCTGTGTATGAGCAATAAAGTTTATTCACACCACGTAATGCATACAAATATAAAACGCATAACGCATATGAAAATACATTTTCCTATGTTATTCCTCATAGTTAGTAGTATAAAAATAATATTTTTATACACTATAAATGACCAGATAAATTCCATGTACTCAATATTAAACAGAAACTAAAACATTCTGTAATACACAGGAACGCAGTTCAACTTTCCTATGCTAGAAATATTGTAACATTAAAGAAAATTGCAAATGGATTTCCGCCATAGGCCAAAACATGATGGAATTCTTTTGTATACGTCCGTAAAAAATGACATGCGTTATACACTGCTATTCTAATGAATGAAAGTTATCTAATTTAGTATTGCATATCAATTTTTAAAACATTAATAAGAAATTGCGTAGAATTATTAGAATACACTGCAAGATTTTCTCCTAATGTTTCTTTTGCATGTTTCTGTAAACGAAATTTAAACGTTGCACATTCAATTTTCTTTAGGGACATCGGAAGTAAATTAATATGACATATACCAAGCTCAATGTACCGGGTGTCCCAAAAATGACTGATGGATTTTAAAATTCAATAACTCGCTAACGGTGACAGCTATTTAAAAAATTTTCAGGAGGGTTATGTATAATGAAAGAAGTTTTTTTACCGTAACACTTGATTTTAGTTCGAATTTCAAACAATAGGTGGCGCTGACGGCGATTGAAGTCCAGGTCGACGCTTCACTCAGCACTCATCACTTGGCCTTTAATCGCCGTCAGCGCCACCTATTGTTCGAAATTCGAACTAAAATAAAAAAAATACGGTAAAAAAACTCCTGACATTATACATAACTCTCCTGCAAAACTTTTTTAAATGGCTGTCACCGTTTGCAAGTTATTGAATTTTAAAATCCATCAGTCATTTTTGGGACACCCGGTAAATCAATAATGTATATGTGATTTAGAATGCTCACATTACTAGTAATTCAGAAGGCCATATAGACGAACAATCTCTAATTTTTTTAAAATTGTATAATTCCCACTATATCCTTGCATAATATTGACGTCACAATTTTTTTTAAATTGTTAGAAAAATACAATTGTACAGTAAACAATATGTTTTGAAGAATTTTTGCAATTTTCTAAAGTTTTCTAAGTTCACATCTCAGTCACAAAGTGATATCACTGAGTGGTGGCATTTTGGTCACAGATACGACATGACCACAGGGACTGACAGTGACGTCACTATGACGTCATTGTGACCATGTATGCTATGAGGGTTAATGCTCTTATGCATGTTTATAATAATGAACTAAAATATATCTTTAAAATACAAAATTCCAGAAGCATACTATACTGTAAAAAAGCATAAATCATTCTAAATTATTCAAAGAAATTATATTTTAGAGAGAATTAAAAAACTATGTCAATTGTTTGCTTAATACATTAAATATCAATTCGGTTTTTATTGCAATAAAACAAAGCTTGTAATCCCAGCACGTAAAGTAAATACAGTAATGAAATGTATTTTCAGAAAAATATTTTGCAAATTGGATATTGTAATACAGAAATTTTTAAATTATTTAGTTCAACAACTCTGTTTATAGCAGAATATAGTAACCCTTATTAAATTTTCAAAATATTTTAATGTTATTTAAATAAAGGATCTTGTTTTCAATATAATTAAAACATAGGGGAACACTTTCATACAATTGCATAATATGATATACATGATCTATTTTAAAACTAAAGGATAACTGTAAAATATGTAATTTTGTAGGATTTTTTTTTAATTTAAGGTTTAAAAAAATTCTAAATATTTGAACACACAACAAACGTAATAGTACTTTTTGCGCTATAAAAAAGAAATCAATTTATGCTATTTTTATGCTAAACATTTGAGAGAAATTTTAATAGATTTATGGATTGAGTTTTGTTAACGAGATTTTTAGAAAATGTTTTACAATTTAATTTTTAAAATGGCACTTTATATCATTTCTATTGAGATGGAAAATGTTAAAAAAAGATTTAATCTTTCTTTTAAATTTATGTTCATTAAAAAAATATTACCGTCATGAAAGCATTTTAATATCGTGTTCATTAACACATTAAAATGTTATCTAATACTCCAGAGTAAATTCCTTAATTATAAAAAAAAACTAACTTTAACTTGTTCATTAATAATAAATAATCTCCAACATTTAATCCATTTTAAAGTACTCTATTTTTTTTTCTTTACCAAGAACTCGGTGAAAATAGCCTAGTTTCTAAATGGCTAAGTAATTTAAAAGCAATGAATTTCTCACTTTATCTAATGTATTTATGTTCTTTAAAATAATTGAAGGCACTTTGCGAATACCAATAAATTAATTTAGATAATTCTCATGAATGGGTCAGACAATAATTAGCTGTTGTATTAAAAAACATTAAAATCTAATCTAATGTGATTAAAGAAACTTATTACTTAACACTTAGATTTATAATCATTTTAAGCAGGATAAGATTGTTTTTAATGCTATATTTTTTATTTTCCGAAAGGGTATACTTATGAAGAAGAACTAGTTGTATGTTTAATTTAGTTTTGACAAAAATCAGAGTGCAATAATATTGATTACCAAAGTTCAATAATAGATATTTTCGCGACTTTTGTAATGAACATAAAAGTTGCTGATTTGCAAAAAAGTTCAGTAGATGAAACGATTTAAAATGCTAGTATTCTTTATTTTTCTGAGGTAATAATATTTGTTTTATTAGTTTATTACTTAACCATTTTATGTAGCATAGATAAATATTGTAATCGTTTAAAAAATCGAAAAAAAATCGATTTACAAATGTCACACGATGGAGATTTCAAAAAAACAAAAATTTACCAACGAAAAAAAAAAATGCTGTCCGTCTATCTATCTGTTTTAGAGCTCTGAACGGGCCCGGGCTTGGCCCATGCAGAGCCGGGCCGGCAGATTCACAATAGTTTTTTCAACGGGCTGGGCCTATAAAAAAATATTTTGGGCCTGCCGGCCCGTTCGCAAGATTTCAGCAGATTCAATAAAATATGAGCTATTTTCAACGAAATGTTTTTAACGAGAATAAGTATAAATGTGCGTCATGAGCCATACTAGTTTGACAGCATTAGTATAAAAATGTACAATGTAGAGATCGGCATCGGACAGTTACATTGTGTGTAACACGTTTTAATGTTTTTTTTAGCTGACTCGTGTCGAGCCGAGATCAAGCTTGCATTATTTTTCTACTTGTAGACTAGCCGGACCGGAACTAGACTTAATTGTTCTCAAGATCTGTAGGGCGGACAACGTGATTTGTAAAATTATTAAGAACGATAAAGAACCTGTGTTAGCTTAATCTTTGGATGTATACTTCTTGATGGTTTTTAAATTGATTTCTCAATAATGCGAAAGTTTGACACATTTTCTGGTTAATTTTAAATTGTAAAAGTATAAAAGTGATAAGCCTCACTATCGAAGGGATTTGGAATCGAATAGAGTTTTTCATTTTTGGTAAATAAAATACTTGTGTAAACTTGTTGGGATATATAATAGTTTCTCAAAAGATTGCAGGTTTTTCTCACTTCCCATGCTATCACTTCCGGAAATTTATTGAAAACGCTAATTATGACAGTATTTTCTTTACTTGCAGTATTCTTAAATTGCTTGTATCAAAAAATGGATAACCGATTCGATTATATAGTTTTTGAATAAAGATAGCTTCTAAACTTATGCGTTTCTGAGAAAAAAATGAATTTAAAAATGTGTCAGAAAGGAAGTTCTTTGAATTTAAGAATGAATTTGGATTTAAAATCTTTAATAAAATGATATAGAAATATTTTTATAAATCATCTTTTATTAAACAGCTTCAAAAGTTACGATGTTTTTAACTTTCTTTCCTTTTTCTTTTATTCTAAGCCATATTAATTTTTTAATGAATCTTTATTTGAATGTTGAAAGCCTAAATTTCTAAGTAATCATTAATGCTGTTAATGTGTATTTACAGTAAAATATACTGTAAAATCATTCCATATGTACGTAATACGTATTCCTTTAAGAAATCTTAATGATACGATAAAAATTTGAATTTTTTAGAAATCGTAGAAATTGTAATGGGCCGGGCCGTGCCGGGCCTAAAATATAAAAATTTAAACGGGCCGGGCGCGGGCCAAGCTTTTGAGTTTAACAACGGGCCGGGCCGAGCCGGGCCAAAATAAGTTTCCTACGAACCGGGCCGAGCCCGGGCCTGGAAATTCCGGTCCGTGCAGACCTCTAATCTGTTTGTGTCTCTGTAAACGCTTTAACTTTCGAACAAATTAACATAGAGCTTAAAATTTGGTGTATAATTAGTATGTAATAATGTAAAGAAGCCTATTGACTATGAGTAACCTCCATTACTTGGAAATATTTTTTTCGGACTCTCAAAAAATATTTTTAAAGAAGATATATAAAAAAAAATTTCTAAATTGATTTTTTTAATTGTTTAAATTTATATGTCCCCGCATCCTGTAACCACTGCAAAAAGTTTTATGTACGTTTAAAGTATACGACATGTTTGAAGTTTTATGTTGTCGAAAAATTTTGTTTTCCTGGGATTTTTTTCATTTATTAAAAACTTTTTAATTTATTAAAGTGAAAAGTGACTATACAATTATGTTGTATGACATATTATTGTAGAATTCGAGCGTGTTGAAAATAATCCAATGCTTGAATCAGTATACAGTCGACTCTCGTTAATTCGAAATCGGATAATTCGAATCTTCGCTTAATTCGAACTAAACATGAAATCCAGAAATTTTCAATGGTAGAATTACGTTAAAAAAATTTCATTAATTCGAACTCATTTTCTCGTGACTTCGTTTAATTCGAACTAACGAGAATTCGGTTTTTTTATTAGGTAGATTTCGTATGAAATACTACCTATTGCAATCGCACCAGTTTATATATCTATCTATCTATCTATATATCTCACTTTTTTATGGACACGATAACTTCTATGATTCTTCACCAATCTCCACCAAACTGGTACATAAAATAGAAGAAGATAAAATCTCGGCTAAGTTCGTTAATGGGCAAAATCGGACCAAGGGGGTCGGAATAGGGGGCGTTTTGGTGAAAACCGAAAAAACGCCATAACTTCTTTATTAAAGTAGATATCGAACCGGTTTAAAGTTTATATTACTTCTTAAAAATGGGCCAAAAGTTTATGTATGACAGATTTTTGATAAATTTAGAAGTGGGCTCAAGGGGCGAAAAAAAAAGAGGGGTTTTGAGAGAAAAAAAATCATAACTTCGTCAATTTTCAAGATATCAAGACCAACTAAATTTTTTGTAAATGGTCTTAAAATTATCTAAAACTTTTGTATTTACAAGTTTTTGATGGGATCAACTTTTACTGATGAAAAAAATTTAAAACGAAAAGAAAAAGGGCGGTGAAAAAAGAGAAAAATCCATAACTCCGTCAATTTTTAAGATATAAAATCTGATTAAATTTATTTTACATGTTCTCAATAATATCTACAACTTTTATATTGACAAGTTTTTCATAGGACCAATTCGTATAGCAAAAAGAAATTAAACAAAAATAGGAGTTGGAAAAAAAAACCTCAAATCCAAACTGCTTATATTCTGACTCATTTTTAAATTCATTTTTGATTTTAAACGCATCCAAATGGTAGATCCTCTTATTTAGAAACTGTATAATGTGACGCATTGGTCAATTTTCTGATAAAGACAGAATATATTTCAAAAAAGGCTACCAAAAAGGGTATTTTGAACGGAATTTCCCAAAGTCATCGGGACTCAAAATTTAAGGAAGTATTCAAATAAGAATTTGCGTTTTTTTTTTTTTTTTACTCGTTTTTAAATCCATTTTTGTTTTCAAACGCATCCAATTTACAGATCCTCTTATTTAGGAACTATATAACGTGATGCGTTAATCAGTTTTTTGATAAAAACGGAATATATTTCAAAATGGCTACCAAAAAGGGTATTTTGAACAGAATTTCCCGAAGTCTTCGTGATTTGAAAATTTAAGGAAGTTTTCACATAGCAAACTGCGTTTTTTATGACTCGTTTTAAAATCCATTTTCGCTCTCAAACGCATCCAATTTACAGATCCTCTTATTTAGAAACTATATACTGTGACGCATTGGCCAGTGTTTTGATAAAGATAGAATATATTTTTATAAATGCTGTCAAAGTGAGTATTTCGCACAAAATTTTCCGAAGCAATCATGATTAAAGAAGTAAGGATGTATTTAAACAACAAATCGGTTATTTTATGACTCATTTTTAAATTCAATTTTTTTCTCAAATGCATTCAACTGACAGCTTTTTTATTTAGGAACTGTATAATGTGCTGTTTTGGTAGATTTTTTAATAAATTCAGAATTAATTTCAAAATATGTTGTCAATATGGGCATTTGAGCTGAATTTTTCTTAAGATGATTCTGATAAAACCTGTTTTTGCAGAAAAATGAAATTAAAATTTTTTTATAAACGGCCAAATGAAGTTATTAAACTGGGTTTTATCTCTAATCATTATATATATATATATATATATATATATATATATATATATATATGTTGAAATGAGCCCTCTTCGAAATCTACCTTCGCCTATAGGCCCAGCCGACAGGGGTTTATTTTTCTCTTCTTTCTCACGGATTTCAGATCACTTGAATAACTTTCTTTCTTTGATTTTTGTGAAAATTGTTCAGAACGAGTATACATGTAATCCAATGCATTTGATGTCCGCTTTCTTAGTGTCCCGTCTGTCCATCAGTGACGCTTCAAATTTTTCTTCCATTGTGCTTGTTTCTAATCTTTTAATTAGTTTATGTATTTATCCATTTTAGTTTAATAATCAAGTCATATTCTAATGATAACAGACTAAATAAATTCAAAAAAGTCTATATCATTAATTACTTTGTAGTAGTACTATATTAAGTAAATTTGCATTTCATATTTTCCATAATTCGAACTTCGGATAATTCGAACATTTCTTGTGGTATCGACGAGTTCGGATTAACGAGAGCCGACTGTAATTCTATATATATAACACATTATATATATCAAATATTCTATAATTCTATTATATATATATAAATAATAATTCTATAAAAATTAAAATCTATATATATAAGCAAAAAACTATTTATAAGTGATATTTACATTCTCAAAAAATAAATTTTTTCATCAGTATCAGTTTTTAAAAAAAGAGAACGTCAACAGTGACAAAAAAAAGTATTAAAGTCTACAAAATAATAATAATAATAATTACTCAAAAATAAATTTAGATACAGGTTTCAAACAAGTTTCATTAAAAGTATTTTTATCTTTATACGACTGTGTAAAAATTAAAAATGTGCGATATTTAGACATTTTAAAATTTGCAGTATCGAAAAAATATTAATCTGAAATTTCCTTTAATATGTTTTTAATGATGGGTCCAGAAATATTTACGTATTTCTAAACGTCAAAGCATTTTTTTAACATAGAAATTATTTATAAGTCTAAAATTACAGTCTTTGAAAATATTATATTCCAAATAGTCGTTGTAATTGTTAAGTGACATTTTTTTGACAAGAAAAACTTTATGAGCGAAAACTCATTGTGTGTTTTTTATTATGATTATGGTTCTTATAAGATAGAATCGAAACATGTCAATATTTGTTTTTGTTTTTCGTTACACCTATCAAGTAAAATAAAATTGTTTATTGAAATGTACATATTAAAAAATTCAATGAGAAAAAAAAACACTAATAAATTATTTAGTTAAACCATATTATAATTATTCATTAACTATAACAAAATAATGATAATAAATTAGCCTTATTAATTGAATCTTGCAAAATTTTTAACAGCATCGATAAAATTACAAACTACATTATAAAATACATGAATATTCATACTTCTACTAAGCGTAATACCAACTCAGTGAAAAATGCCCAAGCCGGGAATCGAACCCGGAACCCTTGGAATAGCGCTCCAAGTGTTCTACCATTAAGCTACGAGGACGATACCCAGCTCAACATTTTTCACTTCATATGTTGGCTAAGCTACAAATCGCAGCACTAGATCTGTCTTCACGAGCACACAAGCTGCGGCGTAACATGAGACACTATAGACCCAGCATCGGTAAATCACATTTATTTATCATATTAATCAATTGATTAATATGATAAACAAATACATTATAAAAATTTAAACACTCTGCAGAACCTACTATATGACTTTAAAATCGGATGTATTTAGGCACCTTGTGGTGTGATATCTAGAACAATAGAGTTCCGCACCAAAGGTCGCCAGTTCGATTCACACCGATGACTCTGTTGTTTTCTCCTTGATCAATATATACAGGTGCTTCTAAACTGTTCAATAGATGGCACCATCAAACATTTGTTATGCCAACATTTAATGAAATGTTGCCGCTTCTTCGAATGCAATTTTTCCTTATTTTATTTCCCAAAACAGAAAATATACTGACTTAACGGAAGAAGTCTGGCATTTTTGATGTCAATAGTTTTACTGTAAATTCACAGATTTATGTTTAACAGTGAGGAACATCGCGAACATTTTGCCGCTGGTATTTCAAATTCTTCAATCTTTTTTAGCGAATATAATTTTACAATTCTCCAAACCTTAATATAAGAAGATGGCATCATATAGCAGATTTCGGTTTAGCAAGGAAAACCACGGACAACTTAATGGCCCTGCCTAATATCGGAGATCCTAATATTTTAAATTATTAAAACAATAAGAATTAAACAATTTGTCAAAGCATTCCTATATGGTTATAGAGTTATTTACTATATTTTGGTTATCTTTTAGCATACCTTAGTGGCGCTTCATAATACTGTTGTTTCAAAATTTAAGAAAAATTTATAATGAATAAAATATTAAAAATTGCTAATTTTTTTCTATTTGTTCATGGCGATATTTTTAATATTTTCTTTCAGCAAGAAAGATCATGCTTATCTTGTCAGCAACTCATGTGCAATACTGGCGTTCTCCATGTTTCAAATTTTTAACCTCTTCAGAACTGAGCATATAATAACTCTAGAAATGTATATTTATTGCTTTTGCATAATCGAAATGGCACCATAGTTTACAGAAAGAGTCATTTTTATAAAATCAATACTTTAGGGGACTGATAATTTAGGTTTACAAATATGGATGTAAGAGTACTAATCCCCTTAAAACATCATTTTAACTATCATTAATATAAATTTACGCATTAACAAAATTAAGGTCTTTAAACAAGTAAATGATCAGCAATTCCTCAATGTTTTTTTATTATTGTGAAGCAAGTAAGTTAAATAATCATGATTTTTTCTTACTTTCTTGGCCACAATGTCTTGAAGATATTTTTGAAACTTGGATGAAAATAATATTAATTTATGAGGTAAGATTCATCAGTGTTGACATTTATTGGTTTTGTTTTAAAGCAAAAAAACATTCAGCTGTATGGTAAATAAAGTAAAAATGTAAAAAAAAAAAAAATGTACAGTTTAGTTTTTAAGTACGGGAGTACGCATTTGTGTACCTCAGGTCTGAAGATCTTATAGAAATTCAATTCCACAATATACCAAAGTTTTCCTATGCATTCATGGCGCAGATTAGCATATTTTGGTTCAGCTAGAAATGTCATAGACAGCTTTGTGACTGCGCGATGTTCCAAATGTTTAAATTTTTTTAAAGAATAAAATCTTAAAATTTTTATATAAGCTTATATATATAATTTTTATATTTTTATATATTTTTATACATGAAATTTTTATATATTTTTATATATACAACCCGCCATTTGGACTATTATCATTTCATGCTGTATATTTTACTTCTTTCATTAACTAAAATTTAGGAATAACATTTATTAGAATGATTAAAATCTTTCAAAACCAAAGATTAAATTAGTTTAAAAATTTTTTATACTTTGTTTTTTTTAAATATCTATTATAATACAGTACATTGCTAAAACACATCGTACTAAGATACATTTAAAGGCTTACGCCTGAAAACTGCTTAAATTATTGATCCAATTAAATTCTGACAAAAACAAAAATATCGATATTGCCTTCATGAAGAATTCCAATTATCTTTTGTAACATAATCTACATAGAAGATCAATGTTGAAAGTAGGGAAGAAAAGTTTTCAATTATAAATTCTTTTTCTTTTTTATCTTTTTCATTAGCGAATATAGTAGGACTATGAATAAATTAATTTTTTATAAGATTGTGCAAAGTAAAAAGAAAATATTTTTATTGAAAGTTAAAATACAAATTAATACTTGCTTTATTTTAAATTTTTGAAAGATTTTAAAAATAACTTTTCAATAAATGAACATCTGTATTTTATTAATAATATTTTCAATACAATTCAACTGCATATTTTTGCATTTTATTTCATAACAAGTTGTTTTGTTTTCTGAATGATGCATCAATTGAAATACACTTTTTTTATTTTTTAAATGCAATGAAACTTTTCTTTAACACCAGTCCCTATTTAACGAAGTTTTCTATTTAACGAAATTTACTGTTTAACCTCCATTCTGAACACCATGGACATGTAAATTAATATCCAAATTACGAAAAATATATTTCACATAACAATGTATCCACATAACTACCTTTTGCCACATATTACACATTCGTGCGCGTAGAATATTAAAAAATCAAGTACTTAAGAGATTGAAGGATCAATAAACGGATTTGTTTGTAATAGTTTTTTATGTAATTAAATTCTAAAATAGAGGAAATAAATAAGAAGTCATAACGTCAAGAGTATTTTAAAATTCTGTTTAGTTTTTTTTTTTAAATTTTTTTTTAAAAACTTAAAATTATAATAAAATTGGAGACTTTTTTAAGGTAGTATATATACTTATGGTGAAATGTATATTTGTACAAAATTTAAAATCTCTATTATGAAAATTAAAAAAAATTCTTAACCGTCCGCCTTCTCCTTAAAGGGTTGTTTGTACCTTTTAAATGCGACGAAAAGCATGAAAAAATTTTGTTTGAATTAGTGTCTTTTCAAATTTTTGCTATGCATAAATATGGAATTTTGACTATTAATTAAACAAACAGTATTGTTAAAAATACTACCATTAGAAACTGAGTGTTGGTGATTGAGTTAAAATAGCTCTTTTACATCATAAATCATGGTTCTCATGATATCTTGAGAATATATGAATGGATAGATATGAAATTCGATACGAATCATAAATACATAAGTTTTTCTAAAATAATCTATTTTTAGTGATTTATACTGAAAAGATTTTTAGTTACGACTAATTTTATTCTTTAAAAAGTGTGAGATTATGATAGGTTTAGAAAATTTGTTAACAGAGCAATTCGAACCTAAGAGTAGATCGATTTAAAAATACACATTGTAAAAAAAAAAAGAGCCAAACTGAGTTGTAAAATTTTTTAGTACAGTACTGTTAAAAATATTTTCCTAGTTTGAAGCAAATTTTGGTGCTCAATAGCACCATAAGGTGGGGAAATCTTGAATCAATATTTGGAATTTAATTATAGAAAACCAACGAATATAAATGCACAAATAAAGTATGTAAATGTAGAAAACAGTTGTTTCAAATCTACTATCGAGAGTCTTCGTCAGTGCAAAACTCAGCGAGCTAGAAAAAGCAAAACTGAGCAAGGAGACAGAGAGGCGCTGGCTTATATAGCAGCGATCCCGCTCTAAGAAAAGCAACCAATGAAAAGAAATCAGTCTGAACAACTGGGTGGACAAGTAACGACATCTACCAGAGAATGAACAAAACAAAAACTAAAAGAGCAAGAGAAAAAAAGTTTTAAATGAAAGTTTTCCAAATGCTTGGAAAATAAGGAGTACTTGATAAGTCATTGACTAAGGAGTGAGAATTTTTAATGATGTAGTAAGCTTCCCAAAAATTGAAATCAAAAATAGAAGGGACACTTATGGATAATGGTGGCTGAAGAAAAGTTAAACTTATGTTGTGAAGGCCAACAATGCTGAGCAATAGAAGAGCGTTTAAGCTCTTGATTTTTGACATATCTTTTATGTTCCTCTAAACGAAATCTGTTTAGTCTGACCAATATAAGAAAGACCACATTGTCAAGAAATTTGGTAAATATCCCAGTTAGCTGAGTGATCAATGGGGTGCTTAAGATTTGAAAAAGCAATTTTATTAACAGGAGAAAAAGTAACATTGAAATCAAACATTTTTAAAATTTTAGCAACTTGCTGACTGATTTTGGGGGAAAATGGCAAAACAACTAAAGTAATGGAGTTCGAATTAGAATTTTTTATTTCAGATTGGGTGGAATTTGTGAAATTTTCTATGAATAGAATCTATAATATTGGGGGAATAACCAGGATCAACAGCAATAGATTTTAGATAATTAATTTCATCACTGAGTAGCTGAAGAGTTCAACAAATATTGGAAGGCCGGAAAACAAAAGTTTTAAAAGCCGTAACTTTCTGGTTAGGAGGATGAGCAAAATATCTGTGAGGTGGAAGACTGACCGAAAAAGGTTTGCGAAAGACAGTAGTCTGAAAACTATGTTCATTGCGAATAACAAGGACATACAGGTAAGAAAGGCAATTGTTGGATTCAACTTCAAAAGTAAATTGAATGCAAGAATCAATAAAATTTATAATATAGAGAATATGATAATATCAGAATTCAGTTCAACTAAAGCATAGATATCATCTACGTAACGAACATAAAACTTAAATTTTAAGATTTCAAGCAATTTTATTTCAAAATAATGCATGTACGAATCGCTTAAAATCGGACTAAGAGGATTACTCATAGACAAACCGTCGGTCATACGTCGAAAAAAAAATTAAATTTAAGTTTCATTTGTTACGTAGATGATATCTATGATTAATTGAACTGAATTCTGATATTCATGAGGTTATATACAAATTCTATGTCTCGTACACAAGGTACAAACATAAGTACTCACGTAAAACTCTCGTTATTAGAGAAAACTGCTTATAGGGAATTTTCAACTGAGATATATGTATTTCTTAACTGAACTAAATTTTGCAAGCATGCAGTTAATAGATACAAATCTATATGTTATATACATAGCTTCTGAAAAAATTAGGATAATTTTCCAATTGTTAATGGGAAGTGTTGAAATTGCGTTTACAAATGTGGTTATGCGTACCCATTAATTGAATCGGACGTAATATGTTAATTTTTTAAATGACGCAGTTTTGTTATTTTATTCAGAATGTGTTGAAAAGTGTTTCAAAATCCATGCTTGAAGCATGATTTCCCCCCTTTTTTATTGAATAATACTGATCCGGGAAATAGGAAAAACTCGTACTCGTGAGTGATGTCAAACATAAAAAAAATAATTGTTTTATTATTCCGAATATTTTGGAAAGTGTTTCGTAATCCATTCTTGGCAATGGATTTTTTTCCTTGTTTTATTTCTTCATATTGATCAAGTTAATAGAAAAACTCGTACGCGTGTGCAATGCCAACAAGAAAAAGAAACAAAAGAAACAAAAAATAAAAAAAAGAAAAATCATTATATCATTACTTATAAATTTCATGCAATGTACACAGACACAAGAAACTTCGTAATTTTAGTATAATGCAATATTTTAATTTTATCAGGAATATTAAAAATAGAAAGGATAGCGTAATTTTTTCATTGAATAAAACAACAACGAAACGTAATATTTCAGAAACTGTTAAAATACTGACCTATAATTATTCAAAAATAGAAATTAAATTGCGTTTTTTTAATTTGTACGTTTGTACATATTTTTTTAATTTTAAATTATTGACTCGGGTAATAAGAAATTCTCACGCTCATGGATGATTTAAAAAAATAAAAAATATATAAAGAAAAAAAACAAAACAAAATGCATCATTTCTTAACAATTGTATATAAAATTTATACGCGTGAGAAAATTCGTAATATTAGAAAAAAAAGTATTCTTTTAAATTTGTCTAATTTTCTTTATGAAAGTTGTTACTTTTATGTAGTTGTATATTTATTAAGTTGATCACATAAGATTTTTTTAGAAACATTACTATTTACTAAGTAAATCCATTAGCTGTTTTAAAATTAATCTCGTGAATGCATAAAATTGCATTGCAATGTCTTTTTTAATTCGTGGATAATTGTGGAACATCTAATAAACAAATTACATTAAATAAGTAACAAATTAGATAAAGTGTTTCAATCAAATGAAATGGATGAATTTATGGCATTTAATTGGTAATTAAAACAAAGTATCTATAATAAAATAGTAAACTTTTTTGTACAAAATAATTACCGAATGCACTAAAAAATCTAATTATATTAATTAGATATATTTTTTATATATCATCATGCATTTTTAAATTTTGATTTTCTGGTAAGACTTTTATTCGTATTTATTCATACTGCTAATTATTTATATTAATACGTCTATGAACAAATAATAAAATAAAAATAATAAAAATTGCATTTTTTATCGCATAATTTAAAATACAAATAGTCTCATATTAAGAGTCCATTAAGCATTCTATTTTATTTGCATAGAGTATTCCAAGCATATAAAATATCAATTAATTACAATGAATGACTATTAATATTATAAACAGTATTCAAATATGAATTAAGGTACCCTGGGGTAATAACGCCACGTTAAGGTTCTACCAATTTTCACGGCTTAGTTTTAGATTGTATTTTTCAAACAAATATAGGATCTGATACAGCAACTCATTGACTATCTATATAAAATAAAATAATTTAACAGATATGTATTCATAAAATGTAATGGCGTTTTTTCTTGACCAATGCTATTTGGCGTTAATACCCACCTATATGGGTAATAACGCCATGCAAACAAAACTATAAAATAAGATGGAATAATGGCATGTAGATTGCCCAATTTTAAAAATACTAACTCTACAGCTCTAGAAATTGACAAATTGCAATCAAAGCTATTGAAAATGTACAATTTTTTTGTGACTCTGAAAGAAAAAGAAAGCTGTGGTGGTGGCGGGGGGAGGAGGCAAAAGAATATCAGATTCTAAGCTACTTTTTGCTTAAAAATGAGAATTTAAATAGAATTATTAGAAACATTGCACGGATTATTTGAATCAGCATTTATATTTCCATATATGCATTCTATGCGATAGAAAATATTGATTTTTTTTGTGAAAGTGAAAGAAAAAGGAGCGAGGGGGGAGCTTCAACAGAATATAACACCCTGTGTCTCTCTTTGCTTAAAAATCCCGCTTAAATATGATTATAAGAAACATTGCATGGTTTTAACCATTCATAATGTAATATTTTAATCATGTGAAGTTTTATAATAACTAGAGTTATATGTAATAAATATTTTTGTTAAACCTTAACTGCTGTTAGCGTCTCACATACCGCTGAGTTTTTCAAGTTACAGAGTTTAATTTGCAATTTTTAGTTTAACTATAGATACCGGGAAATTTTTGTTTCATTTGGAGTCCTATTACTATCGCTAGAAACTTTTGAATACCTAAATTTTATTTTATAATAGTCCTGTATATAAGGTTCAATACAAAAATAATACTCTAAAAGTTAATTTAACATTTTATTCATCTTTAGATTAAGCGGTCTGACAGGCCGCTCACAGTAAGTTATGAGACAATTTTTGTCACAGCAGTTAAGGGTTAATACTATTATAGTAATCTAGTAAATAGTTTTTAACCCAAAACTCCACACTAATGCGGATTCTCCAAACCTACAGTTAAACTGTCGACGTTTTAAAGAGCATGCATTAATAAATTTTTAATAAATTGAATAAAATTTTTGATTAAAAAATATTATCCCAAAGAGATCTCTTATTCGGTTTTATACATAATTCATATGGTTATATATCATTATCTCTATATTAGCAACAAAATTAACCTTTAACTGCTGTTAGCAATCTGACTGAACACTGTACCCCCCCCCCCCAAAAAAAAAATATAGCGTTTAACTTGTATTTTCCAGTTTAACTATAGTTACAACTGAAATTCTCTTTCGTTTGGAGTTCTCGTAATATTGTTAGAAATATTTGAATAGATTAAATTTAATTAGAATTAATTCTGTACAAAAAGTTTAGCGCAGGAAGAGTATTCTATGATTTTTAATCATTGATCGCATTTTAACCTTTAACTAATGTTACCGGTCTCGTAGACCACTATTTTTCTATTAATTTTTTAGTTTAACTTGTAATTTTCAGTTTAACTGCAAACACTACCGAAATTTTCTTTCATTTGGAATTTTAGTACTATCACCAGAGACTAAATAGGTGAATATTAAGTATAATACTCTTGTATAAAAAGTTTAGTACAAAAACACAATCCTATGAGTTATTCCCGCCTTTTATTCATCTTTCAATTTTGTGGTCTCATAAACCGCATCACATTCATACGTTATAATTTCTGTCACATCAGTTAAAGGTTAAATTTATAAAGTTTTGAAAAACCGAACGCTGAGAAAGCGGACAGTTAAAATTTCGAACTCTATTGAACAATCCAGTGGAAATTTAATAGAAACCTGATTTTGAAGATGTTCGAATTTGAATCTCGAAAACATTTTGGTATAGTTTTATTTACAAGATTTAAAAATTATTTTTAGCATTAGTAAAAAAAAAAAAAATAATAATATAATAAAAAATAAAATAGAGAGATTATTTTTAAGTATTGGGCACCCCCCCCCCCTCTTAATCTTACCATTTTAACAATGATGATAATGCTGTCCCATATTAATATATAAACCCCCTTCGGATATAGTTCGGCCACTGTTGGGAATCAACCGGGGTAATAACGCCAATCCCTGGCGTTATTACCCCGGGATACTTATTGCGCAGTAAATCCTAAACTACAAATTATCTCGAGAAGATATCCAAAATCGTCTACAACAATTTGAAAGTACATGAAATACATTACAAATTTATGTAATAAACAAAGTATTTCTGGTTAAAAAATATAGTCTTCAGATCAAAAACCTTATCTCGCAAATTTTAGATCAAGCGTTAATTTTAGTTGCTTGTAAAAACAATAAGACCAAAAAATGAAACAAATTAACTTGAAGCTGTTTTTTGCGATTTATATGACTCAAAACCCTTCTGCGCAGAGCACATGGGTGTCATTTACCAGATTATTTCATAATTATGCAAAATATAAGCACTTGGCGTTATTACCCCGCCTGGCGTTATTACCCCAGGGTACCTTATTAAGTAATTTTTGCGCTCGTAATATGAGAATACACGTAATACACGCAGATTTTTATTATGAATTGAAAAATCGTTATAGAAGTAAAATATTAAGAAGAAATTAAGAAAAAAATGCTCATATTTTTTCTTCGACATTAAGAAATATTTATCTTAATAACAACTTTGTTTTTTCAGCAATATAATTACCAAAATACTCAAAAAATTTTTCAATGTTAGTTATCTTTATAATTTTCAGGTCAAGATTAATATATAAGAAAAAAAAACTATGATTGAGTTTTTCTGCTTTCCTAATACTAGTATAGACAAATTTAAGTTTTCTTTATATCTTCTTAGGCACAGTTTCAGAATTCACAAGGATATTTACATTTTACAGTTTTTGATGGAAATTGCCGAAATATGCCGAAATAAAATATTAAACTTTTTTTTTGTACGAAATAATTTCCGAAAGCACTAAAAATCTAATTATGTTAATTAGATATATTTCTGTGTATCATTATGCATTTTTAAATTTTGATTTTCTGGTAAAACATTTTTTCTTTTTTAGTACTAATTCAAGCTGCTAATTATTTATATCAAAATATTTTTGAACAAATAATATAAAAAATAAATAAAAATTGCATTTATTATTGCATAATTTAAAATACAAATAGTGACATATTAAGTGTCCATGATGCACTGTATTTAATTTTCATAGAGTATCCCAAGGACATAATATATTCATTTAATTACGACGTATGAATATTAAAATTATAAATTATGCTTTAAATATGAATTTGTAAGTGATTTTTGCGCTCATAAATACACGGATTTTTATTATTAATTGAAAAATCGTTATTTAAGTTAAATATTAAGAATAAATTGCTCAAATTTCTTCTTCAACCTTAAGAAATATTTATCTTAATAAAATCTTTGTTTTTTAGCAACATAATTCTCAACAGACGCAACAATTTTTTAGATTTTAATTATCTCTTCTATCAATCTATTCTTTCTACCTATCTTCATTACATCACATCTGTGACCAAAATGCCACCACTTAGTGACGTCACATTATTACTGACTTTCTTAAAAATTTATGTGACTTTCTTAAAAATCTTTAGAAATTTATGAATATCCTTCAAAAAATGTTATTTACTTCAAAAAAACATGTTTCTGGCAATTTAAATATTGTCGCTTTTGTCACAGTTTCGTCACAACTTTAATGTCAAATTAGTCACAAATGACACATTTTTCACAAATTTGTCACATTGTGACCATTTATTTATTTTAATCGAACGTTATATTTTTCGAACTGCAGTAAACGCTACCTGTGTAATTACAGAAAAATAAATCTTGACACTCTATGTGAAGTTCGTGACAGATGATCCTTACTGATGCACTCATTATTAATGTTTCTTTTTCATGTATCCAGTTGTATTAACAGTATGTCGATCTATGGAATGTAATGTTTGGCGAATTCTAAAGGCATAAAGGCAATAAGGCAAATAATATAAAGGCAAAAGTAGTCAAGTAATACAAAATGTCTGATTAAAAAACAGTTCCTTTATGTAGATACAGGTGTAGCGGAGATTATCGCTACATATCTTTTCCGCTTCATAAATGCAATAATTATTTCCCTTTAATAATTCTTTGTTTTATGTTAATTTACCTTTTCACTATTAAACCCATTAGTTAAATTAATCCTACATTTAATAGTTAAGTTCTAGCTTTCATCCTCCCACTATTAGAAGTTAAGCTTTTCATCTTTTGGAGCTCTCTGTATAAAATAATAATGAAACTTCCTTTCTCACAAATTTTATGTTGCGTCTGTGAAAAACATCTACCCATAGATACCGCACTTATTAACAAAATAAAGAAAGCTCTGGGCTTTGTTCATCATAATCTTTTATCCGTTACATTTTATTAACATCTGCCTTCCACACCCTGTTTTCATTCTCACAATTAATGCTTAAAACTAGAAATACTTTTATCTCTGTTTATCCTGACTGTGCTTTCTTTCTGTTCAATTGCGCATCTGGATAATATAATTGTGGTCAGCAAAACTCCAATTTAAGTAACGGCCTGCTTTGCCCTTGTCTACTTCCCAAGCTTAAAATATTTCTGTAACCCTATAAAATATTCGAAGATGTGAAAATAATCCGTGGGTTCCCAGACCGCAAATGTAGTCACTGATACTGAACGTGTGGTTTATCAAAGGTCGCCAAAGTTCTTTGTATGAAAGACTTCTGATGCCTTTTGGGCGATAAGGGCTGTGACGTTGTATCGTCACTCCACTGATTGCCATCATTCAGACAACATGTAGCTCACTAGAGCTCTGAGAATTCCCCCCTTTATGGGGAACCTACAGTCTGTTATCTCTGACTAAATAAATGTCTCGTCGTAAAATGTAACTCTCTTTTCGGAGTTTTTTTTGTGTGTGCTTCTTTTGGTAAATCACCTGGGCCTATGAACTAACACCTTTACAACAGGGTGTCCCAGAACTTCGTCTACAAACTTTGAGCAGTTGTAGAGACCATCGTTTGGAACTACAACTACATTGTAAAGCATGGGCGGAAACGTCTTGTTAACCCTTTCACACACAGTGAAAATGTATATGAAACTACAAAATTTTTAATACAAAATGAACATTGACACCAGAATTTTAATATGATTTTTCCATTTATTATGTATGTGAAATGTCTGGCTGTTCTTCTTTACAAACACATTTTTTCGCAATTTTCCGATGTCATTCATATTTTTTCACATTTTAGCAATGTAAGTGATTTATCCGTGAAAAACTCAAAGACACAGCTATGACACAATGCGGAAAGCAGTGTAGAATACTTTATTACACAGAAAATAATTTAATTTTAAATTAAATTTATAATTATGTTTCTTTAAAATATGGTATGTTAGTAACTATTAGAAATCGGTAAAATGTGGAAAAATATAATTGGCATCAGAAATTGCGGAAAAATGTATTTGCAAAGAAGAAAAGCCTAACATTTGACATACATAATAAATGGAAAAATTATATTAAAATTCTGGTGTCAATGTTTATTTTGTATTAAAAAAATTGTAGTTTCACATACATTTTCACTGGCTGTGAAAGGGTTAACAAGACGTTTCCGCCCATGCTTTCCTATGTAATTGTGGTTCCAAACGTTGTTCTCTACCACTCCTCAAATTTTGTACACGAAGTTCTGGGACATTCTGTATATGCAATCTTGAATCAGGACTGACGCCATAGTCAGTTACTAAAAATATTTCGAATAAAATGTGGAAAAATACCACTCGAATTATATTCCATAATATGCAATATGCTCTTACATAGCTAAAATGATAAACATTATTATTAACAATAATATTTAACTGACTAAATAACTAACAACAAGTAAGAAAAATCATGCGTTAAGCATAGATTATGAAGCACTTTCCAACACTTAATGAAATCTTTAACAAAACTTTGTTATTTAGGAAAATAATAGTGTATAGCCAAATATACCCAAATATGTATTCCAGTACATTAGAACAGCCCTGTATTTCATATGTAAGTTCATTTAATGGGAAAATATAGCTCAGCAAGAAAATACCTAGTAGCTTGAAATTTCTTTTTCAGCAATTCATACTATTAGATGGAAACATACTTGAATACTTTTTTTCAGCCTTGTAGTTTACCTTCTACCTTTATTACACGTCAGCATTAGGCTAAAATTTATTGTAAACTAAAACACTTTTAAACAACTGAAATCACATTCTCATAAATTATCATTCATAGGCGTCCATGTACCGAATTCTTTGCGTGGCCCTGTATATCCCTTTATCTATATTCTGTAAACATTTCTTAGTAAAATGAATGCAGCTCAGCGTAAAAATGCATAGCTTATTTAAGAACCACGTTTAAATAATTTACGCTCATATTCAGTAACGTTGATCAGCTCTTTTGGGTAGACCTGTATATCAACTATAACATTTATACACACCATATAATGTGCATATATTTACCGAAATACAAACGCTAATATCATAATTAAAATGCATTTCATCCCTCCATCAGCCATCATCAGACACCTATACGGTACTTCGGTAAGAATATACTATTTGAAATCTTTTGTGTGGCCCTGTAAATGCTATGTACTTCATATTATGCAAGACAGTAGCGTATAATTTATATTAAGCTTCAGTGACATATATCAATTTTATTATACATGAAAAAGTTCAATATATTTAAAATATGTCACACACAATTCCCCCTTTTACCATTATCTAAAGGAATTATTTTGTGTGGCCCTGTAAATGAATAATAGCTACATTTTCACCTTATATTTTATAGAATGCATATTTTAATACCTTTGACAGGGTATAACATCCTTAAAATTCCTTTGAAACCATTTTTCCCCATAGGCCGTAATGTAATAGGAAACTTTTGATTCGCCCTGTAGATAAACTAGTCATAATAGGAACTTCATTTTCAATAGGGTTCGTGCTAGGGTAAACGTCAATAACGTCCTAAAATTTCATGGCAATCCGAGTATATTAACGATTTTTCCCCATAGGCCGTAATGTAATGGGAAACTTTTGAATCTCTTTGTAGATAAACTAATCATGGTAGATACTTATTTTCAATAGGGTTCGTGCTAGGGTAAACCTCAATAACGTCCTAAAATTTCATGGCAATCCGAGTATATTAACGATTTTCCCCCATAGGCCGTAATGTAATGGGAATTTTTGATTCGCCCTGTAGATAAACTAATCATGGTAGAAACTTCATTTTCAATAGGACGTGTGCTCGGGTAAACGTCAATAACTTCCTAAAATTTCATGGCAATCCGAGTATATTAGCGATTTTTCCCCATAGGCCGTAATGTAATGGGAAACTTTTGATTCTCTCTGTAGATAAACTAATCATGGTAGATACTTCATTTTCAATAGGGTTTGTGCTAAGGAAAACCTCAATAACGTATAAAAATTTCATAGCAATCCGAGTATATTTACGGGAGTTAGAGCGCGGACAGACGGACAGACGGCCATCCGGCCAGACGGACAGACGGCCATCCGGCCAGTCGGCCTGACGGACAGACGGACAGACGGCCAGACAAACCGAATACATAAGCACTTTTCAACTTTGTTGGAAAGTGCTAAAAATGAGGTTTTTTTACCATAAAAATAATCGACGTTCGAATAACAACAAAACAAACGTAAACTAGTTTGACGGTTGCCAAACGGTTAAACAAAGTTGTGAATGAGAACGCGACAATGCTGGCGTATTGCCATGGTTTCCATGTGAGCCATAACACAGTACGCCACGTTTTAAATAATTATCAGACCTCATTGAAGCCTTTTTCAGTATTTTTGAAACGATTCTTTGTTTTGGTGCACTGTTATATGATAAATTGGCCTTGCATTTTTAGGACGTAGATAGTTTGCCTTGATGCTTGTAAAGTTAAGGCTTTGCTACTTAGAGGGACATTTCTTTTCAATAAAGTCAAAGTACGAGACTGTACAACGAGATTGAAATTCTAAGATTTTTATGTCGGTTATGTGCAACAGAAAAAAAATTATAGAGAATCCTTCTTTTTAAACCACTCTCAGGAATAAAACAATAAAGGGAAATTCTAAATCATGTTAAGCTTCAGAGGTCACTATTACACGTAACCAACGCGTGATAGGAACTACCACCTGTCTCTTCTATTTAAAACTGGAAAAAAATAAAATAAGACATTCGAACAATGAGATGAAATAAAATATCAGAATTTTTATTTTGACTCTATAGACTAATTTTTAACGCAATTATTCAGCTGGTAAATAAATAAAACAGTTGTCAATTTCCTCCATTTGAAAATTCACAAATGCTATATTTCATATACATAGTTTAAAAGTATGGTATTTAACCCCTTATAATTCAAATGCATGATTATAATAATCGAAACAATGGATTCGGTATTGGGTCATTCCATGGTAACTTACGTTGAATTTCAAACTTTTTTCAGTAATTTTAATGATACAATACGCACATTTTTTTCTAAAATGTAAATTTGACTTGGTTTGCTAATTAAACATATTCTTAGCTCAATTTAGATGAAAATTACCTAATTTAGTGTTATTTAGTTAACATTTGATAGTTATTATCATTAAGGTAACTGACATTACTGAAAAAGGAATGTAATTTATCATATAAAATGTAAATTTAATTGTCATTTTTTAGGTAATTTTATACAAATTAAATCCTTAGATAAGTTTCATTGGCAAATCATGTTAATTTTACATTTGAATATTTTTTAGTTTTATATTACTAAAATTACTGCAGTAAGTTGTTCTAAATGTAACGTAAGTTATCATGGAATTACCCTAGTTGCTTTTCATTTTTTGAGAAAAAGAACGTTACACGCAAATACTTGACGATTTTAATTGTTAAAAATATGTTATTCATATTTATTTTTAGACTTTTAAATTTTCCGAATTTTAATCTAAAATATTGTACATAAATTCATTTTATTTCCTTTTGTTCAACATTTCGCTACATGGGTGACATATTTTAAGCTAACACATTAAGTTCTTTTTATTTTCTCCTTACATACTTTAGAATTTCTTAAGAGTCAAATCGCAGTCGTTTCCGAAACATGAATATAAAATATGTCCATTTGACTTCTTTATATTCCGCCCACATACACTTTTCTATATATTCTGAATAAACAGAATATAGAATTTTATCTGGAATATGCTTTATGGTAAAGGGTACCTTTCATTGTATTTTAGCAATAGGCAAACAACAAATATAAAACGTTTCTTTTAGAAGTTGGTGGTATAATTCATTATATATTGTTTCATTATATATTGTTTTTTTTTTCGAAAAATCCGTTTATTTTATTAAATTGCATTCTAGTTAATCTTCCTAAATTAAGAGTTATGATTTCATTGCGCCCTATTCCCACATTATGATATATTCTATTATGTATGTGAACGTTTTTATTAAGTACTTTCTGCTACACAAGACTTATCTGCAGATGTATATATAAAACAGAGATAAAATAAAGAAAAACAATTCCTTTCGAATTTGCGCCTCTGAAAGTACCACTGAAAGCTATCGCTGGGTTTTTAACAACAACTGCCGACAATATTCTTTCTCTTCAAAAACATATAGTTCTGCAATTTGTTTCAGGGGTGTGTCTAACGATAATCTATTTTAGAGCATAAAATTTGATTGTCAGTAAATGTTTTTCTCTGTTTTCTTTGAGAGAATTTTGATTCTCATGAAATTATTCTTTTGACCTTTCGCGCCTGCCTACATGGTCTTCACATTTATCCATTTGACTATGTTACTTAACAACATGTTTCTGTCTTTCTCTTCATAACTATCGCCAAATCGGCAAATATACAAAGAGATTTAGCGCAAACCGCTAGCCAAAATGCAACATCTGCACTGATTAGAACGTTACTTCGATTTTATCTCTCGCCCTGTAAAGACAGTTTATAACATGTAACATCACACTTTGTGTTCCAAGGGCCACTCCGTGAAAGAATATAATTTATGTTCATTTATCCTGCATCATGTAAACATGTTCTGGTGTGTTTGTATTTGCTTCTACGTTCCTGTATTATTGCTCATAACGATGGATTAACATCAATACGTAAAATATTACTTTTAAAATTACGACGTCTACTGCCACTAACTCGGCACAAAATATCTTCTACAGATGGCTTTGGAAAACAAAACAAAAATCCTGTTATTTTTTTAATATTCCTTACTTAAAAATCCATCTCAGGTAACAGTTTTAATTAACTTTGCAAAAATATTAGTACAATTTATTCATATGTGTTTTGAAAAAAAAAAGAAGTACAGAATGTAATTTTTATATTGGTGGAAAAGATGCCCAGAATTATACGTGCACCATAAAAAATTGCAAATGTTCCTTACCAGGAAACTACCCATAGTTTAACAAGATGGAAATTGCACATCAGACGTAGCAAACGCGGTGCGTTCGTACTATAAATACGTTTAAGACGAAAGAAAATATTTGAAATAGAACATGTTTATTAAAAGAAATAAAAGCGAAATTCATCGAATTTTATAAAAGACGCATTTTATTTTCTATTTTTTTCCAATTTTGAGAGAAAATGGTGTGATTCTGTTTCCTCAATTACAAAATTGGTACTAAAAATTATAATAAATTTAATATAGCAAAAGTTAAATTGAGATACAGCTTTGATACAAATTGCATTTAAAAGTACATTTTTTTCCTCCATGCGACAGTTTCAAAATTTAAAATGTACGATGTTCAGAAGTGTAAATTTTGCAGTACCGAAAATTGCAAAACCGAAATTGCATGCAAAAGTGTTGAGCATTATAATTTCTATTTTTACTTTCTTCTACCTTCATTAGAAGAAAGTATTGTAATCGAAATTTTTTTCGAATTCCGGTTTTTGACGGATTTACACATTTTAGGGGTCAGAGATTCCAAAAAACATATTTTTACAAAATGTCCGTGTGTCTGTATGTCGCCATTCTACCATCAAAAAGTGTATGAAGTTATGCATAGAATTGAACCAAATTTTTTGTGAATGTTTTTGGCTGTGGCAAGCACGTCCTCTTTCAGTTTTGAAATATTCCGCCGGAAGGGGGCGCTGCAATCGCGATTTTTGTGCCCATTTTCAATATTGTTCCGACCAAGAGTATATGAAGTTATGCATCGAATTGAACTAAATTTTTTGTGTATGTGTATGACTATGGCTAGTTAGTCCTCCATGAATTTGAAAAAATCCACTGGAAGGGGGCGCCGCAATCGCGATTTTTGTGCCATTTTCAATATTGTACCGACCAAAAGTACATGAAGTTATGCATCGAATTGAATAAGTGTGTAAGTGTATGGCTATGGCTAGTTGGATCGCCCTGAATCTGAAAAAAAAATCCACCGGAAGCGGACGCTGCAGTACCGAATTTTATGCCATTTTCAATATTGCACCCCATAAAAGTGTATGATGTTAGTTCTAGAACTAAACTAAACATTTTGTATATGATTATTTTTTGGTAAGGCAAGTAGGTTCTCCCTGAATTTGAAAAAAAAAAATCTGCTTATCATTCTATTGTCCATCGGCTCGTGCAGAGACGGATATTCGTTTTTACTCCGATTAATTGATTGAAGCAGAAATTTAAGATGAAAATCAAAGTTGGTAAGGTATTGAATTAAAAATATTAAAGCATTAAAATGAGTATTGTTGTTTAATGCATGGCGTACGTAATATATGACTCGTTATGATCATCCTAAGAATGATGTTTATTATCATTATTAATTTAAATGTAGAATTTATTTATAAGTCTTTAAAATTTTTGTCTTTGACAATTTCATTTTCCAAATAGTCGTTGTAATTTGTTAAATAAAAATTTTGTTATATTTTATTATTATTTTTTTTTTTTTTTGGATAAATTCCGAGAGGTGTATGAATGGTGTTTCATCCACTTTCGCTAAACTTTAAAAAATACTTTTTTTCCCTTTCTTTTTTTAGCGTAAGTCGGATAAAATGTTTCGTTATAAAAGTGATCTGATTAGAATACTATTCATCCCCATAGATCATACAATTTTCCAAATGTAAAAAAAAAAAAAAAAAAAAAAAAAAAAAAAAAGAATGTAAAACTAAATTTACCGAATAGTTAAACTTTAGATCAGTATAATCTTGGAGATCAATTTTAAACTTACAAACAAGTAATAAGGCGGTATTGTGTATGGAATTTCATCCTCAAAAAGATATTTTAAATTAAAAAACCCTATGCAATATTTTAGTTTTGCTTGTACAGCTACAACCTTTAGTATTTAAAATAGGTTAAATACGGAGATAAGGCCAAATATCTACCAATTTCGAGTTCATTTTAGAAACACTATAAACTCAAATATCGACTTCGACAAGTCTCAGGAAACGCATATTAATTTTTTGTGATGCGAACACATTTATCACGAGACTGAAGATAGATGCTTTCTGTCATTCTCCCTTCCCCTTTCTCTTTTCATTCGAAATAATACAGATGCTTCATTGTTTTAAGACGCCACACTATTGACTGAAAAAAAGACCCGGATGATAACGTAAAGTCTATGGGGGTATTCTTTTCAAATATCTCGCTCAAATTGTAATATTTTTTCGTGATTTTGTTTTTCGCGTAGAATAGCTGAGGGCTAGGCCTAGTTTTTATTTTTTCGATTTTTGTGTCAGATTTTTTTTAATACTTTCACTTTCGGAAACGGTTTGAACCGGCTATGAAACTGAAACTATCCTAATAAAAAAAATATATAACCAAAATCAAAAGAGTAAAAACTAGGCAGGTTGTGGATCGTACTCAGCTATCCTATGGAAAAAAATCCATGTAAAAATATTAAAATTTTAGCGAGATATTCGAAAAGAACGCTCCATGGACTTCACATTATCATCCGGGTCTTTTTCAATCAGAAGAGTAGTGTCTTAATCTTGTTAGACCTGATGTATCCTATAGGATACACATTTTTCCAATTTTTTATAATATAAATATAAATAATGTTTAAAAAGCGAATATTGTGTGAATGGAGCCTAACAGATTGAAGAACTAAACAAAACGTCGACAGCACTGTTTTCTTCAGCTACATGTTATATAAAAATGGCTTGAAATGGCAGATATAAAATACGATTAAATGGTAGAATGTACAAAACGTACAAAAATGAAAACGCAAATATTTTTACTGTGCTTTAAGATATCGCTTGTAGAGTTCATTGGTAACAAACATACATAAAACATTTATTTATTTTGTTTTTTAATTTTTTTGCAATACAAAAAAGAAAAAAAGTGTTAAAAAAACCCCTTAGAAATTGTTAAATGGATTCGCCATGTATCATCAAATTTCATTTAATAAAAAAAATATTTTTCGCTGTTCGATGTTTATTAGTTATCATTTTGTTAATAGACATCCTTAAATGAAATTTCAAAAATTACATAAATACAACCCTAGAGTCCAAAAAGATTAAAATACTGAATTTAAGATTATTTTAAATTTTTAATATCTAATTGTCAATTTACAATTTTCATACTGAAAAATATGAAAAACAAGATTAATTATTTGTGTTGATAACTGTTGCTCAGTGGTTCATCCCTAATCATTAGTTTTACCTATTATTTATTTTAGAATTTTACATAATATTGAAAACATCACGGATATGAATAACGAAAATCTATCAATTTTATTTTTTTTTTCGTACCGTACAGATATTTCTGCCAAAAAGGTAAATCAAATGTTCAGTTCATTGTTCGTGTTCTTCGAAGATAAATTATCTGAAAAGTTTAAATTTTTCATTCGAGATATGATTTATTCGATTTTTGTGAAAATTTGAAAAACTATGCAAAAGTACTTCGTATGCTGCATTGCCAAAGTTTTGCCGATAAAGTTAAAATAATGACTCTTAAAAAATGTAGACTGTTTTCCTTCGATACAAATGTATGAAATTTTGGATGAAACAAAGGAACTTTAAAAAAAGGACATGGTATGAAGGAAACACGTAAATTACATTATATAATGGTAAACAAATGTTTCAAAAAAGCACTCATAATTTTGTACGAGATTTGAATATATTAATTATAGCAAATGTTTTTAAAAAATCAAAAATTTGAAGTACTAAGGTAAAAATCTTTTTAAAAAATGTATTTAAACAGAGAACAATGTCGAAAAAAAAATTGCTTGATATGAAAAACAAATTTTAATTTGTAATTTGGCAACGAAAAAATATTTATTTACATTTTTTTGTTACATCAATTCGATAGTTTTTTGTTTGTTTTTTTTCGTGTGAAATGAATTACGATTATTTTAAAGTAAGTATAAATAATAAAATATTAGCCTAAATGGTTTCAAAACACAGTGTAGATGTATATGGTCTATAAATATGGAACACGCAATATAAGCTATATACAATCACTAATTTTTAAAGCATCCTGGCTCACGTGCAGGGACGCGTCCACGATGTTTTGACGGAGATTGGCAGAAATATGCTATTGAAGAAACAGAGGGAACCGAATTACCGTTGAGATGTGTGCGCGTTGACTCAGGGTTCGCACATTGACCATTTATAGTACCAGAAACTTGGTGAGTGTAAGAATTTTTTATGTATCACTCGTCCTTGTGCGTCGCACACTTGTGTATAAAGATTTTTTTTAAACCAATTGAATATATTTAGATTAACCCTGTATAACTATTAGAAGGCTGATGCATTATGCACACTGTAAAAAAAAATTCTGTAAAGGTACTGAACTTTTTCTAGGAAACTGGATTCCTAGAACTTTTCCTGTAACGGTAACAGCAAAAATTCTAGATTTAGAATCAGTTACATGGATTTTTCCTGTTATCGTTATATGAAATGTTCTTGGAATTCCAGTTTTCTAGAAAATGTTTAGTACCTTTACAGAATTTTTTTTACAGTGCACAATTCCAGGAAGACACTTATTACAGTGAAAACTGAGTACAGCCCTCGCAAAATTATAATTTTTCAAATGAGGAGAGCAAAATTAATTTGATGAAGCTAAAGTCATAATTCCAAGAAAATATCCATATATTAATAAAAAATCTTAATTTATTATAGACAGTTCATGTTTTTCCTAAAAAAAAAAAAAAAAAAAAAAAAAAAAAATGAACGAGTGAAATCTAATTAGAACTGAGTCTTTCAAATATTTTGGATGAATCCATTAAAAAATACGTGACTATTATGTTTTTTTAAAAAGAGACATTCAACAGTTTTTGACGATATTCATTGAATGATTTGTGTTAAATTGCAGCCTAAAAAAGAGTTTCAAAGTGTGATTGTAGCATCCTGAATTTAGTTGTCTCGTATTAATTCTATTTCATTTGATACAATTTTTAATCATTTCCCGTAAAATAAGCTTTCTCTCTAAAATAGAAAATCTAAAGGCAGTGAGATAAATTTACTTTCCTTTGTATAACATCTCTTGTATGTAAGTTAAAATAAGTTGATTAAATCATTAAAAATTTATTTGGTAGTAAACTTAATAAATAATTTTATTAAACGAGTATTTCAATATTGACGCAAGGAAAATACCTCTGCCAGTTTATTAAATTTTATTAGTTAATATGATAAAATTTCTTTCGTATTTATATGCAAATTTTTATTTTATTAAACTTAATAAACTATTTTATTAAACGAATATATAAAATTTGAAGCTTTAAAAATACCTCTGTGAGTTTAATTAGTTTTATTAATTAATTTGATAAAATTTATTTAGTTCCTTTTTCATTAATTTTGAAAGTATTCTTTTTGCAAGGCATATAACGATATAATAATAAATTTAACTTTTAAAAATATATTAAAATATCAAAGAAAATTTTTTATTTGGGTTAATTTCGGTGCTTTTTCATAATCACTGCCATTTTAACTCTAATAAAGGATGTAAAAAATAAAAATATGTAATGTAAATAATAATAATAAAAGTTATTTTTATATGACATTTAAATCAGAGAATTTATAAATACTTTCTATAAGAAATTATAAATGCTCTTCATTAATTTAAGCAGTGTTAAATAAATATAAATACTGCAATGAACGTTTCATTAAATATTTTTAGGCATCCAATTTGCTCTAAATCTCAAGAGTTGTGATAGACTTTAGATATGGGAGATTGATGAATGTCAAACTTTTAAATAGCAAATGATATAGTACTATTTACATATAAATATTCCGGTTTTTAAATCTGCAAATGATGATAAAAATAATAAGTAGTTATAATGTGGCTCTCACATAAACAAAGTAACACAGTGTAAATTTAGCTTTTACACTAACCATTTATATTATCTTTTATTTTTCCCAGACAAGTAAGGGTACTTTCTAAATAAAAAATATGATATTTATGTTTTCTTTTATTTCGATGATTTATTATGGCAACAACAGTTGCAAAATACTAAGAGGAAAAAAAACAAATATTATTAAGCAGTTTGTTCATATCGGAAGATTTAATTTTTAGCAATTTTTTGGGGGTTGTTAAAGTTTCATGACGAGTTTTCCAAATTAGTAAAAGTAATAAATTTTAAATTTCTTACCACAATATTTAAAATTAATCATATTTCATAAATTCTCATATTTCATAAATTCCAGAAAATTGTCCGTTTTTTGGGAAATTTAATTATTTATGAATTTATTTACAGGGATTTTATTTACTTCATTTAATTGCATTTTAAGTAGATTTTTTTTCTGGATTTTTTACTCTCCTATCTAAAACGGCTGCGTAAATTTTCTAAAATTTTTTACCCATTTTTAACCTATTTACGGGTGGGGGAATTTACAAAATTGCTGAAATACATGTTTAACTATTTTTTAGTAGATTTAGTTTCTGGAATTTCACGGTCCTGAATATAACGGCTACTGAAATATTGAAAGATGTTCTATAATTTTCTACCCATTTAGTCCCCTTAGAGGCTTAGTGCACGCTTACGTCATAAAAAGTATATTTCCCCCAATTTTCATGCTTCTAGATTAAGTAGTTTGGGCTATGCATTGATTGTCAGTCAATGAGGACAAACTGATTTACATATGTATAGATTACACGTTCTTAAAAAAGGATACTCAACAGTATTTGATGATATTCATTAAATAATTTGTGTTATATTTGTGGAAAATTTCGTGTAACCCTTCCTTTCATAGCTAGACGGCTGACGCCAGGGTCACGTGATCCACTAGATAACTGATATTAAAAACATTCTTTCTTGTTCCTTTTTAGTTGGTTTTATGCATTGTGATTGGAAGCAGTAAGTAAACTGCATTTATTTCTTGGCCTTCCAAAAGTGGAAGAAAATAAAATACTGATTCGATATTAAAATGAAAAGTTGCTGTCAAGTAATTGTAATTTAGAATCCTGATTTCTTATTAAGCAACTAAATGTATTCACCTATAATATAACTATGTAAATACTGTATATATTTTATATTTCGATCTAATAATAATCTATAAAAAAAGTTTGCCTGAAGAATATTATTTACAAATGGAGCACACTAAACTTCATTATAATACGTGAAATTAAATACGGAATCGTAAATTAGGATTTATGCTCTCCCACCTCTTGTTTTCAATTGAAATTTCGTGGAATCCTTGATTATCATCATTAATATTATAGCCTAAGAATGAGTTTCAATCTGTGATTCCAACAGATTTATGATATTCTGTATTTAATTGCCTCGTATTGATTCAATTTCATTTCATATATTTTTTAATCGTTTCCCATTAAATAAGTTTTCTCCCTAAAATTGAGAATTTAAAGGCAGTGAGATTCATTTGTTTCCATTGTATAACATCTAATTTGTGTACGTTAAAAAAAAGTTGAATAAATCATTAAAATTTTATATGGTAGTAAACTTAAAAAATGATTTTATTAAGGGTGTATTCGAAAAAAACGCTTTTCCACCTTCAACAGCTCGAAATTTTCCAATACAATTTCAGACACATTTTTAAAAGTAGAAACATGAAACTTTATGAGGGGATTCTTGAAGGGGCGTATGAGGTGCCGTGTGATGTCTTTTTACGCTAAATTTATTAGAATTTGATTTATAAACAATTACCTTATCAATATGACCCTTTTTTTTTCGTTCACAGATCTCTCGCTTCAGAAAAATCGGTTCGAAAGGCCGTTTTTGATTGCTTTTTTTACAATATTTTCTGCATTTATCAAAGAATCGGCAATCACGGCACCTTGTGTACTTTAAAAATAACAAATTTTGTAAGTTTGGTGCATTTGAGAGCAAAAATGAATTCAAAAATAAATCGGAAAATAAGCAGTTTGAATCGAAATACACCCTTAAACGAATATTTCAGTATTGACGCATAGAAAATGCCCATGTCAATTTATTAAATTTTATTAATTATTTTGATAAAATTTCTTTTGAATTTATATGCAAATTTCTAAAGCAGAAAATTTAATAAACGATTTTATTAAGCGAATATTTCAATTTTGAAGCATTAAAAAAACCTGTATGAGTTTAATTAATTTGATAAAATTTCTATTGTTTCTTTTTGATTAACTATGAAACAGTCTTTTTTGCAAGTCATATAAAGATATAATAAATAAATATAACTATTAAAATGATATTGAAACATCAAAACAAAAACAATTTTTAGGTGAATTTCGATCAAAATCACAGTCATTTAAACTATAATAAAACATGTAAAAAATAAAAATATGTAATGTAAATAATAATAATAAAAGATATTTTTATATGACATTCAGAAGAAATTTATAAATGCCATCTATAATAACCTTTTCATTATTCTAAACAGTGTTAAATAAATATAAGGACTACAATAATCGTTTCATTGACAGGATTTAGGCACGTGATTTGTTTTAAATGTCACGAATGTAAAAGACGAAGGATCATAAATATCAAATATTTAAATAACAAATGTTTAAATAACAAACTGTTACTATTTACACACAAATATTGTGATTCTTCAATCCGCAAATGATAATAATAATAATAATAATAATAATAATAACATAGTTATACTGTTTCTCAAACAGTAACAAAGTAACAAAGTGTAAATTTAGCTTTTACATTAACCATTCATATCTTGTTTTATTTACCCAGGCTAGTAACGGTATTTTCTAAATATAAGTTACGATGTTTAATTGCCCTCGTGAAACTACAGAGAATATGTTTTCTTTTATTTAGATGATTAATGTGGCAATAATAGTTGAGAAATACCAAGGGGAAAACAAATATTAATGTACTGTCAGTCCTACGAAAGGAAAGATTTAATCAACAAATGAATAAATAGAATTCTAAATTCATCTTTAAAACCCTCTGACAGTCTTGCAAAAGGGCAAAATTGTAATGTTGTTTTCTCTGTATTTCTATATTATAAAAAGGCCAAAGGTATCTGTGAGCAACGCATACGTCATTTTGTGAATGGCAACACTTTCCCATGCAATTTCTATTTTACAATTTTCTCTACTGGAAATTTTACGCTTCTAAACAATGTACATTTAAAAATTTTAAAAATCACCGTATAGAGAAAAAAATTACTTTTAAATGCAATTTGTTTCAATGCTGTATCTCAATTTGTTTTTGAGACATTAATTTTTTTTTATTGTTTTTATTATTAATTTTGTAGTTGTGGGAACAGAATCACTCCATTTTCTCTTAAAATTGAAAAAAAAAAAACAAGTTGGAAATTGCACGTGAAGCGTAGCAAATGAGGTGCGTTCGTACGATAATGAAGTTTTAAAAATATCATTCTCATATATCAATCTCATAAAATTATAAATAGTTAATTACAATTAAAATGGGCAAGAAACAATGTTCTCTCTATACTCATTATGTAATAGAATACTCTTGTGAGGCCTTGTAAATCAATAATAAAAGTTCTTTGCGCAACAGATTATGCAAAATCTATATTATAATATGTACTTTATGATGCATATCAATACTATTATGTTCGAATGAGTGTAATATTATTAAAGTGCATTTGAAACTTTTTTTTTCCATTGACTGTAATGTAACGGAGTACTTTCGATTGTCCCTGTATTTGATCTATGCATCCCACTTTCAAAAAATGGAAATGACTTGACAAAATTATGTAATAAGTATGTAATTTAAATTTCAAACGATTAAAATGCATTTGCAACATTTTCCCCCATTGACCGTAATGTAACAGAATACTTTTGATCGTCCTTGTAATTGATCTACCCATTCGATTCTCATAAAAATTGAAATGACTCTACAAAATTATGTAATAATTATATATTTTAAATTTCAAAAGATTGAGTTGGGTAGTTTTTGCGTTGTTATATGCGGACAGACAGACAGACGAACAGACAGACAGACAGATGGACAGACAGACGGAAAGACAGACGGACAGACGAATGGACTGAACGAACACTATAGGTGCTACATATTTACATAATTACGAACGCGCCTAAAAATAAAGAAAAAAAAGAAAGAAAAGGAATTAAAATACGTATATTTTGTTTAAAATATCGTCTGTTATAAAATTCAGTGCTTTCGTTTTTTTTCCCCATCAATTGAATGACTTCAAGTTTTGAGTTTAAGTGATTTCAAAAAGATCAAAATAAAATAACATTTTTTTTAAACGTGGTGAATGAGAAATGCGTACGTAAATTTTAAGAAGATGAAAATGAAGGCGTGTTTTAATTTTGCATGAAATTTTATGATCTTGTCAATTTGGAGTAAATTTAAATTTTTTCATTCGCATTTATACCAAACATAAAAGCCTCAATTGATAACTTCATCATAATAACTGATCTTTATTATATTTTACTGATAACATTACGCGATTAAAGTTGAATTTTAAAAATTTGGACAACTGAGTTTTATAGTATTTTTTTAATCTTAGCTTAAAATAGTATTTATTTGAGAGTTATATTGATAAATATACGATGCATTTTTTATAATATTTCTTTGAGAGTTAGATTGATCGATATAAGATTTTTTTTTTTTTTTTTTTTTTTTTACTATAACTAATTTTGTAAATTTATTATAAATCAATGAAACAGTTCCTTCTGAAACATTTTCTTTCGTTAAATTTCGAAGGGTTTCACCTCGTATCTTTAAATATTAAAAAAAAAACGATTCTTTCAAAATTATATAAAAAACTTAAAAGTGAAAATGAATGTGAACCTTCAAAGCTCTTATTACTGTTCAATATATTGAAAATCTATTAAATGGACACAATTATATTATCCTCTTCTGACCTGAGATACACAAATGTGTACCTCCATTCTTTTCTTCATAAAAACTAAACTGTTCGAATTTTTTGCATTTTTACTTTACTTCTATACAGCTGAATGTTTTTTGCTTTTAAACAAAATCAATAAATCCCAGAACTGATGAATATTACCTCATAAAATAAATATTATTTACATCCGAGTTTCGAAAATACCTTCAATACATTGTGGCCAAGAAAGTAAGAAATATTCATGATTATTTAACTTAAATACTTTACAATAAAAAAAAAATGAGGATTTGCTGATCATTTACTTGTTGAAAGACCTTAATTATTTTATTGCGTAAACTTATATTACTGATAGTTAAACTGATGTTTTAAGAGGATTAGTACTTTTATATCCATATTTATAAAACTAAATTTCTAGTCCCCTAAAATACTGATTGCATAAAAATGACTCTTTCTGTCATCTATGGTGTCATTTCGATTATGTAAAAGCAATAAATATATATTTGTAGAGTTTGTTTATGCTCAGGTCTGAAGAGGTTATTTCAAATACTGCTTGTGTTGCAGTGAAACCTGGAGATTAGTGAACGTGTTAACACGGGGTTGTCAGTGAGAGGGTTAAAAAAAGTATATTTACTCTATGTGTAAATTAATTAAAAAGGATGACGATTTTATAATAAGATAATATGATAAAAAGATTGTCATCTTTCTAACTAATTTTTCACATGGACAATTTTAAGAAAATATTTAATTTTTAACAATCTTTATGACGATGCGACAGTTTCATGACCCACATTACTAAAAGTAATGCAATTTTTATCTTTTAGCACAATATGATAAATTTTGTACTGTTTAAAACAATGCTTTTACGGAATACATACTATATTTTAATGTTTTAGCTCATTGTAGTAAATTTATTTTTAAATTTGTGAATTGAATTTTCTCAGACTTTTAAAATAAATTTTCGCGAGTTTTGTGATTTTTTTTTTTTATTAAAAACGTAATTAGATTTTTATTCTATATTAATAAATGTAATTCGGTTTTAATCTTCTAACACACTGTGATTTGTGTCTGTAATAAACAGTGAAAGACGTTGAATTCGAGAGAATAATAAATATGAAATACTTAAGTAACAAATAATCATATGTGATTTAGACTAAATATTAAGGTATTCATATACAAAAATGATGAAAACGAGGATAAATTATAAATATATACAGGACAGTTGCACCATAAATTTTAACTAATAAGAATGTATTTACTAAAATACAACGCATTGCTCAACGGTGCACAAGAAAAGTTATTAGAAATATTATCTCTCGATCAAGATGCAAACTTAGTCCTTCAGTTATCATATTTTCCTGAAGACGGCGCGAAACGTTGATAGTTTTATTTTAATTGTACAAATGTATTTTAAAGTTCTCGTTTTATGCACCACTGAGCAATGTGTTGTATTTTAATAAATATATTCTTATTAGAGAATAAATTAGTTATACAGTTTCTGAAACATTATCAAAGTAACACAATGTAAATTAAGCTTTTACGTTAACAATTTACACAATGTTTTATCTAGCCAGATAAAAAATTGTACATTCTAAATGTAACACTTTATTTTTAATTCAAATCATGAAACTAGAGAAACATATTTTTGTTTATTTTGATTAATGTGGCAACAATAGTTGCAAAATACCTGGAAAATATCAAGTATTTATGTGCAGTTAATATAAAAAGAAAGATTAAATTTTTAACATTTTGTTATGAGTTTGTTAGAATTTCGAAACAATTTTTACACATTAGTAAAAATAATGCAGATTTATTCATTTGGCACAATTTTTTTAAAATCTGTCCTCTTTATAAAAATGTTTTTTCGGATTCCATATTATAACTTTTAAATTTTTCGTGAATTTTTTGTTTGCGACTTTAAGTGATTTTTTTTTTTTTTTTTTTGCAAAGCGTATAGGAGTATAATAATAAATTGAACATTTAAAAAGATTTTGAAACATCAAAACAAAAATTTTATTTGGGGCAATTGATATGCATTTTCAAAATCGCTGTCATTTTAACTATAATAAAGTATATAAAAATAAAAATATGTAATGTAAATAATAATAATAATAATAATAATAATAATAAAAGTTGGGTACTTCTAGGTTATCCCGTCGACCAAAAAATTATCGCCAAATTATAAAATTAAATGCCAATAATGGATGATCGTGAATGTCACATTCAATGACATTAAATGCGATTCACGTGTTTAAAATGCCATTAAGTGATTTTTATTTCGACTTTTTATTAATATTTTTATTAATATTCTACTAATTATTTGTTTTTTCGTTATTTAAAATAAAAATTATGTCAACATGTATAATTTGGCTATTAGTTTGGCGATTTGTATAATTTGGCGAAATTGGTCGACGGGATAACCTAGAAGCACCAAAAGTTGTTTATATATGGCATTTAAATCAGAGGAGATTTATAAATGCCATCTATAATAACCTTTTCATTATTCTAAACAGCGTTAAATAAATATAAGTACTGCAATGAACGTTTCATTAAAATGTTTTGAGCACGCGATTTGCTACAAATGTCATGAGTTGTGACAGATGTTTGATATGGGAGAATGATAAATATCAAACATTTAAATAGCAAGTAATATGTTTATATGTACATGCAAATATTTCGGTGTTTAAATACGCAAATAATGATAATAAAATAACATAGTTATACTGATTCTCAAATAATAACAAAGTGTAAATTTAGCTTTTACATTAACCATTCATATTATGTTTTATTTACCCAAACAAGTAATGGTATTTTCTAAATATAAAATATGATATTTAATTCACTTCGTGAAAAAACAGAGTTCAAGTTTTCTTTTATTTCGATGATTAATGTGGCAGAAATAGTTGCGAAATACTAGGAAAAAACCATGGCCAACTTATTATAATAAAAGGCCTCGCGATTGCTAAGCTTTGTTTGTTTGCAGTACATGTGAAAAAATAACCACATGGTTTTCCCGTTGTTAGCCATCTGATGTGAGAGATTGAAATATTTCATAGTGTTACTTATGAATTTGTGGACGGAGTATTGCCAATAGTATGCACCACGTGGCGTATCCTACAGGACAAAGTTAGTTAATAAGTTGGCAACTATTGGGACATTTTAATCCATAGAATTTCTCCTGATTGCGAGTCCTTTTGATGTGATAAAGTGGTCTTTAAATCAAGTATTAATGTGCAGTCTAATCAAATGGAAAGGCTTAATTTTTAGTAATTTTTTTATGAGGATGTTATAGTTTCGTGACGATTTTTTTAGTAAAAGTAATACAATTTTAATCTTTTAGCACGCTATTGTAAATTTTGTATAGTTTGCTAGAATGGTTTTGAGAAGTACATACTACATTTTAACGTTTTAGCTCATTATAGTAATTTGTATTTTTCTGACTTTTAAAATAAATTTTCGCGAGTTTTATGATTTTTTTGGTACAATTTTTCCAATTAAAAAATGTAATTAGATTTTTTTTCGATTTTGCTACATTAATACATGTAATTCGGTTTTAATCTTCTAACACACTCTGATATGTGTTAGTAACATAGAATGAAAGACGTTTCATTCGAGAGAATAATAAATGTGAAATATTTAAGGGAGACCCGTAAGAAAAAACCCAAAATTTTTATTATTGATTTTAAAGTAATGAATTTTAGTGTACTATTTAAGAATCTTTTTGTAAGGAATAATTTGCAAAAAAAATCACTTTTTATTAAAAAGTATATTTTTTATGTCGATTTTTATGATTTTTTTGTGGAAAAATACACTTTATAAAATCACTACTCCTCATACAATTTTCAATATTTTGGTATTACTAAAAATTCTTAAATAGTGTTATAGTATATGAAAACGACCTAGGGAGAGATATTTTTTATTCTCTATTTTAATCAGCTAAAAAAAAAAAGATAAAAAAATTATGCATGGTAAATTTTCTTAAATTCATTATAATTTTCATGTTTATCAATTTATGTAAAATTTTCAGAAATAGTTAAAAAACATATCTCTCCTTAATTTTGTTGCAAATTGTTTTAAGATTCTAAAAACATAAAAACTTTGTTTCTAAACCATTTTACCACTGAGCCTTAGTACTTTGAACTTAGGCAAAATATGGAAAAAGTCATTTTCAGGAAAACACATATTAAATGGCCGCTAGTCCTTTAAACTCTTGTGACTACAATTAAAAAAAGGTCATTTTCTACCTGTTTCAAGTGTCCCCGAGTTCTGAAATTTTTCGTGGATATTCGCAAATATGTATTTTATCATTTTCTGAGATAAAAAATTTTTGAACTTTTGATGATTTTTGGCCGAAAATGGGGTTCGAGTCTCCCTTAACTAATAAATATTCAGTTGTGATTTACACTAACCATTAAGGTATAATGATGATATAACATTAATGATGACAATAAAAATGAATTAGTTATACTGTTTCTGAAACATTAACATTGTAACACAATGTAAATTAAACTCTTACATTAATCATTTATAATATGTTTCATTTAGCCAAAAAAAAAAAAAAATAATTTTGCTTTCAAAATATCTTATACTATAATGCGAGCAAAAATTGTGTGTGTGTGTGTGTGGGGGGGGGGGGGTAAATTTTATCTCAAAAACGGCTCTAACGATTTTCGCAAAAATTTGGATTTTACCATTTTCGGGCACGAGAAGACCATTGGGCTAGGTCACATGTTCGAGAAAATTCGATTATTGGGCCATTTTGGGTCATAATGGGTCAAGATCAAGCTATTTATATCTTGAGAACGGCTGGATCGATTTTAAGGAAATTTTGTAACCAATCGTTTTTTGGCACGAGAAAACTATTGGGCTGGGTCACATGTTCGAAATATTTCGATTATTGGGTCATTTTTGGGTCATTATGGGTCAAGCCATTTTTATCTAAAAAACGGCTCTAACGATTTCGACCAAATTTTACATTTTATCGTTTTGGAATACCAGAAGACCATTGGGTTAGGTAACATGTTCGAGAAAATTCGGTTAGTGGGTCATTTTTGGGGTCATTGTGGGTCATGCTATTTTTATCTAGAGATTTTCTCACGCAATTTTGACTAAAAATTGCATTCTGTGGTTTTCGGGCACGAGAAAAACATTGGGCTAGGTTACATGTTCGAAAAAAAATTTTAATGGGTCATATTGGGTCATTAAGTGTCTGGGTCAAGCTATTTATATTTAAAGAACCGCAGAATCAATTTCATCGAAATTTTGCCTGTAATAGTTTTTTGACACGAGAAAGCTAATGGGCTAAGTCACACGATCGAGAGATTCCGATTATAAGAGTCATTTGTGGGTCATGATGGGTCATAATGTGTCATGGTCAAGCTATAGCTAAAGTACAGATGGGTCGATTTTAACGAAATTTTGTATACAACATTTCTTTGGCACGAGAAAACTATTGGGCTAGGTCTCAGTTCCAGAAATTTCGATTACTGGGTCATTTTGGGTCATAAAAGTTCTGGGGCAAGCTATTTATATATAAAATACGACAGTATCAAATTTAATGAAATTTTGTATGTAAGTTTTTTGACACGAGAAAATTAATAGGCTACCTCACATGTTTGAGAGATTTCGATTATAAGAGTCATTTGTGGGTCATGACGGGTCATAATGGGTCATGGTCAAGCTATAGCTAAAGTACATGTGGATCAATTTTAACGAAATTTTGTATACAACATTTTTTTGGCACGAGAAAATCATTGGGCTAGGTGACATGATCGAGAAATTTTGATTAATGGGTCATTTTGGGTCATAAGGGGTCTGGGTCAAGTTATTTATATTTAAAGAACGGCAGGATCGAGTTTAACGAAATTTTGAGTGTAACAATATTTGTACACGAGAAAACTAATGGGCCAAGTCACATGTTCGAGAGATTTCGATTATAAGGGTCATTTGTGGGTCATGATGGGTCATGGTCAAACTATATTTAAAGAACGGGTGAATCGATTTTAACGAAATTTTGTATAAAGCATGTTTTTGGCACGAGAAATTCATTGGGCTATGTCACATGTTCGAGAAATTTAGATCAGTGGGTCACTTTTTGGTTATTCTAATTTTATCTAGACAATGTCTCGCGCAAATTTGACTAAATTTTATATTCTATCGTTTTCGGACACAAGAAAATCATTGGGTTAGGTCAGATGTTTGAGAAAACTCGATTAATGAGTCATTTTGGGTCATAATGGATCAAGGTGAAACTATTTATACCTAAAAATTGGCTCAATCGATTTTATCTAAATTTTGTATTTCACGTTTTTCGGCACGCAAAAATTAATGAACTAAGTCATATTTTCGAGAGATTTCGATATAACGGTCATTTGTGAGTCATGCTAATTTTATCTAGAAAATTGTTCTCACCATTTTGAGTATATTTTCTATTATATCGTTTTCGGGCAAAAGAAAACCATTGAGATAGGATACGTGCACAAAACAATTCAATTAGTGGGTCGTTTTAGGTCTTAATGGGTTCGGGTCATTCTAATTATGTACAACAACGACTCAGTCAATTTTACCTAAATTTTGCAACTGAACGTCTTTTGTCACGAGAAGATTATTGAGTTGAGTTGCATATTAAACAAAATTATATTAGTGGGTCATATCGCTTCATTGCTGAATGCTGTCAAGCTAATTTTACTTAAGAAATGGCTTAAACGATTTTGATTCATTTTATACTCTACTGTTTTTGATTACCTGAAGACCATTGAGCTAAGTCACATGTTTCATCACATGTGATTAGTGGATCATTTGGGTAATAAGGGTCAGGATCATGAGACTATGGCAAAAGCCAATAAGATGGCGATATTTGACAAAATACTGGCGAAATTTGGCCGAAAAATCGACTATTAAGGTTACGAAACCAAAACACATATTTGGCGCCAAATGAAAGAATGTGTCCAAATTTGGTTATATCTGGCAAAAAATATTGTCTTTCAGAATGTGAAGAAATTTCTTATACATTCTTAATACTTTTCGAGATGTATAGTTAAACTAACCAGAGTCGAGCTAAAAAAGTGATTTGGATTGATGTCCTTTCGTTGTAAATTTTAAAATAAAGTAAAATTTACGAACATGTGCATACAAACATAGTTTATTTTTGATTGTTTTTGTAAATAATACAATTATTAATAACATGTTTTACAGTAATAATACTATATCGAGTTGAACACAAAGTTAATTTTGACCGAGCTGAGCTCGGTCACCCCTGCTAGTATCACTTTATTTTTAATTCAAATCATGAAACTAGAGATTAACGTTGTAGTTGTTTATTTTGATGATAAATGTGGCAACAATAGTTGCAAAAAACCTAGAAAATACCAAGTATTAATGTGCAAACAATAGAAAAAGAAAGATTTATTTTTTAAAATTTTTTATGAGTTTGTTAGAGTTTCGAATCGTTTTTTCAACATTAGTAAAAATAATGCAGTTTTAATCATTTAACACAATTTTGTAAAATCTGTTTTTTTTAATAATATATTTTTTGGAAACCATTTTTTGACTTTTTAATTTTTTGTAATTTTTTTTCTTTGCAACTTTTTTTAACAGTTTTTTCCAAAGCATATGGTAGTATAATAACTAGCAAAAGCCATACTTTGTTTGGATTCGCGAAGCATTATTTCATTAGATAACTATTTGAAAGTCAAAATATTTTTTTATATTATTATTTATGCTACTTAATTACCCCGTCGACTAAAAAAAAGGTAGCGCCAAACTAAAAGATTAAATGCCAATAATGATCATAAAAATGTCGCATTCACATAACATTAATCTCGTATCACGTGTTCGTTACGCCATCATACAGTGGTGAAGTTGTAATAGAAACAGAGGGTATACTCTAAAGTATACGCACTGAAGCTTTCTTGAGCAGCAGAGGGTATATGGTGTTTCTTTACAAAATCTAGAATGTAGACGGTTGATACTCTCGTATATCCTCCAGTACATCACTGGCCATCAAGTGATTTTTAATATGAAGTTTTATTTGTATTCGTATTAATGTTTTATTAATTTATTTGTTCTTTCATTATTTAAAATAAAAATTATGCCAATTTGTATAATTTAGCGAATAGTTTGGCGAATTTGGTTGATGGGATAACCAAGTAGTACCAACCAATAGTATAGAAAACCAATTGATACTGCAAGATTATCCCGTATCATACATTGCCATTAAATAGGATAAAGGTGTTTGAAACATCATTCAGTGATTCTATTTCGACTTTTAGGTAGATTTAGTAAGAAATACTACCTATTGCAATCGCACCAGTTTATATATACACTATATTGCCATTGATTATTGGACACTTGCGATTTTAGACATTTTACTAAATATCTAGAAAAATACATGAGGAATCATCTCGAAACTCTTAGTGTATAAATATAATAGTATACGCCATACATCGCCGTGAATATTTTTTACCGAAACTCCATAGGGGACCGTCAACAAATTAAAAAAGAATGAATATCTTTTGAATAACCCTGTCAAAACTAATGTAGCAAAAGCGCTCAAACGCTAGATTTTGATTGAATGCCTTATTGTAATACGCCTTGTTCATTTTTATGCAAATAGCATGCATACTCGCAGAGTAATTAAGGATTTTATAAAAATGGTCCCAAATTTTTCCAAGTTTTTTCCTTATAATTTTCAGAGTTCTTAATATAAAATAATATTTTTTTCAGAAAATATGACAAACAACATTGCACACAGTACCTTTTAATCAGAATTAAAAAATAATGAAAATTTTGTACAAAATGAGTAGGTTTACTAAATAATTTTTTACTGCGCATGCGTCAACGATATCAAAATTTCATTTGCATATTATGTTAGTTAAATGTATAGAGCAACTTTTGTGAAAGTCACAAAATCATAACTTGAAAATTCTGAAAATAATCGTCAATTGAATTAGTTGAAAATCCGTTATTCTCAAAATAAAGCAAAAACAAGAGGGGTTGTATCCATATATTCATTGATTAGTGTCAATATAGAATACACAATACGGGATGTACTACTACATTTGGATAAAATCCCCCATTTTTTTGCTTCATTTTGGAAACAACGGATTTTGTCTTTTTTCTATAGACGATTACTTTCAGAATTTTCAAGCTATGATTTTGAGACTTTTACAAAAGTTGCTCTATACATTTAGCTAACATAATATGCAAATGAAATTTTGACATCTTTGAGGCATGCGCAGTAAAAATATATTTAGTAAACCTACTTATTTTTCATACAATTTTTATTATTTTTTAATTCTGATTACAGGGTACTGTCTGCAATGTTGTTTGTTCTATTTTCTGAAAAAAATATTGTTTTATATCAAGAACTCTGAAAATTATAAGGAAAAAACTTGGAAAAATTTGGGACCATTTTTATAAAAACCTTAATTACTCTGCGAGTATGCATGCTATTTGCATAAAAATGAACAAGGCGTATTAAAATAAGGCATTCAATCATAATCTAGAGTTTGAGCGCTTTTGCTACATTAGTTTTGACAGGGTTATTCAAAAGATATTCATTCTTTTTTAATTTGTTGACGGTCCCCTATGGAGTTTCGGTAAAAAATATTCACGGCAATGTATGGCGTATACTATTATATTTATACACTAGGAGTGTCGAGATGATTTCTCATGTATTTTTCTAGATATTTAGTAAAATGTCTAAAATCGCAAGTGTCCAATAATCAATGGCAATATAGTATATATATATATATATATCACTTTTTTATGGACACGATAACTTCTATAATTCTTCACCAATCTCCACCAAACTGGTACATAAAATCAAAGGGGATAAAATCTTGGCTGAGTTCGTTAATGGGCAAAATCGAACCAAGGGGGGCGGAATGGGGGCGTTTTTGTGAAAACCGAAAAAACGCCATAACTTCTTAATTAAAGTAGATATCGAATCGGTTTAAAGTTTGTATTACTTCTTAAAAATGGGCCAAAAGTATATGCATGACAGATTTTTGATAAATTTAGAAGTGAGGTCAAGGGGAGAAAAAAACAGGGATTTTGAGAGAAAAAACATCATAACTTCGTCAATTTTTAAGATATCAAGTCCAACTAAATTTTTTATAAATGTTCTTAAAATTATCTAAAACTTTTGTATTTACAAGTTTTTGATAGGACCAACTTTTACCGATGAAAAAAATTAAAAACGAAAAGAAAAAGGGCGCTGAAAAAAGAGAAAAATCCATAACTCCGTCAATTTTTAAGATATGAAATCTGATTAAATTTATTTTACATCCTATCAAAAATATCTACAACTATTATACTGACAAGTTTTTCATAGGACCAATTCGTATAGCAAAAAGAAATTAAACAAAAATAGGAGTTGGAGAAAAAACCTCAAATCCAAACGGCTTACATTCTGACTCATTTTTAAATTCATTTTTGATTTTAAACGCATCCAAATGGTAGATCCTCTTATTTAGAAATTGTATAAAGTGATGCATTGGTCAATTTTTTGATAATGACAGAATGTTTTTCAAAAAAGGCTACCAAAAAGGGTATTTTGAACAGAATTTCCGAAAGTCATCGGGACTGAAAATTGAAGGAAGTATTCAAATAAGAAACCGCGTTTTTTTCTGACTCGTTTTTAAATCCATTTTTGTTCTCAAACGCATCCAATTTACAGATCCTCTTATTTAGGAACTATATAATGTGATGCATTGGTCAGTTTTTTGATAAAAACGGAATATATTTCATAAAAGGCTACCAAAAAGGGTATTTTGAACAGAATTTTCAGAAATCATCGTGACTGAAAATTTAAGGAAGTGTTCAAATAAGAAATTGCGTTTTTTTCTGACTCGTTTTTAAATCCATTTTTGCTCTCAAATGCATCCAATTTACATATCCTCTTATTTAGGAACTATATAATGTGATGCATTGATCGGTTTTTTGATAAAGACAGAATATATTTTGAAAAAGGCTACCAAAAAGAGTAATTTGAACAGAATTTCCCGAAGTCTTCGCGATTTCAAAATTTAAAGTTTTCACATAGCAAATTGCGTTTTTTATGACTCGTTTTAAAATCCATTTTCGCTCTCAAATGCATCCAATTTACAGATCCTTTTATTTAGGAACTATGTACTGTGACGCATTGGCCAGTTTTTTGATAAAGATAGAATATATTTTTAAAAATGCTGTCAAAGTGAGTATTTCGCACAAAATTTTCCGAAGCAATCATGATTAAAGAATTAAGGATGTATTCGAACAACAAATCGGTTATTTTATGACTCATTTTTAAATTCAATTTTTTTCTCAAATGCTTTCAACTGACAGTTTTTTGTTATTTAGGAACTGTATAATGTACTGTTTTGGTCGATTTTTTAATAAATTTAGAATCTATTTCAAAATACGTTGTCATCATGGGCATTTGAGCTGAATTTTTCTTAAGATGATTCTGATAAAACCAGTTTTGCAGAAAAATGAAATTAAAAATTTTTCATAAACGGCCAAATGAAGTTATTAAACTGGGTTTATCTCTAATCATATATTTTTTTTGTTGTTGTTGAAATGAGCACTCTTCGAAATCTACCTCCGCCTATAGGCCCAGCCGACAGGGATTTTTTATTTGTATTTTTTCATTAATAATCTACTAATTACTTTCTTTTTAGTTATTTAAAATAAAAAATTTCTGAATATGTATAATTTGCTATTAGTTTGACGATTTGTATAATTTGCGATATTGGTCGACGGGATAGCTAAGTAATACCTTGGAATTTAATTCTGAAATTTGGCATTAGATTTTTGGTCGACGGGATAACCAAGTAGTACCCAAAAATGTACTGTGATATAGTATCAATAGAATGAGGTAATAAATTACAAAATTCTATAATATCTTGATTAAATGCCTACTGTATTCAAGCTGACGAATTTGATGCGGTAAACAGTAATAACTGGATGAAATTGGGAAATTAATTTCTCCCCTACGGGAAAGTTAAAATCTTTAATATTTAGGGATGTGGACCAGGATCCATATACCATATTATGAGTTACAGAAAGAATATTATGTTCATTATTTACTATACATTTATAGAAAGTCTTACAAGATCCGGTAGATTGAATGTGCATGCCAAACTAACGACATGACAAATTTTACAAAAATATAATTTTAAATTTATTCGTGCATCTTCGAAATTTATGGCATTTTCCAAGCACATGCATTCTCTGCCAGAATAGATTCGTCATGTCGTCGTTTTGGCACAGATGTCATATACGCACCACATTGGCGCTTTTTTCTTTTCAGACGCCAATGACGTATACGCACTGGGGCACTTCACTGGCGACAAAATGTCGTTATTTTGCTTCACATGGTAACCCGGATGTTGCTTACTTATTAATAAATTGTTTATTTATTTTTATTTTCTTTTTTCAAATTATATAAATTGTTTTTTTCTGTAGATATAAATTAAACCTTTTAAAATTTATTGTTATTTACTTTGTAAAAATATGTATGGTAACTGGCATTGTTTTTGCCAAATTGGCATCGGAAAAAATTGCACTAATGTGATGTGCATATGACATCTGTGCCGTCGTTTTTTACGCTGATATTTAGCCTCTTGCCTTAAAGACATATCATATTCGAGTTCTTTTCAACCAGTGAGTGTACGTTTTCTTGGCATTTTTTTATAATAGAACTAATATAATCCATAGATTGTTTAAAACGTCAAATCCTTCTATAGTAAAAAAAAACTAGCCTTAAAAGGAATGACTCCTGGAATGATGCTGATGTGGAAGATTTCCGGAACTAACGAATCCGGGTTGTCCACTCCTTCCATGAGTCGAATAGACCAATCAGGAAAGGGCTCCGTCTATGCATCGCCATATGGGTTACCATAAAGAGAGGAAAGGTTACCATCGCCAACAATCGCCAAGTTTGTCGCCAACTTGGCGATATATCGCCAAATTTGGCGACCAAAATTAGTTGTCAAAAGCGACGCCAACTTGGCGATAACTGTAATATTTCGTTAAATTTTTAATTTCTTTACAACACCAGTCGTTTGATACATCATTTGAGAGGTTTACAACTGCTGATTCATGTAATGGATGTCTTGTGTGTTATCCCCCATTCTGCTCCCCAGGGGGGGGGGGGGACACATTTTTAATTTCTTTACAATACCAGTCGTGTTACACAAGATTTGAAAGGTCTGCAACTGCTTATTCATATTATGGATATGTTGTGTGTCATCCCCCACTCTGCCCAACAGGGGGGCACATTTTTAATTTTTTTACAACATTAATTGTGTGACTCATCATTTGAGAGGTCTGCAACTGCTTATTCATATTATGGATATCTTGTGTGTAACCCCCCCTCTGCCCTCAGAGAGGGCGCATTTTGTAATTTCTTTACAACACCAATTGTGTGACACATCATTTGAAAAGTCTGCAACTGTTTATTCATTTTATGGATGTCTTGTGTGTCACCCCCACTCTGCCCCCAGGGGGGCACATTTTTAATTTCGTTACAACACCAGTCATGTGACATCATTTGAGAGGTCTGCGGCTGCTTATTCATATTACGGATGTCTTTTGTGTCGCCTCCCAATCTGCCCTCCAGGGGGGCACATTTTTAATTTCTTTACAACACCAGTCGTGTGACACATTATTTGAAAGGTCTGCAACTGCTTATTCATACCATGGGGTATTGGCGAGCGCAGCAACCAGGGGTAGACAATAATTTGGAATTGCGAAGCGCTTACGCGGGGGGTTGGCGAGCATAGCGAGCAGGGGGGCGGCCCCCCCCTAGTTGCTTAAAATAAAACTGGAAATTATTTAAAAATAATACTACATGTACCAAAATAATAATACATGTTTCATTTGGTTCAAATTTCAACCTTCGAAATTCAAACAACTCTTTATATAACGAATTTAACAATTAATTTTATTTGTTTACCATTTTTTTGTTGTCACCTTACAAAAAAATCATAACATAATTCTTTTAATATGCATAAGTGTCATCAGCGCAAACGATTTTGCCAGAATAAAGAAAATATATTTTATTTATTTAATTAATCATGATTCTACCTGCAATTGCAAACTCCATGATTTCTTTTGTTCTGAAAACATATCTTTCATTTTTTTATTTCCAAAATTTCTTCCGTAATGGAAAAACATGTAAAATATATTAATTAAAATAATACTTTTTTAAAGGTTATTCTGTAAAAAAAAATATTGTGCAAATCTACAGATCATAATTTATTGTTGTGCTTAATTTCAAGTCAAAATATTGAATAGTTTTTTTTTCTTTTTTTGTAAAGTGTACGACAAAATGTAATTTGAGTGGCCTAGTAGAGGATTCGCTTCCCTCATCCTAATAAATTTAAGTTTTGAAAACATAATGAAACATCAAAACAAAAATTTTATTTGGTTCAATTTCGATGCATTTTCAAAATCATTGACCTTTTAACAATAATAAAACATTTAAAAAGTAATAGTATGTAATGAAAAAAAAATAATGAAAGCTATTTTTATTTGACATTTAAATCAGCGAAATTTATATATGCCATCTATAATAATCTCTTCATTATTCTAAACAGCGTTAAATAAATATAAGTACTGCAATGAACGTTTAATTTAAAAGTTTTATGCACGAGATTTGCTTCAAATGTCACGAGTTGTGGCAGATGTTGGATATGGTAGAATGATAAATATCAAACACTTACATAGAAAATCATCTGTTACTGTTTACACGTAAATATTGCAGTATTTTAATACTCAAATGATGACAATAAGAATAAATAGATTTACAGTTTCTCAAACATTAACAAAGTAACATATTGTAAATTTAGTTTTTACATTAACCATTCATATTATGCTTTATTTACCAAGACAAATAACGATATTTTATAAATATAGAAGACATTTAATTCACTTCGTGAAAATATAGAGTCTATGTTTTCTTTTATTTCAATAATTAATGTGGCAGCAAAAGTTTCGAAATACTAGGGGAAAAAACATGGAGGAATGAGATAGGTGGAGGTGAAGTAAGGCTCAAAAAAGGTTTGCAATATGAATCCATTTATCGCTCAAATTTTAATGTTTCAAACAAAAGGACGTGGAAAGAATTTTGTATTATAATACGAATTGAAAGAAATGAATTACAACTGAAGCATATTTTAAGAAGAAATGGCAATTTTTTAAAATGGCCTTTGTTCTATTATTGTTTATTAAAATAAATGTTCGCTTTTAAAATAAACGAAATTGGAAAATTAGCAATTATTAAATATCAAAATTAAATTAGATATTGAAAACATTTGTTATGAACTAAAAATTGTATTACTAAAAGATTCCTTCTTTAATTCAGTTTTAAATACTTTATAACGTAGATGAAAAATATTTATGACTAAATAATTGCATGTAAATAAATATTTAAAATATAATGATGAAAACATTCTTTTAAAATCATGTATGAAAACTTAAGTAATAAATATTAATCTAAAATATAGATTTCTGACTGCAGACGATTTTAAGATATTAACAAAAGAATGTTATATTTTCAAGCAAAGCGTTAAAATAATTTTCTATATTGATATTTAAAACACATATGATAAAATAATTAATAAATTCTTACCGGTGAAGCGATAGATTAGTTCTTTTTAAAAAACAATAGCCATAAAATACGGGTTTAAACCTGTTTCAATTGATAGGCGTGTCAAATCACGTGGTTTTGTTGTACTTAATGTGACTTAATATAGGGTTTCATTTTTAGCATCACCCCCCAGAGAGATACTTCCCGTCCACCTAACTCATTCCTCCATGGAAAAAAACCAAGGCCACCTTATCATAGCAGGCCTTGCGATTGCTAAGTTTTGTTTGTCTGCGGTACACGTGATAAGAAAACACGTGGTTTTCCCGTTGTTTGCGCCATCTAATATGAGAAATTGAAATATTTCACATTATTCCCTATATTTTGTGAATGGAGAATTACCAATAGTATGCACCAGATGGCGTTACCTACAGTACAAAGTCAGTTAATAATTGGGCAACTATTGGGACATTTTAATCCATAGACTTTCTCCTGATTGCGAGTCCTGTTTCTATGATGCAGTCTGTTCAAATGGAAAGGTTTATTTTTGGCATTTTTATAGATTATATGGATGTTATAGTTTCGTGACGATTTTTTCGCATTAGTAATACAGTTTTAATCTGTTCAATAATAGTTTTTTGAAATACATACTATATTTTACCGTTTTAGCTCATTGTAGTAAATTGTATTTTCTGTAACTTTTAAAAGAAATTTTCGCGTGGTTAATTATGATTTTTCGTTGAAATTTTTCAAATAGAAAAATGTAATTCAATTTTTTTTTCTACATTAATAAAGGTAATTTGGTTGTAATCTTTTAGCACATTGTAATATGTGTCTGTAACATAGTGCGAAAGACGTTTTATTCGAGAGAATAATAAATAATAAATATTTAAATAACAAATAATCAGCTATGATTTATACTAAACATTAAGGTATTTAAATACAAAAATGATGATACGGAGAATAAATTCATAAATATGAAATATTTAAATAACTAATAATCAGCTATGATTTATACTAAATATTAATGTATTTAAATACAAAAATGATGATAATGAGAATAAATTAATTATACTGTGTCTGAAGCATTAACAAAGGAACACAATGTAATTTAAAACTTTAAATTGACGATTTATATTATGATTTCATATAACCAGACAAATAATTGTATTTTCTAAATATGAAATTTATTTTTAATTCAAATCATGTAACTAAAGAATACGCATTTTAGTTTATTTTGATGATTAATGTGGCAACAATAGTTGCAAATATCTGAAAAATACAAAGTATTAATGTTCAGTCAGCACAAAAGGAAAGTTTTATTTTTCAAATTTTTTTTTCTAAATTTGTAATGGTTTCAAAACGATTTTTCCACATTAGTAAAAATAATACAGTTTCAATCATTTAACACAATTTTGTAAAATGTCTCTTCTTTATAATAACTTTTTGTACGGAATGTATACTATGATGTTTGAATATTTCGCGAATTTTTGGTTTGCAACTTGTAGCGGTTTTTTTTTCCAAAACAGCATTTTTGCAAAGCATACGGGCGCATAATAATAATTAAATTTTTAAAAAAGTTATTGAAAGATCAAAATATTAATTTAAATTGTGTCACTTTCGATGCATTTTTAAAATCATCGTCATTGTAAGTATAATAAAGTGAATGAAAAATAAAAATATGTAATTTAAACAACAACAATAAAAATAAAAGTTATTGATATATGACATTTAAATCAGAGGAAATTTATAAATGCCCTATAATAACGCCTTCATTATTCTAAGAAATGTTAAATAAATATAAGCGTGTTATTAGAATGTTTTAGGCACGTGGTTTGCTTTAAATGTCACGAGTTGTGATAGACGTTGGATATGGGATAATGATAAATATCAAACATTTAAATAACAAATAATCTGATACTATTTACACATAAAAGTTTCGATGTTTAAATCCGCAAAGGATGATAATAAGAATAAAATAGTTGTGCTGTTTCTCTAACATTAACTAAGTAACGCAGTGTAAATTTAGCTTTTACATTAATCATTCATATTATGTTTTATTTACCCAGACATGTAACTTGTTTTTTCTAAATAGAAAATATCATATCTAATTGATCCCGCAAAATTTCAGAGTATATATTTTCTTTTATTTCGAGTATTAATGTGGCAACAACAATTGCCAAATATTAGGAAAAAATAGCTATTAATGTACAGTCTGTTCAAATAAAAATATTTAATTTTTAACTTTTTCTTGTGTGTGTGTGTGTAGCTGTTACAATTTTGTTACGATTTTTCCATAGTAATAACAATAATACAGTTTTAATCTTTTAGTACAATATTTTAAATTTTGTACACGATTTAACAATGGTTGTGCGAAATACTACTATAATTTAACATTTTAGCTCATTGTAGTAAATTGTATTTTCTGCGACTTTTAAAATAAATTTTCGCGATCTTTATGATTTTTTTCCCGATTTTTCTGCATTAATAAATGCAATTCGGCTTTAATCTTCTAACACACTATAGAAATATGTTGAATACTAGAGAATAGAAAATATGAAACAGTTAAATGACAAATAATCAGCTACCCCAGTAGCTAAACAATATTGGGCCAATATTGGCTACAATTTCGAGCAATATTGGTACATTGGCACAATACAGGTATGAAATATTGTTCCAATATTGGAGTGTTTACTTTTCTCCTTATTTAACCAACATTTGCAGCTAATATTATGCCAATATTGCGGTTTCATTGAAAATATTGCCAATAAAACGCCAATATTGGTTAATTATTAGGGTTTCATTGCAAATATTTCTAATGTAACGCCAACATTTGTACAATATTGGGAGTTCATTGGAAATATTTCCAATGTAACGCCAACATTTGTATAATACTGGGAGTTCATTGGAAATATTTCCAATGAAATGCCAATATATAATCAATATTGGCGTTTTATTAGCAATATTTCCAATAATAGAAATATTGGTGCAACGTTGAACCAATATTGGTTTGCTACTAGGGTATGATCTACATGTAAATATTAAAATATTTGAATACATAAGTGGATGATAAGTAATTATACTCTTTCGGAAACATTAATAAAATACATCAATGTAAGTTAAGCTTTTACGTCAACCATTTATATTTTGTTTTATTTAACCACCCGAATAATGGTTCCTTTCTAGAAAAAAAAAAAACATATTTTTAATTTAAAACATCAAACTAGATATTGCATAATTTTGTTTTTTTTTATGATTAATGTGGCAACGTCAGTTGAAAAATACTTGGAAGAAACCAAATTCTACCTCTGACAATAAAGTTCGGTGAATAGTCCTGTAACATTAATGTAGATGAAATATTAATGAAAGTTACCGTATCATTCTTCGAAATAGTCATCTCCCGTAACTATGCACCGCTAAGATTTGCTATACATGTCCTGGGAAATTCTCAAGAAGTCTTCTTTTGGGATGGAGTTCAAAAGCTTCGCACGTTTCGTTGGATGTCAGAAATGTGGTCAAATCTCTTTCAAAGAGAGTTTGAGTCGTGAAAACAGGAAGAAGTCTGGAGGATTGAGATCTGTCGAGTATGGTGGACGTTCAATTTTCACAACCCCTCATGAATTTCTTTCGTTGTCTTGCACAGCTTAAAACCAAACTTTAAACTGATATTTAGTTCGTTCATTTTCCTGTTCTCAGTTAAGAACCAACACACTGAACAAGCACTTGGTAAAGCACGTCTTACACAAAACATAAACGACGCTCAACTGAACAACGGTGGGGGAAGATGGTCAACATTTGCCTCTATGCAGGTGCAACGTTTGGTTTTCTCAGTGTTGCCAGATCGCTCGTTCTGAATTCATTCACAGAACTTTATTGTCAGAGGTAGTAGTAATGTGCAGTCAACACACATTCACACAAAAAGAAGAGATTTAGTTTTTAGGAATTTTTTATAACAATGTTAGATTCTCGCGATGAAATTTCCATATTAGTAAACATAAGACTGTTTTAATTTTGTAGCACAGTATTGTAAATTTGTCAACTTTTCAATAATGTATTTTATCTAATTCATGCTACGACTTTTGATATTTTCGATGATTTTTTGTTTGCATGTTCGCTAAGAGTATATAACCCACAAAACGTATTCTCGCATTAGCATATCGCCAAATTGGCACCAAACTTGGTGAAAAAAGTCGACCCTGTCGCTTGAGGTATATACGCAGATTTTCATTGGTCATTTCAGAAACGTTAGTTATATATATATATATAACTATACAATATTTAATTCAAATCGTAAAAGTAGAGGCTACATCTTTTCGTTTATTTCGATGATTAATGTAGCAACAATAATTGGGAAATATTAGGGGACAAAGTTACATTGTAATGTGCAGTCAGTTTAAAAGAAAATGTACACTCTATAAATCTAATCGCCAAGATGCCATGGACAAAACAAAAATAGTTATTCGATTTGGAGGGACATTCTTCAAACTGCATTTCTACAAAACTCTGAAATTTTAAATTTTAACAGCATGTAATAATATGCTATTTTAGTACTTTTTGGTTATCCAGTTGACAATTTTGCCAAATTATACAATTCGATAAACTATTCGATAGTTTGAACAAATTGACGCAATTTTTATTTTAAATAAATTAATAAAACATTAATAAGAATGCAATTAAAATTATATATTAAAAGATCCCTTGAAGGCATAAAAACATGTGATACCAAGTTTAAGGTTACGTTAATGTGACATTTTTTATCATCGTTATTGGTATTTAATGTTTTAATTTGGAGGTAGTTTTTTGGTCGACGACGGGATAATCAAATAGTACCGTTATTTATAATTGCTATAAAAATGTAACATAAAAACTTTGAAAATACAAAAAAAAAAAAAAAAAAAAAAAAAATATTTCACTGTTGACAGGTTTCGACCCCATCCGAATAATTTTCATTATTAGGTAATAAATATCTAAGAAAACATTGTCATTAATATTATATTAATATCTTAAAGCAAGACATGAATTTGTTTTATTAACTGAATATACAAGCAACATAAAAATAATAACCAGCGTTACATGAAAATCTAAATAAACAAGTAAAAAAAATAAAGTTGTTTAGAAAATTTGAAGACTAACATTTTTGACTTATAAATAAATTCTATGTATAATAATGATAATAATAACAAACATCATTTTTATGATGATTAAAAAGTGATTTACATAGTAACTGAGTCCTGTATTACTTACGCTATAGATTAAAAATTAATAGTCATGTACCCATCATATACAAATTTTAAGTGAAATTTTAGTTTTACAAATTTCGGTACTACAATTTTTAAAATTTTTAAACATTACACTTTTTTCAATTTTTACATCGTCATATAGAGAAAAAACTTTTCAATTCAATTTGTTTGAAAGCTATATCTCAATTTGTTTTTAAGTTATTAATTTTTTTGTAGTTTTTAATACATTTTTGTCATCATGGCAACAGAAGTATTTCATTTCTGAACATTAAACATGAAGCGATCAGAAAAGGAATAATTTGCGAAATTCAACCAATAAAAAAGATTAAGATAAACTTCAGATTTTTCTATTCTCTTCTTAGAACAATAACTATTTTTCAAATACAGTGGAGCATCGTTTATACGGCGCCGAAGGAACTACCGAAAAACGTCGTATAAACAATAACGACGTATAATCAATTTTCACTTCCAAAACTAGAATTAATTTTGTTTTCTCTTAATTTTAATGTTAACGTAATTATTTGCATTAATTTATAAATTAAACAAACCAAAATAAACAAATAATCTTAAAAACGGGGGGGGGGGATTAGTAAGCAATTTAAATATGCGTACCTTTATTTATGTTTCACCGAAAGGTTCCTCATTTGCAGTACATCCTTTTCTTTCCATTTAAAGTTAAAGATCAAAAACCGCGCGTGGCCAACTAAAAGTCGCCAATACTGATAACAGTTAGAAGGATAGTCTATTTGCAACTTAAAACAGGTCGGGAAAGCTGACCATCCCCGAAAAAAGAATGACCCCTCCCAGTGTAATCTGTTACACGTAAACTGATTTTTCAGACTAATCGAACACCAGCCCACATTTTTATAATGTGGAGTGCATTTAAACATGCTCTTTGGTGCCATTCATAGCTGCCAACTTCCGCTCGTTCGTAAAATACACAAGAAAAATAAACAAAAATAAACCTATAAAAAATCAAGAAATCGACGTATAAACGATTTTGGGCGTCATATAAAAGATATATTTTTACATTAAAATGAATAGGAATGATTTGGGACCACATTAAAACGTCGTATAAATGTAAACGTCGTATAAACGATGCTTTACTGTAGTTAATACAGTACATTATTTTAAAAAAACTGAAATAAAAGTAATGCTGAAGAAAATAGATATTTGATTTGGTTTTATGTGTTTTATCAATTTATAGTAATCTTCTTAGGGACTTGGCCAATGTAGGCACCAGGAGTTAACCCTTTATCTATCGAATTATGAATTCATAAAAATTGTACGTTCTAAAACATTTGACGCAAATGGCTTTAACTGAATTAAAAGTTTTATATAATCATTTTATAATTTTTCGAAGTATTTTAGACGGATTGGAGAAATCCGAAGGATTAATTAAATTTGAATTTACAGGGGTTTTGTGCAATATTTTTAACTCACTCAAATCATTTATTTTAAATTGTTTTCTTAGTATCCTGTAGAATTATAAGATGCACAAATATAATTTTCTTAGAACGTAAATATATAAATATTTCCGAATTGAAAAGTCCCCATTAACTCCCTCGGTGCCAAGGAAGCTGAAAAGATCCAAAGGCAAAAGAAATCATCCTTTTAACCTCCTGACTGCCGCTGGCTGATTTTTTCGCACACTAACCTGCAGGTTTCACTGCAGCATAAGCAATATTTAAATTAATATAATTCTACAAATAAAACCCAGTTTTGAAAAATTAAGTTTGGATTAAAACTCTCAAAGATTATACACCTGCACATAATAACATATTTTGTATCAGGATGGAAAAAACATCTTTTTTTTAATATTTTTAATAAATTAAAGAGAAAACAACATTACAATTTCACCCTTTTGCCGGGCAGGGGGTTAAAAATATTTTTGTTTTCTGTAACCAATAATGCTTTTGGAATATGATAAAGTAATGTATTTGTAATTCATTCTAAATAGTATTACAATTAATTGAGGTATTAAAAATTTTTTATAAGAAGTAATTTTAATGGTATTTATAAGTACCATCGGTAGATAAAGCCCGATAGATCCGCAACTTTCTCAAGTAATTAGCGGAGTGGTGCCATAACTATTTATCCGCGGAAAAGGCCCATGTCACAAGAGGAAACGAAGCATTAACCTACAAAATGTCTTTTGATGTAGGAAAAGATCGTAAAACACAAGATTGCTTACTAACTTATAATTGGGTGTATGATCAACTGCAGAGCACACTGTTACAAAATTTTTCTGTAAAATTACACAAAATCTTACTAGTAATCCATTATCTTTATGTAAAATTACAAATATTAAAAAAATAAAGATTCTGTTAAATAATGTAGACGTTATTCGATGAATTTAGAATATAACTCCACAAATTAACATCGTTAAAAAACACAAGACTATACAGATTTATTTTTAATGATAATAACTTATTTCAGTTTTCAAAATGAGTATATCATTCAATCTTTTAATGAGCCTGAAAAATTTGAATTTTTCGAGTAATTTTGAACTGTTGAATTATTTATTTTTTACAGAATTTGTTTCTAGCTGTCTTGGGGTTTGAACCCGATACCTCTTGAGAGGGGAAGAAAATCTATTGACTGAGTTATAGGAACAAATGGTATTATGTACAAAATATGCATTTTATGATTCAGCGGGATAAAACTCGATAAAAAATTCCCACTAACACCGAGGAGATCATTATTCCTCTCTAAATTATTCTAACTTAAAAAATATATATATATTTGTATTTTGAATGATAAGTTTTAACAAAAATAAAAATATCTGTAAATAAATACGAAATGCCTGCAGGGAATTAGATATAATCTGTATATATATTCGATATCGTAAGTGGCACAGAACTCGCGATTATTTGTTAATTGTTTAATGGCAACGCCCGAATGAAACGCATCTCCATGGTTATTGTGTAAAAGCCCTTTGCAGGATTTAGGTTAAGGTAAACTGGATTTATTTACGTTTCTATTTTTCGCTGCAATTATGAAACTTCAAAATATTATTATTTTTGTTTTTCTGTTATTTTTTACTCAAAAAAATTCATGAATTTTAAAGGTTTTAATTTAAAATAAAAGTTATGTATTATAAATGAAATTAGTGAATGTATTATATTTTAAATGAAATTAATGAAATATGAAAAAAAATCCACTGGAACATTGTTTGGCGATTTATCAACTGCGCTCAGCTAGAACAAAAATACCGAACTCTTCATTTTTCTTACAGAAACTTTTGATTTGGCAAAGAATTGAGTAAGTAAATTTCATTATGAATAAAAGTATTGTGATGCATTGCTAATTATGTATTTAAGGGACACAAAACTGGTCGCCAACGGCGGCTAGTGTAACGGAAATGTTGGTAAAATGATGACCAAGAAACTTGATCGAACGCTTTTAGCAGAAAACTACTGTAAATTTACAGAAAATCTCGCTTGTTTCTGTGTTTTTACAGAAACTTTTAGCAGTGCATCTTTCACGTAACTCGATACTTGAACTCGATCGAAAACTGATAAATAAATAAATTCGAACAGTGTCTATACACAAATTATAGACAATATAGACAGATTATAGACATTTATAGATAATAACACTTATAATCATATAACATCAATTAACCTTATCGTAGGTTCTAAAATGGTAGCAAAATAATAAAAAATTATTAGGTAAATAAAAGAATTCTCCACCTTTTTTTTTTTTAAAAAAAGAAACATGATAAAAAAAATGTTTTTTTACCCGCAGTTATATAAATGAAAATGAATTCTGAGTAAAAAAAGTAGAAAAAAAAATTAGTTTGCGGGACAATAATGTATATTATGAATTGTCCTCATAAAGATATGGCAACTATAATTAATGATTATAAAAAGTGTTTTTAAAGACAGTACATTTAGATTTAGATTGTATTCGATTTAATTACCACATATAACGTTGTTAGAAATATCTTAATAATGTAGAATATGAATTGTTTTCCTAAAAATATGGCAACTATAATTAATACATATAAATAAAGTATTTATAGGCAGTATGTTTAGATTTACATTGTATTCGACTTAATTACCATATATACTGCTGTTAAAAAATGTGAAAAATATATCGTCATTAATAATTATTAATTAAGGATGTGAAAGCTAAAAAAAAAGTAGTAATTTCAAACTCCTCTGCCTTATTTTTTTTCATACATTCTAATATAATAAATAGAAATACAAAAAAAAAAAAAAAAAAAAAAAAAAAAAAAAAAAAAAAAAAAACCAGGATTAGTAATTTTATTTATGACAGCAGCAGAAATTGTGTCGATGTCACGATTAAAGAAGCGAAATTTCACAAAAGATGATTATAGTTATGATTTACATTTATGATTTACATATTTTTCTTGTTTATAATTGATAAAGTTTCATGACATTTTTAAAAAAAATTTGTCCACTGAAAATATTAAATTAGAATGAATCATTCAATAATTAAATTATTTTCATTATAAAAAATAATTTAATTTTTTGACAACACTGTGCTTTTAAAGAAAAAAGAAGCATTCTTAATTAGCTTTATTATATCATTAAAAAAAATATTATTAAGAAACATTCATGTTTCATTCCGTAAGGAATATATCCTTAATAAGCTATTATTTTCCTTAATTTATTACTAAATAAATTATTTCTGGCAATTATGCGAATTTTGAGAAAAATGCATTAACGAAATGACAGAGGAGAACACAAGTATAAATAGCATAATTAATAACCTTTTTATCTACGGAATTACTTATAAAGAATTGACTCATTTCAGCAATTATCTCCTTTAATATCTAAAGACATATTGGAATTTTATAAATACAGTCGATACCAGTTATAACGTACTTGGGATATAAAGTACTTTGTCTTATAAATTACTTAAGATGCTTGGTCTCAAATGAAATCTTATGGGTCTGGTTATTCTGATCATTACTTGATATTCTGATCATTACTTATGTAATGATTTATAACTTCGGCTGTAACGGACTATATAAAAACCTTAATATGGTTATAGTGTACATTTTAGACTGAAACGAAAAATGAAATTTGGATGTGAACCTTGTATTTCTTACTTAAGTACCTTGTACTTAAGTACTACTTAAGTACTTTGTCTTATAAATTACTTAAGATGCTTGGTCTCAAATGAAATCTTATGGGTCTTGTTATTCTGATCATTACTTGATATTCTGATCATTACTTATGTAATGATTTATAACGTCGGCTATAACGGACAATGTAAAAACATTAATCTGCTTATAGCGTACATTTTAGACTGAAACGAAAAATGAAATTTGGATGTGAACCTTGTATTTCTATCTTGCAAATAGGTAGCTATCTTGGATCCCAGTGAGTTGTAAGGCTTGGTTTATTTCCACCTTCAAATATTCTCCTTCAAGAGCAATTACCGCCTTTTTTCCCCCAATTGATTGTAGTTATTGACAAAATCGTGGGTTTAAAAATGGTAGGAAAAAAATAAAAATATATTAGGTGAATACAAGAATTTTCCCCCCCTTTTTAAAAGAAACATGATAAAAAAACGTTTTTTTACCCGCAGTTATATAAATGCAAATGAAATCTGAGTAAAAAAAAAAAAGGAAAAAAGATCAGTTTGTGGGACAATAATGTAGATTATGAATTGTCCTCCTAAAAATATGGCAACTATGATTAATGATTATAAAAGAGTATTTAAAGACAGTACTTTTAGATTTAGATTGTATTCGGTTTAATTACCAAATATAACGCTGTTAAAAAATATCTCAATAATGTAGAACATGAATTGTTTTCCTAAAAATATGGCAACTATAATTAATACATATAAATAAAGTATTTATAGACAATATGTTTACATTTACATTGTATTCGACTTAATTACCATATATAGGTACTGCTGTGAAAAATACATCGTCATTAATAAATATTAATTAAGGATGTGAGAGTAATTTCAAACTCCACTGCGTCCTTTTTTTCGTGCATTCTAACATGATAAATAGAAATAAAAACAAAACAGGATGAAAAATTTTATTTATGGCAGCAACAGAAATTTAGTCGATGTCACGATTAAAAAAGCGCGGAGATTCAACACTGAAAAGATTCGAAGACGAATTTTATAGAAAGACTTTCGTCCTTCAGAATGATTCTTCTAAAGAAGTAAAAAGTGGAAAGCACCGCAAAACCATAGATAAGGTCACGACAGTTGAAAATGCGTTTATTTATATCTTTTAAGGTCTAAATACTTGTATACAATCTGCGTTTAATTGTGGTGAAGCGGGATTTTTCTTTCATTGTGTTATCTAAAGATATTTACTACCTCTGACAATAAAGTTCGGTGAATAGTCCTGTAATATTAATGTAGGTGAAATATTAACGAAAGTTACCATACCATCCTTCAAAATAATCATCTCCTATAACTATGCACCGCTGAGATCTGCTATACATGTCCTGGGAAATTCGCAGGAAATCTTCTTTTGGGATGAAGTTTAAAAGTTTCGTCACGTTTCGTTTGATGTCAGCAATATGGTCAAATATCTTTCAAAGAGTGTTTGAGTCTTGAAAATAGGAAGAAGTCTGGAGGACTGAGATCTGGCGAGTATGGTAGGTGTACCATTTGCACCATCTCACATGAATTTCTTTCGGTGTCTTGCAAATCTTAAAACTAAACATTAAGTTGATTTTTTTCGTTAATTTTCCTGATCCCAGTTAAGAACCAACACACTGAACATGAACTTAGTAAAGCACGTCTAGCACAGAACATAAACGACGGTCATCTGAACAACGGTGGGGAAAGATTACCAACACTTGTCTCTATGCATGTGCAGCGTGATGTTTCACTAGTGTTGCTAGATCGGTCGTTCTGAATTCATTCACCGAACTTTATAATCAGAGGTAGTATATATATATTACATTATTTTTTGTTTAAAAAAACATTCGAGTAAAATGTTTTTCCTCTATTTTATTTTGATAAACTCATACGATTTTATTTTATATTTTTATTATGTAGTATATACCATGCATCTTTTTCTTTCACAATATGCACTACACTTTATTGGTAATTTCTTAAAACATACTTCGATTACTACGTACCATGTTTTCAGATCTCTGATAGAATGTTATAACCGGTGTTGGCTGTAATAATGATGTAAGATTTAGATAAGTTTTTTCACTGAAATTAATTAAATAAATTGGTAGTTATAATTCTTTATAAAATATTTAGACAAACAGTGTGATTAATTTACCAAAAATGATCTTATGAAAATATTACAATTCTTATAAGAGTAAATTAAATCTGTTATAATCCTCTCCGTAAATGGAAATATTTTTATTGTTAAAAATGTTTCATGTAACCTTTTTTATGAAAGAAAAGCTGTACCTACACTGTAAAAAAAAAAAAAAAAAAAAAAAAAAATCAAGAGGTTGCTAAAAATTATATTACAGAATTTACATTACATTACAGAATACTATTACAGAATTTTTAGTAACCATTACAAGCTCTTTTTTTTTCATGTGAATCAAACATTTCTTTTGTAAACTGAACAAAAGAATATTTTGTATAACTAACTTAAAACTTTTAGTATGAGCCACCAAGCAAATTTTAGTAATAGCTGCAAAATTATTTTTAGTTAATTAAAAATTATATTTAGACTTCCGAAGCGAAAGATTTTCGGCAAAGTCGCAATAAATGGCAGCACCAAACATTGCTAACTGCTCTATTTTGACATGTTTCTAAAGGGGAGGGATAGGCCAGAGATCACTACCCATGGTAACTGCTATAGAATTTTCATAATCCCTTTATTTAACGCGTACTTACATTTCATACATTCGGTGCATATTTGCTGGCGTCGAGCATCGAACCCGGATGCTTTCAGCCTGGATTTCGGTGCTATGACCACTAGGCTATCACGGCCACACCAATTGAGTTTTAGTAATAGCTATTAAAAATGTAAAACTATTAACTCAATTCGTTGCTAGCTTTTTTCTAGTAATTCTTACAGATTCCTTGTAACCGAGTAAGATTACAAAAATTTTTTTTAGTAATTACAAGGATCACTAAAATTTTTTTAGTAGATCGACACTTTTTTTTACAGTGTACATAGCAAATTCTAATGAACACTTTCTAAAAAACTTTTTGCCGCCAAATTTACAGCCCTTAATGTATTATGACTTAGAAAATTCCGTATAGAAAACGTTTTTTTCTGTGATTGTGTTCTTAATATATTGCAAATGTGTTGCTATCTAAAAATAGTTTCTTAATATTTTGCGAAATTGTTGCTATCTAGAAATGTGTTCTAAAAATATTGTTCTTAATTGTATTGAAATAATGTTGTAAATAGTGTTGCTAAAAGTATTTTCCTAATTAACTTTTGTCGATCACATCCAATTCTTTCTTTTAGGTAGGTTTGGTAGGAAATTCTACCTTTTGCGGTCATTCCTGTGTTGGAATTTCTAAAAATTTTTTGCAGATCTACGCCGATCATGACCCCTAGATCCGAAAACTACAATCAATAAAAAACCTTATCTATCTCTCTATCTATGTACCTATTTATCTGTCTATGTGTATCTATATCTATATATGTATCACTTTTTTATAGTTACGATAACTTCTATAATTTTGCTCAAATCTCTTCCAAACTAATACATAAAATCAAGGTGCATAAAATCTCAGTCAAGCTCGTTAATGGGCAAAATCAGGCCAAGGGGTTGAAAATATTGAAATTTTTTGTGAAACACGAAAACCTCCAAAAACTTCTTTCTTAAAATAGATGTGGAATGAGTTTAAAATTTATATTACTTCTAAAAAAAAACGTGTCAAAAGCTTATGCATGACAGATTTTTGAATAAGTTAAAACTGGTGTCAGAGGGCGAAAAAAACAGAGTTTTGTGAAAAGAAAATCATAGCTAGGTAAATTCTTAATATATCAAATCCAAATACATTTATTATAAAATTAAGTAATATTATCTAAAACTTTTCTATTCACAAGCTTTTGATAGGAGCAACTCTTATCGCAATAAAAAATTATGAACGAAATCAAAAAAAAGGGGGGGAGGTGGAAGAAGAAAAAATTCCATAACTTCAACCATAATTTCAACAATATCTGTGACTTTTATGTTGACAAGTTTTTGATGGACAAATTCTTATTGCAAAAACAAATTAAACAATAACAGGAATTGAAGAAAAATCTCAAATCCAAACTGATTCTGACTCACTATTAAATTCATTTTGCTCTCAAACACATCCAGTTGGCAGGTTCTGTTATTTAGGAAATACATAATGTGACGTATTGGTTCATTTTCTCATGAAGTAAAAAAGCATTTCAAAAAATGCTGTCAAAGTAGTCATTTTTTGCAGAATATCGCTTAAGATGATTATTGTAAAACCAGCTCTTATAGAAAAATGAAATTAAAAACCCTTTAAAAACGGCGAAATAAAGTTGTTAAACTGTGTTTACCTCAAATCATATTTTACTTTTTGTTGGTTAAATGAGCACTTAATTTCGAAATGTATCTGCGCCTGCAGGCCGAGCTGACAGGAATTTTCGCATGTTCAATTCTATCACATTATTACTTCTGTTTTATTCAAGCATTGACCTATTATCCGGGCCAACGCACATTAAGCAACCACTTAAACATTTAATTAAAAAATAAGTCATCCAAAGTTAAATAGTGCAAAATGATTCAGTTGATTGAATTTAAAATTTTTACGAATGAACGAGACCTCCAAATGTTGGAAAATTGTTTAAAAATGCTTAAAAAACGCAAATTAACTTTTTAAAATCTAATTTAATTTGTTCTCATAAATGTTCTATTCTATCATATTATTCAATTCTGTTCTAATCCAAATTTCTCGGAATTCCCAATAAGGTACCCTGGGATAATAACGCCACGTTAAGGTTCTACCAATTTTCACGGCTCAGTTTTAGATTGAATTTTTCAAACAAATATATGATTTGATACAGCAACTCATTGACTATCTATATATAAAAAAAATAATTTAACAGATATGTATTCATAAAATGTAATGGCGTGATTTCTTGACTCATGCTATTTGGAGTTATTACCCACCTATATGGGTAATAACGCCATGGAAACAAAACTATGAAATAAGATGGATTAATTGCATGTAGATTGCCCAATTCTAAAAATACAAACTCTACAAACTTAGAAATTGACAAATTGCATTCTAAGGTATTGAAAATGTTCAATTTTTTGTGAAAGTGTAAGAAAAATAAAAGTGTGGTGTGGGGGGAGGATGAGGCAAAAGAATATCAGACCGTGAGCTTCTTTTTGCTTAGAAAGGACCGCTTAAATAGAATTATTAGAAACATTGCACAGTTTTAACTGTGTTTATTTGAATCAGTTTTTAGGATGTAGATCGGCCACTGTAGGGGTATTAACCGGGGTATTAATGCCAAGGATTGGCGTTATTACCCCGTTATAGTTATTGCGCTGTACATTTTAAATTACAAATTATCTCGAGAAGATATCCAAATTCTTCAACAACATTTTGAAAGTCCATGAAATGTACTACAAATTTATGTAATTAACAAAATATTTCCGGATAAAAAAAATAGTCTTCACATCACAAAACGTATCTCGCAAATTTTAGATCAAGCGTTAATTTTAGTTGCTTGTAAAAACAATAAGACCTAAAAATGAAACAAATTAACTTGAAGCTGTTTTTTGCGATTTATATGACTCAAAACCCTTCTGCGCAGAGCACATGGGTGTCATTTACCAGATTATTTCATAATTATGCATAATATTAGCACTTGGCGTTATTACCCCGCCTGGCGTTATTACACCAGACCACCTTACATGAAATATGCGGAAATTGAATTTCGCATTAGTCGTAATGCACTCCATATTGATTTTGTTGCTAAGTATAACATGACATCAAGAGTAATTATTAATAGATATACTTTTTGATGTACGTACAAATGTATTTTCTAGATTACAATTGAGAAGTGTGTTCTAAAAAATAACCTGTTAACAATAATTAACATTTAGGGTTGATAACTTTCAGCATACTATATAACTACTATATGGCCGGTCATTTGTGATCTTAGATGTTTTGTAAAATACCTAGAAAAATTAGAGAGGTGAGTAAACAAAATATTAAAGATCATCTATTTCCGCAAATATGTTTTCGCAAAACACCATACGGTATTATCAACAAATTGAAAAAGCTTGAATATTTTTTGAATAACCCTGTCAAAATTAATGTAGCAAAAGTGTTCAAACTATAGTATATGATTAAGTGGCCTATTGAAATAAGCTATGTTCATTTTTTTAAGAATAGCGTAGAGAAATTAAGGTTTTCATAAAAACAGTCCCAAATTTTTCCAAGTTGTCTGCTTTTAACTTGCAGACAATATAATATTTAATATACAATATGTTCTTTTCAGAAAAAATGACAAACAACACTGTAACAATGCTATGCAGAATTTCAAAATGATAATAATAATAATAAGAAGAAGAAAAATTGTATGAATTATGAGCAGGCTTATTAAATTATTTTTCGCTGCGAAAGCAATCAAAATATAATTTGCATAATTTGTTAGCTAAATTTATAGAGCAACTTTTATGAAAGTCATAAAAAATAGCTTGAAAATATTTTGCATGAAAAATCATTTAGCTAACGCCCAATCCAAAGTTGCGGGTGTGACATTTACACAACTTAAATTAGTCACCAGCAAAAATATTTTTGAGCATTGGTTTCAATTTGTATGAATTTCAATGTAGTCCACTTACACATACATTTATCCAAATCTGAAAATTGTCTGATGTATCATTTATTTATTTAAAAAAAATTCCACCTGTTGCGGGTGTGACATAAAAAGGACATGCATTTTCATCTTTCAGTACAAAAACTGAAAACTCTGTGAATTATGACAACTGAGTGAATTGATTTTTAGGTAGATTTCTTGTGAAATACTACCTATTGCAATCGCACCAGTTTATATATCTATCTATCTATATATATATATATATATATCACTTTTTTATGGACACGATTTTTTACGGACTTCTATAATTCTTCACCAATCTCCACCAAACTGGTACATAAAATCAAAGGGGATAAAATCTCGGCTAAGTTCGTTAATGGGCAAAATCGGACCAAGGGGGGCGGAATAGGGGGTGTTTTTGTGAAAACCGAAAAAACGCCATAACTTCTTTATTAAAGTAGAAATCGAATCGGTTTAAAGTTTATATTACTTCTTAAAAATGGGCCAAAAGTTTATGTATGACAGATTTTTGATAAATTTAGAAGTGGGCTCAAAGGGCGAAAAAAACAGGAGTTTTGAAAGAAAAAAATTCATAACTTCGTCAATTTTCAAGATATCAAGTCCAACTAAATTTTTTGCAAATGTTCTTAAAATTATCTAAAACTTTTGTATTTACAAGTTTTTGATAGGATGAACTATTACCCATGAAAAAATTAAAAACGAAAAGAAAAAGGGCGGTGAAAAAAGAGAAAAATCCATAACTCCGTCAATTTTTACGATATAAAATCTGATTAAATTTATTTTACATCTTCTCAAAAATATCTACAACTTTTATATTGACAAGTTTTTCATAGGACCAATTCGTATAGCAAAAAGAGATTAAACAAAAAAAGGAGTTGGAGAAAAAACCTCAAATCCAAACTGCTTATATTCTGACTCATTTTTAAATTCATTTTTCATTTTAAACGCATCCAAATGGTAGATCCTCTTATTTAGAAACTGTATAAAGTGACGCACTGGTCAATTTTCTGATAAAGACAGAATATATTTCAAAAAAGGCTACCAAAAAGGGTATTTTGAACAGAATTTTCCGAAATCCTCGTGACTGAAAATTTAAGGAAGTGTTCAAATAAGAAATTGCGTTTTTTTCTGACTCGTTTTAAAATCCATTTTTGTTCTCAAACGCATCCAATTTACAGATCCTCTTATTTAGGAACTGTATAACGTGATGCGTTGGTCAGTTTTTGATAAAGACGGAATGTATTTCAAAAAAGGCTACCAAAAAGGGTATTTTGAACAGAATTTTCCGAAATCATCGTGATTGATAATTTAAGGAAGTGTTCAAATAAGAAATTGCGTTTTTTTTTTTTTTACTAGTTTTAATATCCATTTTTGCTCTCAAACGCATCCAACTTACAAATCCTCTTATTTAGGAACTATATAATGTGATGCATTGATCGGTTTTTTGATAAAGACGGAATATATTTCGAAAAAGACTACCAAAAAGGGTATTTTGAACAGAATTTCCCGAAGTCTTCGTGATTTGAAAATTTAAGGAAGTTTTCACATAGCAAATTGCGTTTTTATGACTCGTTTTAAAATCCATTTTCGCTCTCAGACGCATCCAATTTACAGATCCTCTTATTTAGGAACTATATACTGTGACGCATTGGCCAGTTTTTTGATAAAGATAGAATATATTTTTAAAAATGCTGTCAAAGTGAGTATTTCGCACAAAATTTTCCGAAGCATCATGATTAATGAATTAAGGATGTATTCAAACAACAAATCGGTTATTTTATGACTCATTTTTAAATTCATCTTTTTTCTCAAATGTATTCAACTCACAGTTTCTTGTTATTTAGGAACTGTATAATGTACTGTTTTGGTCGATTTTTTGAAATAAATTCAGAATTTATTTCAAAATATGTTGTCAAAATGGGCATTTTAGCTGAATTTTTTTAAGACGATACTGATAAAACCAGTTTTTGCAGAAAAATGAAATTGAAAAATTTTCATAAACGGCCAAATGAAGTTATTAAACTGGGTTTATCTCTAATCATATATATATATTTTTTGTTGAAATGAGCACTCTTCGAAATCTACCTCCGCCTATAGGCCCAGCCGACAGGGATTTTTTAAATATTAGACAGTAATACTTAAATAATTATTCTATGAAAAAATTAAATTATTCAATTCTTGCTTTTGTAAAAAATATTCAAAATTTTCGCTGCGGGTGTGACGCCCTGTTTCGGGTGTGACTTGTATAGAAAATAAAATAATGACATACACAAATATTTAAAAGACAGATTTTTTAAATTAAAGAATTAATCAATATTACATTTATAATATAAGAGAGGAAAATATCAAACAAATTTCATTTCCAATCTTGAATTTATAATTTCTGGTGGTGGTAGCTTTTTTAACAAAAATGCTCTTTTTTTTTTTTTCTTTTTTTTTTTTTTTTTTTTTTTTTTTCTAGGATACATCGGACTGACTGGGCCAAATATGCATGTTTTCTTAATTTTTTTTCGACATTCTAATTCTACATCGTCACCATCCGTCACTATATCGTCAATTTGTCTTATTTTAATATATTATATACTATTATATTATATATTATTATATATTAATATATATATTATGTATTATTATATTATATATTATTATATTTTATATTATTGTCTAATAATAGTTTTCACTTTTTTTAATGTCGAGAATAAAACAACTTCTACAAAATCTCCAACTGCACATCCATCGTTGATATTATATCCTTGTCAAAGTATGGATACATCTGACTGACTGAGCCAAATATATACATTTTCTTTTTTTTTCAGAATACTCTATTCTATATCATCCCCATTCATTTGTCTTATTTGTCCAGCAAAATTTTCACTTTTTTATGCGGATAATAAAACAACATTTACAAAATCTCTAACTGCACTCTTATCGTTAGATATTATATTTTTGACAAAATATGGCAACAAATTATCTTGTGATCACTTTCTGAAGTTATTGCTACGTTAATTGTTCCTACATCAATAGAAACAACATGATGTATCGATTAAATGTTGAGCACCGATTGTGCTTGGTGCCAGCATGCATGAAGCATTTTCACAATATCTTTTGAAATTTCCATTCAGCAAAGTTCTTTTATATTTGTTAGGACATTTTCTACACACATGACAAAATCTGAATCTGAATTTATAGCTGCAGAACGTTGCTAGCGTTACCATTTTCTTGGCAACTGCACTAACCCCGTCGACAACTCCTTTACCATGAGATGAAATGCAAAAGGATTGCCATCTTTTACCATGATTTTTTTAAATAGTCTCTTCTTTTCTCTCCTTGCTTTGTCTCTTTCCTTCTCTTGTTGTAGATAATCTTCATATTTAAAAGGGTTTTCTTTAATCTTTTTCTAATGATATCGTGATCTTTCTGTACTCTTCATACTCTGCAAAGGAGAAGAAATTAATGTGTAAACTGAATAAATATAGCACTTCGAGTCCAAAAATATATGCTTAACAAATTGTCAATATTTATCCCTTGAAATTTTTAATCTTACATAAAGTTAATTATGTTAAATTTTGGTTAATTTCAAACTGACTATATACATTTTATTCTAACTTAATAAACATTTTAACAGTTTCTATTATTCTTACTTCTACTTTTTATTTAATTTGAATTAAAAGAAAAAAAAATCTTCCCCTAGTATTGCTTTACTTATTTTAAAAAATCTATATATATTAGATAAATACTGTCATATGACAAAATAATATACAGGGGTTGGACAAAAATATGGAAACACCTTTTGAAAAGGTACGTTTGAAAAGAAAGATTGATTATAATGAACTATGTTGATGGCACTGGAGTTTTCGCCTACTGACGCCAGCTATACAACTTCGTAAAATCGCTGCACCGTTCAGTCGTTGTTGGAGCACTGTTATGTGAGGTTATCATTGCATTATGTCAGAGTTAACAGACTTCGAACGTGGACAAATTGTTGGCGAGCGTATGGTGGTTGCTTCCGTAAGCAAGGTAGCCGAGGTTTTTAGTGTTTCAAGAGGTACTGTGTCGAAGATTTATATTTGAAATGGGAAAAAACATCATACGCTAAATCACAGCGCGGACGAAAGTGTGTGCTGAGTGATCGTGACAGATGACCATTAAGGAGGCTTATCGCGAAAAATAAGCAGTCCACAGCTGCAAAAGTTACTGCTGAAATGAATGTCGTGTTACCAAATCCGGTGAGTACCAAAACAATTAGAAGGGAGCTTCATAAATAGGGAATTGCTGGCCGTATTGCAATTGAAAAGCCATCCATCAGTAATGCTAATGCCTGTAACAGGAAAAAGTGGTGTTTAAGTCATAAAGCCTGGACTATAGAGCAGTGGAAGAGCGTAATATGGTCTGATGAGTCTTCTTTCACATTGTTCCCTACTTCTGGCCGAGTTTACGTCTGGTGAACGCCATCTCAAGCCTATAATACAGACAGCTTGTTGCCAAGAGTGAAACATGGCGGGGGTTCGGTGATGGTTTGGGCAGCCATATCGTGATTCTCTACTGGCCCCATGATAACTCTGTAAGGCCGGATTACTGCTCAGACTTATGTGAACATTTTGGCCGATCAAGTCCATCCAATGGTACAAGCTTTGTTCCCCAATGATGATGGTATATTCCAAGACGACAACGTCCCCGTTCACACAGCTCACATTGCCCAGGACTGGTTTTCTGAGCACGAGGATGAATTTTCGCATCTCTCCAGGCCACCAAAGTCACCAGACTTGAATATTATTGAACCTTTGAGGTCTACATTGGAGCGGAAAGTGCGTTCTACCTAACAACGTTACATCATCGTTAACCATCCATCGTTAACCGCCAACATCGTTATCTGAACTTGCCCCCGTTTTGCAGGAATAATGGTACAATATTCCCTTGGCAAACATACAGAAATTGTATTTATCCATTTCGAGAAGACTGCAAGCTGTTTTGAATAACAACGGGTACCGTACACAATACTAGGCAAGGAAATGTGTTTTTTTTAAGGTGTTTCCATATTTTTGTCCAACCCCTGTATATATATATACACTTTAAAAAATTTGCGCAATGTTCTTGACATTTACTGTGTAACATTCCTGGGTTTTCTCAGTTTATTTCTGCTGATAAAAGAATACCGAGAAATCCGGTGTAATATCTTCCACAATGTCGTGTAATTTTTCGGAATAGTTGAAAAAGTGAAAATTACTGATCAACTGTGAAACGTTCCGAATATTTTTTGTGGAACATTCCTTAGTTTTAGTAGGCATACTCTTTGATCTTTTGTGCAACTTTTCGGATTTATTGTAAAATAGAAATTATTGGTAATCTGTGCAAAGTTATATATGTTTTGTGTGTAACATTCCTTATTTTCTGGTTACATATTAATTACAGAAAAACCGTTATTTTGCGTGTATATCATTTTATTATCCCAGTTGTGAAAAGACTACGGGACCTTGATCTATAAAAAATAACACGTAGGTGCGTATACCCTTCTAATTGTGAATCTCAAAAACCTTATTAAAATTTCTGCTCTGTACAACTCCTGAACTGTGTTTTACATGTAAAAATCAATTTTTTGTGTGTGTATCATTTCGTTCGATTAGTTATGAATCGAGTATGGAAACTAGAATCACTAATTTTTACCGAAACTTTTACTACGCATTTAATTGTGCATCTCGAATATTTTTTTCCCCCAGTTTAGACTCTGGAAACTCTTCTTGGTCTTTATTATCCATGTGAACTACTTTATGCGTGTGGGTCATTTTGTTACTTCAGATCTAAAAAAAAAAGACTATGGGATCTAGAGCAACTAACTTTGGTATGAAAGTGCGTATGCCCATCTTATTATACATTTTGAAACCTATTTTTTCAAATTAGACCAATGATCGTTTTACGAAATTATTTTAATAGTGATTGTTTGACGAAATTTTCGATTTTAGTACCGCGACTTTTTATCCAAATACCTACTATTTCCGATTAGTAATATTTGCCTTGTTTAATCAGTAAGGCCAGTCTACAGGATTTTTTTTGTACAATGTCTAAAACTATTTCCGAATAGTAATCTTTTTATCATTAAATAAAGCTATTATTACTATTCGGAAATAGTTTGATGTTCACATTAAAAACTTAATATCTAGGTACATGAATTCGCGTCTTAAGCGAGATCTATTTGTTCAAAGGATGAAAACTTTATCTAATATTAAATGGAAAATTTTTACATTTGTTGTAAGACCGATGTTCTGGTGATGTTGGAACTGGAGTAAATTCGAGTATTAACCGGTATCATGTCTTAAGCGAGTTAGATTGTTCCTAAAACAGTAAATCTAGCATAAAAACTATTATAAACAAAGACAACGCTTGAAGGGGAAAGGGGAGAAGATCTGGCCAACTATTTTATTTTTCAAAATATTGAGTCTATAATATGAAATTAAAGCCATATCAGTAGAGAAAATTTTAAATTTTGTCACCCTCCCCCCCTCTTCTTTAGTAATCTGTAAGCTACATATGTATATAAAGGATGAAAAGGTACAATTTTAAAGCACATACTAGAAAATATTACTTATTTTGTGGTAAGGTTATTGCGCCTAAATGTGACTGCTCAGTACGGTAATGTTCTTTTAATTAAAATTTTAATGCAGGAATCCCAAATGCTACATAATAAGGAATTCGACCTTTAACGAATCAGTAAGCATTTTTCTGCATTGATAACATTTTCTTAGAGATTTTCGATCAAATAGACATCGTTCATTTTAAAGCGCCCCCATGTTTCGTAAATTTATCAAATTTCCCTAAATTGCCTCTCGATTTTTTAACTTTGAATATCAAAAAATCTTATTAACGTAAATAAACTATGTCCGTTTCATTTAACTAACCAATAAACTGTTAAAAAAACGCCCAGTTTGTGTATTAGAATTTAAACTACCAAGTAAGTTTGTATGGTATTCTTCATATATTGTATTAAAATAATTAAAGCAAATTTTATGTTTAACTAAGCTGTCGTAAATCACATATTCCTCCATTTAAAATTTTTCTTTAACTTTGTACTTAAGTATGTATTTAAGATTATCAAAATCGAATAATATACTTATTTTTTAAAATTTTAGTCAAAGAAACTCAATGCATATTTCATTAACAGAATATAACCACATGATTATTGAATTTATTATAACTTTATGATAGAAACTCTGGAAATTTTCGTTTTGATTGAAAATCTTGTGTTAAAATATTTATTTTAATGCGATTAAGTTAATTTTACCAACATTATACCAATCGGTAGCTTAAATGCAGTCCCCGATTAAAACAGAATGCAATTCACTTATGCCCTTATTTAAGCGTAACTTTAGCTAGCACTTTTTAAATCCTTATATTTGAATTCTGTTTTCATTGTTTACTCATAATCGACATTTTTTTTCTTTTATATTATAGAAAAGATAAAAAAATAAAACTACGCTTACCTAAATGAGTATTACTTTCAATATATTTAAGTACAGAAAATGTTCAATTCTTTTTTTAAGTGCAAGAATGTATTGGATAGTTGGATTAAGTGCAAGAATGTATTGGATGCTATGCCGAATAATTGGAGTAACTTGTATGTTGCTGCAACTTCCAACGAATCTAGGAAAAAAAGTGACCGGAAAAAAGTTATCGGAAAAAAGTGACATAAACTACAAAAGCGAAAAAAAGTGACACGGAAAAAAAGTGACGCGGAAAAAAGTGACGTGGAAAAAAAGTTACCGGAAAAAAGTGACAAAGAATTGATTTTGGGGATACATTGTTTAAGTATGAAAGAGGGATAGGGGAGGGGGGCTCATAGTTTAGGTAAATGGGTTTTTCATGCTGAATTAACTGTTTTGGTTCAATTTTTAGATATACCTTCATTTTGAAAAGACGCTTGAATGATTAGCTTTGGGAAGGTACGATTACTCCCCCCCCTATCCGTCCTCAATTAGATGAATGGGTTTTTATGCAGAATTGTCCAACGTGTGTCAAATTTGCATATAGGTTCTTTTCGATAAGGCTTATATATAGTATATAATGCCTGAAGAGATTTGGGAGTTCTAATGGTTAAGTATAGAGAGGGAACGGGGGATAACCTTTCTAAAATTAAATTAATAACTTTTTATGCATAATTATCCGATTTGCTTAGAATTTTGGACATAGGTTCATTATGATAAGACGTATCTCTAATTAGTTATGGGGTTCTTCTGCTTATTATAAAGGGGAGCGAGCAATTATATCCCCCGTAAACTAGAAAAATAGGTTTTTATGCAGAATTATCCCATGTATTTCAAATTTTAAATATAGGATCTTTCTGATAAGGTGGATCTCTAAATAGTTTTAAGGATTTAATATCTAAGTATAGAAGGGGAATAGAATATAACCCACCTTAAATTAAATTACTCTTTATGCAGAATTATCAGATTTGCTTCAAACTTTGGATTATAGAACCATTATGATAAGGCGTATCCCTGATTACATATTGGGTTATTTTGCCAATCAAAAATTGGGGCGGGTGGTTATTCCCCTCCCCCTTAAATTAGATAAATTGTATTTTATGCTCACTTATCCGATATATTTCATATTTTGGATATATGTTCCTTCTCATGAAGTGAATCCCGGAATAATTTTAAAGGTTTAATGGCTAAGTAAACACAGGGGGAACGGATGATACCCCCCCCCCTTAAATTAATAAATGGCTTTTTACGCAGAATTATCTGATTTGATTCAAATTTTGATTGGGCGTTCATTATAATAAGGCGAAGTCCTGATTAATTGTGGGTTATCCCCCGTTCATCGCTCTATACTTAGCCATTAAACCCTTAAAACTATTCAGGGATTCAATTTATCAGGAAGAACCTATATCCAAAATTTGAAATACGTTGAATAGTTGTGAAAGAAAAAAACAATTTATTTTATTTAAAGAGTGGAGGATTAATCGCCCGCTTCCCCTATTTAATTATCAAAAGAACCCCATAATTAATCAGAGATTCGCCTTCTTATAATAAATATACAGCCAAAATTTGAAGCAAATCGGATAATTCAGCGTAAAAAGCCATTTATTTAATTTAAGGGGGTTTATCCCCCGTTCCCCCTCTATACATAGCCATTAAACCCATAAAACTATTAAGGAATTCACTTTATGAGAAAGATCCTATATCCAACATTTGAAATACATCGGATAAATGTGCATAATTTTTTTAAATCTAATTTAAGTTGGGTATAGTAGTCACCCGCCCTCCTTTTTAATTAGCAATAGAACCCCATAATTAATCAGAAATACGTCTTATCATAATGAACCCATGTCCAAAATTCAAAGCAAATCGGATAACTCTGCATAAAAAGCCATTTATTTAATTTAAGAGGGGTTTCCTCCATCTCCCCTTTATACTTAGCCATTGAATCCTTAAAACTATTCCGGAATTCACCTTACCAGAAAGAACCTATATTTAAAATTGAAATACATGGGATAATTCTGCATAAAAACATATTTAACTAGTTTGAGGGGAGAATTGCTCGCCCCCCCCTTTATAATAAGCAGAAGAACCCATAACTAATCTAAGATACGTCTTATCATAATGAACTTATGTCCAAAATTTTAAGCAAATCGGATAATTATGCGTAAAAAGCCATTAATTTAATTTAAGAAAGGTTACCCCCCGTTCCCCCTCTATACTTAACCCTTAAACTCCTAGAATCTCTTCGGGCATTTTATACTATACATAAGCCTTATCGAAAAGATCCTACATGCAAATTTGACACACGTTGGATAATTCTGCGTAAAAACCCATTCATCTAATTGAGGACGGAATGGGGTGGGGGTAATCGTCCCTTCCCAAAACTAATCAGGCAAGCGTCTTTTCAGGCATATATCCAAAGATTGAACCAAAATAGTTAATTCAGCATGAAAATCCCATTTACCTAAACTATGAGCCCCCCCCCCGATACCCCTTTCATACTTAACCAATGAATCCCCAAAATCAATAATAAATCCCCAAAATCAATTCCTTGTCACTTTTTTCCGGTAACTTTTTTTCCTTGTCACTTTTTTCCTTGTCACTTTTTTCCCGTGTCACTTTTTTCCGCTTTTGTAATTTATGTCACTTTTTTCCGATAACTTTTTTCCGGTCACTTTTTTTCCGTTTACCCTTCCAAACATGCACTTGTTAGCTGAATATCCAATCTTTGCCAGATACCGTTTGCATATCTTTTATGCATGAGAGATGAGACAGTGTGCCACTACATGACTTTTGCAATCTGCAGAGTTTTTTTTTTTTTTTTTTTTTTTTTTTTTTTTTTTTTTTAGAGTTTTAAAGCAAGGAATTTACATTTATAGAAAGATACTTTAAAAATTTGTTTGCAATAAAATACCAATTAATCCAGTTTTATTGCTTCTAATTTATCAAGGGTCAGAAACTGAAAATTTCTTTTGAATGAGTCAAATCTTGCTTTAATGAGGGACAAAATTTGATGATTATGATTTACTGCTTTTGAATAAACCTCCTGGTAGTGTTATTTATCTTTTAGGAATGAATGATACGGTAGTTTGTTTGATTTTTAATTTGAAAAAGATTTTGAAGACTACTTTATATTTTATTACATGTGCAATTTAACTTATATGCATAATCAGACTTATATAAAATAAAAAATTCTACACACATTTTCATAAGCTAAAAACTTTGTGTAAGTTAAATGAAGGATTAAGTGAAAACTAAACAAAATTTTATGGTATCAATTTGCAAATTTAATTTAAGAAAAAAATATTACATAAATAAAAAATTGCTAGATTTTTATCAGGTTTTTAATAAAGTCGATACTTTAACTGCTGAATTTTTTAACATTTGTAAAGCATACTTTTTGATTGATATTTTCTTTTAAAAAAATCTTAATAATTGGAATAATTTATGTGCATGTGTCTTTATTATACAGATCAGTATATAATTATTTACAGTATTCTTTCATTTATATGCTGGTGCAAAATATAGATAAAAATTAACATTGGCCACTGGCCAGTACGCAGATTTTTAATTATTGACAATTATCAAAGTTACGAACTATTTATACAAAATCATATGAAGTGTTCGTGCAGTTATAACTATCAACATTGTAGCTTACTTATATTTTTAAATTTCCATTTGATAGGATTACACTCAGCTGAAAGCTGAAATTTATCTAACAGAAAAATATGCAACCAATAAATTATCGTAGTCAAATTAACAATATTTAAAATGAGCTCGGAAATGTGCATTAAAGTGGCTGTGTGGAGGGTGGAAGGGGGTGGAATTGGCAAACCCCAAATTATATTTTATCTATTTAAACAGGTATCAAAAAATCTAAGAAAATAATATTAAAATTAAAATTTATTAAATAAAAACTACATTAGAAGACTGTTCTGAATCCCCGTTAAAAGGTGGCGTATCATCGAGAATTTCTGAAACTTAATTTCCAAATTTGAATATATTATGTAATCAAATTTAAAATATGTATTATGACCATATTGAAAAACAAGAGCTCGGATATCCGCGTTAACAAGCCCTCCAAAGCTCAACTAAAATCCACGCAAACGCTGGCTTCTAAATCACGCTTACAATATAACTTTCAAAATTAAAATTTATCAAATTAACATAAAGCTGCACGAAGAATTAGAAAAGTATTCGAAACCACATTAACAGGGAATGGAGTAACATCTAGGATTTCTGTGATTTGATTTAATATAACACAATATTTATGTTGTATAATTCAACAAACTGTAATGCACATTAACTAGTATATTAGAAACAGGAATTGAAGAAATGCGCTTCCAAAAAGGCTTCCAAAATTAAATTTTAAAAAAGCATACCGAATTATTTATTACCGAAAAATTGAGAAGAAACGTGAAAAATAATCTCGTACTTTTAACATGCGTGAGTTTACTTTCATATTTAAAGCGTAAACTATCACTTTGATTTTAAATCTTATTACATCTATTGTTATGATTTGCTGAACTATTTCAGTGTCATTCAGTATACCTTGAATCTGACAATTTTTTTAACATCTTTATTTTGACAGAGTTAGCAAATGCATTTTGAAAATTTCACAACACTACTTTTATAAAACATCGGGATAAAATTTTATGAGTGTTTGAAGTGAAGGGGGAATATGGGGGAAAATTTAAATTTTGCTGCAATTGTTATTATAGTTAAAAAATATACTTAAGTATCCGTGAGATTAATCCAACTTTCTGTTTAAAATGTACCCAAAATTTGAAGCTATTCGGATAATTTTATGAAAGAAAAATGCAATTTAGAATTAACAAAATTAAAGTGGAGCATTCTACCCCCCCCCAAATATTTAACCTATAAACACTTTCATGAACACGTTAAATGCCATGTCATTCACCGGTGACTGACATTGAAATTTCCGATTTAGCCGCGGCAGTAACCCATGGCCGACAGCGTAAAATTATAATATAAAACTAAATATTATATTGTTTTAAGGAATTGCTAAATTTGTTTAAAATTTTCTGTTTATTTTATTAAAGGATATCATTAAGTAAACGGAAAGTTCAGTGTCAGTCTTCCGTGACTGACATGAAATTCAACGTGTTAATGGTGTAATTTATCCTTCTAATAAAAAGAAACCAAAATATGAAACTAACTGGTTCTCGCCAAGGAAAATCTAGGTAAAGCTGAATTAGTTGAAGAGGGAGGGTTTCTTTTACACTTGATCTATACTTGACCTAACATTGTTGATTTGATTAGTCTCACCTAATTTTCTAATAAACTGATACCCAAACTTCGATAAAATGGATAATTGTAAACAAAAGTTTTTGTTTAAGCCTGTTTAAGAGGGGAGGGGGTGCTTACCAAACACTTAAATTTTGATCTATATCCCACCAAAACCCGAAATAATCAACCTCACGAAATAAATGGAATTTATTTAGTAAACTTAAGCGTGTTTGCGCAAGAACATGGGTTTTGTATAATTCGGTTTCATCCAAATTTCGGGTTTTGCAGTTTTTTAGCAGATTTTTCAATTGACACACTTTAATTTGCACAGGAGATAGATTCTTGGATTAAGTTTATTAAAAGTAACATTGACTTGAAATTGCGTTCCAAAATCAATTTTGTCATAAATAAAATTAATCATATTGTATAATAAGTCTGAGAAAGACATTTTAAGGAATTTTAGGATTAAGCATTAAAGTTAGACATTTCGAATTTTTTTTTTTATTTAAAGATAAACTACGACCCCTGTTTTAAATATTTCATACTATATAATAACATACATAATTAGCTCGGATGAAAAAAGATCTGTTGGCAATAAACTATCTCCTCTCACCAACAGTGAAACAACCTTTGAACCGAAAAGTGTTATCTACTTTCTTTCCTACTGTTTGGGATAATCGACAATTTCGACTCCAATAATTATAAACGAATTTTTCTCCTTTCATCCAAGGTATCGATATGTCTTATAATCCTCGTATTTAGCGAGTAGCACCCATCAAGTTTGCCGACTGAGGACGGTAAGGTTAATCGCCTCAATTTTTAGTGTTACTCGACGATGGAAATTGCTAATTTTATGCTACAGTGCAAAGAGCTAACCAAAAGAAGATGTGTAAATAAAGAAGCGTAAATGAACTTATATTGTATATCAATATCGAGGACAGTGGCAAAACTGAGGTCCGCAAAACCCTGCGACGTAGGGGGGGGGGGACTTTGAAGTAATTGTAAAAAATAAACATCTTAAACGGTCATAAATGGTTGATCATTTTAGGATTTTAAGAGTCATTTGTATTGAATGACGAATATATATTTTGCTTACTCCTAACCTAATTTGCGTGAAAAAAGACCACGTTTTGTTATGAGTAAAAGATATAGATTCCAGGGGGACTTGTGGAAAATTTTCCAGAGGACTCTAAAACTATAATTACTCTACTGATTGGAGATTTCACAAAATCAATATATAATTGAGAAAAAAATGTTTCAAATATCTAAAAACCTCTTTTTATCTAATAAATTCAAATTTTTCACTTGAAATCCAAAATATTACAATCCATTTTTCAAAATGGAACAAAACCCTGTACATTTCATGGATATTCATTTTTGTTTTTGCGCAACATGACAACAGTGCACTTGCAAAAACTCGCTGTTTAAAAGATATACATTGAATATTTTGAAACTTTTTTATTTCTTGCAAAACATTTTGGGAGTATACAAAGGTAGTTGTAGTACTTTATGTATTGTTATTACAGCCTTTTGTAGGACCTATATTAAAGTAGTCTGTATTATCAAGCTAATACATAATACAAAGTGTTTCTGCAAATAAGAATAATTTCTCCAATAAACATTTTGATTTTTCCAGAAACTGAATAAATATTATTGCATCCAATACATTATGCATAAAAAATAAAACATATAATATGATCTTTGTTTCTTTGTAGCCATCTTAGATAATAATCAAATCTGATTATAATGATATTTCATGAACGGAAACAAATGGAGACTTGGAACAGCAGAATTAAGTTAAAGTATTGAAAGCAGCTCTTTAAATATTAGCAGTCACTCTTAGGGCGTGTTCAGCAATATCACCGGTAAGTAACCGGCAAGATTGGTTAGTTACCAAAGCGTTCAGTCTGCTAACCGGTACGCAACCGATGTCGTTCAGAGGTAGTTACCAATGTGACCGGTAAGGAACCGAACTAACCGAGGAAAAGTCCCGGTTAGTTGGGTCACGTGATTGGTAACATGAAAGTTTGTTTAAATCAAATTGGCAGTCTACTATTTCTACAGATGGCGCTACGTGACAAAACTAACCAGTGCGTCCAGATAATCTGTAATTGGTTAGCTACCGGTTACATACCACTCCGGTAAGTTACCGGTTAAATTGGTCACTTTGGTAAGTTTGCTGAACATGCCCTCATATTAAAGCATCCATTGCGCGAGGATTTTCAGATTCCTTCCCATCATTTTTCATCTACTTAAACTAAAGTTTTAAATGAAGATTGCTTGCAGTGGACAGAGCAAAGTGAGTTACCGAACCATTTAGCTTCGAGAATCTGCAAATAAACAGAAAATCTTTCTACAGCTAAACGAAAGCAAGTAGATAGTAAAATTTGAATTGAAGGGGTAGAATTTGTACAGAGTGTAGTTTCGTACAGATTGATCTTTATATTATTGTTGTAATATAAAATATCCTCTAAAAGGAACTGGGACTCACATTTTCATTGAACTAAAATTGTTGAAGTTGAAACATGGTGGTGTAATTCCCCGAAAAGTAATTACTTCATATGAAAAATTAAGCAAATTGTGATAAAATTCTAGATTGTAATTTTAACCATAATATTAATAAAGTTTTGTGCATATTATGAAAGTTCTGTGAATTTTTATTTTTGATTATATTATTTTTAAATTGCATAATACTTTCGATTTCTTAAGTCGAAGGGATTCTAAAATAGCATTATGTGATAGCTAATTGTTCGGGTAAGTCATTTACAGGAATTTGTAATATCAAAGAGAGAAATGTATTTTATATGAAGTATCAAGAGTACACTGTATTAAGATTTTCAATTTTTTTTCAAAGGTTATCTTCATTCGGCAGCTAAATGTTTTGTTTCCATTGTATCGCTTGACATCTGAAATTGAATTTTGTGATTAAACTAAATGAATGAATTGCTAATGCTTAAATTACAATTAAAAAGTTATTTTTAACTGTAACTTTAAAAATCTCTTTCAAAATCAAAGATAAGTAATCCAATTTAAGTGAAGGTAGTGGGGTAAGGGGGGGGGGAAGCTTCGAATAACCACATACTTCCCCAAAAAGAGCAGACATTTAGATACTGTAAAAAAATTTAAGAATCCTTTGATAGAATATAAACATACCACGTTATGGCAAATAACTAATCTGTTGTATTAGCCAAAAGACAAGTTGATAATCTGTTTAAATTATTAAATAATATGGAAAAATTATCTAAAGGTTATTTTAAAAATACATAGTTGCTATGTACGAGATTTTGCCAAAAATTTCTTTGTTACATTATCTCTTAATTTACACTTTCAAATTGGTATGTTGAGCTTGATATAAAAGTGGAAAAACTTAAGCATATCTTTTTGTAGATCACAGCACAGTATCACTCATTTAGATATTTCTTTTGTTTCTGAAGTGTATATTTATCATAATTTATCCTTGCATCAATATTTTAACCAATTTATTTTTGTAAAAGTAATTTTAATATATCCATGATTTAAAAATAGATTTTACTCATAGATATCCTGTGTTTTTTAGATTTGTGTTGTCAACTGAAAAATGAAAACAACTAATTAGAAATATTTTCAATACAATGTTTAACTTTCAGCTGTGCAATAATCGTTTACATTCTTAACAAAGATTACTAATTCATTAATCTGTATCATGTTCAAGAACTAAAATTAATTGTAACTGTAAGGCATCTTAAAACTCTTTGAATAGCATGCTGAAATTAGAAGTAACTTCTGATTGAAAAAAAGGGTCTTAACATACTAGATTATAGATTTCTGGACTTTTCAGATTAGCATAATTTTCCAGACAAATTTTTGGTAAAGTTCCTGTGAAAATCTGTGGCAGAATTGCTGCCACTGGATATCCCAGGAACATTTACCGTATTCCGTGAAATGTTTCACATCTTTTCCCAATGAAGAAACTTAATTGAGATTTTATTTGTAAAGTTCCAGGCTATAGGTTTCAAAGTTTTTCAGAAAGAAGGAACATAAATGATTTTTCATGAGTAATGTTCCAGATGACAGGTTTCGAAAGAGCGGAACCTAACTGAGATCTTATGAGTAAAATACCAAATTAAAGATTTCGGAACTTTTCAGAAAGGTGGAAGCTAACTGAGATTTTATGAGTAGCATTCCAGATTATAGGTTTCTGAGCCTTTCAGAATGGTGGAATTTAACTGAGATTTCATGAGTAATGTTTCAGATTGTAGGTTTCAGAACGGTGGAACCTAACAGGAAATTAATGAGTAACGTTACACATAAAAGGTTTCTAAACTTTTCAGAATGGTGAAACCTAACTGATATTTCATGAGTAACATCCCAGATTATAGATTTCTGGACTTTCCTAGCCTATGTAAGTTTCCTGGCATTTTCTGGATTAAATTCCTGGGAAAACCTGAGGCAGAATAGCTGCCACATGTTTTCTTAGGAACCTTACGCAATTTTTTACAGTGTATATAAAACAAAACAAAATTAAGAAATTTAAAGAAAATTGCTAAACTATTGTTTCGCAATTTTCTTTTTTTAATTTCTATAAAAATCTTATCTTTTAAATTAATTTCTTAATTATATACCACTAATAAAATTATTTTCTTGTAGTAAAGCAACAATTTTATCAATCCAAACTAAATAAATCATCTGCACACATTGCCACAGGCTCAGATGATGCAAATTTTTATTTATTAACTGGAATTCCCTCTATGAAATCACTGGATATATTTAAAGCTGCCAAGTACATGTTTTCCAGCATATTATTCTTATATAAATTTACATATAATTTGTTCAAATATACATTTGTATTCAATTTTAAAAGACGTTTCGGGTGTGATTTTAATTAAATGTCACACTCGCAACAGGGACATGTCACGCCCGCAACGCTCAATAATTATAATTAAAATATTAATTAATTTTTTTTTTGTGTCTGTAATTCAAAGTATCATAATAAACTTTTTTTGAATATAAAGTTTCATAACTTTAAATCAAAAATATTTTTCTGTAGAGATATAAATGTAACTTTTTTTGCGGGTGTGACACAATAATTAAGAGTAAATAAATATGCTTACCTTTTTTAACCCTTTCCGGCGCGGTGTCCCTTAAAAAGGACACCTAATTTTAATTTTACTGGCACCAAGAATATTTAATTAAAATTTTCCTTTGATAAAATGCCTGAAAATAAGCAAGTTCGTATTCTCTAATAAATTCGTTTATAAATTCTGGTGGCAGATAATTATTTCAATTAAACTTACTCCGAGCCGGAAAGGGTTAATGAAGATTAGTGAACACTTCTCTGCAGACAAAAACTCTCAATAATAGCTGTCAGATCATATATATCCAAGTTTTGAGCTTTTCAGAATGTTTCTTCAGCTGTATGAGACCATGAAATGTAACGACTTCTGCCGCAGACTATTTTACAAAATCATAGTGTCACTTTATTAATTAAAATAAGTATGTTAATGACAAAAATTTAATTCTTTTTTGATAAAATATGAAATAGTACACTCTTAACAGTTAATATGCAAAATTTCAATCATATTTAACGAAATTTAAATTTTCATCCTCATGTCCATTTTTTTGTGGATTGGGCGCTAAGTTAAGACAAGAGCTATTAACCTATGCGTTCCCCAGTACTTAAAGAAAGAATAGCCAAAACTAATCAGGAGAGCAAGTTATCAGACGAAACTTATAACCAAAATTTTGATCAAATCGGATATTTCTATCAAAGCTTATTGCGTTACGTATGCTCTCGAAACTGGTAGTCGGGAGGTGCTGGATTCTGCTAGATTCAAACCCAATCGCGCCCGTTGGTCTAATCGTTCAGCGTTTTCGGTGGTCTTCTTCGATTCTTCGGTAATCTTGTGTAAATAAGGGTTAGGAACCATTAGGAAGTCCCCCACGAATGCACTCCTTTTCGGGTCTATATCCCTAGTACAGAGAATCGGCCGTCATAAATATCATTAACATCTTATTGCGTTGTGTATAATACATTCGTACATACGTACGTACATACAGAATCTTCGAGCTCACTAGCTCCCATGTTTTAATAGCCTATAAGTTCAAAATGGAAGAATAATTTTTAATGCTTAAAAATAATTTTATGCTTGATAGTTATGCTGTAAAAATTTGGTATTTATTATGTACATGTACATCATTTTAAATAATGTTATAATATTTTCTAGTGAACTTTTTCGATTAAAAAGTTTCAAACTTTTCGAATCAACTTGAGAAATTACCTTCCTAAAAATTTCCTCTTAAAAGAAGATATTTTGAAATATTTCAGTTCAGTCTATTCCCTTGAAAATAATAAAAAGTTCTGAAACTTACTGGATTTCCCTTTTTATGCATATTTTGTAACTAGACACTCAAAACAGTTACATATGATGAAATTGCGCAAAAAATTTAAAATGAATTTGTTGGAAGATATTTTTTCATTCTTTTTTTCCTACCAGATTTTAGGTACGTTCGTAATTAGATAAATACGCAGTCTGTCGGTTTGCTCGCATATAACAGTACAAATATAACGAAACTAATTTATTGAGATTTAATATGTTTAGACATTGCAGAATTTGTCAAGTGAATTACAATTCTGTGAAAAGCAAAATAAAATCTAAAAAGAAATAATTAAAAAAAATTCTCCATTCCATGAATTTGTATGATGTGTAATTAGTTCAAAGATAATCTATGATAGGTAATGATTCTAAGTTACATGGTAATTAATCTATTAAGTCCTATCACATGTAATTAATTCAATGATATTCCATGTACTGAATTGAGATTGATATGGGAATCTATACTAATAAAATCCGTGCGCCTCTGTCTGTCTGCTTGAAGCCGATTACAGTTCGCAACGCGGGCGAGTTGGAAGTCGCGAGAGGTGTCTTTCGATTGGAAATATTCCGGGAAAGTCATTTCGGGCATTTTCGAGACCGTGGGACCAAAATTAAAAAAGTTATGAATTAAAAACCCCTTGAGAATCGGAACGAAAAATGTCCCAAATCCCAAACGGCGCTCAAACGGAGCTCCGAGGCAGAACACTGCGCTACCTTGCGGTGAAGAACCTGAACTTTTCCCCTTTGGCTAAAAGAAGAAACAGACGAAAATCGCTTTTTCTACCGGCGCTAATTGCGTTTTTTTTGCGCGTTTTTTCTTAAACCATCATGCAGACAGTTTTTAAAGTAGAAAAAACTGATTACATATTCAGAATCTGCGTAAAAATCTGCTTCTTATGAACTAAAAAATACGGAAAAATGTCTTAAGGGCGCGTAGTGCCCACCGTGCAAAACCAAATATTTTTAACGGGACTATGGGCGCGAAGCGACCATAGTTCCGATCCACAATCTTTTTTTTTTCAAGTGCATGTGGCCCACAGTGCGAAATCACATATTTTTAACGGGACCATAGCTCTTTAATTTACTTTTTTTTGTGCTTGAGGATTCGAACACCAAGACTTGCTTATTAAATGAATTTTTTTGCTTATTATATACTGCTTAATTTCGAGGTTCGTTTTGAAAAAGTGGCCCAGCTAGTGGGCGTAGCTCGCTAGTATATACTAATAAAATCCGTGCTCCTCTGTCTGTCTGTCTGCTTGAAGCCGATTACAGTTCGCAACGCGGGCGAGTTGGAAGTCGCGAGAGGTGTTTTTCGATTGGAAAAATTCCGGGGAAGTCATTTCGGGCATTTTCGAGACCGTGGGACCAAAATTAAAAAAGTTATGAATTAAAAACACCTTGGGAATCGGAACGAAAAATGTTTCAATTCCCAAACGGAGCTCCGAAGCAGAACACTGCGCCACCTTGCGGTGAAGGATATGAATCTTTCCCCTTTGGCTAAAAGAAGAAACAGCCGAAAACCTCTTTTTTTACCGGCGCTAATTGCGTTTTTTTTCCGTATCAATTTTTCTGACTTGCCGTAGAATATTTACCGTAGTTTTCGCTAAAATATTGAACTTAGAAATAAAACAGGACTATCGAAACTTTTTTTTCCGCGTTTTTTCTTAAACCATCATGCAGACAGTTTTATAAGTAGAAAAAACTGATTACGTATTGAGAATCTGCGTAAAAATCTGCTTCTGATGAACTAAAAAATATGAAAAAATGTGTTATGGGCGCGTAGTGCGCACCGTGCAAAACCATATATTTTTAACGGGATTATGGGCGCGAAGCGACCATAGCTCCGATCCACAATCTTTTTTTTTCAAGTGCACGTGGCCCACAGTGCGAAATCACATATTTTTAACGGGACCACGGCTCTTTAATTTACTTTTTTTTGTGCTTGAGGATTCGAATACCAATATTTCCTTATTAAATGAATTTTTTTGCTTTTTATATACTGCTTAATACCGAGGTTCGTTTGGAAAAAGTGGCCCAGCTAGCGGGCGTAGCTCGCTAGTCTATACTAATAAAATCCGTGCGCCTCTGTCTGTCTGTCTGTCTGTCTGCTTGAAGCCGATTACAGTTCGTAACGCGGGCGAGTTGGAAGTCGCGAGAGGTGTCTTTCGATGCGAAAAATTCCGGGAAAGTCATTTCGGGCATTTTTGAGACCGTGGGGCCAAAATTAAAAAAGTTATGAATTAAAAACCCGTTCGGGAATCGGAACGGAAAACGTCACATTTCCCAAACGGAGCCCAAACGGAGCTCTGAGGCAGAACACTGCGCCACCTTGCGGTGATCGACTAGAACTTTTCCCCTTTGGCTAAAAGAAGAACCAGCCGAAAACCCCTTTTTCTCCCGTCATTTTGTCAAAGAATAAATAAGAGAAAAATAACTGATTGGTAAAAAATGTTAAACACGGTTTAATTAATATAATAAGTACAACTATTTGAGCACAGCAAGATATGTTCACTAAGAGGTAATAAAGCTGCTAATTAATATTTTGGGAATCTCAGATGTAACTGGCCATTCTTATATTTATTCTGTATGTGAGTATTAATTGTTGTAGCTCATTTTCATACTTTTTCTTTTTTGGTAGCATACACGAATATTGTGTAACCTAAGATGTACGCGATTAATACTAATTTCTGTTAGTACAAACGGAAAACGAGCTGACAAAATTATTTGTTAGTTATGTTGTTTGTGATATTAATGAAATTATTTTTTGAGCGTTTTTTCTTAAACCATCATGCAGACACTTTTTAAAGTAGAAAGAAACTGATTACATATTCAGAATCTGCGTAAAAGTCTGTTTCTGATGAACCAAAAAACACGAGAAAATGTCTTATGGGCGCTCAGCACCAACCGTGCAAAACCAAATATTTTTAACGGGACGATGGCGATCAAGGAGCGTAGCGCCCACTGTGCGAAATCACATATTTTTAACGGGATAATGGGCGAATAACAACCATAGCTCTTTAATTTACTTTTTATGTGCTTGAGGATTCGAACACCAAGACTTGCATCTTAAACGAATTTTTTTGCTTATTATATACTGCTTAATATCGAGGTTCGTTTGGAAAAAGTGGCCCAGCTAGCGGGCGTAGCTCGCTAGTTATTCTATTAAATCTTGTCATAGGCAATTAATTCAATGATATCCCATGATATTTAAAGATTCTATCTTGCCAATGTGACTAAGTGCAATTTAAGAAGGTGTCTTATTATTTCCATATGACTGGATTTTATATACAGGGTGATTCAGCTCGTCGGTGACAAACTTTAAGGATCGATAGAGCACACCTAGACGAACATTTTTGAATAGGGAATGTAGGGTCCCTGACGCGATGGTAAGGCGCTAGGCGCTTTCGAAAATTTGGGTGCCGAAATTCGAAACGTCATAAAAACTAGGGAAATGGTTAGATTTTCTTGCTTGTTGCGTCGAAATGATTCTGTTTGTTTAGACTTTCTTCAGTACAAATTTGATAAGCGTATCTCTTAAAACATGGATAGGGGGCACTGCAGACTTTGGAGAGCTAGACAACAACTTTAAGCCCGTTATTTTGATAATTTAACACATGCTCGCCAAAGTTTATACTCTAACTTAAAGTTTGAACCCAAAAGTAGAGCCCTGCAAAAAGCGTAAGAGCCGGAATAAAATGTCAAAGTACAGGGTGGTCGAAACTCGAAGGCTCCTAAGAGATAAACAAACAGATTTCTTGACTTATGGCATGCATTTTCATGATTCTGTTTGCTGGGGCTCTCTGAAACTCAGTTGAACGGTACAAAAAGAAACATCGATAGGGGGCGCTTTGGGCAAAAAACATAATTCGTTGACATTTCGGACGCTAACTGGAAACGGGGCGCTACGATCAGTTAGAAACAAAACAAGAGAGTAATTTACTTATCATAAGAAGCTATTAAAACTGCAGTTTGTTTGTTTTTTTTAACAAACATAGCTGGTTTCAATCATGCACAATGCGCGCAATAAAATTTACATAAGGTGCTTTTTGCTGATTTATGCAAAAGATATCGTACCATATCGATATGCAAAAGATACGTAATGCGTAGACAACAACGCGAGATGACGTAGTTGTATGCGCAGACACGTCTTTTGAACGTACGTCCTACTTAAGCTTCGGGTTACTTGTCTGCAGATCGGTAGTAGGATGGAACGGTACACAAACTCTGAATTGGCTGACATACATTTGGCGTATGGCGCTGCTAGTTGTAATGGACGAGCCGCTCAGCGGTTGTACGCCGAGCGTTACCCCAACAGGCAAATCCCCTGCCATGCCTTCTTCGCTCGAGTACACCAGAGGTTGTCCACAACGGGATCTTTCGACGGAGGCAGGCCTGAACGGGAGCGATCAGTGAGCACCCCCGACAACGAAGAGGCTGTGCTTAACCTGGTTGAGGACAACCCAGGTCTTAGCACGAGAGATATCGCCAGACATGTTGGCATTTCGCAAGCAACTGCGTGGCGCATCTTACGTTCCCGGAATCTGCACCCCTACCACATCCAGCGGGTGCAGTTGCTCAGAGAGCAGGATTTTGGCCCTCGAGTGGAATTCTCAAGATGGTACTTGGCGATGAGATCCAGGGATCCCCGTTTTGTAAACAGCATTTTGTTTACGGACGAGTCCACCTTCAGCCGGGAGGGAATGTGGAACGCCCACAACAGTCATGTGTGGTGTGATGAAAATCCACATGAAACCAGAAGCCGAGCAGCCCAGGAGCGTTTCTCAGTAAATGTGTGGGCCGGCATTCTGGGGGATTGCCTCATTGGCCCTTATTTGTTACCTGAACGGCTGACAGGTGGAAATTACCTGATTTTCCTGGATCAAGTGCTGCCGCAGCTTCTGGAGGAGGCGCACGTACCCGAAGGTTCGCGTCGCCAGATGTGGTTCCAGCACGATGGAGCTCCGGCCCATTACACGAACGACGTGCGTCTCCATCTAAACGCAAGGTATGGCCAGCGGTGGATCGGGCGTGGGGGTCCAGTTCACTGGCCTGCCCGATCACCAGACCTCACATGCTTGGATTTCTTCCTTTGGGGTTACCTGAAGGCCGAGGTATACCATACACCTGTCAGCAGTGCTGAAGAACTTGTGGCGCGCATTGTGGCAGCTGCAGGGCAGATCAGAGATACTCCTGGCATTGTTGGAAACACACACTCCTCAATGCGACGGAGGTGCGAAGCCTGCATCATGGCCCAAGGTCGAAATTTCGAGCATCTTCTGTAGTGTTATTTTTTGTAAATAAATTTCCAGTATCATTGATGTTTTTGGTCTAAATTTATTCAGAAGTGTTGAGCAGAGGTAGAAAATGTGTTTTCATTATTACTAACTGATCGTAGCGCCCCGTTTCCAGTTAGCGTCCGAAATGTCAACGAATTATGTTTTTTGCCCAAAGCGCCCCCTATCGATGTTTCTTTTTGTACCGTTCAACTGAGTTTCAGAGAGCCCCAGCAAACAGAATCATGAAAATGCATGCCATAAGTCAAGACATCTGTTTGTTTATCTTTTAGGAGCCTTCGAGTTTCGACCACCCTGTACTTTGACATTTTATTCCGGCTCTTACGCTTTTTGCAGGGCTCTACTTTTGGGTTCAAACTTTAAGTTAGAGTATAAACTTTGGCGAGCATGTGTTAAATTATCAAAATAACGGGCTTAAAGTTGTTGTCTAGCTCTCCAAAGTCTGCAGCGCCCCCTATCTATGTTTTAAGAGATACGCTTATCAACTTGGTACTGAAGAAAGTCTAAACAAACAGAATTATTTCGACGCAACAAGCAAGAAAATCTAACCATTTCCCTAGTTTTTATGACGTTTCGAATTTCGGCACCCAAATTTTCGAAAGCGCCTAGCGCCTTACCATCGCGTCAGGGACCCTACATTCCCTATTCAAAAATGTTCGTCTAGGTGTGCTCTATCGATCCTTAAAGTTTGTCACCGACGAGCTGAATCACCCTGTATAGGGTGTTTCAAAAAGGACCGGTATATTTGAAAAATCAATAAAAACTAAATGGGCAGCGATAGAAATACACCGTTTGTTGCAACATGCATGGGACAACAGTAAATTTTCAGGCAGACAAGGTTACGAAATTAGTTAAATTTTTCAACAACAGATGGCGCTGCAGTCTGAAAAAATCTAAAATACTATGTTTTCCACATATCCAACATGAGCAGCAATAATATAACAGCAATAAAATCTCCTGCACTGCCATCTGTTGTTGTAAATTGTCACTAATTTCGAAAGTTTGTTTGCCTCAAAATTTACTCTTGTCAGAAGCATATTGCAACAAAGTTGTATTTCTATAGCTGCCCGTTTAATTTTTATTGATTTTTCAAATATACCGGTCATTTTTGAAACACCATGTATATATATACATATATTATGTTATGTAATCGTAATAAATTTTGTATTCATGCATTTTCATGCAAGTGCAACAGTACTAGGGGGGAGGAGCTCCATCCCCTTGCTCGCTATGCTCACTAACCTCTCGCCTTGTCGTTTCCATTCTGGATCACTTCATGATCACTTATTTTATGCGTGTAATTTTTTTAATGTAAGATTTAGTTTAATCAACATTGACTTGAAAAAACAATCAGAAATAGTAAAAGATGTCTTTAATTTTGAAATAGAAGTTACATTCTAATCCAGTGGTTCCCAAACTTTCTAGATACATGACCCATCTTTCACTAAAAAAAATTCGTGACTCACACAAGATACGGTAATCTCAATCTGTGTAAGTGATTAGTTATTAAAACAATGCACAAACTATAAAGATAGATAAAAGTACGTTTAATTATTATGAAAACATACTTTATAATCAGTGGGATTTCTAGTACTGGTGTTTGCCAATGTGGGAACATATATTAACTCACAATTTGTTTCAATATTTTTTTTCAAAAACAGCAAGGTAGAAAAAGCATGTTCTCATAAGCGCGAAGGGATCTCAAAACTAATTAAAATATTTCTAAATATTCTGATCGTATATTATCTAGAAGTGAATTAAGGATTTTACCTTGCAATATTACTTCTGTAGAAATTGTCCTATCTTTTTAAACAGATGAAAAAAAAAGATAAATTTTGATGACAAACCTCGATTGTTCCACGACCCACCAAAACAACGGCCTACCAGTGGGTCGCGACCCATAGATTGAGAACCGCTCTTCTAATCGTTAATGAGGAAATGTACAGAAAATCCTAAAAATGACCGATGACCACTGAAAAATGATCACTCATAAAAAAAATTGAAATAGATTTTTCGGAATACCTGATTTACAGTAACCTGATTACAGTAACCTGATAAATAGAAGTTACATTCCCCTCATTTATGAGGGAATGTACAGAAAATCATAAATATGACCAATGACCACTGGAAAATGACCATCGGAAGTGACCAATGTTCGAAATTGGGAACATTCTGAAAATTCTACATAAAAAGAAGTTCCACCGCATTAATGACTGATATCCCTTAACTAAAGCATTAGAAGGCATAATGTGCAAAACAATGATTTAAAATATGTCTGGATCTAAATTTAGCCCGTAAAAGATTAATTTCATATAAAAACACCAAATGCATTGTTTATTAGTGCGTTTTTTTTATATACATTCATAGTTTGTATATTTAAAATGAAAATTGTAACCTTTTATAATAGTTCAAAATTTTCAAATACACATCTTTCGGATTATATATCTCTCTACCAAGAACCATTGATGCTGCAAGCTTATTCGTGCAAAGTATATTTTAATAATTAAATTAAATACAGATAAAAAGCGAAGAGGCTTCACAGGCCACAAATAAATTATCGGCGGGCCAGTTGTGGCCCGCGAGGCACGTGTTTGATATGCCTTCCCTATACGGTCTCTATTGCGTGGACTATCATGTTGAAAGGATAATATACTTAATTTCACATTTGAAATCAATCATTTAATGTATTGTTTAAGAAGACGTATGCTAAACAAACTTTTTATATATTTATATACTACCTCTGACAATAAAGTTAGGTGAATATTCCTGTAACATTAATGTAGATGAAATATTACCGAAAGTTACTATATCATCCTTCAAAATAGTCATCTCCTATAACTATGCATCGCTGAGATCTGCTATACGTGTCTTGGGAAATTTGCAAGAAGTCTTCTTTTGGGATGAAGTTCAAAATCTTCGTCACGTTTCATTGGATGTCAGCAATATGGTCAAATCTCTTTCAAAGAGAGTTTGAGTCGTGAAGATAGGAAGAAGTCTGGGGGATTCAGATCTGGCGAGTATGGTAGGTGTTTAATTTGCACCATCCCTCATGAATTTCATTCGGTATCTTGCAAATCTTAAAAACCAAACTTTAAACTGATATTTTAGTCGTTCATTTTCCTGTTCTCAGTTAAAAACCAACAAGCTGAACAAGCACTTAGTAAAGCACGTCTTACACAGAACATAAAAGAAGCTCAACTGAACAACGGTGGGAGAATATGGTCTACACTTACTTCTAAACAGGTGCACTGTTTTGTTTCCCCAGTGTGACCAGATCGGTCGTTCAGAATTCATTCACCGAACTTTATTGTCGGAGGTAGTATTAAAAAGAAAAACATAAATGACAGCTAATAAATAATTAAAATACGCGTAAAACTTATAAAAATTTCATGCAGTAAAATATACTTATGTTGTAAAATAAATTATAAATTACATGCTTACATAGTAAAATATGCAAAGTAATAAAAGCATATAAAACAAATTTTTCAAAAAATTTTACATTCCATAAAGTAAACAATGTTTTGCTTTTAATAATACTTTAAAACTACTTAACTGTGCGTAAAAGTCTTGCCTAACAGCAATTAAAATTTGAGGAAATGAGGCTTTTAAAATGTTTTCACTGTGTTTACATCATTGGAATGCAAAATATAATACGGAAAATTCCTTTTTAATTTTTTTGTAGCAAATGCAAAAACAAACATTAAACTTTCTTAATGAGATAGAAAAATAAAGTTTTGTTTTGTGTTTGCTATGTGTTTTCTGTTCCATCATTATTTTATTATATTTTAACATATCTTTATTTAAACTAATAGAAGACTTTTTCCTTTAATAATTATTTTTTAACCTAGTAAAAAATAAACATAAAAAATATAGAGTTCTTTTTTACACATTTCATTAATTAGAGGAAAAACATTTTAAAATCACTTAAGTTGCTTCGGGACACACACAAAATAAGAAGAATATTGCCCAGTTAAACTGATGGCATTAAGCTCACAGGCTACGCATACTAATTGTACATTACAGCCTTGTATTTTCGTTAATTCCGTTCAAAAAAAATTAAGAAGGGGAAACAGCTCTCCCCTTTCTCCTTTTTTATACTTAATCATTGAACCTCCTAAACTATCAAGTACAAGCTTTATCATATTAAAAAATCTATATCCAAAATTCAGAGCAAATCGGATAATTCTTAATAAAAACCCATTTAGCATTTATATAATTTAAGAGGAGTTATTCCCATCTTTTATAATTAACCATTAAACTTCCAAAACTATTTAGAGATTTGAACGAAATCTGACAATTCTGATTGAAAAATCCATTTATACAAGTTAAGGGGAGGGGCATTAGAACCCCCGTTCCCCCTGTTTATACTTATTCAATGAACACCTAATAACGGCCACGGACTCGCCTCATCAGGATGATCCTATATCTAAATTTTGAACGAAAATTGTTAATTCTGCATGAAAATCCCGTTTATATCAATTAAGGGGAGGGGCATGAGCCCCCCGTTGCCCCTGTTTATACTTATTGAATGAACACCTAATAACAGCCACGGTATCGCCTTATCAGAATGATCCTATATCTAAATTTTGAACGAAAACTGTTAATTTTGCATGAAAATCCCGTTTATATCAATTAAGGGGGGGGGGGGCATGAGCCCCCCCGTTCCACCTCTTATACATATCGAATGAACTCCGAAAACTAATCAGGGAAGCGCCTTATCAGGATATACCTATATACAAAATTTCAAGTGGATCCGATATTTTTATCATGAGTTATCGCGTTACGCACGAATGTACGAACGTACATACAGAACGTACAGGCACATAAGCTCTCAGGCTATGATAGCCTGTGAGCTAAAAATATTTACTAAGTAAAAATTTTATTTTTATTTTATATATATATAAAATAAATAAATAAATAAAACTACAAATATTTTTTAAAAACATTTTAAAAAATCTAAAAATTTCAACAACATTTTTTTCATTATTTTGTAGAATTTTTCACCCCGACCTATAATGTTGGATATTTTTAAAGAAACAGTTTAGTTACACAATTTGAGAAATTTTCAGCTGTTTACCTGAAATAGAATTTTAAAAAAATGCACTATAGTATAAAAAAAATTAAAAAATATATATACACACACCAAAAGTATTTAAAATTCAAAAATGTTTTAAAAACCTTCTTACACCATAATGTTTTATGTCAATACTTATTTTACACCGTAATCTTTTCTCTCTATTTTTTATGCTGATAGTTAAAAACACAAAAATCCGAACCATTTTATGTTCCTTGTACCCAAGTCCATTTTCAAAAATACTTCCTTCAAATCACGGAAATTTTCTCGGAAGCAGTGCTACGGTGATTTTTCAGTTAATAGACGACTATCCGATTTTTTTTTTAAATCTCCGTTGCAGAAGGTAAAAAAAAATACATTAATATAATAAATGGGTGATAAAATGAAAGACTCTGATCTTGAGACTGAATCATTTATATTAGTAATACAGGAGTAGTACTCTACCGACTAGGCTACAGTTGTTGAATTGTTGTAACACTTTAAAGTACATATGTTTCCTTAGGTGGTTAATCTTTATTTTTTTGTCTTTTGCCTTATTATGGCTAGGGTTTTAATATTTCAGTATTAATATTGCATAAAAATATGAATTACACAAATTTTTATATTTTTATATAAATTGATAAATGTAAAATGCAGTGTTATTACAAATGAATCATCAGGATTTGATATTTTACTACGTGCGATCTAAGAACCGTATATGTTTCCATGACAATTTAAACGAGAAGGCGTTAACTATAATTCTGCGCTGTGTATGTGTCATGTGTGTCTCGTTGCCATGATCGCTGCGCGAACGCCATATTCAAAATGGCGACTGAACAGTAAAAAGCCTTTTGTATACTAGTATTTTGAAAAAGTGAATCACTTGTAACCGTTCTGAAAGGATTCCGGAAGGCATACTAATGCAACCCAACAAAGCACTCTGCTCTAGTATCGCTAGTTAAACAAAAACTGTTGTTTATGTTAAAGCAAAAGTTCCGACAAACCAAGCATTGCTGAAGAAACAGTGAACCTACACTGTAAAAAAAATCTGTAACCTTAGTAATCTAAATTAACCGAAATCTCTTACGCTTACTAAAATTTTATGTGTACACTGTACAAGAAAATGATGTCAATCTACAAAACTTGTAAGCAAAACTAAAACCATCTGTAACTTTACAAAAGAATTTACTAAAATTTTGGTAACTTTACTAAAATTTTATCTACAATGCTCGTTATCGTCACTTAAAAAGTTCTTGGAATACGATTTCCCCAAAAAATTCTTAGTAACCTTAAAATTTGTTTGATTCAAAGTGCAAATCTGTATCTGTTACATGAATTTTTATTGTTGCCGTTACATAAAAAGTTCTTGGAATACAATTCTACTAGAAAAACTTTTGTAAGTTTCCCAATTTTTTTTTACAGTGTAGTTAGAGAGAGTTTTCATCCGTTGTCCCAAAAAATTGAACTGACGATGAATTGAAATTGAAAAACGACATTCGCGACCATGGGAGCCAATCTTGTATACAAATTTATTTTTTTGCTGTCGTACATAATAAAACTTGAGAACACCGAATGCAATTTTGTGTTGAAGGTACACACAAAATACAACTTTGCCCTGGAAGTACCAATCATAGCAGAAGTAGATATGTATTGTCGATAGTGATTTTCGAAAACGTCTGTAATTAGCCCGGATATTAAACCTTAAAATCACGGAGAGTTTGGACATACATAATAAGAGGGACGACGTATTCTTTGTATGATCGGATTTGTAAGCCTAGATAACAAATTTTAATTAATTAAAGATTGTTTAAGGCAGAAACTATTGAATGGACAAACATTTCCCACGGAAACAGTTATAAAGGCTTTTTGTCTTGGCGTCTAGGGGTCGGCTGGCATCCTTTATCCTTTGACGTTAGCAATTCGATACTGCCAATATTGATTAATGAGCTGGACCACCCTGTAGACCTTCAGGGAGCGACAAGTTTCGGGTTTACATAGCGAAAGTTGGCAAAGGGGCGCCAAGGCGGGATGAGACGATGCAATGGAGTTTTGTCGGGGAGGAGCTTGAGAGAGAAACAGGATTTTCTAACGGAAGAAAAGGGATGCGGAGAGAAGAGAAAGAAGAGAGGAGAGTAAAGTCTGGAGGGTGATGTGCGGACAGTGGTGATGCTGGCACCTCTACTCCAGGTTACACGAACTGAATTACTAACTGTGTTTCACTGAACCCAAAACTGCAGTGATTAAAGTATTTCAATATTTTATTAAATAAAACCTTTTGAAGGAACAGAATTACTCTCATTAGCTACCAAATATACTCTTAAAATTGAAGTGCGAATCAATTCTTCACAGTATATATATTAATCCGTCGGTAGTCGCGTGTCGGTCTTTTTGCCGCCCTTATAACTTATCGTCTCCTAACTTGTATCACATTACAAATACAATGGAGATCTACCATGTAACTGACTTTGAAGCTTTCTAGACCACCTTAGTGAAGTAACAGTACACCTCTGTTTTTCTTTCACGTACATTTTTAGAAACAAAGTTGAAATTGGCGAAAAAGTCTACGTAACAATCACTAATGCCAGTCCATTTATACTTTTTATAATTACTCCAGATCTCATGAATAAAATGCATAATTTAAGAAAACTGCAAATTTATATCTTCATTGAAATGTTATTTTCGTATATTAGGTGAAAAATATTTCTTATTTTACATATTTGGTATGGGGGGGCAGCGGCGAAAAGATCGAGCGCGACTAATGACGTTGTGAAAAAAGTCGCGACTACTCGCGGGTTAAATTTAAAGAGTGAGATATGTGTATAAAATGGCAGGAATCGATAAAGGTGCAAATGGAATCGAACAATTTTTTTGTTTTTATTACTAAATGTTAAAACATAAATGATGTCATGATAAGAAAGACATTGTGGGAAATCATGTTTTAACGCCAAAAGGGCGATGAATCCTGATCTTAGTTACGCGTGGCAACCCTCCTGGGCTCAAGATATTTTTTGTTTTGTTTATGTTTCAGAGAGGGAGAAAAAATACGAGATGGGGTGATGACAGTCTTGATAGAAGAATAATTCTAAAAGATATTGAATTTCATGTAAATTATGTATCATATGTGTAAATAAGATGTACAGTATTTGTATAATTTGTATATAATTTCTTCCAATTAAAAACAAGAAAAAGAAAATGCCCGTTAAGTGTCAATCATCTACATAAAATTTGTGTTCGACAGCCACTGAACCTGCCGACTCGACAGGCATAGCCATATACTATTATTTCTATATGAAGAAAATAACTATGACAAAATAATATTCGATAAAAAAATGGATACTATTACTAGACCACCAGAACATAAAGGGTTAAATTACATATTATACCTTCTGACTTACAGTTGTCAGTATTTTTAAAGATATAAAAAAATATGTTTTCACACTTCTAAACAGAAAATAAAATTAATAATGTGACTTCAACATAATCTAAATGAAAATTAATTAAGCAAATTAACTCATATTATTTCTTCAGGGAATATTCACACAAATGTTTGACTGAATCTTCGATTTATGAAAAGTACATTTCCATGCATTATATCCTTAAGGGGTCTCAGGAGTCTTACATTTACCTGGTAGTGCAACTTAGCAGCATGTCACATTTGATTTTTTTTCTCAGTCCCTTTAAAACATAAATGCATAAAATTTTTAATATAGACAACTGGATATCTCTTCTATTAAAAATATTTTTTTAAATATTCTTCATTGAAATTCTATTTTATTTTTTTAATGTTTAATTTTGATTAAAAAAATTAGACTTGTATCCATTGCGCGCAGGATTCTAGAAAAACTATTAGTTCAAGAATCGCTAAAAAAGTTGATAATGGTGTAAAATTAATGTATCTTGAACTTATACCTCATTTTAAAGCAATTTATGCATTTATTTATTTAAAATTTAAATTTAAATTGAAAAAAATGGAAAAAAAATCATTTTTTATTAAAAAAATTGCCAATTATCAATAATTAGTGTAATTAAAATTCTAAACTTGAGGTATAAGTTGTTCTTAAACTTAAAATAAAGATATTTACAAAGTTTCATACAAATTGCTTTATTATTTTTTGAGAAATGTTGCGCGCAGCCAAAGAACAATTTAAATTTTAAATCAAAATTAAACATGAAAAATATATAACAAAAATTCAATGTAGAATGTTAAAAAAATTATTTTAAGTAGAAGAGATATTAAGTTGCCTATATTAAAAATTTTATGCATTTAAGTTTAATAGGCACTGAGAAAAAAAATCAAATGTATATGTTGCTAAATCGCACTACCAGGTAAAAAGTAAGACTCCTGAGACCCCAATTGAGTTTTATCTGTCAAACACAAATTTACTGAATTAAAGTTACTCAAAAATCATTCGTTCCTAGTTCCAAATTAAAACTGATGAGGAAAGTAATACATAACGCAGTTGAATATTCTCTAGGAAAATAAGGCACAGATGTCATATACGCACCACATTGGAGCGATTTTTTTTTCTGATGACAGTTTGACAAAAACTTTGTTATCAAATATTAGTTACATATATATTTTTTTATTATTTTCTATTAATTTACGACGGAAATTATAATAAACCACGACAGTTTAATTAATAACTATAATACAAAACAATTTATATCTATTTATAAAAGAAAATATAAAGTAAATAAACAGTTTATTAATAAATAAACAACAATTACCGGGTTACCATATGAGGCTTAAAATTCCCATTATGTTGCACGCGCGCAAATGTGGTGCGTACATGACATCTGTGCCGAAAATCATTGGTTAAAATAAATGAAATTTTTGCTTACACTTTTGAACATAAAATAAAATTAATAATGTGATTTCAATATAATGTAAATAAAAAATAATCCGGCAAATTCTGTCTGTTTTTATCATTATTAAACTAAGGACTATATACACCAATGTTTGATTGAATATTCTATTTAAGGAAAAGTGCATTTTTATTTATTATATCGTTGATTGAGTTTTATCTCCTAAATAGTAACTTTGTGAGTTACTGTTTAGGTTAACTTAGGTTAACTTACTCATTCTTCATTTGTCTCTAATTCAAAAATAGAAGTGGTGAGGAAAAAAATATATAATTGAATTGAATATTATGTAAGAATTTTATATATATATGTGACATTTTAAAGTTAGGAGCCAGAAACATCATCGCCAGGGTCCCCGTTCTTTGCACAGAAGTCATGGCCAGCGAGGGAAAAAATAAAAAATAAATAAATGTAGAATATCCGATAAATCACTCATTGGTGGCTGTAAGTTTATTTATTCAACTGTAGTCATTATAGAGGGAAAAACTCCTTTTTGCAAACGATCTTTTACCGAAATGTCCAAAAAATATTCCATCATTTACTTCAACCAGCCGTACTCGTCGACGAAAGAACTCCAGAATCTCTCCCCTTCTCATCTCGAGACTTCCACCTTTTAAAACTAAAAAGAAAATTCTAGAACTTTTTGTAATCTCAAACCATCATCCTTTTATGTAAACAGAATTCTTGTCCAGATACGAGACTATTTTACACAGACGATAAATTTATTTAAAAAAGAAATATTATTTAACCAATTTATAATCGACTCATAATTTCTTGGGCAGACGATTTTTATAAATGGTTAATTTTAAGAGAAAAAGAAAAGAAATGAATTTATTAATGCACACATCAAAGGTTGGCGGCGGAAAAATAAATAAATAGATAAAATAAAATAATGATATTTTTTGAAAGGTATGGTTTTGGAATAAATTTAATAAGATTTTCTTAAAAAGGGTTGATAAAAACATAGAAGAAATCAGTTTTATTTGGAATATTAAGAAATAAAGTTTTAATTAAGAATATTTTTAATTTAGAGCCATCTTTTTATATTTACGCATACTGGAATAATGTTTTTTAAGGCAAATTAAGAATTTATATCGTCTGCATACAGATTAACAGATTAGATCTAGAAACAAGATTTTAATTTAATAATTTGAAGTAAGTACGGAACATTATTATAAGAAAATGAAGGTAGTATAAAGGTTAGTTTTGGCGAAAAAAATTTTAAATTTGTAATATTATCCCCCCTCCCCGAAAATTTGTATGAAATTGATAGTTAAATAAAACTATAAGTTCAGACAACAGAAATATAATAATTTAGAAAAGTTAAATTTTGGAATAAAACTGTCAAACCCAGGAAGCCAAGAGATGGAAGAAAAGAAAATTAACGCAATATAAAAAATTTTAGCGATTAAAAAAAATAGTTAAGAGAAAATTAATCTGAATTAAATTTAGGTAGGAGCATTTCCCTGAAAGAAATACAATAATGTTACAAAATCACTTACTATTTGTAAGTGCATAGGAGATAATACATACAATAACAGTAAATAAGTTAGAAATATTAATAAGCAAGAGATAAAAAATATAATAAAAACAATAAAAATTCGTTCTCATGAAAGTTAAATAATTACAATGACTTAATGCATAGCTTATTTTAAATAAGTTCTTCAAATGATAAAAGTCTTTCCATTGTGTATAAAAGTCTTTTCCAATGTTCACTGAATACAGTCTCTTTAATTAAAGATCTCCAAATCTAGTTTAATCTTTGTTTTTTATGTTATGTTGGATCCAACATCTTTTAACAATCAATCAAATTTTTCCTTCAATAATATATCAATTTTTTTAATAATAAATAGCATCACTCTCAATATCAATAATAAATAATATAGAAAAATTTAAATAATAACAATAACAACAATAATAAGTGATAGTATAATAAGACTCCATATCCTAATATTTCTCAATAAGAGTATAATTAATACTAAACTTCATTATAGAAATCATAATAATAATAATAATAGTGATACAAGAGTATAATCAAAAGAAAATATCACTATTTGTTTACTATTGATAGGGAAAATATTGGTTGAGGATAAAAATAATTACATAGCAACTAAATAATTTTCTTATCTTCTAATAGCATAAGAAAGTATTTTTTGCTAGCCGAAAGTATAAAAAAAAAATCATAATATTTCCAAAATCCAAATAAAATTAAATCTAACTATTTAGAAAATGGACTCTCAACCAGTATTTCCTTACAATAATTCCTCTCTGATACACTTTTACAAAATTGTCAAATTTGGTTATAAGTTTTCAAATGCCAAATATAGAATAATGTTTTATCTACACATGGTTTATAAACTTTAATAATAAAATACAATAGGAATAAAAGGTGTCATTCTTAATTGAGAAATGGAAATAAAAATACTTTCCTTTTTTTTAAAAACTTTTAATATCTGTAATTTTCACAATCACTGAAAATCACATATTAAGTTATAGGTTTGAGTAAAGTCATCAAATTTTATAACTGTTATAGCATAAATATCTGCTGAATAAATAGAATAATACTAATGTCAATAAATGAGTAAATCTAGTTAGACTTAAACACACTTAAAATTAATTTATCAACATCAATTTGAAAGCTTTTACAATCAAAGTGTACACCTTATGCCTGCATAAGGAGCCCAATTTAACCCCAAAAACTCTCAAAAACAAGTAATATTCTTGTTGCGCACCAAGAACATACCTGCTAATGTTGAAAATTATGGCGATAAAATATTTAAAGAATAAGAATTAAAATTTAATCTACTGTTTTGACTTTAGTTTGATCTAGTGATTGTGATTGTATCTGAGGATTTGTTTGTTTTTTGGGTTGCTCATGAAACAGTTTAAAATCTTCGGGTGAAAAATAGGGTCTTAATTTAGAAACATGCACAATAACGGAATTCTGTCCTGTCTCATAATTAAATTTATCTATTTCATAAGTTACATCAGAAAGTTTATTTATAATTTTATATGGTCCAGAGAAAGTAGGTTCTAATTTTCGAGTGTTAGGGTATTTAAATTCTTCATAAATTACAGAGTCTTGTATTTTTAATGGGCATTCGACAAAATTTCGATCATAGAGTCTTTTACTTTTAAGGTGAAATTCCTGAGTTCGCGCTTTCGCAATTTTGAGGGCTTTGTCTACTGGTGGATAATAGTTTTGTTTTAAAGGAGATTTATAAGGCAATTGACCATAAAATAAATAGGTAGGTGGGAATCTGGTGATAGAATGGGGCGTATTGTTGTATTCTTCGATGACTTGGTTTAATAATCTAGTCCAAGGTATTTTAGAAGAAGTGGAATTAACTTTACATTTACGCCTGGTAACTATAGTCTGATTAACTCGCTCTACTTTTCCATTGGTCTGAGGATGATGTGCGGATGTAAAACGCTGTTGAACATGATGATTTCTAAGGAATTTCTTAAATCTTGGAGATCTGAAAGATTTATGCCTGTCACTAAGTATTTTTTGAGGTGCTTTGATATTGAAAATTTGTTTTAAACAGTTAGTGTATGTTTCAGTGGTAACATTTTTGGAGGGAAAAGCCCAAACAAATCTAGTTGCATGATCTATTATTATGTGTAAGAATTTTTTTGTTGAGTTGTAATAGTTAAATCCACCAACAGTATCAATAGAAAGACATTCAAAAGGTTGATCTGTTGCTGGCATAGCTTGTAATAAGCCGAATCTTTTCTGTTTTGGTTTTTTATTTTTCTGACAGGTGTCGCAATGTTTAACAAATTCTGTAATGTCTATTGTCATATTAGGCCAATAATAGTTGGGAGATATTAAATTAAGCATTTTTTGAATCCCTAAATGTCCAAAATTATCATGAGCAATATGAAGTAATTTTTTTCTTAATGACATTGGTACAACAATTTTTTTGAATCCTTTTTTCTGAACTATAATAATTCCATTCTCTTTTTTATATTTTTTGTCACAAACATTGTCTTTGTCTTGCATCTCTATAATTTCTTTCCTATCTAGCAATAAACTAATATGTTGATTAAAATGACAAACAGGATTTCGTGACAACATGTCTGCTTCGACATTTGTTGAACCCTTTTCATATTTTATCTCATAATCAAACATACTAAGTTTGAGCGACCATCTAAAAAGCCTACTTCTTAAGTTTTTAACACTCTTTAACCATACTAGAGATGCGTGGTCCGTATGCATTGTAAACTTGACACCATGAAAGTAATGATAGAATTTGTCAAGAGTATCTATAATAGCTAAACATTCTAATTCAGTTATGAAATAATTTTGCTCATAACTCTTCAAAATTCGAGAATGATAAGCAATAGGATGTAAGAAATTATCTTTATCAGGTTGTTTTAGAACGGCACCTACTGCTATCTGAGAGGCATCTACAAACATATGTAAAGGTAATTTAGGATCATAAATTTTGAGGATGGGTTTTGCAATTAAAGAATTTTTTAATTTTTCAAAAGACTCCTGGCACTCTGAATTCCATTCCCATATTGTGTCTTTTTTAAGTAATCGATTTAGAGGATATCTAATTTCAGCATATTTATTAATGAATTTATGGTAAACATTAATGGAACCTAGAAATCGTTGTAACTCTTTCACATTGGAAGGAGGTTTTAAATTTTTGATGGTTTCAATATTGGCATTTGCTGGAGTTATAGTTCCATTAGTGATTTCATAACCTAAGAAATTGATTTTATTTTGGCCTAATTTACATTTAGAAAGTTTAAGTTTAATGTTTTCTTGTTTGCAAATGTCAAAAATTTGAGCTAAATGGTTTAAATGTTCTTGTAAAGAGGAAGAGAAAATTATAATATCATCAAAATAGTGGCACGCAAAGTCGATTTTATATTTATTAAGGATCCTTCGAATGGTTCTATTGAATATGGGAGGGCCCGTTTTTATGCCAAAAGGGAGCACGAGCCACTCAAAAAGTCCAAAATTGGTTGTAAATGCTAATTTTTCTGTATCGGATGGATGTATTCGTATGTGCCAGTAGCCAGAGCTAAATCCAAAGTTGAAAAATACTGAGCACTACTCAATTTATCTAAAATTCCATCGATACGGGGCAAGGGTTCTGCATCGTTTTTAATTATTGCGTTTAATTTTCTATAGTCTATACATAATCGCGTTTTTTTACCTTCCTCTCTTTTCATAACTAGTGTAACAGGGGCAGAATAGGGGCTATTACTTTCCTTTATCAGTCCGGCTGCTAACAATGATTGAATTTGGTTTTTTATTTCTATTTCTTCTAGGGGAGATGTTCGGTAGGGCCTCAAAGATATAGGTAGGTCAGATTTTAATATAACGCGTTGTGGTTCAATATTTATCCTACCCACATCATATTTATGCTTTGCAAAAATATCACTATAAATATGAACTAATTCCCTTAAATTTACATCTTGAATTAAATTTATTTCCCCAGTTAAATCTGAATCCGAATTATCGCGAAAATTTTGAAGAGTCATGGAACCTCTATAATCAGGATGCACATTAATTTCGTGATCATATTAAACACAGTCTTCATTTTTCATAATATTTCCACAAGTAGATTGTAACTCTATATCATGATTACTTACATTCAGTGTTTCATTATCATAATTATCTATTGCTACAGTATTACCAGTATTTAATTTCATATTTTTTTTTATATTCTGAGGTTACAATTTCATTAGATTGATCCCTGTTTTGTTGTACTTGGTCCTTATTTACTGTATTGAAGTGAAGGGATCTCTCATTATGTATGGATATACTGTTAGTTATAATTTTCCTTCCCTGCCTTACAATACAATTTTTACATTCTATGGTTAATTTAAATTTAGAACATTCTTTTAACCCCAAAATAGCATAATCCAAATTTGTATTGCATACTAAAAAATTAACATATTTTTTAATTTTACCCACTTTTAGAAGAACACTACATTTTTTATTTATATGTAAAAATCCTTTTGCCTGACCAATGGTAACTGAGGGTATAGTCTCAATTTTAGCATTAAGTTTTTTAACAAATTTAAGTGGCAATATTGCAATAGTTGAGCCAGTATCTACAACACATGGTAAATTATAATTATTTGTATATCCATACACAATTAATTGCCAAGCATTATGAAAATTATTTTGTGAGATATTTGGAAGAGTATCAGAGGATGGTACCTCATTCCTAAAAATACATTCTCTTTCCCAATGAAAAGCATTACTCATACCCCTATTTGTGCATATCCTACAAGGTCTTGAAGAATATGAATTTTGAATATAATTATTTTGACAAACTCTAGGTCTTTGAAACTGAGATTGTCTTTGGGGAATCCAATTCCTAGGTGTATTATTGGGCCTAACTGGCTGAATCCAGGGCCTAGTTGATTGAAAAGGTTGAAAATTTTGTCTAGCTGATGGTTGATTTATTACTTGGTTTGAAACTAGTGGGGTGGAAACTTCCACGAATTGTTTGACAACCCGGTACCATTCTGTGGTACTACTAGGAGGATTTATAATAATATTGTTTTTGAATTCTGGTTTTAAACCATCAGTTAAACCTTGTAATAGTATATTTTCACTAAGATGTAATTTCCTACCAATTTCCACTTTTTTACGAAAATAAGTTTCTAAATTGTCTAAATTATCTAATTTCAGATTTGAAAAATCAGAAAACTCGGGAAGTCCAATTCAATGAGTCTTTCTATCAAAATTTTCTTAATTTGTTCATAATCCGTACAATTTAAGCAGTCATTGATATAAATTTTTTGCGCTTCACCTTTCAAATATTGGGCAATAGAATTAAATTTCCATTCTAGATTTTTCTGTTCCCTATCACATGTTTTATCAAAATAAGTTAACCAAGACAAAATGTTCATTCCAGAACTCGGGTCAAACGGTACGAACTTAGGATCTTCCATAATTTTTTTATTCTTACTCATTAGAATAAATGAAGCACTTCTATTTTCTTTATTAAATCCTAATCGTAAAATCATTCGCAATAAATTTCAAAGTTAATGATTTCTATCAATTACATATTTTTTCAAAATTACTATATTTAGCTGCTAACTTTAACCAGAAATTTTATCTAATAAAACAGAAATTGTAAATATCATAGATATACCTTAAATTGGGATCAACTTTTAATTCTATTATTTTATAGATCATAAACAGATTCAAAAATTTTAATTATAGGCAATTTCTTACTTAAAATCACAAAATTTACTGAAAAAATTAATCATATTTATCAGTCAAAATTCTAGCAAAAGCCTTGCACAGTTCCATCTTTCTTACTGAATTTAAATAAATTATAAGAATCCGGGAACCAAAGCTCACTGTAACCAGAAATTCTAACAAATAAAAGGAAAAACATAAATGTTAAATTAATTTTCAGCTCAAATGTTTAGTTGTAGGAACATTATCATGAAAATACTGTATTCTGAGAATAGTTCTTGATAACAAACAAATATCAATAAAATAGAAAATATACTTTTTTAAAAAATAACTTGAGCTTCTAAGTTCTTTTATACTTCATTATTATTACGAACTTATCTTTAAACGTGCATAAAAATATCATAATAATCTTTAATATGCAATAGTAATTGTCTAAGAATACCATACTCTTCAATTTAATCCTTAAGAACAAAAATGTTTCTATCTCCAACACATAATAATGATAATAATAATACTCATAAATAGGCAAGTAAATAAAATTCACAGACAAATAATCAAATAAATAAACCTGACAAACAGAGAATAATTAATTTAAATAAATACATAAAAAGTATACAAATAATAATAATCAAACCACTACGAAAAAAATTCTCACCGAAATCCTATTGGTCTCAACTATCTCGAAAAAATGTTTGTCTATTCACTAACAAAAAATGTTCTTGTAATTATTATTATTTTTCTTCTTTTTCATCATCACGAGGACTGCTTTTTCTCGACCAAAGCACTTTACAGGAACAATTCCTCTGTTTTTGTCACTCCAGAAATCATGAGACTATGGCAGTTCTTGTTTAAGAACACTTCCAATAATGACGGGCAAATTTTTAATCGATCCACAGTTTTTATTATCACTTCGTATATCGTTCCATATACCGTTATATATCGTTCCATAGCAAGTTTCTTTAAAATCCAAAAAAAGGCAGCGCAGGCATAAAACATCCTGCCGGCCCTAGAAAAGACTGTGACATTTTAAAGTTAGGAGCCAGAAACATCATCGCCAGGGTCCCCGTTCTTTGCACAGAAGTCATGGCCAGCGAGGTAAAAAATAAAAAATAAATAAATGTAGAATATCCGATAAATCACTCATTGGTGGCTGTAAGTTTATTTATTCAACTGTAGTCATTATAGAGGGAAAAACTCCTTTTTGCAAACGATCTTTTACCGAAATGTCCAAAAAATATTCCATCATTTACTTCAACCAGCCGTACTCGTCGACGAAAGAACTCTAGAATCTCTCCCCTTCTCATCTCGAGACTTCCACCTTTTAAAACTAAAAAGAAAATTCTAGAACTTTTTGTAATCTCAAACCATCATCCTTTTATGTAAACAGAATTCTTGTCCAGATACGAGACTATTTTACACAGACGATAAATTTATTTAAAAAAAAAATATTATTTAACCAATTTATAATCGACTCATAATTTCTTGGGCAGACGATTTTTATAAATGGTTAATTTTAAGAGAAAAAGAAAAGAAATGAATTTATTAATGCACACATCAAAGGTTGGCGGCGGAAAAATAAATAAATAGATAAAATAAAATAATGATATTTTTTGAAAGGTATGGTTTTGGAATAAATTTAATAAGATTTTCTTAAAAAGGGTTGATAAAAACATAGAAGAAATCAGTTTTATTTGGAATATTAAGAAATAAAGTTTTAATTAAGAATATTTTTAATTTAGAGCCATCTTTTTATATTTACGCATATTGGAATAATGTTTTTTAAGGCAAATTAAGAATTTATATCGTCTGCATACAGATTAACAGATTAGATCTAGAAACAAGATTTTAATTTAATAATTTGAAGTAAGTACGGAACATTATTATAAGAAAATGAAGGTAGTATAAAGGTTAGTTTTGGCGAAAAAAATTTTAAATTTGTAATATATATATATATATATATATATATATATATATATATATATATATATTACGCTAACGTATGTTGCGCTAAAATCACAATTAATGTTAATTGTTTAACCTCCTGACTGCCGCTGGCTGATTTTTTCGCACACTAACCTGCAGGTTTCACTGCAGCATAAGCAATATTTGAATTAATATAATTCTACAAATAAAACCCAGTTTTAAAAAATTAAGTTAGGATTAATACTCTCAAAAATTATACACCTATACATAATAACATATTTTGTATCAGGTTGGAAAAAAATCTTTTTTAAATATTTTTTAAATTACACAGAAAACAACATTACAATTTTACCCTTTTGCCAGGCAATCGGGGTTAATGACAACTCCAAATGAAACACATCCTATTTACTGTACAAAAGTCCTTTGGTAGGAGTTAGCTGTGGTAAATTGGATTTATTTCTGTTTTTCCTTCGCTGCAATTATGAAGTTTCAAAATATCATTATTTTTATTTTTTCTGTCCTTCTTACTTACAAAAATAAATATAAAAGTCTTGAATTATAAACATTTCAGTTTCAAATTAAAGTTATGTATTATAAATAAAATGAGTGAAAGGATTATATTATTATATTTAAAAAAAAATGAATAAAATACGAAAAAATATTACGGGCACAATATTTGGCGATTTATAATCTGCGCCGGGCTAACATAAAAACACGGCGTTCTTGATTTATCAGCATAGATGTCATATTATGCACCAATTTTGAGTGTTCTTTCTCTGATGCCAATTTGACGAAAACTCGTTTTTGAATGACAGTTACAAACATATTTTTAAAGTAATTTCTATTATTGTGAAAAGGAAATAATACACTACCGGCCATTAAAATTGCTACACCATGAAGGCAACATACTACAGACGTGAAACTTATACGACAGGAAGAAGGTGCTGTGATATGCAAATGATTAGCTTTTCAGCGCATTCTGACAAAGCAGGTACCGGTAGCGACACCTACAATGTGTTGCAATGAGGAAATTGTTCAGCCGGTTTCTCACATATAAATTGCATTCGATCGATGTTGCCTGGTGAAAAATTGTTGTGATGCCTCGTGGAAGAAGGAAAAAAGAGTACCAGCATGTTTCTGACCTTGATAAAGGTCGAATTCTAGCCTACCGTGATTGCGGTTTATCGGGATTGCGGTACTGCCTACAGGGAATGCTGTATTGTTGCTCGCGTTGGTCGAGATCCAATAACTGTTCGCAGTATATGGAATCGATGAATTCAGGATGTTAATCGGAACACCGTACGGGATCTCAACGGCCCCTATCACTAGCAAATGAGAAGACAGGCATGTTATCCGTATGGCCGTAATGGATCGTGAAACTACGTCACGAGCTGTGAGTCAAGAAATGGGGTCATTTGTAAGACAAAAAGTGTCTGCACGAACAGTTCGACGACGTTTGCAATAGCATAGATTCTCAGCTCTGAGACCATGGCTGCGACTTTCCTTGACGCTGCGTTGTAGACAGCAGCGCCTTTAATATTGTGATCAAGGACGAATCTGGGTGCACGAAGCCGAGGAGTAATTTTTTCCGATGAATCCAAGTTCTATTTACAACATCAAGATGGTCGCTTTCGTGTTTGGCGGCATTGTAGTGAACGAACATTGGCAGTGTGTATTCGTCATCGTAATACTGGCCCATCACCATGTGTGGTGGTATGGGGTGCCATTGGATACACGTCTTGGTCATCTCTTGTTCGCATTAACGGCACTTCGAACAGTGCACGTTACATGTCTGATATTTTACTACCCGTGGCTCTACCCTCTATTCGAGACCTGCGAAACGCTACGTTTCATCAGGACAATGCCCGACCGCATGTTTCCGGAATTGTACGGACCTTCCTTGATACGTAAAACGTTCGACTGTTGCTCTGGACAGCACGTTTTCCAGATCTCTCACCAATAGAAAATGTCTGATCAATGGTCACCGAGCTACTGGCTCATAACCATACGCCAGTCACTACGGTTGATGAATTGTGGCATCGTATTGAAGCTGCATGGGCATCTGTGCATGAACATGCCATCCAATCTCTATTTGACTGAATGCCCAAGCGCATAAGTGCTTTTATTACTGCCCGAGGTGGTTGTTATGGCTGCTGATTTCTCAGGGTCTATGCACCCAAGTTTCTTGAAAATTTAATCACTTGTTATTCCTATCATAATATATTTGTCCAATTAATATTATTTTGTTATCTGCATTTTTTCCTGATGTAGCAATTTTAATGGCCAGTAGTGTAATTAAAAAAAGTTTAGTTAACATTTATAGAATAAAACAAATTATAGCATTTAAAAAATAAAATAAAAGCAAACAAATAGTTTATTAATAAATAAATAATAATAGTCGGGTTACCAGGAAATTCAAATATAATTGCCATTTTGTTGCAATCGCGCCAATGTGGTGCGTATATGGCATCTGTATCTATTTATCTAGCAGAATCTTCAAATTTGGTAGTAAACTGAACAATTAAAATAAATTATAAATAAAAGCAATATGATTTAATCCTTAGTATACGTTTAAGGGAGACCAAACTGATCGCCAAGGGCGGCTAGTTGATTATAATTAACATTTAGAATCGTGTTTTCCATGGAAGGATTTTTTGAAAAGTAACTTCTTTTATGCAATATGTAGAAAAATACAAATTTAGCAAATTTATCCTCATCAGACACCAGGGCTTATTTATATATATACATTTTTTTAACTTCAGTTCTGATTTTATATTAAAACAAGTAAGAAAAATCATACGTTAAGCATAAATTATGAAGAACTTTCCAACACTTAATGAAATCTTTAACAAAACTTTGTTATTTAGGTAAATAATAGTATATAGCCAAATGTACCCAAATATGTATTACAGTACATTAGAACAGTCCTGTATTTCATATGTCAGTTCATATAATGGGAAAACTTAGCTTAGCAAGAAAATACTCAGTAGCTTGAAATTTCTTTTTCAGCAATTCATACTATTAGATGGAAACATACTTGAATATACACAGTAGGTACAATGTAGTACTTGAAGGTACAATGTAGTTTACATTGTACCTTTATTACACGTCAGCATTAGGCTAAAATTTATTGTAAACTAAAGCACTTTTAAAACAACTGAAATCACATTCTCATAAATCATCATTCATAGGCGTCCATGTACCGAATTCTTTGCGTGGCCTTGTATATCCCTTTATCTATATTCTGCAAACATTTCTCAGTAAATTAAATGCAGCTCAGCGTAAAAATGCATAACTTGTTTAAGAACCACGTTTAAATAATTTACGCTCATATTCAGTAACGTTGGTGAGCTCTTTTGGGTAGCCTTGTATATCAATATTATACACATCATATAATGTGCATATATTCAGCGAAATATAAACGCGAATATCATAATTAAAATGCATTTCATCCCTCCATCAGCCATCATAGGACACATATACGGTACTTCGGAAAGAATATACTATTTGAAATCTTTAGTATGGCCCTGTAAATGCTATGTACTTCATATTATGCAAGACAGTAGCGTATAATTTATATTAAGCTTCAGTGACATATATCAATTTTATTATACATGAAAAAGCTTAACATATTTAAAATATGTCACACACAATTCCCCCTTTTACCATTATCTAATGGAATTCTTTTGTGTGGCCCTGTAAATGAATAATAACTACATTTTCACCTTATATTTTATAGAATGCATATTTTAATATATTTGACGGGGTGTAACATCTTTAAAATTCCTTTGAAACGAATTTTCCCTATAGGCCGTAATGTAATAGGAAACTTTTGATTCGCCCTGTATATAAACTAATCATGGTAGAAACTTCATTTTCGACAAGACTTGTGCTAGAATAAACGTCAATAAAGTCCTAAAATTTCATGGCAATCCGAGTATATTAACCATTTTTCCCCATGGGCCGTAATGTAATGGGAAACTTTTGATTATCTCTGTAGATAAATTAATCATGGTAGAAATTTCATTTTCAATAGGGTTCATGCTAGGGTAAACCTCAATAACATATAAAAATTTCATAGCTATCCGAGTATATTTATGGGAGTTAGAGCGCCCACAGACGGACAGACGGACAGACAAACCGAATGCATAAGCACTTTTCAACTTAGTTGGAAAGTGCTAAAAACTGATAACTAAAAGAGATTGATTAACGAAAGAAATTAACATTCATTTTTGGCATATAAAATTTGATGCTACATGGAAACTCAATAGACTATTTTTTTTTTCGCAATTTCGTTGATTTTTTTATTCTATTATATTCTTTTTGCATTGAAAAATCAATAAAAAAAATATATATATAATAATTTTTTAGTACTAATGGACTCTACAAATGATATCGTATCTCACAGAAGAATTCTTTAAATTTCATTTTGAACATTTCTTGGTTTTAATATATAATCTAAAACGAAAAATAATTAAGCAAATTCACTCTTGTTTGGCATTAATTATTCAGAGAATCTGCACAGTATGAATGTTTAATTGAATCTTCCATTTAGAAAAATTGCGTTTTAATTTATTACAACCTTGATTGAGTTTTATATGTCACACATTAATTTAGTTAATTGAAGTTACTCAATATTCATTTGTCTTTTGTTCCAAGTTAGAAGCGATGCTGAAAGAAATCCATAATAATAAAGACACAAGTTTGTGAGTGTTTCTCCAATTATTCGAAAGTATTACTAATTTTTTACTCAATTCAAAATTAAATACTTATCTCTCGTTTTAAATAGTTTATTCTCATGAGAAAGCTCATCTCAGGTTCTTTCGACCATAGATAATTTAACAAAATACAACTCCAATAAAAACCGTCACACTTTTACACATATACTCATGAAAAACACTCTAATCACACTCAATAACAAAAAAGAATATTGTTTCATACAGCTCAGGTAAAAGCTGAAGAAATAAATCGATAATGTATTTATCACAAATTATCGTTTGCACAGAAAACTTCTTACATTTTGAAATAATTTGGTTGCTAGGCGACACTGCCAGTATAAAATTAAATACCATTTTACCAAACATACCGCCCCTCTTGAAACCTCTGAGGGGGGTTTCAAACTAAAACACTGCAATTACAACCTTTGTAAAAAATACAAATAACAATACAATTAAATACAATATAAATGAGTCACAATGAGAATGAAGTTAAATTTAAACAAATATCTAAACAATTTTACATAATAAATAATAAATAAAGCAATTTTACAATAATGTACACTTTCTTATAAAAACTGAATTACTTTTCAAGTTGTTAGGATGAGCGAAGCGAATCCTCTACTAGGCCACTCAAATGACACTTTGTCGTACACTTTACAAAAAAACTGTGCAGTATTTTGACTTGAAATTAAACACAAATATAAATTATGATCTGTAGATTTTCAGAATATTATTTTTTTTATAGAAATACTTTTCAATGAATTATTATTTTAATTAATTTATTTTACATGCTTTTCCATTACGAACGCATTTTTTCAAATAAAACGTGAGACATGTACGTTTTCAGAAAAAAAAACCTAAATCATGGGGTCAGTGATTATAGCTAGAATCATCATTAAATAAATAAATAAATAAAATATATTTTCATTATTCTGACAAAATATCTCAAAAACTGCTTTCAGATTTTCAAACTATGCTCATTCCTTTTAACTTAGTTTCATGATTTCTTTTATAAAATTTATAAAATACTTTTTTTTAGAAAAATTATAGCATATTTTTAATGAATTAAAATTTGTGAAAATTCAATTATAAAAGTATTTTTCTGTGTTAGGAATTCAAATACACAATTTATTCTTATTTTGTGAAATCATTTAAGCAGACGATATTTATGAACTTTAAAAGAATTATAATGTTTTTGTGAAGTGGCAATAAAAGAATTGTAAACAAATAAAATTAATTAATATTTTATATAATTCTACTTCAAAAATATTTTTATTTATATGTTTTTGTGGAGTGGCAATAAAAGAATTGTAAACAAATAAAATTAATTAATATTTTGTATAATTCTACTTCGAAAATATTTTTATTTACACCAGTCTTATATCATAAATAAACAACACTGTAAAAAATATGACTATTTTGCTGCATCGTCACTCCCCCGCTTTTATAGAATATCACTCTTTTGGTCACTGAGAATGTTCCATGTTAGCCTGAAGTAACCGTTTTCTATACAAGCGGTGGAGTGACGATGTAGCAAAGAAGTCGTATTTTTTTCCAGTGAATCTAAGGAAATTCATAGTTATTTGGATGAAATACATTTTTAAATTAAAATGCCCCGAAACTTTAAATTACATTTTTGCTTAATTCAAAAGTAAGATGCAAAAGTAATTGAAAAAATATATTATTACTTTCAAATATTTATCAGAAAGCATAATACTTCGCGAATCCAAACAAAGCATGGCTTTTGCTAGTAATGCAGCAATTTCGAATACTGCTCTTTTATATATTCCATTTGGGGTTTTTATATTTACAACTCTTACTCTATTATCATTACCCAAAAATAACTCTACAATTAAATTTTCCCTAATAACCATTTAGACACTGGAAGATCAACTTCCTTTATTACAACCAGATCTAATATTTTGAGGTTGTTTTTTGATATCATCCACTTATGCCTTTGCTGCAATGTACTTAAATAACTATTTTTCCTCTTTTTCCAGATGGTCTGAACCATTTTAGTGGTCTTTTTCTATTAGTTAAATCTATTATCTTCAATATTACTCAAGTCAGATTCAGCAATGGCATTAAGTGGGGAACAATAAGAAAGTGTCCCGGGGTCAAGACCTCCAGGTCATTAATATCTGTACTCAAGGGAGTAAGCGCGCGCGAATTTAAGATACCTTCAATTTGGACAATTATAATTAACATTTCTTCATAAATTTAATTTAGAATTGCCCACAACACGTTTAAAGTGAAACTTGAAGGACTTGACTCCCGATTCCCATAAACCTCCGAAATTTGGAGCTCTAGGGGGAATAAATTCCCAAGCAATACCTTCAGATATCTAGTAATTAGTAAGGTTCTTGTCTGATCTATTTGTCAATTCATGCAATCTTTTAAGCTCTACATTAGTTTTCACAAAATTGTCTGCATTACCACTGAAAAATTTTCGAGGTTTGCCTCGTCTAGCAAAAAACCTCTTTAATGTGGCAATAAAAGCCTCAGACGTTAAATCACTAATTGCAAATGCACTGCCTTTGTTACCATACAAATAAAAATACAAACATAAACTTTATGAAAAGTACCTTTACGTTGACCTTTATATCTAATCAAAATTGGACCACAGAAATTAGTTCCTGTGCAATCAAACACAAAGTCTACATTTATTCTTTCTTTCGGGAGCTCGCCCATAATTTGCTCTAACAATTTAGGCTTGGCCCTAAAGCATGTAATACATTTATGAACAATTTTTCTGCAAATAGCCCTACTTTTTAAAGGTCAAAATTCTCTTCGAATACAATAAAGTAAATTTTGTGGTCCTATCTGTAGATATTTTCTGTGATAAAACTCAATAATTAATCCTGTTAATTTGTGTTTAGAGGGTAGTACAATTGGATGTTTTTAGGCATTATTTATCATGCTATTTTGGAGACGACCACCAACTCTGATTAAATTATTTTTATCCAAGAAAGGATTAATGCAAGTAATCTGCTATTTTTTTGGTAATTCCTTACCCTTAGATAACAATGTGAATTCAGAACTGAACTCTTTTTGTTGCATAGATTTTGTGAAATAATGCTCAGCTTTCTTCAATTAAGCAGATGTTAACTTACCTGAACACCTTTCTTTTGGCTTCTTGAGATTCTGAAGAACCTGAAAACATAGCTAAGAATTCTTATTAATTTAGCATAATTATTACTCAATTGCAAAAAAAGTCAATAAAAGATGGACAGTCTGATATTAAAAATGAAGTCTGTGAAAAATCTTTGAAGCTGTATTTTTAAGTTCACATGTGTATAAATTCTTATCATTTTGCTCAAGTTCGACAGTATTTGAAGAAGGTTCAGTTTGTTGTGTTAGGAATAGTGGACAATTCCACCATAAGCTACTCTGGAGAAGTTTGTCTGGATCTACACCTCGTGACACAAAATCTGCAGGATTGTCAGCAAAAACCACATGTCCCCAATGACTGATATCAGAAAGATTCTGAATCGTAGCCACAAGTGATGCCACAAAGGTTTTTAAGTCACACGACTGTTTTCGAATCCAACTTAATACAACAGTATTATCTGAATAATAGTAGACAGTTTCTTTAGGAACTTCTAAGGTTTTGGCAGCCTTATTCATCAATTTGGCTAAAAAAACTGCACCACAGAGCTCCAAGCGAGGAATAGTGATTGTTTTGATTGGTGCAACTCGACTTTTACTGCAAAGCAACTGAGAAATTTGCTCTCCTGAAGAATTTGAAGACACAACATACAATGCAACACCGTAGGCTTTCTCCGAAAGCCTACGGTGAAAAGCCACAAATTTTAAATTGCACTGGATTATTTATAAAAATGTATCTAACAGCACTTATATTGTTGATGGCTCTTAATGATTCTAGGAACTGCAACCAATCATCAAGCTCAGCTGTAGGGAGATTTTCATCCCAACCAATTTGCAGTCTCCACAGTCTTTGTAGGAAAATTTCTGCTTTCGTCACAACTGGACGTAGTAGACCCAAGGGGTAAAAAATGTGAGCAATATTTGACAGCACACTTCTTTTAGTTACCTTGGTTTGCTCACTGAACGATACACTAAAAGTAAAAGTATCATCATTGGCCTTCCAACAATGTCCTTGTGCCTTAGTTTCACTCAAATTTTCAAAAGTGTAATTCTCATTTTTAAAGGCTGGCTCCATTAATTCTGGATGGTTACTAAACCATTTATGTAAATTCATGCCGCTAGTATTTAATGGTTGAATAAGCTCAATTTGCAATCTCTTAGCCGATTTTAAGTCAGCTGCTCCAGTCAGGACATCGTCCATATAAAAGTCTGACAGCACTACACCAGAAGTATACGGAAATTGAGATTCGCCATCTATACCAAGCTATTTAAGGCAGCGCATGGTTAAATAAGGGACACTAGTTGTGCCATATGTGACTGTACATAGTCTGTAATATTTCATCTTACCATTTACAGTATCTTTCAAAACTATTCGCTGTAAATCGCGTTGACTTTAATCGATAAGTATCATGCGATATATCTGCTGTAAATGCAAAGCGTTGTGTAGGAAACCTAAGTATTATGCTAAACAAATCATCTTGAATGACACCTCCATTCAGCTGTATGGGATTTAGGGATTCTCCTGATGAAGTTCCATGTGAACCATTAAAAACAACTCTCAATTTTGTAGAACTTTTATCTGGGAGATAAACAGCATGATGAGGTAGATATTTCGCATGTTATTGACTCATCTGTTTTCTCTACTTCCTCCATATGGCTCAACTCTCTATACTCCGCCATAAATGAGCAATATAACTCTAAAAGATTTGGATTTTTGACTAGACTATTCCAAAGTGAACTTAATCTATTTTCCGTAAATTGCTTTGATTCTCCCAATGAACTAGTATCCTTTTACAACGGCATTTGTACTATGAATTTGCCCGTTATATCTCTCTGATGTGTGTTTATAAAGTGGGTGTCCCATGATAATTCTTCTGTATTCCTCAATGGTGTACTTTCTTCTACTCTTTCAATTTCCCAAAATTTTTTCATTTCGAAATTTAAATCTGTTTCAGTAATTAACCCACAATGTATTTTTTCCTGATCTTACAATCGTAAACACTCCCACTTACTATGCAACAGAACACCGTATTTTGCAGTATTAATTTAGAATTTGGTAACTTCATACGACCCACCTTTATCAATTCTAGAAATACTTCAGCTCCTAGCAAAAGATCTATTTTCCCTGGCCTATTAAATTCAGGATCAGCAAGAATAATAGTCTCTGGAATTCCTAGCTCTGAAATATTAATATATTTCGAAGACATAATTTGCGAAATCTTTGGTATGATAAGGAAATCTAACTCCCGACTAAAATCTCCCGAATTATTACTGATCAAGGCAGTAGTTTTATTTTTTACCGCTACAGAGGATCCATTTAAACACGATACCGAAACATTACTTTTTTCTTTTCAAATTCCTAATCTTTCAATCTTTAACCGCAATGTTAAAAAATTGCTCATTGAACCATTGTCCAATAAAGCACGCACCGGAACTTTATTTCCGAATTTATCTCTCATATAAACAATCGCAATCGAAAAAAGAACTGTTACATTACATCGACTGTTAACATTACTCGATCTCACATTTGAAGTACCAATGAAATTTTGAATTTGGTTATTTAACTCAAATGGTATGGCGTCAGCATTTAATGTTGGTTTACTTTCATTCGTTGACAATGCATTTGGCACTTCCTTATCACTATAATTTTTTGTGTTTCCCAGCGCATTGGAATTTCTCTCACGCCTATCAAAACAAAGAAGTATATTGTGGCGTTTATGGCATTTTGAACACAAAAATGTTGAGTTACATTTTTTGAAGCAGGGGAGTTTTGAAAGATAATTAAAGCACAAATTGTGTTTTTTAACAAAATCTACTCTTTCCTGTACATTAAATTTTTAAAATTTGGGACATTTAAAAACACTGTGATTTTCCTGGTTACATACAACACATTTGCGCATATTTTTCGCATTTAAACTTGCAACCATGGAAGTTACCTTTGAAAAGCTATGCTTTGTTTCGCTTTCGTTTTTAAAATTTCGTTTTGTATTAACTTGTTTGGACGCACTTAGTTTACGCGCGTCGTCTCTCAAGAATTTTAGTAATTCAGTTAAACTCAGTAAATTATCCCGCTTAAGATGTCTTTCCCACCACATTTTTGTATTTACATTTAATTTTTGAGCCAAAATATAAGCAAACATAGTAGTAGAAAACCTCTCAACTTTTTATTCTAAAATCTCTAACGATCTAATGCATTCATATGTTATATCTATTAGATTTAATAATGCTGCTGGGGACTCATTCTGAATAACAGGAATATTTAAAAAACGTTTTAAATGCGCGTAAACTTGTTCTCTCGAATTTGAAAACCGTTCTTCCAAAAGCGACCATGCAACTTCATAATTAGAATCCACGATTGAAATAGACTGAATTATACGCTAAGCATCTCCTCTCAATGAAGACTTCAAATATTGCAATTTCATTGCCCTTGTCAAATTTAAATTTTCATGTACAGTAGTCTTAAATATATCCTTAAAAGAAAGCTACTCATGCAAATTACCTGTAAATACAGGAAGAGTTAACTTCGGCAATTTTACGTTATTTTCAGCCTTTGAGACGTTTTCTAAATTAACAATTTTGCAATTTCATTTTTGATAACTTTTTGTTAAGCTTGAATTCCATTATTTCTAATATTTCATTAATTTCCTCGTTTTTATTAATAAAATCTTCAATTTTGTCTTCTTTACTTATCTTATAAATAGACTCAAATAACTCAGAAAACTTTTGCTCTAATTTATTCCGTTTCTCCTTTATAAGAATTAATTCATTTAATTCTAGCTCAGAATTCGATAGTTTTTCTTTTAGTTTTGTCAAATTTGTTTTGTAAATTTTCTTTTCCGCTTTTAATTCTTTCATACTCATTTTTAACGAATAAAAATTAAATAAGTGCACTTACCCTTTTTGACTCGTTAAAAGATTATTTCTAGATACGAAGAAATAGCAAAACAGAACAATATATTCACCAGTTATCTTTCAGTCATTGACGTAGAATAACGCTCGTTGATTTCTCTCCGTAGATGACGGACCAGTGAGTGTGTCAGAGTTGTTCTAACCACTTAACCGGCGACGGGTATGGGGAACCGACTTATTTCGGGGCAGAGCCGGTGAATTGTTAAAAAAATCGCTGTACGTACAGTTACAAAATTTGGAGAAAAGGTGCTTCTGTATATGAAGTTTTGGACCTGGAATCCTGATTTTCGATTTTTGGATTAGATTTTTTTAATTTAATTTTTCATTCTATTTTAAGCGTTTTTTATGTTTTGAGGTAATTTTAAAAAATTACCTCGTTAATTTAAAATTTTAGTGAAAGATTGATAGTTTCATTCTTTTAACCGAACATAGTAAATTTAGTTATCTTTTCAATAAAGCTTATTGGGTTTCGTGCAGAGATTTTTTAATTTTTAAGGAGTCTTTTAATGCGATTTTTGGCATTTTTTTCACATTTCCGAGTATTTTTTAGCATTGATAAACAGAAAAATATTTTTAAATTTTAGGATAATTTACTAATATTTGTCTGCTACTATTTTTGAATTTTATCGATTTTTAATGCGATTTTCAATGCAATTTTCAAAGTTATTTTTAACGATTTTTCGATTTTTTGCGCTTTTAGAATCTATTTTTTTTCATTTTTGTCAAAAGTATAGGTTAGTCTATGTATCATGGTTATCACGGACCAGAGCAATGCCAGGCAGGTCAGCTACTATATATCGAAATGGGATATTCTGCAGGGAAATTATTGATTATAAATAACTTGCCAGAAAGGATTTTTCCAGGGAAAGTTTCTGTGAGGTATAACATCTTTTAAGCAATATGTAGAAAGAGACCAAGTTTAACACGTTTATCTTCATCAAACCCCAGGTTCTATTTATATACATATTGCTTTAACTTCAGTTATGGATTCATATTAACAAACTTATAAATTAGAAAAATTGAAAAGCGAAAGAAATTATAATTCCTTTTTGGCACATAATATTTCGTGATACATGGAAACTCAACAGGAACATTTTTTGAAAATTTCTTGGAGTTTTTAATTTTATTGCATTTCATTTTAGTTTTTTTAATTTATTTATTTATTTATTTTTTTTTTTTTTTGCATTAGAAAAAAATAATAATAATAAAAAATAAGTATATTTTATTACTAATGGCCTCTATAAATGATATCTTAACACGGAATAGAATTGTTTATATTTTCCTTTTTGTAGATTTCGTGGTTTCAATATAATCTAAAAAAAATTATCAGGCAAATTCATTCCTGTTTGACTTTAATTCTACAGGGAATTTACCCAGTAATGTATGATTTAATCTTCTATATTTTCGCTTATTATATCCTTAATCTATAGGATTTCTCAAAAGTACTCTATTACATGATGATATAGGGGGAAACATTGTTTGGGGGTGCGTTTAAATTATAGTAAACTAGTTCACATTTTATGAAATTGATAATCATTGCTGAGATTTACTAAGTTAACTAAGTTAATTTTTGTATAATAGATATCATGTATAATAGAAAGTACATTTGTATAATAGATTTGTATAATAGAATATTTGTATAGTAATGAATGATTTAATCTTCTATATTGGGAAAGTACATTTTCGCTTATTATATCCTTCATCTATAAGGTCACACAAAAGTATTCCATTACGTGATGATTTAAGGGGAAACATTGTTTAGGGTGCGTTTAAATTATAATAAATTATTTCACAATTTATGAAATTGATAGACGTTGTTAAAGTTTACTACAAGTTAATTTTTGCTTAATAAAAATCATTTAGTATTTACTGGACTCACAAAAGATTTCGGATATTGTATTTTGAAATTCGGATATTGTATTTTCTTTCACGCAATATGTAAAATGAGTCTAAATTTAACGCACTTATCGCCAACAGACCCCGGAAATTATATATATATTTTTTTTTCAACTTCCGTTACGGATTTATATTAACAAATTGATAACTAAGAAAGATTGAAAAATGAAATAAATTAAAATTCATTTCAGATACATAAAATCGGCTAATAAATGGGCTCATTTTTGACAATTTCTTGTATTTTATAATTTTATTTTATTCTTTTTGCATTTAAAAATCAATGGTAAAATAAAATAATGATATATTTAATATTTCTTTATTGCTAATGTACTCTGCAAATTATACTTTAACACGCAGAAGAATTGCTTAAGTTTTCATTTTTATACATTTATTGATTTTAATATACGTAATCTAAACGAAAAATAATCCAGCAAATTAAATCTTGTTTGACATTAATTCTTCAGGGAATATACACACTAATGTTTGTTTGAATCTTCTATTTACGAAAAGTGCATTTATATTTATAATATCCTTGATTGAGTTTTGTCTGCCAATTACTAATTGAGTGAATTAAAGCTATTCACTATTCATTTGTCTCTTTGTTCCAAATTAGAAATGATGTGAACAGAAATATATAACGGAATGGAATATTGTTTTGGAAAATTATTGAGTATAATTAACGTGCCAGAAATGTGTTTTCCACTGAAAGATTTAGTGAGGAATAACTTCTTTTATGTAATAAGTAGAATGAGTCTAAATTTAACGCACTTATCTTCATCAGACCACAGGGTTTATATATATATATATATATTAATTCGGCTATGAATTTAGTTTAACTGGCTTATAACTAAGAAAGACTGAAAAACGAAAGAAATTATTACATTCGCTTCCTATCACACGCCAGCGCGTGATATGGTGCCAATGTTGAGGGGCCACTCACGTGCCAGCGCGTGATGTGGGATGATATCCAATAGCCAGTCACGTGCTGGTGCGGGAAAATCTTTCACTGATTCTTTGTTATAAAAAGTAAATAGGCTTCTGAGAAAAACACACTTCAACAGTGCGGCATTAATTATGATCATATCTTCACGTAAGTGGCATCGAACGTGATAAAAATCATTTTTGACAGATGAAAACGGATGATACATAGAGACTCAACATGACAATTTTTTCACAATTTCTTGGAATGTTTTATTTTATTTTAATCTTTTTTGTTTTTGAAATTCAATAAAAAAAGAAATAATTATATATTTAATATTTTTTATTACGAATGGACTCTACAAATTATATCTTAACACGTAAAAGAATTGTTTACGCTTTTATTTTTATACATTTTGTGGTTTCAATATACGTAATCTAAACGAAAAATAATCAAGTTAATTGAATCTTGTTTCCATTAATTCTTCAAGGAATGCACACTAATGCTTGCTTGAATCTTCTATTTAGGAAAAGTGCATTTTTATTTATAATATCCTTGATTGAGTTTTGCCTGCCAAGGACTAATTGAGTAAATTAAAGCTATTCACCATTCATTTGTCTCTTTGTTCCAAGTTAGTAATGATTCGGACAGAAATATATAACGGAATGGAATATTGATTCCGATGAATTATTGATTATAATTAACGTGCCAGAAATGTGTTTTCCACTGAAAGATTTCGTGAGGAATAACTTCTTTTATGTAATATGTAGAATGAGTGTAAATTTAACGCATTTATCCTCATCAGCCCACACATATTATTTATATATATGTATATATATATATATATGTATATATATAATATATATTAAATTTGGCAATGAATTTATATTAACTAGGTGATAACTAAGAAAGATTGAAAAACGAAAGAAATAAAAAATCATTTTTGACACATGGAAACGGATGATACATAGACTCAACTGGCAAAATTTTCACAATTTCTTCGAATATTTTATTTTATTTTAATAACTTTTTTGCTTTAAAAAAAATAAAAATAAATAAATAAATAGATATTTAATGTTTTTTATTACGAATGGACACTACAAATTACATCTTAACACTCAGAAGAATTGTTTACGCTTTTATTTTTATACATCTTGTGGTTTCAATAAACTAAAATAAAAGAAAAATAATCAAGCAAATTAAATCTTGTTTTACATTAATTCTTCAGGGAATATACACACTAATATTTGTTTGAATCTTCTACTTACGAAAACTGCGTTTTTACTTATAATATCCTTGATTGAGTTTTATATCCTAAACACTAATTGAGTGAATTAAAGCTATTCACTATTCATTTGTCTTTTTCTTCTAAATTAGAAATGATGTGAGTAGAAATATATAACGGAATAGAATATTGTTTTGGACAATTGTTGATTATAATTAATGTGTCAGAAATGTGTTTTCCGCTGAAAGATTTCGTGAGGAGTAATTTCTTATAAGTAATATGTAGAATAAGTCTAAATTTAAGCCATTTATGTCTGGATTTTAATTTTCTCTCTCTCTCTCTCTCTTTTTTTTTTTTCTTGTAAAATGCTTTTGAAATGTTCCAGGATGATCTTAAAAAAAAAAAAAAAAAAAAAAAAAAAAAAAAAAAAAAAAAACACGGTAACATTTTTTTTACCTTTATTTGATAAAAATGCAAACGTACTAAACATGGAAAATATGCATAATAATATAATATGCACAATTATTCATTTTGTCTATATAAAATAAGCTTTTAAATTGTGTATTTTAAACTACAATCACTATCATTATGGAACATTGAAGAAACATGTTTATTTTCTTTTTAAGAATATTAAAAAAGGACTTTGCATGCGTAAATGTCTTCTGAATGGCTAATAAAAACATGTTCCATTCGTTTTTAGCTCCCTATATTTTTTACGCATAATAATATAATATGCACAATTATTCATTTTGTCTAAATTTATATAAAATAAGCTTTTAAATTGTGTATTTTAAACTACAATCACTATCTCTATGGAACATTGAAGAAACATGTTTATTTTCTTTTTAAGAATATTAAAAAAGGACTTTGCATGCGTAAATGTCTTCTGAATGGCTAATAAAAACATGTTCCATTCGTTTTTAGCTCCCTATATTTTTTTACGCTATAAAAATGCATAAAGGAAACGCTTAAACATGTAATTTCACAATTTTTAAAAAACATGTATTTCAAAGAAGTCCACAAGTTGATATTTTTATAGATATTTAATAAAATATCTAAAATTGCAAGTGGCCGGTCATCCATGGCCATATACAGTGCTCAAAACAATGAAAGGATATTTCAAGTTTTATATAAAATAAAGATATAAACGAAATTTTTTTGCCGAAAATAGAAGAAGAGAATCACAAATGCAAATTTTTCTGGTTTTCAAACTGTGGAGTATGCAAATTTTGAGTTCGACGTCAAAAACGTCGCTTCAGCGACAGCGAATGAAATTTGACTTTCAACTGGATAAAAGAGAATGAAGACAAGGATGATCGGCATTCAGTGATTGCTTCTTTTCGATGAGTACGATGTCTCAGCGAAGTCATTTGACAGATTCAGAAGCTTGGAGAATTGTTGGTAGGTTAGAAGGGGGCCAAACTCAAGCCGAAGTAGCGCAAGCCATTGGAGTGTCACAAAGTTTCATTTCCAGGATCTGGAACCGTTTTTGGGAGAGTGGATGTGCAGGCCGAAGACCAGGGCAAGGTCGTAGACGGGCAACAACGCCCAATGAAGATCGGTATTTAGCGTTAACAGCTCGGAGACACCGAAACATGAACGCTACTCTTCTCCAACAATACCTTCGCTCGGCCACAGGCACCACGATTTCAACTCAGACTGTCCGAAACCGGATCCATGCTGTAGGTCTGTATGCTCGCCGACCAATGGTATGTGTTAGATTAACATCAAGGCATCGTCGCGACCGCAGGGAGTGGGCAACTGAGCATGTCAACTGGAGGAGAAATGAATGGAGCAATATTCTGTTTTCTGACGAGTCCCGTTTTTCTGTGCATCCAGATAATAGGCGTATTTTCATCTGGAGGGACCGTGGCAGTAGGAATAATCCTGCGTTCGTGCACGAAAGTGTCAGATTTGGCGGTGGAGGAGTGTTGATATATGGTTGCGTCTCCATTGACGGGCGCACTGACCTCTACATCATTCGAGATGGAGCTCTGACTGGTCGTCGATATAGGGATGAGATCCTCAGACTTATTGTAGTCCCTTGCGCTGCAGCAATCGGAGATAACTTCATTTTAATGGACGATAACTGCAGGCCACATCGTGCAAACCTGTTGGAGGATTTCCTTTTCGAGGAAGGAATCGTTCGAATGGAATGGCCAGCGTGTTCTCCAGACATGAATCCAATCGAGCACGTTTGGGACGCTCTAGGAAGACGAGTTTCTGGCAGCCAACAACCCCCACAAACTCTCCAAGAACTGGAAAGAGCTCTTCTGGAAGAGTGGAGCAGAATACCCCAACTCGTCATTAATAGCCTCATTGAGTCCATGCCTCCAAGGTGTTCAACTTTGCTGGCCGCCTTGGAAACCATACCCCCTACTGAAAATGATTTTCTTTGAAGAAAACTCCTTTTCTTATTCTTTTTTTCTCATATGCACAAATTGTCTTTTTTTCCCTTTTGTACACAAATGCGCAATAAAATGAATTTTTTTCTGCCAAGCATGTGTAATTTATTCTCATATAACCTACTATGTCTGTCGACCATGTATCAATCAGCTAAAAAGTTTCCCACATACAAAATCCACCTAAAACTGCAATATCCTTTAATTGTTTTGAGCAGTGTAGTATATCTTCTGTAGTATACTAATTCAGAATGTGTGATTTCCAATTTCAAAATTTACCGCTAAATGAGTATAAAAAATTTTCATTAAATATCTATACCAGTTTTACTAACTGCAAAATTCGCATTAATGTCTACAGTTAATTAAAAATCACGGATTATTTGTATGAAAATGAAGCTTCGAAAGCATCCTGTTTACTAAAATTATCTATCAGTTTTAAAGATCACTAATATTGAATAATTGACAACCACGTTTAGTGTTGTTTGCCTATAGTTTTCTGAGAATGTGCCAATTGTTTAAAAGCTTTTTTATTCAATCATTCTAGCAATGGAACGATGACTTATTACATAATTCTTATATTACATAATTCCCATTATGTAATATGGGACCCACATATCATTTTGATCGAGTTCGGAGAATAAAACAGAGGTATCTGTTGAGTTTCTGATATTTTATCATGTAGTCAATATCTATTTGAATTTATAAAAAATGGCTACGATCAATTCGGTTCAAGAATTATTAGCACGAAAACAAATTTACTGAATTTCTGAGTTTCAGAAAATTAGCTATCAGATTTAAAAATTAGTACTATGGAAAAATAGACAACCAAAATATGTGTTGTTTACTTTCAGTTTTTCAGGGAATAGACAAACTAACAAAGAGGTTTTATTTAAGCTTTTTAGTATACAAAAGAGGACTTTCCCATAGTGTATAACTCATTAAGTTTTGTATAACTGTTAGAATAAATCAGAGGTATCCGTGGGTTTTCATATACCTCATCATGTAATCAATAGGGGAGAGGGGGGCACATTTGAACTGGGGGCACCTTTGAACACTCTAAATATTTTCTTTCGATTAAATTATTTTTTAAAAATGTATATGGCGATACATTACTGCTGCTTCAAGAGAATAATTATAAAAAGCTGCACCATTTTGTATGAACAGTACTGTCTAAACGAGATATGTATTTTTCTTTCTCTTGTATCTAAACTTAAGAAAATAAAGTTGTAAGATTTTTGTTCACAAATTTCTATCTCTAAAATTTTAATTTATTATTCAATGCTTAAACAAAGATGTTAGCTTTAATTTATTTATAAGCTTTGTTTTATTCAAATTCTTCAGTCGAATTGAGGAAACCGTTTTAATGTGTTAAACTCTTTGTGATGGGGCACCATTGAACAAAAAAGTTGGGACACCATTGAACAGCGAAAAAACACCGAATAAACTGGTGATAAATAATATTTGAAATAATTTAAAGAGAAAACTTAAAACTATGAAGTAAATAAATGTTATTGTAACTAAGTATTATTATTTCTGAATTTTTTTATGTGAAAAGAGATTAATTAAGAATGTCAAAGAACATGGACTTATACTGCTAACAATTCCCTTACTGCACACATATGTTCCAACCTTTGCATGTATGAGTGATGTGAAGTTTCAAATCTAAATTCTTTTATAGGATAATTGCAAATCATGGATACAATATAGTGATCCATGATTTAACAGGTTTCCAAACATTTTTTCTGGTTTCCGTAACGGATAAAACGGAATTTTACACCAGGTCTCTTAAAAAAATAGCCAATGAAAATTTTTAATTCTCCAGAAGCGTCAGATATCACATTGGTGTATTTAAAGGATATTGTAAAAAAGTTTTCTCAACGAAACACAACTGGAGGGACACTTTGTATTTTATCAACAATGAGTTTTGACATCAACTTTGATGGATTTAAGTTTGTTCAAATAACAAAAAAATTACTAGTTTCAACAAAATGTAGCTATTTAATTTTATTCATATTATTTTATATCTCTGTAACATATGCAACCTTTTATAAAAACTTTCAATATTTTCATATTTTATTCATTTGTTCAAAAGTGCCCCTTGCTTGTTCAAGGTACCCCAACATGGGGCAGGTTTGAACAAAAATCTTTCAACTTTTTAAATCCTCACAACTTATTTAATTTCTTTGAAAAAGGTTTAGTTTATGGTTCATATGATAAAGAAATGCGTTGTTTTTATTATGTAATATTTAAAACTCAATAAATATAATTTAAATAAGAAATCTATTGATTTTCTTTAAAAAAAGTTCAAAGGTGCCCCCTCTCCCCTACCTATATTCAATTTTTAAAATGACAATAATTAATTCGGTTAATGAATTATTAGCATAGAAACAAATTTAAGGAATTTTTTTGTTTCAGAAAATCGGCTATCGGATTCAAAAATTAGTCCTATTGGAAAATAAACAAAAAATTATCTGTTGTCTGCCTATTTTTTTTTTCAGGGCATAGGTAAACTAACCAAGAAGATTTATTTAACCTTTTTAGTATGGAAAAGATGACTTTCCCATATTATATAATTCTTTAACTTTTATCTAATTTGGAGAATATAGCAGACATATATGTGGGGTTTCAGAGGCCTCATCATCTGATCAATACATGTCATTAATTTATAAAATGGCTATATGAGTTTAAGGTTAGCTTTAAGGTTCATGAATTATTGGCATCAAACAAAACTTACAAAATCTTTCTGTGTAATAAAATCAGTTATCGGAATTAGAGATTTACTATATTTTAAAATAGACAGCCAAATTTACTGTTGCTTGACTGAAGTTTTTAAAAGAATGTAGCAAGTAATTAAGAGGTTTTATTTAAACTTTCTATTTTGGAAAAGTACCTCTTTACTCTATTATAAAATTAATTCAGTTTTATCTAATTAGAGAATAAGACTGCTTAGTATTCAATTGTGAGGTGTTCTAATATAGAAGTTTTCTAAAAGTAAATAATTAACTAGCTAGTTCAGTCTGCCGAAAAATGAATAATTATAATCAAAGTTCATGAAATGCGTTTTCTTGGAATAGATTTCAACAAATAGACTATTTTAGGGAAAATCAGGGAATATGTTAAAAAAAGGTTAATTCTTGTCTGAGTAAATCTTTTCTATTATTGATTAAAGAAATACTTATGATTTATAAAATGTACTTTTTATCGAATAGATGTTGAAAAATAGCTTAGTTTGGGAAAAAACTGGAAATAAATTTAAATTGGGGTTAACTCCTGTCTGTGTTATTCTTTTGTATTTTTAATTATGTAAAATGTGTTTTCTTGAATGGACGTCTAATTAAATTACGTTAGGGAAAATCGTTAAATAGATTATAATAAAGCCTAAATCTTGTCTGTGTTATTCCTTTCTGTTGTTAATTAAAGAAATGTTAGCATTGTTTATATTGTGTAATAAAACAAAACAATATTTTTCTTTTAATATCAAATACATAGCATGTTAAAAAGTATGTCTGGAAAAGTATTAACCCTTTGTGGCACAGGGCAAATTCATTGCTTAAGTATTGAAAATAATGACGGACACCGGAATTTGAAAACAACTTTATTTGTAAATAAGAAAACGCTATATTTCACGCATTCAATAAACAGTAATTTTCTTGAACAAAATTCCGGTGCCAATGTGGCGTTTGGGAATTAAAATTAAGTGGTATATCTGTGAAACCACTGCGCCGCAAGGGGTTAAAGGGTATAAAGTTTTATTTGCAATTATGTAAAATGTGTTTTCTCGAATGGACATCTAATTAAATTACATTAGGGAAAATCGTTAAATAGATTATAATAAAGCTTAAATCTTGTTTGTGTTATTCTTTTCTATTGTTAATTAAAGAAACACTTAGCATTGTCTATATTGTGTAATAAAACAAAACAATATTTTTTTAATATCAAATACATAGCATGTTAAACAGTGTGTCCGGAAAAGTATTAAAGGGGATACAGTTTTATCTCCAATTTAATATCTGCCCTTAATTTACTGTAGAACCATCTTCTAACAAAATCACAAGAATCTAAACTTTCTATTGTCTCCTAAATTTTTTGATGATGCAAAAGACACTCCGTGTCCGATTATCTCTAACTTCCCTAAAAACTTCCTGTAAGTGACCACTTCCCTAAACGACCATTTTTTCCATGTGACTAAATTTATTCCATAGGCTCAATACTATTTTACCTCCATTCAGATACCACCCAGGTAAACTCCCTCCATAAATGATCATTTTTTTTCTTTAAGACAATGAAACAAATTCCGTTCTTTCTCGATCGCTTGAAGAAGGTTTTATAAGGAAAATCATTCCATAGTGAATATTATTCATCAAATTTCTAATCTAAATTTAGATTTTTTTAAAATTATTATTCCGGTAACTTTTAAGTATTTAAAGACTTAGTGCCTTTTAGATAATGAACTTAACTCTAATGATGAATTAAGAATTACAGCAAATAAACTCCCCCTCCCCCTGCTCTATTCTGTCAGGAAACTCTCAAATAAATAAATAAAGTAATGAAATCGTCATTTTTTTTGTTCCCATCGAAAAAAATTCATTTATTTACTGAAATTCGAAGGGACTTGAAAATAAAAATCATAAAAGATAAACCATAAAATGAAAGTTAATGCAATCATTGTCAAAATTTCAATGTATTCATTTTTTAAGATATGCTGTAAACTACTTAATTTATGTAGTAACTTATGTAACTAACTTTTGTTTTCATACTTAATTTTTTATGCATTTTCCTGTGTAAGAAGGGGAAAGGGAGGTGAAGTAAAAATTAAAGAAGGGATGGGTGATGAAAATAAAAATTATAAAAGATAAACCGTAAAATGAAAGCGAATGTAATCATTGTAAAAATTTCAATATATTTATTTTTTAAGCTTTGCTGTAAACTACTTAATTTATGTAGTAACTTATGTAACTAACTTTTGTTTTGATACTTAAATTTTTATATTTTTTCCTAATGTGTAAAATACATTTCTGTAAGTTTAATTGTTACCTTTTTCCAAACACTAAAATCTCGATTTAAACATGACATGCATTATAAGACCACTTTTTGGAGAGGCCGATTTTTATTAGAACATAACATGCTCGCTTTAGGGCGATAATATTGTATTAATATTCAAAGCAAGGCCGAAGCCAATATATATATATATATATATTTCGGAGGGATATTTTAAGGCAAAACTGTAATTGATTTTTTTACAATTGTTTTTTTGACGTGACAACGTCTTGTAAATTGGTTTGCCGGGAGACACTTCAAGAAACTGCGTTCCGTTACGTTACGCTCCGCTCACGATACGCGCTCACTTTTCTCTTAACTTTTTCCGGTCACTTGTGGGACCATTTTCTGAACGTGAATGTGAATTCGCTGCAAGGAAGGGGCGGTGCTTAATAGGAATTTTAGATAGTATCAAACTAAGACGAAATACGTTATGTATTAGTTATTAGTATAAAGTACAAAGAAAATAAGTGTAGTTTATTTCGTAATTCGGTGGTATATTATGGAAAACTAATGATATGTGATTAGTGAAAGCCATTTTACTTTAGTTATATTCTGCTCATTGAAAAATTCTTTAATATGCTGTTTACAAAATTCAACATTTGACATCAATAAACATGAAGTAAAATGTGTTTAACAAACACAGTGTATTGCAAGTTATTGTATGTATATTTGTATATAAATACGTATGTATGTGTAAAGGTAAAAATAAAATTTTGTTAATATGAAATTCAGTGCGAGATTCTTTGTATAAATTAATGTTTTAAATATAATTCTTTGTATAAATAAATGTTTTAAATTGTTACTATTATTTCATCCTTCTTCCTACTATACGAATGAATATTCACATTAAAATTATTTTACAACTCAAAGTCGTTGTCACGTAAAACTTTCGCCCGTATACCGACTTTTTTTTTTTTTTTTTTTTTTTTTTTTTTTACTAATCATCAAGTGTTAAGAATTGTATTAAGTTTTGCTGTGAATTCAAATGATTTAACTTGAAATAATAACATAATTCTTTTAATTTTTTTATTGTAATTGAAGTTATATTATTTGAAATCTTCTGGGGTAATTTATTGCCTTAGTTAATGTTAATTAATGTTGGAAATTTTGTATATATTTTCAAATGTTTTATTGCCAAAAATACTTTTATGGTAGCATACGTTCAGCACAGAACAACTAAGTGTGAGATATTTTAAATGTTTTTTATTGAATTCTTCAAGAATTTGAGCTAAACAGATCTAACACTCTGTATCAATATGTTGTATATGTTATTGACATTCTGTTTTTACAGTCCCATTCCAAAAATTTTCGAATGAATTCTAAAGATTTAATAAGAAATGTCATTTATATTCAAAATATATTAACAGAAATAAACAAAAATTATATGTTAGAGTATGTTGCTTTTTGAATTTTGTCTGTTATTTAGTAACTTATTGTTATCCTAACACAAATTTTCGTGGGGGAGACAAACCCTTCTGATCCCCCCATTAGCTACGACCTTGATTCAAAGTATTTGAATTAATTCAAATGATTTTTTAGTACTTTTAACACATTATAACCCGCGAAAATAAAAATATATTAATACTTTTGAAGGAAAAAATTAGATTTTACAAAAATAATTAATGTAAAAAACACTAGAAAAAAAATAGATATATAGAAATTTCTGTATTAATCGTCTCACAAATTTAAAAGTCTTAAATAAAACTTTTTCAAAAAGAATACATAAACAAAGTTTTTAGGGGTATCTCTAATAAAATTCAGATATGATAAACATATAAGCATAAAGTAAAAAAAAAAGTACATCAAAATATTATTTTCACGGTTCGTTATTTTTAATAAATATTTCCGTAGATTCTGCCATTTAGATATATATTTTTTTAAATAATAATACAAACAAAAGCATGCGAAGAAAAATAAAAACATGCAATTTTTTTAAAGGTTTTAGTATTTAAAGCATAGTTTGAATACTTAAACATTTTTAATTTAAAACTTAAAAAAAACCACCATTGATTTTAGTAACTAGATTCACACTAAATAATAACATAAATTGCCAAACTACCATGAAATTAATTAATTAATGTAGTGCGTGCTGTAAAATATAAAAATTTCATTTTTTCATTTCATTCGATTGCATCTATTTTACATTAAATTTTTAATTAGAGTTGGAAGATTTCAAATATTAAAACCATATATTTCGATACACCAAATCACTGTTTTTATCATATTAATTTTTATTATTTTCATACCGATGCTAGAATTTATCTTTTAGGATATTATGGTTCGCGATTATGCAAATATTTTAGTTAAACTAATTAAACTTTTTGAGGAATGTGTGTTTCATTTTAAAAATGCAATTGTTCTATAGAAACATTGCTTTCAAGTTTGGTTATTTTTTCAATTAGTTTGATACATTGTTCATGCGCCATGTAAAACATTTTAATAATTAATTTAAATAGTTACAACTTTTTTCTATTTTATTCACGTGGACAGAATAAGTAGCATTACTTACCACCATCCAATGACTGTGAATATCACTTATATATACAGGGTGAGTCATAAATATCGAAACAATAGGCTATCTCCTTAAATATTGCCCCTAGACCCATACTTCCAATTGCAAAAATTCATAAAAAAGGTGAAATTTTTGATAAGATAAGTTGCAACTCCATAGGGGGTCTATTTGAAAAAGTACGAAAATTAACTTTTTATACGGCCCCCGTAGGATAAAAATTCCAATTAGGGAAACTTTCCTTATCCAGTCCTGAATAATACACAAAAAGTTGCATCGTCATATCTTAAAAATTCGCGGAGTTATAACCGTTTGAATAATTCATCAGGTTTTAAGGGATTAGACACAAATTGAAATGCGCGCAATTCAAAATACAATGTTACTTTAACAGTTGTAGGAAACGCGTAAAAAATCTATCTTTTGAGTTAGAATTTTGATTTTTTTTCCCTTTTTTGTGATGGTTAGAAATATAATTTGCTAAGAAGATCACATGCTAAAATTTATTACAGAATTAAAAAAAATTCATATTGTTAGTACTGGTTTCAATGCGATAGTTAAAAATCGTTATAACTCCAAACATTATTTATCGGATTTCAATTTCTTTCTATTTAACTAAAAATAAAATCTGATTTTAGTTTTGTTTCGAGGTTTTTGTTTTTCAATATTTATTTTAGAGCTATTAAAATATTTATTTAAAAAAAAACTTTTAAAAAATCATATTTTCAAAAGTAAATAATTTTTCATTTTTTTAAACAAAAGTAAGGTAAAATAATTAAAAATGACATGTTTCAAGTTTGTACTTTTTTTCTTTAACAATTCTTAACTTTTAATAATTTAAAGACAAGCAGTAGTCGGGAAAAAAATCATTATACAGAAAAACGAAATGTACTGTTTTACTGCCCATTAGTTATTTAAAAGAATGCTTTTCTAAGATGCATATTAAGTCCTTTTTAAAAAAATAGCTCTCTCAACTTCAAGCTTTTTATCGTCCGGTAGGAGCTGTTAAAAAATCGGTATTCTGGGCTCAAGTCAGATCAGGACCGAGACGTTACTTTTTTCTGAAGACTCGCCTATCCTGGTCTAATGTATTTTTCATACCGGAGGGACTGCTTCCTTTTTCCCAGACTTGCACTGGACGAAATTTTTAATCACGGTCTCGAACAATCCGTAATTAAATCACAGACCTAATACGTACATAAAATAAGTAAATTTTGGTTTAATCAATATTTTTACGAAAACCACATAAATTTTAAAAGCGCTTTTATTTTACAAAACAATAAAAAAAGAACTTTATTTTATTTTATTTATTTATTTTTTTAAGAATAGTATATTTAAATGCTAAAAAATTAAACAAAATAAAACCAGACAAAAAAAATCTGCCTATGATGGAATTCTGTCTTAAACAGAAAATGTGTTGATCCTTGCAAAATAAATACAAAAATACTTGAGAATAAAATAAACTCCATTTAACTTTCATAGGAAATGCATTTGTCTATTACGTATTTTTTCTTTCCTATGTGATTCCGTCTTAAAAGGTTTTACTGTATAACATTTTTCAAATTCTTCAACGCACGGGATATGGATTAGCGATAATAAAATATAAGTGAAACATTTACATATAAATATAGATTCATTGATAAAAAAAATACATCACAGGCTTTGGCGCCTCTTTAATAATAAGAAGTATAAATATAAAAAACGAAATTTTATATTAAGTATTTTTGGTCAGAACTCCTCCACGCAAAACAATTTTTAACTATACTGAAGTAAAAAACTATGTAGAAATTCACGGCTGAGCCGACTATGACTTATGCTTTTTTCCTGGCTGGTCCGGATTATGATTTTAACATTATTTCATGCCGGGCTGAACTTCCTTCCGTATGGGCGGTCTAGGACCGGACCTAAATATTACGATTTATTCAGACCTCCAGTGCTAACAATTAACATGTTTTAGAAACAAGTTTCAATTTTAAATCAATACGCTGCTTTATTATGGCCAAATAAGAGGCACGGTCTTAAACCGACATATAACAACGTTACAATTTGTGGACAATCCCTTATTTGCTTTAAAAATTGATGAAAAACGCTTCGTTTACAGGCATGGTAAAGTGGTGTAAGTCACGAATTTTTGAGAAATTTAAATTTTGATATCTCCGTCAGGTTTTCAGATAGGGAGATGAAATTTTTTTTTGTTCAATTTAGGAATGGATAAGGAATAATTTCCTAATTGGGAATTTTGCTCTACGGGGACCGTATAAAAATTTAATTTTCGTATTTTTTCAATTAGACCCCCCATGGAGTTGCAACTTATATTATCAGAAATTTCAACATTTTTTATGAGATTTTGCAATTGGAAGTATGGGTCTAGAGGCAATATTTAAGGAGATAGGCTATTGTTTCGATATTTATGACTCACCCTGTATTACATATTTATTTTGTGGATTTGTTGTGAATACTTTGCTTTGCATGATTTATTTTTCTATGCTAGGTGTAGTAAGTTTCACAATTATAAAGATTCGAAATTGTATTTCATTCTTGAAATAAGGTATGAAACATTCTATTTACTATTTTTCTTAATAATTTATGTACTATTTACTATTTTTCTTAATAATTTATGTGCTATTTACTATTTTTCTTAATAATTTATGTACTATTTACTATTTTTCTTAATAATTTATGTACATTCTATTTACTATTTTTCTTAATAATTTATGTACTATTTACTATTTTCTTAATAATTTATGTACTATTTACTATTTTTCTTAATAATTTATGTACTATTTACTATTTTTCTTAATAATTTATGTACATTCTATTTACTATTTTCTTAATAATTTATGTACTATTGTGTATGTCTTGCGTTTTATTTTAGTAAGTGTTACACTTTGAACATCATGAATATTTTAAGAAATTGAAACTGTACAAGTGATTTCGTAAATTCTTTAAATAATTTTGTAAAACAAATTGAACATAATAATTAACACTTGTAACTAAAATCGTTTTTGATTGTCTTTTGAATGTATTCTGAATGTATTGTGTATAGAAAAAGATTGTGCAAAAAGTGTTATATTAAAAATTGCATAATTTTTCCAGAAATGCATTTATTGATATTTATTGGAAAATTTGACAACTCACTCAGCAATCTCCTGCATTTTTTTCTATGAAGTAAACTGTCTTTTATTTCCTTTTTTTTAAATTGCGTAATTTTAAATGCACCATGCAGAAGGAATTTTAGTTTTGTTTGGTTTAGCTTATTTTCTGTCGGCCGATTATCTACTCAAAAGATATAGGAACAGGGAGGTGAGTGCACTTCGTGGGGGTCTTTCTAAGGAAACATAACCCGTATGCGAAATTTTAAAATGTAGGGCCAAATTCACAGTCAAGTAAAATCCAGACACCTCATTGGTCGTGCGGAAAGGGTGAAAATCACGAATTTGTTTCTCCATTTGAAAAAGAAGGAGGGGTAAAGTAATTTTCAAGCGATTGTTACCGTCTGTTCTTATTTACGATAAACAATCGAAATTAACTCAGTTAAAGATATTTTGATGACATTTTATAGAACGAGATTGAAAAAATTTGATTATAAATGAAAACAGATCAGATTTACTTCAAAATTGCCGCTACGATTTTTTCTCGGAAAAAGGAGTAAGGCGACATTTCCCCAACCGCTAAGAGATTATTCTCTGAAAACGACGCGGATCAATGACCAATAATGCGCTTGGATTTCACCGGACTGTGATTTTGGCCCTCCATTTTAGAATTTCGCAACCCGTATTTACGCAAGCTTCGAAGAAAACCACAAAAACTTTGAACGGTTAGGCCGACGGTCGGGATTGGGCTCGAACCCAGAACCTGCCGTATACCAGTTGAGAGTCAAAACCTCTCGGCCACTGGCGGGGCAAAAAGTGTTTTAAAAGTGTTTTGCATGTGTTTTTACAGTTTTCTAAATTGTGTGTTGTTTACAATGTGTTGTTAACTTGGTGCCAAAATGTTCTGCAGCACATCACTATTATAAGAAAATATTTTCTTCTACACTATTTACAACGTTATTTTAACACAATTAACAACACTATTTGATAGCAACGCTTTTAAAATATATTAAGAACACATTTCTAGATAGCAAAAAAAATTGCAACATATTATGAATAGAATCACAACACAGACAAAGTCAACACTTGAAGTTCTGAACATTTTCAATGGATACTTTCGATATCTCAGATGATCAAAATCTCACATTTTGTGACATTCACCTGTATAACAAATATAAAAAGGCTTTCGGATATTTTGAAGCTTATTAATTTGAATGATTCAAATGAATTGTTGTTCCGTGTATTTTTTATTCGTTCGCATCGATTAAATTTCAGGACACTCCTCAGTAGCCAAACAATGTTGGACCAATATTGGCTACATGTTCGAGCAATATTGGCACATTGGCGCAATTTTGGCATGAAATATTGCTCCAATATTGGAGCTTTTACATTTTGTCATAATTTAATCAATATTTGCAGCGAATATTATGCCAATATTGGGGTTTCATTGGAAATATTATCAACAAAACGTCAATATTGGTTAAGTATTGGGATTTAGTTGGAAATATTTCCAATGTAAAGCCAACATTTGTACAATATTGGGAATTCATTGGAAATATAACCAATTAAATACCAGTATTTAACCAATATTGGCGTTTTATTGCCAATTTTTCCAAGAAATGAAATATTGGTGCAACGTTGGACCAATATTGGTTTGTTATTAGGGTATACTCCTAACCATTATACAGGATGTCCCACAAATAATGGGACAAAATTTAAGGGGAGGCAGAGGTCATCACAAGGATTCAGATTTATATGGCAACCTATGGACGCCAAGAAACGCTTTCTTGGCGGTAAGTTATGACACAAAACGCAAGAAGGACAGGGCACGAATAAGGAGATAAAATATCTTTATTATCATTAGTACAGCAGTAAAGTAAGAAAAAAAGAACATTGGTAAAACACAGATTGTTATCAAAGCAGGTGTTTGAAATTACGACCCCGAGCCCTGATGCATGCAGGCGCATCTCTGGTGCATGGAAGATCTAATGTTCTCTATAAAACACCAGGAACGTCCAGAACTTGATGCGCACAACTAGTTCCTCAAAACTTTACAGTGTTATCCCGGTATTTTTGCAGCACTAAGAATAATAAACATGTTTTTTTCCCTGTTCGTATATATTCTTTCATGTGTTTTGTGACGTCACTACTGCGCCATGAAAGTGTTTCCGACCAAGGGTTGCTATGTAAATCTGAATCCTTCAGATGACCTTTACCTCCCCTTAAAGTTTGTCCCTTATTTGTGAGGCACCCTGTACATGCATTATTATCTCGCAGCATGTACATGCAACAAGTCTCTTATAACAGGACGAAATGTTTAATTTTTTTTTACCAAGAGTAACTTTTATCGTAAGACGCAACAACTCTTTTAGTATATTTGTTTTTTAGAAACACGATCCGTGAAATTAATCTTCGATTTTTGTTTCCGTTTTTCCACAAACTGATATTGAGGGCTATGCGTATTTTATGTCGCATGTTACATAAGGGAAACCTTTTTTTCTTAATACTTTTATGATCAAGAAATCTAAACAGTACGATGGATTTTAGCAAAACATTTCACATTTTGAATAATTTTTACGTACTTTTTTGGCGATCTATTTAATTGATAGTACAGTCAACACCGATTATAACGAAGCTAGGATATAACGCACTGAGATGCTTGGCTCCAAATGAAATTCTATATAAGTAATAACTTACAATTTCGGCTATATTGGACAATATAAAAACATTAATCTGGTTATAGCTTACTGTTTAGGCTCGAACAAAAAATAAAATTTGTATGTCAATATTATATTTCTGGTTTTCAACTAGGTAAATTATCTTGAACGTTTATCCCAGTGATTTCTAAGATAATTTTGCATGTTTCTTTAAATATTCGCCCTCATGAGCATTTATAGCCCTTTTTTTCTCCAACGGCTTATTGTTATTGACAAAGTGAAGTACACTGTAAAAAAAATTCAAGAGGTTACTAAAAAGTTTTTAGTAAATTCGTATTCCACAGAATTTTTTAGTAACCATTACAAACTTGTTTTTTGCAAGTGAAACAAGCATTTATTTTGTAAACTGAACAAAAGAATTTTTTGATTAACTAACTGAAAAATTTTTAGTATGAGCCACCAAGCAAATTTTAGTAATAGCTCCAAAATTATTTTTAATAACAATTACGTGCGCCCGAAGGACAGGAGCTTCCTTCGAGCTGCATTCAGACTTCCGAAGCGGAAGATTTTCGGCAAAACCGCAATAGATGGCAGCACCAAACTTTCCTACCTGCTCCGACAGGATTTTCATAATCCCTTTATTAACGAGACCCTACATACATTCGGAGCGTATTTGGCGGTGGCAAGTTTCGAACCCAGGACCTTTTAGCCTGGAGTCCGTTATTATAACCACTACGCTATCAAGTCCACACTAACTGACTTTCAGTAAGAGCTATTAAAAATATAAAACTATTAACTCTATTCGTTGCTAACTTTTTTCTAGTAATTCTTACAGATTTTTTTGTAACCGACTAAGATTACTAAAAATATTTAGTAATTACAAGGATCACTAAAGTTTTTTTAGTAAATCGACCCTTTTTTTTACAGTGTAGAGACTCAACGGTGAAAAGGTGCTAGGATGAAAACCATAAAAAGAGGCATCGAAGTTTCAAGGATTCGACCATTTAGACCTTTATCTTATAAATGTAAATTGTCTGCGTTTTTGTTGTGATGAGACGTTGTTTTTCAATTTTAATTGAATTTTAACTATGCTCAAATGTCATTCTCTAGGACGAAAGGTGCTGATCTATTTTAATCCATTATTGGATTTCCCCAACCTTTTATTATCAACCTTAAATAGTCCAAGAGCCGACATCACTAAAACCTATGTTATCTAGTACAAGGAAAAAAAACCTTTATTTTATGGAAGAGTAATAATAGAAGAATCTAATGATCCAAGTTCTCCGGGAGTGAAGTATTGCATAAGCCAAAAATTAATACCACTAATGATTTACTGGTACGTTTAACACTGTGCTTGTCGTACAATCAAAGTAACGAAAATATTGGAACAATTATAAACCTACGAGTGAGCCACACTGATGGTATTAATATTTTCTTATGCACCACTTCGCTTCCGGCAGACATGTATCATTAGATTCCCCTCTTACTTCTCTTCCATAAAATAAAGTTTTTTTTTTCTTGAGCTCGATAACATAGGTTTTTTATATTGTCGGCTCTAGACTAAAACTATCTGCGAAGAAAGTGTATGAACTTCAAAATAAGGGTAAGAAAAGAGTCTGTAAACTTTGCCTTAGTCACTTTTTATGGAAGAGACATGTATTCTAACATTATATACGAAAATGTAAATTTTACTGCATCATGTAATCAAAATAAACAACGAGATTTTTTTTTTATAAAATAAACATGTAAATAGTAAAATGCTTTTTCTTCTTTTTTCTATTTTATTTAGAGAAACTCATAAAAATTCTATCTTAAATCTCTAATATTGCGTGAGCTTTTCAATTCGTTTTTTCTTTCAGGTTATGCACTGTATTTTATTGATCATTGCTTATATTGTACTTCGGTTATTACGTACCTTATTTTCTGTTTCTTTATTAGTATGTTATAACCGGTGTATTTGTAAACCAAATTGTTCTAAATAAAAAGGCATTTTATATTTTAATTTATTGATATTCTTCGTAACAAACTATTATTATTTTGAAGGTGTAGAGATTTTTGCATAAAAATCAGGACTCATTAAAAAAAACACTGTAATGTGAATCAAGGACTTAAACTTTAAACGATATTTCATACAGGTTTGAAACAAAGAAGCTTACACTGTAAAAAAGAAATTCAAGAGGTTACTAAAAATTGTTTAGTAATTTTGTATTCCGCAGAATTTTTTAGTAAACATTACAAACTTTTTTTTGCAAGTGAAACAAGCATTTCTTTTGTAAACTGAACAAAAGAATTTTTGTATAACTAACTTAAAAATTTTTCGTACGAGCCACCAAGCAAATTTTAGTAATAGCTCCTAAATTATTTTTAATAACCATTACGTGCGCCCGAAGGGCAGGAGGTTCCTTCGAACTGCATCCAGACTTCTGAAGCGGAAAATTTTCGGCAAAACTGCAATAGACGGCAGCACCAAACATTGCTAACTGCTCCGACAGGATTTTCATAATCCCTTTACTAACGAGTACTTACACTACATACATTCGGGGCGTATGGGGTGGTGGCCAGTATTGAACCCGGGACCTTTTAGTCTGGAGTTCGTTACTATAACCACTATGCTATCTAGGCCACAGCAAGTGAGTTTTAGTAATAGTTATTAAAAATATAAAACTATTAACTCTCTTCGTTGCTAACTTTTTTCTAGTAATTCTTACAGATTTTCTTGTAACCGACTAAGATTACTAAAATTTTTTTAGTAATTACAAGGATCACTAAAATTTTCTTAGTAGATCGACCCTTTTTTTTACAGTGTATACAACATGACGATTGAAAAAGAAAACAATTATGTACTTGTCAAAAGAAGATTGTTAAAACGATATATATATATATATTAAATAAGCTTTTTAAGAAATATAGTTATAAATATTCGAAAAATATTATTCCAATAATTGATAAATATTTTAACGATATTGATGAGCAAATATTAACAATAAATTAATTTATTTATTCATGCCAATTTGTATAAATTAGCAGCATGAGACATAAGAAATTTTCTTTTATTAAGAATTAATATTTATGAAATAGAAGAAATGACGCAAGGAGTATGATAATGATGTAATTCTTATAGTCCAATAGCTGACAGCGCAAAAACCTATATAATCGAGCACTAAAAAAAACCCTTTATTTTATGTAAGAGTAGTAAAAAGGGAATCGAATGATACATGACTGCGAAATGAAGTGATGCATAAGCTACAAATTAATAGCACTAGTGACTCACTCGTAGGTTTATCATCCTGTTTCCCTTCTCCCAGCTTTTCATGTTTTCATACCTTTGATTGTACGGCAAAGACAATGTTAAACTTATGAGTCAACCACTACTCAGTAAAAAAAAAAATCTGCAAAGGGAGGAGTTTACTTTTCTAGGAAACTGGGATTCCAAGAACTTTTCCTGTAACGATAACAGCAAAAATTCAAGTTTCAGAATCGATTACATGAATTTTTCCTGTTATCGTTACATGAAAAGTTCTTGGAAACCCAGTTTCTTAGAAAAGGTTTAGTACCGTGACAGATTTTTTTTTTTTACAGTGTAATAAAGAAACCGTTTACCGAATAGTTCTATCGATTTTTGTTTTTGAGAAATTTAAATTTGAAATCAGGGTGTTATTTGCTGGACACCCTGTATAATGAAAATTTTTGAAACTCCTTTAGCGGTAAATTTTGAAATTAGAGATCGCATATTTTGAAATTAGAGATCGCATTGGCTTATGCTCTACGTCACTTCCAGCAGAAATAGATACTTAGATTCCCCTATTACCACTCTTCCATAATATGAAGTTCTTTTTCTTGTGCTCGATAACATAGGTTTTTGTGCTGTCGACTCTTGGACCATTAATTTATGAGTAGTACTTTTACCATGCATATTCGAAATGCCCCAATATTTTTTAATGTACAAAGATATCCCCTATCGTAAAAACCTATCCTAAATACAAAAATATATGTGTTACTTATGTCATAATCTGTATATTGTGTACATGTTACAATTTGTAATAATAATATTGTACACCGTTTCAGATGATTTCGAAAAAACAAGTAGTGACATGGAACGACTGGTTCTTTGGTACAGAAAATGAAACTTAAGTAGAGGGTACCAATGCTTACATTTTCACAAGTGACCATTCAGAAAACAGAACACGTGAGTTTGATGAGGATACGGTTAATTTCACTTTATCTTCCGATATTTCATCCAGAACATTGGGATCAACTGCTACTAAAAGTCTGCTTAAGAAACCATTAAACGGGTTTGTTATAAAAAATAAAACATGAAAACGAGAAAATACGGATGTAAAAATCCCTGTTAAAATGTAACGATTAGAAGACCATTTTAAAGAAAGTCTTAATTTAAGAAATATGAAAGGTAATCAACTAAGCAAAACCTAAGTTAAAAATAAGAATTTGTTGCCCATTATTTATGAATTTTGCCATTCAGAATTACAGTACGTAGGATATTTGCTGCTTTATGAATTATTGATGATGCTGTAAATTTGAGAAAAATGAAGAAGGTTGTGTTTTACAAGCAAAAGAGAAACCGCATTTAAACGGCCACTCTTGTTTGCAACTACTTCGGCGGGTGTAAAATAAAGCATGGCATGTTTTTATTTAATTCTGCGCATATGACGTAATTGTATTCTATGTCAAGAGATTTTTTAGTGGTTTTATGAAATCATTATAAAAAAGTAAGAAGTAAGAGCATAACATTTTTGTCATGATCAAATAAATTTAACATGCATATGCAGATGCATCCCATAAAAATTATTCTGGAGAAAAAAAACAACGACTTTTTATTGAATCATATTGATGTTGTAAAATATATAAGCAAAGAAAGAGGATGAAATATCTGTAAAAGAATCCAGAAAAACTAGTTAAATAGAAGTTTGTTATAGAACTTACGAAGTTTTAGTTTAGATGAATTATGTTCAAATTATATATTTATTCAAATAAATGGAATGTAAGCATGCAGGAATATGCTTTCAAAGTTAAAACTAAAGATAAAATCAAAATGTGTTACTGAATGGTTTTCAAGTCGAAAAATACAGCACCAAAGAAAATAATAATAATAAATAAATATCAGATTTAGCCTTTCGAAAACAAATAGGAAAAGAGATGGAAACTTTTCCTTTGAAACTACTCTTAATTTTTGCAAATATTCCAAACATTGTCGCTTTGTCTTAAATGTATTCAGAAGATAGATAATTAAACATTAATCTTCTGGAAAACAATGATACTACTGTGAAACCTGTGTAGAGAATTGGAACGTCAATCCTCTTAAGCATTAAACGATGCGTGTTTTCAATTCAGCTCAACTTAATCCAAGTTTGCTTGAATAAAGTTTTCATTTCCGTTATTTATTAAAATATATTAGAGCATAAATTCTTTAATAATACTGAAGAAACAGAATGAATATTATAACAAGTATATGAAGTACTTTAAAATTCTCTGTTACATAGTTTTGCATATAATATTTTGAAATAATTTGCTATAAAATTGCGTTGAAAAGCTTTTAACTCATTTTTAAGGGAGTTTGTAATTATGTAAATACGTTACACCTATAGCCGACCTTCAGTCCGTCCGTCCGACTGTCCTTTCATCTGTCCGCATATAACAGACTAAAAACTACCCAATCGAATCATTTAAAATTTATTAAAAAAAATACAATCAAAATTAAAACTAAAGAAAAAAATGTGTTATATAATGGTATTCAAGTTGAAAAATACAGCACTAAAGTAAAATTAGATTTAGCCCTCCTAAAACAAATTGGTAAATAATTATAATATTTTCGTTGGATTCTGTTGAGTGCTATGAAAAAATATGTTGGTGGCACATATTGCATACATATACATTTACTATTTCAACAAATGACAATTTCTTTTCGTTGATAGAATATGAAATGAAACAAATTTGAATTTTAATCACAGTTGTCTATTTTTTAATTTTGTTTTTCATGATTTTTAATTTATTTATTTAGTAGCATAAAAACGCATGAACTATAAGAAAATAAATGCAATTACGCAAGCCGACAGTTCTACCGTTAAAGAATATAGCCTGCAGTACTGATTCAAAAAATCGGCCTCTTTAAATATTTTACATAAAACTAATACAAAATGTCATTAAATATATAATAAATAGCAAAATTAATGCACAAAAGGAAATAGAAGATCAAGTGTTTCTAGCTTTAAACAATCCACTAATAAATAGAACTGTCCATAGAAACCAAACTGTTCTTTTAAACGTCCAGTAAAGTATTTCAGAGTCGGGCTACATGCAAAGATACTACGCTTGCGTCAATTATAGCGGATCTTGATAAAATTATAACTTATCTCCTTAAAAATATTTAATTCTTAATAACTAACCCCAGTGCTATTAATTTACAATTAAATCGATGATAAATATTTACTTAAAACTTACTTATATTTTTTCACCCCTATTTTTTTTCATAATTTTAGGTTCAACAGATTCAGAAATAGGAAGGAAAGGGCATGTTTTCCATTATTTTTTTTTGAAGACACTTCTAAACTTATGATACCCTAAATAAAAAAAAAATGTAATTTCGAGTGGGACATTACGAAAGCGTTTAATGATATCTCACATGATATACAAATAAAGGATTTTTTATGAAACTTCATCAACTACTTTGCACTGTTAAAATCTTGTGCTAGTTTGAACCAAATTTTGGGGCTCAATAGCTGTAACTGTAAGATGGTAAAATCGTGAAACAATATTTGGAGATCCTATTGAAGCATAGTTCCAATAGTTGGAAGGAAATATAAATAGCAAGCTCCAAATGTAGGTACAAAGTTTCACCATCTTATTGTGACAGCTACTGAGGGCCAAAATTTGAATCAAGATAGAACCAAATTTTTAACAATGTACATTTTTCCTAAATATTTTTATAAATGGTTAACTACTTATAAATATTTGGGTCAATTAGGCTTTATTACTACAGCCAGTTTAAATTTTCCACACTTTATAATTTACTAGTAAAACTGCATAAGGCAGAGGGAAAGTCATACACAAGACTAATCTTATAACGGACCCGTTTTTAATTTTTAACTCTGGTTCGCAAAAAAGAAATATTTGATTTTTTATAAATATTGAAACAGATCACCTCGCCTTTCTCATGTAAAATATGGTGACCTTACAGGCAAAATAATAATAAAAAAAAGCCATAGCGGAACTTTACATTCCCGCATACAAATTACTAAAAGATAATCTGGATAAAGTGAAGTTACGTTTATTCAATCATAGATAAAATATTCGTCTTTATAAACGAAATTATGTATTTGTTTTTGCATGTAACACAAAAATGCAAAATTGCAAAAAATATATAGCGTTTCACTACATATACGAAAACAAAAAATAACCAAATGTCGTAAATATTCGCCAGATTGTACTGCTTTTGGTATCTATATATATCATGAAAAAAAAATTCTTGGAAAAATTTCTTGGGCAAAAAAGCTAAACAAAAACCATCAATAGCTCTGTTATCAGTGTAATCATCCTTGATCGAATTCCTCACCAATGTTCGTAACGAAAGCCTATAATACTTTTAAATTGTGTAAATAAATATCACATCGCAGTTTAAATATTTTTTAATTAACAAATGGGTTTTGCTGTAATTTATATTCTTACCTAAAACTGCACCTGAGATACGACAAAATGATTTCGATCCTCTGTGAAACCGTCTTGGTCGTTAATTTTCTAAAATCGATTCATTAAACTCTTTTTAATTTATTTAATATTACGAGTTAAGGTTTCTAAACGAAACAGAAGCTGCGATATGATAATATGTGTTAAGAGAGTCCTGTTGACTGAAAAAGACCCGGATGATAATGTAAAGTCAATGGGGGTGTTCTTTTCAAATATCTGGCTCAAATTTTAATATTGTGACAGGATTTTTTTGTAGGATAGCTGAGGACGATCCACAACCGGCCTAGTTTTTACTTTTTTTATTTTGGTTATATTCTTTTAAAATTAGGATAGTTTCACTTTCACAACCGGTTAAAATCGGTTCTGAAAGTTAAAGTACTTTTTAAAAAATCTGACACCGAAATCGAAAAAGTAAAATCTCGGCCGGTTGTGGATCGTCCTCAGCTATCCTATGCAAAAAAAAATCATGCAAAAATAGTAAAATTTGAGCGAGATATTTGAAAAGAACGCCCCCATAGTCTTTACATTATCATCCGGAGCTTTTTTAGTCAGTAGTGTGGCATCTTAAGTCAATCGACCTCCCATTTACCCTTTTAGTTCTTTTGTAATGTAACTTCAAAAATCGGTAAAATTCATGTTTAACTATTTTGTTAGAAGTGAAATGAAGTAATAATGTAGTATATTTATGGTATTTTTAATAGTGCAGTATTTTCTTTAGTCGTAGTTTCTTTTCATTTCTAATTCATTATCATCTTCATCGCTCACTGTAATTTCTTCGCTACTAGACGCCCTTGGCGACCAGTTTGGTCTCCCTTGAATGTATATTAAGCATTAAATCATATTGCTTTTATTCATAATTTGTTTTAATTGATAATTGTTTGCAAAATTAGAAGATTCAGCCAGAGAAATAGACGCAGATGTCATATGCGCACCAAATTGGCACGCTTACAACAAAAGGGATATTATGTGTGCCTCACATTGTAACCCGACTATTGTTATTTATTTATTAATAAATTGTTTGTTAACTTTTATTTTCGTTTTTAAAACGATATAAATCGTTTTGTTCAATAATTATTAATTACACATTTTATTTTCATTTATTATAATTTTCTTTTTAAAATAATAGAAATTAGTTAAAAAAAATATGTATCTAACTGGTAGTTTAAAACGGAGCTTTCACGGCACACGGGTCAGTGAAGAAATAATACAGTAAACTCTCTGAAAAGCGGATTCTGCATAAAACGGAAATCTGTCTAATTCGGAAATATTTTCACGTCCCTGGGAAATTTTAGCCATAGAGTAAAATTTGCCTAAGGCGGGATATTGTCTACTACGGAAAATTTTCTCGGTCCCGATCGATTCCGCCTTAGATAGTTTATTGTTTACTGTTTTATTTCATAATTTGATCTAATATCATTTTGTAATTATCATTAGCTTTCTTTTTTAAATTTACATATAAATACAATATAAAATCATTTAATCATGATGCCAGTAACATCATAATCCATTAATGTTAAAGCAAATTTTATATTTTATTGCCAAACTCAACATTTCAGAACGTTTGAGAGAGTAAACACTCTGAATTAATTCAAAGAACATTTAAAATGATGCTCATGAAATGTTTTTGGTTGTAAAGCGTCACTTTAAATGAAAATCATGTAAAGCATCTTTTAAGAGGGTACAAGTCTCAAACATTTTCTAAAAAAATTCTTCTGTTAATAATTTCTCTGTTTTTCCTACTTTTATAGTAATAGGATTAATAGAACTACAAAAATTAGCAACATAATACAACAAAAATATTTCTTCTCAAAGGAGGTCAAAATAATTACATTTAATACACAAAAATATTTCTTTATTGATTTAATTAAGAAGTTGGATTCGACACGCGTAAAAATTATTGCTTCGCCATCATTTTTCTATAAGGTAATTTTCTTCATTTCTCTATAAATAGAAGACATAACGGAATTAGCAATTATAAAAAATTAAAATGTAAAAGATAAAAATAAGTACATTTACAAGGATGTTTTAAGCCTTTTTACCAAAAGAATACATTTGAAGAACAATTTTGATGGGTTTTTTTGCATAGTTTATATTTGAGAAGATTATAACTATAATTTCCGGTATATGATGCTTGAATGAAATTACGCGTTTTTTTTTTTGACAGAGTAAAAGTTTTGGAGTTAATATTAATTAAAAATGAATAATGTTTTCTTTTAGATTTCAGGTTAAACACAATAATATAATGGATTTATTTTCTCTATTATAAAATAGCAGAAGAGATTCTTTATAATTAGCTTGTGCGATTAAGATCACCATAATAGTGCATACATTTCCCGTAATTTTGTTATTTTATCTCACCTTATTATTAATTTTACACATGCACACACACATATATACCGGGTGATCCAGAAGTTTCGGGAGTTTTGAAAAGTTAATAATTAGGAAACTATGTATGATACAAAGGTTCTGTTTTGAGATATATGCTCAGAAACATGTGGGATTTTTGTTTAGAATGAATTTTTTTAATATATATAGTTACCATTTTTAGCAACAGGTGGCGCTGTTGTATAAGACTGAATGTACCTATACCATGCGTTATATAGACACATGAGTTCATTGCGAAACTTCTTTTCTATGATATTGATGAGATTTCGTTTTAAGGGTGGTTTATCTTCAAACATTTTTGTAAGGTAAATGAAATTGCATTGTAAGGGAAATTTGATACAAAATTTCATGAGCAACTGCAGTGTTTAGACATTGTCTAGACTATGTTTTGACACATCTTTGCATGTCGCGTTATTTTCATATCGTACAATACGTCAAGTTAAAACTGCAAAAGAATCGATGGCCATTGCAAATGTGAAATGCTATGGTAAGCAAGGTTTGAGAAAAAGGCTCATTGGAAGATCGTAATAGAAACAAGAGATCTCAAATGTCTGTTATAATCGTAAATTAGGTAGGATTCTATGCCAATACTCTGTAGAAATCACCAGTTCATAGTGAGTGCAGTAAACTTGTGATATCACGATGAACTGAAATTTCTTCTGGAATTTCTTTCTGCTCTGAAGATACTGCGCACGTTGTTTTGCATCGGCTCACGGCGGTACTTATAAGCCATGAGCGTCATGATTAAACTTTGTAACCCTTGGACACTAATTCGTTCTTTTAAATGAGATGCATCATACTATAAAAACAATACTATCAATTTTAGCGCCACCTGCTGTCAAAAAGTGCAACTAACATAATATGTTTTTTTCATCGAAAAAAACAAATCCCACAAGTTTCTCAGCATTTCTGAGAAAACCGCATACTTCTATTGTTTATGGTTTTCTAATTATTAGCATTTCAAAAGTCCCGGGACTTCTGGATCACCCGGTACATATATATTTCCCCCTTTTTTCCACAATGGAGGAAAACAAATAGCAGGATGAACGTGTGTATTTTTAGTTTTATTTGTTTATTTATTAGAGCTGCTACTAAGCTTTTTTCCTAAATTAGGGAATGTTGCTTCTGAAATAAAGCATTGAAATTTACCTATCGCAGAAAACGTCGACATAAAAAGTAACAAAATGTTTACTGAACCCTTATCTCCTAAAAAAGAGCTGATTCGTCAACAGTTTATGACATTAAGTAACATAACCTAAAAATTCTGCAAATTTGTAGAAAAAAGTGTCATCCCGAAAAGACAAAGAGTACAAAAAAAAAAAAAAAAAACTTCCAAGAAAACGTTTCGCTGTTTATTATAAACATTTTTTGTTACATATCAAATTTCAAATAAAGTAAGTTTTCGTTTTAATATTATGTTTTTTTATCACATACTTATCATTTAATTAATAATAAAGGCAACATTAAGAATATCGAAAGATATTCTTTAAGAAATCTGGAATCTCCAAAAATCGGCTCAGTCTCGGTCCCGATTTTGTCGGATTTTCGAGGTTATACTGTACACATATACATATGAGTTGATACATATGTTAATGAATCCTTTTTTTAAATTTAAATAAGGAAGGAATGGTATGGTTAATATGCCAGGTGTCAACTGATAAATTATAATTAAAATTGACATACGATATTGAAAATTTGTTAACTATATCATAAATTAGAGGAAAATAGAGATAAAAATTTAAAATAACCATTAAATGAAATTGGTTTTTAGGTGTGTTCGTAAATATATAAATACGTTGTACATTTTGTCGTTCAGTTTATTAGTCCGTCTGCATATAACACAGAAACAAAAACGAATCATTTGAAATATAAAATATATAATTGCATAATTTTGTCGAGTCATTTCAAATTGTATGATAATCGGATACATAGATCAATTACAGGGATAGTCAAAAGATTTCCGTTACATTACGACCAATGTAAAAAAATAGTCTGAATTGCATTTTATTTATGTTACACTCTTTCGAACATAATAAAATTGATATTTATTCTATGAAGTATGCATTTAAATATACATTCTGTGTAATTTGGGGTAAAAATAATATTTTTTGCTACTTTGCAAGCCACACAAATGTATTCCTTTACATGAAAGTAAAGGAAGAAACATTTTGGGGCGCATTTTATAATTATTAAAATATTTCACATTCTATGAAATTTATATACATTGCTGAGGTTTATTAAAGTTTTCGTACTGCATAGTAGAAAGCAAACAGTATTTACATGGACACACATAATATTTCAGCTATTATACTCTAACCGAAGTACTGCATAAAATTACACCAAGATCTAAATATTTTTTAAACTTCGTTGTAGTACGAACGCACCTCATTCATTTCGCTTGACATGCAATTTCCAACTTGTTACTATATGCAATGGCGTAAATACCGGAGATATTGATACCGTTAAGTAGATGCAAGAAATTAAAAGAACGCAAAAATATAGATAATACATACATTGTTTATGGTTGAACATGTACTAAGGAAGAACATGCGATTACTGCAGAAAAGACCAAGGTTATTTTCAAATAATTTGTTGTCTCAATAGAAACATTTCGAATTTGAAACGAACATAAAGAGAGCACGGAACATCTTGACAAGTAAAATTAAGCAAGTTTTGTGAATTATTTAAAACTCAGAATTTTTATCCAAAGTAATATCCAAAGTAACCTCCTCTTGACGAGGGTTTAGATGTTTCTTCTTCGTACATCTTAAAACTTCAACTCTTATGCAATACATTGTACGCCATTTGGACGGACAAATTTAGGTCTCCACGCATTCACATACCGTATCCCAAAATTGACTGATGGATTTTAAATTTCAGTGACCTGCAAAAGGAGACAGATATTTTAAAAAAAAAACTTCTTGTAGGACGGTTATGTATGATGTCTATAGTTTTTTACTGTGATTCTTGTCAATTTAAATTAATAGATGGCGCTGAGAGCAATAGGTACTTAGTTCGGACCTAATTTTTTATACTTAGGAAAATATTCAATACATTTAAATCTCATCTCCTTTTTTCTCATGGATTAAGAGAGAGACTGAAAACTCTAAATCTGACAATCGCAACATAAAAACCCCTGTCATGTTACTTAACCCTTCTGAAAGGGTTTTTTTAAATATCTGTCACTGTTTGAAGTTATTGAATTTTAAAATCCATCAGTCATTCTTGCGACACCGGTAGGAACAATATATCAGGATTGTTGTTAGTAAGTGCGTAGTCTGCTGTGGTCTTCTCAAAAATTAAACTCGTATGCAGAGTCCCCGATTTAGGGGATTTCTTTCTTATTTTTAAACTTAAAATTATCTACCGGAATTTAAGATATGAATTCTTACTTTATTTAATTCTCTAAAATCTTCCATTAAATAAAGAAAAAATCAGTATGAATTAAAAAAAAATACATGCAAAACACAATCGTTTAATGGGAATGCTTATTATGATTATACTCACTCTTATCATAATCTAAAATAATACAAAAGTAATAATTTATTTTACAATGGCATACTTTATCACCGTTTTTTTCTTCTGTACAAAACTGGTATTTCAAAGAATTTCCACAGCTAATTATGTCTGAGTAAAATTCCAACAGCAATTTTTTTGGATATTTAACAGATTAGTAGTTACTTAAGTGAAAACTGCAAATAAATGTCTTTCTAATTACACGTCAATTAAGCTAAAGTAGAAACTCAACTAAATGTGCAAAGAAAATATGTGCACTTAAAGCAGATTTATAAGGATTAACAGTTCCGTATTTTCTTTAATCTTACGGGCAATCAATTACATGCATAAAAAATAATGTCTTATTTATTATAAAGATGTGCATACATTTTTTTTGTAATGTTTAAAATTGTAGCAATTGTTTTGGAGAATGTGTGAAATATTAAATAGCTAAACTTTTGAAATTTTTTTATTCATAAAATTATTCAAATAAATTATTAAAATGTTTAAAGTTTTTTAGGTTCAATAAAAAAAATCCTGCTCATTATGGAATATATCTTAATGCGACCCGTTTAAGGGGACTGTGGACGTTAAATTTTTTTTACTTAATTTTCATCATGGCAATTTGAAATTTTGTGCATATATACATTTCACCAAAAGCTCATATAGAATATCTTCAAAAAAATTTCCAATCTTATTAAACATTTTTATTTAAAAAAAATTTAAGTTTTTAAACGAAATTTTAAAATGCTCCTCGTGTTTCAACTTTTGAAGTATTTTCTTGCTTTTGCACTTTTATCGCTTAAAACTTTATTATAAACAAATTTGTGTAAGATATTTTTAATCTCTTGAATAGTTAATATTTTTTAGATCGATTATTTTTCATATCGATTGTCTTTTAAAATGTAAAAAATCATATTTGACTATCTTAATGAAGACGAATTTGAAAAAGCTTACACAATTTCTTTCTAAACAATATCAGGATACTTCCATATCAATTTCATAAATATTGTTCAAAAATTATATCGCAAGGAACATTTCCAAAATCTAAAAACACTGAAAAATTAGCTTTGAGAAAAACAGATTTAAAGTATATAAATACACTTACCTTCATTAATTATTTCTTAAAACCTTCATAAATGATATTTTAATAAGAAAAAACTGTTTTGGTACTATTATACCAAAGAAATAGACCCTTTTAGCGACGACTTTGCTATAGACGATTTTGCTCAAATAAAGGTCCACTGTCCTCTTAAAAACGTTTGTATTTCTTTCAGATTTTGGGAAAGTCGAGTAAAAACATATATACTAGGGAAACCAGATACCTCCTCTTTGGATTTTATTCGAACATCACTCTAGTGGGTATTGATTTAAATATTTAGCTTTAAACCCGAAATAGAGCAGTTATTACGAAACATCCATTTTTGCACTTCTGTACATTATATATTTTTAAGTTCATTTTGTTATTTTTTTCGTGTATTACTTACCTATTTTACGCAGTGTAGGGTAAGTATTGCAATCGTTTTAAAAAGCGAAAATTTCTTTTGACGGATTTAAACGTTTCAGACACTGGAGATTCCGAAACAAAATATTTTTAGAAAAAAGAATATTGTGTACCTAAAATGTAAAAATGGGGAAAAGCCTATTGAATATCAGGTAACCTCGATTATCCAGAACAATTTTTTCCGGACTCTCAAAATATTCGATCTGATGAAAGGTATATAAAAATTTTAATTTTTTTTAAATTTTAAAGAATGCATGAAAAATACAATAAAAAAATCTCAAGATTGCATGAGGAATAAAGTTGTTTGGAAAACTAGTTGGCTAGATTTTTGTAATCCTATCATCCACATTCTAAGATTTTTCATGACCCTGTATATAATTTAAATTTCAATTCAAAGATGTATTTTAAATTATTAGAAGCAGTAAACTGTCAGTTAACATAATTATCATTTTTGGAATTATAAGGATCTTTCTGCAACGCACTTTGGTAGTACTACTTGATTATCCTGCGACAAAACAACTATCACTAAAATATAAAATATCTTTTAAGTTTACTTAATTATATTTTTATTTAAGTTTTGACAGTTTTTTAAATTTCTAAATCTGAATATATTTGCAAATATTGAAACTCGTTATATTATTGTCTGTATGTAACAAAATAAAGCTTTTTTAACCAAGATTAAGCTATTTCTATAAACATATAAGTAAATTTCACGCGTTAAGCATAGATTATCAAACACTTTCCATCACTTCCTGAAATCTCTAACAAAACTTCGTTATTTAGGGAAATAAGATGTTACTGACAGACGACGGCCAGAGAAACCGAAATCATAAACACTTTTCAACTTTGTTGGAAAGTGATAAAAACAAAGTATTTTTGCATATTGCGTTCCTATCACACTTTATTTTACCGTAAAATTGGCAGTCTAGAGTAAAATAGCATATTGGAATACATAAACAGGCCATAAAGAATACCTTAAGGTGCAAGGGGTCCTTTAAAAGTAATGTTTTATATATAAATTTAAAATTGCACTTTACATATTATTGAAGGGTATATAGTATGCATTATAGCATCCCTAGAAGCCAAACAATATTGGGCCAATATTGGCTTCATCTTGGAGCAATATTGGAACATTTTCGGAATACTGGCATGAAATATTGCTCCAATATTGGGGTGTTTACCTTTTGCACTTATTTAGCCAATATTTGCAGCCAATATTATGCCAATATTGGAGATTCATTGAAAATATTGCCAATAAAATGCCAATATTGGTTAAATATCGGAATTTCATTGGACATATTTCCAATGTAACGCCAACATTTGTACAATATTGGCATTTTATTGGCAATATTTCCAATGAAACCCCAATATTGGCATAATATTGGCTGCAAATATTGTCTAAATAAGGGCAAAATGTAAACATCCCAATATTTGAGCAATATTGACGTTTTATTGGCAATATTTCCAATAGATGAAATATTGGTGCAACGTTGGACCAATATTGGTTTGCTACTAGGGATATATTTATCACAAAAATGTAAAAAAAAAAAATGAGGAAAATAGGGAAATTTTTCTAATATTTTAGATTTAACGAGAACTTTTCAAAATGCTCTGCGCATTATATTTTCCTTGAATGCGTTGAAATTTGTTATATTTATTTATCATAATATATGTCATAAAACTGTGTATGGTTTTTTGAAAATTATTTTTCTAATATTTTAGATTTAACGAGAACTTTTCAAAATGCTCTGCGCATTATTTTTTCCTTGAATGCGTTGAAATTTGTTATATTTATTTATCATAATATATGTCATAAAACTGTGTATGGTTTTTTGAAAATTAAAATAATTGTAAAATTTATAGGCAGTTAATTGTTAAAAATATGTTCAAAAATGCTCAACATTTCAAAAAATAATTTGAAATATTTTTTTTCTTACCTTTATATTCAGATATATAAAATTCAATGCACAGTTTTATTTATATATGTAAATCAAACTTATATAAATAATATTGGAGATTTTCATTGATATGGAATGCACATGGGACATTTTGAAAAGTTTTCGTTAAATCTAAATTATTACACATATTTCCCTATTTTTTTTTTCAAAAAAAAAATTACATTTTTTGTCATAAATATATGTTATAATGCATATAATGTACCCTTTGAGGAATATTTAAAGTGCAATTTTAAAAGTAAAAAAAAAAAAATATTTTAAAGGTCCCTTGTCCCTTTAAACCTCGGAAATCGAAACATGGTGTAAAAGAGTAATTATAACTTTTATAATTTTATAAAGTTACGATCTTCTTATATGCAATTGCTCAAATTGTAATGCAGAATTTTTTTCTTTTCTATATAAATTTTAAATGTTTAGATTTATAAATGATATGTTATTTGTTTAGTTCATTAGTTGAAATTGTAAAATAATAAATACCTTTCAGTTAGATTTCCTATGAAATACTACATATTGCGGTCGCTCCCATGTTAGAATTTCTGAAACATTTTTTCAGATCTACGCCGATCAGCACGCCTAGACCCCATAACTACCACCAGTAAAAAAGTTTACCTAAGTGTCTATGTCTAATAAAAGTCTGTCTATCTATTTATCTATCTATCTTTCTATCTATCTATCTATATATATATATACCGGGTGTAGATAAAACAAAAACATGTCACGTTATGCAGATGCGTTACTCCAGGGCTTCATATATTCTGCAGCAGTTGAGGTCTTGTTGGGACCATCATGGTCTCCAATTTTCTCTACATCATAACGATCATTTGACTTTACTTTAGTAACTTTATAAGGTCCATGGAATTTTTCCTTTAATTTCAGACCTGTGCCGTACTGCGTTCTTTGGATTGCCACGAGATCATTTAATTTATATTTGTTGGGCTCTCTCCTCTTCTTGTTAAATTGTTTTCTATTTTCTTCTTGTATTTTCAAAATATTTTTTCTCGCTTCTTCTCTTACATTTTCCCGTTCCATCATCATGTGGTTTATGTCTTCTTCCTCTAGTATTTCTTTAATCCTTAAGTCATTTTTATTTTTCATTTTTACGCCAATCATCAATTCAAACGGGCTGTACTTTGTACTTCTTGTAACTGTACTATTGAGAATTCTCTGCACATCTACCACATATTTATACCATTTTGTGGGCTCATTCCCACATAGCTTTGCTAGTACAGGAATCAGGATGCTATGAATTCTTTCGATCTGTCCGTTTCCCCTGGGCATCCCTGCCGTAATTTTACCGTGTTCTATCCCTTGCTCTTTGCAGTATTCTATAAATTCATCTGATCTGAACGCTGGTCCCCGATCCGTTATTATTTTGCTGGGATTCCCGAACACAGTTTGTTGCAATGATAACTTTTCAATGACTTTCTGAGCTGTCGTGGATTTCACCGGATAAAACCATACGAACTTAGTAAAGGCATCTACAACTGTGAATATATGCTGATATTTCTTGTTTGTTGATGGCAGAGGTCCAATATGATCAATGTGGTATGTGCTTAATGGTATATTCTCTTTTGGTATGGGCGTTAGAAAACCTTCGGCTTTGCCTCGTTTCTTGTTAAATAGAATACATTCGATGCAATTTACTACCACTGTTTCAACTTGTTTTCTCAGGTTAGGGATGAAGAACTCTTTTTTTACATTTTCTTCAATTTTGAATGCAGCAAAATGCCCTTTATCGTGTGTTTTACGAATAATCTCTTTTTGCATTTCTTCAGGCACTACAAGTAACTCTCTTCCGTTATCAAACTTATACAACACGTTATTCTTGATAAGATATTCATTTTCTTCACCTTTTTCGACTAAAGATTTTATTGATTTTATGAGCTCATCTTTCTCCTGTGCTATAGCTATTCTAGCTGTCATCTCACTCTGTGATCTTGTAATTACTAAAACAGTATTCCTGCTCAAAGCATCTACATGTTTCATTTTATTCCCTGGTCTATGTGTGATTTCATAATCAAATTCTTCCATGAATAAAGCCCATCTTGCGACTTTTGGAGCCAAATCTTTTTTGTTTAATGTTTTCTGAAATGCTTCACAATCAGTTACTATCTTGAATTTTGTACCAAGTAAGTAGTTCCTGAATTTTTAAAGAGCTTCAATTATTGCCAATACCTCCAATTCATAACTACAATATTTTTCTTGTTGCGGGGTTGTCTTTTTGCTCATGTATTGTTTAGGGTGGAATTTTCCATCATCCCCTTTTTGTAGTAGTACTGCTCCGAAACCATGACTACTGATGTTAGTGTGTAATTCTAGTGCTGATCCTTGTTTAAATAAATGCAATACTGGTTTTTGCGATAATATTTCTTATAATTTTTTAAACGCCTGTATTTGTTCTGTGCCAAATTCAAATGTGACATTTTTACGCAATAAATCAGTCAATGGTTTGGCTATTCGAGCATAGTTCGGAATAAATTTACGAAAATAACCTGTTAATCCTAAATATGATTGCAATTGTTTTATCGTTTTTGGTTGAGGGAAATTCCAAACAGCTGATGTCTTCGATTCAGATGGCTGTATCGTCCCATTTTCAATTATATAACCAAGAAGTACTATTTTTTTCCTTAAAAATTCGCATTTTTTGAAGTTAAACTCAAGCCCATAATCCGCTGCAACTTCAAGTACTTGTTTCAATTTCTCTAAACCTTCTTCTTCAGTTTGTGATGGAATAATAAAATCATCCATATAAATAACTACTGTGCCGTCACGTAATAACATTCTAAACACCGTGTTTACATATCTTTGGAACTGGTTTCCTGATGTACATAAACCAAATGGACACTTCAAAAACTCATATTCCCCTTCGTGTGTCACAAATGCGGTGTATTTCCTGCTTTTCTCCTCAATTTCAACATGAAAAAAAACATTCTTTAGATCGAGAGTCGTAAATACTTTTGATCTCTCTAATTTATCTAAAAGATCTTCAATTAAAGGTAATGGGTACCGATCTTTGATTATTTTCTTATTCAGTTTACGGTAATCTATGCATAGCCTATACGCGTTGTCTTTCTTTTTAACTAAAACTACCGGTGCAGCGTAATCTGAAAAACTTCGCCTTATAATTCCGTCTTTCAACCATTGCTGAACCTGGTTTTCGATTATTTCTTGCTCTTTAAAAGGAAATCTTCGTGGCCGTTGACAAACAGGAATTTCATCAGATAAAATTATATTCATCCGTAATCCTGTATCTTTTGATTTATTTGGCTTGCATCCCTTTAATAATTCATTTATTTGTTATCTTATATTAAAATTTCTCACGTGATCTAAATCAATTTCATCATCTTCTATGACGCTCGCTAAATTAATTAAGAAATTATCTCCTACATTATTATCATTTACAATTAAAATATTTTCATCACGTGAATTATCTAACGTTGACGTTTTCTTTTCATTATTATTTCTGGCAGCATGATTCAATTTTATGTCAGAATTCTTCTGAACTTCAGTGTAACCTACTTCAATATTGTTGCGTTCGCCAACGATCTTAATTCCGTTCTCATCTATCGCCAAATTTAATTTGCTAATCACATCATATCCCAATAAAATATCATATGAAAGAGATTCTAACACATACAAATTTGCTTTGATTACAAAACCATCAATATTAAATTCATATGAAAAGTATCCTTTAGGATAAACAACTACTCTTTCTATGCCTGACAAAGAAATATTATTTGAACGTAATCTTGGCGATCCAATTTTCGTATAGTATTCATAACTGACCAGACTGATATCACTTCCAGTGTCAAAAAAGATCTGTGTCTTTTCACCGTTAATATCAATATTTATCATGCGATCCGGCTTGGCGCTGTTTGTTTGTTTGATTACTGCAAAATTTATCTCCTTGTGCTTGGATAATCGCGGGTTTTGGCTCCTGTTAATATCGGTGTCTAACAGGTGATCCGGTTTGGCGCTGTTTGTTTCTTTGATTAATGCACAATTCACTTCTTTGTGATTGGATAATCGCGGGTTTTGGCTCCGATTTTGGCTGTCATAAATTATTTGACTATTATTCCCATTTTTACACTGGGATATTACGTGGCCAAGACGGTTACATTTAAAACATCTAATTTGTGCCCTGTTTCTTTCCTTTAAATTAGAAGATTCATTTCTATTAGCTGTATTATCTGCAAATTGTTGTTTTCTTAAAGTATCATAACGTTGAGATGGTAACCACGGTTTTGAATTGTTATTTTCGCGCATTTTTGACTTCCTATCTTCAAAGTGGTGTGAGTGTCTATTCATGGTTTTAACATTACGCCTTGCTGTTTCATAATCATCTAGTTTACAAACTAATACATCAACATTTTTAATTTTGGGAAGATCATCGATAAAATGTTCTTTCATTTCTATCGGTAACTTTCTCTTGATTTGATCTACTAATATTAATTCTTTTAAATCTTCGAAATTGGATACATCAAGACCGGTAATCCATTCTTCTAAATAATTCCTTAACTCAAATGCTAGATCGCGCCAAGTGGCTGAGTTTTCTTTCTTATGCGACATTAATTTTTGCCTAAACTCTTCTGGCGTCAATTTGAATCTTTTGAGCAGCAAGTTTTTTACATAATCGTAGTTATTTGTTAATGTTTCTGGTTCTCTAGTTATAACATTAGCAATTTCTAGCGGCATTAAACTTAATAAGTGCATGACCCAATTCTCTTTTGTTATATTCATCCTAGAAATCTGTCTCTCGAATAGAGCTAAATAGATACTAATATCACCTTTCCCATCAAAGTGTGACATTAATTTAGACAAATCTGGTTGCTTACCTGAACCAGTTACAGCCGAACCGTCACTTGTATTTGTCATATTTCCTTTAAGTTCAATTTTTCGTAATTCGTACTCCATCTCCATCTTCTTTTCCTCTAACCGTAACCGTCTTTCTTCTTTTTCTGCTTCTAGTCTTTTTTCTTAGTTTTCTGCTTCTAGTCTTCTTTCTTCTTTTTCTGCTTCTAGTCTTTCTTTTTCTATTCTCTCCGCGGCAATGACTTCAAGTCGAACTTTTACAAAATTTTCTTCATAATCCTTCGATTCCGTCACCAACTTTATCAAATCAATGATTCTTGGACTCTGAGGCACAACTATACCTAGATCATCACACAATGTTAACAAGTCCGCCTTTCTAGCTTTATTCAGAACAGACATTATAATTTTTGTTTACACTTCAACAAAACAATATAGTGCACTATCTTGCAGACTTGATTACGGATAATTTCTAATCATTACACATATAACAAACAGTTCCTTTTTTTTATAATACGTTTTAGTTTAAAAACAAAACATTCTTCTTAGACTTAGATCTTCTTAGTACAAAATAGCTTCCATCGTGAAATTCAAATTCAAATATAAATCAGCGAAATCATTCAAATCCCGGCAACGAACCCCCAAAACTTGTGGGATATTAAGTGATTAACTTACGATTTAAGAAAAACTAATATTCTTGATAAGATAAAAAAGATTTAATAGACATAAAATATATACGTAGCATTCAAAAATAACAGTAGAACTGAATAATATTCAGTATAAATAAGCTTCTCTGAGCTTTGGATTAAAAATCCATCCAACTCGCCATCGCTGAAATCTATAGAACACCTCGTTCTTTCCACGCATCATCACACGAGTCTCATTTTGGATATCACGTTCATTAAATCAGTGAGTTTATTATCTTTTATTGCTGAATACTTTATTCTTTAATCCTACACACACACACACATATATATATATATATATATATATATATTGTTGCAGCCTATATAGGGTTCTTTTGATCTTATGGTTAGACAACTTCAAACTCTTGCTCTTAGAAAAGTAGAAAATAATTTATTTACAGACTTCAGAACAACAGAGTCTTCGAAACTCACAAATATTACTGGATATTCAAAAATAACTGCTCATATCTATCGTACAATTACAGCTTTAGACCCCAAAGACTCTTTATACAACGTCTCAACACTTAATAACATTCAAAGCAACATAGATGAAACTCAAGCAAACTTGCTTACGCCTTGTTCACTCAATGACTGACTGGTAAATAATGACAACAGCAGCTCGTATCGGCTCTCCTATATATAGGCTCGTAGCATGCGCCGAAGTTTCTAGAACCTACTCGAAAAATCCACGGAACAACAAAAAATGTATCAGTATATCTAAGGGGGGGTTACCATTAAGAGGGAAGGGTTACCATCGCCAACAATCGCCAAGTTTGTCGCCAACTTGGCAATATATCGCCAAATTTGGCGACCAAAATTAGTCTCCAAAAGTGACGCCAACTTGGCGATATCTTCATTATTTCGCCAATCTGCCGTTGACATACACTGAAAATAATAGACAAGTTTGCTTGATAACAGAGACAGTGTAACTAAAACTAATATTAGTAAAGAAATGGAGCTTAATAAGATTATTTACATTATTTTACAGTACAAACACTAACTATTTACAAAATTCGTAACACTACCCCCTCCTCAAAGACTGCACGTCCCGGGCAGTGCAATCCTTGAGTTAGAGGAAAACACTTAAAATAAATAAACAAATAAATAAATAAATAAATAAATAAATAATAACTATAATAATAAAATTTACATAAATAAGAACTAATTACTATTTACATATTTACAAAAAGTGACTTTCATGACCATGGTCTGAAATTCCAGTTTTGAATTTTTAATCACTTTGGCCAAAATAAGGGGCTAGCCGGTTATAACGTACGACCCTGGGTTTGGTGTGTGGCGATTTTCGTATGCGTACGACGACGTCATTCAGCCTGTTGACGACTGTGTAAGGACCGTCCCAGTTTCTTTGTAGTTTTGGCGACAGTCCCTTACGACGTATCGGATTCCACAACCAAACTTTGTCACCTTCGTTGAACTCATGTCCAGTTGCCTTTGTGTCGTACCGTGTCTTCATCTTTTCTGATGCCAGTCCAATTCGGTTCCTCGCTAGACAATAAATCTCCTCAATCCGTGCCTGGAGTTCATCGACATATTCCTCAGGCGATGAAAGAGCATCAGGAGGACGGCCAAACAAAAGATCAGCAGGCAGACGAAGATCACGACCAAAGAGCATTTGAGAAGGGGAGTAACCAGTGGCCTCATGAGTGGCACTCCTGTAGGCAAGCAGGAAAAGAGACAATTTCTTGTCCCAGTCCTGTTGGTCTCTAGACACCAGGAGAGAGAGGCTATTTAGGATGGTACGATTGAACCGCTCCACCATGCCGTCCGATTGAGGATGTAGAGGTGTAGTTCGAGTTTTGTCCATGCCGAGTAGTCCGCACATTTCCTTAAACACAGCCGAATCAAAGTTTCTTTTCTTTGATCGGAATGGATTTGAAGAGGAACTCCGTATCTGGAAACCCAGTGTTGAACTAGTATGTCTGCTACGGTTACCGCCTCTTGATTAGGAATGGCATAGGCTTCAGGCCACTTAGTGAAGTAGTTCATAACAACGAGGATGTACTTATTGCCATCAGATGTTCTAGGAAGTGGACCCAGGATGTCTAGAGCAATTCGTTCGAAAGGAGCTCCTACATTATAACGTTGCAATCGTCCACGGGTGCGCCTCTTTGGACCTTTACGTGCTACACAGGTGTCACAAGTTCGACACCACTTCTCCACGTCACTGCGAACATTATTCCAGTAGAAACGCTCTCGAACCTTTTGCAGGGTCTTCATTACACCAAAATGACCTCCTGTGGGACTACCATGCAGTTCTTGAAGGACCATAGAAATTCTCGACTTAGGGAGTAGTAGTTGCCATCTACATGTCTTTCCATCGTCAGACTCCCATTTTCGGTACAAGATGCCGTTCTTCAAATGTAAGGAATCCCAGAGAGCCCAATAACGTTTAGTCGTAGGATGGTAATGGGCCATCTCTTGCCAGCTGGGCTTCCTGTTGGACTCCTTTTTCAGCTCTAGAATTGGCTTAATTTCAGGATCAGCAAGTTGATCTTTACGCAGGCTCTCATCACACCACTGATCTTGCGATGATGTAGAACCAGTTGTAACTTGTCTTACTATAGGACCTTTGACATTAAATTTCTTCTCAACCCGGTCGCAGTATCTACAATTCTCTGAGCAGGGTCTTCTTGAGAGAGCATCTGCATTTCCATGTGATGAGCCTTTTCGATGGCGTATCTCCATATCGTACTCTTGAAGCTTTTGTATCCACCTGGCTACCTGGCCTTCTGGGTTCTTAAAATTCAATAGCCAAGTTAGAGAAGCATGATCAGTTCGGATCAGGAATTTTCGACCGTAAAGATAGTGATGAAAGTGGTCTATGGCTTTCACTGCAGCAAGAAGCTCTTTTCTTGTTACGCAGTAGTTTCGCTCGGCCTTTGACAAGCACTTGCTGAAATAGGCGATAACACGCTCCTGGCCGTCGATTTCCTGGGACAATACAGCGCCAATGCTTTCATTACTTGCATCCGTATCAAGTATAAACTGTTTATCGATTTGAGGATACGACTGAATTGGAGTGGATGTCAAGGCCTCCTTAAGCTTTTCGAAAGCAGCGTCACATTCCTGTGTCCACATAAATTTTTGATTGGCTTCTGTTAATTTATGAAGTGGTCTTGCAATCATCGAGAAGCCTTTGACGAATTTTCTGTAATAGGTGCATAATCCTAGAAAACTTCGAAGCTGGTGAACATCTGCTGGACGACTCCAATTTTTCACGGCCGATATCTTCTCCGGATCAGTCCTAACTCCTTCCGTCGAAATGATGTGTCCAAGGTATGCGACTTCATTGCGAAACAAGCTGCATTTCGAAGGGCTTAACTTCAAATTAGCTTCCTTTAATTTTTGTAGCACCCGCCTGAGATTGTTTATATGTTCATCAAAAGATTTTCCTATGATTATGATATCATCTAAATAAACAAGACATGCTTCATATGACAGCCCCCGGAGAACCGTTTCCATAAGTCGTTCGAAAGTTGCAGGTGCGTTACATAGACCAAAAGACATTACTTTGAACTGCCATAATCCTTGTCCCGTTGTAAAGGCAGTCTTCTCGCGGTCGTCCGGATGGATCTCTACCTGCCAGTAACCACTCTTCAGATCCAGAGTCGAGAACCAAGTGTTGCCCGCAAGTGTGTCGAGAGTGTCGTCGATCCTTGGTAGAGGGTAACTATCCTTTTTAGTGACGTCATTCAGTCGGCGGTAGTCTACACAAAATCTTGTAGAACCATCCTTCTTTCTTACTAATACAATGGGAGACGCCCATGGACTTGTCGATGGTTCGATGACGTCATTTTCTTCCATATCCTTAATTAAATTCTGCACCTCTTCTTGCTTGGCAAAAGGTAATCGTCTAGGGTGCTGTTTAATAGGAGAGTGATCTCCCGTGTCAATTCGGTGTTGTGCCATTTTAGTTCGTCCAAAGTCTTCAGATGTTTGGGAAAATAAACTTTGGAATTGTCTAATTAAATTTTCCTCAGCTTCCATCTGTTTTGGATCTAAGTCTGTATTTTCTAACAAATCCTTGACTAAATTATCTGAAGATTTCTCAGAGTGACTGGAATTTTGACTTATGCACGTCACAGGAGCACATGACGCTATCACCTCTCCTTTCTTGATAGTCCTCGTCTTATCACTGATGTTAGCAATTCTGACTGGAATGGTCTTCTTCGAGAGGTCCACCACAGATGAAGCAACCAATACTCCTGCTTGTTTACTATTGTTTTCAGGATAATCTATATGGCCAAATCGATAATTAGTTTCATTTTTAATTACAGCAGGAACCAAACATTCTGTTCTTGCATCTAGATTAATGTCTTCTTTGGCTATTACTATTTGTTTACATTCAATTTCGTTATTTAATCTAAAAAGACTTATTTTATTCAAATTTTGAGATCATTTTGTTATTTTTGAAATCAAGTCTGAAGTCAAACTTCTTCAGAAAATCTAGTCCGATTAAGCAAGGATCTGTTATGTCAGCCACATATGCCGTATGGTAATATTTCGTTCCTCCAAAGTTGATAGTTAAATTGGCCTTTCCATATATGCCTATCTTGTCGCCCGTCACAGTTTGCAGGGTAACGCATGGTGGAGTCCAGATGAGTTTAGATTTCAATTTTCGAGCCAAATCTTCTCTTATTATTGTCACATTGGCTCCTGTATCGACAATCATACGGCACTGAATTCCGTTAATAAAGCCTATCACATATAATTCGTTATCACCGCCGCTCATCTTTGATATCTGGAGGATCTTCAGGTGGGGCTTTTCATTCTCTGGCAACCTCCGCCCCGCGAGATGGCCAAAATTTAGTTTCCCTGCTGACTGTTTGAATTTATCTCACGTTCGTGGATTTTGGGGCAATTTCTTCGGAGATGTCCTGTATCACCGCATCTCCAGCACGTGAGACTCTGTCTTCTTGAGCTTGTTCTTCCGTATTTCAAAGCTTCAAGCTCTTGATTTATTTTCCTAATTTCTTTCAAGACGTCGATTTCAGTGTCTGAGCTGTGTTTCATTGTTGCCCCTCGGACTGAATGACGATCTTTTCGGCTGGCTTGTGTAGCTGCTTCCAACTTTAAGGCATATAGTAATGCAGCCTTTAAATCCTGCACATCTGCCATTCGTACCACTCTCTGCACTTCTGGATCTTTTATTCCGTCTACAAAATATTGCAGTGAGAGCATTTCCCGTACATTTGTTGGACAGTCAATGAATGCTAAATTTGCAAGCCGTTCAATTTCCGAGGCAAACTCTTGAAGGGTTTCACTCGATTTTTGATGGCGGCTCTTCATTTGTATTCTCGTATAGTCCTTGAAGAATTTTTCTCCGAATCTCATTTCAAGTGCACAACTTAGAGTGTCAAAGTTGAGTTGCGTCATATCGGGCAATGTTTGCAGCACGTCGGCGGCTTCTCCTCTCAAAGACGCTGCCAGTTGACAAGCTTTCACCTCGTCACTCCATTTGTTCGCTTCGGCTACAATGGTGAATTGGGTCTTGTAAACTTGCCAGGAACTCTTTCCGTCGTATGTCGACAACTTGATGTGCACGGGAGAAGCAGTCGGATTCCTAAATTTTTCATAATTACCACTGGACGCTGAAAGTTTCTTCTCAAGATCTTGTACTTTTTTAGTTAGCTTTTCATCTACTTCACCTAGTATTTTCTCTTCTACTTCCGCCATTTTCCTTTCCATTTTCTGTTCAACATTACTAACTTCATTCTGAATTTTCTCTTTACTTCCTCTATTTTCTCTTCTACCGAGCCTATTCTTTCTACCGACGAGAACTTTTCTTCTAAAGTTTTCTTCATTTCTTCTTGGCCTTTATTAATCTTTTCAGTCACATCTTCTTGGCATTTGTCAATTTTATTTGTCAACTGTTCCATTCTTTCTTCGTTTTTATTCATTTTTTCCGCCAACTCTTCTTGGCCTTTATTAATCTTTTCAGTCACATCTTCTTGGCATTTGTCAATTTTGTTTGTCAACTGTTCCATTCTTTCTTCGTTTTTATTCATTTTTTCTGCCAACTCTTCTTGGCCTTTATCCATTTTATTTGATAATCCATTAATAGCTTTCAGCAACTCATTCAGTTGCTCTTCCGATGCTCTCGTTTTCGCCATAAGATCCCAATTTCTGACACCAAATGTTGCAGCGTATATAGGGTTCTTTTGATCTTATGGTTAGACAACTTCAAACTCTTGCTCTTAGAAAAGTAGAAAATAATTTATTTACAGACTTCAGAACAACAGAGTCTTCGAAACTCACAAATATTACTGGATATTCAAAAATAACTGCTCATATCTATCGTACAATTACAGCTTTAGACCCCAAAGACTCTTTATACAACGTCTCAACACTTAATAACATTCAAAGCAACATAGATGAAACTCAAGCAAACTTGCTTACGCCTTGTTCACTCAATGACTGACTGGTAAATAATGACAACAGCAGCTCGTATCGGCTCTCCTATATATAGGCTCGTAGCATGCGCCGAAGTTTCTAGAACCTACTCGAAAAATCCACGGAACAACAAAAAATGTATCAGTATATCTAAGGGGGGGTTACCATTAAGAGGGAAGGGTTACCATCGCCAACAATCGCCAAGTTTGTCGCCAACTTGGCAATATATCGCCAAATTTGGCGACCAAAATTAGTCTCCAAAAGTGACGCCAACTTGGCGATATCTTCATTATTTCGCCAATCTGCCGTTGACATACACTGAAAATAATAGACAAGTTTGCTTGATAACAGAGACAGTGTAACTAAAACTAATATTAGTAAAGAAATGGAGCTTAATAAGATTATTTACATTATTTTACAGTACAAACACTAACTATTTACAAAATTCGTAACACTACCCCCTCCTCAAAGACTGCACGTCCCGGGCAGTGCAATCCTTGAGTTAGAGGAAAACACTTAAAATAAATAAACAAATAAATAAATAAATAAATAAATAAATAATAACTATAATAATAAAATTTACATAAATAAGAACTAATTACTATTTACATATTTACAAAAAGTGACTTTCATGACCATGGTCTGAAATTCCAGTTTTGAATTTTTAATCACTTTGGCCAAAATAAGGGGCTAGCCGGTTATAATGTACGACCCTGGGTTTGGTGTGTGGCGATTTTCGTATGCGTACGACGACGTCATTCAGCCTGTTGACGACTGTGTAAGGACCGTCCCAGTTTCTTTGTAGTTTTGGCGACAGTCCCTTACGACGTATCGGATTCCACAACCAAACTTTGTCACCTTCGTTGAACTCATGTCCAGTTGCCTTTGTGTCGTACCGTGTCTTCATCTTTTCTGATGCCAGTCCAATTCGGTTCCTCGCTAGACAATAAATCTCCTCAATCCGTGCCTGGAGTTCATCGACATATTCCTCAGGCGATGAAAGAGCATCAGGAGGACGGCCAAACAAAAGATCAGCAGGCAGACGAAGATCACGACCAAAGAGCATTTGAGAAGGGGAGTAACCAGTGGCCTCATGAGTGGCACTCCTGTAGGCAAGCAGGAAAAGAGACAATTTCTTGTCCCAGTCCTGTTGGTCTCTAGACACCAGGAGAGAGAGGCTATTTAGGATGGTACGATTGAACCGCTCCACCATGCCGTCCGATTGAGGATGTAGAGGTGTAGTTCGAGTTTTGTCCATGCCGAGTAGTCCGCACATTTCCTTAAACACAGCCGAATCAAAGTTTCTTCCTTGATCGGAATGGATTTGAAGAGGAACTCCGTATCTGGAAACCCAGTGTTGAACTAGTATGTCTGCTACGGTTACCGCCTCTTGATTAGGAATGGCATAGGCTTCAGGCCACTTAGTGAAGTAGTTCATAACAACGAGGATGTACTTATTGCCATCAGATGTTCTAGGAAGTGGACCCAGGATGTCTAGAGCAATTCGTTCGAAAGGAGCTCCTACATTATAACGTTGCAATCGTCCACGGGTGCGCCTCTTTGGACCTTTACGTGCTACACAGGTGTCACAAGTTCGACACCACTTCTCCACGTCACTGCGAACATTATTCCAGTAGAAACGCTCTCGAACCTTTTGCAGGGTCTTCATTACACCAAAATGACCTCCTGTGGGACTACCATGCAGTTCTTGAAGGACCATAGAAATTCTCGACTTAGGGAGTAGTAGTTGCCATCTACATGTCTTTCCATCGTCAGACTCCCATTTTCGGTACAAGATGCCGTTCTTCAAATGTAAGGAATCCCAGAGAGCCCAATAACGTTTAGTCGTAGGATGGTAATGGGCCATCTCTTGCCAGCTGGGCTTCCTGTTGGACTCCTTTTTCAGCTCTAGAATTGGCTTAATTTCAGGATCAGCAAGTTGATCTTTACGCAGGCTCTCATCACACCACTGATCTTGCGATGATGTAGAACCAGTTGTAACTTGTCTTACTATAGGACCTTTGACATTAAATTTCTTCTCAACCCGGTCGCAGTATCTACAATTCTCTGAGCAGGGTCTTCTTGAGAGAGCATCTGCATTTCCATGTGATGAGCCTTTTCGATGGCGTATCTCCATATCGTACTCTTGAAGCTTTTGTATCCACCTGGCTACCTGGCCTTCTGGGTTCTTAAAATTCAATAGCCAAGTTAGAGAAGCATGATCAGTTCGGATCAGGAATTTTCGACCGTAAAGATAGTGATGAAAGTGGTCTATGGCTTTCACTGCAGCAAGAAGCTCTTTTCTTGTTACGCAGTAGTTTCGCTCGGCCTTTGACAAGCACTTGCTGAAATAGGCGATAACACGCTCCTGGCCGTCGATTTCCTGGGACAATACAGCGCCAATGCTTTCATTACTTGCATCCGTATCAAGTATAAACTGTTTATCGATTTGAGGATACGACTGAATTGGAGTGGATGTCAAGGCCTCCTTAAGCTTTTCGAAAGCAGCGTCACATTCCTGTGTCCACATAAATTTTTGATTGGCTTCTGTTAATTTATGAAGTGGTCTTGCAATCATCGAGAAGCCTTTGACGAATTTTCTGTAATAGGTGCATAATCCTAGAAAACTTCGAAGCTGGTGAACATCTGCTGGACGACTCCAATTTTTCACGGCCGATATCTTCTCCGGATCAGTCCTAACTCCTTCCGTCGAAATGATGTGTCCAAGGTATGCGACTTCATTGCGAAACAAGCTGCATTTCGAAGGGCTTAACTTCAAATTAGCTTCCTTTAATTTTTGTAGCACCCGCCTGAGATTGTTTATATGTTCATCAAAAGATTTTCCTATGATTATGATATCATCTAAATAAACAAGACATGCTTCATATGACAGCCCCCGGAGAACCGTTTCCATAAGTCGTTCGAAAGTTGCAGGTGCGTTACATAGACCAAAAGACATTACTTTGAACTGCCATAATCCTTGTCCCGTTGTAAAGGCAGTCTTCTCGCGGTCGTCCGGATGGATCTCTACCTGCCAGTAACCACTCTTCAGATCCAGAGTCGAGAACCAAGTGTTGCCCGCAAGTGTGTCGAGAGTGTCGTCGATCCTTGGTAGAGGGTAACTATCCTTTTTAGTGACGTCATTCAGTCGGCGGTAGTCTACACAAAATCTTGTAGAACCATCCTTCTTTCTTACTAATACAATGGGAGACGCCCATGGACTTGTCGATGGTTCGATGACGTCATTTTCTTCCATATCCTTAATTAAATTCTGCACCTCTTCTTGCTTGGCAAAAGGTAATCGTCTAGGGTGCTGTTTAATAGGAGAGTGATCTCCCGTGTCAATTCGGTGTTGTGCCATTTTAGTTCGTCCAAAGTCTTCAGATGTTTGGGAAAATAAACTTTGGAATTGTCTAATTAAATTTTCCTCAGCTTCCATCTGTTTTGGATCTAAGTCTGTATTTTCTAACAAATCCTTGACTAAATTATCTGAAGATTTCTCAGAGTGACTGGAATTTTGACTTATGCACGTCACAGGAGCACATGACGCTATCACCTCTCCTTTCTTGATAGTCCTCGTCTTATCACTGATGTTAGCAATTCTGACTGGAATGGTCTTCTTCGAGAGGTCCACCACAGATGAAGCAACCAATACTCCTGCTTGTTTACTATTGTTTTCAGGATAATCTATATGGCCAAATCGATAATTAGTTTCATTTTTAATTACAGCAGGAACCAAACATTCTGTTCTTGCATCTAGATTAATGTCTTCTTTGGCTATTACTATTTGTTTACATTCAATTTCGTTATTTAATCTAAAAAGACTTATTTTATTCAAATTTTGAGATCATTTTGTTATTTTTGAAATCAAGTCTGAAGTCAAACTTCTTCAGAAAATCTAGTCCGATTAAGCAAGGATCTGTTATGTCAGCCACATATGCCGTATGGTAATATTTCGTTCCTCCAAAGTTGATAGTTAAATTGGCCTTTCCATATATGCCTATCTTGTCGCCCGTCACAGTTTGCAGGGTAACGCATGGTGGAGTCCAGATGAGTTTAGATTTCAATTTTCGAGCCAAATCTTCTCTTATTATTGTCACATTGGCTCCTGTATCGACAATCATACGGCACTGAATTCCGTTAATAAAGCCTATCACATATAATTCGTTATCACCGCCGCTCATCTTTGATATCTGGAGGATCTTCAGGTGGGGCTTTTCATTCTCTGGCAACCTCCGCCCCGCGAGATGGCCAAAATTTAGTTTCCCTGCTGACTGTTTGAATTTATCTCACGTTCGTGGATTTTGGGGCAATTTCTTCGGAGATGTCCTGTATCACCGCATCTCCAGCACGTGAGACTCTGTCTTCTTGAGCTTGTTCTTCCGTATTTCAAAGCTTCAAGCTCTTGATTTATTTTCCTAATTTCTTTCAAGACGTCGATTTCAGTGTCTGAGCTGTGTTTCATTGTTGCCCCTCGGACTGAATGACGATCTTTTCGGCTGGCTTGTGTAGCTGCTTCCAACTTTAAGGCATATAGTAATGCAGCCTTTAAATCCTGCACATCTGCCATTCGTACCACTCTCTGCACTTCTGGATCTTTTATTCCGTCTACAAAATATTGCAGTGAGAGCATTTCCCGTACATTTGTTGGACAGTCAATGAATGCTAAATTTGCAAGCCGTTCAATTTCCGAGGCAAACTCTTGAAGGGTTTCACTCGATTTTTGATGGCGGCTCTTCATTTGTATTCTCGTATAGTCCTTGAAGAATTTTTCTCCGAATCTCATTTCAAGTGCACAACTTAGAGTGTCAAAGTTGAGTTGCGTCATATCGGGCAATGTTTGCAGCACGTCGGCGGCTTCTCCTCTCAAAGACGCTGCCAGTTGACAAGCTTTCACCTCGTCACTCCATTTGTTCGCTTCGGCTACAATGGTGAATTGGGTCTTGTAAACTTGCCAGGAACTCTTTCCGTCGTATGTCGACAACTTGATGTGCACGGGAGAAGCAGTCGGATTCCTAAATTTTTCATAATTACCACTGGACGCTGAAAGTTTCTTCTCAAGATCTTGTACTTTTTTAGTTAGCTTTTCATCTACTTCACCTAGTATTTTCTCTTCTACTTCCGCCATTTTCCTTTCCATTTTCTGTTCAACATTACTAACTTCATTCTGAATTTTCTCTTTACTTCCTCTATTTTCTCTTCTACCGAGCCTATTCTTTCTACCGACGAGAACTTTTCTTCTAAAGTTTTCTTCATTTCTTCTTGGCCTTTATTAATCTTTTCAGTCACATCTTCTTGGCATTTGTCAATTTTATTTGTCAACTGTTCCATTCTTTCTTCGTTTTTATTCATTTTTTCCGCCAACTCTTCTTGGCCTTTATTAATCTTTTCAGTCACATCTTCTTGGCATTTGTCAATTTTGTTTGTCAACTGTTCCATTCTTTCTTCGTTTTTATTCATTTTTTCTGCCAACTCTTCTTGGCCTTTATCCATTTTATTTGATAATCCATTAATAGCTTTCAGCAACTCATTCAGTTGCTCTTCCGATGCTCTCGTTTTCGCCATAAGATCCCAATTTCTGACACCAAATGTTGCAGCGTATATAGGGTTCTTTTGATCTTATGGTTAGACAACTTCAAACTCTTGCTCTTAGAAAAGTAGAAAATAATTTATTTACAGACTTCAGAACAACAGAGTCTTCGAAACTCACAAATATTACTGGATATTCAAAAATAACTGCTCATATCTATCGTACAATTACAGCTTTAGACCCCAAAGACTCTTTATACAACGTCTCAACACTTAATAACATTCAAAGCAACATAGATGAAACTCAAGCAAACTTGCTTACGCCTTGTTCACTCAATGACTGACTGGTAAATAATGACAACAGCAGCTCGTATCGGCTCTCCTATATATAGGCTCGTAGCATGCGCCGAAGTTTCTAGAACCTACTCGAAAAATCCACGGAACAACAAAAAATGTATCAGTATATCTAAGGGGGGGTTACCATTAAGAGGGAAGGGTTACCATCGCCAACAATCGCCAAGTTTGTCGCCAACTTGGCAATATATCGCCAAATTTGGCGACCAAAATTAGTCTCCAAAAGTGACGCCAACTTGGCGATATCTTCATTATTTCGCCAATCTGCCGTTGACATACACTGAAAATAATAGACAAGTTTGCTTGATAACAGAGACAGTGTAACTAAAACTAATATTAGTAAAGAAATGGAGCTTAATAAGATTATTTACATTATTTTACAGTACAAACACTAACTATTTACAAAATTCGTAACACTACCCCCTCCTCAAAGACTGCACGTCCCGGGCAGTGCAATCCTTGAGTTAGAGGAAAACACTTAAAATAAATAAACAAATAAATAAATAAATAAATAAATAAATAATAACTATAATAATAAAATTTACATAAATAAGAACTAATTACTATTTACATATTTACAAAAAGTGACTTTCATGACCATGGTCTGAAATTCCAGTTTTGAATTTTTAATCACTTTGGCCAAAATAAGGGGCTAGCCGGTTATAATGTACGACCCTGGGTTTGGTGTGTGGCGATTTTCGTATGCGTACGACGACGTCATTCAGCCTGTTGACGACTGTGTAAGGACCGTCCCAGTTTCTTTGTAGTTTTGGCGACAGTCCCTTACGACGTATCGGATTCCACAACCAAACTTTGTCACCTTCGTTGAACTCATGTCCAGTTGCCTTTGTGTCGTACCGTGTCTTCATCTTTTCTGATGCCAGTCCAATTCGGTTCCTCGCTAGACAATAAATCTCCTCAATCCGTGCCTGGAGTTCATCGACATATTCCTCAGGCGATGAAAGAGCATCAGGAGGACGGCCAAACAAAAGATCAGCAGGCAGACGAAGATCACGACCAAAGAGCATTTGAGAAGGGGAGTAACCAGTGGCCTCATGAGTGGCACTCCTGTAGGCAAGCAGGAAAAGAGACAATTTCTTGTCCCAGTCCTGTTGGTCTCTAGACACCAGGAGAGAGAGGCTATTTAGGATGGTACGATTGAACCGCTCCACCATGCCGTCCGATTGAGGATGTAGAGGTGTAGTTCGAGTTTTGTCCATGCCGAGTAGTCCGCACATTTCCTTAAACACAGCCGAATCAAAGTTTCTTCCTTGATCGGAATGGATTTGAAGAGGAACTCCGTATCTGGAAACCCAGTGTTGAACTAGTATGTCTGCTACGGTTACCGCCTCTTGATTAGGAATGGCATAGGCTTCAGGCCACTTAGTGAAGTAGTTCATAACAACGAGGATGTACTTATTGCCATCAGATGTTCTAGGAAGTGGACCCAGGATGTCTAGAGCAATTCGTTCGAAAGGAGCTCCTACATTATAACGTTGCAATCGTCCACGGGTGCGCCTCTTTGGACCTTTACGTGCTACACAGGTGTCACAAGTTCGACACCACTTCTCCACGTCACTGCGAACATTATTCCAGTAGAAACGCTCTCGAACCTTTTGCAGGGTCTTCATTACACCAAAATGACCTCCTGTGGGACTACCATGCAGTTCTTGAAGGACCATAGAAATTCTCGACTTAGGGAGTAGTAGTTGCCATCTACATGTCTTTCCATCGTCAGACTCCCATTTTCGGTACAAGATGCCGTTCTTCAAATGTAAGGAATCCCAGAGAGCCCAATAACGTTTAGTCGTAGGATGGTAATGGGCCATCTCTTGCCAGCTGGGCTTCCTGTTGGACTCCTTTTTCAGCTCTAGAATTGGCTTAATTTCAGGATCAGCAAGTTGATCTTTACGCAGGCTCTCATCACACCACTGATCTTGCGATGATGTAGAACCAGTTGTAACTTGTCTTACTATAGGACCTTTGACATTAAATTTCTTCTCAACCCGGTCGCAGTATCTACAATTCTCTGAGCAGGGTCTTCTTGAGAGAGCATCTGCATTTCCATGTTATGAGCCTTTTCGATGGCGTATCTCCATATCGTACTCTTGAAGCTTTTGTATCCACCTGGCTACCTGGCCTTCTGGGTTCTTAAAATTCAATAGCCAAGTTAGAGAAGCATGATCAGTTCGGATCAGGAATTTTCGACCGTAAAGATAGTGATGAAAGTGGTCTATGGCTTTCACTGCAGCAAGAAGCTCTTTTCTTGTTACGCAGTAGTTTCGCTCGGCCTTTGACAAGCACTTGCTGAAATAGGCGATAACACGCTCCTGGCCGTCGATTTCCTGGGACAATACAGCGCCAATGCTTTCATTACTTGCATCCGTATCAAGTATAAACTGTTTATCGATTTGAGGATACGACTGAATTGGAGTGGATGTCAAGGCCTCCTTAAGCTTTTCGAAAGCAGCGTCACATTCCTGTGTCCACATAAATTTTTGATTGGCTTCTGTTAATTTATGAAGTGGTCTTGCAATCATCGAGAAGCCTTTGACGAATTTTCTGTAATAGGTGCATAATCCTAGAAAACTTCGAAGCTGGTGAACATCTGCTGGACGACTCCAATTTTTCACGGCCGATATCTTCTCCGGATCAGTCCTAACTCCTTCCGTCGAAATGATGTGTCCAAGGTATGCGACTTCATTGCGAAACAAGCTGCATTTCGAAGGGCTTAACTTCAAATTAGCTTCCTTTAATTTTTGTAGCACCCGCCTGAGATTGTTTAGATGTTCATCAAAAGATTTTCCTATGATTATGATATCATCTAAATAAACAAGACATGCTTCATATGACAGCCCCCGGAGAACCGTTTCCATAAGCCGTTCGAAAGTTGCAGGTGCGTTACATAGACCAAAAGACATTACTTTGAACTGCCATAATCCTTGTCCCGTTGTAAAGGCAGTCTTCTCGCGGTCGTCCGGATGGATCTCTACCTGCCAGTAACCACTCTTCAGATCCAGAGTCGAGAACCAAGTGTTGCCCGCAAGTGTGTCGAGAGTGTCGTCGATCCTTGGTAGAGGGTAACTATCCTTTTTAGTGACGTCATTCAGTCGGCGGTAGTCTACACAAAATCTTGTAGAACCATCCTTCTTTCTTACTAATACAATGGGAGACGCCCATGGACTTGTCGATGGTTCGATGACGTCATTTTCTTCCATATCCTTAATTAAATTCTGCACCTCTTCTTGCTTGGCAAAAGGTAATCGTCTAGGGTGCTGTTTAATAGGAGAGTGATCTCCCGTGTCAATTCGGTGTTGTGCCATTTTAGTTCGTCCAAAGTCTTCAGATGTTTGGGAAAATAAACTTTGGAATTGTCTAATTAAATTTTCCTCAGCTTCCATCTGTTTTGGATCTAAGTCTGTATTTTCTAACAAATCCTTGACTAAATTATCTGAAGATTTCTCAGAGTGACTGGAATTTTGACTTATGCACGTCACAGGAGCACATGACGCTATCACCTCTCCTTTCTTGATAGTCCTCGTCTTATCACTGATGTTAGCAATTCTGACTGGAATGGTCTTCTTCGAGAGGTCCACCACAGATGAAGCAACCAATACTCCTGCTTGTTTACTATTGTTTTCAGGATAATCTATATGGCCAAATCGATAATTAGTTTCATTTTTAATTACAGCAGGAACCAAACATTCTGTTCTTGCATCTAGATTAATGTCTTCTTTGGCTATTACTATTTGTTTACATTCAATTTCGTTATTTAATCTAAAAAGACTTATTTCTTCAAATTTTGAGATCATTTTGTTATTTTTGAAATCAAGTCTGAAGTCAAACTTCTTCAGAAAATCTAGTCCGATTAAGCAAGGATCTGTTATGTCAGCCACATATGCCGTATGGTAATATTTCGTTCCTCCAAAGTTGATAGTTAAATTGGCCTTTCCATATATGCCTATCTTGTCGCCCGTCACAGTTTGCAGGGTAACGCATGGTGGAGTCCAGATGAGTTTAGATTTCAATTTTCGAGCCAAATCTTCTCTTATTATTGTCACATTGGCTCCTGTATCGACAATCATACGGCACTGAATTCCGTTAATAAAGCCTATCACATATAATTCGTTATCACCGCCGCTCATCTTTGATATCTGGAGGATCTTCAGGTGGGGCTTTTCATTCTCTGGCAACCTCCGCCCCGCGAGATGGCCAAAATTTAGTTTCCCTGCTGACTGTTTGAATTTATCTCACGTTCGTGGATTTTGGGGCAATTTCTTCGGAGATGTCCTGTATCACCGCATCTCCAGCACGTGAGACTCTGTCTTCTTGAGCTTGTTCTTCCGTATTTCAAAGCTTCAAGCTCTTGATTTATTTTCCTAATTTCTTTCAAGACGTCGATTTCAGTGTCTGAGCTGTGTTTCATTGTTGCCCCTCGGACTGAATGACGATCTTTTCGGCTGGCTTGTGTAGCTGCTTCCAACCAGCCTTTAAATCCTGCACATCTGCCATTCGTACCACTCTCTGCACTTCTGGATCTTTTATTCCGTCTACAAAATATTGCAGTGAGAGCATTTCCCGTACATTTGTTGGACAGTCAATGAATGCTAAATTTGCAAGCCGTTCAATTTCCGAGGCAAACTCTTGAAGGGTTTCACTCGATTTTTGATGGCGGCTCTTCATTTGTATTCTCGTATAGTCCTTGAAGAATTTTTCTCCCAATCTCATTTCAAGTGCACAACTTAGAGTGTCAAAGTTGAGTTGCGTCATATCGGGCAATGTTTGCAGCACGTCGGCGGCTTCTCCTCTCAAAGACGCTGCCAGTTGACAAGCTTTCACCTCGTCACTCCATTTGTTCGCTTCGGCTACAATGGTGAATTGGGTCTTGTAAACTTGCCAGGAACTCTTTCCGTCGTATGTCGACAACTTGATGTGCACGGGAGAAGCAGTCGGATTCCTAAATTTTTCATAATTACCACTGGACGCTGAAAGTTTCTTCTCAAGATCTTGTACTTTTTTAGTTAGCTTTTCATCTACTTCACCTAGTATTTTCTCTTCTACTTCCGCCATTTTCCTTTCCATTTTCTGTTCAACATTACTAACTTCATTCTGAATTTTCTCTTCTACTTCCTCTATTTTCTCTTCTACCGAGCCTATTCTTTCTACCGACGAGAACTTTTCTTCTAAAGTTTTCTTCATTTCTTCTTGGCCTTTATTAATCTTTTCAGTCACATCTTCTTGGCATTTGTCAATTTTATTTGTCAACTGTTCCATTCTTTCTTCGTTTTTATTCATTTTTTCCGCCAACTCTTCTTGGCCTTTATTAATCTTTTCAGTCACATCTTCTTGGCATTTGTCAATTTTGTTTGTCAACTGTTCCATTCTTTCTTCGTTTTTATTCATTTTTTCTGCCAACTCTTCTTGGCCTTTATCCATTTTATTTGATAATCCATTAATAGCTTTCAGCAACTCATTCAGTTGCTCTTCCGATGCTCTCGTTTTCGCCATAAGATCCCAATTTCTGACACCAAATGTTGCAGCGTATATAGGGTTCTTTTGATCTTATGGTTAGACAACTTCAAACTCTTGCTCTTAGAAAAGTAGAAAATAATTTATTTACAGACTTCAGAACAACAGAGTCTTCGAAACTCACAAATATTACTGGATATTCAAAAATAACTGCTCAAATCTATCGTACAATTACAGCTTTAGACCCCAAAGACTCTTTATACAACGTCTCAACACTTAATAACATTCAAAGCAACATAGATGAAACTCAAGCAAACTTGCTTACGCCTTGTTCACTCAATGACTGACTGGTAAATAATGACAACAGCAGCTCGTATCGGCTCTCCTATATATAGGCTCGTAGCATGCGCCGAAGTTTCTAGAACCTACTCGAAAAATCCACGGAACAACAAACAATGTATCAGTATATCTAAGGGGGGTTACCATTAAGAGGGAAGGGTTACCATCGCCAACAATCGCCAAGTTTGTCGCCAACTTGGCAATATATCGCCAAATTTGGCGACCAAAATTATTCGCCAAAAGTGACGCCAACTTGGCGATATCTTCATTATTTCGCCAATCTGCCGTAGACATACACTGAAAATAATAGACAAGTTTGCTTGATAACAGAGACAATGTAACTAAAACTAATATTAGTAAAGAAATGGAGCTTAATAAGATTATTTACATTATTTTACAGTACAAACACTAACTATTTACAAAATTCGTAACAATATATATATACAGGGTAAACATAAAGTCCCAGCCCATTTTGCAGAAATAATCAATGCATGGATTTTATATTACAGGTAAATGATACTCCGAGAATATGTCAACAACAGATGAACGAATTGCGGTTTTAGGGGCCCGTTTGCATGGTCAGACATTCGAGGAGGTCAAGGACACGTTTCGTAGAAAATTTGGAACAGAGGCTCCAACACGAGGAAATATTCGAAAAATGATGAATAAATCGTGTTTTGTTTGCGTGGGTGTTCTAACTAACGTTACAAATGTGGCGGTCCTAAAAACAACGCATAAGCCAAACATGCGAAGTGATCACCGTCGGGATGTTGGAGAAGGTGTTTCGAGCTACAATAAACCGGCGGGAATTTTCTTACGAACTTGATGGACATCACATTGAAAAGTTCTATTATGCTGTATAGTACTACTGAAATATAAAATTCAGGAATAAATTATTTCTACAAAATGGGCTGGGACTTTATGTTCACCCTGTATATACACTATATGACCAAAGGTGATCGGCCACTTGCAATTTTAGAGATTTTGTTGAATATCTAGAAAAAAACAAGAGGAATTAACCCTAAACTGTGAGCGTGCAAACATAATGGTACTGGCCACACATTTCCGTGAGGATTTTTTCCTGAAACTACATAGGAGGCCGTCTAAAAATAAAAAATATAAAACGATTATCTTCTGAATAACACTGTCAAAACCAACGAAGCAAAAACGTTCAAACTGTAAATTGTGATTAAAGGGCTTATTATAATTAACTGTGTTCATTTTTCTGTGGATAGCAAGTATACTCGTAGAAAAATTAAGATTTTTATAAAACAGCCCCAAATTTTTCCAAGTTTTTTGCTTATAATTTGTAGAGTTCTTAATATAAATTAGTATTTTTTTCCAACAATATGACAAACAGCATTATACACAATATCCTGTAATCAGAATTAAAAAACAATAAAAACTGTATGGAAAATGAGCAGGTTTACTAAATAATTTTTTCATTGCACTTGCGTGGCCGCTATCGAAATTTCATTGCATATTATGTTAGTCAAATGTATGGAACAACTTTTTTTTAAATCTCAAAAGTATTCAGCGATAACAAAAGCTCAAAATTCGTTATTCTCAAAAGGAAGCAAAACGATTGGGTGAGTGGTATCCTTTTATCCATTGCATAATGTCAATACTGAATAGACAATATGCGAAATTTTTTCCCAAGCACCTTCATCGTTCCAAGCCCAAGCTCGCACTCTGATTAGTTGTTGCTCTCGGCACTGTTTTCACGTAAATTGGCGATAACCATACTTGGCGAAAAATACTTCGCTCGTAAGTGAACGAGTAAAACTAAAACCTATTCTTCCTTCATTCTTATCCTCGTGGTCTTGTGCTCTTGTGTGTAAAAACTTTTAAAGCGTACAGCTTTCAGTAAGACACGTTCCATCCAATCCAATGCTGCAAGAGAAAAGTTACTTTGTACTCGGTTCGAAAGGAAATCAAACTCGACGGAAGCATCTATCACTACACCAAGTATGATTATCGCCAAGTTACATGAAAACAGTGCCGAGAGCAACAACCAATCAGAGTGCGAGCTTGCGCTTGGAACGACGAAGGTGCTTGGAAAAAAAAATTACGCTGACAATACAGCACGTACTACTGTATTTGGATAGAGCCCCTCATTTTTTTCATCATTTTGTGAGCAGCAGATTTTCAGCCATTACAGTCTAATCCACGAAATAAGCGGCCTTATACTTATGGTTATAGAAAACTTAGGTACGTCCATGTATTCTCACAACTACAGCCCATCTGTTTCTAAAAATACGGTACAGCAAAATACGTTTTCCTTCGTTAAGATCTAACTCTTCATTTAAAACGTAACACTAGGCACAGAAAAAGACCCGGATGATAATGTAAAGTCTATGGGGGCGTTCTTTTCAAATATTTCGCCCAAATTTTAATATTTTTACATGATTTTTTTCCATAGAATAGCTGAGGGCGATCCCCAACAAGTCTAGATTTTACTTTTTTCAGTTTTGGTTTTAGATTTTTTTTTAAAAATTACTAACTTTCAAAACCGGTTTAAACCGGTTCTGAAATTGAAATTATAGTAATAAAAAATTTATAATCAAAATCGAACTAGTTGGATGTGTCAATCCCGAAACTTTCTTCTATCTCATAAGTACATTTTAATATTAAAAAAAAATCGTGGTGACCCCAGAGTTACCCACTATCGAATTTCCTCGAACATTTGACCTAGCCTAATGAAATTCTGGTATCCGAAAAGCCTAAAACGCAAAATTTAATTAATATTCTGAGAAAATGAGCTTAGTAGTACCTCATGTTGGATATATTATACTAAAACCTAATAAGCATCTATTGATGTCAAGACCTAACAGAATCCGAAATTTGATGGAATTTCGTCCATTAGTTCTTGAGATATAGTTATAACAAAAAATTTGCAAAACGTAGCACAGCAACACCATATCTTGGACAATTTATGCCAAAACGTAAAAAAGCGTCTAATTATGTTATGGTGTAAAAGAATCTCAAGTTTGATGAAATTCTGTGCATTAGTTCTTGAGATATAGCTAGTTTAAAAAAAACCGTGTAAAATAGAGCACAGCAGCACCATCAGTTGAAGGATTTATAACAAAACGTAATCATCGTGTAATTATGTTATGTGTCATTTTGTAACAAAATCTGAAGTTTGATGAAATTCTTTGCGTTGGTTGTTGAGATATAGCTATTGGAAAAATCGTTCAAAATGTAGCATAGCTACACCACCTGTTGCAAGGTTAATACCAAAATGTAATCAGCGTCTAATTATGTTATACATTGTAGTGTAAAAGAAACTAAAATTTGATGAAGTTCTCTGCATTAGTTCTTGAGATATAGTTATCGCAAAAATCGTGCAAAATGTAGCACAGCAGCGCTACCTATAGGGCAGTTCACACCAAAACCTTATCAGCGACTATGTATCTCAAGATATTGCGGAATCTGAAGTTTGGTGAAATTCTGTGCATGTGTTATTGAGATATAGCTATCATGAAAATCATGAAAAACGTGGCATAGCAGCGCCACCTGCTGGCCAATTTACACCAAAACTTAATCAGCATCTATGTATATCAAGGGGTCACAGAATCTGAAGATTGGTGAAATTCTGTGCGTTAGTTCTTGAGATATAGCAATCTTGAAAATGATAAAAAACGTAGTATAGCAGCGCCACCTGCTGGCCAATTTTCACCAAAAACAAATAGGCACTAATTCATATCAAGGTCTAACTGAATATAATATTTTATTAAATTTCGAGCATTAGTTCTTGAGATAGAGCGCCCACAAATTTTTTGTCACATACAGACAGACTTACAGACAGACGGACAGACTCACAGACAGACATTTTCTAAAAATAGTCAAAATGTGCTCAGGACCTTCTAAAACGTATAAATCCGTCGAAAACCGGAAGTCGAAAATTTTCATGAATCCAATACTTTCTTCTTGTAAAGATAGAAGAAAGTAAAAAGTAAAAACTAGCCGATTGTAGATCGTCCTCAGTTATTCTACGGGAAAAAACCCATGTAAAGATTTTTTTTAAATTATATTAATTTTCAAAACCAGTTTAAACCGGTTCTGAAATTGAAATTATCGTAATATAAAAAATATATAAGCAGAATCGAAAAAGTAAAAACTAGTCCGCTTGTGGGTTGTCCTCAGCTATCTTCTGCAAAAAAAGTCATACAATCTTTACATGTTTTTTTTTCCGTTGAATAACTGAGGACTAGCGGATAGTTTTTATTTTTTCGATTTTGATTATAAATTTTTTAGTACTATAATTTCAATTTCAGAACAGGTTTAAACCGGTTTTGAAAGTTAAATTAATTTTTAAAATAAAATCTGAAACCAAAACTGAAAAAAGTAAAAACTAGACCTGTTGGGGATCGCCCTCAGCTATTCTATGGAAAAAATATCATGTAAAAATACTAAAATTTGAACAAAATATTTGAAAAGAAAGCTCCCATAGATTTTACAATACCATCCGGGTCTTTTTCTGTGCCTAGTGTGGGGCTTTTAGTCGTGTTTCGAAAATTAATGTCATTTAACCATTGCGTATTTTTTAACGCGCTAAAAAAAGTGATTCTGTGATGATTATCAAACGTGCTACATGCTGTGACAGTATGTAAAGTTATGTTGTAATTTAAATTGCATTATATTCTGTTTTACGAGTTGTACAAAATGATGGGCATGGAATATTTTTACGGGATATGACTGGAATCTCTATTGTCAAGCTCTGCCCTAATTTTATAGGATTATTTTTAACAGTCTATTATAGCATTTTGAAACAATGTATAGCATGTAAACAACAAGTTTCAAATCCTTGGAACTAATCTTAATCTTCGCAAATTAATATTTAAAACTTTATATTTGCAAATATTCCAAATATTTCAGTTCTCGCTTTGTCTTAAATACATTGGCAAGAGTGATTTTTAAGTATTAATCCTCTGCAAAACAATGACACTATTGTGAAATCTGTTTAAAAGGATTAATATTTCAATCCTATTAAGCATTGAATGATAGGTGTTATCAGTTCAGCTTAACTTGATCAGTGTTTATTTGAATAAAATTTTAATCTTCGCTATTTTTAAAACTATATTAAAGCACAAATATTTTAATGATAATGAAGAAAGACAAAAAATGTTTTTACATGTCTTTAACCCTCTCGTCACCAAATAATTATAAAAATAAACAAAAAAAATGTTTTGAACTTTTAATTCTTCTAAAATACCACCATAAACTACGTGCAAAAAGATTTTTTTTGTATTGTTGTTGTATCTGTTTTTTTCCTAGCTTTAAGTACGAGACCCAAAACACTTCCACATTTTTGAATGAATCTGTTATGTTTTAAAATTAATTTGGAAGCAGACACATATTAAGAGAACGTTAAAGAATTATAAAACATTTCTTACCTCATAAATAAAATAAAATGAAATAAAAAATAAACAATTTAAAAAAAAAAAGCAGATCGAAAAAATTAGTTCACAGAACCTTTGTCAATTGATTAAACTTCGCATTTTGCTAAATGAGCTTGCTTAAATGTTCTGTAAAATTTGCAAAGCCGCTGAGGTTGTAATAAGAGACCCACTCAATGCAAACTCATAGCTGCCAACTTTGAACTAATCTTCTGTAATACCTGGATTAATTTGATCTAGGTTAACGTCATTTCAAACCAAAAAATATACAGGGTGATTCTAAATTTTTTTTACAATAAAAGAGGCGTGATAGTACACATCAAGACAAACAATAATAAATAGGAGACCAACGGTCCAAAACCTTTTCCGAAGGAGATAGCCACCGTTAAAGTTTAGGGACCAAAATTTCAAATAAACATAAAAAACGGGAAAATCAGTCGATTGATTTGCGGTTTTCACTAAAATTATTCTTTATGTCGGCATTTTCTTGAAATTAAATAATAAAGATAAATTTCAAAAAATGCTGATAGAGGGCGCTTTAGACTTTGGAGTAACGAACAACTATTTTTTGCCGGTATTTTTTGCATCTCATTAAATATTTTCGTAAGCTTAGAATCAAAATTAAATTTTGAGCTCAAAATTTGAAAGTGAGAGTGGTTAAGTAGCACAAACTGAATTGTGTTGAGAGGGTTCAAGTTTCAAATGATTATAAAAAACGGAAAAATTGGTTCATTGATTTGCGGTTTTTACTAAAATTATTCGTTTTGTCGGTATTTTCTTAAAAATAAATTATAAAGATAATTTTCAAAAAATGCCGATAGAGGGTGCTTTAGACTTTGGTGTAACGAACAACTCTTTTTTGGCGTTATTTTTTGCATCTTTTAAATGCTTTCGTAAGCTTAGACTTAAATTTTGAGCTCAAAATCTGAATAGTTGGGAGTGGTTAAGTAGACAAACTGAACTGAGTTCAGAGGGTTCAAATTTCAAATGATTATAAAAAACGGAAAAAAATTGTCGATTCGTTTGCGGTTTTCGCTAAAACTAATTTTTAAATAAGCATTTTTTAAAAAATAAATTTTAAAGATAAATTTCACAAAATTCCGATGGAGGGCGCCTTAGACTTTGGAGTAGCGTACAACTATTTTTATCTGTTATTTTTTTAATCTCATTAAATGCTTTCAAATGCATAAACCTAAATTTTAGGCTCAAATTCTGAATAGTTGGGAGTGTTTAAGTAGCGAAAAATTGAATTGCGTTCGAGGAGGGGGGGGGGGATGTTAAATTTCAACTCCTGAAGACACTTCAATTTGCGCTACTTAACTACTCCTAATTATTCAGATTTTGAGCTCAAAATTTAAGTTAAAATCTAAGCTTCCGAAAACATTTAATAAGTTTTTGCAAGCATTTAATTAGAACAAAAAAATAATGGTTAAAATTAATTGTTGGTTACTCTGAAGTTTAGGCGCCCTCTAATGGAATTTTTTGAAATTTATCTTTAAAATTTATTTTCAAGAAGATACTGACTTAAAGAAGTTAGTTTTATTTTAAACCGCAAACTAATCGACAAATTTTTCCATTTTCTATAATTATTTTAAATTTGAACCCCCCCCCCCCCCTCTTAAACACAGTTCAGTTTGTGCTACTTAACTACTCCCTACTATTCCGATTTTGAGCTCAAAATTTAAGTCAAAGCTTCCGAAAACATTTAATAAGATGCAAAAAATAACGTCAAAAATAGTTGTTCGTTACTCCAAAGTCTAAAGCGCCCTCTATCGACATTATTTGAAATTTATCTTTATAATTTATTTTTAAGAAAATACCGACATAAAGAATAGTTTTAGTGAAAACCGCAAATCAATGAACCAATTTTTCCGTTTTTTAAAAATCATTTGAATTTTGAACACTCTGAACAGAGTTCAGTTTGTGCAACTTAACCTCTCCCACTTACAGATTTTGAGCTCAAAATTTAAGTTTGAGTCTCAGCTTACGAAAACATTTAATGAGACGCAAAAAATACCGACAAAAAATAGTTGCTCGTTACTTCAAAGTCTAAAGCGCCCTCTATCGTCATTTTTTGAAAATTATCTTTATATTTTTATTTCAAGAAAATGCTGACATAAAGAATAATTTTAGTGAAAACCGCAAATCAATCGACTGATTTTTCCGTTTTCTATGTTTATTTGAAATTTTGGTCCCTAAACTTTAATGGCGGCTATCTTCTTTGGAAAACATTTTGGACCCTTGGTTTTCTATTTAATATTGTTTGTCTTGATCTGTACTATCACCCCTCTTTTATTGAAAAAAAAATTTAGAATCACCCTGTATTTCATGAATCTTTATTTATTTAATTTCGGAATGTTAGTGGAACATACTTAATTTCATTTCTTTGAAAAAATACTGGTTCGAAACTCATTAAACCAGGGTTAAATTAACATACGTATTACGGATTATCGATGTCAGGTTGGCACCTATGCAAAGTAGTCGTAAACCTCATAGCAATTATGAAAGATTCGCATGCATAAGGATTTTTTTTAAATATATACATTTTAATACCAAAAAATTTGTAACGTAGTGCCCACTATATTTGAAGTAAGGAACGTTTTGCGTTAAATAAGGCAAAAAAGAATTTTTAGATCCTGGTACTAAAATGGATATATATATTTTTTATATTTTTTTGCGTACGAGGCCTGATTTATGTGATGAATTCTAAATAAATTAGTATGTTTGCAACAATATGAAGTTTATTGCTTTTATACTACTACTAGATATTTCATTACACGGATATATTATTAAAAGTTATTTTCTAGGTTTTAAAAGCCGATAATTTGGAGAATACACCGCCCTCCGTCATTATTTATTTCCATACCAAATCTGTCTTTAAGTGTTAATTTCTCGGCTAAATACCGACGACCTTTTCTTAAAAAATCATGATCAACAATGCTTTTATATTTTTGCTAAGATAGGTACTTCCAAAGCTCTTCAACAGCTTTACTCAATGCTAACAAATCGAAATTTCTCAAAAGCTATGCGAACTACAATAATCGCTTTAGTTTTCCTGCAAGATTTAGAGTAACATCATTAATCTCTAATTTTTTCATAATTTTAGTTTCAGTAGATTCGGAATTAGATGGTCGGGGGGACATATTTTAGCACGAAATTTTGAGGATATGTCTGGAAATATAATATCTAAAATTAAAAGAAATGTATTTTTTGCATTCATTATAATGAAAGCTTTCAGAAAATACCGCACATGATAGTACCGCATATTCAACCGCAAGCATCAGATACCGCATATTCAACGAAAGGATTTTCTTCTTCCAGTAACTTGATTAACTCCTTACCCCCCCCCCCCTCCTAAATATATTTAAAAATGGTTAATAATCTGCAAATATGTGGGTCAATACTCTTTATTACTTCCCCTAATTTGAGCTTTTCATGTTCCATAGTTTATAAATAAAATAGCTGTGACAAACGGGCAGACAGACACGAATTTAACTTATAAAGGTTCCGTGTTTAGGTAGTTTTCGTATAAAATTCTACCTCACGTTGGAATTTCTGAATTCTTTTTGCAGCTGATCATATCTGCTAGACCCAAAACTACAATTAGTAAAATTCTTTATTTATCTATCTATCCCCTTATCTATCAATCTATATAACTTTTTTGTGGACACAATAACTTCTTTAATTCTGTTCAGATCTCTTTCAAACTAATACATAAAATCAAGGGGTATAAAATATCGGTCAATTTCGTTAACGTGCAAAATCGGAACAAAGGAGTTGATAAACGGAGGGTTTTTCTGAAAACCGAAAAAACCCAATAACTTCTTTATTAAAATAGATATTGAAGTGTATGTTACTTCTATGAAATGGGCCAAAAGTTTCTGCATAAGAGATTTTTGATAACCTTAAAAATGGGCTCAAGAAGCGAAACATATAGGGTTTTCGGGAGTTAAAAATTCATAACTTTGTCAATTCTCAAAATAACAAATCTAACTATTTTTTTTTATAAATGCTCTTAATATTATCTAGAACTTTTATACTTACAAGTTTTTGATAGAAGCAACTTTGTCAACTCAATAGATATTTGAAGTGTATGTTACTTCTATGGAATGGGCCAAAAGTTTCTGCATAAGAGATTTTTGATAACCTTAAAAATGGGCTCAAGAGGCGAAACATATAGGGTTTTCGGGAGTTAAAAATTCATAACTTTGTCAATTCTCAAAATAACAAATCTAACTAATTTTTTTTTATAAATGCTCTTAATATTATCTAGAACTTTTATACTTACAAGTTTTTGATAGAAGCAACTCTTTTTTCAAAAATAAAATAAAATAAAATAAAATAAAAACGAAATCAAAAAGGGGGGGGTGGTGGGAGAAGAAAAAAATCAATAACTTTGTCAATTCTTAAGATATCAAATTCAATTAAACTTATCATACATATTATCATACATTAAACTTATCATATCTTCTTAGTTATATCTACAACTTTTATACTGTCAAGTTTCTCATAGGACCAATTCTTATATTAAAAATAAATTAAACAATAATAAAAGTTAAAGGAAAAATCACAATTAAAATCTGCTTATATTCTCCCTCATCTTGCTCTAAAACACATCAAATTGGCAAGATCTCTTATTTAGGAACTATAAAATGTGGCTTATTGGTCAGTTTTGTGCTTAAATCAGAATATATTTTTAAAAATGCTGTCAAAATGATTTTTTAAAGCAATCGTGATTGAAAAATTGAAGAAATATTGAAATAACAAATTGCTTATTTTTCTGACTCATTTTTAATCCCATTTTAGCTCTCAAACGCTTTCTATTCACAGATTCTCTTATTTAGGAACTATATAATGTGCCATATTGTCCAGTTTTTTTTATAAAGGCAGAATATATTTAAAAAAACTGTCAAAGTGGGCAATTTGAATAAAATTTCCCGAAGCGACTGCGATTGAAGAATTGAGGATGTATTCAAATAACAAATTGCTTATTTTATGACACATTTAGAAATTCAATTTTGTTCGCAAATGTATTCAACTGACAGTTCCTCTTATTTAGGAACTGTATAATGTGCTGTATTAGTCTATTTTATCATAAAGTCAGAATTTATTTAAAAAATGCTGTCAAAGTGGGCATTTGTGCCGAATGTGACTTAAGAGGATTCTTCTAAAAGCAGCCCTTACAGAAAAATGAAATTAAAAGTTCTTCAAATGCGGCAAAATAAAGCTGTTAAACAATGTTTACCTCTAATATTTTTTTATTTTTTGTTGCCGAAATCTTCACTTAACTTCGAAATTTACCTCCTTCTATAGGTCAAAGCCGACAGGGATTCTACATTATAAATACGGAACGCATATAAGAACCTTAATTTCAATGGGTTTTTTCCTGTATAATCATAGCTAGGTGGTAAAGTATTTCAATAGTAAACAGAAGATTCAAAGTTTGAGGCCCGGTGCCAGAACTTGAATTTTTTAGTAATAAGATGAATTTAAGCAAAGGGAAGTTCGTAGTTTTTGTCAATCTAATGATATATTTTTTTAGTATTCAATTTTCTTTTTATTAAAAAAATTGCAATTTATTAATAATTGATATTTTAAGTTTCGTTTAAACATTTTTTTTTCGGTTTAAAAAAAAAAAAACTGTTTTCGTATATCTGCTAATTTTTTTATTTTTTATTTTTTATTTTCGGAAAATTTGGAATTTAGGATTGTATTTAAATAATTCGATTTGAGCATTTTTAATTTGATTAAACGTTAGTAACGTCCTATTACAATTATTTAAAAATTGTATTTATTTATACCACCATTTATGTAACAATTTAATAATTATAAATTAACAATTTGGATTTATTATTTAAAAGGTAGGTTGCTTTGTAAAAAAATATTCAGAGTTGCCAACCTCCGGCTTTTATTAATTCATGAAAACGTACTTTGAACTAGAAAAATTATTTAATTAGAAGTGTCTAATATTAACTCAGAGGTTCATTTAAAATTTACTTAATTTCGTTGACTCAATAAATTTCTGGTTAGAAGTGTAATTATTTGATTTTTAAAAAGCCGGAGGTTGGCATGTCTGTATATTAAAAGATACCCTCTGTGCGATCTGCGATGATACTTACATAGTTTTTTTTGTTTCGTTTCCAAGCTAACTGGGCGATAGCCGTTGGCTAAATGGTATAGCATTGGCACTACATGTTAAGGAACTGGGATCGATTCCCAGCCTGGGCAATTTTTCACTCAGTTTGAATTTTCCATTTGTATGATAAAATTTATCTGTTCAAAATATGAATTTTCAACTATAAATTTTGCGCACAAGATTTAAAAATTGTACTGAAAATATTTATTTAATACTGCATTTAAATTTACTTATGCTACTATACTTTACACTGAACCTAAATTTAAAATGATATTCAAATTCATTTGAATAATTAATGGTTTTAAAAATCATCTTTATTAAATGTAGTAAAAAAATTACTTAAATTTATTCAATAAAATTGTCTTTGACTAAATTCAGGTTTAGTGTAAAATATAGTAGTATAAGTAAACTTAAAAGCAATATTTAATATATATCTGCAGTAGAATTTTTAAAATGTTGCTCGCCAAATTTATACTTGAAATTCGTATTTTTAAAACGTTAATTTTGTCAGTAAAATTTAACTAATTAATATTGCTAAACATATTTGTTTGAATGTTTTTTCAGACCATTAGTATTTATGAAAGTATGGAAAGAAAATTGTTCTATTCCATTAATTGGATTTGGAGCTACCGAGATTTTAGTAATGCTCAAGTTATTATCATTTTCCGGCTGCTCATTCTGAACTCCCTCTTAAAAACTCCTGAAAGAGGGCAAAAAAGAACCTTTCGCTGCCTGTGCGTTTTGTACTTTTCCTTAGCCTTGCTATATTCTAAAATATTATTAAAAAATATATTTATTTTACACTAGCCTACGTTATCACGTTTCCATTTTTTTGTATAAAACTGATATTTCTGAATTTCGTCAGCTAATAATTTTTGAGAAAAATTGCAGCAGCAATTTTTTGGATAACTAAAAGATTAGTAGGTACTTTGGTGTTCTTTTGGTAATCTTTTGGATTTCAAAATTAAATGTTTGGATTTATAAATGAAATATTATTTGTTTAAATCATTATTTAAAATTTTAAAATAGTGTTTACTTAAAAAAAAAATAACGAATATATTTTTTACTAAACATTTGGAAAATGGTTTTTGATCTTGGTCTAGAGATATTTGCGATATATCTGAATGCTTGTGATGTCGCGATTTTATTCATTTTCTGATTAGTCCATGTTAAATGTCCGGAAATGGAATTGTTCCGTTGCTATGAGGACAAAAAAAGTATTAAAAAATACAAAAAATATAATAATAACTCAAAAACAAATGGAAATACAGTTTTGAAACAAAGTGCATTTATAATGTACATTATAAGTGGTCATAGCCCTTAGATATTTAGAAAATTAAGGGCAAGCCACATGCAGTTATAGTTACAGCCCATAATAAAAATACGGAACGACCCCACACATTTTACTCTGTTAGGATGTAACCCTTCCTCTAGTCGTGTTTCGAAAAAAAAATGTCACTCAACTGTTACATGTTTTTTTTTAAATTGCCAGAAAAGCGATTCTGTGATGATTATCTAACATGCAATGGGCTATGAAACAGTATGTAAAATGTCACTGTGTTTTAAAGCGCATTGTATCTTTCTATTCGGGCTGCAGAAAAGGATGATCATGGATTTTTTTTACGGATATGTTTTATAACAGAGTATTATAATATTTTGAAACAATGTATAGTATGTAAACAACAAATTTTAGAATTACAATAGCAAACGAATATCAAATCCTTGGAAACTTATCATAATATTAGAAAATATTCCAAACATTTCAATTCTCGCTTTGTCTTAAATATTTTCAAAAGAGGGATTATTAAGCATTAATTCTCTTCAAAACAATGGGACCATTGTGAAACTTGTGTAAAGAATAAATACTTTAATCCTCTTAAGCATTAAAAGATACGTGTTGTCAATTCACCTTAACTTGATCCGCGTTTACTTGAATAAATCTTTGTTATTTTTAAAACTACATTAAAGCAAAAATATTTTAATAATACTGAAGAAAGTCAAAAGTATTTAACAATCTCCAAATAAAACTCCAAATAAAAATCTTTCTAACTGCATGCCAATTAAGCAAAAGTAGAAAGTCAACTAAACTTACAAAGAACAAAAGTGCATTCAAGACAGACTAATAAGGATTAACAATTCGACATTTTGTAGCGTCTTATGGATAATAAGTTACATGCATAAAGTTTTATTTGTTTTGAAATGCGCATACATTTTTTTGTAAGGTTTAAAAATGTAGCAACTGTTTTGAAGAATGCGTGAAACATTATTTAGCAAAACTTTTGCAAAAATTTAGGTTTTATTTTAAGTTTTTCAAATAATTTATTAAAATTTTTCAATTTTTTAGCTTGAATAGAAAAATTTCCAGCTCATTAATGGGATATATTTTAATACAACTCATAAAAATTGTATTTGCTTTAGATTTTCGAAAAATAAAGCACAAACATGTATACTGGGGAAACCAGATTCCTCCTATTTGACTAAATTCAAACACCACTCTAGTGGGTGTTGGTTGAAGTTTTTAGTTTTGATTAGAAATAAAGCCGTTATTACTTTACTAAACATCCGTTTTTCAATTTATGTACATTATATATTTTAAAGCTTATTTTATTTTATTTTATTTTATTTATTAGTTATTTATTGTTTTTTTCCATAGTTTTCTAAGTTCCTATATCTGAAGGTACTTGCTGTCATTGAAACTTTTTATATTATTATTTGCAGCTTTTTAAATTAAGTTCTATTTACCATGATAAAGCTGCTTCTATCAATCATAAAATGTAATGTTACACGAAAAATTCTAAACACACAAAATAAACACATTTCTGAAAAATTTTCGTCACGAAATTTACAGCACATTAATGTGTTGTGAATTAGTAAAACTTGTTATATAAAATGTTTTTGTGCTGTGATTTTGTTCTTAATATGTAGCAGAAGTAATGCTATTTAGGAATGTATTCCAAAAATAGTGTTTTCAATTGTATTGAAATAGTGCTGATGAAAATATTTTTTTAAAATAAGGCTGTGCTGCACAACGCTTTGTCACTAAATTAAAGAACACATTGTAAACACGATATATTTTAGATCATTTTAAAACATAAAATGATCATAAACGAAACATAAAATTATAAATCTGATAAAGAAACGATCATCTTATATGCAGTTGCTCAAATTGTAATACAGATAATTATTCTTTTGGATTTCAAAATTAAATGTTTAGATTTATATGTGAAATATTATTTGTTTAAATCATTATTTAAAATATTAAAATAATGTTTACCTTTTTTTAATAACGAATGTATTTTTTACTAAACATTTGGAAAATGGTTTTTGATCTCGGTCTAGAAATATTTGCGACATATCTGAATCCTTGTGATGTCGCGATTTTATTCATTTTCTGATTGGTCCATGTTCAATGTCCGGAAATGGAATTGTTTCATTGCCATAAGGACAAAAAAGCATTCAAAACTATAAAAAAATCATTAATAACTCAAAAACAAGTTGAAATACAGCTTTCAAACAAAGTGCATTTAAAAAGTACATTATAAGTGGCCTTATCGCTAAGATATTTAGAAAATCAAGTGCAATCGATATGCAATTATAGTTACAGCCCATATGTTAATAAAAATACAGTACGACCCTACACATTTTACTGTGTTAGGATGTAAAACTTCCTCTAGTCGTGTTTGGGAAAAAAATGTCACTCAACCGTTAAATGTTTTTTTAAATTGCCAAAAAAGCAATTTTGTGATAATTATCTAACGTGGAATGGGCTATGAAACAGTAAAATGTCATTGTGTTTTAAAGCGCATTGTATTCTGCTATTCGGGCTGCAGAAAATGATGAGCATGGATTTTTTTACGGATATGGTTTATAACACTGTATTATAATATTTTTAAACAATGTATAGTATGTAAACAACAAATTTTTGAATTACAATAGCAAACGAATATCAAATCCTTGGAAATTTATCCTAATACTAGCAAATGTTCCAAACATTTCAATTCTCGCTTTGTCTTAAATATTTTCAAAAGAGGGATTATTAAGCATTAATCCTCTTGAAAACAATGGGACCATTGTGAAACTTGTGTAAAGAATGAATACTTCAATCCTCTTAAGCATTAAAAGATACGTGTTGTCAATTCACCTTAACTTGATCCGCGTTTACTTGAATAAAGTTTTAGTTTTCGTTATTTTTAAAACTACATTAAAGCAAAAACATTTTAATAATACAGAAGAAAGTCAAAAATTATTTTAACAAGTTTTTAAAGTATTTAAAATATGCTTTTACGTAATTTCGCACATGATATTTTAAAATAATTTGGTATAAAATTGTGTTGAAAAACTTCAATCTTTTTTATATTAAGTGCTCATGATACCACTTCGACCTTCAAAATCATTTCCAAATTCCATATTTAAATATCATATAATATGCTGTGCGTGTTTACAGCTTCACAATTTTAAATAGATATTAAATAATTCTTTAAAGAAATTATAATTATACAAGCTGAATCAAACATTAACAACGTTTGGCAAACAAAAACATTTACGTTTAAAAAGATGTACGGCGTACCATCAAGTTTGCAGAAATTTCTAAATTTGCATTAAGGAATAAATAAATTTCTATCATTCAACATCCATTGGTAGCTCGTAAAATTAAATTAAACTTTCATATACAAAATCTTACAAATAAAACCAACTTGAGAATTATAAGTCATTTATGGCATGTTAGGTGGATTCGTACAATAACTAGATTTATAAACATTCTGATTCTGATGTAATAGCTGGTAAACTTTTATGCAAAAATGAATGAATACAAAATTTGATACGATAATTTATCGTATATTCCGTAAAACGAAAATAATAGGACTCCATCTTAAATAGGACGCAATCAAAATGGCAAACCTAGAATGATTACCTATCATGATATCATTGAATTAATTATGGATGATATGATTCAGTAGAATGAAGAAATCTTTTATTACTGAAAGATGACTGACTGAAAAAAAAACTTTTTAAGTTCTGATCCGATTTTCAAAAAAATTGAAAAGAATCGACAAAATTATTCACCGATTGTATAAATTAAATTTCAAAACTTTCGATTGAGTCGTTTATGGTGTTTTAAAGTGACAGACGGACAGATTAGATGACGATTATAAGTGTAGCAAATAAATACGACAAATATATAAATACGACATTTCCCCATAGACCCAAATGTAATGTAATAATTTTGAGCGTCTGTGTAAATTAACTGTGAACGCTATGTGCTTTATTTGCGATACCGAACATAGCATAATACATTTCAATAACATATGTCAATTACAAAGCAATTCAACTGTATTTAGCAAGTTGCAATTCAGACAGACACATCGAAAGTCAACTAGAAATCTTAAACTATTTTAACTATGTTGTAAAGTGTTAAAATCTTATAAGGTTGAAATTTGACTTTCAAACTATGAAGCGTTACTTATACAAATAAAAGAAAGCATAATTAAATACTTTTGTACAATGCTGTATTTTGCCTACTGTCTTTATATATTTTCCACTATTTAAAATGAATTAAAACTAGAAAACGCTTAGATCTAGTCAAAATACACTTTCAGCGATTATCATCCATAGACGGCCATGTATCTAATTTTTGGCGTGGACCTCTATATCATTTTTCTACATTCTACAAACATATGTTGGCTTACTAAATGTAGTTTAGCGTAAAAATGCATAACTCATTTAAAAAACACCTTTAATCAATTTTCGATCATAATTTGTAAACCTTACAGAGTATTTGAGTTTACCTTTTTTATAATCCACAGCATTAATTCACAGAACACAAAATTAAAAAATTATGTTAAATTAAAAAGTCCTTCCGGCAATGCCGGGAGGAAGAGGTAGCTTTCATATACTTATATATTTATTTATTTATTTTAAAGTAAGTTACATTGTTCAAAAATACTAAGCTGAAATTAGTGGAAATAATCTTATAAAATTAGTGATTTTATAAGATTGAATACTAGTTTTTGTCAAGACGAATATTAATGGGAATTTTTAGAAATTAGTCATCTTTTATTCAACCTGGTTTTACTTTAAGCGATTTAAAGAGTCATCAAATTCCACGATATCATAAAGTGTATGCCATTTTAAAGCAACATTGTGGATCGTTCAGATCAGATCGTTTCAAAATGTCAGCCATAAGCAAAATTCAAAGTGCTATAACTCAATCATTTTTTAAGATACAGACAAAATAAAAAGTGTTCTAGAATCCATTTTTTAGGATCTAACACATAAAATAAAAATATTTTTCAACTTTTAATTTTTTCGCATTTAATTTTAAATTTTAATTTTTTTTTTAATTTAAAATGGCCACCATTTTGAAACAAAATGATGGATGATGCTGGCCAACGAACTCGATCGAGACATTGGTATGTACTATGTACATACCAAGTTTCATTGAAATCGGTTCATAAATACGTGTGTTATCACGTGACAAAAATCAGATCGTTTCAAAATGTTAGCCATAAGAAAAATTCAAAGTGCTATAACTCAATCATTTTGTAAGATATAGACAAAATAAAAAGTGTTCTGAAATCGTTGTTTTAAGTTCTAACACGTAAAAGACAAATATCTTTCAAATTTTCATTTTTTTGCATTTAATTTTAAATTTTAAATTTATTTAAAAAATTAAAATGACTACCATTTTGAAACAAAATGGCGGATGATGCTGGCCAACGAACTCGGTCGAGACATTTGTATGTACTATGTACATACCAAGTTTCATTGAAATCGGTTCATAAATACGCGTGTTATCACGTGACAAAAATCAGATAGTTTCAAAATGTCAGCCATAAGAAAAATTGAAAGTGCTATAACTCAATCATTTTTTAAGATATAGATAAAATAAAAAATGTTTTGGAATCTTTGTTTTAAGTTCTAATACGTAAAAGAAAAATATTTTTCAACTTTTAATTTTTTCACATTTAATTTTAAATTTTAAATTTTTTTAAAAATTTAAAATGGCCGCCATTTTGAAACAAAATGGCGGATGATGCTGACCAACGAACTCGGTTGAGACATTTGTATGTACTATGTACATACCAAGTTTCATTCAAATCGGTTCATAAATACGTTAGTTATCGCATGACAAAAATCAGATATATATATATATATATATATATATATATGGTTATATATATATATATATATATATATGTCAACATTTGAACGGAGGGTGGTTTTGGGATCTGGGGGTCATGATCGGTGAAAATATACCAAAATTTTCCGGAAGTGCTTTCCTCCGGACGGCTGCAATAGGTAGCTTTTTACTTTTTGTAATGAAAGCTACCTAAAACCTCATATCACAACTAAAAAATGCACTTCCAACGATCATATCTAATGTACAATATTTCGGGTACAGTATAGTATCCGAAATCTTTTATGTGTGTCCCTGTAAATAGTATGCACTTCCTATTTATTATAGAAGAAGTAATTTGTGGTAAACTTCAGCAACGTGCATCAATTTCATTGTATGTGAAATAATTTAACATGATTAAAATACGCCAAAAACAATGTTTCCCATTATACCATTATGTAACAAAATCCTTTTGTCGGACACTGTAAAAGAATAACCCAACAAACACTCAAATAACGGGCCGCTTACGGGTCGTTAGCATTGGCCTCAAGTGTCTCTTTGGGGCCCACTATCATTGGCCGTAACGGCTTCGTAAAAAATCTGTCATGCCGACCGCATTAAGGCCACATACTAATAAAGATGTAATAAAGTACTAATAAAGAAGTAAATAAAGATGCCCACAATCACGCCACAAACATTTTACCAGAAATGTTGTATAGCCTCAAACTGCCCATATTCACTCTTTTAAAGGCCATTAAGTAATAAAATGCCGACGGAAGCTTGCCGTCTTCCTGCCATTCCTGTTTGTCAAGCATTAAATTTAGCGCAAAGATGCCCATAAAAATGCCTTTTAAGGTTATTTAATGATGTGAACCAATCTAAAGCTAGCCACTGACACGCCCTAAAGGTTATTTAGGCATAAATCGAAATTTATTCTATAAAAGAAAATAACTTTTAGAAGATTAATTATATGATAAAATGTTTTTGTGTGGAAAATAAAAACTAATGTTTACTCAGATACACTTAAAAAAATCAAATAAAATAAAATCTATAAATCCACTCATTATGAACTTTATAAATATGTCCAAAACATAATATCTGATATAATGAATTAATTATTTTTTTAATTATACATTTTTAAAATTCATATGCATAGTCATTTTAAATATTTGCTTATCATGCATATTTTAAAAGTATATTATTGAAAAAAAAAACTATTTTTTTAATTATCTATATCAGTTTTTGTGTTTTTGAAAATTTTTATAAACTTTAAGTTAAATGAGCTTAATTTTTTCCTAAAAAGTATATGTAAATAAACATTTTTTTCATTCAAAAACACTTTGTCTATTTAATAAACTGCCAACAAGTACTTTAGAATAAATTTTGATTTTTGCTCAAATAATGCATATTATCTTAATATGATCAAATATATATAATGTATGTTATAATTTAAAATGTGTTCATGATATACTTTTGTTTATTTTTTTGTACATTTATTTGCAAGTCTTTTACCAGTAATTTATGCTTATTCATTAAATAATTATTTAGTTATTTATTATAATTCTTTTTTTATGCATATTGATTTTATTTTGTAAGAAATTTTTAAATGCTTTCATTTTGACAAATGTAAGATAATATTAACGTTATATTGCGTGATTCACCGATATTTTAATACATTAAAATTCTATTTAACTTAGAAAATAGTTAAAATTATTTCTTAATATATAAAGTTCCGGGGCACAGTTTATCAGTCGAAGATAAAAAACGTATACATAAATTATTTAACTTTTCCTAAATACACAAGAGGTTTTTTTTAATAGTAATTTTAAATGTCACCAATATTTTAATATTTTTCTAAATTTTATTAAAAATTTCATTCTTATTTTCTAAATTCGATTAATTTTTATTCAATTACTTTTATTAAATTTTACTATTAAATTTCTTACTTAAAAGGAAAGAAAACAGTTTTTTCTCAAGCTCTCTCTCTCTCTTTTTTTTAAATTTTTCTACTGAAGCAAACTATTTTAAAGAATCTCAAATGATACAGATAAATATAACATTTCAATATAATGTAGAAAGTCCTTAGCAAAATGAAAATAAATTATAAAACAATTATCCATTAAATTAAATTTTATAATATTTCACACTATTTGAATTAAATTTTACAGTATTTAAGGAAATAGAATGGGAAAATAAAGTATTTTTCACCTATAAGAATAAACTTTATTTAAATTAAACTGTCCAAGCTTTCGTAATTCATCGAAAAAAAAACCAGTATTTACTCGTTTAAACAAAATTTTAATGTAGCAGAGCATCAGTAAATCATGCTATTTATATAAAAAATATATATTATTTTACAATTGCCAAAATGAAAATGTTAAAAATATTCTCTAATCTAATATATAAATTTCCTATATTATAAAAAATAAAATCAAAATGTTTAAAAAACACAGATTAAATTTACAATTCTTAATGAATAAACAAAAATTAAAAGGACTTACTAATAATTTACTGGTATAATCCTAACACCCACCGATGACCGATTCTCTCCATACTATGCCAACTGAATGAAGAAATTCGGGATTCGAATTCTTGCAAATTTCCCTTCTCCCAATATGACCTTGGTGAATCTTTTCCGTTCGGGAAAGTATTTCATGGGATTATTTTAAATCAAAGAAGTTATATCAGATATAAGTTCTTTGGTTTTATTATTATGAAAAGAAATAGATAGTTCTATATAGATAGACCATCCGAAATGCATAATTCTAATTTAAAAAATGCTCTTTCTTCCTCAATAAAGTAAATATGTATTTATGTTTATTTAATTATAAAAAAAAATTATTTTTTGCTAGAAAGAAAAAAAAATATATAAAATTTCAACAAGGGGGAAAGAGCAGAAGAATTTTCAAGTTTATTCTCCCAAAAAATTCGTTAATCTTTATCTTTTCTTTTCTTTCTTTCTTTGTTTTTTTCACGCATTCTAATATGTATGCATTTCATTGTGATGAACCATTAAATGAAAGTTTTAAACAATAGTGTAAAACTTTTATCCAAGGATTTATCGTAAGTTACCCTGGGGTAATAATGCCGCGTTAAGGTTCTACCATTTTTCACGGCTTAGTTTTAGATTGTATTTTTCAAACAAATACATGATTTGTTACAGCAACTCATTGACTATCTATATAAAAAAAAAAAAAATTAATAGATACGTTTTCATAAAATGTAATGGCGTGATTTCTTGACCAATGCTATTTGGCTTTATTACACACCTATATGGGTAATAACGCCATGCAAACAAAACTATGAAATAAGATGGAATAATGGCATGTAGATTGCCCAATTCTAAAAATACAAACTCTAAAAACTTTGAAATTGACAAATTGCATTCTAAGCTATTGAAAATGTTCAATTTTTTGTGAAAGTGTAAGAAAAATAAAAGTGTGGTGTGTGTGTGTGGGGGGGGGGAGGATGAGGCAAAAATTTTCAGGCCGTGAGCTTTTTTTTGCTTAAAAAGGACCGCCTAAATAGAATTATTAGAAACATTGCACAGTTTTAACTGTGTTTATTTGAATCAGTATTTAGGATGTAGCTCGGCCACTGTAGGGAATCAACCGGGGTAATAATGCCAAAGATTGGCGTTATTACCCCGTTATATTTATTGCGCTGTACATTTTAAATTACAAATTAACTCGAGAAGATATCCAAAATCTTCAACAACATTTTGAAAGTCCATGAAATGTACTACAAATTTATGTAATTAACAAAGTATTTCGGAATAAAAAAAATAGTCCTAAACGTATCTCGCAAATTTTAGACTAAGCGTTAATTTTAATTGCTTGTAAAAACAATAAGACCTAAAATGAAACAAATTAACTTGATTTTTTTTTTTTGCAATTTATATGACTCAAAACCCTTCTGCCCAGAGCACATGGGTGTCATTTACCAGATTATTTCATAATTATGCATATATTTCATAATATTAGCACTTGGCGTTATTAACCCGCCTGGCGTTATTACACCAGACCACCTTATTTATTACTTATAACGAACGCTTCAAATATATTATATTTGCACTTTTGTTTCGATTTAATAAATTTAATCCGGAAGTTAAACAGAAATTTTTTTATTCCAATGTGCTCAAAAAAACATATTCATTTGAAATATTAATGCACCAAGAACATTAACCGTTTTTTTAATTATTTTTTTTCATAAAAAAGTCTTTCAATTGAAATAGGAAATTTTCATTTATATATTATTCCATAAAATATAAATCATGCAAAATTCTAATGCTTTCAAACAATTCCAGGTTTTTGCTTCTTTAAAGCCAGGTATATGACTTTATCCGTGTTTTTTAATAATAATTTAAAAATAATAATAAAACAAATAAATATACATAAATTATAAGGAATTTGATAAGAGCATGTTTATTTGTTTTATATTTCACTTTGAATTCAGAACATTAAATTCCTCTTCGAAGAATTTTATTTTACCTGAAAGTATATTTCAAATGACATCAAAAATTTGTGTTATAGAAACAGTTAATTTTCCACCTTTCCTGCTCCCTTATATTCAATAACATGTGCTTGTTGAAACAATGAAAGTATTATTTTTTTCGTTTGTTCATAACAAATATTTTTTTTTCATGAAACTTGAAAAATATATAAAAATTAATGCTTATCATTAAATTTCTAGTAGATTTGATGTAGAATATGAAAGCTCAATGAATGAATGCATCATATTGTAATTAAACATTGTGTTGTTCCGAGTCTGGTGCACTTCTTATAGATTTTTATTTTGTTTATTTCAGCTATTAAAATTAAGAGAAATTGAAAAATAATATATTCATTGTTTCTAGCATAACCATAAAAATATATCCATGCAAAGATATCGGAGCATAGTTTGAAAATATTATTTTACATTTTGTAAATGTAAATATCTGTTACATTTTTATCGATATATATATTCCTTAAATATTTTTAAACTAAAAAAGTACTCTATTTTACCGCCTTAGATATAAATCTCGTAACGTATCTACATTTTTAAGAAATGCCACATTTAAAATAACTGCGCTTACTTTAAAAAAAATGAAGAAAAAAATACATTTTCTCTCATTAATTTAATATTCGGGTTGGGTGATATCAAGCCTGTACTTTCTAAATGATGAGGTGCCATTTGAAGCTTGCCGGAAACTGCCCCTTAATGATGACGGGTAAGATGTACGCAACAGTTTTCTCGCTGCCGAAACGCTGACGGTTCGGCGAAAGCTGCCGCAATTAGCGGCTTCTCACTTATGGTACAGCATTGTTTGGCTACAAATGGCCTTAACTCACTATGGCCGCGACGAATACGGCTTGTGGCCATAAGTGATGCGTTTGTTAGGAATAAAGTTTTATTGCACGCCATATTATACAGAAAGTCTATTTCAAGTGCACGTAACAGATGCATATAAATGTAATTCTGTTTGGAAGACTGTAACGCCATTAACATGCTCTTGAAACAATTTTTCCCATTTAATGTAATGTAACGGAATAATTTTGATTATTTTTGTAATTGTTGAATTATGCATCCGATTTTCAAAAAAATTGAAATGACTCGACAATTTTTTTCAATATTTGTATATTTAAAATTTCAAAGCATTCGGTTGGTAGAGTTTTTTCTCTGACCGACAGACGAGACAGATGCACGGACTAAATGACGACTATAGGTACTACGTATTTATATAAATACGAACACACCTAAAAATGTTAATAATAATAGAAAATAAAGTTAATTTTCATGTTTACAGCTGCCCTTTCGATGTAATAACTGGTGAGCAAATGCGCTAGCTTGAAAGCGTCCTTAAGGGGTTCTCAGGAGTCTTTCATTTTACCTGATAGTACAACTTAGCAACATGTCACGATTCATTTTTTTTCTCACTAGGGAACGTTTATTTTTTTTATTTAACAACATACATCTGACTAGTGTGCTCGGCACGAAGCCTACTTATAAGCCATCGTCAATATACAGGGTCGAGATCGCACAGAAGGAAATATTACGACACAAGAGAAATACAATCGGAAGCTCCACACAAAGAGTGTGTGCAATGGAGCCTGTGGGATTTGAATCCACAACCTCCTACGCTCAAAAGTAATAAACGGCGTGATGTCTTAACCATTCGATATCTTAATCATGGAGACTAACACTAGAGAACGTTTCCAGATGTAAATTGTGGACTTGGACGAGAGTGGTATCAAAAGGAATATTTCGTCATGTAGGTCAAAAAGTGCAATGGAACTACCATAGCGAATACAACCATTTTCAAGATATCAGCACTTGAAGTGTGAAAACTATCCATTTCTATGAGAAAAATGGTCCTCTTATGCATCTAATATAACCGCCAGCCTAAGAAAAGCATTCTATTTTACGCACTATATTTACATACAGTTTATCCCTTGCGTAACGCTACAGCCAAAATGTTTGTATAAAACAAGGTTCTGGAAGTAATAAAAACATATGGAGGTGTAAATGAATAAACACTTGAAGTGTAAATGAAGCCGCATGCAAAAACTTCGTAGAATGCGAACTTTCTCTCTAACAGAGGGAAAATAACCGGCAATGTGTGGGTGTAAAGGATTTGGGTCGTAGATCGGGAAACGTTATTGGAAGTGTGGTATTTTACACTTTTAGTTTTCAGGTAAAACTGTAGATGGCGCCTCATGACTGATTCCATGGAATAATTAAAGGAACAAAAATGTTTGAGTTCCAGATTATGTTTCTATGTTGTTAATGTTTGTGTTTCGTATGTAGTAAGAGTTCGTGTCAGTAAGTATGTATTGTTCTCAAATTCGTCCTCCTCAAGTCATTTACGCTGTGTCTTATTATTTAATATGTTATACACATACATAATAGGAAGGAAGATTAAAAAACGATGGAAACCAATTTTTAACTTGCGAACAATTTATTTATTCATTCACATTTCAAGTGCTGATATCTCGAAAACGGTTGGATTCAGTTCCATTGCATGTTTAACGTACATGACGAGATCTTTCTTTTGATACCACACTCGTCCAAATCCACAATTTAACCTTGGAACGTTCCCTAGTCAGTCTCCCTAGTGTAAACCATAAATGCATACCATTTTTATTACCAGCAACATAATATATCTTCTATTTAAAAAAAATTAATATTCTACATTGAAATTTTATTTTTTTTTTTAATGTTTAATTTTTATAAAAAAAATTTCAGACTGTTTTTTTCAAACTTTTGGATCAAAAGCCCCCAAAATATTGATAATGAATTATAACTAATGTACTATTATTTTAACACAATCTAACTGATTGGTAAAGTTATCATACGAATTGAATATTTCCAACTGAGCGAAAAATTGCCCAGGCCGGGAATCGAACCCGGATACTTGACTTACAAGGACAATGCTTTACCTGTTAAGCTAACCGGGCGATAACTAGCTGGAATTTTTCGCTCAGATAACCTTATTGGCCATGACATCTGGTCTGTCATTTAGACCGCTCGGCAGAATAAGCCGCAGGTAATGGAACTCCATAGAACGATGGATACGTAGACATACTATTATTTTAACACAATCTAACTGATTGGTAAAGTTATCATATGAATTGAATATTTCCAACTGAGCGAAAAGTCTGAGCGAAAAATCCCAGCCGGTTATCGTCCGGTTAGCTTAACAGGTAAAGCATTGACCTTGTAAGCCAAGTATCCGGGTTCGATTCCCGGCCTGGGCAATTTTTCGCTCAGTTGGAAAATATTCAATTCGTATTATAACTAATGTGTCTTGAACTTATAATACATTTGAATTGGTTTGGTTTGGTTTAGTTTGGTATTTGAAGTATAACTTATTTTTTAACTTAAAATGAAGGTTTTACCAAATTTTATTCAAATTGCTTTATTAATTTTTGAGAAATGTTGTGCCTAGTGGAAGTAATTCTAAGAAGAATTAATTTTTTTTTTAATCAGATTTATACATAAATAAAGTAAAATAAAATTTCATAATAGAATATTAAAAAATATACATTAAATAGAGGAGATATTAAGTTGTCCATAATGAAAATTTTGAGCACTTATTCTTTATAGGGACTGAGAAAAAAAAAAATTAAATTTGACATGTTGCTAAATTGCACTACACTGTAAAAAAAAGGGTCGATCTACTAAAAAAATTTTAGTGATCCATGCAATTACTAAAAAATTTTTAGTAATCTTACTCGGTTACAAGAAGATCTGTAAGAATTTTTAGAAAAAAGCTAGCAACGAATAGAATTAATAGTTTTATATTTTTAATAGCTATTACTAAAACTCGCTTGGTGTGGCCATGGTAGCCAAGTGGTCATAGCACCGAACTCCAGGCTGAAAGATCCCGGGTTCAATGCTGGACACCACCAAATACGCACCGAATGTATGCAGTGTAAGTACTTGTTAAATAAAGGGATTATGAAAATCTTGTTGGAGCAGGTAGCAATGTTTGGTGCTGCAATCGATTGCGGCTTAGCCGAAAAGAAAGCCCGTTTTTTTATCCACTGGATGTAGCTCGAAGGAAGCTCCTGCCGTTCGAGCACACGTACTGGTTATTAAAAATTATTTTGGAGCTATTACTAAAATTAGCTTGGTGGCTCATACTAAAAAGTTTTAAGTTAGTTATACAAAAAATTCTTTTGTTCAGTTTACAAAAGAAATGTTTGTTTCACTTGCAAAAAAAAGTTTGTAATGGTTACTAAAAAAATCTGTGGAATACAAAATTACTAAAAAATTTTTAGTAACCTCTTGATTTTTTTTTTTTTTTTTTTTTTTTTTTTTTTTTTTTTTTTTTTTTTACAGTGTACCGGGCTCGGAAGACCCCTTAACTCTTTATCTGCCGAATTATTTATCAAGAAATTGATCCACCTCCAATAATTATCTTCTTTAATATCTGAAAGGTGTACTGGATTTTTTTTATAATACTAATGTGGAATTTACATATGTTTTATCATTAAAACTGATTAAATATATCAGTAGTTATAATTGTTTTTTTTGTAGTTGAATATGTTTCGTATAATTTTATTTAAAGAAAGAAAATAAATACCTACACTGTAAAAAAAATTCAAGAGGTTACTAAAAATTTTTTAGTAAATTTGTATTCCACAGAATTTTTTAGTAACCATTACAAACTTTTTTTTTGCAAGTGAAACAAGCATTTCTTTTGTAAACTGAACAAAAGAATTTTTTGTATAACTAACTTAAACATTTTTAGTATGAGCCACCAAGCAAATTTTAGTAATAGCTCCAAAATTATTTTTAATTACCATTACGTGGGCTCGAAGGGCAGGAGCTTCCTTCGAGCTGCATAAAGACTTCTGGAGCGGAAGATTTTCGGCAAAACCGCAATAGATGGCAGCACCAAACATTGCTACTGCCCCGTCAGGATATTCATAATCACTTTATTAACGAGTACTTCCACTGCATGCATATGGGGCGTATTTGGCAGTGGCCCGTATCGAACCCGGGACCTTTTAGCCTGGAGTCCGTTACCATAACCACTATGCTATCAAGGCCACACCAAGTGAGTTTTAGTAATAGCTATTAAAAATATAAAATTATTAAATATATTCATTGCTAACTTTTTTCTAGTAATTCTGACAGATTTTCTTGTAACCGACGAAGATTACTAAAAAATTTTTAAGGATCACTAAAGTTTTTTTAGTAGATCGACACTTTTTTTTTTACAGTGTATGAAAATGAATAACAAATCTACCAATTTTTGATAATATTTAGCTTTGACTATTTTTCTCTATTCTATCTAAATTTGATTGAGAAGAGTGTTTTTAGTAGAAAGAATAAAAATCTTTTATTAATAGATAGAAAATATAACTTTTATTTAAAGTTTTCTTCAATGGTATTTTAAAATAAATCGGTGCATAAAGGTTTGTTTGTATGTTAGTATTTATGTCGGCCAATTATCTACACGGTGGGATATAGCCTCTAAGGGGTTGGACGCTTTCCGTGGGGAGTCTTTCTAATGGAACCTAGCCCGTATTTACGCAAGGTTCGACGTGCGCGGTCGCCTTTCAAATAGGATAACCATAAAAAATAGGTATAATTTCGGAAAAAAAGGAGCACTGCAGCTTGTGAGGTGGGAAATCCATTTCTTGTTGTCGACTCTAGTAGGTATCCAAAATACTCTGGCCCTTTTTTCTTAACTATTTGACAAAATAGTTGTTGTTCTTGTTAGAGAATTGGGAAACTGAAGTATATATGGTTTGGTTTGGTTTAAGCCGGCTAATTATCTACACGGTGTGATATAGGCTCTAAGGGTTGGGATATCCTCCGTGGGGGGTCTTTCTAAGGGAACCTAGCCCATATTTACGCAAGGTTCGAATAAAACCACGGAAAACTCCGAACGGTTAGGCCGACGGTCGCGATTGGGTTCGAACCCAGCACCTACCGTCTACCAGTTTGGAGGTCAGAACCTCGCGGCCATTAATGGTACTGTGCATAAAGGGTAAAATTTAATAGCACTTTCTGCTATAAAAAAGTCTTTTTTTATAAATAAATAAGTTTTAAACACTTTGTCTGATTGTTTGATTAATTAATCCATTTCCATAAAGCGTGTTACAAATCGGCCCGTACCAGTCACATTTTTAGGTGGTTGGTAAATACCTTAATGCGAAGCATTTGTTGTCGTCGTTCAGTACTTCGATCTGTCTGTCTGTCCGTATATCTGCATATAACAGAGCAAAAACTACCAACCGAATCGTTTAAAGTTTAAAATATATGATTTTTGCAGTATTTCGTCGAGATATTTCAAATTTTATGAAAATCGGATGTATGATTTAATTACAGCGACAATTAAAAGTATTCCGTTACGTAATCGCCGATGGGAATAAACAGCTTCAAGCGCAAATTAATGATGTTACACTCTTTGTAATACAATAAAACTGATATATATCTATGAAGTATATACTAAAATATATATTATGTACAATCTTTTGTGCAAAGAATATTTTTTATTTAATCTACAGGGCCACGCTAAAGTATTCCATTGCATAATGGTATTGGGGGAAATATTATAAGGGGCGCATTTTAATTATATTAAACTAAAATATATTAAACATTTTATGAAAATCACTTTATTTTTAAAATCATCTTGTTGAGGTTTACTTCTGGTATCTTCTTGTGTAATAGAAAGCAGATAGTATTTAAAGGGATTCACAAAAAGATTTCGACTATCAGAAGTATTGTTAACTATTGCACCGAAACATACATATTTTATAAAATTTCGTTATAATACAAACGAACCTCATTTGCTACGCATGATATGCAATTTTCCACTTGTTATATGATGATAAGTTGATAATTGCACGGAGATGAGTGTGGGTGAGCGATTTTACCTTTTCATACCTTACAGTTCAATGATTTTTTTTAACGTCATATTCATTTGACATCATTTCAATGATAATTTTGGAATGAGAATATTTTGAAAATCGGAAATTTAAGTACATTTCATCTTCGAACGCTATGAGAAAGATACAATGTGCAATTCCTGTTAATATAACATGTTACTAACATAACATTTTATTATATAAACAAGAATTTAGCAATTTTGTCATTCTATAAAATTTTTATTTTATTACGTTAGTTTTTAATCATATTAGATTGTATCGTTTTGAATCAAACTTATTATTAATTTATGGAACATCTAAGAGGATTGGTTTAAAATAATTTCAATTAACTTTTGATATATTAAGCTACATAAACATTTTCAAAATTGAAATTAAAATACTTTTTTTAAAATAAAAACAATTTACAATTATTTACAATTTTACAATTATTGTCTTCAAAATTTCTTTGCGACTACAAACATTGTTTTTCATTCAGACTAAAATACATCTAATATTTATATTCTAGTCTAAATTGCAATAACGAATAGTACCTAACTACCCAACACATAATGTAAAAAAAAAAATCTTCTATTGTATATTATTATTCATATCGGTAGCTGCAATGAATTTAAATACGACAAAATTGTAATTTAACAATTTACAACAACTATTTAGAAAATATTTTAAAGACTTATAAATAAATTCTACATTTAAATTATTAATAATAACAAACATCATTTTAACAACAACATTCATCATAATACCATGCATTAAACATTAATAATCATAGACCAATGATAAAATAACAGAAGTTAAAAATATACAACTTTAACTGTTTAAAATTTGCATTTTTATTGGATGGAGTGAATCAGACTGTCTTCTGAACGCCTCATAATATGTACGACATGGACTAAACATTAATATTCCTGGCCCCATCGTAAACAAATTTTAAATGAAATTTCAGTTTTGAAATATTCAGAAATACAAATTTTTAAACTTCTAAACAACGCACATTTTAAATTTTTATTCCGTTACATAGAGACAAAAAAGTACTTTAAAATGATATTTGTTTGAAATCTTTATCACAATTTGTTTTCAAATTATTATTATTTTTAAAGTTTTTATTACATTTTGAAAACGTGGCAACAATCAGAGAACGAAAAATAAGTTGCGGAATTCAACCAATAAAAATATTCAGATATACTTCAGATTTCCCAATTCTCTACCAAGAACAACCACTATTTACCAAATGGTTAATACAAAATAAGATGTAACATCTTGAAAAATATTTTTTTCTTTTCTTTCTAGTTTTAATATAGACATTTTGCGAAATGGATATTTCAGAAATAATCCCCTGTAAAACAATAGAACTATTTTTAATTAGCCTCACTGTCTAATACTTTAATCCTCTTACGCAAAAATATAAAACTGTTTTTCTATTTAGGTTAACATATGGTAAAATAAAAGAAGTATGTTGCATAAGTATCAAATCAATTATCAATAAAAATAATATGGTTAACCCATTAACTGTGCTGCCCGAGCTAGATTCGGACAAGAACACTGCTTCGTTACCGAAATCTTTTTGAAACCGATAATTTTAACTATAAATTTTACATTTTTTGACTAAATAATACAAACATTTTGGTATAAAAAATGGTGTTTAGACATTTTTTTTTTTTTACTTTATGATGCAAAAAAAATAACAGTTAAGGGATTAAAGTTAATTTAATTTTACTAATGTAGCTAAAATAGCATGGGAGAATGGTGTACGTTGGACACATGTGTACCTCGGACCTATGATAAATTTAGCTTTACTCGTTTAGATCATTAAGCTAGAACATTTATATATTAAACATTTGCGACCAGAGGTCTCATTTAAGTTATTAAAAACGAAATTCACTTTTCAAAAGTAAATTTTTCTCAGATTTTTATTCATTATTTTTGTATTAAAACATATCTATTTTTTTAAATGAGGATTTTGCATAATAAAACGACTCTCTAGCTACTACACCACGTGCTTCATATAAAGTTAGGCCTAACCATGATGCAGTCTAATACATATAAAAGACTGCATCATGATTTTTAGTTTTGTTTTTAAGTGTAAAGTGGTGTACTTTAAGCCAAATAAAAGTGGTGTACCTTGGACTGGGTCCAAGGTATTTGAGTTATTGTCTATTGGATCTGAAAGGTAGCTATGGAATTGACTTATCTAATTACAATTTTGGCTAAAAATACATATAATTAGTATTATAAATAATTTTTAGTATCTTTTGTGATTATAGTAAGTGTAAATGTTCTAAAGTTTTATGTCTATTTAGACTTTCTAATTTTTAAAACTTAATAAACCAAAATTAATATAATGCATTTTTGTTAATATAATGCATGTAGGTTAAAGTTAATATAATGCAGTATTAAAATATTAGCGTTTTACCTATAATTTAAGTTAAACTAACACTTAACTTTCCTGAATTATTTGCAGTTTACTTATCTTTGTTTTCAACTTTGATTTCATATGAAAAAAAACCGATACACTAAGGATTTTTACAAAAAATTTAAAAGAAAATGCTTTAAGGTTTAATGAAATACAGCTTTATTAAAACACTTTGTTAAACATTTTATTAAAATAAAACTGATTAGTATCTACCTAAAATACAGAAAATATGCCCCTACACTCGGAAGACACTTACATACAAAAAATGTTAACTGAAAAAAGCTTTTTAAAGGAGCTAAAGTTCAATAATATTCAATACATTTAGTTTGCTGGTATCAATATTCTAAAAATTCTGTATAATTATTTTCGAATATCAGCAATACTTCATAATTTAATCTTTATGAATTAAACAATTTTTAGCTTCTGTAAAATATTCTCAGTGGATTTTTGCAGTATGCACTATGCAGCTCCTCAAGTCGAAGATTTTTTTAAAATCAAATTTGTGTTCTAAATCCTATTGTCAAAAAAAGTAGTAAGATGTGGCAATCCCAAAACATTCTTCGATGTTATGTATATTAATAATTCCGGAAAAATTCAAAATAGCAGCGGTTGCTTACACCAAAAACTAATAAGAAAACAAAGCCCGAACGCCGTTCGGGCTTAAGGTCAAACCAGTTAAGGGGTTAAGGTATATATGAAATTACAGGTTTCATCCAGAACTTTTGCCGCAAGAATCGGGAAAGCGGTTGGTATATATATAAAACCCCGTGTCAGGGTTGTGCCTGCCGGATGCAAAGTCACCTAATGCGACAGATGCAGATAATATAAGAAACGGGAATAAATTATGCAATAAGATTCTTTCTGCTGGGAAACAGATCCTCTACGTGACAAGGACTGGAAGAATGTGGCACAAACTTATCCTGCGACCTGATGCATGTCCAGATACGCAGTTAGTATGGAACGTCCAAAAAGCTCTCTATAGATGTAATTTAGTTTCTTTAGTAGGAGGATTCGTGTAAGTATATTATGGAGTCAGCCTTCTGGTGGAATTGCCGAACGTTTTAAATGTCTGCGTTCCGTGAGTTTAAAATGGAAATAGCCATGACTTAGCCGTGACTTCCGTGGCGTCACCTCGGAACTCAGAAAATTTCGAATAACCACACTTAAATCTTTGTTGGAGACATGGCCCGTCAAAAATCTGGTCACGTCTGGCGTCAGTTTGTTAAGTTGAAGGGAAACTTTGTGGTTGATTAGTCAGTTCGTTGCGACTGCTGTGATCATCAGTAACAAATAAACATTGACCTGGGATCTCCGTATAAACTGGAACTCGACCATCCAACATATATCCATAACTAAGTCAATTTTGCATCCTGAACCTGTTGTTTAGTAGCCTATATCCGAATTAAATAATCTCTACCGTAATTCATGGTAATGGTTTGAATATTTCTAAAAGAAATCGGATTGAAGTATTTCAAATTTTATTCAAAAATGCATTTTATACAAGTATAATAGTGAAAGGGGAAAATAATGTAATTCGTTTATACAAATCTATATTTTGTTTTTAATATTTTTTTTCTTTAGTAATTTTTATTATCCAAATAATATACCATTTATATTATTTGAGATGCAATAATTTTTATTTATATGTATTCAAAAGGATTATAATAGTGCATTTATTTTCTTTAAAACCCCTTTCTTTAAAATCCTTTATTTAATTTAAAAAAACGCAGTTAAATAAAATTTTAGTTCAAAAGTTTTCATCAAATAATCTCAAAGATTGCACCACAAAAATTTAGTCATATTGGTGATTTATAACACAGTAATGCACTTTTTTTTATTAATAAATTTCACAATTTTCTCGTATTCGAAAACGAATTTTTGCCATTTACAATCTATATCGATTTAGGCTTTTTAGTGTATTAAAACACAAACACCCTCATGCACAATTTAATGTATATATGTGAATTCGTGTAAAATTCGATAAAAGTAAATAAACCAATATGATACACATTTCTTTTTAATAACATCAGCTTAAATCTATCGTAAGACAAACTAAAACATCTTCTTCAGTTAGATGAATGTATTTTTCCTAAAATCTTCGGTTTAATTTCGTATCGTTTTAGAAGCATCTCGAAAAAATGTTAGTTTATCTAGCACAAATATTAAATGATGTGGAAATTTCTGCGGAAAGACTTTATTTTCAGACGTTCTGGAATTTAATTAAAGTTACAGTAATGGATGTTTGAAAAGGTGATAAATTAGGCAAAATGAGTTTCTCGTGTACCCTTCAGAAAGTTTGCTTATACAGAGTTGATCTACACTGACATTCTAATTAGATTATAATTTTTAAGCTTTCTTTTTTCAAAGTGAGATCTTTAATAAAATTGTTGATTTTATACTTTTTACTATATTTAAAAGTTTAGAATTTAGAAATTACATAAAATGTTGAAATTTATAATCATTTTACAAATTGATATGTTAAAGGACTATTCGAGAAATATGAATATTTCATAATTTTCATAATCCCGCTAAAATGCACAAAAATCCACTTTTATGTTCATGTGTCATTTTTCTCGCTTTCTTTGCATTGTTTATGTATTTTAGATTTTTTTTTATTTGATTTATATTCCATGCCATGCAAAATATATTTAATGTCTTTGTTATTATAACTATTATTGTGTTTAAAGCTTAGTATGATGGAAATTAATATATTTTAAAGATAACTGTAACTGAAAGAAGAGAAATTTAAGGGCATTTGGAATCCCTATACCTGCCATGTTAATTTAATGTACCTTTTCCCATAAACTACATAAGATATGACTTGAAACATTTTTATGCATAAAATAAACAATCCTTAATATTAAAATAGCAAATAAAGCCTTTGTGCAAAAATGTTAAAAGATAGAAAACCAACGATTATAAATTCACAAATAAAGTAAGAAAAGGCAGCAAACAACTGTTTCGAATCTACTATCGAGATTCTTTTTCAGTGGAAAAACTCAGCGAGCTAGACAAAGCAAAACTGTGCAGAGAGACAGAGAGACGCAGGCTTATATACCCACTGCATGAACGATCCCATCTAAAGAAAAGCAACCAATGAGAAGAAAGCAGCCTGAACACCTGGGTGGACAAGTAACGACATCTACTGGAGAACAAACAAAACAAATAAAAAGCGAGGGGAAAAAAGAGTGAGAATTAAAGATTACCCAAATGCGATGGAAAAAAAGATTTAAATTAAAGATTTCTAAATGCTAGGAAAATAATGAGTACTTGAGAAGTCATTGACTAACGAGTGAGAATTTTTAATGATGTGGTAAGATTCACAAAATTTAAGATCAAGAATGGAAGGACACTTATGGATGATGGTGGCTGAAGAAAAGTTAAAATCATGTTGTGAAGACCAACAATGTTGAGCAATAGAAAAGCGTTTAAGCTCTTGATTTTTGACATACCATTTATGTTCAATTAAACGAAATCTAAGAGCACGTTTAGTCAAGCGAATATAAGAAAGACCACATTGGAAAGAAATTTGGTAAATACAACAGTTATCTAAGCGATCAATGGGATGCTTAAGATTTGAAAAGGCAATTTTATTAACAGGAGAAAAAATAACATTGATATCGAATCTTTTTAAAATTTTAGCAACTTGCTGACTAATTGTAGGGAAAAAGGGCAAAACAACCAAAGTATTGGAGTTCGAATTAAAGTTTTTTCTTTCAGATTGTGTGGATTTTGTCAATTTTCTATGGATTGAATCTACAATATTAGGGGAATAACAACGATCAACAGCAATAGCTTTTAGAAAATAAGTGCATCACTGAGTAACTGAGGAGTTGAACTAATATTGGAAGCCCGGAAAACAAAAGTTTTAAAACCCGCAACTTTCTGGTTAGGAGGATGAGAAAAATATCTGTGAGACTGACCGCAAAAGGTTTGCGAAAGACAGTAGTCTGAAAATTATTTTCATTGCGAATAGCAAGAACATCCAGAAAAGTGTGAAAATAATTGCAATGAAAAAATAAAAAAGCAATAACAAAAAACAATGAAATAATAAAATAAAAAATAAATAATAAAAAGCAATGAAAATAATTTTCAGACTACTGTCTTCCGCAAACCTTTTGCAGTCAGTCTTCCATCTCACAGATATTCTTCTCATCCTCCTAACCAGAAAGTTGCGGCTTTTAAAACTTTTGTTTTCCGGGCTTCCAATATTTGTTCAACTCCTCAGTTACTCAGTGATGAACTTAATTATCTAAAAGCTATTGCTGTTGATCGTGGTTATTCCCCTAATATTATAGATTCAATTCATAGAAAATTGACAAAATCCACCCAATCTGAAAGAAAAAACTATAATCCGAACTCTAATATTTTGGTTGTTTTGCTCTTTTTTCCCAAAATTAGTCAGCAAGTCGCTAAAATTTTAAAAAGATTCGATTTCAATGTTATTTTTTCTCCTGTTAATAAAATTGCCTTTTCAAATCTTAAGCACTCCATTGATCGCTTAGATAATTGGGGTTTTTACCAAATTTCTTGCCAATGTGGTCTTTCTTATATTGGCCAGACTAAACGTGCTCGTAGATTTCGTTTAATTGAACATAAAATGTATGTCAAAAATCAAGAGCTTAAATGCTCTTCTATTGCTCAACATTGTTGGTCTTCACAACATAAGTTTAACTTTTCTTCAGCCACCATCATCCATAAGTGTCCTTCCGTTCTTGATCTTAATTATTAGGAAGCTTACCACATCATTAAAAATTCTCATTACTTAGTCAATGAATTATCAAGTACTCCTTATTTTCCTAGCATTTGGAAATCTTTAATTTAAATCTCTTTTTTTCCTCGCATTTGGGTAATCTTTAATTCTCACTCTTTTTTTCCTCGTTTTTTAGTTTTTGTTTCGTTTGTTCTCCGGTAGTTGCCGCTACTTGTCCACCCAGGTGTTCAGGCTGATTTCTTCTCATTGGTTGCTTTCTTTTAGGCGAGATCGTTCCCGTAGTGGGTATATAAGCCTGCGTGTCTCTATCTCTTTGCTCAGTTTTGCTTTGTCTAGCTCGCTGGGTTTTTGCACTGAAGAAGAATCTCGATACTAGTGTCGAAACAGCTGTTTATTCCCTTTTCATACTTTATTTGTGCATTTATAATCGTTGGTTTTCTATCTGTTAATCCTGAATAATGTGAAGTTAAATTTATAATTAAATAAAACTTAGATTTAAAAAAAAATTGATGTAGAAACCACATTCATATTAAAAAAATATATATGCTATTCTTACAAAGATAATGATTATAATAGAAAAAGTTATTTTTATGATTTTAAACAATTCACTTTAGATTAAACAGGGATATGTATAGAATCTTCAAGTAAAATTTCAAACCATAATGTATAATAGTTCTTCAAAAAGGTACATTGAAGTTAAAAAACAACATTTTGAGAAAATAAAGTTTAAAGTAAATAAATGCACGCAAGTGCATTTTTGTACTTTAAACTTGATTTGAACTTGAATGTTTTAAGTAATTAAAACATACCTCTTTCTTAGTACTTATTTTTTGCATTATTTTACTCACATTCCTCTTGGTGTTACCTCTTCTCATTTATCTCTCATCTTTTAAATACTCTTTTCTCTTTAGTTTGTGCTGCAAATGTTCATATTTTGCGCTTAGCATTCACTCGCAATCATGAGTTTTTAAGGTGTTTTGGCAATATAGAACTGTTTCTATACGTAATTTTTGAAGTCCATTATTTTTTTAGAATGTCCTTTACTCAAGCAGGCTGCCAAGGCATTCTAATTACACTAAACTCTTTTTCAGTACACGAGACCAAATAACGCTGAGTGCACTTTCATTTGGATTTTTCGTTTACCATGTAGACATTTTAAAAATAAATCTCAATGAGAAAGATCTCAAAAATTGGTCTCATGGTTTCAACAACTGGCACAAGAAGGCTGTTACTATGTTTAAATGCTGCTGCTTCACCTTTAGACTCAGCTTGTTTATATTTGCACCAGGAATTTGTTCCATTCGGGCAAAATCTATGCTGTGGATTTTCATATATTAATAAATTGTGAAGAAAGATAGCTCACAGAACTTGGGCACATGTTTTCAGCACTGACATTTCAATTTATGGCTAAACCATAATAAGTTTGACTTTGATCGATCAGTTTACCTGTAAGCCGTCCTTTCCCCGATAACATTTTCCATCAGCTAATATTTCGTTTTTCATAGAAGCTTACAGTCGACGAAGACGTTTTCTCTATTCTTTCATGACATTGCCAATACATTCAAATTTTAATGTAAGATATTCACTACCATAAATGTTTAGGTTTGTGAAGTGATTGAAAACTTCCGAATCACCATCACCTAAATATTTTATTTGTAAAACGCCACAGCTTTGAAAAGATCGTTTGAAAATTGATGTAGCACCCTCCAGAATGACTAAAAAATTTTCTAATTTCTGGTTTCCGTAGAAATAAAAGTAATAAAAGAGGATAAATAATAGATTCAAAATATTAAAAAACCGAAAAATCGAAATATTTTAGGTTTTGACCTTCCAACTGCACTTAAAAGAAGATTTTTTAAAAATTTCTTTATCTGTATACGAATTCATTTTGATTATTATATTTTTAAAGTTATGGTGAGTTGCAAAAATATCAATAAAAATTAGTTAAAGCTGCAGTTTGATCTTATTAGAGAGTAAATGGTAAAAATGATAAAATGGTCTCATTTGGTAAAAATATTACTCCGTAAATTTGGTGGCAGCTGATTCATTCAATTTTATGGAGTAATATTTTTTTTCACTTACATAATGATGTAGTATAAACATTTATAACTAGTCTAATATAACACATTAATGTAATCGGTGTAACATTAATGTAATTACACCGGTTATATCGGTTAAAGTGCTCCATAAAATTGGAGGTAGCAATTGTCACCCATTTCATGGAGTAATAATACACATAATTTTTTACAGTGAATGGAAACATGCATTTACCTTTTCAGCCCTGAGACAAATATTACGAGACACCACATAAACCAGTTTAAAATTACTATACAACATCTCTAAAAATGTATTATTTTACATGTCGATGTTGCACACATTTATTAAAAAGATCTAGAAGTAATTTTAACAATTCTCAAACTATTTAAATGAGTTTAAATTGTGTTATTTAGTGTATCCTCCAGGCGAAATCAAGACTGAGAAGGTTAATGATTATCATATAGATAGTCATTTTTAAAGTAGAGTGCATGAGATACATTGTAGCGGACCTGACATATCCGCTAATTTGAAGAACATCCTTAATTCCGATGATTTATAGTTTAAGGTATCGTTATTTTTAAAAAACGAGCGGGAAATGGCTAAAATTATGTCACTAATCCGGACTAGATTATTTGGCGAACAAACAAATTCAAATTACTGTCTAACAAATTCTAAAATAGTCAACGTACAACAAAAAACTTCAATAGTTTAACTTGATAACAGCTTTTCCAAACCAAGGTTCCCACCCCATCAGTTTCAGCTGCAAGGTACTAACTCGTTACAATGTACTGTAACATTTCATACAATGAAAGGCATTTCTATGAAATTTTTAGCTGATGGTCCATTTACTTCCACTGATTTCATTCAATAACTACGCTCTGTTTTATTATATTGATTTTTTTACGCATTCATAAAGATTAACTTATTATTGCAATCAAAATGGTGCAAAAAGATTTGCGCGTCATAATATTAGTTGCTTACATATCGCCTAACATAAAAATGAAACATTTATTTTATGGCAAAGAATCATTCACGTAATAATAAAATGCGTGATTTCTTACATTTTTCCTTCTAAAATATGAGCATCGTTTTGAAATAAACACTCTTATTTCTTGATGTATTTCTTCTTCATATGTGCTCTGGAATGAGTTACGGCTACGAAACATGAAAGATTTCTTTGAAGTTTTCTTTTTTATAGCGCAACTATAACAATAAAAGATGAAATATTGTGGAATAACTTTAGCAATACATGTTTGTAATTTCTGAAAAAAAACGCTTATTATAACAATTGCTTGGATTTTTTTATAATATTTTAAAGTTCCCCTGTCTTTTAATTCTTAATATGTTATAATAATTCCATACCTTTAATGCACGCTTTCTTTAGTTTATTTCTAAAAGACAATCCGCTAAAGCAATGCTTTTCCTAGAACCCCGTCCCTTAATTTTATTCTTTAATTTTTTTGCATAACATCTTCCTTATTTACGCTCTAAAAAATGATTGGATTACCCAGAGTCCCCTATAAAATGCGCAAGAAACCGAATTGCATCATTTAATCTTCTTAGCGACATAGAAAAGTCTCTTTTTTCGCGGGGTAAAATTTTTGTATTGGATAAAATCTCTTTTTCTAATAAGTTTCTATACTATGAAACATCATTTTAAAATATACAATTACTTATATTATTCTTATTTATAACATACTTATGTTACATATATTATATTATTTTTGAATATATCACTTGTAGCATAATGTAAGTAATTTGAAAAAAAGTGTTTGGCAACTTAGATTGTTGTTATGAAATCTTGTATTCTAGCATATGTTCGAATATAACCTCGTTACATTGGCTTCGGAGCGGATTTTACTACTTTTGTCTTGTACTAACAAAACCCCTGTCGTCTGCCGTAGAAAGTTTTTATCATGTGAAGTTCTATGGTGGGAATCACATCTTTTCATTGATAATGACTGTTTCTTACGTTTATATAAATTTGCATGAGTTAAAATGTTTTACTTTGATGTGAAAGACGATTAAAGGTGCTTATGAAATGTACGACGCTTGTGTATAATTTAAGTAGGAAACATGCCAAAGAAAATTTATTTGTTGCTTTACCACCTTGTGATGCCATACGACTGATAGAGCTGGATGGAGTGTAAATGTGAAAAATAACACTAGTAAACCTTGATTACGTCATTAATAACTATTAATGTTAATAATATACAACCTCTGATAATAAAGTTCAGTGAATAGTCCTGTAACATTAATGTTGATGAAATATTAACAAAAGTTACCATACCATCCTTCAAGATAGTCATCTTCCATAACTATGCACCACTTACATCTGCTATTATTGTCCTGGGAAATTCACAAGAATTCTTCTTTTGGGATGAAGTTCAAAAACTTCGTCACATTTCGTTGGATGTCAGCAATATGCTCAAATCTCTTTCAAAGAGAGTTTGAGTCGTTAAAATAGGAATAAGTCTGAAGGATTGAGATCTGGTGAGTATGGTGGATGTTCAATTTGCACAACCTCTCATGAATTTCTTCCGGTGTCTTGTAAAACTTAAAACCAAACTTTAAACTGATCTTTTGTTCGTTCATTTTCCTGTGCTCAGTTAAGAACCAACACACTGAACAATCACATAATAAAGCACGTCTTACACAGAACATAAACGGCGCTCAACTGAACAACGGTGGGGGAAGATGGTCAACACTTGCCTCTATGCAGGTGCAGCTTTACCGCAAAAAAAAAATCTTGACACTTGCGATTTTAGACATTTTGTTAAATATCTAAAAATATGCATAAGGAATAATTCCTAAACTCCAGGCGTATAAACAAAGTAGTACAGGTCATTAATATTACAAACTTTAAAATTTTTTTTCGCTAAAACTAGCCTTTGTACTATCTTAATTTTCTTATAATAATATTCCGTACTTACTTCAAATTATTAAATTAAAATCTTGTTTGTAGATCTAAGCTGTTAATCTTTATGGAGACGATATAAATTCTTAATTCGCCTTAAAAAACATTTATTCCAATATGCGTAAATTTAAAAAATTGCTCTAAATTAAATATATTCTTCATTAAACTTTATTTCTTAATATTCCAAATAAAACTCATTTCTTCTATGTTTTTATCAACCCTTTTTAAGAAAGTCTTATTAAATTTATTCCAAAACATTACTTTTCAAAAAATATCATTATTTTATTTTATCTATTTACTTATTTTCCCTCAGTCAACCTTTGATAGTGTGCATATCAATAAATTCATTTCTTTTCTCCTTTTCTTAAAATTAATCGTCTGTAAAAATCGTCTGCCTAAGATATTTAATATTCTGAGTAGATTATAAATTGGTTAAATAATATTTTTTTAAATAATAATATATTTTTTTAAATATTGGTTAAATAATATTTATTTAGAAGAAGGATTCTTGGGTGCGCCCTTGCATGAGTACGGCTTGATGGAATATTTTTTGGATGTTTCGGTAAAATATCGTCTGCAACATGAGCTTTTCTCTCTAATATAGCTACAGTTTAATAAAACAACTTGCAGCAGCCAAGGAGTGATTATTTGGACCTTCTACATTTATTTATTTTGTTTTTTCTTGCTGGTCTTGAATTCTGTGCGGAGAAAGGGGAACCTGGCGATGATGTTTCTGCCCCCCCCCCCTAACTTTAAATCGCCACATATATTTCCGAGAATTTTTTTCCAAAATCATATAGGGGACCGAGAACAAATTTAAAAAAATCGAATATCTTTTGAATAACCCTGTCAAAACTAATGTAGTAAGAACGTTCAAACTGCAGATTATGATAAAGTGGCTTATTTTAATAAAGTGTTTTCATTTTTATGCGAATAGCATGTATACTCGTAGAGAAATTAAGGTTTTTATAAAAACGGTCCCAAATTTTGCCAAGTTTTTTGCTTATAATTTACAGAGTTCTTAATAAAAAACAATGTTCTTTTCAGAAAAATTAAGAAACGACATTGTACATAATACTCTGTAATCAAAATTTTTAAATATTAATAACTGTATGAAAAATGAGCACATTTGCTAAATACATTTTTACTGCGCATGCGTCAAATCTATTAAAATTTCATTTGCATATTATGCTAACTAAATGTATAGAACAACTTTTGTTAAAGTTTCAAAATCATAGCTTGAAAATTCGAAAAGTTATCGCCGATAAAACAAGACCAAAATCCGTTATTCCCAAAATGAAGCAAGAAGATGAGGAGCTGTATCCAAATAAGTAGTACGTGTAATGCTGTATAGACACTCATCAACGGAATATGGATACAGCCACTCATGTTTTTGTTTCATTTTGGGAATATCGGATTTTCACCTTATTCCTTAGATGATAATTTTCAGAATTTTCAACGTATGATTTTCAAACGTTAACAAAAGTTGCTCTATACATTTATTTAACGCAATATGCAAATGAAATTTTTATAGAGTTGACACATGCGCAATGAAAATTTATTTAGTAAAAGTGCTTTATTTCATACAATTATTAGTATTTTTAAATTTTGATTACAGAGTATTATGTACAATGTCGTTTCTCATATTTTTTTAAAAAATAACATTGTTTTTTATTAAGAACTCTACAAATTATAAGCAAAAAATACTTGGCAAAATTTGGGACTGTTTTTATAAAAACCTCAATTTCTCTACGATTATACTTGCTATCCGCATAAAAATGAACACAGTTTATTACCATAAGCCACTTAATCATAATCTGCAGTTTGAACGCTTTTGCTACATTAGTTTTGACAGCGTTATTCAAAAGATATTCGTTCTTTTTCAATTTGTTGACGATCCCCTATTGGATTTTGGAAAAAAATCTTCTCGAAAATATATGACATGTACTATTTTGTTTATACGTCTGGATTTTCAGAGTCATTCCTCATGTATATTTCTAGATATTTAACAAAACATCTGAAATCGCAAATGTCAAGATTTTTTTCGGGTGACTGTATTATTTAATTTATCATCAATTGCTTCTTAAATAATTTTAAACTACATATTTTGTATTCCCAACGGCTCGCAATATAATACGATGTTTTATAAACTGCTAAACATTTGTGCAACATTACTCCCTAAAATTGGTGGCAGATTTGATGCCACGAGTATTATGGTGTCATAACCTATATAACCGGTTTAACTGATGTAACCGGTGTAAAATAAACTAATATGTAATGTTGCACCAGTAACATATGTTTAAATTCATCCTGCCATTAATTTTATAATGTGACATTCCACAAATGCTTTACACTGTAGATTGGTTGCTGTTATTTTCAATTAGGAAGAACTTTGATGCTGCCATACTGTATGCACTGTTCAATGTATATATCAGATTTTATACTTACTTTTGCTTGACCATTTTGGTGTTTTCCTTGCAGAGCCTGATTACCGCACTAGCCAACTAGACTATGGCCTTGGGCCCAGTGGTGCTTAGGGACAAAAATTGAATAAAATGATATGGGAAAAGAAGTTTTAAAACTGCAGTTCCCTCAGTTATTTTTTCAAATCTATTTGTTTAGTTACCTGTTCAACTGGCTACCTATTCAACTGTACCGTAATATTTAATAGTTATCCTCCCTTGCTATGCTCACCTCTCCCAAAAAAAATTAACAACTTTCACACTGGAAGGACCCCTGAAAAGATGCTGGGCCTCGGGCCACGCATAACCTTAATCGGACTTTATTATCGACGAAAAACGACCTTGTTATCTCAGGAGCACCGCTTCTATAGATTTATTACCTTACTGAAAAAAAAATATATAACCAATCAATTATGTAAAAAATCCTATACAACTGTTTGTAACATTCTCAACCAAATAGTTTTAAAAACGCCAGACTATGATGTTTTCGGAACTTCTAATCTTAAGTGCCCGAAATATATACTGTGAATTAATGACAAAGAGTTTTCTTAATGTCAAATACACTAAACTTCCTTTGTATGTTTTGTTCTTGTTTATTTTGACGTACTTGTTTATTTTGACTTGTATATTAAAGGTACAGTCTTCTTAAATGGTCATTTTAAGTGTTTAATGGTGTTTTCCCCCCTATGGTAATGTTTTCGTCTACTTTTTTAATTAATGAACTTTATTCAATTTCCAAGTTTTTCATTCATATTGTAAAATTTTTAAGTATCTTAAAAATATTTTCATCGCTAAATTTATTTTAATCAAACTTTTTCATTATTTTCTTTTGCTTTCAAATAGATTAATCACTTATAAACACTTTACTTTTGATATATTTCTATAGCCCAGAAGTCGAGCATCGAATAAACTGGATGTTGAGTTGCTTCGCATCCAAGTAATCCCCAAAATTACTTACATTGTTCCATTGTTTCATTATAATTAAAAAAAAGTAATTATTCAAACTTTCAAGGGAGAATTTAGACTTTTTTAACTATAGTTTTATAGATGACGTTAATCTTTTTTCAACAATAACAACTATTTATTTCGGAATAGCAATGCAACAGAAAATTTTTAGATAATTAAAAGATTAGTAGATACTTAACTGATAACTCCAAATAAGTGTCTTTCTATTTACAGGTTAATTAAGCAAAAGTAGAAAATCAACTAAATACACAACGAAAAAAAACACATATTTCCAGCACACTTATAAGGATTAACAGTTAAGAAAACAGTCAACAGACATTTTCTTACATCTTACGGAAATTAATTGCATGTATAAAAACAATTATTTCGTATTTGTTATGAAATCCCCATACATTTTTTAGTGTTTAAATTGTAGAAAATATTTTGAGGAATGTTTGAAGTATTAATTACCATAACATCAGAAAACAGTTTTGACTATTAAAGTGATTTATTGAAATTCTTAGAATTGTTTTGGTTCATGAAAAAATGTCTAGCTCTTTAAGTAAATTATTTAAAGCAAATTATCAGCAATTTTTCAGCAATCACAACAACTAGTTATTTCTGAGAAACAATTTAACAGCAATTTTTTAGTTAATTAAAAGATTGGTAGATAGTTAACTGATAACTCCAAATAAAAGATTTCTAATTATACGCCAATTAAGCAAATGTAGGAAGTCAACTAAATAAAGAAAAAAACACACATTTAAAGCAGACTTTTAAGGATTAACAATCAGGCATCTTCTTACATCTTACGGCAATTAATTGCATGTATAAAAACGATTATTTCTTATTTATTATGAAGTACCCATATTATTTTAAATAGTGTTTAAACAGTAGCAATTGCCTTGAGGAATGTGTAAATTAACTAATCTGCATAACATTTGAAAAATGTTTTGACTGTTCAAGTAATTTATTGAAATGTTTAGATTTTTTAGGTTTATTAAAAAAATCTACCTCATTAAGAAAAAATGTTTTAATTCCAAACAGATGAAACCGGATGTTTCAAATTTGACTACATTTGAACAGACCTCCTATAATAATATATCTATGTGTATTATATATAATCTATATCTATATAATTATTTATATGTATCTACATATATCACTACGTATACTACACACACATATATACATAATACATCTACACATGTTATAATAATATAGCTATAATGTCATTTATATAGATTATATATGCAACATTTATTTTATTGTTTTGCTTTATTTTTTACTATATTTCAAATTTTTAAAATATGAACACATTTGAGGTAACTCAAACTTTTTTTTTATATTATTGTTTGCATCACGAGTTTTCTTCTTCAAAGTGAAATAACGTTATGAATTAAAAAAGCATTTTAACGTCTTGCTTTTTTGTCAAGCATTCTCTTGGGATAAAACCGGATATCGTGCAAAGGGTTAAAAAATAGATTGAAGTAATAATAAAATATATCCAATAAACAGGTTATGAAGTAATGGCAGTAAAATACTTCCAGAGAAAATTGATTATATCACTAATAAATTTGATACTTAGATGAAATTCTCTGCTGTCGGTTCTCGAATTCTAATTAAGTTAGTTATCTTTTTTTAAATCTAATTTTTTAAAATTACAAATAAAATTTTATTAGTTCCGTTTTTTTATTAAAATTGTGGAACAATACTTATTTCTTATACTTTCATCCTAATTTCATACCTTGCAAGATTTCCATATCAATGCTGTTTAACTCCGCGAAAGAAAAAGATTCGGTAATTTAATATAAAAAACCATTGAATAATGAAAATGTGATAATTTAATCGTAAATTTTAAATGATATTATGGTACAAGAATAAGTGGGTACACTGTTAAAAAAAAAAAAAAAAAAAAAAAAAAAAAAAAAAAAAAAATCAGCGAATACTAATCAGCGAACATTTTCCTGTTTAAAATGTTGTTTAACGTAAATAAATTGTTTTTCTTTGAAATTAAAACTCATTTAATTTTCAATGTTTGTTTCTAAAATACAATAATGTGTAAGACCTATAAAAACTCGCATTGAAAATAAGAAAAGGTAAAATAAAATATAAAATAAGGTAAAATATCTTCAAAAGTAGTGTTTTCTTTCCTTTCTAGAATTAATATAGCCATTTTGTTAAGTGGATATTTCAGCTATAATCCCCTGTAAAAGAATAGAACCCTTTTGAAAAAGGCGTAGTGTTTAATACATCAACCCTCTTACATAAGTAAGACTGTTTTTCAATTTATGTTAACATATGAGAAAATAAAAAAAATGTTGCGTAAGTATTAGATTTGCTATGTGCTAAAAGGAAATGTTTAAAACCTCTGAGAGGATGGAAATTGTAATGACGCTTTCTGCGTATTTTGTTTTAAAGGCTATAAAAAGATTACTTTTTTCAATATTATATAAAGCAATTAATTACGAACATTAATACAATGCTTGTTTAATATAGAAAATGAGTATTAAATGAGTATAATAAAGTTATTTTAATAATGCTTATATAATTCTATTATGCTTAGATGCTTATATATATTATGCTCAACATTTTCCGAAAATAGATATATGTAAACCCTTTTTATTTTAAATTCAGCCCTATAAAACGATATTTTAAATTTAAGAATTTATAGTTAAACACTTCCGACAAAAAATCTGGTCCATCTCTCCGTATCGTCTAAGTATAAAGATCCACTTTAATTAATTCACAGTGACTGTACATTTTAGGTATTGCGTCACCATTTTATGTTATTTGAAAGCCTAAACGTTCGCTAAATAATTTATTAAACTACATATATCACATACAAAAATAAATATTTAGATGCATAACTACAACCATATGAAAATTTCTTTGTCTTAAAAAGAAAATATTTTTATCTAAAAATAACGTTATGATTTTTGAGAAAGAAACAATTGGAAGTCATACAAAATATCTTTAAGTATCATTGTTACCCATCATGGATATGCATAATATAGTATATGAAAATAAAACATGTAAAAATTATTTATACAATGCATTGCAATTCCAAAAAAAATTGAAACTCTTATTTAAGTATAAAAATGCTCTATTAATGAATTGCTGATGAAACAATTTCAACAAATTATATGAAATGCGAAATCACTCAAGTAGTACCAAACTGCGTAAAAGAAACATCCTTAAAACTCCAAAAATAATAATTAACTAACAGCTTAACACGTCGGATTAAGCGTCTCATTTCCAATTAAAATATATCTCTGAATAGAAATTCTAACGAAATACAGGATCATGAACAACCGAAGAATGCCTAAAACATGATTTTAAATATCTCGCCAACTAATGATCCGATCGACTTCGTTTTTAATGCAAAACTAGGGATATTTTATTGCCTTTTACTATCACTATTTAAAATAAAAAAATTCGAAAATTTTTATGTACCTTTCATCAGAACGAATTTTTCAAGAGTCCGAAAAAAATAGTTCCGGATAATCGAAGTTACTGATATTAAATAAGCTTCGTTTGATGCTTACATACTATGTACATACGAAATTTCAAGTCTTTATCTCAATTCGTTCGTGAGATAGAACGTTTACAGACACACAGGCAGACAGACAGACAGACGGACGGCATTTTTTTTCTAAAAATATGTTTTTCGGAATCTTCACCAAATGAAACGTCTAAATCCGTCAAAAAATTTCGATTTCCAAAACGAGTGCAAGACTAATCTTCTATTATGTATAATGTGTAAGTAAAACACTGCAATCCTCATTATGTGCTTTGAATTCGAAGAATAGGATCGCTGTAACTGATCATTCATCTCTGATCAGTAATTAAGAACAAGCCAAAAAATGGAATAACACTTATTTGGTCCATGTGAGATAGATTCTTTTGAGAAAAAAAAATAGATTTTCTTCTTCGGAAACGAAGAAAAATTTCGATCAATCTATAAGGTAAAATTTACTTTTATTATTTTTTATTGAGTTTTTAAAAATATTAATATAAAGAAAGCTGCGGAGTGTTAAACAGATACAATTAATTAGTTTTAGCCCATTTTATAACAAAATATATCAAAACAATATTTAAAAACTCCAATGTGTATATAGGGTGTACACCTTTAAACATCAAATTTTAGTTGAAATTTTTAAATTTATTTTTTCTTTTCCTATTTTTCCTATTATTAGGCCGATGTATAGATTAATTTTTTTTTTCATAAAAATAGAAAAAATCGTGCAGTGAAACTTTAAATAAATAAACTAGTTCAAATATTTTTTTTTTTTTTTTAACATACCAACTTTAATCTGTGGTAAGATAAACTTAAATATCTTCCTTAATTAGATGAACATATTTTTCGTCAGTTTAATTTCAAAACGCTTTCTGAGCATCTCGAAAAAAAATATATTAGTTTACTTAGTGCAAATATTAAATTAAGTTCAACTTTCTGCGAATTAAAATTATTTTCGAATGTTATGGAATTTAATAAAAGTGAAAGTGGTAGTTAATGTTACAGGAATGGGTGTTTGAAGAGGTGATGAATCAGGCAAAATGAATGTGTATTTTTCCGAACGTTGATCTAAATCGACGTTCTAATTAGATTATAACATTTTTTACTTTTCTTTGAAGATTGAGATCTTTAATAAAATTGGGGAATTTATACTGTTATATATGTATTTTAAAAGTATAAAAATTAGAAATTGTATAAAATGGTAAAACTTTAAATTACTGTGCAAAGTTAATTATCAGCAGCTTCTTTTCAAACTATAAGTTATTCTACATTTTGTTAATATTATTAAAAATGCACAAAAATCAATTTGTTTGTTAATATATATTTTTAAAAGACTTATTCTGTAAGTTTTCTCTATTTTTTAATTAATTCTTTTTATCGATGTATTGCGGGCTTGTAACATATGTGAATGTTATTATGCAGAGGTCTATTAAATTTGATATTTTTGGTACTGCTATCCATTAACGCATCAGTATTGAGAGGAAACAACTTACACTTTAAAATTTTTTGTTAATAAAATAGCAATATTTAGAAAAAGTACATAATTTTGTATCAATTTCAAATATGGAAAAAGAAATTTTCGGTCTATAATTTATCATCTTTATGTTCTATCTTTTTAACACGTTCGCTGCCGCTTACGTCAAGACGTGATGGTAGTTAACATGTACTGTAGAAGTGGATTTTTCCCAGAAGCTAATTTACTTCTTATAACAAAGAATCAGTAAAAGATTTTCCCGCGTCAGAGCGGCTGGCTATTGGACAGACTGCAGCCAGACTGGCTATTGGACAACACCCCACATTACGCACTGGCGCGTGAGTGACCCTTTAACGTTGGCGTCATATCACGCGTGAGCGGCAACGAATGTGTTAATCTTAAGTAATCTAAAGTATTCTAATATCTAAGGAAATAGGTTGGTTATTTTATTTACTGCACGTTGGATACTATCAAACATAACTTTACAAGATTTTTTTTTGTATTTAAGATGTAATACAGTCGAAGTTAATGTATGTTAAACATAAGTACTGAAGAACATAAGACTGAAAGAACATACATTTAAAACAAGACTGTTAAAAATTATTCGGATTGATATTTGAATCGATGTGATACTCATGGTTTTAATATTCTTTAAAGAAATTTTAAAGAAAGTTGGTTAGAAACTGCAGTTTGATCTTTTTCTTATAAAGTATATAGGAAATAGAAAAATCGAAGATATGAGCTCAATGCTTTTCATAATTCTAAAAAAAAATCAGTTTGTGTTTTATACAGATGCTTAAAACCACTATTTGATAATTAAATATAACTAAACTAATAAACTACTAAACTAGGTATGACTAAACTGATAAACTACTAAACTAGATAAAACTGAACTATTTTTTGCGATATTTGATAAGAATTTTATGAGTCGCTTCACGGAGTTGTCTATTAAATTATGTAAAATGATCATTACTATCGTACGTGCATACGGAGACAATCTAAAGTACTTTAGCTATTTCATACTATTTCTCATATTTCATAAAATATTAAATATATGTGTATTCCAAATGCACTATATTGTTTCTACTACATATTAAATTATTTTAATTTAATTTTATTCTGAAACTGGTGTAAAATTTGATTCAAAACCCTGCATCATAAATTAAAAACATGTAAGATTTTTTTTTTCAGAAAAAATTCTATATCTCAATAAATGTACATGGTATTCTTATAAAATTTATTGGACGTTTTGTGCAGTAATAACAGATGTAAATTTTTCATTTTTCAGTGAAAAAAAACGGGCCAGTATTAGAACCAGGGATGTATTGGCTGAAACCGCCAATGCTCTTCCAACTGAGCCATCCCGGACACGAACACTGGAGGACTATTTCACCCAATTAACCTCAACGATCACTTTATCTGGTCTAATACTCTGGATCAGTTCAACAGAATAAATCGAAGGTCAGTATATGGAACTGCAGAAAATCGCTGCATACAAAATTACATTAGATTATTTTTAAACACGATTATTCAATCGGTAAATTAATTATAACAGAAGTACTTTATTCCATTTTTCATTATTGGGTGAAAAAAGTCCGGGCCAGGATTCGAACCAGGGACGTATTGGCTGAAGCCGCCAATGTTCTGCCTACTGAGCCATCCCGGATACGAACACTGGAGGACTATTTCACCCAATTAACCTCAACAACTACTTTATCTGGTCTGATACTCTGGATGAGCTCAACAGAATAAATCGAAGGTCAATATATGGAACTGCAGAAAATCGCTGCATACGAAATTACATTAGATTAATTTTTTAAACATGATTATTCAATCGGTAAATCAATTTTAACAGATGTAAATTTTCCATTTTTTTGTGCAGTATTTATATACTTACATTCTACAGCAATAGATCATTTTGTGCATTTTAATAGACAGGGTTATCCGAACATACTTATTTTTCGTTGATTTTTTTTTCAGTTTCATAATTGCCCTCCTTTTCAAATGGACGTTGTATGAGATCAAACATAATATTTATAATGCTTATATTTCAGAAGAATCCGACATATATTTTTAAATATTTGACAAAATGTCTAAAATTCAAAGTGTCCTGTAATAGTTGGCTGTAAAGTGTATAAATATAATCATGGAAACTTTGGCAAACATGGCATGTTCACTAAAAACTTTCCCAATTATAAAGCGGAACTATGTACAAGCGAATTTGCACAAATGTATGAAAGTGTATATTGGATTTGCTTACTTTTTATTTTACATCATTCTTTGGTACTTCGCAAATATAAATTAATGTTTATTTATCAAAATTTTATAAATCAAAAAAGATGTTAATAATAGAAATAAGACTTCCGCATTTTTTGCTCATCATTATTTTGTTTAAGAAAATTCTGTTTTTTTGTTTTGTTTTTTTAATTGAAAAATTGCTCTTATTAAATAAAATATTATTTTCTCTAACGAAATACGTGTGCGTAAATAGGCAAATAAAACCAACACCTACTTCTTTTGGATCTAAATAAATCTTAAATGTGTTGTTTGAACAATTTATCCGGAATTTTGAATTATTTTACTATTTGGTGGGTACTAGTCGAGTTTTTATACGATCACTTGCGAAATAACTGGAGTAACAGTTGTATGTTTTTAATTTTCATCCCAGTTCGTTTCAATCTTTATGGTTTTTAAAAACCCTTATTCATTTTTATCATTTGAATCATAAATTTAACAGGACGTTTATTGGAAAACAAAAGGTAATTTTTCATCTGTATAGTCACCCCCAAAATGAATGATATACTGTGATACTAATTTTAATCTACATTGCTTTGATTCAAAATACCGAGTTTGCATCAGGATGATTTTAGTAAATTTTGCCAAGGTACACAATTTATTTTTTATTGTTTTAATGTTTATTCAGATTAGCTTGGTATCATTTAAATCAAATTTAGTATAAATTTTCGGAAAATCTAAAGGAATTACTTTAATATAATTTAAGTTAACTTTTGATAGATTAAGCTATATAAATAATGTCAAAATTAAAACCAAAAGCATTTTTAAAAATTAAAAGAAAATCACCATTATCGTGTTTAAAATGTTGTGTAATCGAACTACATTCTTTTTCTTTGAGATTAAAATAAATGTAACTTTAAATATTCTTTTCTGAAATCCGATAACACAGAAAACACATAAACGCCCACATTAAAAGAAACCAAACGTAAAATAAAATGTAAAATAATGTAAAACATCTTGAAAAAGAGTGTTTTCCTTCATATAAATATTTTGTGATATGGATATTTCAACAATAATCCTCTGTAAAACAGTTGAATCCTTTTGAAATAGGCTTAGTGTCTAATATGTCAATCCTCTTATATAAAAAATATAATGGTTTTTCAATTTACGTTAACATGTAAGAAAATAAAGTGTGGTACGCAAGTATTAGATTTAATATCTGGAAAAAAGATATAATTAAAAACCCCTCAAAGCCTAACAGAAAGACTAAATTCTAATGACGTTTTCGGTGTATTTCATTTTAAAAGCTAAAAAAAAGATGCCTTTTTTAATATTATATAAAGAAGTTTATGTATGAACGTTAATGTAATTCCAGTTCAATGTACAAAAAGTGTGTGAATTCAGTATAATCATGTTAATTTAAATAATGCATACATAATTATATTATGCATAGATGTATATATGTTTATATTCTGCTTTGTCTTGAGACAAATATTTGCTTATGATATGCATACATATTTTAAATATGTCTAGAAGTAATTTTAACTATTCTAGAAGCAGATAAATTTAATAAAAATGAATTTTTTAGTTTCTCCTACAAGTGACATGAGGAGTGATCAGGATATATATTATACATAGTCGTCATTTTCCGAAAACGGAAGTATATAATTCAACCTTATAGAACAAAATTTGAAAATGAACACATGTGGGGCACTATTGAACATAAGTAAAATATATCCTTTGACATGCTTTTTATTCTGCTATGCATTTGTCGACATAATTATTTGTTATATTACATGTTAAACTCTCTATGAAGAAATATGCATAAATTTCCTTAGTTTCTAGGTGATATATTTAAATAGAAGATTATAAAATGGAAATATGTAGATTGGGGAAAGGGAGGGATGATTAGATGATTGATTTATTGTTAAAATTAAACAAAAAATAAAAAAGCAAATTTGAAAAAGAAAAACAAAGCTTATAATTTTTGACTTGGGAAAATGTCAGAGAGGGGGGGGGGGGTAAATAATATCTACCAGAAATATGATGAAATACAAACGATTTTTATTCCTGTATTTCTCTTATTTACTTCAAAATAAATGACAAAAAAAGTTTTTTAATGATTGTTTATTAAAAAATCTCGCTTATAATCTCTCCCCCAAATTTAATTCCTTTTTATTTTGAGAGGTTGGGGGGGGGGAAGCTGCTTGCAATGGAAATTTTATGGTTATAATTTAAAAATTTTATTTACTTAAGATAATACTGATATCTATCTCCATTTAAAGCATCATGTACATAACTATTTTAGCGATAAAAGTAAGCCATTATCGCAAGTTTGGAAGAACGTTTGGAAAAAAAATGCAGAGTTGTTTAACGGGATATTTTTTATATTGATAATGCATAAAAAATTTTGTAGTAAACCGTTAAGTAAATTCTTTCATGACATTATTGCATTTTAGAAAACATTAAATGTATTTAAATTACAATTGAACGCAACCGAGTTTGTTTCTCTTTATATACTAATTGACAGATGTTTTTGTGGACGTTTCAACATAAAAAAAACTGTTCTATGCCTAAAAGTCTTGCAGGAAAATTATAGATATTGAAGCTAACATTATTTGTCATGAAGTTAACTAAAAGGAACAGAGTCTCAGAATGATTTTTGAGGCACTTATGAACATTTCATATCTGTCCCAACTGGTCTGTTCAAAAGTGCCCCACGTGAACTTTTCTGTTAAAATGACAAATGATTGGCATTCCCCAATTTTTGAAGAATTTTTTAAAATGAAAAATGTTCATTAATAGCATAGTATATGTAAAAACACTAAAATTCAAATAAAAGACTAAATAAATAAATTCATTCGTTTAGCAAGTTGTAACAAATATTTTATTTTGAGATGTTTGATTTGTTTGATAATGTTTTGACTACTGAAATGTCAGAGCTTTAACAAATTTTTACCATATGTCTACATGTGCTGTCACATTTGGTAACTGCAAAATCATGTAATAAATATATGGATGACCGTCTTTTTACAAAACATTCATTTTTAGAAAATAGAAAATGTGAAAAAAAATTTTGGCAGAAAAATGCTTTTAAAAAGCAGTAAAGTAAAATAATGATCAGTCATAAAAAGCTCCAAGTTTCGGTTTTCACTACATTTTGCTAGCTACAAGTATTATTCTCAAAACTTGTTATAGTTATTAAAAAAATAATATTTCATACTTCGATTACTGATTAAGAAAAAACTTTGTAGCTATTCTATAATACTTCCTGCCATGTCTGAAATTCCGCAACTCTTGGCTCGCTTTCAGTTAAGCGAATTAATATCAAACCTATGTGAGGGACCCGTGGAAAGGGTTTTTGAGAATATTACGTTTGCATTTGGACATTTAAAATATATTATTTAGATTGGACAGCTGAGGCCGATCATTGCAATCGCTTTTTTACTCTATTTATTTTGGTTGCGTGTTAAAACTAACCTCTGATAACCTCTCCTTGCTATTACGGCTTGTGTTTAGTTAAGAAAAATAATTTTACATCTATGGAATGGTTTTGTTGCGAATGTCTCGTGTGAATTTGGAAAATTTTAAATACTTGATTTGCACTGACTAGCTGAAGTCAGTCACTAAAGTCGCTTTTTTATTGTTTAGATATCGCTTGCACATTTTTCATGGTGACACTTTCTCTTTCCCGATATTTTATATTATAATATAATAAAATATAGAATTACTTTTAATTCGAAAAAAAAACTTAAACTTTGAAACTATATCATAGCGTTTCTCGAACTCTCGAAAAAATGGTCACTAATTCACACACACATACATAAGCACAATTTCATGCCTATATATGAATGCATGTGAAATTCCACTTAAACAAATAAGTAGGGTAAATCTTTTTTTTTTTGGAATATGAGCTTATATTTGTGCTAAGATAAACTTAAATAGCTTCTTTAATTACATGAAAACATTTTTCGTGAAACCTTCTAGTTTAATTCGTAGCGTTTACCGAGCATCTTGAAAAAAATTTTAGTTTATCTAACACAAATATTGAATGAAGTGGAACTTTCTGTGGAATGACTTTATTTTCTAACGTTCCGCAATTTAATTAAAGTTGCGGTGATAAGTGTTTGAAGAGGTGATACATTACACAAAATGAGTTTATCGAGTACTTTTCCAAAAGTTTGTTTTTTAGAATTGATCTAAATTGACAATCTAATTAGATTATAGCTTTAAAAGTTTCCTTTAAAGAGTGAGGTCTTTAGTAAAATTGTCAATATTATCTATATCTGTATTATAAAATGGTAAAGTTTGTTTATTTGCAGGAACTAATCTCTAGAATTACCGAACCGATTTTGAAAGTAATGATACCAAAATGAGGGTGTTCGACCCGAATCAAACAATGGCTATATCTTATGTCGATGCCGCTAATCGATAGGGGGGTGTGGGAGCAAAAAGCTTAAAGTGCAATTTTTTGCTTACTTAAGGGCCAATAAACGTGAAATTCGATATTTTAATCACTTATAAGATATAAATGAATATTAAAAACATTTTCTAAAAAACACAAAATTTAAAAATTGTAAAAAAGCGTAAAAATCGTCCTAAAAATGTTCTAAATGGTGATTGTAAGCAATCTTACCATGTTGTCAGAAAATTTCACGTGTAATGTTGGTCGCTAGATTTGGCGATTTATCGCCAAGTTTGCGACAAACTTGGCGACATTTGAAGACAGAACTGGTTTCCTCCGGTGGTAACCCCTTGCGGTATCGTGATAACTTCTCAGATTTCCAGTGTTCCATTTCTAAATCGTTTGACCTATTTCCAGATCATTGCTTTTACTTATCTATACCTATGTTACAAAGAAGCAAAGTTTGTTTGTTTGTAGTGGCTAATCTCTAGAACTACCGAACCGATTTCAAAAGAAACGGTACCAAAATGATGGTGTTCTCCCCGAATCAAGAATAGGCTATATCTTATGTGCATGTTACTAATCTATAAGGGGTGCAGACGCAAAAAGGTTTCTAAAAATGCGATTTTCATGTTTCAGTTATGACAGAAAAAATTGATAAAAAAATGTGTATCTAGAGTGTATATATGATATTTGAGTTATTTAATGGCATCCATTTTGTTCATATAGCTTGAATTTTACTTTGATGAAATCGAGTGACTTAATATTTAATTACGTTTAAAATAAAGTATTTCCCATTTTTTTTTCTTTTTTGAGATAAAGTTTGAGAAATAAGATAAATTCTTGCATCATTAAAACAAATGGAATTTGCGTGTTAGATGTCATGAGTGTACATCACTACAAAATGAATGCAGGTCTTATAATGTTTGAGAAAGAAAATGATAAAATAAATGATTAAGTATTTATAAAGGACGACAATATTGCTATTTTCAAATTTCCTCAAAGTAGATTTTTTTGAGTTACTTCCAGTTAATGATTGAATGTTTAGAGTTGTGAAAATAAAAGCACAACGAGGGATTTTTAAGAGACCAATTTCCAAAATATGTCTGTTACCTATGAAGAAAAGATTTTTACGTTTTGTAATTTGTTAGTTCATTGTTTAATGGTATACGCTGTGTTATTTTTTTTTAAATTTAATGTGTAATAATGTACTATAATTGGGGTTGAATGGAACTCATTCTAAGGAGGCCGGTATGTTCGGTCGTATTTATGCTTTGTAATTTTGACAATGACTTTTATCGTCTGTATTTGTTTATACGAATTAACCATTTACACGCCGAATTAATATCGCAACGTAATAATAATTTTGTTTTCCCTGTATTACAGCTTCAAATGCTTTAATTCATGACTACAAATTTAGAAAACAGCAAAAAATATATTTCTGCAGTTTTTTTGGCTGTTTTCATTTTAGTGTTCGCATTTTGGAACGTGATTATTGATTGACAACCTATGCAAATATAACAAATTATTTTTCGCTATATGCTATTGTATATTGTTCTTGAGTATTTTCTCGAATTTCAAAAACATTTAGAACCCTAGCGGTCAAATGTAAGTAATATAGAGAAAACGATAAAAGCAAATAATATACTTTTTATGCAAATTAATGAATTTACATGTTCTTTAATATCTGTGGCATATGCTTAAACATAAATATTTTCATTTCAAAAGTTAAAATCAACCTTATATTTTATAGGAAAAACAGGGACATCGTTATTATGTTCGAAAATATATGTTTTGTATTAAAAATATTGCAATGTTCCCATTTGGGAACATTGGCGTTTAAACGGTTAATATAATGTTTCGTAGAGAAAAAGCCATGAGCGGCAGAGTTGTGATTTAGTTTCTGTGTCATTGAGTGTATATGTGTGTTTAAATATGAGCTATCAAAACCAAAATTTCAACATTTTACGCAAATTCCATTTTTTAAGTTATAAAACACATTTATAAATTTATAAATTATATTATCTTTCAAAGGAAAGTGTAAAAGTTACAAATTATAATGTCAGTTTAGATTATTTTTAAAAATCAATCTTTCGGAGAAACTCATTTTGCCTATTTCATCACCTATTCAAACATCCATTACTGTAACTTTCATTTAATTCCAGAACGTTACAAAATAAAATCATTCCACAGAGGAAAGTTCCACTCCATTCAATATTTGTATTAGATTAACTAACAATTTTTTTTTCAAGATGCTTGGAAAAGGCTACGAAATCAAACTGGAAGGTTTCACGAAAAATATTTTCATGTAATTGAAGAAGATATTTAAGTTTATCTTACCACAGATTAAAGTTGTTGTTAAAAAAATATTTACCCTAGCTTATTTATTTAAGTGGAATTTCATATTTATTCACATATGAGCATGAATGTGTGATATGGGCATGAATGTGTATATATGTGTGAAGGAGAGAGTGAGTGTGTGATGTATTGCTGCAAAATGGTAAAAATTATTTTTCGAATAAAAAGAAATGCTATATTTCATTATGTTATCATATTAGATATCGTGAAAGTGAATGCGTCATGACGAAAAACAGTAAAATAAAGGTGACTGTAGTGATTGATCTCAGCTATCCAATGCAATGAAATATTCTAAATATTTTTAATGAAAGACCTTTACCTAGGTGTAACACTAGCTGCCTTTGCCGAACATGGTCCTTAATTGCCAAGAGCCGTGGCATTTTAGAATTGACAGGTTGTACTATAAAGTAGCTATAACGGTTTTAGCTAATCTCTGAAAAAATATGTAACATTACTGTTTTATATAATAAATGTAAAACTTTTTGAGAATAATTGGATTGTAGTTTGCAAAATGTAGTGAACACTTGAGTTTGGAATGTTTATGATTGTATGTTATTGCGTTTTTGTACTTTTTAAACGCTTTTTCTGTCAATATTATTTTTCACATTTTCCATTTTCCAAATGCAAATGTGTTTCGAGAAGACGGGCATTTATTCGGTACTTTACGTAGATGCTAGTTGACACGCAGTTTTATTACTGATTTTCTTAAAACTTTACCGATTCTTTTTTATATTCATATAAAAATTTTGTATGAATCAGTTATTTTCGTAAATACACTAAATTTAAACAAAGAAAATTTACTCTATTTTTATTTATATTCTTTAGAATAGAACTGAATTAACCCTATTCGTCTCAATTACAAGTCTATGTTAATACATTCACAGATTTCAATGTAACTATAGAATACTTTGCACGGTGTGCAAATTTTTGCTTCTCAAAAATCATAAAATATTTTTAGATTAAAATCACTATTTATAAGACAAAAAATTTTTTCAAATGCTTGTAATTATGAACTAATTGTTTTTGTTTGTAGGTGGTATATATACTTTTAATATAATTATCTAGCGAATATTTAAGCTTCGAAATAACATATGTTTCGCAATATCTACACGCAATATCTACAATGTGGAGTCAGTGTGTATTACCTAGATGATAAGGAGAGATGGAGCAGACTTTTTGTCGGAAGGGATTAACCATACAATTTTTAATGTAAAATTTTGATTTATAAAGCTAAATTTAAAATAAAAAAAGATTTACATATTTCTGTTTTCGGAAAATGCCGACTAAGTATAATATGTATAAGCATATAAGATTATAAGCATGGTATAATTAGGTAAGCATTTTTTAAAGTAACGTAATTCTACTGATTTACTAAACTTCTAGTACATTGAACAGGAATTACATTAATGCTTCATAATTAAGATTCTTTATATAATGTTGAAAAAAGTAATCTTTTTCTTAGCTTTTAAAATAAAATGTGCTGAAAATATCTTTAGGATTTTTCCCTCTTGCTGGATTGTCAGATGTTTTCAATCATATCACTTTAGTAGATACGAAATCTTATATTTAGGGAACACATTTTATTTTCTTATATGTTAACGTAAATTGAAAAATAGTTTTACTTTTTGTGTAGGAGGATTGAAGTATTACACACTAAGCCTATTTTGAAAGGTTTCTATAGTTTTAAAAGGGATTATTGCTGAAATATCCACTTCACGAGCTTTCTATAATAAAGCTATAAAGGAAACAAATCGATCTTATTCAAGATGTTTTACATTATTTTATATTTTATTTTATCTTTGGTTACTATCAGTGTGGGCGTTTATAGATCTTATATAAGGACCCCCAGAAGCCAAGGGGTATAAGTGACAAAATTGAAAAAATTGAGTTAAGTGCACAGGGTATCTGGAAATATGCTTTTTTTCATTTCAGATAAAGAAATATAGGTCATTTTCTTATGATTTGGGGAGTTATAGAGATAAACCACTATTTTCGAAAAACAAAAAATATTGATTAATTATACATTTCAAGAAAATTGTACTCTATTTTTTTTAACAGTTATTGAAATAAGAGTTTAAAGATTAGAATGCAACAAGCAGATGTTTCCTATTTCAATTTAGTCAATTGTTATTGATGTTCCAATTTAACATCAATTATCTTTAAACTCAATTTACTCCAAATCGACATTTTGTCACTTGTACCCCTTTGGCTTCTGGGCTCCTCATATTTTATTGGATTTTAGAAAAGAATGTTAAATGTTAAATGTATTTTAATATCCAAGAAAAAATGCATTTGCACCAAACAGCATTTTAAACACGATAATGGTGACTTTCTTTTAATTAAGAAAATGTTTTTTATTTAAATTTTGACATTATTTATACAGATTAACAATCTCATTCTACATCTTCGAAAATCGGATTTTACGCATGGAGAGCCAAAGGGTGTCCATCATATAAGAAACCGATTTCAAATTTAAATTTCTCAAAAACAAAGATTGATAGAATTATGCGGTAAACGTTTTTTTTTTTATTAGGTAAGCTGGACAAATGTTATACAGAAGTTTCGATCAGTGAATATTTTGAAATGATTGTGTTCTGATTGCAAAGGATGTTTGATTAGACATTTTTCTTGTTTTAAATTGTTAGCAGAGAAGGGATTTCTTTCGGATAATAATGCCATATTTTAAAGATTTTTGGAATTAAATTTTTGAAATTTAGAAATATTTCAGAAATTTAATTCAAAAAATAGTTAAACTAATTGGCACTGTAAACCAAAAATCCCGTTTTCTGCAAGCAATCTAAAACAAAGCAAATATGTCAAGTTAAGAATTCTTTGGAATCAGAACACAATATTTTCAAAATATTCATGTATCAAAATTTCTGTGAAACATTTTTACAGGCTACCTAATAAACAAATAATTTATTGCATAATTATATCGAACTTCGTTTTTGAGAAATTTAATTTCGAAATTGATTTTTTATTTGATGGACACCCTTTAGCTATGAAAGCGTAAAATCCGCAACAATGAAGATGTAGAATGATGTTCTTAATCTGTATAAATAATGTTAAAATTTAATTCAGAAACTTTTTTAAAAAATTAAAAGAAAGTCGCCATTATCGAGTTTAAAATGTTGTTTAATGAAACTACATTTTTTTTCTTTGAGATTAAAATACATTTAACATTTTACATTCTTCTCTAAAATTTAATTATATATAAGACCTATGAACACCCATATTGATAGTAACCGAAGATAAAATAAAATATAAAATAAGGTAAAACATCGTGAATAAAAGCGATTTGTTTCTTTTATAGCTTTATTATAGACATTTCGTGAAGTGATTATTTCATCAATAATCCCTTGTAAAACAATAGAAACCTTTCGAAATAGGCTTAGTGTCTAATACGTCAATCCTCTTACACAAGAAAGTAAAACTGTTTTTTCTATGTACGTTAACACAGAAGAAAATGAAATGTGTTCCAATAAAAATAAAAGACATTAACATGCTTCGGAACCGTCAAGTAAGTTCCATAATCATAATATAAATCATATTCATATTATGATTATGTAACTTATTTGACAGTTCCGAAACATGTCAATGTCTTTTATTTTTATTATAACACCTTTCTTAGGTAAAATTAAAATTTGTATTAAAATGTTTATACACTGTAAAAAAAAATATGTAAAGGTACTAAAAATTTTCTAGGAAACTGGGATTCCAAGAACTTTTCATGTAACGATAACAGGAAAAATCCATGTAACCGACTGTAAAATTTGAGTTTTTGTTGTTACCGTTACAGGAAAAGTTCTTGGAATCCCAGTTTCCTAGATAAAGTGTAGTATCTTTTTTTTTTACAGTGTATAAAAGGTGAAGGTTTTAAAACCTGATGATTTAAAAAAAAAATCAATTGGATTTAATTATTTTTTTATCAAAATGTGTTCCGTAAATATTAGATTTACTATATGCTAAAATGATATGATTAAAAACCTCTGACAGTTCTAATGATGTATTCTGCGCATTTTTTTTAAAGCTAAGAAAAATATTACTTTTTTCAACATTATATAAAGAAGCTTAGTTACGAACGTTAAACCTTTATCTACCGAATTTTTTATCGAGTAATTGTTTTGTTTTTGAGAAATTTAATTTTGAAATCGGTTTCTTATTTGATGGATACTCTGTATGTGTTATAGATTCATGTTACAGTAAAAACATACAAATTTTCTTTTGCTTCACCTGTGAAATTTGCTTTAGATGACGAGATGAGTCACTTTTCTTGGGAGTGAGCAATATGTTACCGTGAATCTTGAGACCGAAATCTGAATAATGTCGACATTCACCAGTGAATGTCAACATTCACATAGTCGCTTCGTGTGTCTCCGAAATGTCCGTATTTTCTAAATACAATAGAGTGTCGATTATATGGACAGGCAAGGACCGAGACCGATCCGGTTAACTAAAAATCCGGATATTTGGAAAACTGAAGTAAACATCTATGATAATGTATTTTAGGTTACTCTACTTGGCATTTTTTAATGCTTAGGAGTGGTAATTGTGTTAGTGAAGATTTTAGAATTTTACAAATGATTTGTTTAGAAGTTATTTGTTTATTTTTTTTAATTTGATTATTTACAAACTTTCTGCAAATTTATTCATAGAAGTAGACAAAGAAATTATTTCATTATGAAAATAAGCACCATACGAACAAATATGAGCATTGTTAACAGAAAGAGATTCTATACATATTTTGTATTGATTTCCAGATTATTCTCTTTGCATTTGTTGGCGATTTTATTATTTTCAGAGTAGAAAAATGCTTATTTAAATGTTAACTTTCGTGAGAGTCAGCCAAATGTACCCTAACGCGCCTAAAGAAGTTTTACTTCAAAATTTTCAAAGCAGAATATATAGTTCATGATGGATTCGGTAAATTAGCGTCCGGAAAATTGGCGGTTTACTGTATCCTTCTTTTTCATTTATACCGGCCAATGTCGACATTCTCCATGCGCGAATAGGAATCAAAATTCTATATTTGTGAATGGAGAAGAGATTTTGGAGAGATTCTGCATGGAGAGATTTGCTTGACTTACAGATTGCCCTAACGTTGTTGGTACAGATGTCAAATACGCATAACATTGGCGCGATTTTTATTTCTCACTCCATTTCACCGGAAACTCCGTTTTAAAATACTAGTTACTTATGTATTTTTTGATTATTTTCTATAATTTTAAAAGGAAAAGAAATTAGTTAATAATTATAGAGTAAAACTATTTATATATTTTTAAAAAAAGAAAAGAAAAGTAAATAAACAGTTTATTAATAAATAAACAACAACAGCCAAATAACCATTTAAGATATAACGCAATGTTATTGGAGTCAAGCAGATGTGGTGCGTATATGACATCTGTGCCATTTTTCTCTTCCCATCCTAAGAGATCCTATAACCACTTCTTCAAGAAAGGGGTTGTTATCTATTTATTGTAGTTTTAACTGTGGAATTAACAACGGACAACATAAATCCTGTTAAAGCTTTAAAGAGCAACCCACAATACGTTTTTTGGACATTTAGTTTTAGATTCAAGTATGAGAAAGAGAAAGCATGCTTGATATTACTTACCTTTTTAATAATGATAGCAGATGTCCTTTGGTAAATGTTAGGCATTCAAATTTTAATACTAACCTTAGCCAATAAAGGGCTTGGCATTTATACCGCAATGAATGTTTTGTCTGTAAATCATGCTTTATTATTAAAACACATTACAAATCTATCTCAAAATTGGAGAAAGGTTAATCAACACAGCACATGTAAAAAAAAAATTAACAAACTGGATATATATGTTAAAACTTTCTTTTGCGGTGACAGCGTGTATATAAACTACTCTTTCTTTCTCGAATTAGCTGCGGCTGCTTTTTTTAGCAACATTTCTGGGGAAGAAATCTCCCTTATGGAATATAAATTTTCTTTACAAATTACGAGCTGATTGCAGGTAAAAGCTGTTTGAGACAGGATACCGTATTTAACTGCTACTTAATAATCAAGGTATTCTATTCCAACAACAACTGCCAATACATTTCGGTAATCTTTAAGACCACTGTTGATATCAGGGCCTTCTTATATTCGTACGAAATCGCCAATTCAAGAAGGATCATTGTTATGATTTTTATTATTTTAATTATTTATTTATTTTTTTATTATTTTTTATGATGATTTGTGGTTCGTAACATATTTAGCTACTTGACGATTGCCTTTTGAATCCATTCTTTTTATAGAAAAAAATCGTGTTGTTCATTCTGAGCTTGATAGACATAATGGACTGAAGGTCATTTTCAATATTTTTCTGTAGATTAGTTTCGGTATGGCCAATGCTCAATTTTTCTTCAGAAAAAGTAACAGTTTCATTGAGATGTTCTGCATTTTTCCAAGTATCAGCAATATTGCAAACAATGATCTTTAAGTTGTTCTTCTGTTATACTATTTGCGATTTATACGCTAAACGGAAAAACGACACTCTTTTTCATTTTGGTTTAACGCCACACATGTCTTCATAAGAAAATTGGCGTATTACTTTGTGATATATACTGTTCTTAGCAAATTGTACAAAGGCAAAACATCTGACCATTTATTTGTATCGTTATCACATATACATGTTGCTAACACATTCTTTATACCTCGTTTGGCCATTTTGAACTGAGCCTTATGTATGAATATGAGGAGGTTTTACATGAGCTATCTAAACATCTTCCCACATAGCGCATAAGGCTTGACCACTATATTCCCTACCATTACCTGATTACAACACGGAGCATGAGATGTTAAAAAGTGATACGCTACACTGAAAAAAAGCTACAGTAGAGATTTACTGCAGCAGAAATTCCAGGCAATGTCCGTAAAAAACGGACTTTACACCTATATCAACGGACTTTGCTATTACATTAACGGTTTTTGCCCGTAAAACACAGACGTTTATGAGATTTGATTGTTTATATGAAAAATGCGACATATTCCGTAAATTTACCGGATATACTCCGGTAAATACGGTAAATTTACATTTTTTTACGGTGTCCTTCTTCCAATGTCTTAGGTTTCAGAGGATAAACCTCATTAAATGATCTTGATACATCAGAAACATTATAAACTTGCATTTGCAATACCTGTTTACTGCAGATCTGACAGATAAACGTAACACCTCGAGTTTAATTAAGAACTGACAATTGGTTTCACAACAAAACCTATCATGATTTCGCTATATTTCATTTCAAATTATTTGCATAAATTTATAACAACTTTACAACTTTAACATCCACTGTGGGAAAAAACTGCTTATTTATATTTTTGTTTATATTTAGTTTAAGCAAATTCCACATTTGTTAATCTATACGACATTTACTAAAGATCGTAGCAATCACGTTAAATTATTTTAAATCCATTATAAGGGTAATATATACGCGTAAAATGTTTGTTTGCAAACATTTTGTTTCTTTTATTATTCCTGTAGTTACGGTTAGAGTTATTGAATAAATTTCACATGGAAAACATGAATAAAAAAATCCACATGGAAAAAATTATTTTAGATCACTGACTGTTTATGGTTTAATATTTAATAGTGCATTGTGGGTGTTTGTATACATCTCATTGCCGCGTGCAATTTTTATTGACCATGAGACGATTTGTATTTTTATACTATGATAAGGTGCAAAATATATTAAAATGGTTTATTTTTAACAAATTTTGCACCCCTTTCTTAAATAATACAAAATGTTTATGAAAAAATACGCTCTTTTTAAAGCTTGTGATTTTTATAATCTAACTGATGTTAAAAACTTTTTATTAGTGTATGTCAGAATTATTGTGAGCGTCACCTACCCTGATATGGAAAAATTCGTGATCATGTATAGTATTTATACAGTAAAATTTAATACTTTGTGAGGGATTTAAATTACGATTATATGTAACTTTAATGTTGAGTATGCAAATTCTTTAAGTTAAATTCATAATAATAATCATAGTAGTTATCCATACATGGTTGCATACAATATACACCAAAAAATATTTTTAAAAGTTAGGATGACATTTTTCGCTAAGTAAACCTAACCAAAGCTCAATTTAGATGAAAATCACATTAAAAATGAGAATATAAAAAATTATTTTTTTTATAATAACATAACTTCTTTTTCAGTAATGTCAATTACCACAATAAATACAACTGTCAGTGTTTAAGAAATAAGAATAATATTGCGAAATTTTTTCTGAAGGTAGTTTTAAATAGGTTTAATTAGCAAATCATGTAAAAAATTCCAATATTTTGTGCTATATTGATAAAATTACCGAATTAAACTGTAACTTTATTATATGTTAGCACGAAATGTACCAGATGACAATTAATGATAGTATAATTTTGTCCCCTTTAACGCTAAAATTGTATTTTTTTACCACTATTGTAAAAAAGAGCTTTAAATTTAAAAATAAATTCTTTGATTTTTCTCTTATATTTTATACAATGACAGGCATTTTTATGATTTTTCTAAGTCATGGCCATTTCTTTTCACATATTTTATTCAATAACTAGCCTCTGTTTAAATACTATGATTTTTTTTTAATCATTCATAAAGATTATCTTTTTGTTATAATCAAAATGATGCAAAAGGTATGTAGTATATCCTAACATAGAAATAATACATTTATTTTATGACAAAGAAGTATTCACATAATAATAAAATACGTGACTTTTTACATTTATCCTGCTTAAAATAGGCGTACCGTTTTGAAATATCTCTCTTCTTCTTTTTCTCTTTTATTTCTTTTTTGTAAGAGCTCTGGAAAGAGTTATAGCTATGGAATATGACAGATTTCTTTACAGTTTTCTTTATTTATAGGGCATATATAACAATAAAATATGAAATATTGCAGAATAATTTTGGCAATACGTGTTTGTGTTTTCGGATAGAAAACACTTACTATAATAATTAAGTGGTTTATTGTGCACAAATGTTAATTTACAAACTTTAATTCTTTATAGATATTTATTTTGAGTGCAAAGAAGATTAAATATTAATTTGTCTTTAGAATTTAAAAAAATGTCTATTTAAATGTATCTGACTGTTGTTTAAGTATTTTCAAACGTGCACAGTTTATTGAAAAATGTAATACGTTTTCAAATTTTTCTCACAAAACAAACGTTTTTGCAGACTATTTAACAATTATAAAACTTATAATAATTGTTTAAAATTAAATAACTAAAGTTTAATAACATATAGTTATTAATTATGATAAGTTTATTTAATATTATTACTTAATAATCTTTAAAATATATATTTTCGGACGCATCGATTCAAAGTCTTTATCCAGGCTTCATATTAAATTCACAAGTAAACAAACGCCTAAGTTAAATGAAAATACTATATAGAACTAGATAGATGTATTTTAAAACAGAGCTTTACATTTGAAGGAAACGCTGTGATCTGTATGATGAGATTTTTTATACAATGACTGGCATTTCTACGATTTTTCTACGTCATGGTTCATTTATTTTCACAGATTTTATTCAGTAAATAGTTTTTGTTTTATGATTATGATTTTTTTAATCATTCATAAACATCATTTTTTTTCACAATCAATTCATGCAAAAAGCTTTTTCATGTTACAATAATATACACATGATTATATCTACATTTATATAAATATATTTTTCATACAGTAAATTATACATGCCACACATAATACATATGTCACATATCTTACACGTATAAATGTATAATCCATAGGTAAAATCAATAAATAATAAATTTTACTTTTAATAAAATTAATGTTATTAATTTTAGCCGTATATATGGATTAATATATAATCTAAAAAAAGTCTTTATAGATTTTTCATTTAGAGTTCAAAAAAGAATAAATATTAATTTGTCTTCAGGATTTAAAAAAATGTGTATTTAAAAGTATCTGATAGTTCTTTAAGTTTATTTCAACGAGTACATTTTATTGAAAAATTAAATGCGTTTTCAATTTTTTTGCTTACAAAACAAAGATTTTTGAAAACCATTTAACAATTGTGAAACATATAATAATTGCACAAAATTTAATTACTAAAGTTTGATAATATATAGTTATTTGGTAGATAAATTTGTTAATGTAATTATTTAACAATCTTCAAAATATACATTCTGGGACGTATAGATGAGAAATCTTTAAACAGTTCTCATAAATACGCAAGTGAACAAACGCCTAAGACAAATGTAGATATTAGATAGTACAAGATAGATATATAGTAAAACTGAGTTCTACATTTTAAAATAAGCTCAGTGATTTGGGCTTTGATATTTTAGACAATGCCTGGCATTTCTATTATTTTTCTACGTCATGGTCCACTTATTTACACAGATTTTATTCAGTAACTAGTCTCTGTTTAACAATTATTATTTTTTAGTCCTTCATAAAGATTATCTTTGTGTTACAATCAAAATGATGCAAAAAGGTTTTTCACGTCGCAGTTTTACTTGCTTATATATTTCCTAACATATGTATGATACATTTATTTTATGACAAAGAAGTATTCACATAATAATAAAATAGGTGACTTTTTACATCTATCCTGCTTAAAATATGAGCACCGTTTTGAAATAACACTCTCCTTTGTTGATTTATCTCTTTTTCGTAAGTGCTCTGAAAGTAGTGATGAAACATGATGGATATAATACATGAAAGATTTCTTGGCTTTTTTTTCTAGTGCATTTGTAACAATAAAATGTGAAATATTGTGGTATAACTTTAGAAATACATGTCTGTGTTATTGAAAAAATCACGTATTATAATACTTGCTTCTTTTATAGTGACCAATTTTTTAAATATCCAAACTTTTATTATTTCTAGAATGTTATTTGAGTGCAAATAGGTATATATATATTAATTTGTCTTCAGGATTTTGAAAAATGTCTATTTAAAAGTATCTGAGAGTTGTTTAAGTAATTTTCAACGTGTTCAATTCACTAAAGAATTAAATACGTTTTTATTTTTTCCTTACAAAACAAAAGTTTTTGAAAACCATTAATAATTATAAAATTGTACGAAATTAAATAACTGAAGTTTAATAATCTGTAGTGTTTTAGTATGATAAATGCATTTGACGAAATTATTTAATACCTTTAAAATATACATTCTGTGACATATAGATTGAAAATCTTTATACTGTAGGGTGGGCCGAAAAAAACTTTTTTTCGATTTTTGATTATGGCGGGTGCGAAACTGTGGCCACTCGTGGCACTCAGTTCATACAAAAAATTTGACATATTTTGTACATGTCCTTACCCTGCCGCAAACGGCTTGAAGTTTTGCAAAAATGCTCATTTTTGAACTTTTTCGAAAAAAATTAAAAAATGTTAAATTAAATTTATTTTGGTTGTATTTACTCGAAAGGCATATTTAATGTACCATGTAGATCTGATCATGCATTATTTAATATCTATGTGTATTATAACTTAGCCTATTTTTATAGCTTTTTCTCGTATAATAGGCAAAAGTTGTATTTGTTTGGATCGATCGTTAGTTTCTCTCTTATTTATGTCTCTTGGTCTTCTTTATATTTTTTCTATGTGTCAAAAGTCATATATTTGATCAACGGACAGCAATATACTTCAAAAACAAATCTGGAAGGTGAGAAGGGGAAGAAGCAAGACTCTAAGCGAGCGCAATGACTCGTCGTAGCATGAGTGAGTGTAGGACGAAATAGATGAGAGCCAAAATGCGAAAAAATATTATTATTTCCCCATGCTCAGTTACCTGCGACATTTGTCCAGTGTGAACGTGAAACCTTTTTCTAGTGAGATACAGTGCTTTTTGGATGGTTTAGTGTTCCATTATAGTGTTTTGTGAGTTTTATTACGACGAGCTCAGAAATGGCTAGTATGAATGACTATGGTAATGTAAAGACACGCAATAAGTAGTTTTTTGGAGGCATCATGCATAATGAAAGTATTGCAGTTGCTAACTTATGCTGATAATCATGCGCCACTACTACTGTTTGCTTCACCATGTAGAAGTAGTGACAGCGGATGATACGAATCTCGTCATCGATAAAAACAAAGTCAGAAGAAAGAAATAGAAACTTGGAAAGAAGATACAGACAGAAGAAGTTCTTGAAAGAAGGAAAATTAAAAGCATATTTTTGATGGTAGAAAGGATAAAAGTATATTCAGAGGGAAAAAAAGAACAAGCGGCCCGTCACACAGACATCACCGTGTTGTTTGAACCTGATTAGGAATACTTGGGTCACTTGATACTTCGTTCCGGTCACGGAAAAGAAATAGCAAAATCATTATACAATCTTCCAAGTCAACACAAGTTAGACTTTTCTGAGCTGACAGCACTTGGGTGTGATGGCACCACTGTTAATACAGGAAAACGCAATGGTGTCATTGCTTGTCTTGAAAAAAAAAACTAGGAAGAGAGGTGCAATATTTGATATATATTCCTCTTAAGAACGATATCCCACTTCGACATCTACTCTCTAAACTTGATGGTGAAACCATGGGACCTAAGACCTTTTCCAAAACAATCGGTGCTTGACTAATCGGTTGAGAAAAATCTAGGAGTCATTGCGCTGGCTTAGAGTCTTGCTTCTTCTCCTTCTCATCTTCCAGATTTGTTTTTGAAGTATACTGCTGTCCGTTGCCCAAATATATGACCTTTGACACATAGAAAAAATATAAAGAAGACCAAGAGGCATAAATAAGATAGAAACTAACGATCGATTCAAACAAATACAACTTTTGCCTGTTATACGAGAAAAAGCTATAAAAATAGTCTAAGTTATAATACACATAGATATTAAATAATGCATGATCAGATCTTATTTAAACATTTGGTACATTAAATATGCCTTTTCGAGTAAATACATCCAAAATAAATTTAATTTAACATTTTTTAATTTTTTTCGAAAAAGTTCAAAAATGTGTATTTTTGCAAAACTTCAACAGTTTGCGGCAGGGTAAGGAAATGTTCTAAAAATCTCAAATTTTTTGTATGAACTGAGTGCCACCAGTGGCCACTTTTCCGCATCCGCCATAATCGAAATTCGAAAAAAAGTTTTTTTCGGCCCACTCTGTTATACAGCCGTCACACTAAATACGCAAGTAAACAAACGCTTTTAAGACAAAAGTAGATATTAGACAGTAAAATATAGGTATATTGTAAAACCGATTTTTTCATATTAAAGTAAGCTCAGTGATCTGTGCTTTGATATTTTATACAGGGTGTATCTAAACTACTGGGCAAAACTTTAAGGGGTGATAGTACACTTCAAGACAAATAATACTATATAGGAAAGTAAGGGTTCCAAACGTCTTCCGAAGGAGATAGGCGCCATCAAAGTTTAGGGTCCAAAATTTGAAATGATTATAAAAACAGAAAAATTGGTCGATTCGTTTACGGTTTTCACGAAAACTATTCTTAGTGTCAGTATTGTCTTGAAAATAAATTATAAAGATAAATTTCAAAAATTGCCGATAGAGGGCACTTTAGACTTTGGAGTAACGAACAACTATTTTTCACTGTTATTTTTTGCATCGCATTAGTTTTTTTTAGAAGTTTAGACATTAACTTAAATTTTGAGCTCAAAATCTGCGGTTAAGTAGCGCAAACTGAACTGTGTTCAATGGGAGTGGGTAGGTTCAAATTTCAAATGATTATAAAAAACAGAATAATTGGACAATTGATTTGCGGTTTTCACTAAAACTATTCTTTAGGTCAGTATTGTCTTGAAAATAAATTATAAATATAAGTTTAAAAAAATGTCGATAGAGGGCGCTTTAGAATTTGTAGTAATGTACAACTATTTTTTACCGTTATTTTTTGCATCTCATTAATTATTTTTAAGCTTAGACATAAACTTAAATTTTGTGCTGAAAATCTGAATCGTTGAGAGTGGTTAAGTACCGCTAAGCACCGCAGTGTTCAATGGGGGTGGGAAGGTTCAAATTTTCAAATAATTATACAGAACGGAAAAATTGGTCGATTTATTTGCGGTTTTCTCTAAAACCATTCTTTATGTCAGTATTTTCCTTGAAAATCAATTTTAAAGATAAATTTCAAAAAATTCCGTTAGAGGGCACCTCAAACTTTAGAGTAACCCACAACAATTTTTAACTGTTATTTTTGTATCTAATTAAATGCTTGCAAAAGCTTAGATTTAAATTTTGAGCTCAAATTCTAAATAGTTGGGAGGGGTTAAGAAGCGCAAACTGAACTGTGTTCAGGAGTTGAAATGTTACCCTGCCAAACCTACGAACACAGTTCAATTTTTCGCTACTTAATTACTCAGAACGATTCAGATATTGAGGTTAAAATTTAAGTATAAGCTTTTAAAACATTTATTTAAATACAAAAAAGTAATAACGGTTACAAATAGTTGTTGGTTACTCTAAAGTTTAAGGCGCCCTCTAACGGAATTTTTTGAAATTTATCTTTGAAATTTATTTTCAAGGAAATACTGATATAAAAAATGGTTTTAGAGAAAACCGCAAACAAATCGACCTATTTTCCCGTTTTTTATAATCATTTGAAATTTGGACCTCCCCACCCCCATGGAACACAGTTCAGTTTGCTCTACTTAACCATTTTCAAAGATTCAGATTTTTAGCTCAAAATTTAAGTTTATGTCTAAGCTTCTAAAAAATTTAATGAGATGCAAAAAATAACGGTAAAAAATAGTTGTACGTTACTCCAAAGTCTAAAGCGCCCTCTAACGACATTGTTAAATTTATCTGTATAATATTTTCAAGACAATACTGACATAAAGAATAATTTTAGTGAAAATTGCAAATCAATTGACCAATTTTTCTGTTTTTTATAATCATTTGAAATTAGAACCTATCCACTCCCATTGAACATAGTTCAATTTGCGCCACTTAACCACAGATTTTGAGTTCAAAATTTAAGTTTATGTCTAAACTTCTAAAAAAAATTAATGAGATGCAAAAAATAACGGTAAAAAATAGTTGTTCGTTACTCAAAAGTCTAAAGCGCCCTCTATCGGTAATTTTTGAAATTTATCTTTATAATTTATTTTCAAGACAATACTGACATAAAGAATAGTTTTCGTGAAAACCGCAAACGAATCGACCTATTTTTCCGATTTTTATAATCATTTCAAATTTTGGACCCTAAACTTTGATGGCGCCTATCTTCTTCAGAAGATGTTTGGGACCCTTAGTTTCCCATTTAATATTATTTGTCTTGATGTGTACTATCACCCCTTAATGTTTTGCCCAGTAGTTTAGGTACACCTTGTATAATGACGCGCATTTTTATGATTTTTCTACGTCATGGTCGAATTATTTACAAAGAATTTATTCAGTAACTAGTCTCTATTTAACTATTATTATTTTTTTAGTCCATCATAAAGATTATCTTTGTGTTACAATAAAAATGATACGAAAAGGTTTTTCACGTCACAATTTTACTTACTTATATAATTCCTAACATAAAAATGATGAATTTATTTTATGACAAAGAAGTATTCACATAATAATAAAATAGGTGACTTTTTATATTTATTCTGGTTAAAATATGAACACTGTTTTGAAATAACACTCTCCATTTTTTGATTTATTTCTTTTTCGTAAGTGCTCTGAAAAGGGTGATGAAACATGATGGCTATGAAACATGATGGCTATGGAACATGAAAGACTTCTTGGCAGTTTTCTTTTTTGTAGCACATTTGTAGCAATAAAATTTGAAATATTGTGGTATAACTTTTGGAATACATGTTTGTATTATTGAAAAGAAAACATGTATTATAATATTTGCTTGGTTTATTGTGCACAAATTTTAATGACCAAACATAAATTCCTTATAGATTTTTTTTCTTGAGTGAAAAAAAGAATAAATATTAATTTGTCTTCAAGATTTAGAAAAATGTCTATTTAAAAGTATCTGACGGTTTTTTAAGTAATTTTCAACGTTTAGAATTTATTGAAAAATTGAGTATGTTTTAAATTTTTTCTCAAAAAACAAAGGTTTTGAAAACCATTTAATAATTAAAAAATTTAAGATAATTAAACGAATTTAAATAACCAAAGTATAATAATCTATAGTTATTTAGTATGATAAACATATTTAGTGTAATTATTTAATATCCTTTAAAATATACATTCTGGCACGTACAGATTGGAAATCTTTATGCAGTCCTCATATTAAATACGCTACTGAATAAACGCTTAAAACAATTGTAGATATCAAATAGTACAAGATAGGTATATTTTAAAACGAAGTTTTACATTTTAAAATAAATTCAGTTATCAGTGTGTTTTGATATTTTATACAATGACTGGCATGTCTTTGATTTTTCTACGTCATGGTCCTTTTTTTCAATATTTTATTCAGTAACTGGCCTCTGTTTAAGTAACATGATTTTTTTAGTCATTCACAAAGATTATCTTTTTGTTATAATCACAATGATGCATAAAGTTTTCCACGTCACAATTTTACTTGCTTACATATTTCCTAATATAAAAATGATACATTTATTTTATGACAAAGACGTATTAAGAGCCCACAATAGTCACAGGAAAAGTACACAAAAAGACCCGGATGACCATGTAAAGTCTATGGGAGCGTTCTTTTCTATTATCTCGTTCAAATTTTAATATTTTGACATGATTTTTTTTGCATAAAATAGTTCAGGACGATCCACAACCGGGCTAGTTTTTACTTTTTCGATTTTGGTTTTAGATTTTTTTTAAAAAATTACTTTAATTTTCAAAACCGGTTTAAACCGGTTTTGAAACTGAAACTATCATAATATAAAAAATATATAACCAAAATCGAAAAAGTGAAAACTAGCCCGGTTGTGGATCGTCCTGAACTATTTTATGCAAAAAAAATCATGTCAAAATATTAAAATTTGAACGAGATATTAGAAAAGAACGCTCCCATAGACTTTACATGGTCATCCGGGTCTTTTTCTGTAATTTTCCTGTGACTATTGTGGGCTCTTAATAATAAAATTCACCTAACATGAAATGGGTGACTTTTTACATTTATCCTGCTTAAAATATGAGCACAGTTTTGAAATAACACTCTCTATTTTTGATTTACTTATTTTTCGTAAGTGCTTTGAAAAGGGTGATGAAACATGATGGCTATGAAACATGAACGATTTCTTGACAGTTTTCGTTTTTATAGCGCATATGTAACAATAAACTGTCAAAAATTGTGGTATAAATTTAGAAATACATGTTTGTGTTATTGAAAAGAAAACGCGTATTATAATATTTGCTTGGGTTCTTGTGCTCAAATATTTTAATATCCAAATTTTAGTTGTTTCTAGATTTTTTTTCTTTGAGTGCAAAAAAGAATAAATATTAATTTGTCTTCAGGATTTAAAAAAATGTCAATTTAAAAGTATCTGACAGTTGTTTAAGTAATTTTCAACGTGTACAATTTATTAAAAAATTAAATACGTTTTTAATTTTTTTTCTCATAAAACAAAGTATGTTGAAAAACCACTTTATAATTATAAAACTTATAATAATTGTACGAAATTGAATGAATAATTTGTAATAATATATAATTATTTAATATAAATATATTTCATATAATTATTTAATAAATCTTCAAAATATATATTCAATGATGTATCGATTTAAAATATTTATACAGTCCTCATACTAAATACATAAGTAAACAAACACCTAAACATATGTAGATACCAGATATAACTAGATAAATATATTATCAGAGTTTTACATTTTAAAGTATGTGAGGGAGTGACCTTTGTCATAAAGGCACTCTAGTATTTCTGAGATCGTGACGTCAATAATTTAACATGTGTAAGCGTAAAAGCGACATCTATCCTCTCTTTTACTTTAACTTTCTAGAGTGTGTGTGCTCTTTCGGATTCTGCAGTTAGCTCGCGGTTATTAGTAATATGTTAATGTGAAGTATCTCAGTTTGCAGCATATAAAAGCTTGGGTGTGAGTGTGTGGAGAGTGTCTCTGGCATTAGCCAGCGAGAGAGTGTCTCTGGCATTAGCCAGAGAGAGAGCGTCTCTGGCATTAGCCAGCGAGAGAGCATCTGTGGCGTTAGCCAGTGTGTGAGTATTTGTGGCGTTAGCCAGCGAGTGAGTATCTCTGGCATCGACATTAGATAGCGAAGTGCTAGCAAATTGAAGGTAGCAGATGGCCTCCAGTGAAGTGTAAAGGAGTTTCGATATTTGAATTGAGAGTTGGCCGTGGTAAGAAACTTCATTTTGATTATTTGTGAATAAAGAATTACACACAGCCACGGGCTGTCTAATTAAGCTTTATCTAGCAGCTCAGCCAAGAGATAGTGAGAAGTATTAGAAGGTGCCACGATTGAGCTAGGCCGGAGCCTGTGAGTATGCGTTTAGCTTTTTCATAGTATTCTCAGTTGTGTAAAATCAAGACTCGCTCCACTTCCCTTCAGCCCTCATCATTTTAATAAACTTTGTTGTTTTATATTAAGTACTGAGTATGTCTGCATTTAACTCCCATCACGACCAACCAAACGTTACAAATGACACTCAGCATGCGTGTAACGTTGCAAGTAAACTCTGCGATTTGTATGATGTGATATTTTAAATAATGTCTCGCATTTCTATGATTTTTCTACGTCATGATCCATTCATTTTTGGAGATTTTATTCAGTAACTAGCCTTTGTTTAATTAACATGGATTTTTTAGTCATTTATTTTTGTATTATAATCAAAATGATGCAAAAAGGTTTTTCACCTCGCAATTTTACTTGCTTATATATTTCCTAACATAAAAAAAATGATACATTTATTTTATGACAAAGATGTATTCATACAATAATAAAATAGGGGACTTTTTATATTTATCCTGCTTAAAATATGAGCATCGTTATGAAATAAAACTCTTCTTTTTTGATTTATTTCTTTTTCTTAAGTGCTCAGGAAAGAGTTATAGCTACGAAACATGAAAGATTTCTTTGCAGTTTTTTTATAGTGCATCGTAACAATGAAATATGAAATATTGTGGTATAACTTTAGAAATACATACATGTGTTCTCGTGAAGAAAACGCTTATTGTTGTAATTGATTGTTTTATTGTGCAAAAATTTAAATATGCCAAAATATCAAACAGTGTTCTTTTTCAATAGACAGTTTTAAAGTGTTCTGCATTATTTAAATGTATATTAATATACATATAATAGCAACGTTTATTAATATGCATATCTTTATATGTAAATTAATACAAATATATTTTTTCATACAATGCAAATTTAAATTAAACATGTTATTATACTCATTTAATTGTATAATTCAGATGCAAAATCAATAAACAAGAAATTTTACTCTTCATAAACTAAGTATTTTAATTTTAGCCATATATAAAAAATAATGTATATTATGAAAAAATAGATAAATATTTTTTATTTTTAGTGCAAAAGAAAATAAATAACAATTTGATTTCTCGATATTGAAACATGTCGATTTAAGTGTCTGACAGATGTTTAAATATTTTCAACGAGTACATTTTGTTAAAAAAATATGTGTGTTTTCAATTTTTTTAGCTCAGAAAACAATTTTTTTTTAAATTATTTAACATTTATATAATTTATAACAAGTATAAGAAGTTTATTAATATATAATTATCTCATATAATAAATTAACTTAATGTAATTATTTAATAATCCATAAAATGTACATTTTGGGCCATATAGATTCAAATTTCCATTACAGTCTTCACATTATTCAAATACACAAGTGAACTAACTCCTGAGAGGAATATGCATACTAAATATTAAGGCGAAACACTTGTCACAGAAAAATACCCGGATGATAATGTAAAGTCTATAGGAGCATTCTTTTCAAATATTTCGCACAAACTTTAATATTTTTACATGATTTTTTTGCACAAAATAGCTGAAGATGATCTACAACCGGCCTAGTTTTTACTTTCCCAGTTTTAGTTTCAGAGTTTTTTTAAATACTTTAACTTTTGAAACCGGATTAAACCGGTTCTGAAATTGAAACTATCGTAATATATAAAACATATTAGCAAAATCCAAAAAAGTAAGAACAAGGTTGGTTGTGGATCGTCCTCAGCTATCTTGTGCGGAAAAAAAATCATGTAAAAATATTAAAATTTGAAAAGAATGCCCCCATAGACTTTATATTATCATCCGGGCATTTTTCTGTGCTTAGTGTTGGGCCTTAATACATCTTAAAACATATTCCTATGGCTCAGTCGGAAGCGCAAATTTCTTTTAATTTGTTATTTTAAAGTGTAATATAAGAGATTTTAGAATTAAAAAAATAAAATAAAAATAAAAAACAGGTCTGTTGTTACTTTTTAACTGTTACTGGCCAAACCCGATTTTAGGCCAAACCGGTCTATCCAAACACCCATCGGATAAACTAGTTTTTCCTAGGCCAAACTAGTCTATCCTAAGGCCCATAGGACAAACTAGATTTTCCTAAGCCAAACTAGTTTGGCCTAACTCTTATAGGATAAACTAATTTAGACTGTTGTTTATTGGTCTGAACTAGTTTATCCTAGGCCAATTCAATTTGGCGTGATTTTATTGAATTCAATGACCGCCTCAACGCCAACATTCTTGTTTGTCCTAGGCTGATCTAGTTTATCGTAGGCCAATGTAGTTTTACATGTTTTTAGCTCACGGGCGTCAAAGCCAGAGAAATAATGGGCTCACAGGTTCTGTATGTATGTACGCATATATGCACATATGTATGTGCGTACGTATGTAAGTAACGCGATAACTCTTGATAGAGATATCCGATTTGGTTCAAATTTTGGATGTAGGTTCATTTTGATAAGGTACGTTTCTGATTCATTTTGGGAATTCATTGGGTAAGAATAAAGGGTAATAGGAATAAATATGTATGTACACTATGTATGTACACTTCAATTATCGCGTATGTGCGTAACGCGATAATTGAAGATTGATAGAAATAATGTAATGTGACATGTTTTTAACTCATAAGGCTACCAAAGCCTGAGAACTAATGTGCCCGTAGGTTCTGTATCTATGTATGTACGTAAGTACGTAACGCAATTGATTTGCATCAAACTTTCAATATAGGTTTAATCTTATAAGGAACTTTTTTGATTACTTTTGGAGGTTATTGGAGAAGAATAAGTGCAGAGGAGGACGAGAGGCTGATTCGCCCCTTCCCTTGATTCAAATAAATGGGTTTCCATGCATTATTAGCATATTTTATTCAAATTTTAGATATAGGAGCATTCTCTTGAGGGGCTCTATGATTGTGAGTGTTCATTGTTTAAGTATGAAGGGAGGGGGGAATAGGAGTAAGGCCCCCTAATTTATGTAAATGCTTTTTTCATGCAGAATTTACTGATTTGCTTCAAATTTTAGAAATAAATTCATTCTGGTAAAGCGCTTTCCTAATTAGTTTTGGGGGTTAACTGAATAAAAACAACGAGAATTACGGAGGGATCCCGCCTAATTTTGGCAAATGTGTTTTTCATGCAGAATTACCCGATTTGCTGCAAATCTTGGATTTGTTCATTCTAATGAAGCGCTTCACTGATTAATTTTCATGGTTCTTCGGTTAAATATAAGGGGGAAACTTACAATTTATTCCTTTCCTTAAATTAGAAAAATTGGGTACAATTCAGAATTATCAAATTTGCTTAAAATTTTGGACATGAATTCATTTGATCATGTGCTTTTTTAATTAATTTGAGTTTTTCTTTTGTTTAAGTATAATGGGGCAGTGGACGTTTCATCGCCTTCCTTAAATTAGATAAATAGGTTTTTATCCAAATTTATCCGATTTGCCGTAAATTTTGAATATAGTTTTTTAAGGCGAATCCCTGAATTGTTTTGAGTATTTAATGATTAAGTATAAAGGGAGAAATGTGGGATTATCCTCCTTAAATCAGATCAATTGTTTTTTGAGCAGAATTATCTGATTTGCTTCAAATTTTGAATAATTGTTTAACTTTATAAAGCGTATCTGTGATTAGTTTTGGGGGTTTAATGGTTAAGCATAATTCGGGGAAATAGGAAAAAGTAATCCAACTTACTTTATTTTTTTAGGGTGTTATTCTTTAAAAAAATAAGGCTGTAATACACAATTAGTGTAAATAGCCTGTGAATGCAAAGCCATCACTTTAACCTCCTTACTGCCGCCGGCTGATTTTTTCACACACTAAGTCTCAGGTTTCACTGCAACATAAGCAATATTTACATTAATATAATTCCACAAATAAAACCCAGTTCTGAAAAATTAAGTTAGGATTGATGCTATCAAAGATTATACACTGATACTAATAACATATTTTGTTTAAGGTTGGAAAAAATATCTTTTTTAAAATATTTTTAATAAATTACAGAGAAAACAACATTACAATATTACCCTTTGGCTGGGCAGTCAGGGGGTTAATGGAGCAATATTCTTTTTAATATTGATCCCGACTACTGCTCCATAGCCAACCTTGTGCAAAGTGGTTTTGTTACCGCCCTTATATAATGTATTTTATTCGAAGGGTTGTAGAATACTGTCAGAGTACACTGCAGGTGTTTCCTGCACGGGCTGGAATTTCCAGGCCAGGGTATCCGCCTGACCGGGCCGCCAGGCCTCTAAATTATGTTGAGTTACCTACATTGCCCTTTCTTTTAGAGTTGTGGATTTTTATTGTTTAAGTCTAAAATTTAGACTTAAACAATAAACATCCACAACTAATCGCGGAGGCGCCTTGTCACAATGATCCTATATCTAAAATTTAAAATGAAAACTGATAATTCTGCATGATAAATCCATTTCTCTAAATTAAAGGTGAGGGATTAGCCTCCCGTTCGCCCCCTTTATTCCTATCCAATGAATTCCCAAAATTAATCAGAAAAGTACCTTATCAGAATGAACCCACATCCCATTTGAACCAAATCAGATATCTCTATCAAGAGTTATCGCATTACGTACATACGTACGCACAAACGTACATACATGCGTACATACATGCGTACATACATACATACAGTACCTGTGAGCCCATTATTTCTCTGGCTTTGACGCCCGTGAGCTAAAAATATATAAAACTACATTGGCCTAGGATAAACTAGATCAGCCTAGGACAAACAAGAATGTTGGCGTTGAGGCGGTAATTGAATTCAATAAAATCAAGCCAAATTGAATTGGCCTAGGATAAACTAATTCAGACCAATAAACAGCAGTCTAAACTAGTTTATCCTATAAGAGTTAGGCCAAACTAGTTTGGTCTAGGAAAATCTAGTTTGTCCTATGGGCCTTAGGATAGACTAGTTTGGCCTAGGAAAAATTAGTTTATCCGATGGGCATTAGGATAAACCGGTTTGGCCTAGGAAAAGTTAGTTTATCCGATGGGCGTTAGGATAGACCGATTTGGCCTAGTAAAAACTAGTTTATCCGATGGGAGTTAGGATAGACCGGTTTGGCCTTGACCAATCTAGTTTGGCCTAAAATCGGGTTTCATCTACAACCGGCCTAGTTTTTACTTTCCCAGTTTTAGTTTCAGAGTTTTTTTTAAATATTTTAACTTTTGAAACCGGTTTAAACCGGTTCTGAAATTGTAACTATCGTAATATAAAAAACATATTAGCAAAATCGAAAAAAGTAAAAACAAGGGTGGTTGTGGATCGTCCTCAGCTATCTTGTGCGAAAAAAAAATCATGTAAAAATATTAAAATTTGAAAAGAATGCCCCCATAGACTTTATATTATCATCCGGGCATTTTTCTGTGCTTAGTGTGGGGCCTTAATACATCTTAAAACATATTCCTATGGCTCAGTCGGAAGCGCAAATTTCTTTTAATTTGTTATTTTAAAGTATAATATAAGAGATTTAAGAATTAAAAAAATAAAAAAAAATAATATACAGGTCTGTCGTAACTTTTTAACTAACTATTTCGACGGGAAAGAAAATTTGAGCGGTGTATTTTAAATTATTCTAGCCAAATGCAATGGAACATATGAAGATATATCAAAGATATAATCATATTAATTCTCTCAAAAATAATTGTTGAAATCCTATTTAAAAGTTGTTTTTAGGTTGCAACATAATCATAACTTCCCAATAATTAACTTCGGAATTTAGGAGTGCGTTTTTTTAATACCTACATTATTAATAACCTAATCCATTAAAGGTACTTCAATTATAAATATACTGGTCTGTTACATTCAATTGTTACACTGTTGGCAACCTAATTCATTAACATTTCTTCAAATATCAAATTACTGACCTATTACATCACATACATTAACTACTTTGATATAATAACTTAATTCACTAACGATACTTCAAAAATCTTTATACTAACCTTTTAGATTCAATAGCTACATTGTTGACAACCTAATGCATTATGAATGCATCAGACATTAATATACTGGTGTATTGAATTCACTCATTATTTCACGATTTATAGTGATGACATATTGTTCATATATTTTTTCTCTGTATCGCTGTAAACGAACTATAAAAGTTACGTATTTGATTTACGATCTGCTTAGACCACCTTTTATTGCACAACGTGTCATAGCTGGTTCTTACATAAAAAAAATTATAATTTTCATAATGTGTCATGAATTTGGTCAATAAGATCTTGACCCTGATTAAGTAAACGTCAAAGTGTAGTGTTCCATGTACCCAGATATACCGCGCCACCTATAATTAAAATCTCAGTCCAGAAACTGAAGTGAAGTGAAGTGCTTTTTGTGTTTTTATTCTAAAGTTGTGTTTGAGATGTGCGCAGACGATAATTCGGCAATAAGCTGCTAGCGAGTTACTTTTTTTAATAAAATGATTTTAATGTAACCAGTGTCTATGGAATAATTGTATAATGTGTGCATTTAATTAACATCAAAGGGTAGAATAACATTTATTTTGTCATTTAATAATGGTAAGTTTATAATGTAACATGCATATATGAAAAGATTGGATTAAAAAAAGCCGAGCAAATGGCATCGCTGCATAGATATAATAAGACGTAAAAGATACAATTGAGATTACGGAATCGATGCATATAATTAATGAATATTGAATATGATTAGAAATATAAGAAGATTGAAAATATTACATTTGTGTTTAAATTTCTTAAGTATCTTAGAATTTATTTTACTCATGAAATAATGGATAAATTTAATTAAAAAACAACATAGTAATAATATATTTTTAATTAAAAAAATATTTTAAATTTATTGTTTTGGTGTCTAAAATTTTAAAAAATTACACAGCAGAATAACATTGCCTACAACTAATTTTTCATTTGAATAAATATCTAACGTATACATATACATATGCAAAACTATTAATCTCCTTTTAGAGTTTCGTTCATCTGACGAAAACCTATTCGTCTCTGTCCTCTGTCTGTCACAGAGTCCTTACACAAAAAGTCCTTACACAGGGGATTCAAATTTTATGTATTTACATCTGAATATTTATTTTCACACAACAAATCATAAAATTTTGAAGTAGACTATTATTTTTAATGTCATCAGTTCATTTTTTGTTGTTATTTCTTCTTCTAATTGTTGCAGACAAGTTTAAATAGATATAAATTTTTTTTTTTTTTTTTGCCATTTACTTTTAGGAGAAATGTAATACTTCTGTTGTCACAAGCACAAAATTGGTATTAAAAGCCACAAAAAAATTAATGTCTCAAAAATAAAATGTCAAAAATAAAATTATATCTTTATAACAACTTTTAAACATATTGCATTTAAAATTACATTTTTTCCCTACACGATTGTGTAAAAATTGAAAAGGTGCGATATTTAGAAGCTTAAAAAATTGGAGTAGATTAAATTTCAAAATTGAAATGTCATTTCATATAACTGTTGTACGCAAGTTTAAATAAAATTATTATCTATGTAGCATAAATTAATGGATTAAATAGATTCACACAAAAAAGTGTTAATTTGATTTTTTTTAATCATATTAAATCATATATATCTTCTATTTTGACACGCAAAATGAAATATTTTTTTAACTATTAAATTATTATTCATTTAAATTACTAGCCTCCTCTGGTGACCAGTTTGGTTTCCCTTAAATTTAAGCTAAACTTTGAAATATTTTACTTTTATTCATAATTTTATTTACTTGCGTACCTTTATTAAATCTCCAGTCTCTGATAGAGAAATCAACAAATCTATGCGATCAAGGCAGTATTTAGGAGAATAATTCAATATTCTGTTCCGGTTTGTGCGATTAGCGAAGAAATCTCAAAAACAACACAGAAAACATATTTTTCGTTTGTTAGTTTAACAATTAAGTTTTTTCAAAGAGATATTAAACGAAACCCTCTATGCGATCTGCGATCACACTTACCCATTTGTTAATTTAATGTCTCAGAAAATCTTGCGAAAAAATTTCTAAAATCAGCAAGTACCTTCAGTGTTTGTTCATGTGCTGCATCATACAAAATAATAAAAAAATATCGATAAAAGCAAGATATTTTTATTTTATATTATTTTTATTTTGCTATTTTTTTAGAGGGGGGGGGGGGAGTCAGTGAATATGAAACTGTATTCACATATATATATATTTTATTATTTCATTCACAATTTTTTGAATAAAATATCTTAAAGAATAAAAGTATATGTTGGGATTGAATATGTAAAATAAAAATACCTCCCAAGAAAGTGCTATGAGAAAAACCATTAAAAAGAACTTTATACAAACTTTTTTACAAGTCCTTGTGTTTTCGTGCTGACGATGTATTTGTTAATTAAAAAGAAATAAAGAATACTACAGTCGTTTTGTTTTACATTCGAGTCACGAATTATACCATTTAGCAAAATAAAGTCAGGAAATGGGATTATAATCCTAAAAAACTTATTATTTTACACCAGAATACATATATACATATGCATATAAATCTGTTTAATCCGTTAAGAGAAACCAGGTGTTTTATGAAGAAAAAATCGCATAAGTCACGGAATATTTTACACTGCAAAAAAGAGGAATAAAATGTTTAAATGTTTTACATAAGAATTATAATATCTAGACATAAACATATGTAGAAATGATCATACAGTACAGTTTCAGATTACACGCGATAAATGTGTCTGTTTGTCATGTATAAGACCATACTAAGAAATAGAATGTTGTAGAAATAAAAGATTTTTATATATATATATATATTTTGAAAATATAAGGACAAAAATAATGGAATAAATTTATTTAAGTCAAAATCATTAGAACTTCTCTTTGTTAACGAATTTAACAGTTCTCGACAGTTTTCAAATTACTTTCATCAATTAATCTATCAATGTTACAGTAACTTAAGATATAGTTTCATTTTTATATATTACACCGAGAAAACTTAATAAAATTGATATTGTTGCATTATAAACAAAAAGCACTAAAATACTCTAAACATTTTCCATTGGACTCCATTATTAGAACTATCCCCCATACATGGTCACAGTGAGGTCACATTGTGACTGAGATGTGACTTTTTTAAAAATTTTTAGAAAATTACAAAAATTCTTCAAAACACGTTATTTACTTTAAAAACACTTTAGTCACAATGTCGCTTTTGTCACAGTTTCGTCACGATGTTAATGTCACAGAAGTCACAAATGACACATTTTTCACAAATTTGTCTTACCGTGACCTCACAAAGTCGTCACAATGTGACGTCACAAAAAAGCTCTAAAATGGCCATAACGACTTCACATTTTAGTCACTATGACTTCACATCGACGTGACGTGACGTCACATTGACAATCGATGGTCACAAAGTCACAATATGACTTCACAACGATGTCGCAGTGACGTCACCATGCCTTACGGGATTTGAAGGACGCTGAAAATCTTGACAACATTAATTTAAACCACGCTTTTATTGATTAAGAGAAATTCTTACTGGTGATGTTTTTTTTTAATATTCTAGAAATAAAAAGCGGTGCATTAGGGAGAAAATGTTTTCCCAATGTCGTTACACTGTGTATTGTTGGAATGACCAATGGCTAAACTAATCGCGCTTGATATTCTATTTACTGAATTTAATGTACATAAACTTTTTACAATACACACACACACAGGCTGGCTATGAATATGAATAGCATTCTTTAAATAACCATTAACAAACAACGCAGAACTTCCAGAAATAATAACTGTACCTCAGTGGTATTCCACGCACCCTACAAACGCCGGAACATCTCCGTGACTTACTCCTGCCCTCCTCTCTTCACTTCACTTTATTTCTCATTAGGGAATTGGTCTCTTCACTACGTTTTATTTATCTTTTTAGGTGCGTTCGTAATTATGTATCTACGTAGCACCTATAGTTGTCGTTCAGTCCATCCGTCTGTCCGTCCACATATAACAACGCAAAAACTACCCAACCGAATCATTTGAAATTTAACATACATAATTATTACATAATTTTATGGAGTCATTTCAAATTTTATGAAAATCGAATGTATGAATCAATTACAGGGACAACCAAAAGTATTCCGTTACATGACGGTCATTGGGAAAAAAGTTTCAAATACATTTTAATGGTGTTACACTCATTCGAACATAATAAAATTGACATGAAGCTATCAAGTATATATACTAAAATATATATTCTGTACAGTCTGTGATGCAAAGAATAGTTATTATTGAATTACAGGGCCGCACAAAAGTATTCCACTACATAATCCTGTACGGGGAAGCATTGTTTGGGGCATGTTTTAATTATATTAAACAATTTCACATTTTATGAATATGATTTACGTTTCTGAGGTGTAATAAAAATTACTTCCTATATATTTATAGGAACACAAAAATTTCGATCACTATACTGTTTCCAAAGTACGCTCTACTATATCAGCAAGATCTGAATATTTTTAAAACTTCGTTATCGTACGAACGCACCTCATTTGCTACGCTTCACGTGCAATTTCCAATTTGTTTTAAAAAAGGGTTGGAAGGAGGTTGGTTGCATGACGCACTGTCCTCCTTTTTTTATAAATTACAATAATAAGTAGGGTACCACATGCGGCAAATCTTTCCCATACCACAAGAAACCCCATCTACAAATTGGGGTTTTAACAGAGAAGTGCGGCTTTACTTTTCGAACTTCATGCTAGTATTGATAAAATCTATCTGATTTATAATTTTTAAAAATATTTCGTGAGAAAAGACACCGTCTTTGCATTTCTGATGAAATGAAATATATTTTTGGAAACAGCGCTCTAAAAAAGTGTCAAGCTTATTAAGCGGAGAGGTCATAATTTTACATACTTTGCCCTGCCTTTCAATCTGAACTTAAAACATTGCGAACAGTTTAATTGGTGCATGGCAAGTATATATCATTATTTTTTTTGGCGCAAAGAAATTATTTTCTCACAAGTTAATCGAAATACAGTTGATTTTTGGCATCTCGGAAGTAAACACGGTTTACATATGTGGTTTTCCATTTTTTCATAGTTTGATAATTCATTAAAAATATTATTAACAATAGTGTTTGAGTAACCAATAGATCTTGCAGCAGAACTCCCACTCATTCCATATACCTTCATAAAAAATGCTACATTCTACGTAAGAGAAATGCTTGTATTTCGATACTGAATCAATCGTAGGAACATCAGCTCAATGATTGCGAAGCACTTGATGACTTGAAATTAACGTTTTGAAGCATATGCAGAGTAACATAGTTTGCATATCTGTTAACAAATATTCCCAGCCTCGTATTTTTTCGAACATTATTTATTGTAAAATTAAAATGCTTAAAAATTTTAACGTTTTTTACATTGATTATTTTAATCCATTCCATCACAATTCAAGTGACATTTTTTTAAAGATTGGCATAACTCAAAGATTGACATTTCCCCTCAAACATTCTTCCAGGCCCTATTTCCCTGCACTTTAAGAAATTGTTTCTTATCATGCTAAAATCAATATATTCACGAACGAAGTTATGCAATACTTTTTTTCCGATTTAAGTAAAAAAATCTACTATGTCAAAGTTAAACAAAATCAGGCATTTAAGGAAAATAAATCAATACTTTAAGACGATTTAGCATAACAGACGTAAATTTTCCATTTTTCATTTTTGGGGGGAAAAAGTCCGAGCCAGGATTCGAACCAGGGATGTATTCGCTGAAGCCGCCAATGCCCTTCCATCTGAGCCATCCCGGACATGAACACTGGAGGGCAATTTCACCCAATTAATCTCAACGATCACTTTATCTGGTCTGTTACTCTGCATCAGCTCAACAGAATAAATTAAAGGTCAATATATGGAACTGCAGAAAATCGCTGCATACGAAATTACATTAGATTAATTTTAAACTCGATTATTCAATCGGTAAATCAATTATAAAAGATGTAAATTTTTCATTTTTCATTTTTGGGTTCCATTTTTCATTTTTTTTCACCCAAAAATGAAAAATGCGTTATAATTTGCATACGCGTTAGCGCCAGGTTTTCACCAAACTTGATTCTTTTTTTGAAGTCAGTTAGTATTTTTTAAAGCATATTTTTTTACTATGTTCAATTCTTTTCATTTTAATTTTTAGCTATTCGGGTTTTTTTTTTTTCGTTAAAAAATTCTGAGCAACGTCTGGCAGTTTCCAATTAAAGTGTGATTGGACATGTAATAAACTGTCAATCTTTTGTTGTTAAGGAACTGGAATATTTTGTAGTGCTTTTCTTGTATTTAGCTGTTTTTACACTATATTTACTGCAATAGGTAAGAAATTCTTTGGTTCATTTTGTGATTAAAAGTAATTTCTAAAAATATCTTTCATGGTAGGTTCTTAGAACATTTATACAAAAAAATAAACTGAAAAGTAGGTATCTAATATAATTGCACTTGAAATTAAAAAGAAAAAAAAATTTTGTACAAAAAATGTAGTTTTGAAATAAAACACATTGAGAGGTAGACCCGCACAATGAGACATATTTACAGGATTTTATAAAAAAATGGCAATTGGTAATGAATATTGAATGGATGTGATTTTAATACTGAGTAGAGAAATGATAGTATATTTATGGTTAAATTTGTTAATTATCATGGAATTAACATTACTCATGCAATCAGGCTTCTCATTGGCTTTTTATCAACATTAGCGATTTAACAAAAAATTAATGAAAAACATTAGCCAAATGAAAAGAAATTTTTTACAAAATAGATTCGGTGAAAAATTCCTAAAAATCTCTCTTTAGCCGCTTATTGTGTCAGTTTTTTTCCTATGTATTGTTAAAATATCCTATTGCTTATAAAACAGAATTTCGACCGTCCGGTACGTAAACTATTTAAAATAAGTAGATTCTAAATATCTCCTATCTGTGTAAATGTTTCAGACATTTTTTCAGTCTAAATAAAAATAAAAAAACCTCGATCTTTGTTTGAAATGACAGGGTGGTCATAAAAAAACTTTGCCGATATATGGAGCTCTAGCGGCCAGTCTATCAAGTTGTCACCAATCGAGGTGAAATTTCAGATATAGCTATTCAGAGGTATGAGCTCGAGATTCTGTGAATGACAACAAAATGGCGCTCACGGTTGCGGTTATAGTTACAGAAACTCGAATTTTTCCAATGGAAACACCCATTTTTTTCATTGTGAAATGCTCAACGCATGCGAAAACCCTAAAGAGCGCACACACAAAAAACTGTTCTGCGAATATTCCCCCCCCCCATAAAATAACACAATTGGGATGCAAGGAATAAATTTGCATTTGACACGGAGTCAGTACACTAATCACTGATTACAACACGGATCGGAGAAAAGAAAAAAATATTTTGATTACACATTTTCCTCATGGATACCATCACAAGCAATTACACACTGCATGGTTGGCGACTGTGAGCAATACAATGTTACATTGCATGAGGGATGTTTGCAATTTCACGTTTGATAGAATCTGTCAAATCCGGCAAAGTTTGCGGATTGCACATGTACACTCTAGATTTTAAGTATCTCCAGAAACTGAAATCCATAGGAGTGAGGCCGGGGGTAGCGGAGACCATTGACGTTACCAGTTAAAGTGAAATTTGCCTCGTCTCTTCATAATATGCGAAGAAGCCGATCGTTATCTCCATCATATTGTATAAGAAATTCATTAACAAAGTCTATATGTTGTTGATGGTCTCTCACTTCCAACATCTGGGCACGATGGTACCGGTAAGGAAGCATGCGGATTACAGAGCGCAGTAACTTTAAGACCATTGATTTTGGTATATCAAATACACCAGATGTACCTTTTGTAGTTTGCATGCGTCCTCTGGTCACTATGTATTTCCATAACAGTATCCTGAGGAACAGTTGATCGTACGGATCGCGGATTATCACAGGTGCAGCCAGTTTCTTCCAATTTCATTAGTAAATCATGAAGAGATTGTGAAATGCGTAGGCCACGTATTTGGCGATGTTTTTGACGGTAAACGCGCCAGGTTTCAACAGCATTCATCTCATTTTGATAATAGTTGTACCAACTCACCACGAACGAAGTCATTTTGTTGGCATCTGCGAGCTCCGACTGAAGAACTAACATTCCACCCTACTGTTTATCCGTTTTCTACGCTCACAATCTAGCAAATGACGATTGGTATTTTGTCTCTGTCATATTCAAATTTTCTTCCTGCACCTTGGTCGTATTTTTTTGGGGCCGTTCGTAGAGTTGATTATGCGCAAGCATAACGCGCATGCTTATTGCAATAACCGTACCATTCCAACGCTCTTTAGGGTTTTCACATGCGCTGAGCATTTTGCGATTTAAAAATATTCGTGTTGCCATTGGAAAATTTCGAGTTTCTGTAACTATAACCGTAACCGTGAGCGTCATTTTGTTGTCGTTCATAGAATTTTGAGCTCATACCTCTGAATAGTTATATCTGAAATTTCACCTCGATCGGTTGAACGGACTGGCCGCTAGAACTCCATATATCGGCAATGATTTCTTATGACCACCCTGTATATACTAAACATTTCTATTAGATTTCGACTCAGATAAAAAAAAAAAATTATCGGCCAAACATAGGGTTGCGAGTGGTCAGGGAAAACCGGGAAAAATACAGTCAAAAAAAGAGGAAACTACCAGTATTTTCTTACAGAAAATACTTTAAATAATATAAAGATATTAAATAAACTGAATTTATCTTTAAAAAAATACTGGTATTTATCATCTATATTGACTGTGTTTTTATCTAAGCACTCGCCACCCAGCATACTTGGCATAAAAGTAATGGAAAAAGAGTATGGTAAAGACTAATTTCAACATAGCATTCATGCAAACATTTTCTCAACTTATTGCCGATGCGTGTTACATTGTTTCGGTTTTTATCGACGGCGTTACTTCAGTGCATAACTTACAATATAAAAATACCTATCGTAAAATCCCTTCTGTATCTTTAATTGTTGCTTAACTGAATTGACGTTGAGTTAGAGTACCTTTATAAATAAACTAGTATAAATGGCACAGTAGAATTGAACATTTAAGGCAACAGCTGTGTTTCAGTAAAACGAATAAATAATCTCGAATGTATATGCATACAACATACACACACACACAAAAAAAATATGTGTGGCACTCGGGGACTGCCTCGGTAAAGCTATTGCATAGTATTAATTATCAACTTATGCAATTATAATTAATTATTTATTTTTTATTTATGCAGTTTTTTATTTTTGTCTTTGATATTAATTCAAGTTACACTTTTTGAGAATGATGACCGATAACAATTTTTTTTTCTTTTATAAAAAAAAAATGAGAAGTTAATATCGTTTAAAATATTTTTATTATATTACAATACATGTAGGTTAATCAGGAATTTTGTCATTGAAATTATACGTTTATGGTAGCTGAAATAAAAAACATAAGTTTGAGACTTGGTATTCTCAAAATATCTCAAAAACACTGCGTCAATGTCTGCCGAAGTCTACCGAAGGATACCGTGCCGAAGTCTGCCAGACTGAAGCGACGTTAGCCGGAGTGTTAGGTTTTTTTTCTCTTTACATAATTTCTAGATTCTTTCGCAGCACTCAAAACCCGCGATAAAAGCTATGCAATACCTTAATAAATTACCAAAGAAAATTTGGCCGCGCTACGAAAATTAGATTGTGAGTTATAAGCATTTTAAATATTTCGACCTTCATCGTAGGGGGTCTCCTGTCACCAAAAATAAAAACTGTCTCATAATAAATTACCAAACAAAATATGGCCGCGATACGAAAGTTAGATCGCGAGTTATAGGCATTTTAAATATTTCAACCCTGAACGGGGGGGGGGGGGGTCACCTGTCACCAAAAGTAACACTGTCTCATAATAAATTACCAAACAAAATATGGTCGCGCTACGAAAATTAGATTGCGAGTTATAAGCATATTAAATCTTTCGACTCTCACCGTGGGGGTTCTCCTGTCACCAAAAATTAACACTGTCTCATAATAAATTACCAGACAAAATTTGGCCGCGCTGCGAAAATTAGACCTCGAGTTATAAGCATTTTAACTTTTTCGACCCTCACCGTGGGGATCTCCTGTCACCAAAAATTAACACTGTCTCATAATAAATTACCAAACAAAATTTGGCCGCGCTACGAAAAGTAGATCGCGAATTATAAGCATTTTAAATTTTTCGACCCTCACCGTGGGGGGGGGGTCACCTGTCACCAAAAGTAACACTGTCTCATAATAAATTACCAAACAAAATTTGGCCGCGCTACGAAAATTAGACCGCGAGTTATAAGCATTTTAAATTTTTCGACCCTCACCGTGGGGGTCTCCTGTCACCAAATATTAACACTGTCTCATAATAAATTACCAAACAAAATTTGGCCGCGCTACGAAAATTAGATCGCGAGCTATAAGCATTTTAAATTTTTCGATCCTCACCATTGGGCGGGTCTCCAATCACCAAAAGCTACATTATCCGACCTTGTTTTATCTTAAGACGATTCTTCTCTATACACATTCTATAAGGAATTTTTATTATTGAAACTATAGATTTATAGTAACTGAAATAAGAAATATAAGATTGAGATTTGATATCCTCTAAATATCTGAAAAATACCGCGTCAAAGTCTGCCGAAGTCTACCGAAAGATACCATGTCGAAGTCTGCCGAAATGAAACGATTGTTAGCCTATGCTAGGTTTTTTATCGTTACGGAATTTCTAAAATTTTCCCTATACGGAATTTCTACATTCGGTTGCCGCGCTCAAAGCCCGTGATAAAAGTTATGCAATAGCTTAAAGGAAAAAAACATAAAATGAGCACTCACAATTTGGCGAATTTCTTTGTTCGTTTACACGCCAAATTAAATATTTTGTCACAACTTGGCGTAATGGCGAGCGGCAACAAGAACCCTACATGCAATAATGTATAGATGTATTTGGAAAAAGCAAATCAGAAATATTATATTTCAAATCATAAGGCGTATTCAAATGAAACCCGTTTAAGAGTTCTAGTAAGCGGAAGATGAATAAAAGAAACACTAAACTGAATTAATCATAAAGAATAGCATATATTTAACCTTACATTATGCGCATTAAAAAAATAGCCATAGCGTTAAGGCACGCATCCCTTTGTTTGAGAAGGCGTCGAATGCGGAGGGCTAAAAAATATTTCAATATCTTGTGTAGTACCCTAAGAAACATTTAATTAGCTTTCCAAGTCACGAATTCTTCGTCAACGGTTCATCTTGAACTCAGTGTCGATAGCTACAATCAGTACATCGATAACAACTCGGTGAACTTGACCTGAAGGCGACAAATCCATCGTTTTCAAGTGGCACAGTAGAACATATGGAACCAAATCATAAAAGTTTTCTTTGATATGGAGTTTGTACTATGCACGCAAACATTCTCAGATGATTCTCAACAAGCCTGAATTCTTCTGCTGATAAAAACATTATTACAGCACGTCCGTTTTGTTTGAAAGGATTTGTAATCACTCCAGGCATTTTAATCGCCTGCTACCTGCAAACAACGAAAACAGAATGGCTGTTTCACAAAGTAATGCATACTAGATACATATATTGCTCATCCACAAGAAAATTGACACACCTCGCAAAAATTCATCTTCCTTTTATCCAGTAGTATGTATCGCATAGGTGTATCTTGCTAAACAAAAATTTTCACACGTTGTAGTTATACAGGAAGTCACTTTTATCTCCTTTTTTGATCACAGAAGAAGGTTGGATTGTGTGGAAAGGTAAAGTTATACAATGTTCCTGACATCATACTATTTCTTCAATCTTAAAGGATTTATGATTTTACGTACCTATTTACTCATGCATACAGAGTTAAGTTCAGTAATTTAGTGTGGCAGTAAAATCCTGCCATTTTTCTTTTGCCACTCCTATGGAATTTTTTATACTTTTATCAAAATGTGTGACTTTTCTTGCGAATGAGTGATATGACGTTACTTGCTCATGCGCTTTAGCCACTTTAAACACTAAATCAGCGTTTCCCAATCTATGGGTCGCGCCCTAGTGGTGGGTCACGGAAGCTATTTTTGTGGGTCGCCCAAACAATCGAGGTTTGTCACAAAAATATATTTTGTATTTCATCTGTTAAAAAAATATTGCAATTTCAATAGAAATAATATATCAAGGGGAATTCCTTAAATTCCATATGAAGAAATATAGTATCCAAAAACATCGAAGTGAGATTTAAATTCCTTGATGAAATTCAACATAAACTACTTTTTGTACTTGGCTATTTTTGAAAAAGAAGTATGTTTTGAAAAACAAAAACGTGTGTTGAAAGTGAAATAAGGTTGAATTTAACCAGTGTTAATCCTAATATAGCTGTTTTTATCGGTACAAATCAGTGCCAGAAAACGCACTGATTACAAAATTATGTTTTGACAGTAAATAAATGTAATTTTAATTATTTTTCTAGCTTGTGATGTTGCGTTAATTATTGGTCCACTAGCACACACATTAGAAGTGCGAATTGTTGTTTTTGCCATTTGTACGGAAATTTTGCCTATTTCGTAGGATAGGATAACCGATAGCTTATGGATCTCACATAGAAATTTTCATTCCAATGTACACCATTATATGAAGTGGGTCGCGAAGAATGTTTTTACTAAGAGGTGGGTCGCATACCAATAAAGTTTGGGAACCGCTGCACTAAATCACCAATTTGCACGCTTCGAACGGGTTTCATTTGCACACGAGGAGCATAAAGATTAAAAAAGATTTCATAGCAGAAGAATAGCATCTACAACTAGCTTTTTCATGTGGCTAGATTAGTAATGTACGTAATTTACGTTCTCTAATCCGAGGATTAAAGAACATGTTTGTTATTGACATCCTAATAAACAGCATGACAGGTCGTTGTGTAGACAGGTCGTTATATAGCAGTGCACCGAAGTCACGCTCCATATTAAACATTTTTTTTCGAGAAAATATTAAGTCTCTGATTCATTACATTGAAGAAACACATTTTGTTGACTTAGATTTAGCACTTTTTTGGGCTAATTATTGGCATCTAAATCCAAAAACTATTTCAGTTTTTTCTATCACGCCATTTTTTGAGATACAGGATACACTAAAAATCACACATGGATACAAACGAATAAAAAATATCAAATATATAATTTATACAACGCTGTATTTATTTATTATAAGCAACGATGAATTCACACAAGTAGTAAAAGCCTTTTGTAAAATTGAATATATATGCATATATTAAAGTAATAAATGCATGCTTATAGGTTTTTTTAGAGTGTTCAAGTTATGAACAGTTTCATTTGATGCTTCAATAACAGTCAGCCATCGTATGTTCATCCTATCTACCTTGATACCATTCTTCTATGATCTTTAAATCTTGGTGGAATCTTTCACTTTACTCATAACTGACTGCATCAAGATTTTCCGGGAAGTCATTAATACATCTATGCAGGTCAAGAAGTTTATTGCTCATGTTGAAGCATCAAGCATTTGGAAGGCTTCTAAATGTTGCTTGATAATTAGAATTCTCTAATCGCGTATTTTCAGGAAAGTCTTCAACAAGGCTTTTAAATGAAAACTAAACATTCTTTTGGCATTATGTCATTCTTCCGATGAAATGTTCATCTCTAATAAGTTTCCAAATCTGTGTACCGTCAAATTCACTTGCCTTTATCTTTCCAAAACATAAGATTGGAAACTTTGAAATGAGATACTTGAAACAATCTACTTCAGTTGATAAAGCTTTCACAAGCTGTTTCATGAGACCTAGTTTTATTTGTAGAGATAGAAATGCGATGTACTTTCTGTCAACATGTGGTTGATGCTAAATGTTTCGATCATCACGTTTCATTTGGCAATTTGGAGGTCATTTCAATTGGTACCAATGCTTCTTACGAGCTCTGCTGTCCTTCTTACACAAAAAGGAATGTATCGAGGTTCTGGTTCAGCTAGGTGCAGAAGCCTACCATTTGGTTTGAGCTCAATAATCCCCACTTACCTTGGTATATAAATGTTGCAGGTCAAAAATTGAGGGGGCAGTTTTAAAGTCAACACATATGTTCATTTATACATGTTATGTTGCAATAAATCAATGGCTCTCTTTATGTACTTATATTATTCGCACAAATAAATTTAATGCCGATTGGCACGACTCCAAATAAATTTCCACTGTGAAGTAGAATCCTATTAAAGCTTCTATTTGAATTGTCAATGAAAAGTCTCTATTCACTGGCAGTGTAGGATGAACTTTCCAAGTCCTCCATAAGACTATGTACGTTACGGCCATAAACAAATTCACCAACACTTCGAATGTATTGAAGAATTTCGCGATTGAAAGTAGAATACTTTATCTCTTTTTTCGAGCAAATGTTTTTTGTGCAGTCTTGATGCTAAGAGTTCAGAAATTTGTTTTTTTCTATCAATCATTCCCGATTTAGCAAAGAATAGTCACATTAATATAAGTTGTAGAGAAAATATCTGATGTGATAGAAGAAAACTAATTGCAGTTTTGAATCAGCGCGCATTTTTGTTTGAAAAACAGCTGGTAAAATCAAAGTCAACAGAAATTGTGTTAAAAATTGTTCCTCGGTGATTACTTTTTGATATACCCACCTTCTTAATTTGCATTTAAAATCTTTTTCTATTTTTTACGTTGCTATATTATTTTTCCTATTGTAATATGCATATATGTCACATTACATGGCAACACAAGAAATACTTTCTTCAGTTTTCACAGATTTTATACTTGTGATCATAATTTTGCCTATATGTGTAGATAATACTTTCAGATTTGTTTTCATGCGGAGTGTCATGCAAAAACGAAACAAAATTGAGAAAAGAGGCTAATGCTGTTAAATTAAATATGATGTTTATTATATTTTTAAATCAGTGTAATATAAAATATACATTCCACAAAAAAACTAGTGTGATGTGGCAATCGCAAAACTTCTTCTATCTGATGCATGTTAATACTTCCTGAAAAATGCAGCACAGAACCGACAGCGGTTAAGTGATCTGAACAAAAATCTATTCAGCAACAACTTATGTCAACTTCTAACTGAATCTGAAAGATGATGAAAATCCGGATATTTGTCTTTGTGATAGAGCTATTGCAAATTCTAAAATAAAAACTGCATAACAGCGCCACATGTTGGGTGATAGACATCAAAAACTATTCGGGATCATTTTTTTATCAAGTACTACATGAATATGAAGTTTGGTGAAAATCTATGCATTAGTTCTCTGGTACATTTACGATTATTTTGAAATCGTGAAAAATGCAGCATAACAGTGCCATCTGTTAGGTGATTTACACAAAAAAAACACTAATCTATATCAGGGACTAACTTAATGCGATGTTGTCGAAAAATTCGTGCATTAGTTTTTTAGATACAGCTATAGAGATAATCGTGAATAATACAGCATGGCAGCGCCATCCACATCAAAACATAATCAGCACCACATTATTGCAAGCACTAACTCAATCTAACTTTTTGTAAAAATCCATGAATTAGTTCCAGAGATATTGCTATTATGGAAATTGTGACTAATGCACCATAGCATTGCCACCTATTGAGCAATATATAATAAAAACGAATCAAATCTAAATAACATGAAGGTCTAACAAAATCTAAATGTATGTGGAATTGCATACTTTAGTTCTTGAGATACCACGCCCACAAAACTTTTGTCACATGTAGTCAGATAGATAGCCTCATACACAGACATTTTATAAAAACTTCAATTTCGGTTCTCTTGCCCCTTAAACGTAAATCCGTTAAAAACCGGGCCCCACCAGTGGCCGCGAGGTTCTGACCTCCAAACTGGTAGACGGTAGGTGCTGGGTTCGAACCCAATCGCGACCGTCGGCCTAACCGTTCGAAGTTTTCCGTGGTTTTCTTCGGACCTTGCGTAAATACGGGTTAGGTTCCCTTAGAAAGACCCCCACGGAGGGTAAACCACCCCATAGGGCCTATATCCCATAGCGTAGATAATCGGCCGACAAAAATACACGAACACCGTTAAAAACCGGATTTACACGTTTAAGAAACATTTTTAAAAGTATTTTATGTTTGGATTTAATCCGTTAAACAATATACTCTTTAAAAATATCGAAAGAAAAATTATAAAAAGAATGCTTTGTCTAACCTTTCTTGTATTGCAACGATGTTCTTGTTACCTGTTAAAATAAAAGAAAATTACATTTAAAACCGTTTTATTTTATGATTCTTTCTCGAATTATTTAAATTATTAAAAGACTGCAAAAAAAGGATAAAAAAGAAAAACATTTTACTGTGTTCTATGCCAAGGGGTACTTAAAAGCAATCTTCTTAATCCGTTGGGAGAAAAAAGTTGTTTTGGGGAGGAAAAATCACTAAGTTCTCCTTTTTCAGGATTTTATCAACATATGAGGTTTTTCTCAACCAAAAGCCATATGCACAAAAAAGCCTTTGTCTAAGCTTTTCTAAAATCTGTGTTATTTTTATTTTACAATCGAAAAACAAGAAAAATCCTTTACAAAAATAAAAGTCTACTTTTTTCTTTTTGTTTTTGTTATTATTGTTGCTTCAGCCGTATTTATTTGTTTTTACGAAATGTAATGGTAGAAAGGGATAAATATTGTAAAGTATTTTACAGTTTTATACTTGCTAATATAAAACAAGTTGGAAATTGCACGTAAAGAGTAGCAAATGTGGTGTGCTTGCACTGTAAGGAAGTTTTCAAAATGATCAGATCATGGTGTAATAATATATAGAAATCGGAGACCGTAAAGTATCTGCTTTCAGTTATACAGGAAGCAACTTGTAATAAAACTCAGCAACGTATAGCGATTTCATAAAATGTGAAATACAGTAGAACCTCGATTATCCAAACCTCTATTAACCGAAACTCTCCGTTAACCGAAGTCGGTTTCTTTTGCATTTATTTTTTCACTTTCTACTATCATCCAAAATTTACTCTTAATAAACACGCATTTTAAGAGTTTTTCCCTACATTTCTTTTGCATGCAAGCTGTCCTTTCTAAACTACGAGTGAAGATAAATATTTTGGATTTCCGTTTTTTAAAATTTCCTCTGGCAAGCTCAATTCTCGGTATGAGTGTGTTCGTCACCACTTTCAAACGTCCCAGTTCTAAACAAAAACACACCCCATTTCGAAATTTGGAAGTTCATATTGCCGAGTTACAGAACAACGTTATTGCACCCTCTGATTATAAGCAAATACAAAGAACCCAACCTCTTTTGTCATCTCAAGAATAGAGAAATTTTAATTGCAGCAGAATTTTAAAAGTGAGAGGAGTCACTTTGTGTCACTTATCCTTTGAGGACAATTCTATTTCAGAAAAAGAAAAGAAAGAAAGGAAGGAAATACCCGTTTGCTACTCTCTTTCTATCCCTGCTAAGACGATCTTTTAGATATGGCCACTTTTTGCAGCTGGACAGAATCCCCGTTTGTTCTCTTTTTCTGCTGTTACATTTCCGATCAAAATTTTTTCAGTGCTATCATATCGTGCTTACGCATTGTTTTTTATGTTTTTTAAACTCAAGTTTTCTTCTTTATCATGGATTCCATTAATAGAAACAGGATCGTATTAACCATACAGAAAAAATGTGATATTGTTACGCAACTAGAATAGGGAGAAGCAGTGACAAAACTTACAAAGGGGTTTCACGTTGATGTGTCAACTGTCAGTGAGATCATAAAGAATTTTAAAAAAATCAACAAAAGTTTTGAAAATTAGTAAAAAGTTGGTTTCAGAAATAATTTTTTTTATATTTATATTTTTAATTTAGTATTTAACAGTTTAAATAAGTCATAATAACGGATCAAAGACGATACGACTTATTAAACTAGATGATTATTGATTAATTTTTAATTATCCGAAAATTTCGATTATCCGAAGTAGGGTCGGTCCCAATTACTTCGGATAATAGATGTTCTACTGCAGTTTAATATTTATTATGATTATTAATAATGTTATTATTCAATTTCAAATGATTTGGTTTGGTAGTTTTTGCTCTGTTATATGCGGACAGACAGATGGACAGACTAATTGACGGGAGGATGAACTTAATGACGACTATAGATGTTACGTACATACATAATTAAGAACACACCTAAAACAGAAAAAAATTTCAAACCGCTGCTGGGAGAAATTATATTTTTTAAAACGTGCCACTATACTGTTATGTAATGGAATATTTTTGTGTAGCCCTGAAAATTAAAAAGAAAATCCTGTGCACCACAGATTGTATAGAATGTATATTTTAGTACATACTTCATAAATGAATATCCGTTTTATAATGTTTGAAAATATGTAACAAGGTTGAAATGCACTTGAAACTAATTTTTCTCATTGTCAATTAAGTAACGAAATAATTTTGATTGTCACTGTAATTTAACTCTGCATCCGGTTTTCATTAAAATTGAAAAGACTCGATAAAATTATACATCGATTATATAATTTACATTTCAAATGATTCGGTTTGGTAGTTTTTGCTCTGGTTATATGTGGACAGACGAACGGACAGACGGATGGAACGAATGACGACTATAGATGCTGCGTATTTACACAATTAAGGACACGCCTAAAAAATAAAAGATATTCACACTGCTGGGACAAATCATATTTATTTTAGGGACAAATATTATATAATCTTGCGGGAGGTAAAATTATTTTGAAACTAAAATCTTAAAATGATAGAATTCCACGATAATTTAAAATCGAATTTATTTCAAATAAGTAAATTAGCTTTTTCAATTCATTTCTTTATTCTATAAATCTATAATTAAAAATTATTGATTTCCGTTTAATTCTTTTCACTCAAATGTAATAAAACATGTATGCACATTTAATAAAACACGTTTCTGCAACAAGTTAACAAACGTAAGTAACACTGGGCTTAAGACAGATTTTTTTTTACCTATTTTAAGGGTTTTATGCCACATTTATAGCGTAGGTAGGATACCTAAGTTTGTTGTGATTCATAGCAAAATAAAAAATATATAATTTTCGAAGTATCTGATAAGAAAATATTTAATCGAAATTAATTAAAACAATGTTTCTATCCAATTTGTTGTAGAAATCTAAAAAAAAAAAGGATTTTTATTGTTTTTTTAAAGTAAATTTTCAAAAAAAAAAAAAAAAAAAAAAAAAAAACGCATTGGTTGGCAGTCTTATATAATGAGATATAATCCATATGATTTAATATAATACAATTTCAGATAGTGTAAATTAATGGATAAATGTGATTTCAAATTTGAGGACACAAACGCTTTTAAATTGTACATGACTGTAGCAGATGTACATTTTCCTTGTTGGTGAAAAATGTCCGGGGCAGGATTCGAATCAGGGATGTATCCATGAATCAGCTGAAGTCGCCAGTGCTCTTCCAACTAAGCCATCTCGGAAACGAACATTTGAGGACTATTTCACCCAAATAACATTAACGATCATATAATCTGGTCTTATACTATAAATCAGCTCTAAAGAATAAACCGAAGGTCAATCTATGGAAACTGCAAAAAAAAAAAAAAAAAGGTTAATTGGTAAATTAATTATAACAGATGTAAAATTTCCATGTGGGTGAAAAAATATGGTCGTTAAGGTTATTTGGGGGGGGGGGATTTTCCTCCAGTGTTTGACCGGGATGGGTAAGTTAGAAGAGCTTTGGCGCTGGCGGCTTGAACCAATACACCCCCGGATCGAATCCAGGCCTGGACTTTTTTTCATCCACATGAAAAAATTTCATCTGTTATGATTGATTTACCGATTGAAGAAAATTGTGTTTTAAAATTAATGGAATTATTGTAGAATGAATTTTACGAAAGCTATAAAGTATTAAGATAATAGATGATTGAAATTTGTCCAACCACATTATGTTGTAAACTAAACATTTATTTTATTGCACAAATTATAATATTTAAAGATTTTTTTTTTGTTATATAAAGATTTGAAATCTTTATATGATTGACGAATAGTGTCTATAACTGTATTTTTGTATAGAATTCTAATGTATGCATATAAATGTTGGATGATTATTTTAATTTTTTTATTTAATTTAAAAAAATGTTCATTTAACATTCGGAGACACTTTCAATTTGTTTTTCTCATCCTGTAAAATAAAAAATAAAAATAAGTATAGTGGCTTACATTGTTAAATGTAATATGGTGTTATATTATTTTATCTGGAATTTTTCCGGATAAATATGTTAATTATAACATAATAAAATTTTCTAACCCATTAGGCGTCGCTGTATATATTAAAAGATTTGTTTACAGAATCGTTTTTTCTTTTCTTTTTTTTTTTGTGTGAACAGGATGGGTGTGGGAGTATATTTAGAAATAAATTTGTTAAATACTGTAAAATTAATTTTATTTCCTATAATGGATTCAAAAAATTGAAAAATAAATCTGATCAACAAAATTGTATTTCAACCTAAACATTTTTTTATTATTATTACACAATATTTAAAACTTAAAGAATTTTTTTCCTTCGAAAAAGAGATAAAAACTACAAACAAATGTTTTCTCTGAGCTTTTCTAAAATTTTTCTAATTTTGTTTAACAAGAGGATTTGTAAAACTTTAAAAGAAAACTGCGCTAGTTTTTTGTTTCTTAGTCAGTATTTATTTGCTTTTGCAAAATCTAAGGATAGATAGGGATAAATATTCTACAGCATCTTACAATTTTATATTTATAAATAATATTATTAATAATAATAATAGTAAACTTTAAAGAATTTCCTTTACATAATTGAAAAATTTCATTTTTCAAAACAAAATCTCATATTTGTATTTATTAATGAAAATATTCTCTGGAAAAAGGTTTGAAAGTACTAAAATTTTTAAATAAAATAAACCTTCAACATCTATAATTGTTTATTTAATCGCCTTTTAAGTAAACATTATTTATTTTATTTTAAAAGCAAGGCGAAATTTTATTCCGTCATATATTTTATATGCATTTAAAAATAATTGTTTAAAAAATGCTGCTTAGAAAAGCTATAAAAAAGAGCTTTATCCAAACTTTTCTACAACACTTTTTATTTTTATTCTAACGATGCATTTGTTATAATTTAAAAGAAAAAGAATTTTAACTTTAAAAATGCTTTATTTAATGGTCTATTCACGAATGATTTGATTTAGCAAAAATAAAGTAAAGCATTTAAAAAAAATGAAGAACATCTTACTATATTGTACCACCGGGTATTAAAAAATCTGTTTAATCCGTAGGGAGAAACCAGGTGTTTTCTGGTTAAAAAATCATATAAGTATTGGGATATTTTACATTGTATAAGAGTGTGTGTGAAGACGCAAATATTTTCATGCGCGTGTCACCTTAAAAGTTTTATGGTAGAATTATTTCGTATGAACAATGAGACATATAGGGTAAAAACGACTAATGTTTAATAACTTTAGTAAATATAATGTAACTATAAAGAAAAAAATAAATATAAAAAGCATACTGGTGTTTCAGTTTTTCGCATTAGTGTATATCTTGTAAGAGATTCTTCATTAGTGCTGTAGTACCGGATTTCATGTTTATGAATGATAATGCGAAACAACCCAGAGCTCAAATTGTTGATTTTTTTTAATGTGAGGATATTTGACTTATGAATTGGTCCTCAAGATCTCCGCAACTCAATCCTATTGAATGTGTTTGAAAAGGTCTACAAAAAGCCATTGTACAGTGTAAATCCATTGCTAGGACCTGCCAGAACTTAAAACCCGCTCTTTTGGAAGAAAGGTCTTTGTTGTCCCATAAGTTATTGACATTTTTTAAAAGCATGGAACGTCATTGTGAGGCCTGTATAGCAGTGCACGTGATCACACGCCACATTAGACTTTTCCGAAAAAAAAAACACTATTTCTATGATATCATTGCACAGGAGATACACACTCTTTTGATTTAGATCAGGCATTTTTTTTGGTTAATTATTGGCATCTTAATCCAAAATGACTTTAATTTTTTTCTAGTACGTCAACTTTATAAGATAATAGATACCCAAAACATCATACGTAATGTGGATATAAAGGAAAATAAAGAAAATATATCAAACTTATTTTTTTTATACGATGCGACAACTGTATTTACTTAAATTAAAACTATTTTTACTATTACCTTAAAACTGTATTTACTACAAACAACATTCCATTCATACAAGTAGTAAAATCATCCTTTTCCAAAATGAAAAAAAAAGTACATATTATAGTAAAAAGTTAGCATGTAGGTTTTTCTAAAGTGTTCAAGTTGTAGGCAATCTCGTCTGATGCTTCATTACTAGGCAGCCATCGTATATTCCTGCCTTAATACCACTTTTCAATGAGCTTCAAAAGTCAATGAGCTTCTTGGCGGAATCACTAACTTTGCTTATCACTGATTCCACCATAAATATGAGAAGTAAGTTGAAAAACACTACAGTCGAAACTCTATCATCGTATTTGATGGTTATAGTAATGTTCAGAAGAGTGTCAAAGCCATGGAGCAATTTTGTCTTTGCTTGAAAATGGCATCATTATCGGGGACTTTTGAAATATAATTTAAACTGACATAATAATTCGCTCTGAAAAAAAAAACCTTTATTTAAAATTTTAAAAACATTGTCACCTGAAGGAGGTTTTTAGAAGGATTTCATTTGGAAATTTCCAAACTTATCTTTTGGAAAGATAAAAGCAAGTGCATTTGACAGTCCACATATTCAGAAATTCAAGATTTTCTGTGAAGTTATTAAGATGTTGCAGAAAATGAAGTTTGTTGCTCATGTTGAAGCCCCAAACATTTTGAAAGTCTTTAAACGTTGCTGGTCAATTTCGTGTAATTTTCTAATCGCGCATATCCAGGAAAGTCTTTAAAGAGGTTTTTGAACGGAACCCAAGCATGCTCTTGGAGTTCCATTCTTGTTCGGATAAAAGGTGAATCTTTCAATATTTCTGAATATGTGGACTGTCAAATGCACTTGCTCCAGCACATGGTTCCAGCATGATCGGGCTCTTCCACATTTTACCAATGATGTTCATCGATACCTCAACGTAGCATATGGACAGCGGTGGATAGGTCGCGGTGGCCCGGTTTATTGGCCTGCCAGATCACCGGACCTATCAAGTATGAGCTTCTTCTGCTGGGGTCACATGAAAAGTTGGGTGAATGAGAATCCCGTACCATCAATTAAAGACTTAGCAGCTCGTATTTCTGTAGCTTCCGAAAATCTGTCAAAGATTCCAGGAATCTTTCAAAGCGTGAGGAGTTACATGCGATGCCACTGTCAAGCATGTCGAATTACTTCTGGTCGTAATTTCGAACATCTTTTCTAGTAAAACCTTAAAACAAACTGTTTTATGTCATATTAACGTGTTTCTGTTTCTCTGCTTGTTTCTGTTGTTTTTCTCTGCTTCCTTTAACCATAACTCGCAAAAAAGACATTTCCAACGTTACATTCCTATGTGATTCCGAGTCGCTCCATCCCTAACACTTCCTGGAAGTATGATAGTCTGGTAGTAAAAAACCCAGGAGTAATGCCATTGAAATATCGGAGATATGTTGGAAGCGCCCTCTATGAAAAAATGAGGACACCACAGCTGTGCGTCATTTTGAATAAAATAATTACCAAGGGAATGACCTACACGCAAACCGCAACAAAATCGATTAGTTTGTCCAATGTTTATGAGCGTTTAAAATCTCCCCCTCGGTTCACAGTTAAATTTTCGCTAGTTAACCGATCCCCATGTTTCCGATTTTGGGCTTAAAATTTAAGTTAAAGTCTAAACTTTAGAATAATTTCAACCCCATGCACAAAAGAACGGCAAAAAGTATTTGTTCGTTACTCTAAAGTCTAAAGCGCCCTCTACCGACAATTTTCGAACTTAACCTGTAAAATTAAAAAAATAAAAAATCGTGATATAAAGAATGATTTTAGAGAAAACCGCAAACAAATCGACCCTTTTTTCTCATTTTTATCAGCGTTTGAATTTTTTGACCTTAAACCTTAATGGCTCCTAGCTCGTACAGAAGACGTTTGCGCCCCATGGTTTCCTATTTAATAATGTTTGTCTTTATGTCTACTATCACCCCTAGAAGTTTGTCGGTCTAGTAGCGAAACACCCTGTATAAAATATTTGAATTTTTCAAAATATGAAAACTGTTATAACTAATAACTGCTACTATTGTTCGTATCAACTTGGTTCTAGTTTCATTTGATTCAGCGTTAAAAAATACATCTGAAATGATATATCACTTGCTCATACAGCTAAATTAACATTTCACCTCCTTTTATCCCCAAATCCCTCCCAGAAATGGGGGGGGGGGGAGCATACAGCAGAAAGTCGGGGGCCTTTTAAGATATCGTTTAAAATAGCATGACAAAACTTTCTGTGAAAAAAAAACATTTATTTAAACTTTTTCCGAAGAAAGACCTTTATTTTGGCTAAATTTACTGGATTATCATTAGACCCAGTTTCATTTGCGGAGATGGAAATACTACCTCTGACAATAAAGTTCGGTGAATGAATTCAGAACGATTGATCTGGCAACACTAGGGAAACAAAACGCTGCACATGCATAGAGGCAAGTGTAGACCATCTTCCCTCACAGTTGTACAGTTGAGCGTCGTTTATGTTCTGTGTAAGACGTGCTTTACTAAGTGCTTGTTCAGTGTGTTGTTCTTAATTGAGAACAGGAAAATACACGAATAAAAGATCAGTTTAAAGTTTGGTTTTAAACTTTGCAAAACACCGAATGAAATTCATGAGGGATGGTGCAAATTGAATACCTACCATACTCGCTAGTTCTCAATCCACCAGACTTCTTCCTATTTTCACGACTCAAACTCTCTTTGAAAGACATTTGACCATATTGCTGACATCCAACGAAACGTGAATAAGATCTTGACCTCCATCCCAAAAGAAGACTTCTTGCAAATTTCCCAGGACATGTATAGCAGATCTCAGCGGTGCATAGTTATGGGAGATGACTATTTTGAAAGATGGCATGGAAACTTTCGTTAATCTTTCATCTACATTAATGTTACAGGACTATTCACCGAACTTTATTGTCAGAGGTAGTATGTTGTTCTTACTGTCGAGAAGTGGATGATGCTAAATGTTTTGATCACCAGGTTTGAGGTCAAATCTTGTAAGGTAATTCGAAAGCTTCTCAGGAGCTCTGCAGTCCTACTTATACAAACAAGTGATACTTGGTATATCCTCAATGCTGGTCAAGAAAGAAGCTAACCATTTTAAGGTCAACACAGATCGCAATAAATCAATCGCAACAACTATCGCAATAAATCAATGACTCTCTTTATGTTTTCATAGTCTTCCTGCAAATAAATTTCTTGGCCTATTGGGACAACACCAAATAAATTTTCTTTTTAAAAGAGCATGCACTTCAAGCTCCTCTTTAAGCTATCGATGAACAGTCGCGATATAGGATGGAATTCCTAGCACCTTCGTCTACATTATGCTAATAAACAAATTCACCGTTACTTCGAAAGTATTGAAGAATTTCACTTTCTCTTGATTCAAAGTAGGATACCTTATCTCTGTTTTTCAAGTAAATGTTTCTTGTGCTGTCTTGGTTCGAAGGGTTCTGAAGTTTTTTTTTCCTATGACTTATGGTCAATTTAGCATAGAATGGTTACATTATTATAAGTTGTAGAGAAAAAAATTGACGTGATAAAACAAAACTAATTTATTTTTGAAATCAGCATACTTTTTTGACATAAAAGACACTGCAAAATCAACAGAAATTGTGTTAATTTTTTTTCCCTGGTGAACACTTTTTGGCATACTTTGTTTCTTAATTCGCAATTAATTTCTTTTCCATTATGTTATGTTATTTTATTCTTTCACCGGTTTTAATATAAGTGTCTTCCAAATTTTCTAGCAACACATGAGTTTTCAGATTTCATGCTTGTGACCCTCATTTTGGTTATAAATGTAAATGATACTTTCAAAATAATTTTTTCATACACTGTATCATGCCAAAGGGAAAAAATGAGAAAAGAGACAATGTTAAATTAAATATAATGTACTTTTTAACCCTCTCACTGACAAGCCCGTCTATAGACGTTCCCTAAGCTCCAGGTTTCACTGCAATGCAAGCAGTAATTAAAATGATATAACTCAGTTGATTTAATGGATTTTTAATACATTGTGCAATGATTAACACACTCAAGGATAACATTCATATACGTAAATAAGATTTTTCTATAATTTTGAAAGAATCATACTTTTTTATCAATTAAAACAAAATGCAGAGAAAACAACATTACAATTTTGCCCTTTTGCAAGACTGTCAGAGGGTTTTAATCAGTGCAATACAAAAACTACATTCACGAAGACAAATTAGTAAATTTTTCTTTCTTTTTTTCTTACATTTTAGTGTCATTCGTGTTTTTCTTTATAACGTCTATTAAAAAATAAAATTATTTTATGTTTGAATTTAATCTGTTGAATAATAGTTTCTTTAGAACAGGGAAACTACAAAAAAAAAGCTTCGTCCCAAATGTTTTGAGAATTAATTTATTCTAACGATGCTCTTACTACCATTTAAAAGAAAAGAGTATTATCTTCAAAACGTTTTATTTCATATTCCATTCACGAATTATTTAAATTAATAAAATACAACGAAGAAATAAGGAGAAATTTGTGCAAAACATTTTACTAAATTTTATATAAACGCGTATTAAAAAAAATCTGCATAATCCATTGGGAGAAAAAAATTTGCTGTTTGGGAGGGGGAATAATCACATAAAAAAATTAGGATAAAACATACATTGTAGATATAAATCTTTTAAATAAAAAACCCTGTATAAAAAAATGCTACTTTGAAAAGCTATTAAAAAAAATCTTTGTCCAAACTTTTCTGTAACTGCTTGTGTTTTTATTCTAACGATGTATTTGTTAAAATTTAAAAGGAAAATAATTGTTACATTGAAAAGTGTTTTATTTTATGTTCCATTCAGGGATTATTTGATTAGCAAAGAGAAAGTGAAGCAATTGGGAAAAAAAATCCTAAACTATTTTGCTATGTTATACCGACGGATATTAAAAAAGAGAAATCGGCTTAATCCGTCAGGAAAAAGAAGGTGTCTTCTGGGAAAAAAATATCACATAATTAAGGTGATAGTTTACATTGTATAAGAATGTGTTTTGAAACGTAAAATTTCCATGCGTGCTTTATATTAAAACTTAGTGTTAAAAATTTATATTAAAAATATTACAAAAAATGCTTAATTTGTTAGGAGAAACAAAGTATTTTCTCGGGAAAAATATTGCATAAATAATAAGAATAATTTACATTGTATTAGAATGTGTTTTGAAACATAAGCTTTTCATGTGTGCTTTATATTAAAATTTACACTGGTGTCCAAAATTTAAGCATAATTGGTAATTAAGTAATTATTTTTAAGTAATGAAAGAAATATGAATCGGAATGTGCTGAAACTCCAGGTGTGTAAACAAAATAGTACGCGTCACATATATTCGCGAAGAGTTTGCTCCGAAATCGAACAGGGGACCGTCAACAAATTGAAAAAAAACGAAGATCTTTTGGATAACCCTGTCAAAACTAATGTAGCAAAAGCGTTCAAACTGCACATTATGATTAATTGGCTTATTGTAATGTACTGTGTTGATTTTTACAAGGATAGCATGTATACTCGTAGAGAAATTAAGGTTTTTATAAAAACAGTCCTAAATTTTTCCAAGTTTTTTGCTTATAATTTGCAGAGTTCTTATTATAAAATAATGTTCTTTTCTGAAAATATGACAAACATCATTGCACACAATACCCTGTCATCAGAATTTAAAAATAATAAAAATTGTATGAAAAATGAGTATGTTTAGTAAATAATTTTTCATTGCGCATGCGTCAACGATATCAAAATGTCATTTGCATATTGTGTTAGCTAAATGTATAGAGCAACTTCTGTAAAAGTTTCAAAAACATAGCTTGAAAATTCTGAAAATGGGAGCCTATAGAATCAACTCAAAATCCATTATTCCTAAAGGAAGCAAAAAAATCAGGGGTTTTACCTAAATATAGTTGTACGTGCAATATTGTGTAGGCACTAAACAATGGAATGTGGATACAGCCCCTCATCTTTTTGCTTCATTTAGGGAATAAAGGATTTTGATCTCATTCTATCAACGATAATTTTCAGAATTTTTAAGCTATGTTTTTGAGACTTTCACAAACGTTGCTCTATACATTTAACTAACATAATATGCAAATGAAATTTTAATAGCGTTCACGCATGCGCAGTAAAAAATTGTTTAGTAAACCTGCTCATTTGTCATACAATTTTTATTATTTTTTAATTCTGATGACAGGGTATTGTGTACAATGATGTTTGTCATTTTTTCAAAAAAGAACACTATTTTATATTAAGAACTCTGCAAATTATAATTAAAAAACTTAGGACTGTTTTTATAAAAACCTTAATTTCTCTACGAGTATTCATGCTATCCTTGTAAAAATTAACACAGTACATTACAATAAGCCAATTAATCATAATGTGCAGTTTGAACGCTTTTGCTACATTAGTTTTGACAGGGTTATCCAAAAGATCTTCGTTCTTTTTCAATTTGTTGACGGTCCCCTGTTCGATTTCGGGGAAAATTCTTCGCGAAAATATGTGACGCGTACTATTTTGTTAACACACCTGGAGTTTCAGCACATTCCGATTCATATTTCTTTCATTACTTAAAAATAATTACTTAATTACCAATTATGCTTAAATTTTGGACACCAGTGTAGTTGTAAAAACTTATAATAAAGAAAAATGACAAAAAAAAATGTTTAATTTATCGGAAAAACAAGGTGTTTTCTAGAAAAAAGAAAATATCACATATATAATGAGGATAATTTATATTGTATAAGAATGTGTTTTGAAACGTAAACCTTTGATGTGTGTTTTATATTAAAATTAAGTTTTTAAAATTCAGATTAAAGTAAAAATTACAAAACAAAGCCCTTGTCTAAGCTTTTCTAAAATATATTTTATTTTTATTTTAACAATGAAACAGGCAAGAAAAGACATTACCAGAAAAATCAAAAACAAGTTTTTTTGTCGTTTTAGTCAGTATTTATAAGATTTTACAAAATGTACGGACAGAGTTTGTGAGGGAGTGTCTCTTTGTAATAAAGGAACTCCGGTGTTTTGAGTGAGATTGTGGCGTCAAGGTTATAACATGTGTGGCGCAAAAGTGACATCTATCCTTTATGCAACTCTAATTGTCCGGAGTGTGTGTGGCGCCCTCGATCTACAGTTAACTGCGGTTATGAGTTTTATGCAAATTTCTAGCTCCGTCTTCAAGTTGCAAAGTATAAAATCTGTGAGTTGGTGTGTGGTGTGTGTTGTGTGGCGTGGTGAACCAAGATAGCATCCAGCTAATAATAGCAGAGTTGCCGTGTGAAGGTATAGAGGAGCCTCAGCAATCAAGTCGGGTAAGAGTTAGTTAGCACTGTGATTGTTTGGGAATAAAGTTATTGGTGCAGCCACGGGCTGTTTTCTTACAGTTTAGAGTAAGATTAGACCGCGACCTGGAAAGAAGAGCCGGGGTTAGTGCTTCGAGCCGGACTTAGTTGTTACGTGAGTAAGCTAAAGTTTTATTTCCATATTATTGTGTTTAGTTGTCGAAAATATTTAACTTTGGCTCCACTCCCTATTTGCCCAACTACAGTAAATAAAAGTGTTGAATCTTAACTTTACATAGACTATGTCCTCATTTGATCGACACGTCACCGGCAACACCCAACGTCACGTACCAAGTTAAATAAATATTCTAAAGCTTTTATAGTTTCATACCTTCAAATTAAGAAAATAAATCTCCATTCAGTGCCTTGAAAAAAAATCATAGTTATTTATGAGAAAAAAAATATTTAATCTTCCGGTAGTAAGGTAATTAATTCTGCTACTAAAATATTAAAAGAATAAAATATCACTAGAATTTATGGTCAAATTTGTTTGAAATAAGTAAATTATTTTCTTTAATTCCTTTCTTGGTTCTTTACATTTCTATAAAAAAAATCTTGGCGTCACTTGCTACTTTTAATTAACGCGTAATGACACATTAAATATAGCACCTTTTTTCAACGAATTAACGAACGAGGGCATTTAACAATGCATGATAATGCTTTCCATCTATAATAATAGTTTTATTGCATAGATAGATGCCACAGTTTATTTTGAGATTACTAGTAAATCCTTAAAAAAATTAATTTTGTAGTATGTGATGGGAAAATATTTAATAGAAATAAATTAACTGCATTTTGTCCGGAGATACCTAAAAAGAGGAATTTTATATGAATAAGGGAGTTTTCAAATAAAACTTGCTGAAGGGAAGTCCTATATAATGAGATTTAATGCATACGATTTTATGGTACTACGTGGTTATCTCGTCGACCAATTTCGCCAAATTATACAAATCACTAAACTAATTGCAAAATTATACTCATTGACGTAATTTTTATTTAAAAAGATAATAATTATTAGAATATTAAAAAAATACAAATAAAATGTCGAAATAAAAATCTCTTAATGACGTTTTAAAAACGTAAAAACGTGTATCGAATTTAATGTAATTGAATATGACATTCACGATCATTTATTATTGGCATAATCTTATAGTTTGGCGATCGTTTTTTTTTTTTTTTTTTTTGTCCACGGGATAACTAACGAGTAGCCATTTTATAATAGAAATTTAGATAGTGTAAATTAATAGATGAACGTAGTTTGAAATTTGTCAAACTAAATAATATTATATTTCCGCATAAATTAGTTAATTATTATAGAATTAATTTTAATAATGTAATAATGAGTAGACAAAGTTGCTAAATAAGTTTGAACAACAATATTGTGTTTCAAAGCAAACATTTTTTTATTGCACAATATGTAGAACTTAACAACATTTTTAACCATAAAAAATTGGGCTTTGTGTAAGCTTTCCTAAAACCTTTTTCGTTTTGTTTAACAAATGACCTAGTTTTTTGTTGTTTTAATCAGCGGTTATTTGATCTTATAAAATGTAAGGATAGAAAAAGATAAATATTCCAAAGTATCTTACAGTTATATGCCTGCAAAAAAAAAAAAAAACTTTTCTTGTATTTCTTAGGAGAAATAACTTTTATTTTGGAGAAAAATATTATTTAAAAGGAGTCTAGGAGTCTTACTTTTTACCTGGTAGTGCGATTTAGCAACATATACATTTGATTTTTTTTCTAGTCCCTATTAAACCCAAATGCATAAACATTTTATATAGACAACTTAATATCTCTTCTGTTTCAAATATTTTTTTTTTAACATTCTATATTAAATTTATTTTTTATGTTTAATTTTGATTTAAAATTTAAATTGTTCTTTGACTGCGCGCATTATTTCTCAAAAAATAATAAAGCAATTTGTATGAAACTTCGTAAATGTCTTCATTTTAAGTTTAAGAAAAACTTATACCTCAAATTTAGAATTTTAATTACATTAGTTATTGATAATTGGCAATTTTTTTAAAATAAAAAATGATTTTTTTTCAATTTTTTCAATTTTAATTTCAATAAATAAACGCATAAGTTGCTTTAAAATGTGGTATAAGTTCAAGATACATTATTTCACACCATTATCAACTTTTTAGCCGTTCTTGAACTAATAGTTTTGAAAGAATCCTGCGCGCAATGGATACAAGTCTAATTTTTTTAATCAAAATTAAACATTAAAAAATAAAATAGAATTTCAATGTAGAATATTAAAAAAATGATTTTTAATAGAAGAGATATTAAGTTGTCTATACTAAAAATTTTATGATTGTATGTTTTATAGGGACTGAGAAAAAAAAATCAAATGTGACATGTTGCTAAGTTGCACCACCAGGTAAAAAGTAAGACTCCTGAGCAGTGTGACCGTTTTGAATTGTTGTAAGAAATCTGGACTGTTGTAGGACTTACAACAAGCTAAATCAAGCTAAAAACTCAGACTAAAAGATAGTTGTCAGTCTATTGATTCGAAATTAACACATTCTCGTATAGATGGCAGGACCATCGAATTTATTTTTAGCTTGTTGTCAGTCCAAATCTAGCCTGCTTTTAGCTTGAAAAAACGGTCACACTGCTCCTGAGACCCCTTAAGGGTAAATTAATTATGTTCCTAGAATATTAAAATGATTAAATGTCACCAGAATTTATCGTGAAATTTATTTGAAATAAGTAAATTAGCTTATTTAATTCCTTTGTAAGGATCTAACTGCTATAAGAATCAAATTTGGCTAATTAAAGCTAGACAATGGATTGGTACATTGAAGTCTGGTGATGGTGGAAGCACTTGAAAGGATTATGGTCTTTTTCTTCCTGTCGACAGTAAGTCTAGCGCGGCCTTTTTCATGTGACATTAGCATATTAGTTACGGCTACCATTGATTAATCGCCTGGACCTCCCTGGGAGCCGAGATTCGTAGGAAATAGTTTCACTATCTCCAGACGGACGATGGCAATCTGTCGCCAAGGCGGATCCCAGCTGAACCAATCGAACTTTGATCTGGGAGGGGCCAGAGGCAGAGGTTTGCTCGCGAGCTTGGAGGTTGGAGGTTGGAGAGAGGTTGGAGAAGGATGCTGGATGATGTGAGCTCGCTGTAAAAGGTGTGTGGCAGATTTTCATATAGAACCCTGAGTTCTACGAACTGTATTTTATTTTATCTGTATCTTAAATAAAGATATTTAACATGGAAAAAGGAATTGCATCACTGATAATCTACCAAATAACACTAAATCGAATCTCGTGAAGCAAATTCCTCACAGTGGTGGCAGCGGAAGATTATGAAAATAGCCACTGAAGCCCAGACGCAGCTGACGACGATGAAAATCGCTAGTGGAACCCGGACGCAGTCGACGTGACTCAGAGTTAGGAGAGTTCAGACTTACAGCGGGGACCTGAACGAAGGAGCCCAGACCCAAGCGACGTGACTCAGAGCCTAGGAGTTCAGACGTGCAGCGGGGACCAGAAGGAATTAGCCCAGACGCAAGCGACGTGACTCAGAGCCTAGGAGAGGTCGGACGCGCAGCGGAAGAACTGAGCTGGAAAGGAGTCAACTGACGGAGACCTGAGCCGAAAAGGAGTGAACTGACGGAGGTCTGAGCCGAAAGGTGTCAACTGACGGAGGTCTGAGCCGAAAGGAGTCAACTGACGGGGACCTAAGCCGAAAGGAGGTGACATCCCTGACGCGGAAGCAGACGTAGCCTGGAGCCCGAGAGAATCCAGAAAAGGACGCCCGGGGAAAGTGGACTGTGGATTACTCTAACGTGCGGAAGCTGTAGACATCCGAACAAGGAATACAAGTCAGTGCTCTTTAATTGTTCATAGCAGAGGTTTTCATTGTAGGTTGTGTGATCGCTCAAAAAAAAAGGCAGTTATCTATGATTATTCAAAATTGAATTAAATTAAATTTGCAAAGTTTAAAATTAAAAAAGTTTTAAGTAGGCTGCAAATTGGCATGCAGTAATTTGAATAACTAATTATTTCTTGGAAATGCATTTTAATTCTTTTGAATAAATATAATTCTGTGATTTAGGATTTAAATCTTTATGTGTAGTAAAAGTTTAAATATTATACTAGAGTATTGCGATTAACTAAAGAAATTTCTATTTCTTATTTGCATATTAATCAAAATTATTATTTTTTAAGAATCAGTTGATTGTTTAACATTGGGTTCAGTAAAATGCTTTAGAAATATATTCTTGATTGAGTAATGATAAGAGCTATTTATCATATTGTTGAGTATTTGTATTGTGAGTATTTTTATAAGTGTATTTGTATTGTGAGTTACATGACGCTTATTATGCTTGTGAATATTTACATTACGGGAAATAATTGAGAGGCATCCATTTACGTAGATAACTTAGTATAGATTGTTTTTTCATAATTACGCACCGTTCAAAATGACGTGGTCAGGAAAGAGAAAGTGTGATTTAAGGGAATTAGCTCTTGAATTCGGTGCAAATGTAGAGGATTCGGATAATATTCCTAAAATCATAAAAAAAACTAATTAAAGCACCTGATTATGATGAAATTTTGGCATTAGCCCAGCTAGAAATTATTGAAAAGGATAGGCTAGACAGAGAAAATGAAGAAAGGGCAGAGAGAGAATTACTGAAAGCATATGAGAGGTAACAAAAGACTAAAGCGTTGGAAAGGGAGCATGAATTAGCGAAACTAGGTTAGAACGGGAGACGGATACAATTAGTTTGGCGTCTAACCAGAGCAAGAGAGAACTAAAAATATCTTTAAAGTCTGTTCTACCTAAATTTGATTCAGAGAATTCCGAGATTTCCATTTATTTGAATTTGTTTGAAAGACAAGCACGCAAGGCACAAATCGATAAAAACCAGTGGGTTACTCATTTGTTAGGACTATTGCCTACCGATTTAGGAGAATTGATAACGCGCGAATCTCCCTCTGATTCAGATGATTTCGACCACATTAAAAAAATACTTCTTGAAAGATTTCAACTTTCAGCAGAAGACTTTCGGCTAAAATTCGTAAATTCTCAAAAGCCCGAGAACAAAACATGGAAAGATTTCGTGTACGAAGCTTCCAATTTCTTTGACCAATGGTTAAGTGGTTTAGAAATAACGACATTCGAAAAACTCAGAGATTTAATAATCACTGATCAACTGAAACGGAAAATTAACCCGGAAGCGAAGCAACATTCTATTGATGTTTGGAGCGCGATAATTACACCATTTGAATTAGCTAAAAAGTTAGACGCGTATGAGGTGGCGAGGAAAAATATTAGGCGGGAAGGATCCCCTAAAATTCATAGCGTCGCTAAACCTTTTGAGCGTAATAAGTCTAAAACCGAAACTAGAACGGATGAGACCAAAATAAATTGGAGGGATAAAGAAAACTCTAAAAATCGCAATGAGATTTTCGATAAGAGAAAAGAAATTACTTGCTTTAATTGTAAAAAAATTAGGTCACTATAAATTTAATTGTCCGGAATCAAAACGGAAAGATAAAGAATCAGTGTATCACGTGTCGGGTCTCGACGACCTGGAAAGTGCCTACAGCCCCTATGTCAGTCGCGGGGTAATTAATGGGAAAGAAATGAAAATATTACATGATTCTGGCAGCAATATTGATTTGATTTCAGCTCATGATGTAACTACGGACCAATTTACGGGCGAACGAGTGTGGGTGAAACAGGCGTTAGATAATGAACTGCGTTGTTTACCTATAGTCAAGGTGGAAATTAATTTAAGTACTGGTGACACGATACGAACTAAAGCGGCCGCGGTAGCCAAAGAAACTGATATGGATCATTACTTATTAGGGAATAGAACGCAACAGTTAATCGACAGGCAAAAACTAAACGCGCATTCCATTAACTCCGTAATGACTAGGCAGAGAGCGCAGCGAGAAAAGATAAACCAGCAAACCGAAACCGATACGCGGGGATGTACGGAGGGAGGTTCCGTTCACCCTACAGTGGACAAAGAAGAGAATTCCCAGAACAGCGGGGAGAATACCGCTGATTACGACTCCGTAGAATCAGATGCAGAGAGTGGAAAAATCGCCCACGGCGAAGAAACAGGGGAGGATTTTCTTCCACCGGTGGAAAGCGGAGCCCCCGAGGGAAATCTAGCTTTCATTAGTAAACAGGATTTGAGTAGAGCTCAAGAGAATGACGCTATGTTGGCTTGGGTTAGACAAAGGGAGGCCGAGAAAAAATCGCACTTTGAAATAAAGAATGGTTTGTTGATCAGGAAGATTAAATATCACCGTGGTTTCCTACGAGAACAAATAGTGGTTCCGCTGGATTTTAGGAAAGGGATTTTGTCCTTGTGTCATGATAACGTGGGTGCTCACCTTGGAATAAAGAAAACTAAGGACAAAATATTTAGGAATTATTTTTGGCCGAATGCTGTTAAAGATATCGAAACGTATGTTAAGACTTGCGATCCTTGTCAGCTAGTTGGGAAAGCGGGGGACCAAAAGAAAGTTCCTTTAACTTGTGTTCTGATTGTAACTAGTATTTTTACTCGCTTGTGTACGGATACGGTCGGTCCGCTCCCCCTCTCCGAAAACGGGAATCGATATTTACTGACGGCTATGTGTGTATCGTCCAGATATCCTGAGGCGATACCCATCAAAGACTTGCTCTCTGTGACTATCATTGAAGCCTTAACTTTTGTTTTTAGCAGACTGGGTTTCCCTGTTGAATTACAATCCGATCTTGGCAGCAGTTATTTTATCCAACTTACGAGCGAATTTTTGGAGCGATTCGGGGTGAAAGTTGTACACTCTTCCGTACACCACCCACATAGTCAAGCAGTCGAGAGGTGGCATAGAACCGTGAAAAGATTACTGAAAGTCTTATGACTAGAAGCCGGTAATTCTTGGGAGAAAAAACTCCCCTATGCTTTACAGCTTTGCTCACGGTAACACACGAAAGCACGGGGTTTTCCCCAGCAGAACTCGTACACGGTAGGAATCTAAGAACACCAGAGACGCTTTTATATGAGAAATGGAAGGGAATAGAACCCGCAGAAAGTTTAGTCACAGCATATGTATTCGATTTAATAAACCGTATAAAGCGATGTCAAGATTTAGCAGTAGAAACTATGACAAAAACGAGGGATGAAAGGAAAAGGTGGTATGACAGAGATGCAGTGGAAAGAAAATTCAAAGTAGGCGATAAGGTACTTGTATTAGCGTTGAACAAGACCAATAAATTTTCAGTGAATTGGACGGGCCCAGGTACCGTGGAGAAAAAAATTTCAGAAACGAATTACGTCGTAAACATACCACATCGCAGGATGCCTTCCCAAATTTATCACGTGAATTTACTCAAACCGTATCTCCAAAGAGAGCAATTAGTAAATTTAGTGGTGGAAGAGGAGTTCGAGTCTAATGAGATCGAAGATGATTTAGAGATTCCTCTTTTAAGTAATAGCCCGGAAGAGTACGATTTCCAAAATATAGTTACGGATAGCGCTTTGAAAGAAAGGTGCAACGCTGAACGAATAGCTGAGTTGGCCGAAGTCTTATGGGAGAGAAGGGATGTTTTTTGGAATAATCCCGGTAGAACCGATTTAATCACGCATGACATAGAAATAACTAGCGACGCGCAGATAAGGCTTCGCCCTTATCGAAATTCTCCAAGACAAACAGAGATATTAAAGGCGGAAATTAAACGAATGTTACAATTGAGCGTGATAATTGAAGGTTAATCCGAATATAATTCTCCCATGATATTGGTTGAATACCCGGGAAGATATCCACGTCCCTGCATTGATTACCGCAAATTGAATGCTATAACTCGACCTGAGGTGTTTCCTCTACTGAATATAGAGGAACGCGTGGAGCGTGTGGCTAGGGCTAAGTATATAACGACTTTAGATTTGACCAAGGGATATTGGCAAATCCCTATGTTGCCGAGGACTCAGAAATTGGCAGCCTTCGTAACGAGTTGGTGTTCATTTCTACCCCTCATGATGCCATTCGGGTTGATAGGAGCGAGCTATAGATTTTCGAAATTTATGAGTGTATTACTCAGAGGCTTGGATTATTTTTGCCTTCCATATTTAGATGATATGGCAATATTTTCCGATGATTGGAACGAACATCTAAGACATATAGGGATAGTATTGGACCGCATCAAAAAGGATAAATTAAAAGTAAAATTATCCAAGTGTAAATTTGCGCAACGTACAGTTAAATATTTGGGACATGTCGTAGGGGACGGTTGCCGCACCCCAACAGAATACAAAATCCAAGCTATAACAGAATTTCCTGAGCCGAAGTCAAAGACCGAAATTCGCTGTTTTTTAGGAATGTCAGGATATTATTCTAGATATATCAGAAATTACGCGGCGATAATAGAGCCTTTTACGCGCGCTTTAAAAGGGAAAACACGTAAAGCGAAAATCGATTGGAACCCTGAAATGGAGGCGGCTTTTCGCAGTTTGAAAAAGAAGCTGACCGAAAAACCGGTCCTATATGCGCCAAATTACGCAGAGAAGTTCATTATGCAAACTGATGCATCCGAAAAAGGGATCAGGGTCATCATGGCTCAACGCGAAAATGATGAAGAACATCCCATCATATACTTGAGCAGGAAATTTACTGCCCCAGAGAAAAACTTCTCTGCGAGTGAGAAAGAATGTGCGGCCATAATTTATGCTATAAAAAAATTACGTCATTTTTTGGACGGTCAAAAATTCAGTATTGAAACCGACCATAACCCACTGATTTGGCCCAAAAACAACGCAGGAAATAATCCGAGCTTAATCCGTTGGTCCTTAATATTACAGCCTTATCATTACACAATCAAGCGCCGTCCAGGGAAAGAAATAGTGCACGTGGACTGTTTGAGTAGAGTAGAATGAATGTGAGCCGTAAATAATATTTGTATATAAATTCTTAATTAGCTTGCATTTAAATTATTTCCATATTATATTATTAATTAAAATGTGTATCTGGCTTATAAAATATGTTATATTGTAATAAATTGTGTGTTTTATGGTACAAGTTAAATTAATAAATTAACTGGTGCTAATATCTGTATTGAATTAAGCTAAGAGTAACTGTACCTCGACGTAAGATTTTCCACGTGTGGAAAATCTTTGCCACAGGAGGGGATGGTTGTAAGGATCTAACTGCTGTAAGAATCTAATTTGGCTAATTAAAGCTAGACCTTGGAGTGGTACATTGAAGTCTGCTGATGGTGAAAGCACTTGAAAGGATTAAGGTCTTTTTCTTCCTGTCGACAGTAAGTCTAGCGCGGCCTTTTTCATGTGACATTAGCATATTAGTTACGGCTACCATTGATTAATCGCTTGGACCTCCCTGGGAGCCGAGAGTCGAAGGAAATAGTTTCACTATCTCCAGACGGACGATGGCAATCTGTCGCCAAGGCGGTTCCCAGCTGAACCAATCGAACTTTGATCTGGGAGAGGCCAGAGGGAGAGGTTTGCTCGCCAGCTTGGGATGAGAGAGAGGTTAGAGAAGGCTGCTCGATGATGTGAGCTCGCTGTAAGAGGTGTGGGAGATTTTCATATAGAACCCAGAGTTCTAAGAGCTGTACTTTTTTTTATCTGTATCTTGAATGAAGATATTTAACATGGAAAAAGGAATTGCATCACTAAAAGGCTACCAAATAACACAAAATCGAATCTCGTGAAGCAAATTCCTCACACCTTTTTTCATTCTTTAGATTTCTATTAAAAAATTCTGGGGACAAGTTAGAGAACGGGGGTATTTAATAATGCATGAGAATGATTGTCATCAATTTTAATGGTTTTATACCATATTTATCGCATAGGTAGGATACCCAATGGTTTCTTCTGTGATTTTTACTAAATCTGAAAAATAATTTTCGTGGTACGTGTTTAGAATGTATGTAATAGAAATAAACTAATAATATGTAATAGAAATAAATTAATAATGATGTTTGGGGTATCTATCTACTTATAATAAAATCAAAGTGGAGAAAACGAATCCGGTACGAACCACTCTGGTCTGCTAATCTACCGTAGCTGAACGCCACGTTAGGCTTAATGGAAAACAAATGCTGGCATATGACAGCTAAATGATAATTTCTTCTAGTTAAAATAATGTTTTGTACAGCATATTTTCATTAACAATAATCTTCCAAATTTGCAAGAAAATTCTAAAAGAGGATTTTTATATAAAAAGGACATTTTGCAATAAGACGCACTCAGTGGCAGTCCTGCATACAGAGATATAATACATACGATTTTATAATAGAGTTTCAGACAGTGGGAATGTGATTGGTGAATGTGATTTCAAATTTGAGAGCACAAACAACATTAAATTTACGAAAAAAAATGTTGTTTAATGTAGAAGGCATTTTGCAGTAATGAATTGACGAAATCGATAAAGAAATGTTATGTTGCAAACTAAACACTTATTTTATTGCAGAAATTATAATATTTAAAGGGTTTTTTCGGAGTAATTTACGTGATTTTAGAGAAAAAAACTCATAGAACTTAGTAACAAAGAAATTCTGTTGCTAAAAAATTCAAAACATTTGAATATCAAGAAAATTTATGCACAAATTTGTTTGAAAATAAGTAAATTCTATAGACCGTTTCTTTCCTTTTCGTTTTTTTACTTTTTCAAAAAATTGTTATTAAAATTTTCTTGGCGCTTTTCAAAATAATATGGGAAAGTTTTCTTTGAAAGAGGAAATTTTACTACTCCTGAGATTTTTTTTGTGTACATGAATGTATTTACATTATAATTATTGCATAGCCAGGCTAGCCATTGGTTCCTTCTATCATTACTAGTATTTTTTAAGAATAATTTTTATTCAGGTTGTTCAGATAATTTGTAATAGAAATAAACTAACAGGTAGTTCTCTACACAATTTACACGAGAAATCTGAGCATCATTCTTACACATAATATATCAATGTTGAAATCAACGCTGATTTTAAAAATGTTCGCGTTCCAAACTTTACTTTTAAAATATTAAATCGATAATGATTTTTAGTCGCAATTTTACCACGCATTCTATTGGAAACAAGATTCCAGAGTCTTTTGTAAACTTATACACCTGTCTCCTAAAATTAAAATTTAATTTAGAAATTATTGAAAAAATTTAATTCCTTTAATATTTTCTAAATCTTGGAGTGGTTGGATTATTGTTCAAATTTCATTTATGGTCAATTGTAACAAACTATAGTAACATTTACTACAGTCCGCCAAAAATCTATTTTTTAATGTGTCTAACAATATTATTATTATTTTTTTTTATTTACCGAAGTTGTTATTATCTTTCCTGTATTAACTTCTTTAAAACATGATGAATCGATGATTGCAAAGTATTCTAATAAATTTCAGAAACATATTTTCCTTAATTGAAATACTTTTCAGAAGGATATTTAAAATGTTATTTGAATTATTATTTTCCTCAAAAAATTATCAATAACAATATTTAAATATATTACAACTTTCCTCACATTCCATAAAAAAAGTTGCTTTTATTTAGCTTTTCGCGTAATATTACATCATTTTTAAGAAAAATATTGAAGATATTAATTTTCCTCTATTATCAATCTTAAAAGATGATGAGTGGACGTTAGTAAAGTAATTTATAAATTGTCACCGTAGTCTGTATTAAAGTATGTTTTCTTCAACTTGTTTACAACATTGCAACCACTTTTCAGAAAAATATTGAAAATAATCTTATTTTTCATAAACTATTTTATTTAAAACTTGATAGTTTAACGGTAGTAACCTAATAGTATAGCCATTGCCGACTATATACTAAAGGCCTACCCATTTCTCTAAAAATCGCAGAAAAAGTGAAGCTGGATTCAGCTTCAAACCCTGAATCATTTCATTGGACCGCGTGTGAGTCCACGTGACGCAAACCCTGCCCAAATTATCATTGAGTAAGCTGTTTTCTGTTCGGTGCAAATAGCTCGGAACATGGTCATTGTTTTGGTTCAGGGTTTGCACGATTGGTTAGAGTAACTTGGGCAAGGTATCAGAGCCATCTGACAGGAGACTTCATACATTAATCTCAAATAGATGGGCCTATAGATCTAGTGGGCCATGGTATAGCTCTCACCACAGTCCGTAAAAACGTTTCTTTCCTTAATGTATCGAGAAGCATTGCAACTATTTTCAGTAAAATATATTGTTATTGTTATCTTTGATGTCGTAGTTCGAACTAAACGATGCATAAAGAATTGATTTAGGTTACCAAAGCTATTTTCTCATTTGTCCTGACGTAGATTTTTGATACTTCAAGACTAGTTCGAATAACCCAAAAGATGAGGTTATGCAAATTCTAATTATCGTGAAACCACGGTATTACCATATACAAAATATATTTTAAGTTGGAATTTATACTTCTAAATAGAAATTTCCTTCCAAAAGACGCTGAGAAATACCGCAAAAAGAAAGTTTGTATAATCTTTTTAAAATCTTTTGTTGTATGTAATCAATGGAGTTGTTAACCTTTAAAAGAATAAAACTACCAGTTTTTTGCCGTTTCTTTCAGTATTTATTTCTATTTACAAAATATAAGGATAGAAAGATGTAACTATCTTAAAACCTCTTAGTTTTATAAATGCGAATATAACAAAAAAAAAAGAACCTTTGTTAAATCCATTGGGATAAATCATTTTTATTTTCGAGAAAGGTATTATTTAAACTTTCTTGGGCATAGTTATTCATTTGAAAACGCAAAAATACACTTAACTGTACATAAATTACTTAAAAGGTGCACTAGAATACTTATAAAAACTTTAAATATACATTCAAAGCCCTTTAAAATGTTCAAAAGTTCAGAACGTTTTCAACCGCAAACTTACTCAGTCTTCGTCAGTGAGAGAAACTACAAAATGACAGCTCTTACTGCTGGCGTTCTCAGGCTCGTCCGGAACAGTCCATTTTTACATCGAGGGAGGAAGGACGGGGAATGAAGGGAACGGGACAAAATGAATAGAATAAAACTGCTGAAATATTTCAAAAAACAAAGGCTTATCTATTATTAATAAAGTTTTTTCATATTGCGTGTATATCGTAGGAAAGTGCATCATTACAAGCTATTTCTTTATTGTATGTTATTTCGATGGATTCTCTAATGATAGCTTCTATGTGACTAGTAGTATGAAAGATAATTTTTGAACTGTTGAAATCTATTTCTATAGGGTGCGTTTGTGCAAACCTTGAAAGGTTTCACTCCCCGTCCTTCCTCCCTCGATGTAAAAATGAACTGTTCCGGACGAGCCTGAGAACGCTGGCAGTAAAAGCTGTCATTTTGTAGTTTCTCTCACTGACGAAGACCGAGTAAGTTCGCGGTTGAAAACGTTCTGAACTTTTGAACATTTTAAAGGACTTTGAATGTATATTTAAGGTTTTTATAAGTATTCTAGTGCACCTTTTAAGTAATTTATGTACAGTTAAGTGTATTTTTGTGTTTTCAAATTAGTAAACAAGGTGAATTTTGCACTGTTTTTGTTTTTAATTCCAATTAAATAGTTATTCATTTTTAAAATGATTGTGTGCCACCAGAATTTAAAGAAAAACTTATCTGGAAATAATTTAATGATAAATTGATGAATTAAATTTGAAAATAATTAAAATGTGCAAATTACCTTCTTTAATTCGTTTCTTTATTCTTTATATTTCTGTTAAAAAATTCTGGATGCTGGTTGTTACTTTCAATTAAAGTGTAATGGACACAAAATATAGCGATTCCTATTAACGAATTAACAAACGGGGATATTTAACAATGTTTGATAATTATTTTCAATCATTTTAATGATTTTATACCACATTTTTTGCATAGAAGGGAAACCTAATGATTCCCTGTGATTAATTGTAAATCTTAAAAAATAATTTTCGCTCTACATATTTAGAATATATGTAATGGGAATAAATTAAAATTATGTTTCTACAAAGTTTGCAGGAGAAATCCTGAAAAGAGGAGTTTTATATGAAAAAGAAAGTTTTAATATAAAACGCAGTGCAGGGCAGACCTACACAGTGACATACAAGACATGCGATTTTATACGGGATACGATACAAATATTCGGATATTGCTATCATTCCTGACGACAAAAGCAAATTCCTTCAGTTAAACCACTTAAAGCTGGTTTTCTTAACCCTACATGTTTTCGTTGTTTAAGCTCATGTCATTTGACCGAAAGGCACGCTGGCAAGTTCCTAAGATATTTATTTTTATCCGCGATGTAAAAAAAAAAAAAAAAAAAAAAAAAAAAAAAAAAAAAAAAAAAAAAAAAAATTCTTGAATAACTCTGCAATTTTAAATTCCGTCAACTCTTAGGTAATACCAAGAGAGACTTTCGAAATACTAAGAAAGATGTACGGTTTGATTTATGAAAGCGATATACAAGGTTTAAGAATGGCATTGACGTTTTAAAGAGGGACGAGACGAGAACCCACACTATAAAATAATAATAATAATATACAGTAAAACCTATAAATAACAGACACCTCGGGAACACAGAAATTGTCCGTTATTCGGAGGTGTCCGCTTTTGGGATAAACCTCAGAAATTCAAAAATCGCTAAGAAATGCTTAATAATTGATATTTATATGTTCTAAAACCTCTATTATATGATTAATGAGAAATTAAAATTATTTTTTAAGCAATAAAACTTAAATAAAATTGTGCACTTCTTTAACTGCTGTTTATTACATTCTTATTAAAAAAAACTGTTACAAAAGTTTATTTTTGCGGAGATAGGGTTTGCACTTTTTGATCATTAAAAGCATAAAATCACAAAACCTTCTAGGGGAGGCAGACATTTGAAACCTCTGGGAGCTGTCCGCCCCAGGCAACTCCCTGAATTCAACAATGTAGGTTCCTCAGCCCATCCTCCACATTTATACTGTGATAGCAAAATTTGTGACACATTGCCCTGAATTTAGAGAACTTTTTACTTTTTTTCCATATTTTTTTTCTTGTTATAAAGTTTTTTATCCTTTATCGCCGAAAGTAGTGTCCGTTATTTAGAGGTTAAACATACAAAAATTTAGATTTTAGGAGTAGGGATTGAAAAACTGTCCGTTAAATAGAGGTGTCCGCTATTCAGGAATGTCCGTTAGGGAGATTTTACTGTATACATATATATAGAACAAATTTGTGGAATTTTTTCTAATAATCAGGATGCCGGTACAATTCTCCGTTTTTTAACGGAAGTGTTCTCGTAATTGCTGAAACTTTTCCGTTTTTTATCCATGAAATTTATAGGAATTTTTCCGTTAAAAATAATAAATCGTACTAGCATCCCGACTACCAGTACAATTTCCTTAAAATCGTCCATTTTTTACAGTGCATGGACGTTGAACACTTTGGACGACCTTCGAACACGGAAAATGTTGCGTTCGTGTCTGAATGTGTTCCGAAAAGATCGTTGCCAAATACTTGCACAAATCGCTGGGGCTGCATACTTTTATTTTCCGCATGGTAACGCACCAGCACATCGATCCCAATAGGTTAAACAGTTCTTTGCAAAAAGTAGTTCTAATGTGCTTCCGGTCCCCTTGCCCTTTCCCCTATTCAATGGACCCATGTGACTTTTACAAGTTTCCATAAATGGAAAAACATTTATAGACAAGTCATTTTCTTGTCATCCAATGAAATGAAAGTAACATCGCAGGAGGAATTATGGAAAGTTGGAAAAAATGGCTTATTTATAATTAAATGCTTATTTATTATCGAAATAAAGGCATTGTAAGAACCCTCATAGCATGCATGGTCACAGTGACGTCACAATGACGCCACTGCGAGTCACTTTGGTCACATCACATCTGTGAAAAAAATGCCACCACTCAGTGACGTCACATTGTAACTGAGATGTGACTTTCTTAAAAATTTTTAGAAGATTACAAATATTCTTCAAAACATGTTACATACTTTAAAAAACATGTTTCTGTCAATTTAAATATAATCGCTTTTGTCTCAGTTTCGTCACAATGTTAATGTCAAAGTAGGGATGTTACACGGGAAGTATTCCCGTGTGTCTTACGGGAATACTTCCCGTAAGACATGGTGACGTCACTGCGACATCGTTGTGAAGTCACATTGTGACTTTGTGACCATCGATCGTCGATGTGACGTCACGTGACTCTGATGTGAAGTCACAGTGACTAAATTGTGAAGTCGTTATGGCCGTTTTAGTGCTCGTTTGTGAACATTTCACAAAGTATTCACAATATGACAAATTTGTGAAAAATGTGTCGTTTGTGACTACTTTGACATTAATATTGTGACGTAACTGTGACAAAAGCGATGATATTTAAATTGCTAGAAACATGTTTTTTAAAGTAAATAACATGCTTTGAAGAATTTTTATATTTTTCTAAAGATTTTTTAAAAAGTCACATCTCAGTCACAATGTGACATCACTGAGTGGTGGCATTTTCGTCACAGATGTGATGTGACCAAAGTGACACCCTGTATACAGGGTGCCCTAAACTCATGGTATATACGCTAGGGGGTGATAGAACACATCAAGATGAGTAATAGGAAATAAGAAACCAAGGGTCCCAAACGTTTTCCAAAAGAGATAGCCGCCATTAAAATTTAGGGTCCAAAATTTCAAATACACATAAAAAACGGAAAAATTGGTCGATTGATTTGCGGTTTTCACTAAAATTATTCTTTATGTTGGTATTTTCTTGAAAATAAATTATAAAGATAAATTTCGAAAAATGCCGATAGAGGGCGTTTTAGACTTTGAAGTAATGAAAAACTATTTTTTCCGAGATTTTTTGCATCTCATTCAATGGTTTCGTAAGCTTAGACTTAAAGGTAAATTTTGGGCGCAAAATCTGAATAGTTGGGAGCGGTTAAGTAGCACAAACGTAACTGTGTTCAGGGGGTTTAAATTCCAAATGATTATAAAAAACGGAAAAATTGGTCGATTGATTTGCGGGTTTCACCTAAACTATTCTTTATGTCGGTATTTTACTGAAAATAAATTATAAAGATAAATTTCAAAAAATGCCGATAGAGGGCGCTTTAGACTTTGGAGTAAAGAACAACTATTTTTTACGTTATTTTTTGCATCTGATTAAATGTTTTCGTAAACTTAGACTTAAACTTAAATTTTGAGCTCAAAATCTGAATAGTTGGGAGTTGTTAAGTAGCACAAACTGAACTGTGTTCAGAGGGTTCAAATTTCAAATGATTATAAAAGACGGGAAAAATGGTTGATTCGTTTGCGGTTTAAAATAAAACTATTCTATTAGTCAGTATCTTCCTGAAAATAAATTTTAAAGATAAATTTCAAAAAATTCCGTTAGAGGGCGCCTTAAACTTCAGAGTAACCAACAACTAATTTTAACCGTTATTTTTGTATCTAATTAAATGCTTTCCAAAACTTATTAAACGTCTTCGAAATCTTAGTTTTATACTTAAATTTTGAACTCAAATTCTGAATCGTTGGAAGGGGTTAAGAAGCGCAAACTGAAGTGTGTTCAGAAGTTGGAATTTATACCCCCCCCCCCCTCGAACACAGTTCACATTTGTGCTACTTAAACACTCGCAATGATTCAGAATTTGATCACAAAATTTAAATCTAAGCATTTGAAAACATTTAATGAGATAAAAAAAATAACGGTTAAAAATAGTTGTACACTACTCCAATGTCTAAGGCGCCCTCTATCGGCATTTTGTTAAATTTATCTTTAAAATTTATTTTCAAGAAAACACTGATTTAAAGAGTAGTTTTAACAAAAACCGCAAACGAATCGACTAATTCTTCCGTTTTTTTTATAATCATTTGAAATTTAAACCCTCTGAACACAGTTCAGTTTTTGCTACTTAACCACTTCCAATTATTCAGATTTTGAGCTCAAAATTTAAGTTTAAATCTAAGCCTACAGAACCATTTAATGAGATGCAAAAGAAAACGGCAAAAAATAGTTGTTTGTTAATCCAAAGTCTAAAGTGCCCTCTATCGGAATTTTTTGAAATTTATCTTTAAAATTTATTTCAATAAAATACCGACTTAAAGAATAGTTTTTGTGAAAACCGCAAATCAATCGACCAATTTATCCATTTTTTATAATCATTTGAAATTTCAACCCTCTGAATACAGTTCAGTTTGTGCTACTTAACCATTCCTAACTATTCATACTTAAATCTCAGAATTTAAGTTTAAGTCTATGCTTACCAAACCATTTAATGAAATGCAGAAAATAACGGCAAAAAATAGTTGTTTGTTAATCCAAAGTTTAAAGCGTCTTGTATCGGCCTTTTTCGAAATTTATCTTTATAACTTATTTTCAAGGAAATACCATCATAAAGAATAGATTTAGTGAAAACCACAAATCACTCGACCAATTTTTCCGTCTTTTATGCTTATTTGAAATATAGGGCCCCAAACTTTAATGACGAATATATTCTTTTGGAAAACGTTTAGGACTTTTGGTTTCCTATTTACTATTACTCGTATTGTTGTGTTCTATCACCCCCTAGCGTAGGTACCATGAGTTTAGGTACACCCTGTATATCATCCAACAATTCAAATAGAGGGCATTTTAAGAGTATCGGAATATATGTATGGCTATAAATAGCAATACCTTAATACCCTAAACAATGAAATTTTCTTAAAGATGTTAGGAAGGGGGGAAAGTGTCTCGTCAACGCTTAATGCATGATATTTCTTACCTTTTGTTCTATTCTTTTTCTTGATAAGATATGTACGTAATTTAAATTAGAGATGAAGAATGAGTTTTCTTTTTATGTTACTTTTGTTCATAAATGTTTGTTTTCGTACAAAATAGCTAATCTTTAAAGAACAAAACGATTTTTTGAGAATTAAAAAAGAAGAATATTGTTTGAATATTTTTTAAATGTGATTACGATATGAAAGTTGTAAGAATCACGAATGAGGTAAGAAAGTCTTAGATTACATAACATCATTATTTTTAAATATAGTAATAAAACTTTGATGTCAGATATGTATTGATATCTTCCTCTGTGTATTAATTTTTACTTTTATGATTTCAAATAATGCAACAATTACTCGTGTATTGGTTTTAATTTACTCCCTACAATTATATACATTATACTTTTATTATTTAATTATTTTTATTTTTTCGATAAAATAACTCTAACACATTCAATATAAAACATTCTTAACTTTGTATACTTGCCTAATGGATGGTGCAATTGTTGGAAACAATGTTTAAAATCGTCTGTTTGTGTGGCTGTAAGCACCTGCGTCGTTTTTATCTTCACCTGTTTCATGTCGTTAAAAACATGCTCATTCATGCCCGCTTTCATTCGTTGAAACTAAAACGTAGGAAGGAGAAAAGTCAGGTCAATACGGAGTGCAGTGGAAAGGTTTCATGCCCTTTTTCACCAAATACAGATGAAGTGATAAAGCTGCCTACGCAGATATACTGCCAATGTGAAAAACCCAAAAAACAATCTTTTGTGTATAAAAATCGTACTAGATAACCTTCGTAATTACCTTAACCGTTTTTTTTTAAACAGAGGTTTTTGCCACATGCAATCGTGAAAATGGCCGAATAAAATAAGGCAAAATTTACAGTAAAAAATTACTGGTGGTAATAATCAAGAAAACTCAGCATTTTATACAGCACGTATACGGATCACTCTTTCCCAAGAAGTTAATTGGATAAAATTAGCCTTCAAAGACAGATAAACGAATCCGGCACTTTCATTCGTTCTAGAAGTTAGGTATTTGCAGAATGAGGTAAGTAATAGTTTAGCATTTCTCTTTTTTAAAAACATGAAAGCCAGTCGTACATTTGAGTTTTTCTGTTGTCGCTATGTTTGTAATCTGTCTGTAACATCAAAGCTGCTTCTCAAGAATAATTCCCCGGATAGAAAACGAAATTTTATTATTGCAAGCTGTTCACTTTAGGTCTGACAATATGAAAAACAATGAGCAAGCAAAAACAAATCTACAAAAAATGCACTATGACATGCCACATATTTCTCCAGCGACAACGTTTTAGTGCATTGAACTTAGACTAAGTTGCATGATGCGCACCTAGCGGGGGAATATATTTTACGTAAGAACTGCCATCAACTCTACTATTACTTTCATTTTTGGTTCCCCTCGTATTAAAAGGCTGAAATAGATGACTCCAAATGATTATAAGTAAAAGGTAATTTCTATGCTGATTGAATGAAAGAAGAAAAACATTTATTTTGCTATCATCAAAAAAAAAAGGAACGAAGCATTTTATATAGATTTTATCCAAGAAAAAATGCAGAAAGAAAAACGGAAAAAATGTAAATGGCAAATTTATTATTAAATGAATAGGAAACACTATTTAATTATGTGTTTAGTAATATAAAAATTTCAGGCGTGACTAATAGATAATTGTATTTCACTGTTGGAATGCCCTAGAAACAAACCAGAAGCTAATTCAATCTAAAACTTATCGTGTCGACAAAAACAAAAAAAATATTTGTGGTAAAAAATACAGTCATAAAACCCAATTAATTGTACGAATAATTCAATATTAAATTCATTATTGTAACAACTGCATAACTAAAAAGTTTCATTAACTATATAGATAAAAACGTAAGATTGTAATTAACGCTATAGGCCATCAAAGCAGTTATTATCAGATATTCTGAGAACTTCCATATACTATCTCATTTTTCTTTCTTATTCATTTAAATCTGCATCATTATCGAGACAGTATTAATAAAGCTTTCGATATAAAATGTATTTCATTTCTCTCCCGGTTGATTTTTGTTTTTACTTACCCATCATACGTAGTATAGGGTAAGTCTTGCAATCGTTTTGAACATCGAAAGAAAATTTTGACGGATTTACACGTTTTAGATACTGGAGATTCCGAAAAACATATTTAAAAAAAAATTGCCGTCTGTCCGTCTGTCTGTCTGTGTGTGTAAACGCTCTATCTCCCGAACAAATTGAGATAGAGACTTGAAATTTTGTATGTAATTAGTATGTAAGAATGGAAAGAAGCCTATTTAATATCAGTAATCTCGATTATCCGGAACTATATTTTTCGGACTCTCGAAAATTTCGTCCTGGTGAAAGGTAATAAAAACTATTCGAAATGTTTTAATTTAAGGAGTGGGCGAAAAAGGCAATAAAATAACACACATTTTGCACAAAGAACAAAGGCGATCGGATTATTAGTTGCAGAGATCTGTGTAATCATTTTTTCCGTGTTCTTCGATTTTTCATGACCTTGTATTTTAATAAAATTTCAATTCAAACATATTTTAGTTGTAAATGAGACGTAGTAAATTGTTAGTTAATATGATCATTATTTTTGGAGTTATAAGGATGTTTCTTTTACGCAATCCGATACTTTCTTGAGTATTTTGGTGTTTTATACAATTTGTCGAAATTGGCTCATAATCAATTCATTAATAAAGCATTACTATGTATATTAAAGCTATTTAAATATGTGTTTTAATTTTATTTTAGAATTACGATGCATTTTATAAATAATTTACATGCGTTTTATTTTCATGATGGGTAAGTATTATTGTGGGCCCCCCAACGACTAGTTTTTGGTTCCCCCCTCGTATTAGAAGGCTGAGATAGATGACTCCAAATGATTATAAATAAAATGTAGTTTCTGCGCTGATTTAAAGAAAGAAAGAAAAAAATCATTTATTTTGCTATCATCAAAAAAGGCAACGAAGCATTTTATTTAGATTTTATCCAAGAAAAAAATGCAGAAATAAAAGCGGAAAAGATAAAAATTGGAAATTTATTATTAAATGAATAGGAAACAATATTTAATTATGTGTTTAGTAATATAAATATATCAGGCGTGGTTAATAGATAATTGCATTTCACTGCTGTAATTCCCTGGAAACAAACCAGAAGCTAATTCAATCTAAAATGTATCGTGTCGACTAAACCAAAAAAATATTTGTGATAAAAATACAGTCATAAAACCCAAATAATGTACGAATAATTCAGTATTTAATTCTGATTGTAACAACTGCATAACTAAAAAAATTCATTAACTATATAAATAAAAAAATAAGACTGTAATTAACGCTAAAGGCCTTCAAAGCAGTTATTATCAGATATTCTGAGAACTTCCACATTATATCTCATTTTTTTCTTATTCATTTAAATCTGCCTCATTATCGAGTGAGTATTAATAAAGCGTTCGATATAAAATGTATTTCATTTCTCTCCCGGTTGATTTCTGTTTTTACTTACCCATCATACGTAGTATAGAGTAAGTCTTGTAATCGTTTTGAAAATCGAAATATTTTTTGACGGAATTACACGTGCCTAATACATGAGGTTCCGAAAAACATATATTTAGAAAAAAATTGCCGTCCGTCCATCTGTGTGTGCGTCTGTCTGTCTGTAAATGCTCTATCTCCTGAACAAATTAAGATAGAGACTTGGAATTTGTGCTTAGTATGTAAGAAAACGTATTTAATATCAGTAACCTCGATTTCCCGGAACAATTTTTTTCGGATTTTCGAAAAATTTGGTCTAATGAAAGGTACATACAAATTTTCAATATTTTTATTTTAAGGTATGGCAATAAAAGGCATAAAATAACACAAATTTTGCATGAAAAATGAAGTCAATCGGATTATTAGCTGTCGAGATATTTCTAATCCTGTTTTCCAACTCTTCGGTTTTTCATGACCCTATATTTCCTTCAAATTTCAATTCAAAGGTATATTTTAATTAAAAATGAGACGCTTAATCTGACGCAATAAATTTTTAGTGAACATTATTATTATTTTTGGAATTATAAGGACGTTTCTTTTATGCAATTTAGTACTACTTGAATATTTTGTCGTATTATATAATTTGTAGAAAATTTTTCATCAGCAATTTATTAATAGAGCATGATTATGTGTTAATACTTAGATATATGTGTAAAATTGGTTTTGGAATTGCAATGCATTTTTTAAATAGTTTTCACGTGTTTTGTTTTCATATATTATATTATGCATATCCAAGTATACGTATTACAATTGCACCAAACGACTAGTTTTTTCCACATTTAAAGCGATTGTGATTCGAAAGTACAAGTTTTAAGGAATGGTAAGATCAAAATACTCCAACACGTTTAGTTTTTTCGGAAATGATTGTACGTAATCTATTAATTTATTGTAAAACGCACGCAATGCATATCACTCCAAAAAGCATGAAGATTTTTGTTCTTAAATGAAGTTTTAATAAAGAAATTTAATAATTTTGTTATCTGAAATTATGCATCGGGTGGAGTAACCTGATTTTATCTGAACCTGTATAATCACAATTACCCATGGCAAATCGACGCTTTTGTATTTTTATTGCAGATCGAGCTTGGATCAGGCTTACAATAATTGCTTAGTAGTCCGATTTTTTTTAAGGGGGGGGGGGGGAGAGGTATCGATTTTAGGTTCATACGATTTTTATAAAGTAAAAATACGTATGAAGTACTGCGCACAATAGCAAATAAACAGCAACGAAAAATGTAGGAACATTTTATTTAAAAGAGAGTTATCAAAGTCGCTTGACATTTTTCTGTTTATCAATTTTTATTTTTTTAAACTTTAATCCTTACATATTTTCCTAGTAAAACGCGTAGCCCTTTTTTTATTTTTTATTTTTTTTTTTTTGAAGTACTGCTATCTCTCTTAAGTTTGAGTAACAAATAATTTAAAAGGCATATTTTATTTTGCCATTATTATAATAGTGCATATATTTTTGTAATGATTAATTATTTTGCTAATTTTTATGCTAAAAAAACCAAATACGTATTTGATTACATTTTTTAAAGGTCATCTGTGAAGAAATTACCCGCCCAACCTTTGACTGTTTTTGACTTGGAAAAGCACCTTGTTCATCAATTGTCAACTTGAAATTTCTTAACATATAAACGAAACAACACTGCAGTTTCCTAATTTTATACTATATGGTCGAACTTGATAAAGACTTTATCCAATCAATCTTAAAACGCGGATTTTTTCGGATCATTGAAAATCGCCAATAAGATTAAATCCGAAATAAATCTTTTAATACGCGAATTATTATTGCACGATAGTTAATATGGGAAAAATTCAAATTCCTTAAAAAAATCGTTTTTAATACGCGAATTTATAGACTTACATGTCAGTCTCTCGTTTAAAATATAACTTTTAATATACGAATGAATGTTACGTGATTGTTAATACGACAGAAATTTCTAGGAAAAGGGCCGAAAATTCATGTGTGGCAGATTTTTGATAACTTTAAAAATGAACCCAAAGGGCGAAAAAAATAGGTCTTTAAGGAGAAAAAAAATCATAATTTAGTCAATTCATAAGATATTAAATCCAATTAAATTTATTAGAAATTTTCTTAATCTTACCTACATTTCTTATAATGACAAATTTTTGTTAGAACCAACTCCTATATATATATATATATATGTATAGTAAAGGGGTGGGGGACGAAGAAGAAAAAAATTCATAATTCTTGATAAGATACCAAATCTGCTTAAATCCATTATAAATCTTCGTAATGTTATCTATAACTTTTATATAGACACTTTTTTGATAAAACTAACTCTTATCAGGCACAAATAAGTAAAAAAAAAATTAAATAAAATTTCAAGAAAAAATATTTTATGAATATGATTCTGATAAAATCAGCTATTACAGATAAATAAAATTAAATTCTCGTCAAAAATGAGAGATAAAATTGTTAAAGATGATTAAATAATTGTTGTGAAATTCGTAATTAACTTCTCTACCTACCTCCGCCTGTAGACCGAGCCGATAGGAATTTTTTTAATTTAATTAAAATGGAAGGTTTTCAAATATGTAAAAGTTAACTAAAAAACACAAACACTTTTGGTTCATTATAAATAAAAAATGAGTTAGACCGGTACTTAATTTGATGGGTTCACTTGTATTAGAAAAGTTCTGATAAGTAAAGAATAGATAATGAATAATTGTAGCAGTTAATTTTAACCAGTAATATTACTTATTGAATATATAAATGCTATTTTGGACTTTGTATCCTTCATTTTTATACTTACATTTAAAAGTTTATGAATGAGCAATGATTATTTGAATTGTGCTATAAATACACAAAAAGAAATTCGAGTATATGATAAAACTAATTATATCGTCCATTCATTAACTTATAACCTTTAATTGAACTACATTTAAAGATATAATTTATGTCATTGAACTAATAAAATATAATTTCCGATTCATACGTGCAATTAGCCAAATTATTTGATAAAATAAATTTTACTTCTAATACATTTCTAAGGATTTTTATAAAAGAAAAATTAATTGCAAAAGTTTCATTTACATTTCTTTTATTATTAAAATGTAGTTAATTATAAAATTTTTGAAAGTTAAATATAAAACGGAATGTTGTAGTTTGGCATTTATATTTCGATGATGATATTAAATTTTCAATAATTTAGGTTGAACTTTTGATGAAATTAATTTTGAAGGAAACGTCTAATATCAATTCCGTCATCGTAGTACATTTACTTTCCAAATTTCTGTTTGTGGCGTCCCATATTTAGATTTCATCTTATCCCTTTTAAATTTTCATTCAGATTTAGCATCTGGTAAAATTTTAATATGCGTATGGGGAAAAGTATCGACATGGATAAAATAGTGTCTTTATTTATGAAAATAAAATTAAAGAACATTCTTGAGACAAAAGCTGTAAAAATAAAAAAGCTTCAACTAACGCTAGCGGTTTCTGTCAAACTTTGCAACCGAATTTGTGTCTGGCTAATTAATTATAGGTTGTCTGAAAATGAACGGAAATAGTCTTTAAATTAACATTTTAAGAACATTCATTATAGAATGTCTGATAATGAATGTTACAATCTAGCTATATTATAAAGGTAAACGTATCTGTGCGTAACACATGCGTCTTTTTGTGAATGGCAACACTTTTCTCTGTAATTTCGGTTTCGCAATGTTCGCTAATGTAAATTTTCTAAACATCGCGCAGCTTAAATTTTTTCACAATCATATAGAAAAAAATGTACTTTTAAATGTTATTTGTTTGAAAGCCCTGTCTCTTGCTTTTTATATACTAATTTTTTTATAGTTTTTTGTACTAATTTTGAAATTGTGGCAACAAAAACATTCCATTTTCTCTTAAAATTGAAAAAGAAATTAGAAATTAAAATGCGCAACACTTTTCTATGCAATTCCGGTTTTGCAATTTTCGCTACTGCAAATTTTACACTTCTAAACATTGCACATTTAAAATTTTTACCCAGTCGTATAGAGAAAAAAAAATGCACTTTTAAATGCAATTTGTTTGAAAAGTGTATCTCAATTTATTTTTGAGACATTAATTTTTTAAAAGTTTTTAGTACCCATTTTGTAATTGCGGTAACATAATCACTTCATTTTCTCTTAAAATTGAAAATATATATATATATATATTAAAATGCGCAACACTTTTTCGTACAATGTCGGTTTTGCAATTTTCGGTACTGCAAATGTTATACTTCTAACCATCGTGCATTTTAAAGTTTACACTGTCGTATAGAAAAAAAAATTACTTTTAAAATTAAACTTTGTTTTAAATGCAATTTGTTTCAAAGCTGCATCTCAATTTATTTTTGATATGTTATATATTTTTGTAATTTTTAGTACCAATTTTCTAATTGTGGACACAGAATCGCTCCATTTTCTCTGAAAATTGAAAAAAATATATACATATATGAATTAAAATGTGTCTGTTATAAATTCCGGTGAATTTTGTTTTTATTTCGTTTAATATCATAATTTGAATAATTGAGTTTTATTGTATTTTGTTAATTTTAGCTTAAAATAATATTTGCTTGAGAGTTTGAATGACCAATACAAGATGCATTTTTTACTATAACTAATTTTGTAGATTTATTATAAATAAACAAAACAGTTCTTTTCTAAAGATTTTATTTCGTCGAATTTCGACAGTTTCCACTTTGTTTTCATAATTGCTAAAGTAACATGAAGGTAAACAAATGAAACAAAATAGCTTTTAGCGGTTGCTCTTCATTCGGATGTCTCAGAGCCCTTCTGCGCAGAAACCGTAGGTGCCATTTTCAGATTTCTACATTAATACGCGTAACATTGGCAAATAGTTTTTATTAACCACCCCAAGACACCTTATATAAATTTAGCCCGCTATACTTACTTCCTTAAGTACAAAATATTGATTAGTTATAAGTATATCGTCTCTACATTTTGATATTTCAACATCAACCGATAAAGGTGGTTTGAAATTACATTGATTTAAAAATAAAAATAAAATAAAACTACTCATTGGGTGAAATATATTTTTTAAACTATAAACCACTCTTTAAACAGGCAATTTCGTTGCCAGATTTAAAGGCGTCTGCCATTAACTTTACAACCAAATTTGTTTCTGACAAATTAATTATAAGTTGTCTGATATCCAAAGAAGTAATGTGTTGCAGTTTGCAAGCTTGCTAAAATGACGTGAAGAGAAAATATATTTTATAAACTATGAACCTCTTTTGAAACAGGCACTTTCTTTGCCAGATTTAAATGCGTCTGCCATTAGCTTTGCAACCGAATTTCTATATTCTTTCTGTATCCCGGATATCTTCGAGGTGAATTCTAGGTGGTGTTTGCTTAATGTAAGCAGATAGGAGCTACCTGTCATGTTGATTATTTTAAATTACTTTATACTTAAATTCTAAAACTTCGATGAGAAGAAAAAAATTGTTTAAAAAACTTTTTCAGTCAAATGTATAGTCATCTAAAAAGTAAGAAAAAATGTCTATTCCACCCTAATACACGTACAGCTGTGGAAAAAAATGTAAATTTAGTTCTAAATCCGCAGCTAATTATAAACAAATAAGAAAAATCATGCGTTGAGCATAGATTATGAAGCCCTTTCCAACTCTTCATGAAATCTTTAACAAAACTTCGTTATTTAGGTAAATAAGGACATAAATCCAAATATAGCCAAATATGTATTCCAGTACTATTAAACAGCCCTGTATTCAATCTGACAGCTAATATACATACATTATAATGGGAAAATTTAGTTTAGCAAAAAAGTGCCTGGTAGCTTGAAATTTCTCTTTCAGCAATTTATATTAATAGATGGAAACATACTTGAATACTTTGTTCAGCCTTGTAGTTTGCCTGGTACCTTTATTATACATCAGTCTTAAGCGGAAATTTATTTTAAAACATTTTTAAAACAATTGAAACCACTTTGTGATAGATTATCGTTCATAGGCTCCATGTACCCAATTCTTTGCGTGGCCCTGTATATCATTTTATCTAAATTCTTCAACCATTTCTAAGTAAATTTAATGCAGTTCAGCGTAAAAATGTATAATTTATTTAAGAATCACCTTTTTAATAATTTATGCTCATATTCAGTAACGTTGGCGAGATATTTTGTGTAGCCCTGTATATTAACAATAGCATTTATACGCACCATATAATATTCATAAATTTAGTCAAACTTATACGCGCATATCATACTTAAAATGCATTTTATCCATCCATCAGCCATCATCGGATATATATACAGTACTTTCGAAAAAAATGTACTATTTGATATCTTTTGTGTGTCCCTGTAAATGCTATGTATTTTATATTACGGAACGCAGTATTGTATAATTTATACAAAATCTCATTGAAATACATCAATTTTATTATACATGAAACAGTTTAATATATTTAAAATATGTCACACACAATTCCCCCTTTTACCATTATCTAATGGAATTATTTTGTGTGGCCCTGTAAATAAATAATAGTTACATTTTCACCTCATATTTTATAGAATGCATATTTTAATGCACCTCGTAAAAGCATATAAATTTTAATATGTTTGACAGGATATAACATCTTTAAAATGCATTTGAAACGATTTTTCCCCATAGGCCGTAATGTAATGAGAAACTTTTGACTCTCCCTGTAGATAAACTAATCATGGTAGAAACTTCATTTTCAATAAGGTTCGTGCTAGGTTAAACATCAATAGCGTCCTAAATTTTCATGACAATCCGAGTATATTTACGAGAGTTAGAGCGCGGACAGACGATCAGACAAACTGAATTCATAAGCATTTTTCAACTTTGTTGGAAAGTGCTAAAAAATAAATTACTGATATTAAACGATTGGAAATAAAGTCTACATTTAAATGAAGCATACAAAATTTGGTTAGAGACAATCTACAAATAAAAAGAATGTCAACACACAATTTTGACAATATAGTTTAAATCTTTGGTTCAGACAACGGCCCAGGAACAAAATATCAAGTCATTGTGGTGATACTTTCAATTATAAATGTTCCAACATTTAGAGCTTCTAGTGTTAAATTAAATTTTCTTTCTTTTATTAATATCTCCAGAAATTATAATCCAATCTTTTAAATAAATATTAATATGTGCAGTATTTTTTGTGATTATAATACTAAAAAAATACAATATAAAAATATGGAATGTGTGTTATTTAAAAAAAATTATAATATGAATTACGAATTACGAAACACATACTCAGAGAAAATATGAATTGGAATCGACAATTTTTTTGTGAGATTTTATTTATTATGTCTAATTTTTGCGAATTCTCAATTTAAAATTTTCCTTCCAAGTAGTTTTTGAATTATGATTAAATATTTCAAAATGATGGTTCAAGGGACCATCTATGATGCGCAGAAAGACATAATTAGTAAAAATACATATTTTGCACAGTATAGTGAAACCTTTTTGTTGGAAATATCTGACATAAAAAGCAAGCGAAAAGGTTTATTGTCAAGAAATATTATTAACATCATTTATAATATAATTACTCTAATTTAAAACAATCTTCATTCATTTCAAACTAGCAGTGATGTGAAAAAAAACGTAAAAAAACAGAGGGTATACGCCCTAAACAGAGGGTATACTCTCAAGGCAGAGATATACCCTAGCGTGTACACACTATAGGTTTTTGTGATACAGAGGGTATAGTATGTTCCTTAAAAAATCGAGAGGGTATCTAGCGTATACCCCTGTATACCCTCCACTACATCCCTGCAAGCAAGATTATTAAATAGTGTTGGAATATTTTTTGAAATCAGATACATTCCTGTAAATGTGTTACACATTGGCCTTTAAATCTGTGCGCATTTTTTATCAATAAATTTTTTATGACCCTTTTCCTTTTACTAGCATTATGCTCTATACAATTGAAAATGCACCATAAAGTTTTTCGAGTTATAATTTTATTTGTTTATAAATTTCTTAGTCATAAGTTTAATAGATGCATTTTACGAGAAAGTAGTATCATATAAAAATAAAATATCCGATTTTTACTTTTATCCTTCTTAAAATAGTAACATTTGTTTTATATGAGCACTCATCTTCTACGATTTATCTCTTTTGAGTAAATGCTACTGAAAATATTATAGCTATGAAACACGAGCGATTTCGTTGCAATTTACCTTTTTATGGCATATATAATGGAGATGGGGATTAAATCGACATTTTCACAAAAATATTTATTTTTTAATAATTTTTTAAAGTTTTCAATATTATACATCATATTTCATATATTAGGTATTTGACAAAATCACATTATTTAAAATTTGTTTACTTTAACTTATTTTTAAACGGAAATGTTTTCTATATTTTTTTACTGCTTAAAAAAATATATAATTATAAAAATTCTCTTTCGATGATGTAAATATTTTCAAGAACTAAAAAAAAAAAACATCTCTCTTAAAATACTTCATGCTTTGATCTAAACAGTTCAAGCAGACAAAATTAGGTTTATCAAAACTGTATATTTTACAATTTTATTAAATTGATTAGAGCAGATTTTATTTTGTTTAAATATTTTCGATTTAATTTACTAACACTTGCTATTCTTTAAATGTTCGAATCTTCAAAATATAAATGTATTTTTGATTCATCGATTCAATGTTTTCGATAGCGAAATTGATCTTCAGAAAAATACAACTGATTACGTTGAACATCAAGTAAAAAAATTATTATTTAAAACAACATAAATAATGACAATCCATAGAAATATCCATTTTTTTGTTATTTAATTTAAAAATGGGTCAGTCATTTACTGGACACCCTGTAAGTATATAGCAGTTTTTGTACGATCTCTATATGCTCAGTTATCCTATCCTACGAAAAATGCAAACTTTCGTACGGAAGATACAATATGAAAAAAAACACGAATCGGTAATCTCAATGTGTGTAAGTTAATAGTAATTAAAACAATGCACAAACTACAAAGATAGTTAAAAATACGTTTAATTATTATGAAAACATAACTTTATAATCAATAAGATTTCTGGTACTGGTGTTTATTAATGAAAGAACATACGCAGTTCGTGTCAATATACTTCTCTATCAAAAATAGCAAAGTAAGGAAAAAAATAAATATAGTTTAAAAAAACTAAAAATCACGTTTTTAAGTATTCAAACTAAAAAGTGAAAAATAATTTGTACTATAAGCTGAAAACGAAAATAGATGAAAAATACTATATTACTATCAAATCATTGTTATTATAGAAATCATTTAATAAGCAATAAATAAAATTATCGTGGAAAAAAAGCGTGGGGTGCTCCATCTATAAGTTCTTAAGAAGCACCCCACGCTTTATTTATTTTAATTATTAAAATATTGTGTAATATTTATAAATCTCCTACTTTTATAACAGATCTCTATTTACACTCTAAGCATATTTAACATTACGCCGCTGTATTTAGAGTAACACGAAAGTTCACTGTGTATCTGTAAAATCCTAACCAAATCAATTGTTTCATCAAAACTAAGACAACTTTCTGATTGTATCGTTATATAATACGTTTACTTAAGAAACGTGTAAGATTTCATCTTAAAAGTTACAACTCTCTTTAAACAATAGAAAAGATACGCTTTTCGTCTAAGGAACTACTGTGTTCCTCATTCTAGAACACAATACAGTAAAACCTCTAAATAACGGACACCTCGGGAACGCAAAAATTGTCCGCTATTCGGAGGTGTCCGCTATTGGGAAAACCTCAGAGATACAAAAACTGCTAAGAAATACCTAATATTTCATCAATTAACATTTATATGTTCTAAAACCTCTATTATATGACTAATGAGAAATTAAAATTATTTTTTAAGCAATAAAACTTAAAAATTGTGCACACCTTTAACTGCTGTTTATAACATTCTTATTAAAAAAAAAAAAAAAAAAAAAAAAAAAAAAAAAAAAAAACTGTTACAAAAGTTTACTTTTGCTTGTGATTACGTGTAATTTGTTTTTCAATGTGATGTTATTGGTCATTATAGAGTTCCGAGCGGGGATAGGGATTACACTTTTTTGATCATTAAAAACATAAAATCATGAAATCTTCCAGGGGGACATAGGCATTTGAATGCTCTGGGAGATGTCCCTTCCAGTCAACTCCCAGAATTCAACAATGGACATGAAGGAGAAATTTCATCTACATTAATCCGTGATCACAAAATTTGGGACACTTTGCCCTGATAAATTTAGAGATATATAACTTTTTTTTTTCGTCTTCTTGTTAAAAAATACTTTTTCATCGTTTATCGCCGAAAATAGTGTCCTCTATTTGGAATGTCCGTTATTCAGAGGTTAAACATACAAAAATTTTGGTTCTGGGAGTGGGGATCGGAAAACTGTCCGTTAAATAGAGGTGTCCGCTATTCGGGAGTGTCCGTTATGGATGTTTTACTGTATAATCATATATATTTCTCATTCGAATTGATACTACGTTTACTTGACAGGTTATGTATTATAGATAACGAAATTCTTATTTCCGACACAAACGAAGAGTTAAATGAATAGAGTTACGAGAAATAAATGAATTAATGAAATGTATCAAAAATGCAGTAACTGCATAAAATTTCATTGGCATTGATGATGAGTTACCTAAACTGAGCTAAAATAAGTCAATGTACGCGGTTACATGTCTTCAGAATCTTGGATAAAAGGACTCTATTATTAAATATGATGAAACGGATGCTGAAACAGGAATTTTTCTGCAATATTGAGAATTTCCAGGAAAAAGCAAAATAGAGTTAGCAGATATACATTTTTTAAATACATAAATAAATAAATAAAAATAAAAAGCATCTAGTTAAACTAGTGACATTTAGCTCCCACATTATTCACACTATTATTATAGTATACTCGTTTTTCAAAAAATAAATCCAATCGAAAAAAAGAAGAAAAAAAAATAATAAAAAAGCTAAATTAATGCAGGAAGGGTTACTTCTTCCATCCCCCTTTGTATCTAACCAATGAACCTCGAAATATAAGGGGAAGCATAATATAATAATAAACCGGTATACCAAATTTGAAGCAAAATGGATAATTCTGCATGAAAAACCCTTTTATTAAAATTAAAGAGGTGAATAGACCTCCTGTGCCCACCCCTTTATAGTTAATCAATCAATCACAAAACTAACCTGGAAGCGCCTTATCTGGATTAACTTATATGAAGCAAACAAGGTATCTCTAACAAAATTTTTGGCGTTAATTTCATACGTACATACAGATTTTTTGAGCACATTAGCTGTCAAATATTGATAATCAGGGAAAGAAAAAAAAGAAGAAGAAAGGAAAGAATTTGACTAAAAAAGCTAAATTAAGGGAGGAGGGGTTACTTCTCCCATCTCCCTTTTATACTTAAACAATGAACCTCGAAATATGTTCGGGGAAGTGCATTATCGGAATGAACCTGCATACTAAATTCGAATCTAATCGAATAATTCTGCATATAAAACCCATTTATTAAAATTAAAGGGGATTAGACCCCTGTTCTCCTTGTATACATAACAAATGGGCTCCAAAACTAATAAGGGAAGCGTCTTACGCAATTAACTTGTACAACTAATTCGGAGGAAATCTGATATTTCTATCAAGATTTAAGTCGTTGAGAACGTACATACATACAAATCCTGCGGACATATTAGCTCTCAGACTTTATTAGACAACTAGCTGTTCTGCCCGGCGTTGCCCGGGTTCATCAAAAAATAGCAAGAATTGCGAAAAAACTTTCAAAATCATAATAAAAACCTCGAAAAATTAAAAAAAATGCTGCACAAATTTCGTCTAAACTTCGTTGAAAAGAGATGGGCTAGAAAATTGAAGTTGGGTTATTTTTACTAATGTGGAAAAATCTTACAAATCGCAAAAAACATTAAAAATCTCATAAAAATGTAAAACAAAATTCAAAAATTGTGTTTCAAAATTCGAATAAACTTTGAAGAAAAGAGATCAGAATTTAATAAATTCGGCCAAAAATTGAACCTCTAAAAAATCGAAGCGGGTCGCGAAGAAACGTACACATCGCTTTAAAAATGGCAAAATTTTCAAAAATCACGGAACTCAAAATTTACTCTACTTGGATAAATGTATTGACTCTAATTGATTTGATAATGTAAAAAGCATTGAAATACGAAAAAACTGCTAAAAAATCGCAATAAAAATCTTTAATCGCACAGGAAAAAATTTATCATATTAGCGAAGAAATTAAAAACCGTATTCCTTTTCCGTATCTGAAAAAAAAAAAAAAAAAAAAAAAAAAGCATACTGCATTAAAAATTGCTGTAGATCAGAATAAGAGAGCAAAACAATTACCGTAAAGGATAAAAGTTTGAAACCAAACTCTTATTAGTCTAGAAATTTAAAATCGAATTCCTTTGAAAAATGTTAAAAAAAAAAAAAAAAGACTGAGAGAGCTCAAAAATTGCATTGAAAATTGTAATGAAAGTCGTAAAACATTAAAAAATCCCTAGGGTAAAAATTCACTGTTATAATATAAAATATTGTGATCAAGAAATTAACCATATTAACCAAAAAGTTTGAAATCGAAATCGATTTCCGGATGTAAAAAAATTGCTACGGAACTTGAAGAATGGCTAAAAATTACATTGAAAATTGCATTAAAAATAGCTAACTATTTGGAAGTCAATGCTTAAAAAAATAATATTAAGGCAGGGCGGGGGGGGGGGGATTATGATCGAAATCATTCATAAATTACAAAATGTAGGCATGGAACGCCAAAATCATATTAAGAGATAAAACATTGCATTCGAAACATAACTACATTAAACAAAATGTCTGATATCAAAATTGGTTTCTGAATGGCAGAAAATCGCCAAGGAATTTAAAAAAAAATGGCTAAAAATCGTATCGAAAACTATATTAAAATTCGCTGAATATTTAAAAGTCATGGCTGTAAAAATTTAATATTCAGTCGAAAATATTGTAATCGGAAATCGTTCATGAATAAGGAAAAGTCAACAGGGAACACCTAAAATCCCCCAAACTAACTAAAAATTACATTGAATATCGCATTAGAAATCGGCAAAATTCATAAAAGCGTGGAGAACAAATTGTACTATTTATGCTAAAAGTTAGAAACCGAAATTCTTTTATCGATGTCAACAACTGTCACAGAACTTGAAAAATCAGTATAAAACAGATTAAAAATCAGTAAAATTCAAAAATCCGGACAAAATTTGCCATAGTAAGATAAACATTTATATTAAATTCCTGCGGATATAATTTACCATAATGGGACAAAACATTCAAATCTGAACTCTTTCATTAGTTAAAAAATATCGACACAAAACTTGCTAAACGTTTTATGAAAATACACAAAAAATCTGAATCATTGATGTCAAAATTTACTACATTAAGCTACAAATTATTTAAAAATTTCTCTTCCAATTGTGAAAAAATCGCCGTGGACTCGAAAACATCTAAAAATTGTATTCAAAAATTCATTACAAATCGTTTCAAATTTAAAAATAGCGGGGGACAACATTTACATTAATAGAGTAAAATAGCGTAATCTGAATTATTTCTTAAATACGAATGAAAAAATCGGCGCAAAGTGTGAGAAGTAATGAAAACATTGCTAAAAATTGCATTAAAAAGTCACTAAATTTCAAAATTCGTAAATGAAGTGTAAATGTTTGAAATTAATTTCCTTTTCGAAATTTCAAAAAAAAAAGCCGTGAGATTCAAAAAACCAATACAAAACCATTGAAAAATTCATTAAAAATCGCTAAATGTAAATACATCCCGTGAATGAAAAAATATTCTAGTCGTATAAAACGTACCAACCATTCTTTTTTGCATGAATTACAAAAAATTCGACGCAGAACACAAAATATATCAAAAATCACATTGAAAATCGACAAAATTAAAAAAAGGTAAATGGTGAAATTTACTATATTAGGCTAAAAGTTTGAAACCAAAATCATTTTTTAATTGTTAAATCACCACTGTGGTGGGGATCGAAAAAAATAGTACTAAATCGCATTAAAAAGTTCATTAAAAACGCATTGAAAAATGCACTAAATATCGCCAGTTATCAGAATTTCATCAAACGGATAAAACATTCTAATCGGAAATCTGAACTATTTGATTATCCGGTTGACCAAGAAACTATCTGGGTCAAACCATAAGATTAAACTACAATAATGGCGGATCGTAAATTCCATATTCACTTGACATTAAACATGTTACATATGTTTGTTACGTCATCAAGTGGTTTTTACTTCTTATTTTTATGTATATTTGTATTAATGTTTTTCTAAATTATCTCTTCTTTCATTATTTAACATAAAAAATTACATCTATTTGCATAATTTGGCTTGTTTCACGATAGATATAATTTGGCGAAATTGGTCGACAGGATAATCACGTAGTAAAAGGAAATCCTTTATAGATAATAAAAAATCCACACGGAACACAACAATTCTTGAAAAATCGCGTTAAAAATCTCTAAAATTATATTAGATTAAAAGTTTGAAATCAATTTTTACTTCCAAATATCAAAAAGTCACCATAAAACTCGAAAAATTTCTAAAAATTGCATTGAAAAGTGCATTAAAAATCACTAATATTAAAAAATCACAGGGGTCAAAATTTACTCTAATAGGGTAAAACGTTGTAATTGGAAATATCTCATGAATGACAAAAATCCGACATCAAACGCAAAAAATCTCGAAAAATCGCATTAAAATTAGCTGAAATTCATAAATCTTAACAGCAAAAATTTAATACATCAGCCTGAAAGTTTTAAGCAAAATTCCTTTTACTAATGTCGAATAATAGCGGCAAAATTTACATTAAATAATTCACTAAAAATCCAAACATCGTTGCACGAAATCCAAATAAATTATATTGAAAAGAGAACAAAATTCACTAATTTAGGTCGAAAGAATGAAACCGTTTTCCTTTTCGCTAAAGTGGAAAAATCGCCCCGAAACCCACTAAAATTCGCATATGAATTAAATAAATAAAAAAAAACTGAAAATCGGCCTTCAAGGTGTGAAATTTCATACATAACTTCGTGCAGCGGTCTCTCCAGAGCATCGCCAGTACTTTAAAAATTTTAACATGCGTTATAAACTACCTTAAAGTGTAAAACAGATCTCCTTATTACATTTCCTAATTTTGTTCGCGCCCCTCCTTTCACGCACCCTGAAACGTGTCACACCATTCTTTGTTTACATTTTTTATCTTGTATTATAAAGCATTTTAAAATTTAAAATAAATCACATTGTTATATTTCCAAATTTTAACAAAATCGCATTCTGTTAGTTCCATTTTTCACCACCAGCTAGCGCACTCTATTCTTCAGAAACTTTATCAAAACGATACTCTGTTAAACAACCTATCAGGTGATATATTACTCGAGGGGGTAGTGGTCTTAACCAAGAATTTAAGATATTTTATGAATTTGCTATTCGAAAATAGTGGTAACTAAATTTTTTACATTTTAGGTAAATTTCGCAAAAAAAAATACTACTTATTGCATTCTCAACAGCTCAAGATTTTGACAGAACAACTATGAAAAAAAATAGATGCTAAACGCAAAAAATCTTGAAAAAGCGTTAAAAATCACGTTGAAAATCGCATTAAAAATCGTTAAAATCTAAAATTCGTAACAAACACAAAATTTAGGGCTAAAAGTTTGAAACGGTTTTCTTTTTATCAACCTAAAAAAAAAAACATAAAAAAATAAAAAAACCGCAAAATGAGAAAAACACTAAAAATCGCATTAAAAATTCGTTAAAAATTCAAAAATCGCTGTACAAATTCCGAATAAACTTTGCTGAAAAGAGAAAAAAAATTGCTACATTGGGTTAAAAGAATGAAACCGTATTTCTTTCACTAATGGGATAAAACTGCAAAAAGAACGCTAAAAATCGCCTAAAAAATTATAAAAAAAATCTAATCAAAAAATTGAAAATTGGTTTTCGAGGTGCAAAATTACATGTATAAAAGTACCGTCCCTCCACATTTTGTAACTCTACGTACAGCAGACTCTTCAGAACAGCGCTGACACACACAAACTTGTCTCTTTATTATTATATATTTAAAAAAATAGCGTTCTATTAGTTCCATTTTCCACCAACAGGTAGAGCACTCTATTCTTCAAAAACTTTATCAAAACCATACTCTGTTAAATAACCTATTAGATGATATATAAATCGAGGGGGTAGCGGTCTTAAGCAAGAATTTAAGATAGTTTATGAAATTGCTATTCGAAAATAGTGGTACCTAAATTTTTGACATTTTAGGTAGATTTCACAAAAAAATACTACTTATTGCATTCTCAACAGCTCAAGTTTTTGATAGAACAACTATGAAAAAAATAGATGCTAAACGCAAAAATCTTTAAAAAACGTTAAAAATCGCATTGAAAATCGCATTAAAAATCGTTAAAATCTAAAAATCGTAACAAACATAAAATTTAGGGAATTAGGCTAAAAGTTTAAAACGATTTTCTTTTTATCAATCTCAAAAAATAGCCGCAAAATGAGAAAAAAACACTAAAAATCGCATTAAAAATTCGTTAAAAATTCAAAAATCGCTGTATAAATTCCGAATAAACTTTGTTGAAAAGAGAAAAAAAAATTGTTGTTTTGGGTTAAAAGAATGAAACTGTATTCCTTTCACTAATGGGATAAAACCGCAAAAATAACGCTAAAAATCGCCTAAAAAAATTATTAAAAAAATCTAAACAAAAAATCAAAAATCGGGCTTCGAGGTGCAAAATTACATGTAAAAAAGTACCTTCCCTCCAAAGTTTGTAATTCTACGTGCAGCAGTCTCTTCAGAACAGCGCTGACAGACAAACATCCTTCTCTCTTTATTATTATAGATGAGCTAAATGATGATACAAATGTTTAGTAACACTATTGGCTAAATTAAAAACTTGACAAAGAAAGACAATATTCACGTAACTGTAAATAAGAATGTAAGGAGCAATGGAAAAATGTAGGTGTAAATTCAATTCATTTTTAGTTCATGAAAGCTAGTATTTATATCTGATTATTCATGTAGTAATTTTTTATTCGGGCATAAAAAACCCAATTAATAAAATATTAAGCATTAGGTAGCGATTTTATAAATGTCTGAGATTTTCCCAATAACAGACACATCCGAAAAGCGGACAAATTTCGAAGGCCTGAGATGTAGATTAATTACACCTTTAAATGTTTTTAAATATTTTTGTTCATTTTTTTAATAAAATAATAAGAATTTTCCATAAAAGTTAATCAAAATGGGAAAGTGGAAGATTTTATAGAAATTTATTATATAAGCTAATCTAGAAATAACAAAAAATACAAAGAGCAATATGAAAATTTGTAATTCTTTCTGTAGCATTTTACTTACCCATCATACGTAGTATAGGGTAAGTCTTGCAATCGTTTTGAAAATCGAAAATTTTTTTCGACGGATTTACACGTTTTAGACACTGGAGATTTCGAAAAACATATTTTTAGAAAAAAAAATCTGCCGTCCGTCTGTCTGTCTGTCTGTCTGTCTGTCAGTCTGTCTGTCTGTAAACGTTCTATCTCACGAACAAATTGAGATAGAGACTTGAAATTTTGTATGTACTTAGTATGTAAGAATGGGACGAAGCCTATTGAATATCATCAACCTCGATTATACGGAACTATTTTTTTCCGGATTCTCGAAAAATTCGTTCTGATGAAAGGTTTATAAAAATTTTCGATTTTTTTTATTTTAAGGAATGCATGTAAAAGGCAATAAAAAAACACAAATTTTGCATAAAGAACGAAGTCGATCGGATTATTAGTTGTCGAGATATTTGTAATCCTGCTTTCCCCATTCTTCGATTTTTCATGATCCTGTATTTCATTCAAATTTCAATTCAGAGGTATATTTTAATTGAAAATGAGACGCTTCATCCGACGCAGCAAACTGTTAGTTAACATGATTATTATTTTTGGAGTTATAAGGATGTTTCTTTTACGTAGTTTGGTGCTTCTTGAGTAGTTTGGCGTTTTATATAATTTGTTGAAATTGGTGCATCAGCAATTCATTAATAGAGTATTACTATGTGCATTAACAACATTTAAATTTAGTTTTGGAATTGAAATGCATTGTATAAATAGCTTTCACATGTTTTATTTTCATATGCATATAAATGATGGGTAAGTATTACGGTGGCCTCCAACGACTAGTTTTTAAATGTAACAAGCAAAAACATGTAGAAATTTAATTTGTGTAACAATATTTCAATTTGACGTAGTAGTATTCACATTGCTAAATGTACACTTTTTTTGTTTGGTATTTTAATGTCAAATAAATAATATGTAAAAATACCAAATAACACATACTGGCAGAAAATGGTATATTTTACAATTGCAATAAAATTTTACATAAAAAATATATAAATTTACATAAAATATGCCCTTTTCTGCCAGTGTTTTATTTGGTATTTTAATATATTGGGAATTATTTAATGATTTTTCAAATTACTTAATGATTTTTGGCAGTTATTTAACGATTTTTAAATTCAGTGATTTTCAGAATATAAATGCACATTAAATTGATTTAATGTACATTTGGATTTTTTTAAACCTTTCTTTCATTATCAATAACAAGAAATTTTACTGTTTCTTTTGCAATGCGATCTTTTTTACTTTCTTTTATCTTTACAAGAAGAAAGTATTGGATTCATGAAAATTTTCGACTTCCGGTTTTCGACAGATTTATACGTTTTAGAAGGTCCTGAACACGTTTTGACTATTTTTAGAAAATGTCTGTCTGTGAGTCTGTCTGTCTGTCTGTATGTGACAAAAAATTTGTGGGCGCTCTATCTCAAGAACTAATGCTCGAAATTTAATAAAATTTTATAGACAGTTAGACCTTGATATAAATTAGTGGCTATTGGTTTTTGGTGAAAATTGGCCTGCAGGTGGCGCTGCTGTACTACATTTTTCGTGATTTTCAAGATTGTTTTGTCTCAAGAACTAATGCACAGAATTTCACCAAACTTCAGATTCTGTGACCCCTTGATATACATGGACGCTGATTAAGTTTTGGTGTAAATTGGCCATCAGGTGGCGCTGCTATGCCACGTTTTTCATGATTTTCAAGATTGCTATATCTCAAGAACTAATGCACAGAATTTCACCAAACTTCAGATTCTGTGACCTCTTGATATACATAGACGCTGATTATGTTTTGGTGTAAATTGGCCGGCAAGTGGCGCTGCTATGCCACGTTTTTCATGATTTTCAAGATAGCTATATCTCAAGAACTAATGCACAGAATGTCACCAAACTTCAGATTCCGCAATACCTTGAGATACATAGCCGCTGATAAGGTTTTGGTGTGAACTGCTCTATAGATGGCGCTGCTATGCTACATTTTGCACGATTTTTCCAATAGCTATATCTCAAGAACTAATACAGAGAATTTCATCAAAATTTAGTTTCTTTTACACTAGAATATATAACATAATTAGACGCTGATTACATTTTGGTATTAACCTTGCAACAGGTGGTACAGCTATGCTGCATTTTGCACGATTTTTCCGATAGCTATATCTCAACAACTAACGCACAGAATTTCATAAATATTCAGATTTTGTTACAAAATGACATATAACATAGTTACACGTTGATTACGTTTTGTTATAAATCCTCCAACTGCTGTGCTATATTTTACACGTTTTTTTTAACTAGCTATATCTCAAGAACTAATGCACAGAATTTCATCAAACTTCAGATTATTTTACACCATAATATAATTAGACGCATTTTTACATTTTGGCATAAATTGTCCAAGATATGGTGTTGCTGTGCTACGTTTTGCAAATTTTTTGTTATAACTATATCTCAAGAACTAATGGACAAAATTCCATCAAATTTCAGATTCGGTTAGGTCTTGACATAAATAGATGCTTATTAGGTTTTAGTATAAATTATCCAACATTGAGTCGCTATTAAGCTCATTTTCTCAGAATATTAATTAAATTTTGCGTTTTAGGCTTTTCGGATACCAGAATCTCATTAGGCTAGGTCAAATGTTCGAGGAAATTCGATAGCGGGTAACTTTGGGGTCACCACGTTTTTTTTTTAATATTAAAATGTACTTATGAGATAGAAGAAAGTTTCGGGATCGACACATCCATCTAGTTTATATTTGGTACGAGAAAAGTAGTAGGTAAAAAAGTAGGTTTTTTTTTTTTTTTTTTTTTTTTTTTTTTTTTTTTTTTTTTTTAATATTAAAATGTACTTATGAGATAGAAGAAAGTTTTGGGATTGACACATCCAACTAGTTTTCTTTTGATCCCGTATTCTAATCCTTTCTCGTATTTTAGAAATAAATAATATAGCAATCACAATTGTTGTACAAAAAGAATATGGGAACATATAATTTTATAAAGTACAAAGAAAACGTACATTTAGTAAAACTAAAAATTACTACAAAATAAGTCGTTAAGTATTTTACAGATGCACTCTAAAAAAATGGAAAGTTGCGAAAATTTTTCTAAGAAAACTATATTTCAAGAGCTTTTTATGTAAAGACAATAACAACAATTCATGTAACTAATACAGATTTATCCTGTGAATCAAAAATTTTCTAATGTTACTAGGAATTTTTTAGAAAAATTATATTTCTAGAACTTTTTTAGTAACGGCAACTTTAGTTACAGATAAAATGTTGACGTATTATTACAGTTTTAGCGGATTATTGCAGCAAAGTTACAGATTTCTGTATCGTTGCTTACAAATTTTGTGGATTGATATTTTTTTGGTACATTGTGGAAATAAAATTTTTATTTATGTATTTATTTATTTATTTTCCATGTATATCGTATTATTTTTAGAAATAAATTCGTATTTATTTGCTCAGATTAGACATACTTGAGTCAAGTAAATTTGTAAACGGGACCATCTCTACTGTTTAGATGGTCCCGTTTACAAAGTTACTTTACTCAAAAATATCTCAACTTAGTAAATAAATGTGAATTTATTTGCTGAGTATTACATTTGAAGCAATATTTTGATAGCGAAAACCATATTTTGAATCTAGATAAGATAGTCCAAATGCCTCTGGAACGCCCTAAAATGTCCACAGTATAAAAAAGAAACTTGTATAAGGAAATTTATATCTGATTTTAATTAGGCATAAAATTTTCCCTTTTTTTTTGTCACATACAAGTATAATTTATACAGTCATTTAACCCTTTGATCTCTGGAAATGAAATTCTTCAAAATGCTCAAATGTCACATCGGTACCAGTATTTTGTATAGAAGAAAATTGACTTATAATATACTTGAGAAAATTAATTAATGTATTTTCAAAAAAAGTTCCGTATAAAATTCCGGTGTCAATGTGACATTTGGAGAATTTTTTAGAACAAATTTTAAGAGAACAAATTTTAAAATTTTAAAATTCGGGACATAAAATCCACCCATCAGAGCACAAAGCGATAAAAGGTAATTCTTAACACTTTGCAAAAAAATTCCTTTTAACCTCTTCTTAGCTGGTGATCTTATAGTATATATATCTTTACAACTTTTTTTTTTCACGAATATAAATAATATTAAAAGTAAGAAAAATTTGTGTGAATGGAACCTATTGATAGTAGAACTAAACAAAAGTGTAATCTGTTTCATAAAATGCTTTTTTAGCAAGCTATGTGTTATGAGTCTTGGAATTTCCAGACCAGGCCGTTTTTCACCACTATTTTCTCATCGGAAATGTCTTCTTAAATTTTTCAGATATATACTATAGAAAACATATCATTACAATTTTTTTCACGAAAATAAATAATATTTTAAAAAAGATAAATTGCTGTGGATGGAGCCTTACAAATAGCAGAACTAAACAGAACAGCAATTTGTTTAATCTGGCATTTTTAACGAAATACATAATATATAAGAATGATTTGCAGAAGAAATGTACGAAATGAATAAAAATGAAAACATAAATAATTTCATTGTGTATGAAGATAACATTTGTAGAGTCCATTAGTAATAAAGGATTATTAAATGAATATTTATTTTCCTTTTTTTTCAATGTTTTTTCAATGCAAAAAAGTAAAAAAAACATTTTAAAAAATCCCAAGAAGTCATCAAAAGATATAATTATTAAGCTGCCATGTATCATCATACTTTATGTATAAAAAATTATATTTTAATTTTTTCGCTTTTCAATCATACTTAGTTATCACTTTGTTAATATAAATACATAACTGAAATTTTAAAAAGTACTTAAGGAAACTGATTCTGAAGAAATTACTGATACTTATGCTAACTCCTTGATACTGAAATCTAATAACGCTATTTAAATAATATTTATAACTGCTATCTTCTTTTATACCAAATCTTGTTGCATATTTCATAGCATGTGTTTTGGATTTTCTTTTTCCACAAAATCGTATCAGTTGTATAAAATATTTTCTTGCTTTAGAAATTAGCAAATGAATTACAATACATAAACTGTTTAAAAGAGCATAGCCACAAATCAACATTCCAAAATAAACCTCCGTTACATACATCCATTATTCAATTTATGTTAGTTTCGCGATTATCAAATTAAATCCAATATCAAACGTGTTTACATTAGCACAATTACAGGCTAATCTAAAAAAATATTATCAAACAATTGTTATCTACGTTGAAATCAATTAAGGATTTCAGTTTATAGTATATCAATAAGCATAATCTATATTATAATTATCTGGGTGCATTATATGAAAAGGAAGTTATTCTGCACTTGTTAATCATTAAAATAGTTCGTTACAACTGATAGTTCATATTAAATTGACAAGATTTGAAACCACTAAAATGTTTATAATTACGTTAGGAAATTTAGCATTATGTAAATTCCATTTAATCGCTTATTTATTTCACTTTATGAAATTCAATTTCATGTGAGCACTGAATTCAGATTACCTGTGAAATTGGTAATTTTACTTGTGATAAAAGATTACAGAAATTGCATTATGGTTACACTGTCAATATACATCAATACACTGACAATTAATCATGAAAGCGCCATATATAATTAAGTTGCATCACAAATTGGTAGCAAATCTGATATTTCTGGCTTCATTTTTTAAGTAAAAGTAGTTTCAATTCCAGAACCAGTTTAAACAGGTTTCGAAAGTTAAAGCAATTTTTAAGAAAATATCTGAAACTATAACTGAAGAAGTAAAAACTAGGCCGGTTGTGGAAGGTCTTCAACTATCTTGTGTAAAAAAAGCATGTAAAAATATTAAAATTTGGGCGAAATATTTGAAAAGAACGCCCACATAGACTTTACATTATCATCCGGGTATTTTTCTGTGCCTAGTGTTGCGCCTTAAGCGTTGTTAGTAGTTTTATGATATTTTCATTTAAAAATGGAAGGAATGATGCTAAATGAAATGGTAATTTGTCAATAATATAAAAAAGATGTAAAATAATCAAGAACAGATAGATATTTTTCTAAAAAATAACATAATTTTGTTTGAATACTTTAAAATTATACAAAACCTTTAGTTTTCTTTTATTTAAAACTACCTTAAAACAATGACGAGGTTATCCAATTCCGAGAAAGGACTTTTACGTTTTTTTCCCTACAAATAAGCTTCACATCCTTAAAAGTGATCTGCATTAAAAAATTAATCAATAAGTCCTAATTTACAAATATTTATGAAAGGATTAGATAGGGGCTCAGAAATTTATGGCGTTGAGTACGTACGTACATACAGATCCAGCGGGCACATGAGCTCTGAGGTTTTGACAGTCAGTAATCTAAATAGATGATTCAGGAGGATAAGAACTACTGACCAAATTGAAAACTCCATATAATAAGATGTTTAATTTTCATGTAATAATAAGTTAAAGCACATTTTTGTAGCAAATTTTTTCGTAGAATGTAATAAAGAGTGGAAAAATATATCTATAAATTTATGTCAGTTTTGTTGCATGAATATTGATTTTAATTTCTGGTTATTCATATGGTAGTTTTTTGGACCTATAAAAGCCAATAAATGAAATATTAAGCATTTAAAAGCGATTTTATAAATCTCTGTGGTATCACAATTAAGAGACACTTTCTAATAGCGGACAAATTCCACGCACCTGAGATATGTATTATTTAGACCTTTAACTGTATTTAAATAAATTTTTAAAATAAAATCGTTAAAATTTTCTGAAAAAGCTAATCAAAATGTGAAAGTGGAAGATTTTATGGAAATTTACTATATAATCTGATTTAGAAATAACAGAAAATAAAAAAAGGAACATAACGTTTTTTAAATTCTTTCTCTAGCTTTTTTTTTAAATGTAATTTGTAAAAACATGTAGAAATTTAATTAGGGCTGTAATATTTTAATTTCACGTAATTGAAGAAGTATTCACGCTTTGAATGTATACTTTTTTACTTCACACATTAATATCAAATATATATATATATATATATATATATATAACTATCAGAAAAAAACATGCTGCCAGAAAAAGGTATATTTTGCGAATAAATTTAACAATTGTTAATTATTGTAATAACAATTTTAATTTTTCTTAAGAAAGGTGTTATAGTAAAAATAAAATAAAATACATTGACATGTTTCGGAACCGTCAAATAAGTTCCATAGTCATAATATAAACAAAATTTCAAAATATTACTCGGGCAATACAAATGACACGCGACAATGAGATATAAATAACAAAAAACACGCGCACTATTGCAAAAATTAAATTAAAATATAGACCGGAACTTATTTGACGGTTCCGAAACATGTCAATGTATTTTATTTTATTTTATTTTTACTATAACACCTTTCTTAAGAAAAATTAAAATTGTTATTAATATGTTTATATAAAAGGTGAATGCTTTAAAATCTGATGATTTAAAAAACCAATTGGATTTAATTAACTTTTTATAATTGTTAATTATATTCAGAAATATGCCATATTCTATAAATATGGTTTTTTTTTTTTTTTTTTTTTTTTTTTGCTATTTTAATATACTGGTAGTTATTTAATGATTTTGAAATTCAATGATATTAAAAATTTAAATGTATATTAAATAAATTTTATGTACATTAAAATTTTTAAAAAATCATTCTTTCATATTGAATAATAAAAATTTTAGTGTTTCTTTTTCAATGCGATTTTTTTTAAAGTTTTTTTTGATTTCTGGGTTACAATTCCTTTATTTTCGAAGTGAATAATAAGACAGTCACAACAATTGCACACAAAGAATAAGGGAACATACAATTTTACAACATATGAAAGAAGAAAAAGTACATTTGGTAAAACTATAAATTTTTGCAAAATAAGTCGCTAAGTACCTTACAGATACACTTTAAAAAAAAGTTGGAATGTTACTAAAATTGTATTTAAAGACGTTTTTAATGTAACGACAACAACAAAAATTCATGTAAAAGATACAGATTTAAACTGTAAATCAAAAAATTTAAAATTTTGCTAGGAATTTTTTGGAAAATCGGATTCCTGGAATTCTTTTTAGTAATGACAACTAGAGTAACAGATAAAATTTTAGTAATATTACCATAATTTTAGTAGATTCTATTATAAAAGTTACAGATGTCTGTAAATTTGCTTACAAGTTTTGCAGATTGGCATCTTTATTTTTATTTGCACACTATGCAGGTAAAATTTTAGTAAATATAATCCCTAATAGCATGCATGGTCACAGTGACGTCACTGTGAGTCACTTTGGTCACATCACATCTGTGACCAAAATGCCACCACTCAGTGTCGTCACATTGTGACTGAGATGTGACTTTCTTAAAAATCTTTAGAAATTTATAAATATCCTTCAAAACATGTTATTTACTTTAAAAAACATGTTTCTGGCAATTTAAATATCGTCGCTTTTGTCACAGTTTCGTCACAATGTTAATGTTAAATTAGTCACAAATGACACATTTTTCACAAATTTGACACATTGTGACCACTTTGTGAAACATCACAAAAGAGCTCTGAAACGGCCATAACGATTTCAAATTTTAGTCACTGTGACGTCACATCGACAATCGATGGTCACAAAGTCACAACGACGTTGCAGTGACGTCACCATGCTTTACGGGATAGATTTCGGTGTCATTAGATTACCAGAATTGCAGATTTTTTTTCAGTGTATATTGTGCTACTTTTGGAAATAAATTCACATTTATTGGATGAAGTGAGAAATCCTTGAGTCAAATCCCCAATTCAGGATTATCTCTACAATAAAGCCACCAAAATATACAATCGAAAACAATATTTTTAATGTTTTAAATTGAATAAGAATATTCCGAATATCATTGGAACGTCCTAAAATCAACACAGACAGAAAAAAAGACATTTCTAGAACGAAATTTATATCTGAATTTAAACAGAAATAAAATTTGAACTGTTTTTTGTGACATACGAGTACATTACACAATGTATTATAACCATTTGAGCTATAGTGACGAATTTCTTGAAAATGCTCAAAAGTCTCATTGGCACTGGTATTTTGTAAACAAAAGATGGTTGGTTGGTTGAATAAGGTTTTATGGCGCAAAGTCCCTTTAGGGACATGCTGCGCCAAGAACAAGGTGAGAAATAAAAGTTAAAAAGATTTAATACAGCTTAAAATGTAAAAGCTAACATGTAAAAATAGCAATAAAAGGCTGTCTTAGCACAGACCATAGTTATAAAAACAAATTATAAATAAAATCTGTAAAAATCAAAGTTAAAATCTAAACAATGTCTAAAAAGAAGCACAAAAAATACATAAAAACAATTTAAAGCACATAGAAATTAAGAGGGTAAAATCACTGAGACCTATATTCTTCAAAAACAAAGTTTTCCTCGTCATCACTCGAATCGTAAGATGCCGACTCCTTAGCCTCCTCCACATACTGATTCATCTGCCTTGGATCTTTCAGATTAGCTGTACATGGGCCATGGCATGATTTTCTCTATTTATTCTTCACAGTTTGTCACTGTGAAGAGCCCCGAATAGTTTTATTCTTTTTTGTTTTCTGGATAAATTTTACTGTTACACTAGTTTTGGGTTTCTGGGAATTTGATGCAGATGAATCAGGTGTTTTTCCATTCTCAGGTTTGATTAAATTTTTTACTTGACTTGATTTCTGCGATTGTCTAGTCCAATATTCAATTTTTACAGGCTCTCATGAAGGTTTCCAAAGCACTAATTTTGGCAAAACTCTGGTAACATCGGTAGCGTGGGCATCACGGGTCTTCTTCTTTGTAATGTTAGATGATGTTTTTTCAGGTGAACAGGTTGGTAGAAAAGAAGAGTCAGTCTGAGTACTAATGTGTCTAACAGGTTTAGATTGCTGCTTAAGTAAGCTGGAGTAGGAAATTCCAACGGATGAGGTTCTGGATTCAACGAGTCTACGGGCATCTGGATAAGACAGATTCTGAGTAATTTTTAGAGTAATTATTTCTTTTCCATGGTTCCAATTAGGACAAGTATGAGAATAGGTTGTATGATCTCCTTCACAATTTGCACAGCGTTCGGATTTTTCACATCAGTTATTGTCATGGCCGACTTCTGCACAACGTGCGCAGGTAACTGAGCCACGACAGTTTGTGTTAGTATGTCCGTAACGCTGACATTTAAAGCAACGGATGGGGTTTGATATACATGGTCGGACTTGACAGCTTAGATAGCCTGCGTTAATTCCTGTTGGTAATGTTGGACTCTTGAAGATTAGAAAAATATGCTTAGTAGGAATTATCTGGTCATTTCTACGAATAGTGATTCGGCGTACATCTATGATATTTTGCTCTTTCAAATTACTCAGAAGTTCTTCTTTTGTGGAAAATAACAGGTCAGGGTCGAATATTACCCCACGACTTGTATTCAAAGTTTTATGTGCTTGTACAGAAACAGAAAAGGTGCCTATTGTAGTGCAATTAGAGAGAAATTGTGATTGTTTGGCTGTAGAAACCTCAACTAGTAAATCCCCAAATTGTAGTTTCTTGAGGGAATGACCATCCCCTAAGACAGACTAGAAGGTTTTAGCAATTAGAAAAGGTGATATCTTTTTAAAGGAGCTATCGAAATGGCTATCAGTACGTTTAACAACAAAAACGCGAATGAGAGAGGAAGTCTGTACATTTTGTTGCTCTCCGCTAGGGAGAGAAATAGAAGGAAAAGAAGTGTTTCCATCCATATTAAAAATATAATAATTCAGACTCCGGCCACACCACCCACTACCGAGCCCAACAAGGGGATGCACATTCGTGCACCAATGTTAACTAGTGCCCATACGGTCACAAGACAAATGTCAGACTCCAACCTTAACGAGATGACTAGTATTTGCTCGATCACTTGATCCTTAAAGCCAGTGACAAAAGCCAACTGACCAGCCGATTGGAACATACGGGACCAATAAACACCTCCCGTCTACCTGAAGCAGAGGCCAAAGCAGTGTATTGGTTTCCCTCAACTGCCAGAATCCCCCTTTCCAGGGACACGGATCGCCACGCACTGCCAACACGTGGGTAGTTTACAATTCCCCATGATATTCGTTCCCCATGAAGTCGATATACAGGATCATATCGGCTCATGCGGAATCGCTCTCACCTCCGAAGAGGAAACCACAATGAGAATGAAACAAAGAGGAAAGGAAGACTAGAGGAGTAAGAGGAAAAGAACAGGAAAAAGATCACTCAGATCCCCGGGGTTATGAAGCCCGTGAATACCGAATGAAGGTATCTCCCTGGGGGTTGTAAACAAAAGATTCGGCTTATAATATACACGAAAAAAATCATTAATATATTTTCAAATAATTTTGGTTGAATATTCTGGTTTCAAAGTGACATTTAGAGATTAACATTATGTGGTAGAAATTATCCATCAGAACCCAAAGCAGTAACAGATAATTTTCAACATTTTATATAAAAATCCTTTTAACTATTACAGACCTGGTGATCCGATAGAATACACATATTTACAACTTTTTTTCACGTACATAAATAATGTTAAAAAAATTGGTATGAATGGACACTAACGATAGCAGAACAAAACAAAATTATTCTTTTGTTTCCTATAGTGCTGTTTTAGCGAGCTATGTGTTATGTGTATTGTAATTTTCAGACCAGGAAATTTTTCACAAGTAATTTCTCATCGAAAATGTCTTCTTAAACTCTTCAGATATGTACTATAGGAAACACATCTTTACAATTTTTTTTCACGAAAATAAATGTTGTTAAAAAAAAGAGAAATTGCTGTGAATGGAGCCTTACAAATAGCAGAATTAAACAAAACAGCAATTTGTTTAATACAGCATTTTTTAAGCGAGATACAAATTATATAAAAATTACTTGGAGCAGAAATGTACGAAATGTGCAAAAATGAAAACTTAAATAATTTTTCTGTGCATTAAGATACTATTTGTAGAGTCGATTATTAATAATAAATTATTAAATGTATATTTATTTAATTTTTTACAATGTTTTTTCAATGCAAAAAAGTAAAATTAAATTTAAAAAAAAAATCCCAAGAAATCGTCAAAAAATATAATTATTAAGCTGTCATGTATCATCAAATTTTATATATATATATATAAATGAAATTTTAATTTTTTCGCTTTACAATCATTCTTAGTTATCACTTTGCTAATATAAATACGTAACTGAAATTAAAAAAAAATGCATAAAGAAACTCTCAATTGAAGAAGTTACTGATACTTATGCTAACTTTTTCATACTGAAATCTAATAACGTTATTAAAATAAAATTTATAACTGATATCTTCTTTTATACAAAATCTTGTTGCACATTTCATAGCATATTTTTTGAATTTTCCTTTTTCACAAAATCATATCATTTGTGTAAAACATTCTCTTGTTTCAATAATTACCAAATAAATTTTAATACATAAATTGTTTAAACAAGCATAGCCACAAATCAACATTCGAAAATAAACCTCCATTACCTATATCCATTATTCAATTTACGTTAGTTTAGTGATTATCAAATTAAATTCAATATCAAACGTGCTTACATTAGCACAATTACAGGCTAAGCTAATAAAATATTATCAAACAATTGTTATCTACGTTGAAATCAATTAAGGATTTCAGTTTATAATACATCAAAAAGCATAATCTATATTATAATTATCTGGTGGCATTACGTTAAAGGGAAGTTATTCCGCACTTGTTAATCATTAAAATAGTTCGTTTCAACTGATAGTTCTTATTAAATTGATAACAAGAATTCAAACCACTAAAATGTTTATAATTACGTTAGGAAATTTAGCATTATGTAAATTCCATTTAATCGTTTATTTAATTTATTTTATGAAATTCAATGTCATATGAGCATTGAAATCATATTACTTGTGAAATTGGTAATTTTACATGTGATAAAATATTACAGAAATTACGTTATGGTTACACTGTCAATATACCGGGTGATCCAGAAGTTTCGGGAGTTTTGAAAAGTTAATAATTAGGAAACTATGTATAATACAAAGGTTCTGTTTTCAAATATATGCTCAGAAACATGTGGGATTTTTGTTTAGAATGAATTTTTTTAAATATATATAGTTACCATTTTTAGTAACAGGTGGCGCTGTTGTATAAGACTGAATGTACCTATACCATGCGTTATATAGACACATGAGTTCATTGCGAAACTTCTTTTCTATGATAATGATGAGAATTCGTTTTAAGGGTGGTTTATGTTCAAACATTTTTTGTAAGGTAAATGAAATCGCACTGTAAGGGAAATTTGATACAAAATTTCATGAGCAACCGCAGTGTTTAGACATTGTCTAGACTATGTTTAGACACATCTTTGCATGTCGCGTTGTTTTCATATCGTACAATACGTCAAGTTAAAACTGCAAAAGAATCGATGGCCATTGCAAATGTGAAATGCTATGGTAAGCAAGGTTTGAGAAAAAAGGCTCATTGGAAGATCGTAATAGAAACAAGAGATCCCAAATGTCTGTTACAATCGTAAATTAGGTAGGATTCTATGCCAGTACTCTGTAGAAATCACCAGTTCATGGTGAGTGCAGTAAACTTGTGATATCACGATGAACTGAAATTTCTTCTGGAATTCCTTTCTGCTCTGAGGATACTGTGTACGCTGTTTTGCATCGGCTCACGGCGGTACTTAGAAGCCATGAGCGTCATGATTAAACTTTGTAACCCTTAGACACTAATTCGTTCTTTTAAATGAGCTTTATCATACTATAAAAACAATACCATCAATTTTAGCGCCACCTGCTGTCAAAAAGTGCAACTAACATAATATGTTTTTTTCATCGAAAAAACAAATCCCACAAGTTTCTCAGCATTTCTTTGAAAACCGTATACTTCTATTGTTTATGGTTTTCTAATTATTAGCATTTCAAAAGTGCCGGGACTTCTGGATCACCCGGTACATCCACTAATAGTGGACGTGAGCTGTTAAAAATCTCTGTAAAAATGCAGCGAGACTCTCTGTATTGTTACAGAAATTATATACAGGGTGTTTATAAAGTCCCGAACTCATTTTGATGTTTAATAACTCATAAAAGAATGAAAATATAAACAAACTTTTGGCATTTATTGATGGAATAAATTTATTTTCCTTTTCAGGTTTGAATATCTTTACTTTTGTAAATATCATCTGTGCGTGTGGTTTATTTCAGCTAATTTCATTTTCCAGTCTAAATATCTGTACTTTTCTGTACTTTGCTGGAAAACTTCGTATTTCCACAATTAGAAAAGCTTCAGTCACTTTTTTTTTTTTTTTTTTTTTTTTTTTTTTTTTTTTTTTTTTTTTTTTTTTGCAAAAGGATGGTGCACCACCTCATTGGGGTACCATCGTTCGTACTTCTTTGAATGACCATTTTCCAGGAAGATGGATTGGGTGAGGAGGTCCAATTCCTTGGCCACCCAGATCACCTGATATAACGCCAGTGGACTTTTTCCTTTAGAGATTTAAAAAGGACAATCATTTCAGAAGGAGAGTGTCGAACGTTGATGACTTAAAAGCCAGAATTACAACCGCAATAGCCTCTGTGGATAACGACATGCTTGCCGCTACCTGGCGTGGAATTGACTATCGACTTTATTTTCTCCGTGCGACGAAGGGGCACACTTGGAAATTCATTGACAAGGGTCATGAAACTTTTTGAGTCTATCTAACCATGTATGTTATTGATTTTAATCTATCTTTATTATTTTATGAGTTATTAAACATCAAAATGGGCCCGGGAATTTAAAAACCCTGTATATTCTATACATTTACAGTAGTTCTCAATTAAGTGCATTCGATCAAGTTTGTCGGTCATCACTTTATCAACATTTCCCTTCTATTATATCCCATTCCCTACAGGGAATTCGTGTTTATTTAAAGATATTTTTTTTGTATATATATAAATATTATTTAAAAAAAAATAGTTTTTTATTATCATTTTAATTTACAATTATTTAGAATGCGAAAAATTATCTACTCGAGGTTAGTGGAAATTTGTATCATTTTTCCCCACTGAATCATAAAATGCATATTTTGAAGTAAATAGCAAAAGCTCCTATAGCTCCTTTATCCTCTGATGTGTGTTCTTTCATTATCAAAAGTTCTCGGTTCAAACCCCAAGACACCGAGAAACGAATGGTGTGAAAAATAACTGATACGGCGGCTTAAAGTTCCTCTTCAAAATCTTTAAGGCTCTATTAAAATTCAGTAAATTATTGATTTTGGAAAAAAAAATAAATTATTATCGTTAAATGTAAATGTACAGAGTCTTCTGTATTTTTAACGTTGTTAACTTACAGGACCTTGTGTATTTTTAATGTTGTTCATTTACAGAGCCTATTGTGAATTTACCGAATTTTTTTGTGTAATTTAACGAATCTGTTTTTCTATTTCCTGTAATTTTATATAAGACTTAAGAAAATGAATTACCCGTAAATTCTTTGTAATTTCGGAGAATTTTTTTTAACGGTGTATACTATAGGATACGCATCTTTACAATTTTTTTCTCGTATATAAATAATGTTTAAAAAAATCGATGTGAATGGAGCATAACAGATAGCATAACTAAACAAGATAGCAATTTGTTTCTTATAGCGATTTTTTGCCAGTTACGTTTTCTATATAAATGCCATGCAGAAAAAATGTAAGAAATTTACATAAATGAAAATATAAATAATTTCCCTATGCATTATAAGCAATTTTCCTATGAGGAATACTATTTGTAGATTTCATTAGTGATGCAAAGTTATTAAATTTATATATATTTTGTTTTTTCCAATGTTTTTGCAATCCAAAAGATTAAAATTAAGTAAAAAATCGTTACAGATTGTCAAAAAAATATGCTTCTCGAGTCTACATATATCATGAAATTTTTATGCATAAAAAATAAACTTCTATTTTTTCCCTTTTCACTCTTTCCTATTTATCAATTTGCTAATAAAAATTCAAAATTGAAATTTTCAAAAACATTATAAATGAACCCTGGGGTCTGAAGAGGGTGAAAGATGAAAAAAAATAATACTTAAATTCCTGACTATTTAAAAATCAATTTGAAAGTGTGCTTCACCTTTCATTTCTTAAATGAATTATGTGAAAATTACTTTTCAAAACCATACTTTGTTTACAGTATGATTTACGGTTAAGGGGTTTTAGGCCTCTTAAAATCGGCAAAACCTTAAAATTAGTCGTCGGGGCCCAACGTGATACTTACCCATCATGAAACTAACAAGCATGTAAACTATTTATAAAATGCATCGCAATTCCAAAATAAAACTTAAACGCATATATAAATAGTTTTAATATACACAGTAATGCTTTATTAATGAACTGCTGATGAGCCAATTTCGACAAATTACATAAAACGCAAAAATACTCAAGTAGTACAGGATTGCGTAAAAGAAACATCCTTGTGACTTTAAAAATATCAATCCAATTAGCTAACAATTTACTGAATCGGATTAAGCGTCTCATTTACAACTAAAAAGTATCTTTGAATAGAAATTTGAATGAAATACAAGGTCATGAAAAATCAAAGATTGTGGAAAACTGAATTACACATATCTCGGCAACTAATAATCCGATAGACTTCGTTCTTTATGTAAAATTTGTGTTATTTTATTGTCTTTTAAGTCCACCCCTTAAAATAAAACATTTCGAAAATTTATATATACCTTTCAAGAGAACGAATTTTTCGAGAGAGTAAAATTCTAAAACCCATAACTTTTGTTCTAATGAGAATTTCGAGAAAAGCATTATATTAAAATGTTCTGAAAAAAAAAATAGCAGTAAACGCGTAAAAAAATTGAAAATTGGAGAAATTTTATGAGTCCTCAGACAAATCAAAGGTCAGGTTGTAAATCGGCGATACTGAGCTTTCTTTGAAATAAATATTTTTTTATAAATATAAAGTTATATAATATTAAACACGCAGGAATTTTTAGAAGTTGGATAATGAAAAAAATTTACACACATACTGTGGAATAAAATATGTATCCAAACAAAACAAACAACAAATGTAGTAACAATTGAGAAAAAGGAATATGTTTATTCTTAAACACCATTATTACTGTCATCTGCATGAAGAAAAATTATTTGTATTTTCAGTACTTATTTTATTGATAACAAGGTGGAACCCGTCTAAATTCGACGAAAGTAGATGTATGAGAAGGAACTGTTTCATTGATTTATAATAAACCTAAAAAAAATAGCTACAGTAAAAAAATGCATCTTACAGTGGTCAGTCTAACTCTCATACAAATATTATTTAACACTAAAATTAAGAAAAAAATACTATTTCTCCAAAATTAGTTGCTCAAATTATTAAAATTAAACTTTAATCTCATATGTAAAAATATCATAAAGCAAAATATAATAAAGATCAGTTATTAAGATAAAGTTATCAATTGAGGCTCTTAGGTTTGGTGTAAATGCGCATGAAAAAATAAAAATAATATATTATTTTGAATTGATGTGATCTTAGACTTTCACGTGAAATCTAAACTTGTCATAATTTTCATCTTCATAAAATTTACTTGCGCACGTTTAAATTTTGATAAATTTTAAGAGAAAATGGCCTATTTCTGTTGCCACAATTACAAAATTCGTACTAAAAACTATAAAAAAAATTAATATGTTAAGAATAAATTGAGATTCAGATTTCAAACAAATTAAATTTAATAGTAATTTTTTTTATCTATACGATGGTGTAAAAATTGAAAATGTGAGATGTTTAAAAATATAAAATTCCAGTATCAAAAATTGCAAAATCGAATTGTATATGAAAGTGTTGTCATTTACAAAATGACGTATACGTTACGCACAGATACGTTCCGCCTTTATAATATAGATATTAGACATCCAACCTTCCATTTTATTCAAATAGTGTTTCAGATGATTAAATTGAGTATGTTGCCGAAAGACAGTAGACTTAATTGTAAAAATACATTGATAAAAAGCAACATACTACATTTAAAGAAAAAGAAGGAATACAAGGAATACGGAGAGAATAAATAAATACAAAAGAAGGAATACATTTTTTTTCGAAAAGTTGAACATTTTTGTGCCCCGAATCCCCTTAACCTCTTCCGACCAGAGCATAAAATAACTCTACGAAAATATATTTATTGCTTTTTCATAATCAAAATGACACCAAATATGACAGAATGAGTCATTTTTATGAAATCAGTACTTTAGGGGACTGGTAATTTAGGTTTACAAATATGGATATAAAAGTTCCAATTCAACTTAAAACATCAGTTTAACAATGGGTAACATAAATTTATTCAATAATAAAATTAAGATCTTTAGACGAAGAATTGATCAGCAAATCCTCAAAATTTTTTATTGTAAAGCATTTAAGTTAAATAAACATGAATATTTCTTACTTTCTTGGCCACAATGTCTTGAAGGTATTTTCGGAACTCGGATGAAATTAATATTCATTTTATGAATTAATATCCATCAGTGCTGGCATTCATTGGTTTTGTTTTAAAGCAAAAAATATTCAGCTGTATAGAAGTAAAATAAAAATCTAAAAAATTCGAACAGTTTATTTTTTATCCTTTTTGCTACTGAGTATAATGCAGTATTATTAATTATTACTGAATTATTTCTTATTCCATTTGACTTCAGAGCAAGATTTTTATGTTATTTGCATTAGTTCGAATCTTAGACTTCGAAACATATCATTAAGATGTTAAAATTATAATTATATTTGGGTATCATTAATAAAATGGGACAAAACGGAGATCCACATATGTGGACCCAGGGAGCGAAGAGGTTAAGAGGAAAAGAATGGAGGTACACATTTGTATACCTCAAGTGTGAAGAGGTTAAATGTGTAAAGTTGAAATACACCAACGGACACCCAACACCAAGAAAAGCTTAGTACAGACTTATGAAATTTGGACAGCGCATTTGTCTAGTTAACATGTTTAGTTGATTAGATTTTCAAGATCACAGGTTAATTTAGGCTTAATAAAATGCCTTTCAAATGTGAAATGGCATTACATTTATGGAGTTCACTGCTTGTTGTACTTATTGTGCCAATACTGTTACGGTCACTGCTAACTGGGGATGATGCTGGAGTTGCCGTCCAATGATATCCCATAACCCCTCAATGGGAGAGAGATCTGGTGATCTTGCTGACCAAAGTAACATGTCGATACTCTGTAGAGCACGTTGCATTGCAACAGCGGTATGAGGGCGAGCTTTATCCTGTTGGAAAACTCCCCCTAGAATGCTGTTCATTAATGGCCGAACTACAGTGTGAATTACCAGGCTGACGTACGAATTTGCAGTCAGTGTATTTAGGTTAACCTTGAGAGTGCTTTTACTGTCGTAGGAAATTGCTCCTTACACCAGGACTCCAGGTGTAGGTTGTGTCTAGACCGCAAACAGTTTGATTGCAGGCGTTCACTTGGCTTCATTCTGACCAGCACACGACCATCACTGGCACCAAGGCAGAATCTGCTTTCATCAGAAATCACAACACATCTCCACTCCATCCTCCAATAAGCTCTGGCTTGACACCATTGCCGTCGTAAACGGTAATGATTTGGAGCCAATGGAATTCGTGCAACAAGGCGCTTTCCTTGGAGCTGCCCTTGAAGTAAATGATTTGTAACAGTTCGTTGTGTCCCTCTGGTACCAACTGTAGATCAAATTTCAACCGCAAACGCAGTACGATGCGCCACAGCCGTACACCTAATACGACGGTTTTCCCTCTCAGTAGTGCCACGTGTTCGAGCAGAACCTGTTCTTCTTGAGACAGTACCATCCCTTGACCACTGTCAAGAGATGGTACTGTCTCAAGAAGATCACAACAATCATGTGTAGTGTATACATGCGTATCCAATTCTTTCTGCAATATCGCGGAAAGAAAATCCACCTTCTCATAGCCCGATTTTACGACCTCTTTCAATTCGGTGAACTGATGATAATGGCTTCTTCGACTTCTTAAAAGCATTCTTGGTCAACCTCAACTCAATTCGTCAAATATCGAAGATAAATAATGATCACGAACTTTCCAGCACGCATTTAAAGCAAACCAGACTTGAAGGTTGAGTGTGGCGCTATCAGCGCCACACTTATGCGCGGAGCATGAAATTTGAATCGATGTCATATTTCAGATGTATAAACACTCCCACAAAATTTCGTTTATCTAACACAAATCTTTAATGGTGCTGGGATTTTTTTCCGTCAGTGTATATATTTTAGATAAGTGCCAGTAGAAAAAATAACAAAGTGTGGAAAATCATATGAAATATTTATTATTCAGCATATGTTTTCTATGGAATTAAAATTCATTTAATAGCTTTAACCATGTTTCAGCGTGAATAAATATGTCAAAATGATTTTTGAATCATTTATTCTAGAATGTATGTTTACTGTTAACATTCTTATAAAGGTGCAGTACGCTTAGTACAATCTCAAATTCTCAAGAGAGGACACATTATTTGCATACCCTGTTTTATACGTTTAAGGTTTCAGCCATCCCTAGTGATTAAATGAGTAGCACGATTTGTTTATAGATTCTGCTTCCGTGCTTGCGTTGGAAATTGGTAGCTGGCAGGAGTTTACTCTGTCTCTAGAGACATGAATTATGCGTGTCTGTTAAAAACTAGTTAAAATTAAGTAAATAATGTTCATGCATTTTTACGGTGTTGTTATTCTTAACTATTTGGAAAATAATTGTTGTCCTCGGTAGAAAACTGGGAAATCTGAAGTACATCTGAATATTTTTATTGGTTGAATTCCGTAGCATTTTTGTTTTATTCATTTTTTTTATTGGTCTATGTTTAATGTCCAAAAATGAAATACTTCTGTTGCCACAATGACAAAAAATTAATAAAAAAATAAAAAAAGTAAAAGTAAAAAGGATTAATATTAAATAAAAGTATTAATATTAAATTAATAATTAATTAATAAATTAATTAATTAAAAAATAATAATTTATAAACAAATTCTGATAAAGATTTCAAATAAAGTTCATTTCAAAGTGCATTTTGTCTCTACGCATAGGCGTAAAAATTTTGAGTGTGCGATGTTTGAAAGTTAAAAAAATTGCAGTCCCAAAAATTGTAAAACTGAAATTTAATTTAAAATTTGTTTGTGTTGGGTCCAGGAAAATGAATGTTGAATTCATGTCGTACGTAATTTGAAGCGTCCAGAAGTCAGTCTGATTAACTCCATCAAAAAAAAAAAAAAAAAAAAAAAAAAAAAAAATGCATATTTTGTACAGTTAAAGTTGTACACCTACAACCCTTGGCAAAAAGTTTTCGATCAGTGTTAGCAAGTTCATGATTTTTGCATTTCGAAGCATATATTTTGCGATTCATGAGCATAGGGACGTTTTACCATATGACAAATAAAAAGCATCCCTAGTAGCAAACCAATATTGGTCCAATGTTTCGCCAATATTTCATTAATTGGAAATATTGCCAATAAAACGTCAATATTGCTGCAATATTGGGATGTTTACATTTTGCCCTTATTTAGGATATATTTGCAGCCAATATTATGCCAATATTGGGGTTTCATTGGAAATATTGCCAGTAAAACGCCAATATTGTACAAATGTTGGCGTCAAATTGGAAATATTTCCAATGAAATCCCAATATATAACACATATTGGCATTTTATGGGCAATATTTCCAATGAAACCCCAATATTGGCATAAAATTGGCTGCAAATATTGGCTAAATAAGGCAAAATATAAACACCCCAATATTGGAGCAATATTTCATGCCAAAGTGCCAATATTGCTCCAAGATATAGCCAATATTGGTCCAATATTGTTTGGCTACAGGGGATGTATTAAAATATAAAGGTAAAGCGAATTCAGTATAAAAAATCATATAATTTATAATTATACTGCACGCCTTCGTGAGAAAAAATTATCCGATCAAGGTGGAAGTTGGAAAATAGTAATCGATCACTGAGGAAACAGATTTTAAATTTGCATATTGAAGATCGATAGGAGTGACTGAGCATGCATTCAATATCTGAATATTATTTAAAAGAAGAAATCTTAAAGCTTCGAATGACAGATGAATCGCGCATATCTCTCAAAACAGCTGATGACTGTGGAGAATTTGTTTCGAAGAGATTGATGAGAAGTTCAATGTTAAATATGTAAATACGAGGACTAAATTGTCACTTCATTTACAGTTTGGAGCAGTATGACATCACAAGGCGTTGGCAAGTTGTGTATTGTGTTACGTACAAAAAACTGTGAAGTTTACATTGATATTTTAGACAATTTTATGATTCCTAGCCTCGATCAATGGCGGGAGATCAAAATGACTTCTCACCAAATCACCAAATCAGTGAAGAAATTTTTACAAAATGTAGGTAATATACAAATTCAAACCATGACTTGGCCTCCCAATAGTGCGGATCATCGAAAATCTGTGGAATACATTAAAAAGAAAAATTGATTTTCGACGAATTACAGATGCCATAGAACTACGTAAAGTATAAGGGAAAGCTGGTGTGAAGTTGCTTCCAATGAGTGTAAAAATCTTATTGTGTCCATTCCATAATGAATTTCGGCTCTCATCCGAAATAAGAGTGGATTTTCGAAATATTGATTACAGTGATCGGTTTTCTTTTTCCGAATCTAAGCATGATCGGATAATTTTTTCTTAGTTGCTTAAATTTCAATCACAATTTTTCTGTTTATAAATTGATGTATAATAATATATAATACAAATGTATTATCGCTAATATCGTTTAATTTTTATGCAGTGAGAACAAATAATCTTTTTTTTTTTTTTACAAAAAATGGGAGTGTTGATGTAACGATTGGAAACTTTGTGCCAAGGGTTGTATTCAAAGTACCACCCTCGGTATTACTTTTTATTTATATATTTATTTTATTTTTTAAATTTCTTTTATGTTTGTTTCTTATGAATGACAAATAAACAATATTGATTTTTAGTAAAACCATTTCTGTTTTCTAAAGCAGAAAATAATTATCACTTAAAAAAAAAGACCTTTTTTTAAGCCTATTAGAAATTTTCAAAATGATATTCCTAATATTTATACTGCGATATGCATTACTTTGAGCTTCTGAAATTAAACATATGCCAAATTTCACTCTTTTGAAAAAGTTTTAAGATATTGCGCCTTAAAGATAATGAAAATTGCACAATTCATTATCATGTTAACTTTCTATTAATTATAGCTGAAAATTATTTAAAACTGTATGATGTAGTTTTGTCATTTTATTCAGTTTTTAATGATCTTTAATTTGATTTATTATTTCACCACACTGATATTGATAGGTAAATTTTCAATAAATATATAACACCATTCCCGAAAAATATTTTAAAATTATTTATTTATATTTATTAAAGCATATACAACTTTGTTTATGCATTTAGATAACACATATACAACTTTACGGTTGTATGTCAGTAAAATCTAAAAGTTAAGTACTTTTCTAACAGTGTAGGGAAATTTAACATCTGTTGTAAGGACAACAAAATTTTATAATAGTTTATATTTTCTTGAATAAAGTGTATGGAATTACAATTTATAATAATCATACATATATATTTATTTTAAGAAACTACTTCTACTTTAGAATGTGATAATCATTGGATCGCTCTTTTTCGAAGGGAAATCACGTATTTTTAAAAATAAAAAACTATTTTTTTACCAATATAATTTTTGATGAAGATGAGATTTTGAGCTCAAAATTTAAGTTTAAGTCTAATCTTACGAAAAACCTTTAATCAGATGCAAAAAATAAGGGCAAAAAATTGGTGTTTGTTACTCCAAAGTCTAAAGCGCCCTCTATCGGCATTTTTAAAAATGTATCTTTATAATTCATTTTTAATAAAATACCGACATAAAGAATAGTTTTTGTGAAAACCGCAAATCAATCGATCAATTTTTACGTTTTTTATAACCATTTGAAATATGAACCCTCTGAACACGGTTCAGTTTATACTACTTAACCACTCTTAACTATTCAGACTTTAAGCTCAAAATTTAAGCTTAAGTCTAAGCTTACGAAACCATTCAATGACATGCAAAAAATAACGGCAAAAAGTAATTGTTCGTTACTCCAATGCCTAAAGCGCCCTCTATCGGCATTTTTCGAAATTTACTTTTATAATTTATTTTCATGAAAATACTGACATAAAGAACAGTTTTAATGAAAATCGCAAATCAATCGATCATTTTTTTCGTTTTTTTTTTTTTTTTTTTTTTTTTTTCATATTTGAAATTTTGGACCCTAAACTTTAATGGCGGCTACCTCCTTTGGAAAACATTTGCGACCCTTGGTTTCCTATTTACTATTACTCGTCTTGATGTGTTGTATCACCCCCTAGCATATTTACCATGAGTTTAGGGACACCTTGTATACAGGGTGTATCTAAACTACTGGGCAAAACTTTAAGGGGTAATAGTACACATCAAGAAAAATATTATTAAATGAGAAAATAAGGGTCCCAAACGTCTTCCGAAGGAGATAGGTGCCATGAAAGTTTAGGGTCCAAGATTTGAAATGATTATAAAAAACGGGAAAATTGATCAATTCGTTTGCGGTTTTCACTAATTTTTCTTTATGTCAGTATTGTCTTGAAAATAAGTTATAAAGATAAATTTCAAAAAATGCCGATAGAGGGCGCTTTAGACTTTGGAGTAACGAACAACTATTTTTTACCGTTATTTTTTGCATCTCATTAAATTTTTTTAGAAGTTTAGACATAAACCTACATTTTGAGCTCAAAATCTGTGGTTAAGAAGCGCAAACTGAACTGTGTTCAATGAGAGTGGATAGGTTCAAATTTCAAATGATTATAAAAAAACAGAAAAATTGGTCAATTGATTTGCGGTTTTCACTAAAATTATTCTTTATGTCAGTATTGTCTTGAAAATAAATTATGAAGATAAATTTTTAAAAATGTCGATAGAGGGCGCTTTAGACTTTGGAGTAACGTACAACTATTTTTTACCGTTATTTTTTGCATCTCATTAATTTTTTTTAGAAGCTTACACATAAACTTAAATTTTGAGCTGGAAATCTAAATCGTTGAGATTGGTTAAGTAGCGTAAACTGAACAGTGTTTAATGGGGGTGGGAAGAATCAAATTTCAAATGATTATAAAAAACGGAAAAGTTGGTCGATTCGTTTGCGGTTTTCTACTATGCGGTTTAAAACTATTCTTTATGTCAATATTTCCATGAAAATAAATTTTAAAGATATCTTTCAAAAAATTCCGTTAGAGGGCGCTTTAAACTTTAGAGTAACCAACAACTATTTTAAACCGTTATTTTTTCTATCTAAATAAATGTTTTAAAATCTTAGACAGCTCAAAATCTGAATGTTTGTGATTAATTAAACAGCGAAAAATTGAACTGTGTTCATAAGGTGGGCAGAGTAACATTTGAACTCCTGAACACAGTTCACTTTGCGCTTCTTAACGCCTCCCAACGATTCAGAATATACCAGAACGCTCAAAATTTAATACTAAACTTTTGCAAGCATTTAATTAAATACAAAGAATAACAGTTAAAAATTGCTGTTGGTTACTCTAAAGTTTAAAGCGCCCTCTAACGGAATTTTTTGAAAGATATCTTTAAAATTTATTTTCAAGGAAATATTGATTAAAGAATGGTTTTAGAGAAAAACGCAATCGAATCGACCAATTTTTCCGTTTTGTATAATCATTTGAAATTTGAACCTCCCCACCCCCATTAAACTCTGTTCAGTTTACGTTACTTAACCAATCTCAACGATTTAGATTTCCAGCTCAAAATTTAAGATTATGTGTAAGCTTCTAAAAAAATTTAATGAGATGCAAAAAATGACGGTAAAAAATAATTGTACGTTACTCCAAAGTCTAAAGCGCCCTCTATCGACATTTTTTTAATTTACCTGTATAATTTATTTTCAAGACAATACTGAAATAAAGAATAATTTTAATGAAAACTGCAAATCAATTGACTAATTTTTCTGTTTTTTATAATCATTTGAAATTTCAACCTACCCACTCCCATTGAACACAGTTTAGTTTGCGCTACTTAACCACAGATTTTGAGCTCAAAATTTAAGTTTATGTCTAAACTTCTAAAAAAATTTAATGAGATGCAAAAAATAACGGTAAAAAGTAGTTGTTCGTTACTCCAAAGTCTAAAGCGCCCTCTATCGGAATTTTTTGAAATTTACCTTTATAATTTATTTTCAAGAGAATACTGACATAAAGAATAATTTTCGTGAAAACCGCAAATGAATTGACCAAGTTTTCCGTTTTTTATAATCATTTGAAATTTTGGACCCTAAACTTTGATGGCGCCTATCTCCTTCGGAAGACGTTTGGGACCCTTCGTTTCCCATTTAATATTATTTGTCTTGGTGTGTACTATCACCCCTTAAAGTTTTTCCCAGTAGTTTAGATACACCCTGTATTTAATTCAAGAAACTACCTCTACTTTCGACTTTAATAACCATTCGATCGCTCTTTTTCGAAGGGAAATCCCGTATTTTTAAAAATAAAAAAACTATTTTTTACAAGTACATTCTCTGATTAAGAGCCGGGATAAGATTTGAAAGTACTAAGATATTTTAAATAAAATTAGCTATTAACCTGTTTTTGAATATTTTTAATCGCCTTTTAAGTAAAACAGTGAACGTTTTAAAATTCATATGGCATGCTCAAAACAAGCTGAAAATTGCGTTCCGTAATACGTTTTTATTTATTTCTGTAAAATTTCCCAGCTAAAAAAAGTTTACACTTTGTTTGCAAAAAAGTTTAGATTGTACACAATTTGTGCACAAAAAGTGACTATTTTTGAATACTCCGAATAGTATGTACTTTTTGTGAAAAATATTTTCATGTTTTATACATACAAAAAAGTGAACATTATAAGTTATCAAAAACAGTGCACTTCTTTTGCATAAAATAAATAAATATTCCATGTGTGCAAAAATTATGCAATTTTTTTTTTTTTTTTTTTTTGAAAAAAAAAAATTAAAGATTCCAATTTTGCAAATATTATGTACTATTTTTTTATAGATGTAAAAATTAGATTTTTTCATTACAGGGATTATTATTTTCATGCCTGGTGTCTTTTCTAAATTTGTGAAAATTTTCAAAAGTAAACTAATGTTGTATTTAACTTGCATTTAATCGGAAGGAATAAATTGGATTATGTCTTAATAAGCCAAAATAAAATGAGTTAATTAAATTTCAAAATCGTGAGCTTGTGGTCCCTTTCTCAATAAAAGAAAATTCTCAGTTCGATTTTAATTTTAAGGTAAACAAATTAAATACATTTTAGTATGCTTATCTAATTTGAAGAAAAACAAATTTAACTATTTAAATTCCAAAATCCAGAAATACGGGTAATGAAACTCCGCCCCCCCTCGCTTCATTACCGGAAACTTCCTTGAGATTATTTTATATTTTAAGTTGCTTAAAAATAATAAATTCTACTATCTTTTAACACATTCGTTGCCACTTACTTGAAGATGTGATGATAGTTAATGCCGCACTGTAGAAGTGGGTTTTTCCCAGAAGCCGATTTATTTTTTATAACAAATAATCAGTGAAAGATTTTCCCGTACCAGCGCGTGACTGGCTATTTGACACCACCTCACATCACGCGCTGGCGCGTGATCGGCAGCGAATGTGTTAAAAATAAGGAAAATAGAAATTTTGATTAATTATAAATTTTTAAACTTAGGGGAGGGGTAATGTTTTTAGTAAAACCCTCTAACTTTACGGAAATATTTAATTTCTCTTTTATTTTAAATTTCTCGAAAAGACATAATTTTACTATGTTTTTCAAAATCATTCAAAAATAAAATTCAATTGTATTTTAGACTAAATAATATTTAAATCAAACTTAAGGGAGAGGCAATGACTCTCATATGACTTCTTCCCATAAAAATCGTTTAATTTTAAATTACTTGAAATAAACATATTTTATTGGGCATTTCAAAACGAAAAAAAAAAAAAGTTAATTAAATTTCAAAATCCTGTTAAGGGCAAAATATGCCTACTCCTAGAAAGAATTAATTTTGCTGTGTTTTTCAAAATCGTAGAAAAACAAAACTTAGTTAAATTTCAAAATCGAGAGAGGGGCAAAAGCCGTTCTATGCCCTTCCCCCATTGCAAAATTTTTACTTTTTTTTTTTAAGTTACTCGAAAATAATAAATTTGACTACGAATTTCAAAAAAAGTGAAAAATAAATTTTAATTAATCAAATTTTAAAAAGAAGGGGGGGCAATTGCTCTCACATGCTTTCATCCCCCTATCAGAAAATGTGTTACTTCCTTTTTTATTTTAAATTTCTCGAAAAGAATAAATTTTATGAAGTTTTTCAAAATAAAAAAAAAATTAAATAATTAAGTTTCAAAATCGAGGGAAGTGAAGTGGACCCCCCCCCCACACACACACACATGCTCACAACACGCGCGCAAACACTCCACTTTTTCAACGAGCTTACAATTTGCCCTTTTCCCTTATCAGTTATAGCTTCCAATTATTATGAAAATCACTTGCGCTTTCAAAAATCAGACGAATCCTTTTTAATAATTATTAATTTATTTATTTTTTCTCTCATGTACCGCTGTAGCGATCTTTCCGACTCTAGGAATCAGAAGGATTAATACTTCTCAACACAGAGACTTGGAGCTGGTGTGTTTACATGTGACGTCACTCGACCGCGAAGCGAGAGAATCGAATGGATACTACCGCGTGTTCCGTCGTTTTTTATTTCTATTATTTCTAATTTAAATTATAGCATTTATACCAAAGTTATTTTTTTACAAGTATCTCTGTGAAAATTTCAGATGACTCAGTCATTTGTAAGCACAGGCAAACCCTGTGGAATCGATCGGGATCGAAAAAAAATTTCGCCTTTTGCTCCAAGTTTATGAATTTGCAGGGACTTGAAAATCTTTCCGAATTAGCTAGCTCTACAAATATAGCGTTATAGTTTTATGGGAGGAGGGGGAGCTCTGACGAATGATATCGTAAGGTATCTCTAGAGGGAGGAGGTGGTTTGGCTTTTGGAATTAATATCATTTTTTATTCTGAAATTTAACAGTACTAAACAAAATATAAAATTACAGAATCTTGCTTTGATTAAAAAATTGAAAATAGTTGGGGGTGAAATGAAAATTTTACATTACTCATTAATGCATGGTTATTGTTTGTAATAACAACCACACATTATTAATTTAATTGTTGATGTTAATTTATTCATTGATATTGATTTAATCACTGATATTAATTTAATTTGCTGATTATTTGACATTTACTAGATGCTTAGATTGCTTTTCAAAACTAATGGAAATTCTTATGAAAAATAATAATTAATTCCCCCTTAAATTATAAGTGTTTTGTGAGGTGAAAAAAGACATGAGATGGGCATTACAATTTTATTTTCTTTTTTGCAGATTCTTTTTCATTAAACCTTTATTTTGCTTCATGTCATGTTTAGTTTTTATTACTTACTATTTGAAAAATTTAGGTTGTTAATAAACATTTAAAAAATAAGACAATACACCACAGGTAAGTGACTGTTTGATTAATTAATGCTTCAATTGTAAAAATATTTTACCTACAGATTATTTTCCGCAGAAACGTGGATTTCTGCTTTTTCGACGATGAATTTCATTATCTCTGGGATTGATGGGAGTATGCATCAAAATTTTTTGTCATTTTTATATGGGGGAGGTAACAGATGAAATACAACAAAAATGCCAGTACAAACCTCACTGTGTTGGGTAAATTTCTTCAAAGGATTGCTGGAAAAGTGTAAATTTCTCCTAATGATCGGGGAAAAAAATTTAATTCGTCAAAAATTACTAATAAAAAGTATCAATCTTTTCTTGTTTGACAACAAAAATAAGATTTTTACAAAATGAATCGATAAAATGTGCGATTTTTATGGAGCTGGTCAACAAAATTATCTATTTTTACATAGCCGTTTAAGATGGTTGGTTGTATAGGGTTTTATGGCACAAAATCCCTTAAGGGACATGCTGCGCCAAAAACAAGTTAACTAGAAAAATAATTGAGTGAAAATAAACAATGAAAAAAGCAATCTGGATGGGGTACCCCATCCAGATGTAGTCAAAGGTTTGATAGGTAAAGTTTAAGTACTAAATCTATAAAAAACAATGTCCAGGGAGGTATCGAATCCAAATGTCAAAGATGGTAAAAATGAAAATTGTAAACAAAAGAAAGAAACTATATTTGAAAATAAAATCCGGTATGTTTTAAAAAGGTAAAGAGTGCCCCATGAGGTGTTTCCCCAATGAGGTTAGTCAAATTAGGTGAAGAAGTCTTAAAATAAATTCTATATAAGTGTCGCAAACCAGCACAGTCAGTCAAAATGTGATGAATGGTTAACTGAACGAAATGACAATGAGAGCACATAGGTGCGTCCTCTCGAAGTAAAAGATGTTTATGAGTGATCCGGGAATGTCCAATTCTCAGACGAGTTAGAATGACGTCTGTTTTCCTTGGATAGTTCGGAGGCCAGGTCGTTATGATAGGTTTAACAAGGTGCAGTTTATTATTGTATTCCAGATTCCAACTATCTTGCCACTTATTATAAATGAAGTATTTTATGAGTAATTTGATGTCTGAGAATGGAATTTTATAGTTTAAAGGAATAAGAGCATGTTTTGCTGCTTCATCAGCTTTTTCATTTCCAGGAATACCCTTATGCCCCGGTACCCAGCAGAATAAAATATTATAGCCACGTGTTGTCAAATTATTATAAAGCTCAAGGATGTAAGTGACAAATGGATGCTTATTAAAAGAATTAATAGCCTCAATAGAACTACTAGAATCAGTATATATAATGAAAGATCTATTACGATGATGAGATATGTGTAACATTGCTCTGTGTATTGCAATCAATTCAGAAGCAAATATAGAAATGGAAGGATGAACACGATAACTCAAAGAAGTGTCATCACAAAAAACCCCACATCCAACAGTATCTCCTCTTTTGGATCCATCTGTGTATATATCAGTGTAAGAACTGTATTTTGCTCGATGAACAGCAAATAATTGTTGGAAAACAGCAGGAGGCAAATTCCTTTTATCAAATCCTTTGAATGGATGGAGAGTGGTAATATTAGGAGGCTTCCACGGAGGGAACACATGTGAGGAACATGGACTCACCTCAATATTGCTGAGAATGCTATTGTCAATTGTATTTCTGATCCTGACACCAAAAGATGGAATGCATGATGGACGATGCTGATATAGAATGTCATTGTCTGTATTTAAAATGTATGAACGAAGTGGATGACCGTGATGTGAAAGAAGACGATAAAAGAGATTTAATGACCGTTAGCCGTTTAAGAAAATTCACAATTTTTCTGCACCAATCAACAAAATTCATGATTTTTACAAAGATAGTTGCCAAAATTCACAATTTTTTCTGCGTCTGATCAATAAAATTTCTGATTTTCATGAAACCGATTGACGAAAATCATGATTTTTACAAAGCAATCGACAGAATTCGTGATTTTTACAGAGCCAATCAATGGAATTTGCAATTGTTTTCACATGATTGGTAAAATTCACAATTTTTCTAAAGCTGATCACCAAAATTATCGATTTTTTCTTGTTTGACAACAAAAATAAAATTTTTACATAATGAATCGACAAAATGTGCGACTTTTATGAAGCTGATCAATGGAATTTATGATTTTTTTCTGCGTCTGATCAATAAAATTTCTGATTTTCATGAAACCGATTGACGAAAATCATGATTTTTACAAAGCAATCGACAGAATTCGTGATTTTTACAGAGCCAATCAATGGAATTTGCAATTGTTTTCACATGATTGGTAAAATTCACAATTTTTCTAAAGCTGATCACCAAAATTATCGATTTTTTCTTGTTTGACAACAAAAATAAAATTTTTACATAATGAATCGACAAAATGTGCGACTTTTATGAAGCTGATCAATGGAATTTATGATTTTTCAAGTCTGGTCAACAAAATTATTGATTTTTACATGACCGATCGAGAAAATTCACAATTTTTCTATGCCTGATCAAAAAAATTTATGATTTTTTCGAAACCGATACTACGGAAATTAAAATTTTTAAAAGCAATTTACAAAATTCATGACTTTTACAAAGCCAATCGAAGAAATTTGCAATCTTTCTTCACATGATTGGTAAAATACACAATTTTTCCACAGCTGATTGATGAAGTAAACAAAAATTATGATTTTTAAGAAATGGGTTGACAAAATATGCGATTTTTATGAAGCCGGTCAATGTAGTTTACGATTTTTCGAGTCTGGTCGACGAAATTATCAATTTTTAAGTAAACGATTGAGAAAATTCACAATTTTTCTTTATTTGATCAATAAAATTTGATTTTTACGAAGCTGATTGACAAAAATCGCAATTGTTTTTCACATGATCGGTAAAATTCACAATTTTTCCACAGCTAATCAACAAAATTATCGATTTTTTCTTGTTTGATAACAAAAATAAGATTTTTACAAAATAAATTGACAAAATGTGTGATTTTTATGAAGCTGATCGATGGAATTTACGATTTTTTGAGTCTGGTCAACAAAATTATTGATTTTTACATAGCCGATTAAGAAAATTCCCAATTTTTCTGCACCAATCAACAAAATTCGTGGTTCTTACAAAGACAGTTGCCAAAATTCACAATTTTTTCTGCGTCTAATCAATAAAATTTCTGATTTTTATGAAACCGATTGACGAAAATCGCCATTTTTACAAAGCAATCGACATAATTTGTGATTTTTACAGAGCCTGTTGACAGAATTTGCAATTTTTTTTCCACATGATCAGTAAAATTCGCAATTTTTCCACAGCTGATCAACAAAATTATCGATTTTTTCTTGTTTGACAACAAAAATAAGATTTTTACAAAATAAATTGACAAAATGTGCGATTTTTATGAAGCTGATTGATGGAATTTATGATTTTTTGAGTCTGGTCAACAAAATTATTGATTTTTACAGAGCCGATTAAGAAAATTTGCAATTTTTCTGCACCAATCAACAAAATTCGTGATTTTTACAAAGACAGTTGCCAAAATTCACAATTTTTTCTGCATCTGATCAATAAAATTTCTGATTTTTATGAAACCGATTGACGAAAATCGCCATTTTTACAAAGCAATCCACAGAATTTGTGATTTTTACAGAGCCAATCGGCAGAATTTGCAATTGTTTTTCACATGATCAGTAAAATTCACAATTTTTCCACAGCTGATCAACAAAATTATCAATTTTTTCTTGTTTGACAACAAAAATAAGATTTTTACAAAATGAATCGACAAAATCTGCGATTTTTATGAAGCTGATCGATGGAATTTACGATTTTTCGAGTCTGGTCAACAAAAGTATTGATTTTTACGAAGCCGATTAAGAAAATTTGCAATTTTACTGCATAAATCAACAAAATTCATGATTTTTACAAAGACAGTTGCCAAAATTCACAATTTTTCTTCATCTGATCAATAAAATTTCTGATTTTTATGAAACCGATTGTCGAAAATCATGATTTTTACAAAGCAATCGACAGAATTCGTGATTTTTACAGAGCCAATCGGCAGAATTTGCAATTGTTTATCACATGATCGGTAAAATTCACAATTTTTCCACAGCTGATCAACAAAATTATCGATGTTTTCTTGTTTGACAACAAAAATAAGATTTTTACAAAATGAATCGACAAAATGTGCGATCTTTCGAGTTTGGTCGACAAAACGGTTTCGAACAAAAATATCGCTTTTATAAAGCCAATTCAGAAAATTCGCAATTTTTCTGCACTTATCAACAAAATTCGTGATTTTTACAAAGACAGTTGCCAAATTAAAAAATTTTCTGCATCTAATCAATAAAATTTATGATTTTTATGAAACCGATTGACGAAAATCGCAAGTTTTACAAAGCTATCGACATAATTCGTGACTTTTGCAAAGCCAATCGATGAAATTTGCAATTTTTTTTCACACGATAGGTAAAATTCGCAATTTTTCCACAGCTGATCCACAAAATTATCGATTTTTTTCTTGTTTGACAACAAAAATAAGATTTTTACAAAATGAATCGACAAAATGTGCGATCTTTTGAGTTTAGTCGACAAAACGGTTTCGAACAAAAATATCGCTTTTATAAAGCCAATTGAGAAAATTCGCAATTTTTCTGCACTTATCAACAAAATTTGTGATTTTTACAAAGACAGTTGCCAAAATTTAAAATTTTTCTGCATCTAATCAATAAAATTTATGATTTTTATGAAACCGATTGACGAAAATCGCAAGTTTTACAAAGCTATCGACATAATTCGTGACTTTTACAAAGCCAATCGATGAAATTTGCAATTTTTTTTCACACGATAGGTAAAATTCGCAACTTTTCCACAGCCGATCAACAAAATGATTGATTTTTTTTCTTGTTTAACAACAAAAATTAGATTTTTACGAATTGGATCGACAAAATACGTGATTTTTACGAAGCCAATCGATGAAATTTGATTTTTCGAGTCTGGTCGACAAAATTATCGATTTTTACAAAGGCAATCAAGAAAATTCGCAATTTTTACAAAGGCAATCAAGAAAATTCTCAAATTTTTTATACCTCTAAACCAATGCAACTGTGCAAAAAACCTATAAATTTTTCAAACGATCCTGGAAAAAAACTATTTTCTCCAAAAAAAGTGGGAGGTAACTCTTTCCATCATAGGATTTTGGAAAAAGCGCGACTTCGGTCAAAGGATTATGTAAAAAGTTGCGGCTTTTGTTAAAGGATTACGAAAATATTCTAATTTTCTAAGATAATCGTGAAAAATACTCTATTTTTTGTCGAAGATCGTGGTAAATACTCTACTTTTTGTGGAAAGATCCTGGAAAATACTCTAATTTTCTTGAAAGATCGAAGAAGTGTTCTAATTTTGTCAAAAAATTGAGGAAAATATGTAGAGTTTGTCGAAAGATCAAGAGAAATATGCGAATTTTGCCGAAAAATTGCAGAAAATATGTGAATTTTTCCAAAAGATCGCAGAAAATATCCAAATTTTTCCTCAAGATCACGAACAATACCCGAATTTTTCCGAAAGATCACAGAAAATATGTAAATTTTGCCGAAAAATATGAGTAATTTGTTGTAAGATTGAGGTAAATAGAAGTATTTTGTAGAAAGGAGCAGAAAATCTCTAATTTTGACGAAAGATCGGAGGAAAATCGCGAATTTTATCGAAAGATCGAAGAAAAATCACAATTTTGTTGAAAGATCACAGAAAATGAGAATTTTCTAGAAGGATCATAGAAAATACGAGAGTTTTTTCAAAAGATCACAGAAAAAAGTGTATTTTGACAAAAGGTAGCAGAAAATATGAAAATTTTGACGAAAGATCATGGAAAATACATGAGTTTTGACGAAGGATTGCAGTAAATATGCAAATTTTCTCAAAAGATTGTGGAAAATATCTGAATTTTGTCAAAAAAGGGTGAGAAAAACTACGAATATCTCTAAAGGATCATTGATAAATGCAAATGTCATTGAAAAAACAGTGGAAAAAAGTGCGATTTTTGTAAGAAGTTCGCAAAAAAGGCTAATTTTGTTAAAAAATTACAGAAAAGTTCTAATTTTGTCAAATGTCCTTGAAAGTTCAGCTTTTTTTTCCTGAGGCTGTACAAAGTCTGATTTTTGTCAAAAATAGCAAATTTTGGCAAAAGATTGCATAAAAATGCCAAATTTTGGCTAAAGATCGGGGGGGGAGGGGGGGGGACTTCATCATAGGGTCGTGGGTAAAAATGCAAGCTACATGTGTGTGTAGATGTTCACTCAGACCCAGTTAGTAGAAGGGGAATTCAAAATATTTTCAGTCTTGACAAAATTTCAAACTTGCACCCATGGTTCTTATCTTAAAAGTATGGGACCAAAGCATTTTCGATTAACCGGGGTTCCATAGGATTTTTTTAATAACTGAGAAGCTTATGGTGAAAAGCTTGATAGTTAGTACAGTGCTGTAGGGTCATTCTTGAAAAAAGGGTCTATTTCAGTCCTGGCATCATTTTAAATTTTTTTGCTTTATTTATTTTTGATTTTTTTTATTGTTTTGAATATTTAAAGAATAGAGAATCTTTTCATACAATTTACTAGTCTATAGCTATTTTATTTTGTGTCTTAATATTAAGTAATACATGGGAAACCTCACCTCCGTGGGTGTCCCCCATTCACATTTTTAAAAATTCTTCGATTAAAAAGTGAAATAAATTAAATGTTAAATAATTTTTATTGTTAATTCCTTTTTAAATGAACCTTAGCTAATTTAAAAATGGGTTTCAATAAATTAAATAATTTTTGCAAATGCATGTTTAAGTTATGTTTTTGTTTGTCCCAATTGAAATTCTCAACTCCGTTACTAACAGTTTTAGCTTCAAACATTCATTCATAGAAGGCAGTACTGCTAAATAATTTGTATTAAAATAAAGGAAAAGAACTCTCTTTGTTAGCTCTGTGAAAAAAAAAAATTGTTATTTGCTCTCAGTTAAAGCTTATTTTATTCAAATAAATAGAATTTCTTTATTTTGTTTTTTGGGATTCTCCACTCCATTACTGCCAATGGAAGGTAAGCAATGCATTATATTTATTTATTTTACGTTTGAATTTGAAAGTTATCACAACACATACAATCCTGTGTGAATAACATTAGTTTTGATTCAAATATTTACAAACAGTGCATCATTATATGAAATATCCTCACCTCCGTTACTCTCACCTCCGTTACCTTTGTTAATCACGGAGGTGAGAAAGTGAAATGGAGGTGAGATTAAATTAAATATAAGTACTTAAAATTAATTAAAATAAAAGTTAATGGTTTACTTAACAATTATTATACTAACATAATATAATAAATATTGATATAGTTTATTTCTGTTATTGGGCTGATGAATTGTAGCTTATATTTCTAATTAAGTTGCTATCAACTATTTCACGGCTTTCACTAGCTATGTTTTAATAATTTATCTCTGTTGATTTAATCGATTCTTTGCTCAAACTAAGCAAAAAAGTGCGAGAAAAAATAATAACTATTATAATTAAAAAATTTTTAGATAATTGATTATAGTTTTAAGATTTATTAGAGAGCAAAATGATTATTATATTTCAAATGTTTTTAAATAATTTTCTGTTAAGAGACTAACAATGGATATTAAGTGACTAGCATAATTCAAGTGATTTAAATACTTTTATATCTTAATATTCTATTAGTGGCATGAAATTAAACATATAGGGTAGCTAGCTATATTAAACTGTTACTTTAATTCAATAAATCCTATACAGTAGACTCCCTCAAATCCGCACAGCCTAGGACCAGAGGTTTTGCAGATTTCTGGTCATTGCTTTGTTTACAGTTTTTAAACAGTAATTTGAATGTAATTAACAATGAAATTGAAACTTTTATGAAGGCTTACAATATAATAAAACATTAAAATAAGTAATAAACTAAAATAATAAAAATTTAGATAATTTTTAACATACCTAAAATATTAAAAGCAAAGGTCAAGCTAATAATGTAAGATTAAATATTTATTATAAAGATAAGATGCATTTTTCATATGAAATTTGCTTTATAAAAATACATTACTAATTCACATCAAAATCTTAAAATGAGGAAGTTTTATTTCAAGTTTAGTTAGACTTAATAATCAAAAAGGTTTGGTTACTACATAAGTATATTTGGTAAAAAGATTTGAATACCAGTGATACAACAAAATCTTAATTTATTCCAAAATAAATTTATTCTTCCTTCATGAAAACACGTGAATTCAGTAATATTAATGAAAATTACAAATTAAAATAAAAATGGAATTGATGTAAAAATAAAAAGGTCAAATTATATCCCTAAATCAAAATTGAATGTTTCATTGTTTACATCTGTAAATTATGTGCGAATTTTAGAGAGTTGTGGATTTTAGGGAGTCTACTGTATATAATTTTTTTTAGTACTATGATAAAGAAAAATAATGAGCATAACAGTATAAAAGGTCGAAAAAAAGTGTATTGCCAATCAAAAAAAGAAAGAGAGAGAATATACAAAGAATATGTGATGCGACAAAAAATGATTCACTTAGGCTTGAGAAGGAAAGGAGAGATACAAGGAAAGGTAAAATTAAGATAAAATTAAAAGCATTAATAAAATGACACCACAAGAACAAATAAATGTTAGAAAAAATTGGCGAGAAAAGAGCAAGAAATCTTACAACCTAAGCAAAAAGAAAAAAGAATTAGAGAAAAAGATTGAAGAAAATACTCCTCCAGCAAGCCTATATATTAATTTTTCTGACGTATGTCTTATGCTGTATAATTCATAAAATGCACATAAACCTTTTTTTTCCCTCCATTCTCATAATTGGTACTTCCACAATCTGTTTCAAGCAACTTTTTTCAAAATTCCCAATGTTGGTGCATTGGTAAGGGTTGAGTATTTGTGAAAATGAAAAAGTATCAATTCATTTGTAAAATCATGTCCGTAGAAATTAATGAGATGTATAAGGTGAACTTTCTGAAGAAATCAAAGATTGGGGTGGTTTTTATTTTTCCAGAGAATGATGACACAGACTTTATTGATCAGAAACAGATACTAGAAATTCTAGATGAACCCACTTTTAACAGAGGCCATTATGTGTGCAATAAATAAACTTTATTTTTGATAATTTTTAAATTATAAAATTTTAGAACAGTATATGCATTTGTTTTTATTTCAATGTGTTATATTCCTTTCTATTTTAAGATTTTTAGTTACTTTTAATAAGTATATACATTAATAAGAATATGCATCTCCACTCCGTTACCAAAGTCTCACCTCCGTTACCACTAATTTTTTTAAATATTTTTTTATTAAATAAATAAAATTTATTGAACAGGACCATAGCTTTATTAGTGTTCCTCACTTGCTTATAAAACCCAGAAAAAAAAATTAAGTGAAAAAAAAAGTTTTTAAATTAAAAAAAAAAAAAAAATTCTGAAATATGCCCTTTTTTGAAGAATGACCCTGTAATAAAAATGTTGTTACGTGTTACAGATTATGTCGTAGATGTGGAACAGGATTACACACAGTGAAGCTACTGAGATAAAAAATGTGTCACTTTGAGATATTGAAGTACAAGAAGATGCAACAACAAATGTGTTGTTATTTAAAAGATGGCGTGATAAATCAGCATTGATACCATGCAAAGTTGAAAATCAAAAGAAAATCGCAACATATTATGTAAAATAATGAAGTATTTTACATATATATATAATAAAGAGCTCAAAATTATGCAGTAGACCAAATAAGTAAGTTAACTCTGTTTTTTTAATAAAAAACATGTTTTTGTTTTTTTTAACACTATTTCTACTAGTGTCCAAAAGCACCTTTCAAAGTTCTGATTTTTGCTTCTAATTTTTAATGCTAATTAAAACAAATTTCAATGTATTAAAAATGATTTGGAATTGTTTTGGTGTAAAACTTATAAATAAAACAGTAATCATAAAACAAAATATGTTGAAAGGTGTCAATTGACATTGGTAAAAATAGTGTTGACAGTAAAATTTTTTACATTTAAAAAGGACTTGGAATTTTAAGATCTTTTGGTTAAGTCAATTTTTGGATCACCGGAGTACTACTGTAAATATATGCATATGGATCATTCTTAAAAAAAGGTCCCTTTGGGGATTTTTTTTTTCATTAAAAGAAAAGTTTAATATTTGAGAGGATTGTATGCATCTCCAAGAACAGAAATTGAATATCAGCAACATGCATTAAAAATAATATTTATTACACTTCAGTGCTGTATTCAGTATATACCGTTGTTTTTCATTTTTACACAGGGTTTTCATTCCTTTAACAGTATAAGCAAAATTCAGAAATAGGAGTACTAAAAAATAAGCACTTTTATGCACCCTGTGTATGAACTAGCTCAAGTTCTCATTAAGTCACTGAATGTAGATTAAATATTTTGATAAGTTTCTATGAATATACATGTAATAGGTGAAATAATTGTATGTTTACATTCAACGGTTTTTATTATGGCCTATGAGCAAATATGATATTACTATCTGGTAGCAATAAATAATTTTAAAAAGTTTCCAGTGAGTACTTGTTATGAAAGTGTTATACTAAGTGTTAAACACACAGTTTAACACTTAGATTTTTAAATATTTTTTTACCACAAAAGAGGTGTGTGTGTGGTAGGAGGGGGGCTTATATGTGAGTGTGGAAAATAAAAATTGCTTGAAAGCAGTGTTCTCGCTGACATTTGACCAACATTAGTAATTTGGCGAATTAAAAATAAAATACATTCGCCAAATGAAAAAAGTATTAGCAAAATGGATTCGCCGTGTAGTTCAAACTGTGACAGCGATTGTTATTAATCTAATTTCAACTATGCACTACAAATATAAAAAATATGTATATATTAAATATATATATACAGAGGTGGGGAATTTTTCAAAAATCTTACCAGCCAAGGATTTATTTCACCAGCCAGCAAGATGCAACACCCACGCATTTGAAAATAGTTATGACAAAATCGCACACAAAATTACTATTGTGACAATACATTTTTGTAATTCTTTTTTCCCTATAAAATTAAGAAATGTATATGCAACAGAGGTAAGCTTAATATAAGATAGAACTATATTATATTTACACTGTAAATTTAGAAAGTTACAATATCTATATTGAAAATATGTCTCTGATAATGTCTGTATTGCCTACAATTTCTCAAAAACAAAAAATGCACTCGCCATCCAGAAAATCCACTCGCCACTGGCGAGCAAAATAATGTATTTCCCCACCCCTGTATATATATATATATACAGTAGACTTCCTGAAATCCACAAACCAGAAATCTGCAACTCTCTAAAATTCGCACATATTTTATGGATGTAAACAATGAAAATTTCAGTTTAGATATTGGGACAAAATTTGATTTTTTCTTAATTTTGTATCAATTTCATATATTTTTTAATTTATAATTTTCTTAATACTCTATTTTCATGTTTTTTTCATAAAGAAATTTTTTATTTTTTTGAAAAAATTTAAGATATTGCTGATATTACTGGTAATTACAATGTTCTTACCAAATATATTATGCATTATCAAGATATTTTGGTTATTAAGCTTGGCTAAACTTGAAAAAAAAAATCCTTATTTTATGATTTTTATGTGAATTAGTAATGTACTTTTATGAGGCAAGTTTTCTTGAATAATTTTGGAAGAATATTAATCTTTATAATGAATATTTAATCATACACTATTGATTATTAACTTGACCTTTGCTATTAGAACTTTAATCATTTAAAAATTTATCTAAACTTTTATTATTTTTAGTTCATTACTATATTAATATTTTATTATATTGTAAGCATTCATTATAGTTGCGAATGCACTATTAATTACATTCAAATTACTGTTTAAAAAATGTAAACAAAGCAATGACCAGAAATCTGCAAAATTCTAAAATTCGCACAACCGCTGGTCCCAAGCTCTGCGGATTTGAGGGAGTCTACTGTATATGCATATGTATGAAAAACAAAAAAGAAAAAGCAAAAATTGAGCACTAGCAATTTGGCGAACCTAATCGCTTGTTTACTCGCCAAATTAAGAATTTAATCGCAATTCGACACATTGGCGAGCAACAGCGAGAACACTGCTTCAAAGTATTAAGGGATTACAATCAGGATTTTACAGTAATAATAGAGTTGGGGGGGGGGGACTAACATGATTTCGATAAAACCAACTTTTATTGTAAAAAAAAAAAAAAAAAAAAAAAAAAGGAAAATGACCAGATAAAATTGTTAAACTAGGATTATGCCTAATCTTGATTTAGTTTTTGTTGATAAAATTAGTAGTTAGTATCTTCGAAATCTAGATCTACCTGCAGCTGTTAGATGATTCTGGCGGGGATTTTTTGGAATTATCCTGATGAGCTTACAACTAGTTATGTGACAACTTTTAAAATCTAATGTTAAACAAATAGAATCATCCTTTACAAATTTTTTACTTGCATTTTTTTTCTTTCTTTTTTTTTTTTTTTTTTTTTTTTTTTTGCTATGTTTTACATTTTAACAAGCACACACAGAATTATCATTCGATAACTAAAGAAAAATCAATTGTCACGTCATTTTCAAAATTTTCTGCCAAACGATTTTTTTTCCCCTGTAGATTTGAAATAATTTTTTGACTGAGCATTTTTTATGATATTTCAATTTTCATTGCAGGTTTATTTACTTAATGTATATGCTTTTGTTCACAATCTAAAATTTATATGCATTTTTATAGATATAAGTTTAATCTCTGCAGATTTTAATTAATTAGCAGAAAAAAAAACCTGTGTATATTTTTTCTCTGCACCTCTGATTATGTATAAAAAGTGTACGTGTAAGACTATTTGGTGTGTAAAAGGAAAAGTGCACAAAATCAGTGTATTTGGCATTTCCGATTATTCACATAATGTATACAATTTAGGGCTATTCAGTATGCAAAGAAGTGTACAAAAAAATGCGCACAAAATCTGAGCGTATTTGGCACCTCTGTGCATAAAAAGTGTACAATTTAGGTATACAAAAAAAATATAAAAAAATAAGTGCACAAAAAGTGAGCGTACTTGGCGCCTCTGATTGTGCATAAAAAGTGAAAAATTTAGGTATACAAAAAAAGTATAAAAAAATAAGTGCACAAAAAGTGAGCGTATTTGGCACCTCTGATTGTACACAAAAAGTGAACAATTTACGTATACACTTTTTGTCAACAATTCGGTTTGTACTTTTTGTGTATAAGCAGAGGTGCCAAATACGCTCACTTTTTATGCACTTTTTTTTTACACTTTTTTTACAAACTTTTTCTAGCTGGGTTATACCGTATTTCTCTGTTGTAATAGACTTATGACGACGTATAATTATTAGGTTTTTTTTATTGTTTATTGATTTATTGTTTAAACTCTTATAAGAAAAAAATAAAAGTAAAAAAAAAAGTAACTTAACAAATTACAACGATTATATGGAAAATGATATTTTCATAGATTCAAATTTTAAAGAATAATTCTATATATACTATTATTTTAACACAATCTAACTGATTGGTAAATTTATCATACGAACTGAATATTTCCAACTGAGTGAAAAATTCCCGGCCTGGGCAATTTTTCGCTCAGTTGGAAATATTCAATTCGTGTGATAACTTTACCAATCTGTTAAATAGTGTTAAAATAATAGTATATCTACGTATCCATCGTTCTATGGCGTTCCATTACCTGCGGCTTATTCTGCCGAGCTGTCTAAATGACAGACCAGATGTTATGGCCAATAAGGTTATCTGAGCGAAAAATCCCAGCCAGTTATCGCCCGGTTAGCTTAAAAGGTAAAGCATTGGTCTTGTAAGCCAAATATCCGTGTTCAATTCCCGCCCTGGGCAATTTTTCGCTCAGTTGGAAATATTCAATTCGTATAATCCTATATAACTTAAATCCTGTATTTAAATTAATAATAATAATAAACTTCATTTTTAGGATGATCATAACGAGTCATATATTACGTACGTCATACATTAAAAATTAATATTCCTAGACCAATGATAAAAAAACAGTAATTTATAGATAGACAACTTTTACTGTTTAAAATGCGTAATTTTATTGGATGGAGTTTATCAGACAGACCTCTGAACGACTCATATTACGTACGATACGCATTAATATTCCTGGACACATCATGTAAAAATTTAAATGAAATTTCGGGTTTGCAATTTTCGGAACTGCACATTTTTAAACTTCTAAACATCGCACATTTTAAATTTTTACACCGTTGCGTAGAGACAAAAATGCACTTTTGAGTGAAATTAAAAAAAAAAAAAATATTTATCACAATTTGATTTTAAATTATTCTTTTTTTTAAGCTTATATATATATATATATATATATATATATATATATATATATATATATATTTTTTTTTTTTTTTTTTTTTTTCTTGTCATCGTGGCACGAGAAGTATTCTATTTTTGGACATTAAACATGGACCAATCAGAAAATGAATGAATAAAAAACCAGAAATATTCCATTTCTGTACATTAAACATGATACAACCAGAAAACGAATAAAATGCGGAATTCGACCAATAAAAACATTCAGATATACTTCAGATTTCCCAATTCCCTACCACGGAGAACAACTAATTTCCTCATAATAATAATAATAATAATAATAATAATAGTAATAATAATAATAATAATAATAATAATAATAATAATAAAGCTTGTCCATATACTTTTGAGATGCACTGCTATAACATTTTATTAGCTAATGCACCAATGTCCATTTAAGTATTGCATCATATTTAAAAAATATATATATTTTATGTTTATGAATGTCGTAAGCATGATAGAAATGAAATTAATTGCATTTTTTTTATATAAAATAGAAATAACTGATAGTACCAACTCACACAAACATTTGCGAATTTATTGTCTTTAAATAATACATATTTAAAATATATTTTCAAAATCTAAATGAAATCTTTAATGCATCGCTCTCGATTCATAGTTCTAATTAACTGAAATAATTGAGAAAGAAATAATATGAGGAATAAATGAAATTTTATTTTTGGTGTGTATAATGACGCATAAAACTATTAAGGGAAAAGAAAAATCAATTACTGTATGTCAGTTTCCTTTTGAGTCATTATTAAAAATGATTTATTATTAAATTGCATTTTTAAACACAATCAAACTGGTTGGTAAAGTTATCACTCGAATTTAATATTTCCATCTGAGCGAAAAATTGCCCAGGACGGGAATCGAACCCAGATACTAGGCTTAGAAGGCTTTACCGTTTAAGCTAAGTACGTCATTTGTCTACGTACCCATCATCTATCGAGATCCTTTACCTGTGGTCTATTCTGTTGAGCTGTCTAAATGACTGGCAAGATGTTATAGCCTACAATGATATCTGAGCTGAAGGATGCTAACCAATTGTCGTGCCCGGTTAGCTTAAACGGTAAAGCATTGGCCTTGTAAACCAAGTATCTGGGTTCGATTCCCGGCCTGGGCAATTTTTCTCTAAATTGGAAATATTTAATTCGTATGATTTATTGTTAGTTTATTTAAAAGGAAATACGAAATTGACTCTTGTGAATAATAAAGTATGATTGGGAAGATATTGTAATATGTAACAGTTTAAGTACACCGCGACTATGCAATACCTATCCTTTCCAGTGTCACTCCCCCGATACTAATTTAATACGGTATAATCTATGGCCTTCATAACTTTCATCACTCCTCTCCACCATTTGATTCTGATGAAATTTTTTTAACGTTATCATAAATTCAATGTGTAAAAATGCTTGCTTAACGTCAAAGTCAAAAGGGATGATAAAACGCCTCTGCATATTGGTAGATTATAACCCAGAAAGTGACTAACAAAGGCCATTTTTTACTTAGATTATTCAAATACTTGTCTTAATAATTCCAATTTTAGGTATTTTCCATTCAGAATCATTGTGACATCCCCCCCCCCCTCTAATACAAGCTGCAATACCTGGTGTTGCTCCCAGTGTTGTGTCATTCAGAATATACAGCAAGCTTAAGGTTGGTCTCAACTGCCCTGCTCAACAAGCATAAAAAGTTTTGACGCATTTACAAATTCATTTTTTTAACTAAAAGATATAAAATTTAAAGGCCTGACTATGGAAGCTATTCCGAATCGAACTTTGTTTTCCATTTTATGATCATTAAATTACCTATCGAGTTATCAAAGATTTCGATTAAGTAATACCTGTTTTCTCCTGCTTTTCCACCAGTTTTTCTGCTTTTGACGGGAAATGTGTTCAAAAATGTCAATTTTCAAGCTTGTTATGAAAAATCTATTGCGCTAGTAAAAAAAAAAAAAAAAAAAAAAAAAAAAAAAAAAAAAAAAAACAGAAAAATGAGTGCGATAGATAGATAGTTTTTGAAGAACAACACCTGCTAGTTTCATGCATTTCCGAACAAAAATAAATTATAATTTGTGTCACCAGGTTGCCCTTTTTGATTTAAGAACCCGCCTTAACGGCAGGAAGATCAGTTTCCCTATCTCAGAAATATATAAAGACGTATAGGGGTTGACTAGGGATAGCTGACCATATGGGAGACTTGGCCCACCCTTCCTTTTTCATATTTAAATAGATTTTAGACTTTTGTTGCTATATGTCAACCAAAGCTAATGGAATGATCAAATAACAACTTTTGTTTCATGCAGATAATTTAAACTTGTGCTACCGATTCACTTGTGAAGGGTTTTAAAAATAAAAGGTGAGTTTTTTAAAAGTATTTTCTAAGGTTTTTCTCAGATAAAATGTGTTACAGAAATTAAAGTAAGTATGTTTTAATTAATTCATAAATATTCACATTTAATTCTATGGGTGAAGTTTGCACGAAAAATAAGGCTTAAAATAATTATGTGCTTTTCATTTAATGGGGGCTATGTGGGGAGGCTTGGTCCAGTCAACATGAGGGAGGGTTGGCCATGGTTAAAGCTTCCTTAATTAAGTGTTTTTTGAAATCTTTTTATTATACTTAGTATATAATTCAGGGTTAATGTTTGTTTTTGCCATAAAAATGGAAATAAAATTTCTGTAAGCAACACAAGCTATACAAAAGAAAAAAATTCAAAATAATCTTTAATTGGTGAGAGAGAAATTGGCACATAATTTGAGGTGCTTTGTCAGAAGAAAGATGAAGAAAAAGAGAGATTAACTTATAGGATAGTATTTTTGTACTTAACTTTTTGTACAGGATTACTTTAATAAATTCACATATTGAATTGCCTTTGGTGATAGTACAAAAACTCCAAATGAAACAAAATTACGGTAGTGTTTTTTGTTAAACTAAAATATTTAAAAAGCAGCGGTCGGTGAGACCGGTAACATCAGTTAAAGAATAAAGATATTCTGGGTTTCTTAAGCTTATTTTATTTGTTTAAAACTTTTAGTTTAAAGGTATTCTGAATTTTTAAAACTTATTTTTTTGGTTTAAACCTTTATCATAAAGGTATTCTGCATTTAAAAAACTTTATTTGTTTAAACATCACAGAACAAAGACATTCTGCATTTGTTAAACTTATTTTATTTGTATAATTGTTTACTACCGCCGATATTTCAACATAAAATACAGTGGTCAGGCCTCCCATATGTGGGTAGCCTTGACCCATTATTTTTTCATGATGAAAATCGATCTTTTTTCAAATTTTTACATATTACACTAAGGGCGTAGTTTTATTATGATACCGTAAAATGGGGTGAATCGGAACACTTTTCAACTTTGACGTTAAAAAAAGCAACAACTGATTTTTTAATTCTTTTATTTTTCTACTAGAAACTTCGGTCTTGTTTTGTTTTTTAATTTTCAAGCAAAAACGAAACATTTTTACTGTTTATATATATATATTATTTACATTTTTAATGGTGTTACATGTGTTATAACACCACACAAATGTTATAATATTTATTTATTCTGATTCAAACTTTAATAGGGTTAATAAAAACAGGTAATAACGATAAGGGACGAGTAGGAACACATAGTTACTCTGAAACCAAGCTTTTATTTTATATACAAATAAAGATATGCCTTTTTAAAAATTAGAAAACAACTTTGAAATCAGGAAAAATTAAAATTCATTTTAAGAAATTATATTCGAATTGAGGAAGTAAATTTTGATACAAATTCAGCCCTGTTCTGATGTATCCTTTACTAGTAGTCATTGGGTAAGTGAATCTATTGAGTAGACCCAATCGCTGCATGTATTAATACGATCTACTAATACCCCCTCATCCCCAGCCCTTAGTACTGTTTGAATTCCTGACTTTTTAATTGGTTTTTCATTTTGAGATGTTTGTGTAATGTTGTGGATGTCAGAGAATAATTCTGTGCAGTTTTTCTAACTAATTTGCTATTTTTAAATTCTTTTATTGTGTGTTCTGTGTCTGTTGGATTTGGCGTTGACTTTTTTTGTTTAACCAAGTACTTTCTTGGCACCTTTAAACTCTTCAAGTAATTAAAACAAACAAAATATTGTTACAATACATATTCATACATATAGTTTTATATATTACATGAAACTATTACTGTATAGAAAAATAAACCATGAGAGAAAACGTGTTCCGATTCACCCCTTAAATCTTAAACCTCTGATGTTATAAGCCATTTTTCATTTCTTTATTATGTAGTTTAAAAATAAATAAAATTTAATACAACATATCGTTTACAGGTCTATCATTAATTAAAAATCCCCTCTCTTAGGTTTAGATTACGGAAAATACTGTAGTTACATACAAAGTTGTTGAAGACTTTGAAAAAAATGAGGTTTTAGAGGATCCTCTTGAAGTTTTTTATATACCCCAGTAGCTGTGCAAACATGTCAAAACTGAATTTCCCAACTCTTAATGTTATTACCTTCTTATAAAAAAATTGGCAACTAAAAATATCATCACATATATTTATAATGAATTTATTTGTATGACCGAGAAGTTTCGTTCCTATTCACCCCGCTCTTCCTATTCACCCCATTTTACGGTAGCTGATTACCTGAGGTATAAAATGATGCATAGAATATTGTTCTACGTTTAATATTTAAAAAGTTAAAAATCATTTAGTAAAGAGTGGGTCAACCATCCCTAGTTTCCATTAAATTTACAATGTATATACTCTGTTAAAATTTTTGTCTAGTTTGGACAAAATTTTGGTGCTCAGTAGATGCCACCATCACATGGGGACATCATGTGCCAACATGATGTCACCATGAAATAGTATGAAATGTCCAGTATGAAATTTCTATTTCGTACTGGAATTTAAGCCAAGAACAAATGTGGAACTACTTATATTTTTTTGAATGAAAACCGTTTATTTTTTCTTAATCGGAGTGCCAGTGTTAAACATTTAAAAAAAAAGTGTTTTAAAAATAATTTTTTTAACTTAAAACAATTAGTAAATTGGGAATATTTAAAAAATAAAACTACATTGAAAAAAAATCCTTTTAGACTTTGTAAAAATTAAACTTTTTACAAAGATATTGCAAGTTTGAAAAATATTAAGAAAAAGCAAATTAGTGAGCCTACAATGTTACCGTCACAATGACATCAATAATACTCATAAAAATGTTTTTCATTATATTATAGATCCATTTAAATAACAGCCTTTTATTAAACAAGTCACCAATGACATTTTGAGTATCATTTATTTTCCATGTTATATTTTTAAAACACTCTAGAATTATGTAACGCTAATTTCAGTTACTAGAAATAGGATATTAAAAATACAAATTATCTGAATGCATTTATTATCTCACATATTGATTCATTTATTAACTTCAGTAATAATATACATTTAAAAATATCTTTTATTTAAATGGCGTAATACATCAATTTCGATTCATACCTCTAATTAACTGAAGTAATTCCTACGATAGTAAAATGATGAATGAAAAAGATATTTTATTTCCGATGAGTATAATGAAACATGAAACCATTTTTATGTGTATAAAAAAATCAATTGGGAAAGGTCAAAGATTTTAGTTTTATTATTAGATATGATTAATTAAAAGTTTGTTGAAAGGTAATTATAAAATTGAGCGTAATGAATTGTGGGAAGGTAATTGCTTTTATGTTTTAATAAATGATGATCTTAAAAGAAATATAAAATTGACGCCTTATATATAATTTGGTTGCGTATTTTTTAATGAAAAGAAAGTCGATTTAGAAAAAAGGAAAGATTTTTATTTAGTGTATATGCTACTAAAAGCATGAACATTCGACAGAAAGATCTCTTGATTGTCTTGAACTAAACTAAAGATAAAGAAATTAAAACCGTCTAAAAGTACCAAAATAAATAAATAAATAAATAAATAAGTATTTTTTTAACCATTTGAAAAATGATTGGTGTTTTTGGTTGAGAATAGGGTTATCCAAGATATATCTGAATCATTGTGGTTTCCGCATTTTATTAAATTTCTGTTTGATCGTGTAATATATACTGTTTAATCCCTGGCGTACGTATCTGAATTCTGTTGTTATGTAATCCATGTTTTGATCCTTATAATAATGATGGTTTTTTTGTTCAATAGATAAAATGTTTTAGTAAGCTATTATTTTTTGCTTATAAATTGCAGAGTTCTTATTATAAAAAAGTTCTTTTCTGAAAACATGACAAATAATATCGTACACAAAAACCCTGTAATCAGAATTAAAAAATAATAAAAATTGTAGGAAAATGAGCAGGATTACTAAATAATGTAATAAAATTATGCATGCGTCACCGCAATCAAAATGTAGTTTACATATCAAAATGTAGTTTACATACTTTTTGAGCAAATTTTGTAAAAGTTTCACAAACATAGCGTGAAAATTCTGAAAAGAATCGTCGATAGAATAAGTTCATAATCCGTTATTCTGAAAATGAAGCATAAAGATGAGGAACTGTTTTCATATATCCATTGATTACTGTGAATATAGCATACACAATATTACACGTACTAAAAGCATTGTATCAAATGTTCTAAAGATGAACGATTGGGAACATTTTAAAAAATCTTTGGAGCTTACACTTTACAGTCACCGCAAAAAAAATCTTGACATTTGAGATTTTAGACGTTTTGTTGAATATCTAGAAATATACATGAGGAATTATTCTGAAACTTCAGGTGTGTAAACAATATAGCACAGGTCATATATTTTCGTGGAATTTTTTTGCCGAAGTCCCATAGGGGACCGTCAAAAAATTGAAAAAGAATGAATATCTTTTGGATGACCCTGTCAAAACTAATGTAGCAAAAGCATTCCAACTGCAGATTATCATTAAGTGACTTATTGTAATTATGTGTGTTCATTTTTATGCGGATAGCATGTATACCCGTAGAGAAATTAAGGTTTTTATAAAAACAGTCCCAATTTTTTTCAAGATTTTTGCTTATTATTTGCAGAGTTCTTAATATAAAATAAAGTTTTTTCCTGAACTTATGACAAACAATATTATAAATAATACCCTGCAACCAGAATTTAAAAAAAATAATAGTTGTATGAATAATGAACAGGTTTACTAAATAAATTTTCATTGCGCATGCGTAAAAGTTATGCAAATTTTGATTGCATATTGTGTTAGCTAAAGGTATGGAGCAACTTTTGTAAAAGTCTCAGAATCGCAGCTTAAAAATGCTGAAAATTATCGCGGATGGAATCTGATGAAAATCCGTTGTTTCGAAAAAGACGCAAAAAGATAAGGGGTTGTATCCAAATATAGTAGTGAGCGCGATAGTATGTACTACATAATATTGCACGCACTACTATATTTGGATACAACCCCTTATCTTTTTGCGTCTTTTTGGAAATAACGGATTTTCATCAGATTCCATCCGCGATAATTTTCAGCATTTTTAAGCTGCGATTCTGAGACTTTTACAAAAGTTGCTCCATACCTTTAGCTAACACAATATGCAATCAAAATTTGCATAACTTTTACGCATGCGCAATGAAAATTTATTTAGTAAACCTGTTCATTATTCATACAATTATTATTTTTTTTAAATTCTGGTTGCAGGGTATTATTTATAATATTGTTTGTCATAAGTTCAGGAAAAAACTTTATTTTATATTAAGAACTCTGCAAATAATAAGCAAAAATCTTGAAAAAAATTGGGACTGTTTTTATAAAAACCTTAATTTCTCTACGGGTATACATGCTATCCGCATAAAAATGAACACACATAATTACAATAAGTCACTTAATGATAATCTGCAGTTGGAATGCTTTTGCTACATTAGTTTTGACAGGGTCATCCAAAAGATATTCATTCTTTTTCAATTTTTTGACGGTCCCCTATGGGACTTCGGCAAAAAAATTTCACGAAAATATATGACCTGTGCTATATTGTTTACACACCTGAAGTTTCAGAATAATTCCTCATGTATATTTCTAGATATTCAACAAAACGTCTAAAATCTCAAATGTCAAGATTTTTTTTGCGGTGACTGTAGAGAGAATTCAAAAACGAGTTCTGTTAAAGAAATTATTAGTTTCAAATTTTACTGATAGTTGGCGCTTAAAGCTTAGACATATAAAAGCAAGAAAAAAATTAGAAGAGAGTAAGATTTAAAGAAAGATACCTAATAATTCATAGCCTGGTGACTCTTTTTAACACGTAAGCACAAGCACTTGGGTAAACCTCACGTCAATGCGACTTTTTTTAAGAAAAAATATGATGAATTTTTTGAGTACGCTTTATGATCTGTCTTATACTTTTCAACATCAAAATCGAGCAGGGGGTGGATGTAATGTTTTTTCATTAATTACTAGGAGTAGAGAAATATGCTTCTACGGATTAAATAATTCCACTCGGGTACAGATGGTTTTTTTTATATACATTAATCTTTTAAGAGATAACGCATGCTAAAATAACTTTAATAAAAGTGCAACATAAAAGCTACTTGTATAGATTAATGAAAAATTATTAAATTAAATTAATACTTATTTTATCAAATAATTGATATTTTAGGTTGTAAAATAAATGCTTTTCATATTTTCGTAATAAAAAAATGGTTTTTACAGGTAAAAAATCTAAATTTATATATATATTGCTAAAAAATCTAAATTTATATATATACCAGTTGGCTCTGCCCCATATCAGCTAGGCCCGCCAAACTCCGTTCATCGTTTAAAAACTGTTAAAAAAAGTTAAAATTTGTGGTTTCTTTTAAAAAAAATGACAAAATTGCGAAAGATTGCTTAAAGCAGCGGTAATGTTTTGCAATTGGGTCCTCATCCAGTTTTAATAAAGCTTTTTTTTTTTTTTTTTATTTCTTTTTTTTTACTATAGTTTGATTCGCCGCTGTAAAGAAATTATTAGTTTAAAATTTTACTGATAGTTGGCGCTTAAAGCTTAGACATATAAAAGCAAGAAAAAAATTAGAAGAGAGTAAGATTTAAAGAAAGATACCTAATAATTCATAGCCTGGTGACTCTTTTTAACACGTAAGCACAAGCACTTGGGTAAACCTCACGTCAATGCGACTTTTTTTTAAGAAAAAATATGATGAATTTTTTGAGTACGCTTTATGATCTGTCTTATACCTTTCAACATCAAAACCGAGCAGGGGTGGTGGATGTAATGTTTTTTCATTAATTACTAGGAGTAGAGAAATATACTTCTACGGATTAAATAATTCCATTCGGGTACAAATGTTTTTTTTATATATATATACATTAATCTTTTACGAGATAACACATGTTAAAATAACTTTAGCCTCCTGACTGCCGCAACCGGATTTTTCCGTTCATTACGCTGCAACATGAGCAATATTGAAATAAATGTAATTCTACAAATAAAGGCCAGTTTTGAAAAATTAAGCTATGATTATTGCTCTCAAAGCTTATAAATCTATTCTTAATAAAATATTCTTCATCAGGTTGGAAAAAAACACACTTTTTTAAATATTTTTTATAAATAAAGGCGAAAACAACATTACAGTTTTGCACTTTTCCTCGGTGGTCAGGGGATTAATAAAAGTGTAGCATAAAAGCTATTTGTACAGATTAATGACAAAGTATTAAATTAAATTAATACTTATTTTGTGAGAGAGTGACCTTTTTGATAAAGGCACTCTACCATTTTTGTGAGATCGTGACGTCAGTGATTTAACATGTGTAGCGTGGAAGCGACATGGAAGCCTCTCTTCCCACCACTTTTAAAAGCAGATTAACTTTCATCTAAATTTATCAAGGATTCTGTCTCGTGAAATAAGGTACACATTTTTCTTCCTCTTTACTGGTGGGAAGAACACTTTCTTTCTTGTTTTGTAACCGTCCTCAAACGAGGACGCTGGGCGTTAATGGGTTAATTAGACTTTTAATTTGTATTTTTTATTTATGTTTATTGTTCTTTCTCTATTTAAAATGAATTTATGTAAATTTGAATAGTTTGGCGAAACTGGCCGACGTGTTAATCAAGTAGCACTCAATTTACATTTGAAAATATCATATTTCACAAAAAACTCCGGCACAAACCCGGATTTGCAAGATTTCCTTCCAATACCAATGCGGCAAAATCCTCGTTTTAGAATAGCGAAGAAATGTGCATTTTTAAAAATTATTTTCGTTATTTTAAAACGAAAATATTAATAAATAAAAAAAGTTACTATAGCACAAAACAATTTATAGAATTTCTAAAAAGAAATTGACAGTGAATAAACAATTGATTAATACAGAAAACCCTATTGCTGGGTTACCATATCATGCAAAATAACACCGTTTTGACGATAGTGTGTGTGTATATAATATCAATGTGTATATAATATTATAATAGTATATATATACTCAATGTGTATATAATATCTGTGCCAAACATGTTTGGAAAAAACAATAATCGTTATTTATACAGCATGTTTAAATACTGTAGTATAGTGAAAAAAATGTATACATGACATATACGCACCACATTGGCGAGTTTTTTTTTTTTTTTTTCTTCTCATGCCGATTTGGAGAAAATTTTGGTTTCAAAAACCACTTACATATAGAGTTTACAATTATTTTCTGTTATTTTAGATAGAAAATAACAATAAAATTTAAAAAGTTTAGTTAATAATTATAAAACAAAACTATTTATATCCTTTAAAAAATAAAATAAAATAAAATAAAAATTAATTAATAAATAAACAAAAGCCAGGTTACCAAGTGAGGCATAAAATCGCCATTTTATGGCAATCGCGCAAATGTGGCGCATGTATGACAAATGTGCCTAGATTAAAATAGTTTATATAATTGGAAAAAAAAAAAGGAAAAGATTGTAAATAGACAATTTATTAATAAATAGACAATAACATCCGGGTTGCCATATCAAGCAAAATAATGACACTTTGGCGTCAATTAATTACCCAGATGTATATATGGTATTGGCGTAAGAGACAAATCGCACCAACGTAGTGCATAGGAGATATCTGTGCCAAAAAAATTTTTTAAGTTGCAGTTAAATTATTTTACAATATCTATGTATGTGGAAAAACATTTACCCTAAAATTTAAGTATTATTCATTTTTATGGTATTAACTGCTATATATGTATTTAAGTTAAATGTAAAATGCTTTCCCAAAAATGCTCTCACTCATTAAAAGAGAGAGAGAAAAAAAAATAGTTGCTGCGAACATCGCTCCGTCTTGTGCTTTTTTTGGTTTAGAATCGCATGGATTGGCGACAAAAGTAGATTGAAACACCCGATTGTACAAACAACATACAAATAACAATTATGGACTTTTTTTAAATAATAATAATTCTGCGAGTTTCTTCTGTAAAACACATAACGGGAAAATTAGATTTAAAAATATTTTTTAAAAAAGAAAAAAAAAATACTTATGTTTTACCTAATGAAATTTTTGATATGTTGTTTTCTTTTAATCTGGCTCGAAAGAAATAAATAGCCAAATATTGTGTCACTTCAAAACTTTCTTTCACATTGAGATACTTTTTAAATATTATAAATATTCTTTAAAGATAAATATTTTCCTTTCATAATATTATTTTGCTTTAAACGGATTTTTTTCTTTTTATCATTATTTATTTTAAATCAATGAATTAACAGGGTTTTTTTTCGAAATGTTTATATTATTTTCCATTAGAGAAAGCATTTCATTTCTTTTTTGAAATATAATTATCGCCAAAAAATTAGTTGTAGCAACCCTTCCGTCAAAAATAACCGAAAAATACGAAATTTAGTACGAAAAATCAGAGTTATCCCTGTATTTTTGTATCATAAACCTCCACAAAAATATTGCCTATCGAATGATATAATCTGCAAAGAGATCCATCGGGTAGTTTTTGAAAACACCCGTTTGGAAGTTTCAGAATTTCTGCTTTATAATATATATGATTTTACATATATTGACATATTTGAGCTTCAAAAAATGAATTAACTTTCCTAGTTGTTGAACCTTGAGATAATAAAAATGAAAAGTCATGTAGGCAAAAATTTATTAAAATACTACATTATTCTTAAATATTGATGAAATAAAATTTATAAAATATAAAAAGATCCATAATACAATTTTAACTTCATGTATACTACTAAATACATTGACTTGCAGTTGCAAATTGTAAAATGATTGGCAAAAAAGAAGGCAAATATATTGAAAGAAAAATAATGTAGTTAAAAATAATAATAATTTCATGAAATTTAAATAACAACTAGCTTGTCATCTCCAGTTTGAAACAAAACTAGCAAATACTAGTTAGGGAATTGCGATACTAACTGTTAAAAAAATAATAATAATATATATCGAATAACAGTACATTTTTATAAGTTATTAAATAATTTATCTGTCCCCTCAATAAATAAATAAATAATTAAATAAAATAAAAAATGCATATTTAAATATGAAAACAATTCAGTTATTTACACATTTTATATATCTAAAATATTCTGTAATAAAATAGCTAGCTTACTTCAAAAGGATTTTTTAGAGCTCCAACAATGCAAAACGGTATATGTATATGGGCTGAAATTTTATCAGCTTTTGTTTATTAAGTGTGTTCCTGTATTCACTATCGAAAATGGAATTATATAACCCACATTGCACTTTTTGTCTCTTATATTAGGTGGGGCACAACTGATAAAAAAATATTGAACAAGTAATTATATACCAAAATATTCTCGCATCAACGCTTTTTAATTGAATGATTTCGCACTATGAGCCAGGATAGTAACGGTTTAAACAAAGAGTTAACGCAGGCGCAGTTTGTTTTGCAACTGACACATAGGGCGGGAGATGTAACGTCCAGTCATCTAGATGCACAAGGTTTACGTTGAAGGGTAAACAGTGTTCCATCTTTCTATTTTTTAGCATTCAGTTAAAACCTCTTGAGCGTTTTTCTTTTCTTTTTTTCCTTTTAAGTAAAATTAAAATCTGTTTGCTTGGGCAATAGTTCAGAGACAAAAATTGTCAAAAATATGGTATTTCTTAATATAAATTTGAATTCTTCCTAACGACAAATTTAAAAGCAGCTTAACAATTTGGTGTTACCCCTCATTTTTCCGACTAAACAAAATGTAGTAATAATAATAAAAATATAAAAAAAATTGAATATAATTGATTGAGGAAAAAGCTAACGGAAGTATTACTTCTGAGATAAGTAAACTCGTATAGACTGTAAAACATCCAGATTATTGCGAGATGAAAATTCGAAGTATTTGGGTAGTTTAAATTTTCATCCTGAATCATATAAATTTCTTAATCAATCTTTTAAATCAACCAAAAATTACGTAAAAAAGTAAATAAAAACAATTTTACATTTTTTTTTAAATAAAATAAAAAGAAAACTTAAATTTAGTTTGCAGGAAAAAATAACACTAATTATTTTCAATTAAAGGTAAAATTTGAATAGAATGGAAAATATTCAGATTTTGATATCGAAAAATACCAAATATTTGTATTTCAATAATTGAATTTTCATCGGATACCACCTAAATTCTGTGATGCATATTTCTAACTAAATATAAAGTTTAGATTTAAAAAAAAAAAAAAAAAAAAAAAAAAAAAAAAAAAGAAGTTTTTTCACTTCGAACTGTATATCTAAAAATTTCGAGATTAACTAAAAACTTTCCAACAGTAAATAAATACAATTAGATTTCGATATCTCCAAGTCAAAAAACACAGAAAAAAAACGGAATATCAAGGTTTCACTCAAATATCGCTATTATAATTAACGGTATAACTAACATTGCTAGAAAATGTACAAGAATATATTTTTTTTTTCGTCATATTGAAGTTTCCGAGTACACAATATTTGACAAATCAAAATTTTTCTGATTATTTTTATCAGAAAAATAAAATCCTATATATTAATAAGCAATATATAGGAATAATAATAATAACAATTAGCAATTAGTTAAATTAATTAATAATAGTTCCGGCTAAAAATAAATTTATGTTTTATTTATCCTAAATTGTTTTTTTTTTTCTTATTTTTCTTATCAGAAACTGCAAGCGGGAATAAATTCGACTAAGAATAAGATTTTATAGGTTTTCTTCGACCTAACTTGTTTTTCTTATTTAATTAACAACTACAAAAATATTTCTCTAATTCATAAATATTTATAGATTAATACCTTTTTTTCGGCTAAACTTACTTTTTTCCGATCGAACAAGAATTTTTCCGACTGAATTTTCCGATTTTCCAATTTATAAATCTTTATAGGTTAATAGGTAATACTATTTTGTCCGTCTAAACATGCCTTTACCGTTGGAACAGGAAACTTCCGATTGATATTTTAGTTTTTCCAATTTATAATTTTTTATAAGTTGATGCCATTTTTTCCAATCGAATAAGAATTTTTCCGACTTATTTTTCCGATTTTCCAATTTATATGCTTTTATAGGTTAATACGTAATACTATTTTTTCCGACTAAAGATGCCTTTCCTGATTGAAATGGAAAATTTCCCGAATGATATTTTCGTTTTTCGAATTTATAAGTTTTTATAGGCTAATACCATTTTTTTCCGATCGAACAAGAAATTTTCCGATTTATAAATTTTTATAGGATAATACGTAATATTTTTTCCGACTGAACATGCCTTTTCCGATTGAAACGGAAAATTTTCCGAATGATATTTTTGTTTTTCCAATTTATAAGTTTTTATAGATTAATGCCATTTTTTTCCGATCGAACAAGAATTTTCCCGACTGATTTTTCCTTTTTCAAATTTGTAAGTTTTTATAGGATAATACGTAATACTATTTTTCCGACTAAACACGCTTTTTCGGATAGAACGGGAAACTTTCGAAATGAGTTTTCAGTTTATAAGTTTTTATAGGTTAATAACATTTTTTCCGATCAAACAAGAATTTTTTCGACTGATTTTTCTGTTTTTCCAATTTATAAGTTTTAAAGGATAATACGTAATGCTATTTTTTCCAACTAAACACGCCTTTTCCGATGGAACGGGAAATTTTCCGAATGATTTTCCAGTTTATAAGATTTTATAGGTTAATACCATTTTTTTCCGACTAAACTTGCTTTTCCCGATAGATCCCGGAATTTTCCGACTGATTTCTTCTAGGGGGGGTGTTGCACCCCCCCAACCCCCCCCCCCCCCGGGATTTACGCCCCTGGCGTTACGCACAGATACGTTCCGCCTTAATAATAGAGATATTAGACATCCAACCTTCCATTTTATTCAAATAGTGTTTCAGATGATTAAATTGAGTATGTTGCCGAAAGACAGTACACTTAATTGTAAAAATATATTGATAAAAAGCAACATACGACATTTAAAGAAAAAAAGCAATTTTATAGGAAGTTTTTTTTTATATACAACCATAGCTCGAAATTCAAATTTTGAAAATAAACCAAAACAAAAACAAATTATATTTCCTGTTCTAGTTATTATAGACATGTGATTTCAACGTCATTTTAAGAAAAAAAAATAGAAGAAAAAGAAGGAATACAATTTTTTTTCGAAAAGTTGAACATTTTTGTGCCCCGAATCCCCTTAACCTCTTCAGACCTGAGCATAAAATAACTCTACGAAAATATATTTATTGCTTTTTCATAATCAAAATGACTCCAAATATGACAGAATGAGTCATTTTTATGAAATCAGTACTTTAGGGGACTGGTAATTTAGGTTTACAAATACGGATATAAAAGTTCCAATTCAACTTAAAACATCAGTTTAACTATGAGTAACATAAATTTACGCAATAACAAAATTAAGATCTTTAAACAAGCAACGGATCAGCAAATTTTCAATTTTTTTATTGTAAAGCATTTAAGTTAAATAAATATGAATATTTCTTACTTTCTTGGCCACAATGTTTTGAAGATATTTTCGGAATTCGGATGAAATTAATATTCATTTTATGAAGTAATATCCATCAGTGCTGACATTCATTGGTTTTGTTTTAAAGCAAAAAGCATTCAGCTGTATAGAAGTAAAATAAAAATCTAAAAAATTCGAACAGTTAATTTTTTATGAGGAAAAGAATGGAGGTCACATTTGTATACCTTAGATCTGAAGAGGTTAAACGTGTGAAGTTGAAATACAGTCGAGTCTCTATATAACGAAATCCATCGTTCCAGTAAAAAATTCGTTATATAGAGAAATTCGATGCATAGAGAATGATGTTAAAAATCGTATTTAATTTGTAAATTTTGAACAAGTATTTGGTCTTTTTAATTAAGAATTTGAAATATTTAAAAGTATATATTAACCTAACATTTTATTTCTTAATTATTTAAGCAGTTTCAAAAAAGAGAACAGACATTTATTTGAAAGCTTAATGAAAATCAAATAAAGAAGACTTGCATTAATTTAAGAGGAAGTAATCTGTATTTTTTTGTTGATTTGATTTTAAAATTGTTACACTATCAAAAAAAAAAAAAAAAAAAAGTTAAATTTTAGCAATTAATGAAAAATTGTAGTTAACATTTTCCTCAATTTGAAGGCGTCTCTTATGTGCCTCTCATTGATTCCTCTCATATATGTGTATCAATCCAATTGAATCTGTTTTGAAAAGGATGTTGAAAGGTGTGTGGGATGTGGGATGAACTCGTTGGATTTAAAGAACAAGGAGAGAAGTAATATTTATAAAAAAAATCAGCACTGAACGATAAATCAAAAATATGTGATGGATAATTGATTCCATATGATTTCGAAGCTTTTTGAAAACTGAATAAATTAATACCCATTTATGAAAAAATTCGTTATAAGGAGATAGATATTTTACTATATAGAGACTGTTTTTACTGTAATCATGCGAAAAGAGGACCGTTCCTACTAAAAATTCGTTATATAGAGAAATTCGATGTATGGAGTTTCGTTATAGAGAGACTGGACTGTATATATTTTAGATAAGTGCCAGTAGAAAAAATAACAAAGTGTGGAAAATCATATGAAATATTTATTATTCAGTATAAGGTTTCTATGGAATTAAAATTCATTTAATAGTTTTAACCATGTTTCCGCGTGAATAAATATGTCAAACTGATTTTTGAATTATTTATTCCAGAATATCTGCTTACTGTTAACATTTTTATAAAGGTGCAGTATGCTTACTACAATCTCTAATTCTCAAGAGAGGACACATTATTTGCATACCCTGTTTTATACGTTTAAGGTTTCAGCTGTCCCTAGTGATTATATGAGTAGCACAATTTGTTTCTAGATTCTGCTTCCGTGCTTGCGTTGGAAATTGGTAGCTGGCAGGAGTTTACTCTATCTCTAGAGACATGAATTATGCGTGTCTATTAAAAACTAGTTAAAATTAAGTAAATAATGTTTATGCATTTTTACGGTGTTATTATTCTTAACTATTTGGAAAATAATGCTTGTCCTCGGTAGAGAACTGGGAAATCTGAAATATATCTGAATATTTTTATTGGTTGAATTCCGTAGCATTTTTGTTTTATTCATTTTCTGATTGGTCTATGTTTAATGTCCAAAAATGAAATACTTCTGTTGCCACAATGACAAAAAAGTAATAAAGTAATAAAAAAGTAAAAAGTTCAAAGTATTAATATTAAATTAATAATATAAGAAATTAAAAAATAATAATTTAAAAATCTTAATTTGAAAAAGATTTCAAACAAAGTTCATTTCAAAGTGCACTTTGTCTCTACGCATATTTGTAAAAATTTGTGCGATGTTTGAAAGTTAAAAAAAAAAATTCAGTCCGAAAAATTGTAAAACTGAAATTTTATTTAAAATTTATTTGTGATGGGTCCAGAAATATGAATGTTGAATCCATGTTGTGCATAATTTCAAGCGTCCAGAAAACAGTCTGCTTAACTCCATCAAATAAAAATGCATATTTTATACAGCTAAAGTTGTACATCTATAAATTATGTTTTTTTATAATTGGTCTACACTGTAAAAAAAAGGTCGATCTACTAAAAAAAAATTAGTGATCCTTGTAATTACTAAAAAAATTTTAGTAATCTTACTCAGTTACAAGAAAATCTGTAAGAGTTACAAGAAAAAAGCTAGCAATGAATAGTTATATATTTTTAATAGCTAATACTAAAAGGTGCTTGGTGTGGCCGTGATAGCCTAGTGGTCATATCACAGAGCTCTAGACTCAAAGGCCTCGGGTTCGAAGCTCGACATCACCAAAGACGTACCGAGCGTATGCAGTGTAATTATTCGTTAAGTAAATGGGTTATGAAATTAAAATTGCGCAGGTGGCAATGTTTGATGCTGCCATCTATTGAGGCGTTGCCGGAAATCTATCGCTGCAAACATTTCATTTGGACTAGCTACTAAGAATCCATGAGTAATGTTACTAAAAATAATTTTGGAGCTGTTACTAAAATTTGCTGGCTGGCTCATACTAAAAAGTTTTAAATTAGTTATACAAAAAATTCTTTTGTTGAGTTTACAAAAGAAAGGTTTGTTTCACTTGCAAAAAAAAGTTTGGAACGGTTACTAAAAAATTCTGTGTAATGCAAATTTACTAAAAAATTTTTAGTAACCTCATGAATTTTTTTTACAGTGTAGGAATATTAATGTTTAGTGCATGGCGTACGTAATGTATGATTCTTCGTGATCGTCATAAAAATTATGTTTATTATTATTATTAATTCAAATATAGAATTTATTTATATTTAGTCTTTAAAATGTTATTCTTTGAAAATATCATTTTCCAAATAGTCATTGTTATTTTTCATTTTATCTTCAAAGTTCATTTCGATCTTAAAGAAGAAAATCAAAATATGTAAAATATTTTATACAGGCTAGGACAAATAAAAGTGGCCCGGTCAAGTAGATATGATTAGATGTGAATGATTCACGAGAATACAACGTGTACACACATCAGGTGATCGAAGATTTTACAAGAAAGGTCTCCATACTGGGCATACACATAATTTTTTAAAGAAAAGAATACTAATTAAACTACTTATGTATATAAAAAATAATCAGTCAAAATTAGCTGCGGAATTATCAAGGAAAGTCTGTAAAAAATAATATATATTCGAATATTTAGCGTCAAAAGACAAAAGTGGCACACGATTTGGCAAGAAACACTTTTCCCCGCCGAAAACAAGCGATTTTAATGCAACTGAAAATTGTTGAATATTTAAACTGCATGTAAATGGCATTTAATGAATATAAACACAAATAATGTGAGAGATTAGTATACTATATATATGTGTGTGTGTGTGTATGTATTGCTTGTTGCTATAGTGAAATTATCTATCACTGGAAAAAATATTATTATATATAAAAAAATTATATTGAGAAAAATCATTTTCATACATATAAGCGTCTTCTAAAATAAAAGCCGGATGTTTCCATAGCAACAAAATTAAATCGCCAATGCTCAAATGAACTTTGAGCTTGAAACAATTTTAATTAATTTAAATTATGAATTTGTTTTAAATTGAAAATTTTGATAGATAAATTGGAATATAATTGCAAATAAACATTGATATAACAAAATAATACCTCTAACAAACTAAAACAGACAAAACTAAATTTATTTAAATAGAAATTATCTAAACAAGTTTAACCCGAAACTTTTTTCATTTAAATTGTATTTGGCACAAAAAAGCATTTTTTGAAATTGCATTCGGTACTTAAGTATTAACGCCACCGCAGCAGAAGTTGTGCTAATGCGCCAATAAAAAGAAATATTGTTGTTCGCAGGCGCACAGAAAAAATAAAAAATGGGGTCAAAAAATGCACTAAAAGAAATACTAAAAAAGCACTAAAACACTTTAAAAACACAAAAATAGCGTCAAAAATTTACAAAAAAGCACTAAAACACTTAAAAAGCACAAAAGAATTACATCAAAAATCAACAAACAACAAGGCAAAAGGTGCAAACAACAAGAGTACTCTATATAGACGCATTAGCGCAACTTCTGTTGCTGCGGCTTAAATATGTAAGTACCTTGCATTCCGCTGTAAATCATCGCTAACAATGAAAAATCGTGAAATAACGAATTTTTGATTACTTTTTACGGACGCTTTATGGAGGTTCTCCCGAAATTTTTTTATAAACGTATAAATTCTCATGAGAAGAACATTCTGTATTTTTTTTTTCAGATTTTTCCGGCGTATGCCTTGGAGATCTTCCATATTAGTGCGGGCTGCGTCAGTGTAAGTGTGAAAATCAGGGTGGATAGTGATCAGGGATTAATAAAATAAAAAAAGTAATGGCCTGTTCTCCAGACCACTTTTACTCGCTTTACCCTTTGGAAAATCAAACAAAAGAAATAGGGGGCATTCTACATCAAATGAGGCAGTAAAATATCAATATGTAATCCACCATAGCAGATTTTAATGAAATTGCAATGTTTTATTCTTACTATTGCAGTGTAATCGCCAGTATTATTTTTTCTTTTGGTAGATTAGTTTTTGAGAAAAAAATATCAAAATTTTGGAAAATCGCATGATATTGCGTTTTTGATTGTTCCATTTTCAAAGGAAACATTTTACTTACATAATCATATTTAAATATCTAACTGACAATTCATCTTCAAATAATTGAAGCAAGTTAAATAAAGTACATAGATTATAAAAAAATGTATTTCTGTGATGTTTAAAAAATGTAAGGGGAACTGGGGGACATTGATACACCCCCTGTTCTGCTTACAGTTTCATTATAGGAAGTCTCACAACAGCTCTAAAAGGTGAAGCTAGTGTACACAACTACATACAGAAAGTCTTGGCATGATTCAATCGATTGTTGAAATGGGACGGGTGATTTATTGTTTTTGTATAGGTCAAAACTAAATTTGAGTTGTGCAATTGAAATGATAGTATACAACTATACCAGCATTTTCAACCGAAAAGAATATTCTCGCTGGCAAGTAAAGCTACTTTTTATCAGTTCCTCATTCTTTATTGTTAGGTAAATTATGAAGTATTGCACTTGAGACATTTTTTATTCAAAATGGCTGTATGGGACACATTGATACAACATAAATCCTTTTCTAGTTCATTTTTTCATTACCTTTAATTATTTTTTGTTTTTGCCATACCCTCCTTAGTCCAACCATTTTTCGCTAAAAATGTCTAATGTTAGATTTTATTGAAGAGAAATAGCTCTAGTTTTTTATATTAAAACATTTTATAGCATTTTTGCAACAGAAGATGTACGAATATATCTAACATCTAGTGCTAGTGGAATTAATAAAAGAAAAAGTCGGCAGCCTGGCAAATCTCGAATTTATATCGATTTTTCAGAGAAAAAAGTACATATAATTTTTTAGATAAGAAATTTTAAATAAGAGAAACAAGCTGGAGAACAGCAAACGATAATTATATTATAAACAGAATTTTTAATATAATTATACTTTATTTTTTGTTTATAAACCGATTTATAAACAGAAAACCTGATAATTTTTTTCATCTTTCCTAAGAAAGAAGATAATGCTGGGGTTGAAGTATCAGATATTACAAAGTTACCACAGCCAACAATTAGGCAAGGAACAGCCAGAACATCAAGTCATTATTCATTTAATTTTGATTGCTTTAATATTACTTACAAATAAATTATGGATGATTTGAATTTCTATAAATAAATAGAGAATGGTTTTCTAACTAATTTTCTATGAAAAATGTGCATTGGTGTTATTTTGTCTTCATTTTTCCAAAACGTATCAAAGTGCTCCATGAGGTGTATCAATCTGTCCCAGGAATGGGGCACTTTGATACAAATGACTTTTTTTTTATATTTTTTTAAATTACATCAAAAATATTATATAAAAGAAGGATTGTACATTTTTATAACACATTACACAAGTTCTGCTGACACCACAAGGAAAAATAATTTGAAATTCCTTTTTGAACACATAAAAAGTTCTTAGAAAATAACTGTATCAATGTGCCCCAGTACCCGCTAAGTGTGTCTAAAAAGTTATATAACCTTTGAAATTAAAAAATAAATACAAAAAATAGTTAACATTTAAAAAAAACTTTATTAATCAAAGGTGCAGTTTTTATGAATATTTTCTTATTTTAAAGTATACATAATATTATATTTTAACTAAATCTGATATAAAAAAGTGAGATTGGTTGGTTTTAGTACCAATTAAATCATATTTAAAATTATTGATATTTTAAGGTTTCGAATTTATTCAAAGTATCATCCTTGGAAATACTTTTTAATTATACATTTATTTTTTTTATTTTGTTTTATATTTGTTTCTTATGAAAGAGAAATAAACAATATTGATTTTTATTAAAACTATGCCTGTTTTCTAGAGCAAAAAATAATTATCACTTTCAAAAAAAAAAAAAAAAAAAAAAAAAAAACTTCCATTTACTGTTTATTAGAAATTTTTAAAATGACACTCCTAATTTTTATACTACAATATGCATTACTTTCAGCTTCTGAAATTAAACAGATGTCAAATATCACTCTTTTGAACAAAGTTTAGATATTGCGCCTTAAAGATAATAAAAATTGCACAATTCATTATCATGTTACCTTTCAAATAACTATAGCTGAAAATTATTTAAAACTGTTGTAACGGTGCACGCATGCTGGGTGTCGTTTTTAACGTTATATGCAGACATACTCAGTAGTTTAGGTTAGAACAACAAAGTTTATTCAAGTGATAATGGCCGAAGGGAAGTGGAGCAAGTCTAAAATTTTACACACTGAGAACACTATGAACAGCTAAAATCATACTCACAGGCTTCGGTCTAGCTCAGTCGTGGCACCGTCTAACACTTGACACTATCTCCTGGCTGATCTGTTAAACAAAGCTTAACTTCACAGCCCGTGGCTGTGGTTGATTCTTTATTTCTCAAATAATCAAAATGGAACTACTCTAAACTTTCTTACCAAGGCCGAATCTCAAATCCACTATCCAAACTCCTTTCCACTTTACTGGAGGCCGTTGCTACTTTCTAGTCGTCAGCACTTCGCTAAACAATCATCCACTTCGCTTATCTAATGGCAGAGGTCCGCACTCGCTGGCTGCTGGCTAATGCCAGATACACACAGAGACACACGCTGGCTGCTGGCTAATGCCAGAGACACACACCGAGACACAAACTCACACCCAAGCTTTTATATGCTGCAAACTGAGATACTTCACATTAACATATTACTAATAACCGCGAGCTAACTGCGGAATTCGAAAGAGCACACACACTCTAGAAAGTTAAAGTAAAAGAGAGGATAGATGTTGCTTTTACGCCCACAAAATGTTAAATTATTGACGTCACGATCTCAGAAACACTAGAGTGCCTTTATGCAAAGGTCAGTCCCTCACAACCCCCCCTCGGATTCCGCAGAGAAAAAGGGCTGGGCCAAATGCATGCCCAGAACTTTTTCTTGTTATAAATTTCGAGCCGTAACAAAAACACAGTGATGGGTGAAATTTAGCGCCGAAACATAACTTTTAAAATATTAACTTTAACCCATCACAACCAAAAAAACTCAGTTTGCCTCAAATATTCACATATTCAATCCAATCATTCTTCTATCTTACAAATAGCTTCCGTAAAACTTCCAAAAACTCGTAAAACTTTCAAAACTAATTACTTCTTCTTTCAAAACAACCCACTCCACTGGGAGTGCTAAAATTTCTCAAAACACTAAACTTCCGAAATTTTCCTCAATATTGCAATACAACTTTACCAAAAATTTCTCCACAACTTTTAATATACTAGAATTCGCACCAAGTCCAAAAAACCCAATGCGCAAAAATTTTCCTCATCCAAATTCCGACTTCATCTAGAATTACAATTACAACATACTAAAATAACTCTGCTACTACGTAATACCTACAAACCCATTAGCCAATGAACTAACTCCCAAAATTCTTCAGAACTTAACTCCACTTGAACAATAATTGGGGCACATACGTACAGCGGCATATCGCTGTGCTTATGCAACAATAAAAAAATATCAAAAATTTACAAAATGACGTCATCATGCTCTTCATCTGTATTAACTAAAAGAAAAATAGCAGAATCAATACATAACACAGGTATACTTCCCTGCAAGAAAATCACATTAACATTCAATTTTAATACAATACAATTTCAAATTCAAACACAGCTTAAAACTTCGCAACTTGCGGAAATCATTCCCAACTAAAGTACAAACGCAACTCATAAAACACGAACGATAAGAAGAAAGTTAATTCATTAAATGTTAGTATAAGAGATAGAAACGCGTGTCAAGGACTTCTTGACCGCAAAACACGTGCGCGCCTGAACCGCGGCGCGTGTACAAAATAACCCAAATTACTATCTGTACTTTCTGAAAATTTAAACATACATTAACATACATTTTATAACACATGAACAATATAACAATATAGTAACATTTTAAACAAATAACATAACAATTTAACAATAGATCCAGAATTTTTAAAAGCAGTTAAGACCAAAACCTCAAACATACATAAAACTAACAATTTTGCAAACAAATTTTGAACACAATTAAGCACTAATCGTGATTCCGTCAAAAAAATTCCAAAAATGGCCAAAAGTACAAAACAGTCTCTCTGCTTTCTATTCCTTCACATTGCTACCACATATATGCACTCTAATAGAAATTTAATAAAGAACATTATTCATAGAGATGATTCGCTGCTAGCAGGCTTCATACTACAGGATGGCTTTCTCCTCTTGTCCCAGAAGCCTTGTACGAAGGATCTCTCGTCATCAGAACTGTACGGTGACGCCACAGTTGACTGTCGTGCCTGCTGCCTGGTTCTGAATGGATGCCGTGGGATACTTGTAGGTTCCGCTCGACGACTCTGCTCTGGCCGGTTCGTTGGGGTCACTCCATGGCGAGATTCACACTGCTGTTGCCGGTAATCTGAGAGTTGTCTCCTCTTTCTATACGCACCCGAAGTTACTGAAGATCCTAGGCCACGTTTCTTTCCGGACCTATGTTGTTTCTTATTAGGCAAAAATTCGGAATTTAAAGTTCGTTTAACAGTTTGACGAGTGTCCAAACGAAATCTTTTCCGGGGATTAATCACTGAAGATGGTGAACTATTAGATAATTTATGTTTGTGAGGTTGCTGTCTAATAGGTGGAGGAACTGGACAGTTTATAATTTTTTGTCTTTTATGGCACACAGAGTCCGATGTATTTGACACAGTTCTCTTATTTTTATTATCATACTTTGCTCTCGGATTGCTAGGCTTTCGACTTTCAATAACAGTTTTTGGAGCTGTTTGACCAAATTTTCTTCTTGAATATTGATGAAAAGAATTAGATGAAGAAGTGCTCGACTCGGGACACTCATTGGATCGGGAATTTCGCGAAACACCACTCGACACGTGAGAATCTTCACTACCATTTTCTCTAAACTTATACACTCTAACCTGATCCAGATTAACAGTCATTCCTTCACCATTGACATCAACAACCAAATTATTATTTCGAACTTCCAAAACCTCGAACGGACCTACAAACTTCGGACCAAACTTAGCTACTCTCTTTTGACGACTTGAACTTAACCAATGCTTTTCTACTAACACAAAATCTCCAACTTTCACTTCTAACTCTCTTCTACGCATATTATAATACTGAGCTTGCTTTTCTTGCGCTTTTCCCATTTGAACCTGAGCTTCCTTAACCAACCTTTCAATATCCTGACACATGTACTGACTTTCCGTATCTGACACCATAACTAACCTTTGGAATGGAGTAATGACTTTTCTACCCAAAAACAATTCAGCAGGCGTTTTCCCCGTCGACTCGTGAACTGCTGTACGAAGTGCGTACGCAAAATGCTGAAGAAACTGGTCCCAATTTGCATGATGAGAACCAACATAAGAAGAAATCATTTGAATTAATGTACGATTTACACGTTCAGCCATATTAGACTGAGGACGATACGGAACAGTAAAAGAATGATCGATCTCCAGCTTCTCACACAGGGCCTTAAATATATCAGAAATAAAACAAGGGCCATGATCACTCACTACCCTAATTGGTGCACCATATTTAGAAATATAATTATCGAAAAATGCATCGGCAACTGCAGGTGCAGAAGCCTTCCTGAGGGGGACTAACTCTACCCATTTACTGAAATAATCAACTATAACTAGTACAAATCTATATCTTTTAGGATTAGATAACGGATAAGGACCGATTAAATCCACACCTACACATTCATTAGGAAAATTTACTTTAATAGGAATTAATTTGCCAGCTGGACTTACATTTTTATAATTATAACGTTGGCATGTGCTACAGCTGGAGACATAAGCGCGCACTGCTTCCCGCATTTTAGGGAAGTAGCAGGATTCACAAATTCGAGCATAAGTTTTCCTGATTCCTAAGTGACCTGCTAATGGATTATCATGAAATTCTTTCAAGATGGCCTTACGAAGACTAGCCGGAATAAAAACTCTTAATTCTCCACGTGAATTTACAATTTTAGAATAAAAAAGAAGACCATCGATAAGCTTAAAAGATTGGGACCACTTCTCAAACATAGGCACATCTGCGCTCGGGACATCATCAGGATTTTCCAAATATCGATACAAGCTACCAAATTCTTCATCTTGCTTCTGTTCCCTTATTAACTGCTCTCGTGACCTTAACACCAACGACGACAACGCACAACACTTAACTTCCTCCGTGACCTCTAAACCACCATGCGGGTTTCGTGACAAAGCGTCCGCTACCGCATTCTCCTTGCCAGCCCTATGTTCTATAACAACATTATACTCTGCTAACTTCAAACACCATCTGACCATACGAGACGACAAACCCTTTCCATTAGTTAACTTTGTCAAAGCTGAATGATCCGTAATGACTTTAACCGGTATATTAGTGAAAAAACAACGAAATTTATTCAAAGCCCAAATTACTGCAAGACACTCCCTTTCCGTAATCGAATAATTCCTTTCCGCTGCATTTAAAATTCTTGACGCAAACGCTATAGGTCGACCTTTCTGTGCTAACATCGCTCCAACCCCCACTGCACTCGCATCGCAATACACTTCAAACTGAGACGAATAATCGGGGTGAGCCAAAACAGGAGGGGAAACTACTGCCTCTTTTAATAATTCAAACGATCTCTGAGCTGGTGACGACCATACAAACTTAACCCTTTTCCTTTTTAAATTATACAACGGTTCACATAACTCCGAAAAACGTGGAATGAACTTGGCAAACCAAGCCACCATCCCTAAAAATGTCGCCACTTCCTTACTATTTTTGGGGGGATTCATTGACGTAATTGCCTCAATTTTCTCATTATCTATTTTAATACCATCACGCGTAATTTTAACTCCTAAATACTTTATCTCTTTTCTCAAAAATTTACATTTTTCTAACTTAACTGTTAACCCAGCATCTCTTAACAACGTAAATACTTCCCTCAATAATCTTAAATGCTCTTCAAAAGTAGCTGCCATTAAAATTATGTCGTCCAGATAGACCAAGACACCCTTACCAAGCAAAGGTTTAAGGATATTATTCATGGCCTTCTGGAACGTTGCCGGCGCTCCCGATAAACCAAAACTCATTCTCTTAAAAGCAAAACAACCGTCCCGAGTAATAAACGCAGTCTTAGGTATGTCCTCCGGCTTCATTGCAATCTGAAAATAACCCGACGTAAGATCTAACGTTGACATATAATTCGTACTCGTTATATTAGCCAAAATGTCGTCAATTACTGGAATAGGATACTAGGGGTATTGCGTTATCGCATTTAACTTTCTATAATCTACTGCAAACCTATATGCCTCTGGATTATCTAAACTTTTCCCATTATTTTTACGACATAACACTACTGGCGACGCAAAAGGCGACTCAATTGGCATTATAATATCGTCCGCTAACATTTTTTGAATATGATAATCAATTATACCTTGTTTAACTTTATCATAACGATATGGTTTACTAGCAACAGGTGCTTTTAAACCAGTATCAATCTCATGCCACGCATTATGCGTTAAACCCGGTTTATCAGAAAAAACCTCTCCAAATTCATTCAAAAACTTATTAAATTCCTCCCTCTCCATTTCACTTAACCCCGACTCCTCCAAATTAACTGACACTAAAACAGGCTCTTTCTTACTCACATTCTCATCATTATTCACGATTAACGACTTTTTAAAGAAATCCAAACTAATTCCTCTATCCTTCATATAATCCACACCAACTATACAATGCACTGTTAATCCATCTAACACACAAAACTCCCAACATGTCTTAACCGAACGAATTTCAACTTCCAATTCTACTGAACCTTTATTATCGCAAGCTACTCCCTGTGCCGACTGAACCACCAGACTTGACCTTTTCAACTTCTTATACGAAAAATATTTCCGATAACAATCAAAAGAAATGAACGACTTATCTGCCCCTGTATCGAAGACACTTTTAACGACAATACCATCTAACACAATTAACACTTCAGGTAACTCAACCGGATTAATAGTAATTTTATTTAAACTCACAGACGACTTTTCCAACCTCTGAACACATCTCTTTTGCCTTAATCTACCTTCAAAATCCGAAGTTAATCTCCTTACTTGCGAAGAAACATTCCTGTCCCGTACTCCCCCACTACGATCATAACCACTATTCTGTCTATTTCCATACATATTTCTCTCGCCACTTCTAAAATTATTAGCACCACCACCATTCCTATTACCATTACTCGTATTCGACATATTACGACCAAATCCATCACTTCTATTACGCACATTATTATCCGGAAATCGCTGTCCCCCTCTCACAAAATTACGTTCCCCCTCATTTCTCAAATTACTATCCGTGACAGGTCTCTGCCGAGGGCTACGCAAATCCCGTTGATCCGAGCTATGCCGAGTCTCGTACTTCGATAATATGTGATGCATTTCTGCAAAATTCTTCGGTGCTCTAACTTCAATAAAGTCCTGTATATTTGGATTAAAAAGAGGAAAAACAATGTCCAACAATTCCTCAAATGTAATATCTAAATCTAATTTATTTTTTAGTTCCAGCTTACGAAGATAAAATTTTGACGCCGACTCATATATATTCTGCTTATTACAATAGAACTCTTTTCTCAAAATGCTTTTATCTTTAACGGGAGGAAATGCCTTCTTTAACTCAGTCACAGTTTGTTCAAATCTTTTCGCTTCATCAGTAATCAAAAACTTTCCTATATTTTCTAACCACAAAAGTGCTTCGCCCTTCAACGAGCATTTAAGCACTACGTACCTGTTTTTCTCAGGTATATTATTGAACAAAATATAATCATCTAGTTTAACTAAAAATTCACTAATATCACTCTCACCGGTGAAATACACTCGTGGCACAATCTCAAAATGTCCGATGTTTCGTTGGGCGCCATTTGTAACGGTGCACGCATGCTGGGTGTCGTTTGTAACGTTATATGCAGACATACTCAGTAGTTTAGGTTAGAACAACAAAGTTTATTCAAGTGATAATGGCCGAAGGGAAGTGGAGCAAGTCTAAAATTTTACACACTGAGAACACTATGAACAGCTAAAATCATACTCACAGGCTTCGGTCTAGCTCAGTCGTGGCACCGTCTAACACTTGACACTATCTCCTGGCTGATCTGTTAAACAAAGCTTAACTTCACAGCCCGTGGCTGTGGTTAATTCTTTATTTCTCAAATAATCAAAATGGAACTACTCTAAACTTTCTTACCAAGGCCGAATCTCAAATCCACTATCCAAACTCCTTTCCACTTTACTGGAGGCCGTTGCTACTTTCTAGTCGTCAGCACTTCCTAAACAATCATCCACTTCGCTTATCTAATGGCAGAGGTCCGCACTCGCTGGCTGCTGGCTAATGCCAGATACACACAGAGACACACGCTGGCTGCTGGCTAATGCCAGAGACACACACCGAGACACAAACTCACACCCAAGCTTTTATATGCTGCAAACTGAGATACTTCACATTAACATATTACTAATAACCGCGAGCTAACTGCGGAATTCGAAAGAGCACACACACTCTAGAAAGTTAAAGTAAAAGAGAGGATAGATGTCGCTTTTACGCCTACAAAATGTTAAATTATTGACGTCACGATCTCAGAAACACTAGAGTGCCTTTATGCAAAGGTCACTCCCTCACACTGTATGATGTAGTTTTGTCATTTTATTCAGTTTTTAATGATCTTTAATTTGATTTATTTCACCACACTATTATTGATAGGTAAATTTTCAATAAATATATAACACCATTCCCCCAAAAATATTTAAAAATTATTCATTTATATTTATTAAAGCGTATACAATATGGTTTATACATTTAGATAACACATACACAACTTTACGGTTTTATGACAATACAATCTAAAAGTTAAATGCTTTTCTAACAGTGTAGGGAAATTTAACATCTGCTGTAATGACAACAAAATTTTATAATAGTTTATATTTTCTTGAATAAAGTGTATGGAATTACAAATTATAATAATCATATTATATTTAATTCAAGAAACTACTTCTACTTTCGACTGTAATAATCATTGAATCGCTTTATTTCGAAGGGAAATCACGTATTTTTAAAAATAAAAAAACTATTTTTTTACAAACATATTATCTGATGAAGATGAGATTTTGAGCTCAAAATTTAAGTTTAAGTCTAAGCTTGCGAAAACATTTAATCAGATGCAAAAAAATAACGGTAAAAAATAGGTGTTTGTTACTCCAAAGTCTAAAGCGCCCTGTATCGGCATTTTTGAAATTTATCTTTATAATTTATTTTTAATAAAATACCGACATAAAGAATAGTTTTAGTGAAAACCACAAATCAATTGATCAATTTTTCCGTTTTTTTCATTTGTAATTTGAGCCCTCTGAACACAGTTCAGTTTGTACTACTTAACCACTCTTAACTATTCAGATTTTGAGCTCAAAATTTAACTTTAAGTCAAAGCTTACGAAACCATTCAATTACATGCAAAAAATAACGGCAAAAAGTAATTGTTCGTTACTCCAATGTCTAAAGCGCCCTCTATGGGTATTTTTCGAAATTTACCTTTATAATTTATTTTCATGAAAATACTGACATAAAGAATAGTTTTAATGAAAACCGCAAATCAATCGACCATTTTTTTTCGTTTTTTATGCATATTTGAAATTTGGGACCCTAAACATTAATGGCGGTACTTCCTTTGGAAAACGTTTGGGACCCTTGGTTTCCTATTTACTATTACTCGTCTTGATGTGTTCTATCACCCCCTAGCGTATTTACCATGAGTTTAGGGACACCCTGTATATTTAATTCAAGAAACTACTTCTACTTTCGATTGTAATAATCATTGGATCGCTCTTTTTCGAAGGGAAATCCCCCCGTATTTTTAAAAATAAAAAACTGTTTTTTGCAAGTACATTCTCTGATGAAGATCCGGGATAAGATTTGAAAGTACTAGGATGTTTTAAATAAAATTAGCTATTAACCTGTCTTTGAATATTTTTTATCGCCATTTTAGTAAAACAGTGACCGTTTTAAAGTTTATATCGCATACTTATGCTCAAAACAAGTTGGAAATTGAGTTCGGTAATATGTTTTTATTTATTTCTGCAAAATTTATACCGTATTTCTCTGTTGTAATAAACTTATGACGACGTATAATTATTAGTTTTTTTTATTGATTATTGATTTATTGTTTAAACTGTTATGAAAAAAAAATAAAAGTAAAAAAATGCAATTTAACAAATTACAACTACTATTTGGAAAATGATATTTTCATAGACTCAAATTTTAAAGACTAATCCTATGTAACTTAAATCCTATATTTAAATTAATAATAATAATAAACTTCATTTTTAGGACGATCATAACGAGTCATATATTACGTACGTCATACATTAAAAATTAATATTCCTAGATCAATGATAAAAAAACAGTAATTTATAGATAGACAAATTTAACTATTTAAATATTTGCATTTTTATTAGATAGAGCTTATCAGACAGACCTCTGAACGACTCATATTACATACGACACACATTAATATTCGTGGACACAGCATGTAAAAATTTTAAATGTAATTTCAGGTTTGAAGATTTCGGAGCTGCAAATTTGTAAACTTCTAAACATCTCACATTTTAAATTTTTACACCGCAGCGTAGAGACGGAAATGCACATTAAAATGATTTTTTTTTTAAAATATTTATCACAATTTGATTCCAAATTATTCTTTTTTTAAAGTTTATACATATGTATTTTTTTTCATCGTGGCAACAGAAGTATTCTATTTTTGGATATCAAACATGGAGCAATCAGAAAATGAATAAATAAAAAACCAGAAATATTCCGTTTTTGTACCTTAAAAATGGTACAACCAGAAAATGAATAAAATGCGGAATTCGACCAATAAAAACATTCAGATATACGTCAGATTTCCCAAATCTCTACCACGGAGAATAACTATTTTCCTACTACTACTAATAATAATGATAAAGCTTGTCCATATACTTTTGAGACGCACTGCTATATCATTTTATTAGCTAATGCCCCAATGTCCATTTAAGTTTTGCATCATTTATTTAAAAAATATATTTTTTATATTTATGAATGTCGTAAGCACGATAGAAATAAAATTAATTGTATGTTTTTTAATAAAATGGAAATAGCTGATAGTACCAACTCACACAAACATTCGCGAATTTATTGTCTTTAAATAATACATATTTAAAATATATTTTTAAAACCTAAATGAAATCTTTAATGCATCGCTTTCGATTCATAGCTGTAATTAACTGAAATAATTGAGAAAGAAATAATATGAGGAATAAATAAAATTTTTCTTCTGGTGGGTATAATGACGCATAAAAATATTCAGAGGAAAGAAAAATCAATTACTATATGTCAGTTTCCTTTTGCGTTATAATTAAAAATGATTTATTATTAAATTGTATTTTTAAACACAATCAAACTGATTGGTAAAGTTATCACGCGAATGAAGTATTTCCAACTGAGCAAAAAATTGTCCATGCTAGGAATCGAACACAGATACTAGGCTTACAAGGCCAATGTTTTACCGTTTAAGCTAAGTACGTCATTTGTCTACGTACCCATCGTCTATCGAGACCCTTTATCTGCGGTCTATTCTGCTCAACTGTCTAAATGACTGACAAGATGTTATGACCTACAAGGATATCTGAGCTGAAGAATGCTAACCGATTGTCGTGTCCAGTTAGCTTAAACGGTAAAGCATTGGCCTTGTAAGCCAAGTATCTGGGTTCAATTCCAGGCCTGGACAATTTTTCACTCACTTGGAAATATTTAATTCGTATGATTTGTTGTTAGTTTACTTAAAAGAAATATGAAATTGACTCTAGTGAATAATAAAGTATGATTGGGAAGATATTGTAATATGTAGCAGTTTAAGCACACCCCGACTATGCAATACCTATTATTTCCAGTGTCATCCACCAATACTAATTTAATACGGTATAATCTATGGCCTTCATAACTTTCATCACTCCTCTCCACCATTTGTTTCTGATGAAAGATTTTTAAAATTAATGTGTAAAAATGCTTGTCTAACGTCAAAGTCAAAAGGGATGATAAAACGCCCCTGCATATTTTAGATTATAACTAGCATAGGCCATTTTTTACCTAGATTATTCAAATATTTTTTCTTAATAATTCCAATTTTTGATATTTTCTATTGAGAACCATTGTGACCACCCCACCCCCTCTAAAACAAGCTGCAATACCCGGTGTTGCTCAGGTCAGAATATACTGCAAGCTTAAGATTGTTCTCAACTGCCCTGCTCAACAACACTGTTAAAAATAAATCTGTGAATTCCAGGTGAAACTACCGGCAGCAATGTAGCCGAACTTTTACCGTTCCGTTAGTAGATTTTCCGTTGTGGGAAATATAAGAAGGGAAAACTCCGGTGTAAGAATCAGTAACTTTCTGTTACAAAGTTTGATTTATAATAGTAATAATTTAATATAAATTTTAAAAATGATTTTACCGATTAATCTTCAAAGAATTCGAAATCACCGAGGGATTTTAAGCTGCTAGGTTATTTTACTTAATTGTTATTTTGGATAATTTATTTCACGCCGTCCGCAGGACCGAACTCGGGACCTTCAGATTACAGAACAAATTCTTACGAACTGAGCCAAAGTTGCTGATGCCACACCGTACAAAGTATGTCTTTTATGAGTTAGTGGGAAAATCTGTTGTGCTTTTTAAAGATTTCCTTTCAAATATATTCCTTAGAATGTTTGTAAACGGATTATTTTAGACTGATGCATAATACTTATTATTTTTTTAAATCATTTTTAACTTTTTAAATAGTTTAAAAAAATAGATTTTAAAATAGTTTAAATAAAAAAACACTGTTTAAACCCACTGTTTTTTTTTAATAAAATTTTTTTATTAAAAATGTTTTTACAAATATATATATATATATAAAAATATTTTTTTGAAATTGTCGTACACTATTTATTTCTTTCTTTATTTATTTTTCGGCTAATAAATTAAAAGATTTTTAATAAGAAAAAAAGATAAAAATAAACAGAAAAAATGTAATTTAAAAGGAATTTTTTATGTTTCATTATTTCATGGCGCCAATGGGACTCGAACCCACAATCTGCGTTCGCAGGCGATTAGCGGTGTGGTGCCTTGACCACTCGGCCATGGAGCTCCTCACACAACGGAGTGTCTCCGTTTTTTGTTTCCATCCGTTTCGCTATTTTCAGGAAATATGATGGTGTGTGTATTTGGTGTATTTTTTGTCGTCCGATTATCTACACTAGGGATGTAGGACCAGGGGGAGTGCCCTTCGTGGGGGTCTTTCTAAGGGAACCTAACCCGTATTTACGCAAGGTTCGAAGAAAACCACGAAAACTCCGAACGGTTAGGTTGACAGCCGCGATTGGGTTCGAACCCAGCACCTGCCGTCTACCAGTTGAGAGGTCCGTACCTCTCGGCCACTGGTGGGGCGGAAATATGATGGAATTTTATGATTTGTAACGGAAAATACCCTTTTGTTGTTAAAAGGGATTTTTCTGTTAAATTCAGGAAAAAAATGTTTGTGAATTTCAGAATTTTTTTAACAGTGAAGCGAAAAAAACGTTTTGACACATTTATAAATTCATTTTTTTTTTTTTTTTTTTTTTTTTTTTTTTTGACAGAAGTTACAAAATTTAAAGGACTGACTATAGAAGCTATTTCGAATCGAACTTTGTTTTCCATTTTATGATCATTAGATTACCTATCGAGTTATCAACGATTTCAATTAAGTAACCACCTGTTTTCTCCTGCTTTTCGACCAGTTTTTCTGCGTTTGACGGGAAATGTGTTCAAAAACGTCAAATTTAAAAGCTTGTTAAGAAAGATCTATTGCGCTAGTAAAAAATCCCTGTCGGCTGGGCCTATAGGCGGAGGTAGATTTCAAAGAGTGCTCATTTCAACAAAAAAAAAAGTAAATAAATAAAATAAAATAAAATAAAATAAAAAATATACAGGGTGATTCAGCTCGTCGGTGACAAACTTTAAGGATCGATAGAGCACACCTAGACGAACATTTTTGAATAGGGAATGTAGGGTCCCTGACGCGATGGTAAGGCGCTAGGCGCTTTCGAAAATTTGGGTGCCGAAATTCGAAACGTCATAAAAAATAGGGAAATGGTTAGATTTTCTTGCTTGTTGCTTCTAAATGATTCTGTTTGTTTAGACTTTCTTCAGTACCAATTTGATAAGCGTATCTCTTAAAACATGGATAGGGGGCGCTGCAGACTTTGGAGAGCTAGACAACAACTTTAAGCCCGTTATTTTGATAATTTAACACATGCTCGCCAAAGTTTATACTCTAACTTAAAGTTTGAACCCAAAAGTAGAGCCCTGCAAAAAGCGTAAGAGCCGGAATAAAATGTCAAAGTACAGGGTGGTCGAAACTCGAAGGCTCTTAAGAGATAAACAAACAGATTTCTTGACTTATGGCATGCATTTTCATGATTCTGTTTGCTGGGGCTCTCTGAAACTCAGTTGAACGGTACAAAAAGAAACATCGATAGGGGGCGCTTTGGGCAAAAAACATAATTCGTTGACATTTCGGACGCTAACTGGAAACGGGGCGCTACGATCAGTTAGAAACAAAACAAGAGAGTAATTTACTTATCATAAGAAGCTATTAAAACTGCAGTTTGTTTGTTTTTTTTTAACAAACATAGCTGGTTTCAATCATGCACAATGCGCGCAATAAAATTTACATAAGGTGCTTTTTGCTGATTTATGCAAAAGATATCGTACCATATCGATATGCAAAAGATACGCAATGCGTAGACGACAACGCGAGATGACGTAGTTGTATGCGCAGACACGTCTTTTGAACGTGCGGTACCTACTTAAGCTTCGGGTTACTTGTCTGCAGATCGGTAGTAGGATGGAACGGTACACAAACTCTGAATTGGCTGACATGCATTTGGCGTATGGCGCTGCTGGTTGTAATGGACGAGCCGCTCAGCGGTTGTACGCCGAGCGTTACCCCAACAGGCAAATCCCCTGCCATGCCTTCTTCGCTCGAGTACACCAGAGGTTGTCCACAACGGGATCTTTCGACGGAGGCAGGCCTGAACGGGAGCGATCAGTGAGCACCCCCGACAACGAAGAGGCTGTGCTTAACCTGGTTGAGGACAACCCAGGTCTTAGCACGAGAGATATCGCCAGACATGTTGGCATTTCGCAAGCAACTGCGTGGCGCATCTTACGTTCCCGGAATCTGCACCCCTACCACATCCAGCGGGTGCAGTTGCTCAGAGAGCAGGATTTTGGCCCTCGAGTGGAATTCTCAAGATGGTACTTGGCGATGAGATCCAGGGATCCCCGTTTTGTAAACAGCATTTTGTTTACGGACGAGTCCACCTTCAGCCGGGAGGGAATGTGGAACGCCCACAACAGTCATGTGTGGTGTGATGAAAATCCACATGAAACCAGAAGCCGAGCAGCCCAGGAGCGTTTCTCAGTAAATGTGTGGGCCGGCATTCTGGGGGATTGCCTCATTGGCCCTTATTTGTTACCTGAACGGCTGACAGGTGGAAATTACCTGATTTTTCTGGATCAAGTGCTGCCGCAGCTTCTGGAGGAGGCGCACGTACCCGAAGGTTCGCGTGGCCAGATGTGGTTCCAGCAAGATGGAGCTCCGACCCATTACACGAACGACGTGCGTCTCCATCTAAACGCAAGGTATGGCCAGCGGTGGATCGGGCGTGGGGGTCCAGTTCACTGGCCTGCCCGATCACCAGACCTCACCTGCTTGGATTTCTTCCTTTGGGGTTACCTGAAGGCCGAGGTATACCATACACCTGTCAGCAGTGCTGAAGAACTTGTGGCGCGCATTGTGGCAGCTGCAGGGCAGATCAGAGATACTCCTGGCATTGTTGGAAACACACACTCCTCAATGCGACGGAGGTGCGAAGCCTGCATCATGGCCCAAGGTCGAAATTTCGAGCATCTTCTGTAGTGTTATTTTTTGTAAATAAATTTCCAGTATCATTGATGTTTTTGGTCTAAATTTATTCAGAAGTGTTGAGCAGAGGTAGAAAATGTGTTTTCATTATTACTAACTGATCGTAGCGCCCCGTTTCCAGTTAGCGTCCGAAATGTCAACGAATTATGTTTTTTGCCCAAAGCGCCCCCTATCGATGTTTCTTTTTGTACCGTTCAACTGAGTTTCAGAGAGCCCCAGCAAACAGAATCATGAAAATGCATGCCATAAGTCAAGAAATCTGTTTGTTTATCTCTTAGGAGCCTTCGAGTTTCGACCACCCTGTACTTTGACATTTTATTCCGGCTCTTACGCTTTTTGCAGGGCTCTACTTTTGGGTTCAAACTTTAAGTTAGAGTATAAACTTTGGCGAGCATGTGTTAAATTATCAAAATAACGGGCTTAAAGTTGTTGTCTAGCTCTCCAAAGTCTGCAGCGCCCCCTATCCATGTTTTAAGAGATACGCTTATCAAATTGGTACTGAAGAAAGTCTAAACAAACAGAATCATTTCGACGCAACAAGCAAGAAAATTTAACCATTTCCCTAGTTTTTATGACGTTTCGAATTTCGGCACCCAAATTTTCGAAAGTGCCTAGCGCCTTACCATCGCGTCAGGGACCCTACATTCCCTATTCAAAAATGTTCGTCTAGGTGTGCTCTATCGATCCTTAAAGTTTGTCACCGACGAGCTGAATCACCCTGTATATATGTATATGATTAGAGATAAACCCAGTTTAATAACTTCATTTGGCCGTTTATGAAAAAGTTTTAATTTCATTTTTCTGCAAAAACTGGTTTTATCAGAATCATCTTAAGAAAAATTCAGCTCAAATGCCCATTTTGACAACATATTTTGAAATAGATTCTAAATTTATTAAAAAATCAACCAAAACAGTACATTATACAGTTCCTGAATAACAAAAAACTGTCAGTTGAAAGCATTTGAGAAAAAAATTGAATTTAAAAATGAGTCATAAAATAACCGATTTGTTGTTTGAATACATCCTTAATTCTTAAATCATGATTGCTTCGGAAAATTTTGTGCGAAATATTCACTTTGACAGCATTTTTAAAAATATATTCTATCTTTATCAAAAAACTGGCCAATGCGTCACAGTATATAGTTCCTAAATAAGAGGATCTGTAAATTGGATGCATTTGAGAGCGAAAATGGATTTTAAAACGAGTAATAAAAAACGCAATTTGCTATGTGAAAACTTCAAATTTTCAAATCTCAAAGACTTTGGGAAATTCTGTTCAAGGTACCCTTTTGGGTAGCCTTTTTCAAAATATATTCTCTCTTTATCAAAAAACCGATCAATGCATCACATTATACAGTTCCTAAATAAAAGGATCTCTAAATTGGATGCATTTGAGAGCAAAGATGGATTTAAAAACGAGTCAGAAAAAAACGCAATTTCTTATTTGAACACTTCCTTAAATTTTCAGTCAAGATGATTTCTGAAAATTCTGTTCAAAATACCCTTTTTGGTAGCCTTTTTTGAAATATATTCTGTCTTTATCAAAAAACTGACCAGTGCATCACATTATATAGTTCCTAAATAAGAGGATCTTTAAATTGGATGCGTTTGAGAACAAAAATGGATTTAAAAATGAGTCAGAATAAAAAACGCAATTTCTTATTTGAATACTTCCTTTAATTTTCAGTCCGGATGACTTTCGGAAATTCTGTTCAAAATACCCTTTTTGGTAGCCTTTTTTGAAATATATTCTGTCTTTATCAGAAAATTGACCAATGCGTCACTTTAAACAGTTTCTAAATAAGAGGATCTACCATTTGGATGCGTTTAAAATCAAAAATGAATTTAAAAATGAGTCAGAATATAAGCCGTTTGGATTTGAGGTTTTTTTCTCGAACTCCTATTTTTGTTTATTTTTTATTTATTTATTTTATTTATTTATTTATTTTTTTTTTATTTTTTTTTTTGCTATACGAATTGGTCCTATGAAAAACTTGTCAATATCAAAGTTGTAGATATTTTTGAGAAGATGTAATATAAATTTAATCAGATTTGATATCTTAAAATTTGACGAACTTATGGATTTTTCTCTTTTTTCAGCGCCCTTTTTCTTTTCGTTTTTAATTTTTTTTTATCGGTAAAAGTTGGTCCTATCAAAAACTTGTAAATACAAAAGTTTTAGATAATTTTAAGAACGTTTATAAAAAATTTAGTTGGACTTCATATCTTGAAAATTGACGAAGTTATGAATTTTTTTCTCTGAAAATCCCTGTTTTTTTCGCCCCTTGAGCCCACTTCTAAATTTATCAAAATTCTGTCATGTATATACTTTTAGACCATTTTTAAGAAGTAATATAAACTTTAAACTGATACGATATCTACTTTAATTAAGAAGTTATGGCGTTTTTTCGGTTTTCACAAAAACGCCCCCTATTCCGACCCCCTTGGTCCGATTTTGCCCATTAACGAACTCAGCCAAGATTTTATCCCCATTGATTTTATGTACAAGTTTGGTGGAGATTGGTGAAGAATTATAGAAGTTATCGTGTCCATAAAAAAGTGAGATATATAGATAGATAGATAGATAGATAGATAGATATATAAACTGGTGCGATTGCAATAGGTAGTATTTCTTACGAAATCTACCTAAAAAGAACCGAAAAATGAGTGCGATAGATAGTTAGATAGTTTTTGAAAAACAACACCTGCTAGTTTCATGCATTTCCGAACAAAAATAAATTAAAACTTGTATCACCAAGTTGCCCTTTTTGATTTAAGAACAACCTTAACGGCAGGAAGATCAGTTTCCCTATCTCAGAGATATATAAATACGTATAGGGAGGACTAGGGATGGTTGACCATATAGGAGGCTTGGCCCACACTTCCTTTTTTCATATTTAAATGGATTTTAGACTTTTGTTGCTATATGTCAACCAAAGCTAATGGAATGATTAAATAACAACTTTCGTTTCATGCAGAAAATTGAAACATGTGTGACCGAATCACTTGTGAAGAGTTTTCAAAATAAAAAGTGAGTTCTTAAAAAAATATTTTGTAAGGTTTTTCTCAGATAAAATGTGTTATAGAAATTAAAGTAAGTATCTTTTAATTAATTCATAAATATTGACATTTAATTCTATGCGTGAAGTTTGCACGAAAAATAAGGCTTAAAATAATTATGTGATATTCATTTGAAGGGGCTATGTGGAGAGGCTTGGCCCAGTCAATATGAGGAAGGGTTGACCATGGTTAAAGCTTCCTTAATTAAGTGTTTTTTGAAATCTTTTTATTATACTCAGTATATAATTATGGGTTAATGTTTGTATTTGCCAAAAAATGCAAATAAAAATTTTATAAGCTACACAAGCAATACAAAGGAAGAAAATTTCAAAATAACCTTTAATTGGTCAGAAAGAAATTGGCAGTTGGTGGTTTGTCAGAAGAAATATGAAGAAAAAGAGAGATTAACTTTATAGGATAGTATTTTTGTACTTCACTTTTTGTACAGGATTACTATAATAAATTCACCTATTGAATTGTACAAAAATTCCAAATGAAACAAAATTACGGTAGTGTTTTTTGTTAAACTAAAATATTTAAAATGCAGCGATCGGTGAGACCGGTAATACCAGTTAAGGAATAAAGATATTCTGGGTTTCTTAAGCTTATTTTATTTGTTTAAAACTTTTAGTTTAAAGGTATTCTGAATTTTTAAAACTTATTATTTTTTTGTTTAAACCCTTATCATAAAGGTATTATGCATTTAAAAAACTTAGTTTATTTATTTAAACATCACAGAATAAAGGCATTCTGCATTTGTAAAACTTATTTTATTTGTATATTTGTTTACTACCGCCGATATTTCAACATAAAATACAGTGGTCAGGCCTCCCATATGTGGGTAGCCTTGACCCATTATTTTTTCATGAAGAAAATCGATCTTTTTTCAAATTTTCTATATATTACACTAAGGGCGTGATTTTATTGTGATAGCTGATTGTATGACGTATAAAATGATGCATAGAATATTGTTCTACGTTTAATATTTAAAAAGTTAAAAATCATTTAGTAAAGAGTGGGTCAACCATCCCTAGTCTCCATTAAATTTACAATGTATATACACTTTTTGTCTAGTTTGGAAAAAGATTTGGTGCTCAGTAGCTGCCACCATCACATGGGGACATCTTGTGCCAACATGATGTCACCATGAAATAGTATGAAATGTCCAGTATGAAATTTCTATTTCGTACTGGAATTTAAGCCAAGAACAAATGTGGAACTACTTATATTTTTTTGAATGAAAACCGTTTATTTTTTCTTAATCGGAGTGCCAGTGTTAAACATAACAAAAAGTGTTTTAAAAATAATTTTTTAAACTTAAAACAATTAGTAAATTGGGAATATTTAAAAAATAAAACTACATTGAAAAAAAATCCTTTTAGACTTTGTAAAAATTAAACTTTTTACAAAGATATTGCAAGTTTGAAAAAAAAAATTAAGAAAAAGCAAATTAGTGAGCCTACAATGTTACCGTCACAATGACATCAATAATACTCATAAAAATGTTTTTCATTATATTATAGATCCATTTAAATAACAGCCTTTTATTAAACAGTCACCAATGACATTTTGAGTATCATTTATTTTCCATGTTATATTTTTAAAACACTCTAGAATTATGCAACGCTAATTTCAGTTACTAGAAATAGGATATTAAAAATACAAATTATCTGAATGCATTTATTATCTCACATATTGATTCATTTATTAACTTCAGTAATAATATACATTTAAAAATATCTTTTATTTAAATGGCGTAATACATCAATTTCGAATCTTACCTCTAATTAACTGAAGTAATTGGTACGAGAGTAAAATGATGAATGAAAAAGATATTTTATTTCCGATGACTATAATGAAACATGAAACCATTTTTATGTGTGCAAAAAAATCAATTGGGAAAGGTCAAAGATTTTAGTTTTATTATTAGATATGATTAATTAAATGTTTGTTGAAAGGTAATTATAAAATCGAGCGTAATGAATTGTGGGAAGGTAATTGCTTTTATGTTTTAATAAATGATGATCTTAAAAGAAATATAAAATTTACACCTTATATATAATTTGGTTGCGTATTTTTTAATGAAAATAAAGTCGATTTAGAAAAAGGAAAGATTTTTATTTAGTGTATAAGCTACTAAAAGCATGAACATTAGACAAAAAGATCTCTTGATTGTCTTGAACTAAACTAAAGATAAAGAAATTAAAACCGTCTAAAAGTACCAAAATAAATAAATAAATAAATAAATAAGTATGTTTTTTAACCATTTGAAAAATGATTGGTGTTTTTGGTTGAGAATAGGTTTATCCAAGATATATCTGAATCATTGTGGTTTCCGCATTTTATTAAATTTCTGTTTGATCGTTTAATATATACTGTTTAATCCCTGGCGTACGTATCTGAATTCTGTTGTTATGTAATCCATGTTTCGATCCTTATAATAATGATGGTTTTTTGTTCAATAGACAAAATGTTTTAGTAATCTATTATTTTTTGCTTATAAATTGCAGAGTTCTTATTATAAAAAAGTTCTTTTCAGAAAACATGACAAATAATATCGTACACAAAAACCCTGTAATCAGAATTAAAAAATAATAAAAATTGTAGGAAAATGAGCAGGTTTACTAAATAATGTAATAAAATTATGCATGCGTCACCGCAATCAAAATGTAGTTTACATATCAAAATGTAGTTTACATACTTTTTGAGCAAATTTTGTAAAAGTTTCACAAACATAGCGTGAAAATTCTGAAAAGAATCGTCGATAGAATAAGTTCAAAATCCGTTATTCTGAAAATGAAGCATAAAGATGAGGAACTGTTTTCATATATGCATTGATTACTGTGAATATAGCATACACGATATTACACGTACTAAAAGCATTGTATCAAATGTTCTAAAGATGAACGATTGGGAACATTTTAAAAAATCTTTGGAGCTTACACTTTACAGAGAATTCAAAAACGAGTTCTGTTAAAGAAATTATTAGTTTCAAATTTTACTGATAGTTGGCGCTTAAAGCTTAGACATATAAAAGCAAGAAAAAAATTAGAAGAGAGTAAGATTTAAAGAAAAATACCTAATAATTCATAGCCTGGTGACTCTTTTTAACACGTAAGCACAAGCACTTGGGTAAACCTCACGTCAATCCGACTTTTTTAAAGAAAAAATATGATGAATTTTTTGAGTACGCTTTATGATCTGTCTTATACCTTTCAACATCAAAATCGAGCAGGGGGTGGATGTAATGTTTTTTCATTAATTACTAGGAGTAGAGAAATATGCTTCTACGGATTAAATAATTCCACTCGGGTACGGATGGTTTTTTTTATATACATTAATCTTTTAAGAGATAACGCATGTTAAAATAACTTTAATAAAAGTGCAATATAAAAGCTACTTGTATAGATTAATGAAAAAGTATTAAATTAAATTAATACTTATTTTATCAAATAATTGATATTTTAGGTTGTAAAATAAATGCTTTTCATATTTTCGTAATAAAAAATGGTTTTTACAGGTAAAAAATCTAAATTTATATATATATAATGCTAAAAAAATCTAAATTTATATATATACTAGTTGGCTCTGCCCCATACCAGCTAGGCCCGCCAAACTCCGTTCATCGTTTAAAAACTGTTAAAAAAAGTTAAAATTTGTGGTTTCTTTTTAAAAAAATGACAAAATTGCGAAAGATTGCCTAAAGCAGCGTTAATGTTTTGCAATTGGGTCCTCATCCAGTTTTAATAGAGCTTTTTTTTTTTTTTTTTTTTTACTATAGTTTGATCCGCCGCTGTCGCGACAGCTGATGGTTGCTTTCGAAATTGATAATTAAAATGAGTTACACATTTTAAAATCTGCTTAAAGAGAAGGGTTGTGTTTAATCTTTACCCAGGGGCTGGGACATTTGTCTGAGACCCCATGTAAATGGTAAATATATCGCTGATGATCAGTCTTTTATAACTATACTATATACACTATTCATCCGACTGATTCAAGGATTAAAATAGCTTCATCTGCTTTGGTAGTAATATGTAAAACCATGAAATATACCGCATATTGAAATTTTACTCTTACACATTATGTTTTGGACTACTTTTAGATATGCTTAGTAACGCGTTTCAATTATTTTTCTCTATTTTAATGCACTATAATCCATGCATTCATTTTATTTTTTAAATTTAAATTGTTTGTTTTATTTATTAAGTTATTTACGAAATTTCTAAGGAGTATCGAATAGTAATTTGTACAGAAAAATACGAAAATATTTTGCGCAGGCAACCTGCATTTCTGCTGCCTGCAATGCAGGCATACATTCCTTTATGACACGTATGTGCCTAATTTGATTCATGACATACGTTGAAATAAATTTATTAGCCGTGTTTAATTTTACATTATGTGATTCTCAATGTGACGTCAAATGAATTTTGTCCATAAATAAATCGTTTTCAACGCATAGTTTTAATTTGTGGCTCAATTTATGCCTCAAATTTGATTTACGTGGAATAATTTTATTATTTTGATTTTTTTCCTCCTTCAGATTGATGAGTTGATGTCATCAGATTTGTGAATCAGAATTGTTTAAAATTCAAAAGAAATTATCAATTCATTAATAAATTACAAAGAAAATAAAATAGCGATTTTTTTTTTACTGTCATTTGGGTGATTATTATTTCATATATTCGTTTGTTAATACGTTTGTTAATAAATTAATATTTAAATTATTTTTAATAAATTTGTTAATTCGTTTGTTAATAATTCGTTAGTATAATACTTCGAGTTATAAAGATTTTAAATTAGCTCACTTAAAAAAAAAATATGTATGAAAAGTATATTATTTTTTACAAGTACTATGGTTAATCATCATAAAAAAAAATTAAATTTTTAACTTAATAAATATTTTTTTTTATATGTGTGATGGGTCCCCTTAAAAAACTTACCTTTATGTATCTAGTTTTCGTTTTCTGTTGCGTACATTTTATTATCTCGAAAACAAAGATATTTTCCCAGGCTATAAACATAATCTTAATTATCTTACGTAAATTTTTAGCGATTGCATAAACTACTTAATGTCAGTCCTTTTTTTGACATTTCCTGTTGCCAAATTACTGTTGAGAATTTATTATGATTACATATTAAACAAAACATTTCGCTTGATAATATCAAATTTCCGTTATTATTGAATTGATTTTAAATGAAAGTCCCCGAAATAATTATTGACGCAAATATTTACAAAATTAACCAATGTTTATTAAAGCGAAATCCATTAAAATGCGTAATTGTATATATATATATAAATATATATATATATATATATATATATATATAACAAAACCAAAAGAAATTCCAAATCCCCAAAATACATGGAAGTCTTCATCAGGGAGGCCCCTCCATGTAGGGGTAAATAAAGAGAAGTTTCTGAAAGGATGTAGGCTCATAAGCTAAATTACATCCTTAGCCCCCAACTTCTCAGATTTCAGAAATCAAACTCAAACCTTCAAAAATATTATAAATATATACAAAAATTTTTTTTAAAAATACCAAAGGACAAGACCAAAAATTACACAAACAAAAAATGAAAAATTGTAAAATACAAACCCCCAGGAATACAAAACCCTCTTCAGCTAGTGGGGCCATTCACTAGCGCTTCAATCTCGCCCTAAATTGAAATCAAGCATCCGTAAGTAAAGAAACACTGAGACTCAGAAACCTTCAGTTAACATATAAGATGGATAACAGTTAACCATTAAAATCTTTTTTAAACCATTCATAGCCAATTCTAGATCTGTTTTGTTATTGCAAATCCTGCGGATCCTATTAACTTGTGAATACATAATATTTTTTAAAACTTTATTGCTAATACATGAAAACCAGTAAGTGAGGCTATTAACTTCGAAATTAAAATCTTTCCTTTTATCATAAAGTCCAATCAACCATTTTTCCTTGTTTTTCTTAATTTTAAGATCTAAGAAAGTAATTTGTTCACCATCATCGGTTCGGTTCAGGACGAGCTCTTTAGGGTAAATGTTAAAGCTTATTTCCTCAAAATTATTGCAGTTAAATACTATAAGATCGTCTACATATCTAAAGAAGGAAATATTATTAAAATTTTTTTCGTAAAAATATAAAAATAGATTAGAGAACGCACTTGAAAAACTTGTTCCCATTGGCACCCCCTTATTTTGTTTAAAATAATTAATTCCATTAAATAAAACATTTTCAAATAGGCAAAACTTAATTAAATCAATCCAAAACTTCTTATCTACTTTTAAAACATATTCAAATTCAACATAAATATTTTCAAATACCCCCACGATCAAATTGTGAGGAATGCTGCCAAACAGATTCTCAAAGTCAAAAGTGTTTACAGAAGTAATTTTCCATGAATTATCATTCAAAATCTAAAACTTTAAGGTTATTGCCAATGATTGTATTGCAATCAAAAGTTTCTATTTCCTTTAAAATTAAATTCAGCAAACCAAACAAAATTTTACCCGCTTTGCAATTATAACTATTAGTACCACAGGTAACGAAGCGAAATTTTACTGGTTTCTTATGAAATTTAACAGTCGCAAAAAGGTAAGGAAATACAAAGTAATTCCTACTAATTCCAAATTTTTTATCAAAATCCAAAATACGTTTTTTTATTTTAGAGGGGTTTTCAGTTAACGTTTTATAAGATTCATTACAGGTATATTCCTTCAAAAGAAGATTCCTATAGAAAACTTTACAAATTAAGGCAAAGTTACTACTTGCTTTATCAACAGTAGCAATAATAAACTGTTCTTTTAATTTAGCTATACTGGTTTTTAAATCGAAATTATAATGAAATTTTTTAGAACAACCCTTATTATAATAGTCTCTAAAAAACAAAAAATCTTTTTTAAATAATGCCATAAACTTTAATTTCCATTCTCTAATATCCTCAAAAGGCCAACTATATTTATATGAAACTTTTAAAATAAAGGCATCCAAATCCTTTTCCATAAATTCTATAATTTTAAGACTACTATAATTAAAGTTTAATCTAAACCCAGAACCCAAACTCATAATATTCCTTAACTGAACATCTTTTACAATATTTAAATCTCCTGAAACAATATGTCCAAAATCTGGATTAATATAATCTTTATAGCAGTCTAAATCACAGTAACAATCATCCCCTTTAATTAAATCAAGATTCTTACTACCGGGTGTCCTGAAAAGGACTGAACGATTTTAAAAATCAATAACTTGCAAACTTTTACAGATATTTAAAAAATTCTTGCACGAGAGTCATCTAAAAGGTCAAAAGTTTTTTTCCAGCGATTCTGGATTTTAGTTCGAATTACAAACAACAGATGGCGCTGAGAGCGCTAGGTGCTGTGTTGAGATGGATATTGACGTCACTTGGTACTGAAGCAAAATAAGGAGGTTAAGCCTGTGGAGTAGGTCTCGTTTGACAATGCAATCTTGCTCTTAGGGCGCGATTTTGAACTTTTGTTTATTTGTTTTTATTGAACAACATATATCTGACCTGTGTACTCGACATGAAGCCCGATTTTGGACTCAGTCGGTATGATTTCAATGAAATGTGTTGTTGTCATGGAAATAATAAATCCTTTTATATAATAGCAGCGATTGAAACTGGGCATGAATTTAACGAGCAGCATACGAGTTTTGCAGACGATTTTACATTTAAGAAAGCTGTATTTTTTCGGATTAAATTACTTTTTATCATCTAATTTAAAGAATATTTTGTGCATCATATTTTAAAACTGAGTGAAACAATTTAATAGTTTTTTATTTTATTTTATTTATTTATTTATTTATTTTAATTAATCAATTTTCCTATTTTTAAAAAACTTATATTTTAAGAAATGCTAGTTCTTTTAAAAAAGTTTTTTAGTAGAGTTTTCTGTATGCTGTAAAAAAATTGCGGAAATGGTTTATTCTTTAGAACAAAGAATATTTACAGTATAAACATTGAAAACTTGGTGCAATAGCTGTTGCACTCTTTCGAATAAATACCTAAATACAAAATTTATTACGTTTATGTATATTAAATTCATGGTAATAGGGAAATAATACTACTTCCATCTTAATGAGCCATAATCATTATGCAGGGCTTGAATTTCAGGGCGGGATGGCGGGATTCGCGCCCAAAATTTTGAAATCCCGCCCAAAAGAATAACGTGGACGGGAGGCTCCCGCCCAAACAGTTTTGCATTTTGAAACTATGATCAACTCCCACGACCGTTTTGCGAATTTTATGATATTTTCGTGCGAACAATCCACACATTTTGCGAGTTTTTTACGGCGAAAAGTCATTGAAATTCACGATTTTTTCCGCGACTGAATGACAAATTTCGCAATTTTTTTCCTGCAATCGATTGACGAGTTTCGTTCTATTTTCCGCGGCGAAATAGAGGTGATTCTGTTCGGAATTCTCTCCCCCCCCCCCACAAAAAAAAAAAAAAAAATAAAAAAAAATAAATAAAAATAACGCATTCAATTCCAAAAATTATGAAACAGTGATGCCGCGGACGCGCTATTGCGCGTAAATTACGCAAAAGATCGGAGATGACACACAAAAGAAACAGCTATTACACGTTTCACAAGACGCGTGATTTCGTAAAAGTTTGCTAAAAAAACGGCAAATATTGTTAAAAAATCTCGAAAAAACGACTAATTTTTGGCAAGTTTCATCAAAAGGTTCACGAAAGAATGCCTAATTTCGTCACAGAATTCTGTAAAACGGCAGTTTTCGTTAAAAAGGTCGCGAAAAAACGTCAAATTTCGTCCAAAAATCGCGACAAATGGCAACTTTCGTAAGAAAAATCGCGATAAAACATCGGATTTCATCAAAAAATCGCGAAAAACGGCAAATTTCCTCAGAAAATTCACGAAAAAACGTCGTATTTCGTCCAAAAATCGCGAAAAACGACAAATTTCGACAAAAGGTTCCCTATAAACAACAAATTCCCCCAAAATATCGCGAAAAACGGCAATTTTCGTAAAAAAATCGCAATAAAACATCAGATTTCCTCTAAAAATCACGAAAAAACGGCAAATTTCCTCAGAAAATTCACGAAAAAACGTCAGATTTCGTCCAAAAATCGCAAAAAACGACAAAAGATTTATTATAAACAACAAATTTCCCAAAAATATCGCGAAAAACGGTAATTTTCGTAAAAAAAATCGCGATAAAACATCAGATTTCGTCAAAAAATCCCGAAAAAACGGCAGATTTCGTGAAAAGATCGTAAAAAAAAGACAGATTTCATCAAAATATAGCGAAAAAATGCAACTTTTGTCAAAGGGAACCTCTCCCCCTTTCCTCCCCCCCCAAAATAATATTAAGGAAAGTTCATTTTTCTGTTCAACAAACTTATTTTCTTGCTTCAAGATATTATTTTTTTCTTTGCTGCTCTAAAATCCGTTTCTGACAGCTCCAAATCTATCTGAGTGAATCAATTCCTGAAAGCAGCCATTCATTAAACAACCCTTTACTCAACGAAAGTATTTGCTTTTTAAGAAAAAGTCTTTTTTTGATAAATTTGACTTGCCCTTTTTTAAAGAAATGCAAACTATAGTGATACTTCTAATCTTCTACACTCAAATAAGAATTATTTTATGATTAAGTTTGTATTTTGCACACTTAATATAGAGAAAAATAACTTTGGTTATAACACTTAATTATAAATTATAAATTTATTAAATCAATTAGAAGTTTTATTAATTATTATTAAAACAATAATTAGACCTGTGACAAAAATAATTAGCACCAGGAGGGAATTTACCACCAATAGAAACTAGACAGTATAAAAGTTTTTTTACACATTTCGCATAATTATTCTGAATTTTTGATAAAAATTGCTTCAGTGATATTTTTTTATGTCTGTATTCTGGTAATCCTTTAAATAGCACATAAAATAATGGCGGGTTTTAAACATTTTTTCTCCCTCCCAAACAGCCAAACTCCCCTCCATTTATAAATGTTGGTAGGGAGACTCCCCTCCTTCGAAAAATTGAATTTCAAACCCTGTTATGACAATCTAGAATCATCACCTATCATTGGATATCATCTAATTAGTCACGCATGATAGGTTTTAATAGAATGAAGAAAACATTTATTAATATCCTTTTAAGCTTTGATTCGCTTTTCATAAAACTTTAAATGAGTCACGAAAATTCTGCAACGAGTATATATATTATAATTCAAAGCATTCTGTTGGGTAGTTTTTGCACTATTATGTGCGGGCAGATAAAAGAACATTCCAGATGGCAAATATAGGTGCTACATATATAATTATCCTCAAAGAACATAATGTAATGGAATAGTTTTGAGTGTTTGTGTAAATGAAACATGAATTATGCATAGTTTGTTTACGATACCCAACACGGCATAATAAATCTCATTAACATATTATCACTTAGAGACCAATTCAATTATTTCAATGCAAGTTAAAGTTTGGAAAGACAGACAGGCAGACGGCCAACTAAATAGAAATCATAAACACTTTCAACTATGTTTGAAAGCGTTAAAAACACATGTTAAGTTGAAATTTAACATTTAGCAATTTATTTAAATAGACGGAAACATATTTGAACTCTTTTATATAGCCCTATAGTTTACCTACTATCTTTAAAAACACGCCATTATTTAGCTAAGATCTATTTAAAACCGAAACATGATTTAAACTAATGAAATCACACTTCTAGAGATTACAATCCAGAGCCGGCTATTAATCCAATTTTTGAGTGCCTCTGTATATCATTTCATTTCTATTCTTTAAACATATCGTAATATACTTAAAGTTGTTCAGCGTAAAAAATGCATAACTCATTTACAAACCACCTTTAATATATTTACTTACACACTTTGTAAGGAGTGCGAATTCTTTTGTGTAGCCCTGTATATGATTTGAACCAATTATATACGCAGCGTAACATACAAAAATTTAGTGAAACTTAAAAAAAAAAATCATGTCAAAACTAAAAACTTCAAGCAATTATCGTTAGCGTACAGCATTTCTGATGCAGAATAGTTTCCGAAATCTTTAATGTGTCCCTGTAAATACTTCGTATTTTTTATTACACAGTAACTCGTAGTAAACCTAAATAACTTATAACAATTTTATTATATGTGTAACAAAATTAAAATATGCCTGAAAGTATGTTCCCTTCTATACCGTTATGTTACATAATTATTTTGTGTGGCCCTGTAAATGAATAATAACTATTCTTTGTGCAGCATATTCTACATCATTTGTATTTTAATTTAATTCATAAATGCATATTAATTTCATTATGTTCGGACGGGTGTAACATCATCAAAACGCATTTGAAACTTTTTCCCCCGACGGTCATAATGTAACGCAATACTTTTGACTGTCCCCGTATTGGAAATACACATCCGATTTTCTTAAAATTTGAAATAACTGGACAAAATTCTTCAACAAATATATATTTAAAATTTCAAACGATTCGACAGAGTAATTTTTGCATTGTTATATGCGGACAGACAGATAGACGGACGGACCAGAGACGAGTGTAGGTGATACGCATTTATATAATTACTAACGTATCTAAAAAAACAGTTAAATTTAAAAGCGCATGCCGAAATTGAAAACGCATTTCCAGCAATTATTACTTAAAGAGAGTACAGTAACCGATTTCTTTTTGTGTGCCCCTGTAAATGAACGTTAAATTCTATAAATACCAAATACCCTATTCTATCATAATCATCTTATACTGAAATTCAGTGATTTATATCAGTTTCAATGCATTTGAAATAGTGTATTTCATTAATATACACTGCAAGCGATTTTCCCCCATAGGCTATGATGTGATGCAATCTTTTGGGTGTACCTGTAAATAAACTTTTAATCCAACATACATAATATACAATACAGGACATGACTAGGTGACATATAAAAAAGTTTAAAAAATACCCAGATAAATAAACAGATAAATAAGATATCCTGTTCTCAAAAATACTTGAAATGTAAAAAAAAAAAAAAAAAAAAAAAAAAAAAAAGTCGGTAATTTGAACGTTGTTGTTTCACGCATTTCGATTTCAAAGAAGTTGTACCCATGAAAACAATATTTTTCTCTATTATTGCGCTGACGCCAGCAAAATCAAAATTATATGGATTGCATTCAAAATCGGATGGTAAAAGCAAAAGTCCATTTTCGAAGAAGATCCACTCCACAGCCTTAATCTCCTTATTTTACTTCAGTGCCAAGTGACGTCAATATCCGTTTCAACACAACACCTAGCGCTCTCAGCGCCATCTATTATTTGTAATTCGAACTAAAATCCAGAATCGCAGGAAAAAAACTTTTGTCCTTTTAGATGACTCTCGTGCAAGAATTTTTTAAATATCTGTAAAAGTTTGCACGTTATTGATTTTTAAAATCGTTCAGTCCTTTTCAGGACACCCGGTATAATCATTATAGTTACAAATAAGATTTTTTAATGTCATGTCATAACTATAAGTAATTCTAATTTTAAAGCTATTTTTAAGAGGGAAAAAGCTATTACAATCTTTCAGAATATTCTTAAATTTAATAGAATCAAAAATCTTATCTCTAAAACACAAAACAAAATTTTCAAGAGTTTCTTCACTTATAGATTTTATTTTATTTAAATCACTGAAACCAGTTTTATATTTAAATAAATCAATAACAATATCCTTTATACCCAAAAATATGCTGGACCCAAAATTAATTGAATGGTTTTAATAAAAATTGTGTATATATATATATATATATATATATATATATATATATATATATATATATATATATATAATTATTAGGTAAGCAAAGTGAAACATAATTTCATTGATTATTTTGTAATTTTTATTGATTTAAGGAGTATAAGTTAGTATTTTAATCCATTTGGTGAAAAGTTTTCTTTTTTGATAAGATTTATTTTAATATTTTGTAGCGGTTACTCATATAAGTAAGTATATTCTATTCAACCCACAAAATACATATAGATTTATAAATCTGATATTTCGAATTCATTTTTTTTTCACACTTTCTAACAAAGTTGAAAAACGTTTATAATTTCGGTTTATCTATCAGCATGGCCCCGCTCTCACTATCTTAAATTATTCTCGTATTATCCTGAAATTTCTGGATGTTATTGAAATTTTCCATAGCGCAATCCTTATTCCTAATGAAGCTTCTGAATGTTTAATTTATGAATATTATGTTTAATTAAATGAAGATTAATTGAAATTCTTTAAATAATATATCGAGTTATAAAATTTTAAATTATCTCACTTAAAAAAATAATTTAAATATTTTTTTTAAAAGCATGATATGTTTGTTATCTTTTACAAGTTCTATGGTTAATGATAAAAAAAAAAAAATTTAGAATTTTAACTCAATAAATAAAACTATTTTGAAATGTGTGCTGGACCCAATTAAAAAAATTCCGTTTATATAACTAGTTTTCGTTTTCTGTTGCGTATACTTTATTATCATAAACACAAAGGATATTTCCCTTAACTATACAATTTACTTATATTAATAACCGCTGCAAAATATATAAATTAATTTATATAAATAAGGCTGTAATTTTAATTTTAATTAGCTGTAATTTTAATTAGCTGACGTCAATTTTAAATGATTGCATAAACTACTTAATGTCAATCCTTTGTTGACATTTCCTATTGCCAAATAGGGATGAAAATTTATTACAATTATATATATTAAACAAAACAATTCGCCTGACAATATCAAATTTCCATTAATAATGACTTGATCTGAAATTAATTCCCAGAAATAATTATTGATGCAAATATTTACAAAATCAACCAATGTGTATTAAACCGAAATTCATTGAGATACGTAGTTGAATATAATTAGGTAAACCAGTAAAATATAATTTCATTATTTATTTTGTAATATTTACTGAATTAAGCAGTATGACTTAGCATTTTAATCCATTTGAGAGAAAATTTTCCTTTTTAATAAAATTTATTGTAATATGTTGTAGCATTTACTAAAATAGGTTAATTATATTCCATTCAAAACACAAAATATACATAATTTTATTAATAAAATATTCCGAAGTCATTTGTTTACGCTTTCTAATAAAGTTTAAATGTGTTTATGATGTCGGTTTGTCTGACCGTCTGTCACGACATACCTCTCGTAAATATATTGGGACTGTCCGGAAATTTTTGGATGTTATTAACGCTTACCCAAGCACAATATTAATTTCTAATGAAGTTTGTAGAATGTTTAGTTTGTGAATATTCTGTTTATTTAAATAAAGATTAATTGAAATTCTTTAAACAATACTCTGAGTTACAAAAAATTTAATATTGCCATATATTGTAAAAAAGTTTATTTTAATTCAATAAATAAAAATTATTTTGAAATACGTGCTGGATCCCCTTAAAAAACTAATTTAAATATTTAATTTATGTTTTCTATTGCGTATACTTTATTATCCTAAAAACAAAGATATTTCTGCAGGCTCTTAACGTAATTTTAATTAGCTTACCTTAATTTTCAACTATTGCATAAACTACTTAATGTCTGTCCTTTGTGGACATTTTTATTGTTAAACTATGGATGAGAATTTGTTATGATTACAAATTAAACAAAACACTTCGCTTTACAATTTCAAATTTCCATTATTGCTGACTTGATCTGAAATGAAATTCCCTGAAGCAATTATTGATGCAAATATTTACATAATCAACCAATGTTTATTAAAGTGAAATTCATTAAAATATTTAGTTAAATTTATATATGACTCATTGGGTAAACCAGTAACATTTATTTTCATTGATTATCTTATAATATTTATTGATATAAGCAGTATAAGTTAGTATTTCAATCCATTTGAGTGAAAAGGTTTTTTTAATACAATTTAATTTAATATTTTGCAGTAGTTATTAATATAAGTAAATTATATTCCATTCAAAACAGTAAATATACAAAATTTTATTAATGTGATATTCCAAATTCATTTTTTACACTTTCCAACAAAGTTGAAAAGCGTTTATGATTTTGGTTTGACTGTCCGCATGGGCACGCTCTATTTCATGTAAATATTTTCGTATTGTCCTGAAATTTCTAGATGTTATTGACACTTTCTCTAGAGCAATCTATGAACACTTCAGTTAGCAATCTAGAGCACTTCATCAAACGAAGTTCGGGGAATGTTTAGTTTATGAATATTCTGTTTAATTAAATGAAGATTAAATAAAATTCTTTATTTAAATAATACTTCGAGTTATATAGGCTTAAAATTTGCTCACTTTTTAAGAAAAATTTTAATTTAAATATTTTTTAAAGTATCATAATTTTATTATTTTTTACAAGTTCTATGGTTAATCATCACAAAAAAAATTTAGAATTTTAACTCAATAAATAAAATTATTTTGAAATGTGTGCTGGACCCCCCCCCAGAAAAAAAAAAAAAAAATTCCGTTTATATAACTAGTTTTCGTTTTCTCTTGCGTATATTTTATTATCATAAACACAAAATATTTCTGCAGGCTATTAACGTAATTTTAATTAGCTTACCTTAATTTTCAAACATTGCATAATCTATTTAATGCCAATTCTTTGTTGACATTTCATATTGCCAAATTACGGATGAGAACTTATTATGATTAGATATTAAACAAAACACTTCGCCTGACAGTTCTAAATTTCCATTAATATTGACTTGATTTGAAATGAAATTCCCCGAAGTAATTATTGATGCAAATATTTACAGAATCAACCAGTGTTTATTAAAGCGAAATTCATTAAAATACATAGTTAAATATATATAATTCATTAGGTAAACCTCAAAAATAAAATCTTATTGATTATTTTGTAATATTCATTGATAAGCATTGATACAGCATAATTTACTATATTAATCCATTTGAGGAAAGAGTTTCTGTTCAAATAAAATTTATTTTGATGTTTTGTAGTAGTTACTAATTTAATAAAAATCATAATTCCGTCGATCTAGTCAACTGTTCACCTATAACTCTCGTAAAATTACTAGTTAATACTAGTAAATATAATATTGTTTTATTAGTAACTGTTCACTTCCCAATGCTTCCAAGAAGTGGCTTTTTTTTTACTCAGTGATTGTCAAAAAAAAAAAAAAAAAAAAGCATCAGACAAATTAGGAGCCAGTTTATACATCCTTGGAGCGCTTATAAGGACTTTCCTATATAATCAGTACATTTAGAAAATATATGTACCACCTTCATCTAGACTGAATTATTAGTCCTTTTCTGAGTCTTAAACTAGAAATATAGATTTCCGAACTACGCGAATAGAATAAACGGATAGGGGGAACTGGTGCACATTGATACACCCCAATGTACCAATTGGTACCCCGATTGTTTATTTTGTCTCCATTTTTCCCAAACGTATCAAAGTGCTCCATGGGGTGTATCAATCTGCCCCGTTGATGGGGCACATTGATACAAATGACTTTTTTGATTTGTTTTAAAGTACATGAAAAATATTACATAAAACAACGATTGTACATTTTTATAACACACTACGCAAGTTTTGCTGACACCACATGAAAAAATAATTTGAAATGTCTACTTTCTGGACACCAAAAAATCTTAGAAAAAAAAATGTATGAATGTGCCCCAGTTCCCCCTAAGCTGAAAAGACGAAATTATCTAGAATTCCTATTTGCTTGTTTTCTAAGTGAAGAAATGATGTTGAATTGTTTCAGTAATGAGAAATAATCTCTTGATTTTCGAAATGGTTTGATAAACTGGAATTACAGTTACTCAAACAAACCGCTTGTGTTAGCATCTATTTGCAGAGATTTTAAAATACGTTTCACTACGAGAATATAGGGAAATACTTTTGAATTCTAGTAGGAGACTCTTAAACTTTGTAGAATATGAGACTAGAATTTATAAGGATGACATGGAACAATTTTATTCTAGAGCCACAACTTAGATTCTATATGCTCGAACAATACTTTTTTCTCAGTGTATTTCTTGTTATAACTACATGCTTTATAAAACTTTCCAAAATCTCCCGTGTCCTTTACATTTGCAAATCCTCATCTAAAAATTAAATCAAATGATAATATAAAGGTGTGAATAGAACATCATTCTATTGTTACCAGTATTGATGTTTTCTCTTATGGTCACGTGATTTTTTTATTTTTAATGCACTTCAAAGGAAACAGCTTGTCCTGCAAAAAAGGAACTTTCTTTTCCAGCAGGAGTACGCTTTTTATATCTTTACTCATTGTTGTTTCCCCACATCCTTTTGTAAATAAATCGCAAAAGGTCCAGAAGTAAAGATATAAGAGAACGAGTAGATTGGCGGCGGTTATATTCGAACCAAAGATCTCATAATCAGGAGCCGAGGACGTTAGCAATGAGCAAAAGACCGAGCCAGTCATCCTAAGCTAGTAACTCGGTTATAATAATCAAATGAGATGAGATCGCTACAAACTCTCCGTATCTTCAATGAGAAACACGTATTGTTGACGTTGGACGACCAATAAGCACACGTGAATAATGCTGTCTTAGGCATATAATATGCGTAGAAAGACAGGTTTTGTGCTGCGAGCGTTTCCCTAGCTTTCGGTACAAGGGATGATTTTTTTAATGCGGCAATGATTGCTGTTGAATGTTGTTTAAGTTGCATATTTGTCTGGGTCGCCAATGAGGAAAATGAATGTATTGGCGCCGGTTGTATCCAAACCAAGGATGTCAAGATCGGGAGACAAGGACGTTAGCGTCGAACAGAAAGCCAAGCCAGGTACTCTAAACTATAAACTAACTTTATACTGATCACTTCATATGAGATTACATACACTTCATATGAGATACAAGATTTCCTGTAGAATTGTAAAAGGATACTAGATGAAACTTTTACAGGCTACATAAGTCGTACTTCTATTTATTTTGGTTTTCTTAGAGACGCCTGAATTATTCTATAATCGCTATACCCGTAAGACATGGTGACGTCACTGCGACGTCGTTGTGAAGTCACACTGTCACTTTGTGATCATCGATTGTCGATGTGACGTCACGTGACGTCGATGTGAAGTCACAGTGACTAAAATATCAAGTCGTTTTGGCGGTTTTAGATTTCGTTTGTGACATCCCATTGGGACCACTTTGTGAAGTCACGGTGTGACAAATTTGAAAAAATGTGTCATTTGTGACAACTTTGATATTAACATCGTGACAAACTGTGACAAATGCGACAGTGTGAAAAAGAGTTTTTTAAAGTTAATAACATGTTTTGAAGAGTTTTTATAATTTTCTAAAGATTTTTAAGAAATTCACATCTAAGTCACAATGTGACGTCGCTGACTAGGGAACTGCAAGAAGTGTAAGTCACCGATTTTGACGAAAGTGGTATCATTGGTAAGATCTCATCGAGAACAGCAAAAAACTCAATGGAACTACCTGTCGCAAATCAGCCTTTTCGAAATATCCGACAATTTATGTCACGTAACTAGTGCATACTTGGGGGACCGCAAAAAATTTTAGTGTCGATATTTACGAAAGTGGTATCGTTAAAAAGACATCATATCATCATGAGGGAGAAAAAACTCAATATAACTACCCGTCGGAAATAAGCCGTTTTCGAGATATCCTATAATTTATGACACGTAGCTAATGCATACTGTTCTAGTGCATACTTAATGGGGGAACGCAAATTTTTTTTATCGATTTTAATGAAAATGATGTCGTTGCAGAGATATCATTGTGAGAAGTAAAAAACTCAATGGAACTACCCATCTTAAATGAGCCGTTTCGAGATATCCGACAAGTTATGTCACTTAATGCAGTTTCCCTACAGGGTGCATTAGCAATGTGATACAAATTGTCGGATATCTCGAAAACGTCTCATTTTCGACGGGTGATTTCATTGAGTTTTTAAATCCTCACGATGACATCTTTTCAACGACGATCGCTGCTTTTTTTTCTTCTACAGTGTACCGATTAAATTTTAGTATATACAGATATACTACAGTCCATAGTTTTATATCTGTAGAATTGATGGGTTTTTCTTTGGCAATGTACTATAAATGCTTGACTAATTCTTAATATTTCAAAACTACTTCTTGATAATATAAAGTCAATTAAAATAAGAAATATTCTGATTGATTAAGCTTAAAAAATAATTTTCTTAGTTAACAATGTTGCAATAATTAAACTCACTTCAAAGAAATGAAACACTTTATGTGAAATATTTAAAATAAAATATATTGCAGGATTCGGAAATTTTTTTGGACTTGCTTTATTTTATATCTTTACCAAAATTATAAAATTTGCACAATCAAAGCACTACAAATCAATTCAGAAATTTCTAAGAACTGTATTACTTTTTTCAGAGTTTAAACAACAGCTTAAATAAAGATGCGTAATAAGTTTCCGGAGAACAATTTTCGAAACGAAATAGAAAAGAAAGTTAAAAAAGTAATTCTAACTTTTGCTGCATTGAATTTTTTTTTCCATTAACTAAACACTGTAGGTAGAAGATGAAAGCAGTTCAATCAGTAAGAAAGTTCGAATTTAAAATAAAGATAAAGAAACTTTTCCTACTATTTTCTGGAAAATATTTATGTGTGTACAAGTTTGGAAGTTTTATGTTCTATGATTTTAAAAAATATTCTGAACTTTTTTTAATTTCAGACTAAATAATTTGATAAAGGTCAGAATTTTTATTTTTAATTCTTATAAAGTATGAAAAAAAGACAAACAAGGTGCAGCTTTAAATTTTTACTTTTATGTATCTGTATAATAATTATTATTTCATTACATATTGCTTGTTTCCGTATATTTCACGCATCACAAAACGTATCATTGCATGCTTGCATTACAATATTAACGAAATAAATAAGTGTTGAACGATGTTGGGGGGGCCAAAATGCACCATGGAATTCCTTGCTGTTCCTTGTTTTTGATGGTGATTGGCCTAACCAATGGCAGAAAGATTATGCAACTCAAAACTGGTAGACGGAGGTACTGGGTTCGAACCCGTTGGCCTAGCCGTTCGGAGTTTTCAGTGATTTTTTCCAAATCTTGTATTTATTTGCGTAAATATGGGTTTTGAGTTTGGAGCTGACCGTATAAAATTGTTTCAAAAGAGTAGTTATACTTAAATTTTTAACGAATGTACTATTACCGTGTCATTGAAATTTGTAATAAAATTAATCCGCTTCTATACATTTATACAGTTACATATATATATATATATACATTAATTCTGTCCAGGAATTTCAGGTTTTTTACCCTTACTCCAGTTGCGATCACAGAATCTTTTTCAAGTCTTTTTTCTTATTGACTGGGTAGCGGCAATACAGACAATCACGTCATCCTGTTTGCTGTTGAAAATCTAGGATTAGATAAATCTTCATTCTCATATTAAAACGCAATCGGTCTACCAAGTCATATGTTGGTGGAAAATACTTAAAAGTCCGATTTGAGAAGTTGACAATCAAGCTTACCATCGTGTTTTCCTGCCCTCTGTCTTCCATATTTTCTTACATTTGAGTGGATAGACAGGCGGAATTAGAAAGCACCGACTATAGATGCTACATATTTATATATTTTTGAACACATCTACGAATAAATTGTGCATAACCTCCTTTCTTCGAAATATTTAAAAAAAGAAAACCAATAATTATATCACAGATAATGTTCTTAATAGTTGTGGTATGCTTCATGAATTTTGATATATTTGATATAACCCTACATACATGAGGGTTACATCCTACATACACTACTAACATTGTGACGTGGCTGAGTATGCCGCCGGTGATATGTTGGTCCAATGAAAACATAGTTTAAGTAAAGTTAAAATCCAACACTTTATTTACTGTCTCTGGGAAATGTGAAGTGGAGCTAAAGTTCACTATTTCTAGTAACTAAACACAACACTATGAGATTAAGCTATAACTCATATTCACATCCTCGGCTAAGTCCAGCTCAGAGCACTCATCCCGGTTCTTCTTTCAGGTCGCAGCTTTATGCTACTTTAATCTATAAGAAAACAGCCCGTGACTGCACAGTCCTTTATTCTCAAATACTCAAAGTGCTATTTAACTCTTACCCGATTTGATTGCAGAGACACCTCTACCTTCAACTTTTAGGCATTCCCAGCTCACCTCGCCACTCCACATATGCTATCTCGGTTCACAACACACTTTGCTGGCTCTCCTCGCCTCACAACACAAGCTATCCTTTTCTGGAGGCTCCTCTCGCCACACAACACAATACTTCGCTGGAGGCTATCTCAGCTCGCCTCTCTATACAACACACCACACATTCCAACTCACAGCTTTTATACATTGCAAACTGAAGACGGAGCTATAAATTTGCATAATACTCATAACCGCAGTTAACTGTAGACTTGAGGGTGCCACAGAAAGTTAAAGTTGCATAAAGGATAGATGTCGCTTTTGCGCCAAACATGTTAGAACATTGACGTCTCACTCAAAATACTAGAGTGCCTTTATTACAAAGGGACACTCCCTCACAACATGAGCTATTTTTCATGCATGTGTGTTTAAAATTCTTTTCTGTAATGTCTCATCGAATAGTGAACAGATATATTTAAATTTTTATTATAAGTTGTATTATCCACTCTGATGTTTCTTGTAACTGTAAAGAAATATGGTTGTAGTGGTGATCATTATGACGAAACAAAAATGATTGAAAGTGTAATTAAAAAAATAAATGTTCTTAAATATTGTATGGAAGTACCTGCACATAATGCGAATAGCAAGTACAATCATTTATTAAAGTTACACACCACTTTTAGCATTTATAATACATAAGTATGTTTTGCTTTTAGCTTCTTATTCAACTTCTCACACTGAAAAAAATTACCGATGATTCTTAATCTACAAAACTGCACCATAATCATCATCAGCCGAAACGTAGCTTAATGGTATAAAAAAGTCTGTTTCGCCCTCAATCCATCTCGTTTGTGGTATTTTCGTATTTTTAAATTCCAACTGGATAATAATTCCATGCTGCTTTTGGTATGCAATCAGAATCCATTCTTTCTAAATGGTCGTCGAATTTCCTTCTGTAATTTTATATTTTATTCAATAATAGTATAACCTAAATTTCTCTTCCGATACAGCAAGGAACACATACTGGGCTCGCTCATTTTTATCATGACATCACAAAATATGGCTGGTCGCTATCAACGACGTACAGCAAATGTTACAAAATGATGGGCTGCCTTTTTTTCTACCAATCACCGATAGCGGCCATTAACCATTTGTGACGTCATGATAAAGAATGAGGAAGCCCAATATCTAGTGTAGCGCTGGATTGCTGTATCATTCCTTGGCAGTATTATAACAACGAATGGAATATACAATAACCTCTTTCATGTCATCGAAGATTTAAAAAAGCATTCCTTTACCTTTAGAAACCTTAGAAAACTTTTTGTTTCCGAAATTTAAAGGAGAATTTATAAAAATAAATTTTTACTAACTAGCCGTTATTTTCGAAACTGTTTCTGAGTCACTTTTCCTGTATTATAATTAGTTATCTCAAATCGGAATATCAGTATACCGGATGTTATCAATTTTTAGGTAAATATTTTGATATTTAGAAACATATTTAAGGAGATCGTGGACCTTTATTTGAAAAAAACCGAACCAAAATCGACATTTCTGTTTATGTGTAATACTATCGATTTATACCACGTCATTTCTGTGAAATTGCATGCAGATGCGAGTATTTTACTCAAAGCTACAATTGTTTTAAAATTTTTCACAAACAAATTTATGGACATGAAACCTGTTTTTCTCAATATTGATTCCTTATTAATTTCAAACTTTTTTTCAATTTTTGTACTCAATTCAACTATTTTATTTTTTTTCTAAATACTTGAAACTGATAAAGAAGACGCCTGATGTAGCTTAAAAAGAAATTGTGTATGCATTTTAAAATTAGACATAATTAAGATAGTTAAATTTGATTTTTAACCTATAATAAGGGGAAATTTGGATTAAAAATGACATGGAATTCAGAGAAATATCTCTAGAAAATTAAATATTTAAGGGATTAAAAAATCGACACACAGATTTATTAGTAGTATAACTTTAGGTGATTAAATTTAAAAATCGATGTAATATCTAAAAAAATTAGAAGCAATTTATATTTTTAAATTTTGTTTTAAAATATTAAATTTTTTAAAGGATCTTGAAATTATAATAAGGTTGGAAATTTATTTTAAAGTACTGTATACTTATGGTGAATGCATTAGAATATCTGAAACCTTATTGTGTATCCCTGTAAAAACTGTCTGATTCTATTATACAGGAAGTAATTTGTAGTATACCTTAGAAACGTTTATCAATTTCATAAAATTTGAAATAGTTTAATATTATTTAAACACGACGAAAAATATTTTTGCGTTAAACCATTACGTAAAAGAATACTTTTTTTATAGCCTTGTAAATTAGTAACAAATATTCTTTGCACCTCAGATTGTACATAATGTCTTATTTAGTATATAATTCATAGATGCATATTCATTTTATAATGTTCGAAAGAGTGTAACGCCATTAACATGCACTTGAAACTATTTCTTCCTATTGGCCGCAATGTATCGGAATACATTTGATTGTCTCTGGAATTAAACTATGTATCCGATATTCCTAAAATTTGAAAATAATCCACAAAAGAATTGATCAGTTATATATTTTAGATTTCAAGCGATTCAGTTTGGCAATTTTTGCTCTGTTATATGAGAACGGTCGAACGGACTGAACGACAACTATACACTTTTACATATAGTAATGACACAAAATTTCATATCTCTGTTATGCATCGTTATATGTAGACAGACGGACTGAAGGAGGACAATAGGTGCTACGCATTTATGTAATTACGAACGCACCTACAAAAGAGACATACTTTAAGAAGAGTTCACTAAAGACAGAAGTAAAAAAATTAATAGCCTGAGGTTTAATTTTAAGTATAAAGATGCATCAAACGCCCACAGACTAAACATTAGCGCTTCAATGGATTTTTTAATATCCAGAATGTCATTAAAGTTTTACGATGCCTTTTCAAATAACACTATTACATGAAACATTTGAAAGTATGATAAATAATAAATTTGTTTTTATTTAAAAAAGAAAAATGTTTATATGTTCACCCAGAATAGATGTGCGTAAAAAAACCCTTTAAAAAAAAATAATAAATTTGTTTTTATTTTAAAAAAAACTATTAATATGTTCACCCGGAATAAATGTGCATAAAAAACCCCTGTTTTTATAAAAATATTTTATAAAAGGAATAAAGTTGTTTACTCCATTGTCGCATTGTCTCTTTCAAACAACTCTACTATACATCAAAATCTAGCAGTACCCTGTACATTTGTTCATTAGTTTTCGTAATAATGCAAAAAAAAAAAAAAAAAAAAAAAAAAAAAAAAACTGCGACAGCCTGTTTTCTTTCATATCAGAAAGCAATGTATACTCAAATTATTCATGATTCATACAAAAACTGAACTTTAAGAAAATAAATGGATTATTTTGCAGTCGCATTCACAAACAAACAAAGCGCTTATTGTTTATTTACTTTTTTTTTACATAAAAGAAAAAAAAGTAAAGGAACCAAAATTAATGCAGAATATATTATCTTGACAGAAATTATGTAAAAGGATTTTGAAAGTAAAATATAAAATTTTCTGAGAAGTTTTGATGCTGAAAAATAAAATAATCTTGTTTTAATAAGGTTTTTTTTAACAAAAAAATCATAAATTGTTTTTTTGTGGTATGATTATAAAAATGCAGATGAAAATTTCTCGTGAAGCGTAGCAAATGCGGTGCGTTCGTATTAAGTTTTTTAAATATTCTGATCATGGTTTAATATATACAGTATTTCGAATACATTAGAATATCTGAAACCTTTTTCAGTATTCCTGTAAAAACTGTCTGCTTTCTATCATACAGGAAGTAATTTGTAGTATACCTTGGAAAATGGTATCAATTTCATAAAATTTGAAATAGTTTAATGTTATTTAAACACGACCAAAAATATTTTTGCGTTAAACCATTACGTAAAAGAATACTTTTGTATAGCCTTGTAAATTAATAACAAATATTATTTGCACCACAGACTGTACATAATATCTTTTTTAGTATATACTCTGAGTTACAAAAAATTTAATATTGCCATATATTGTAAAAAAGTTTATTTTAACTCAATAAATAAAAATTATTTTGAAATACGTGCTGGATCCCCTTAAAAAACTAATTTAAATATTTAATTTATGTTTTCTATTGCGTATACTTTATTATCCTAAAAACAAAGATATTTCTACAGGCTCTTAACGTAATTTTAATTAGCTTACCTTAATTTTCAACTATTGCATAAACTACTTAATGTCAGTTCTTTGTTGACATTTCATATTGCCAAATTACGGATGAGAACTTATTATGATTAGATATTAAACAAAACACTTCGCCTGACAGTTCTAAATTTCCATTAATATTGACTTGATTTGAAATGAAATTCCCCGAAGTAATTATTGATGCAAATATTTACAGAATCAGCCAGTGTTTATTAAAGCGAAATTCATTAAAATACATAGTGAAATATATATAACTCATTAGGTAAACCTGAAAAATATAATTTTATTGATTATTTTGTAATATTCATTGATTTAAGCAGCATAATTTACTATTTTAATCCATTTGAGTAAAGAGTTTCCTTTTAAATAATTTTTTTTAATGTTTTGTAGTAGTTATTTAATTAAACTTTAGTTATTTTAGTTTTAATTAAATCATAGTTCCGTCGATCTAGCCAACTGTTCACCTTTAACTCTCGTAAATATACTAGTTAATACTAGTAAATATACGATTGTTTTATTAGTAACTGTTCACTTCCCAATGCTTCCAAAAGTGGCTTTTTTTTACTCAGTGATTAGGAACCAGTTTATAGATCCTTGGGGCGCTAATAGGGACTTTCCTATTTAATCAACACATTTAGAAAATATATGTACCACCTTCATCTAGGCTGAATTATTAGTCCTTTTCTGAGTTCTTAAACTAGAAATATAGATTTCCGAACTACGCGAATAAAATAAACGTATAGAGGGAACTGGGGCATATTGATACACCCCAATGTACCAATTGGTACCCCGATTGGTTATTTTGTCTCCATTTTTCCCAAACGTATCAAAGTGCTCCATGGGGTGTATCAATCTGCCCCGGGGGATGGGGCACATTGATACAAATAACTTTTTGTTTTATTTTAAAGTACATGAAAAATATTATATAAAACAACGATTGTACATTTTTATAATACACTACACAAATTTTGCTGACACCACATGAAAAAATAATTTGAAATGTCTACTTTCTGGACACCCAAAAATTTTTTAGAAAAAACTGTATGAATGTGCCACAGTTCCCCCTAAGCTGGAAACACGAAATTATCTAGAATTTCTATTTGCTTGTATTCTAAGTGAAGAAATGATGTTGAATCGTTTCAGTAATGAGAAATTATCTCTTGATTTTCGAAATGGTTTGATAAACTGAAATTACAGTTACTCAAACAAACCTCTTGTGTTAGCATCTATTTGCAGAGATTTTAAAATGCGTTTCACTACGAGAATATAGGGAAATACTTTTGAATTCTAGTAGGAGACTTTTGAACTTTCTAGAATATGATACTAGAATTTATAAGGATGACATGGAACAATTTTTTTCTAGAGCCACAACTTAGATTCTATATGCCCGAACAATACTTTTTTCTCAGTGTATTTCTTGTTATAACTACATGCTTTATAAAACTTTCCAAAATCTCCCGTGTCCTTTACATTTGCAAATCCTCATCAAAAAATTAAATCAAATGATAATATAAAAGTGTGAATAGAACATCATTCTATTGTTACCAGTATTGATGTTTTTTCTTATGGTCGCGTGATTTTTTTATTTTTAATGCAAACAGCTTGTCCTGCAAAAAAGGATCTTTCTTTTCCAGCAGGACTACGCTTTTTATATCTTTACTCATTGTTGTTTCCCCACATCCTTTTGTAAATAAATCGCAAAAAGGTCCAAAAGTAAAGATATAAGAGAACGAGTAGATTGGCGGCGGTTATATTCGAACCAAAGATCTCATAATCAGGAGCCGAGGACGTTAGCAATGAGCAAAAGACCGAGCCAGTCATCCTAAGCTAGTAACTCGGTTATAATAATCAAATGAGATGAGATCGCTACAAACTCTCCGTATCTTCAATGAGAAACACGTATTGTTGACGTTGGACGACCAATAAGCACACGTGAATAATGCTGTCTTAGGCATATAATATGCGTAGAAAGACAGGTTTTGTGCTGCGAGCGTTTCCCTAGCTTTCGGTACAAGGGATGATTTTTTTAATGCGGCAATGATTGCTGTTGAATGTTGTTTAAGTTGCATATTTGTCTGGGTCGCCAATGAGGAAAATGAATGTATTGGCGCCGGTTGTATCCAAACCAAGGATGTCAAGATCGGGAGACAAGGACGTTAGCGTCGAACAGAAAGCCAAGCCAGGTACTCTAAACTATAAACTAACTTTATACTGATCACTTCATATGAGATTACATACACTTCATATGAGATACAAGATTTCCTGTAGAATTGTAAAAGGATACTAGATGAAACTTTTACAGGCTACATAAGTCGTACTTCTATTTATTTTGGTTTTCTTAGAGACGCCTGAATTATTCTATAATCGCTATACCCGTAAGACATGGTGACGTCACTGCGACGTCGTTGTGAAGTAACACTGTCACTTTGTGATCATCGATTGTCGATGTGACGTCACGTGACGTCGATGTGAAGTCACAGTGACTAAAATATCAAGTCGTTTTGGCGGTTTTAGATTTCGTTTGTGACATCCCATTGGGACCACTTTGTGAAGTCACGGTGTGACAAATTTGTAAAAAATGTGTCATTTGTGACTACTTTGATATTAACATCGTGACAAACTGTGACAAATGCGACAGTGTGAAAAAGAGTTTTTTAAAGTATTGAAAACAGAACTGGCTTGGCGTCGAACAGAAAGCCAAGCCAGGTACTCTAAACTATAAACTAACTTTATACTGATCACTTCATATGAGATTACATACACTTCATATGAGATACAAGATTTCCTGTAGAATTGTAAAAGGATACTAGATGAAACTTTTACAGGCTACATAAGTCGTACTTCTATTTATTTTGGTTTTCTTAGAGACGCCTGAATTATTCTATAATCGCTATACCCGTAAGACATGGTGACGTCACTGCGACGTCGTTGTGAAGTCACACTGTCACTTTGTGATCATCGATTGTCGATGTGACGTCACGTGACGTCGATGTGAAGTCACAGTGACTAAAATATCAAGTCGTTTTGGCGGTTTTAGATTTCGTTTGTGACATCCCATTGGGACCACTTTGTGAAGTCACGGTGTGACTAATTTGTAAAAAATGTGTCATTTGTGACTACTTTGATATTAACATCGTGACAAACTGTGACAAATGCGACAGTGTGAAAAAGAGTTTTTTAAAGTTAATAACATGTTTTGAAGAGTTTTTATAATTTTCTAAAGATTTTTAAGAAATTCACATCTAAGTCACAATGTGACGTCACTGACTAGGGAACTGCAAGAAGTGTAAGTCACCGATTTTGACGAAAGTGGTATCATTGGTAAGATCTCATCGAGAACAGTAAAAAACTCAATGGAACTACCTGTCGCAAATCAGCCTTTTCGAAATATCCGACAATTTATGTCACGTAACTAGTGCATACTTGGGGGACCGCAAAAAATTTTAGTGTCGATATTTACGAAAGTGGTATCGTTAAAAAGACATCATCATGAGGGAGAAAAAACTCAATAGAACTACCCGTCGGAAATAAGCCGTTTTCGAGATATCCTATAATTTATGACACGTAGCTAATGCATACTGTTCTAGTGCATACTTAATGGGGGAACGCAAATTTTTTTTATCGATTTTGATGAAAATGATGTCGTTGCAGAGATATCATTGTGAGAAGTAAAAAACTCAATGGAACTACCCATCTTAAATGAGCCGTTTCGAGATATCCGACAAGTTATGTCACTTAATGCAGTTTCCCTACAGGGTGCATTAGCAATGTGATACAAATTGTCGGATATCTCGAAAACGTCTCATTTTCGACGGGTGATTTCATTGAGTTTTTAAATCCTCACGATGACATCTTTTCAACGACGATCGCTGCTTTTTTTTCTTCTACAGTGTACCGATTAAATTTTAGTATATACAGATATACTACAGTCCATAGTTTTATATCTGTAGAATTGATGGGTTTTTCTTTGGCAATGTACTATAAATGCTTGACTAATTCTTAATATTTCAAAACTACTTCTTGATAATATAAAGTCAATTAAAATAAGAAATATTCTGATTGATTAAGCTTAAAAAATAATTTTCTTAGTTAACAATGTTGCAATAATTAAACTCACTTCAAAGAAATGAAACACTTTATGTGAAATATTTAAAATAAAATATATTGCAGGATTCGGAAATTTCTTTGGACTTGCTTTATTTTATATCTTTACCAAAATTATAAAATTTGCACAATCAAAGCACTACAAATCAATTCAGAAATTTCTAAGAACTGTATTACTTTTTTCAGAGTTTAAACAACAGCTTAAATAAAGATGCGTAATAAGTTTCCGGAGAACAATTTTCGAAACGAAATAGAAAAGAAAGTTAAAAAAGTAATTCTAACTTTTGCTGCATTGAATTTTTTTTTGCATTAATTAACACTGTAGGTAGAAGATGAAAGCAGTTCAATCAGTAAGAAAGTTCGAATTTAAAATAAAGATAAAGAAACTTTTCCTACTATTTTCTGGAAAATATTTATGTGTGTACAAGTTTGGAAGTTTTATGTTCTATGATTTTAAAAAATATTCTGAACTTTTTTTAATTTCAGAATAAGTAATTTGATAAAGGCCAGAATTTTTATTTTTTATCTTTATAATGTAGGAAAAAAGACAAAGTGCAGCTTTTAATTTTTACTTTTATGTATCTGGATAATAATTATTATTTCATTACATATTGCTTGTTTCCGTATATTTCACGCATCACAAAACGTATCATTGCATGCTTGCATTACAATATTAACGAAATAAATAAGTGTTGAACGATGTTGGGGGGCCAAAATGCACCATGGAATTCCTTGCTGTTCCTTGTTTTTGATGGTGATTGGCCTAACCAATGGCAGAAAGATTATGCAACTCAAAACTGGTAGACGGGAGGTACTGGGTTCGAACCCGTTGGCCTAGCCGTTCGGAGTTTTCAGTGATTTTTTTCCAAATCTTGTATTTATTTGCGTAAATATGGGTTTTGAGTTTGGAGCTGACCGTATAAAATTGTTTCAAAAGAGTAGTTATACTTAAATTTTTAACGAATGTACTATTACCGTGTCATTGAAATTTGTAATAAAATTAATCCGCTTCTATAAATTTATACAGTTACATATATATATATATATATATATATATATATATATATATATATATATATATATATATATATATATATATATATATATATATATATATACATTAATTCTGTCCAGGAATTTCAGGTTTTTTACCCTTACTCCAGTTGCGATCACAGAATCTTTTTCAAGTCTTTTTTCTTATTGACTGGGTAGCGGCAATACAGACAATCACGTCATCCTGTTTGCTGTTGAAAATCTAGGATTAGATAAATCTTCATTCTCATATTAAAACGCAATCGGTCTACCAAGTCATATGTTGGTGGAAAATACTTAAAAGTCCGATTTGAGAAGTTGACAAGCAAGCTTACCATCGTGTTTTCCTGCCCTCTGTCTTCCATATTTTCTTACATTTGAGTGGATAGACAGGCTGAATTAGAAAGCACCGACTATAGATGCTACATATTTATATATTTTCGAACACATCTACGAATAAATTGTGCATAACCTCCTTTCTTCGAAATATTTAAAAAAAGAAAACCAATAATTATATCACAGATAATGTTCTTAATAGTTGTGGTATGCTTCATGAATTTTGATATATTTGATATAACCCTACATACATGAGGGTTACATCCTACATACACTACTAACATTGTGACGTGGCTGAGTATGCCGCCGGTGATATGTTGGTCCAATGAAAACATAGTTTAAGTAAAGTTAAAATCCAACACTTTATTTACTGTCTCTGGGAAATGTGAAATGGAGCTAAAGTTCACTATTTCTAGTAACTAAACACAACACTATGAGATAAAGCTATAACTCATATTCACATCCTCGGCTAAGTCCAGCTCAGAGCACTCATCCCGGTTCTTCTTTCAGGTCGCAGCTTTATGCTACTTTAATCTATAAGAAAACAGCCCGTGACTGCACAGTCCTTTATTCTCAAATACTCAAAGTGCTATTTAACTCTTACCCGATTTGATTGCAGAGACACCTCTACCTTCAACTTTTAGGCATTCCCAGCTCACCTCGCCACTCCACATATGCTATCTCGGTTCACAACACACTTTGCTGGCTCTCCTCGCCTCACAACACAAGCTATCCTTTTCTGGAGGCTCCTCTCGCCACACAACACAATACTTCGCTGGAGGCTATCTCAGCTCGCCTCGCTATACAACACACCACACATTCCAACTCACAGCTTTTATACATTGCAAACTGAAGACGGAGCTATAAATTTGCATAATACTCATAACCGCAGTTAACTGTAGACTTGAGGGTGCCACAGAAAGTTAAAGTTGCATAAAGGATAGATGTCGCTTTTGCGCCAAACATGTTAGAACATTGACGTCTCACTCAAAATACTAGAGTGCCTTTATTACAAAGGGACACTCCCTCACAACATGAGCTATTTTTCATGCATGTGTGTTTAAAATTCTTTTCTGTAATGTCTCATCGAATAGTGAACAGATATATTTAAATTTTTATTATAAGTTGTATTATCCACTCTGATGTTTCTTGTAACTGTAAAGAAATATGGTTGTAGTGGTGATCATTATGACGAAACAAAAATGATTGAAAGTGTAATTAAAAAAATAAATGTTCTTAAATATTGTATCGAAGTACCTGCACATAATGCGAATAGCAAGTACAATCATTTATTAAAGTTACACACCACTTTTAGCATTTATAATACATAAGTATGTTTTGCTTTTAGCTTCTTATTCAACTTCTCACACTGAAAAAAATTACCGATGATTCTTAATCTACAAAACTGCACCATAATCATCATCAGCCGAAACGTAGCTTAATGGTATAAAAAAGTCTGTTTCGCCCTCAATCCATCTCGTTTGTGGTATTTTCGTATTTTTAAATTCCAACTGGATAATAATTCCATGCTGCTTTTGGTATGCAATCAGAATCCATTCTTTCTAAATGGTCGTCGAATTTCCTTCTGTAATTTTATATTTTATTCAATAATAGTATAACCTAAATTTCTCTTCCGATACAGCAAGGAACACATACTGGGCTCGCTCATTTTTATCATGACATCACAAAATATGGCTGGTCGCTATCAACGACGTACAGCAAATGTTACAAAATGATGGGCTGCCTTTTTTTCTACCAATCACCGATAGCGGCCATTAACCATTTGTGACGTCATGATAAAGAATGAGGAAGCCCAATATCTAGTGTAGCGCTGGATTGCTGTATCATTCCTTGGCAGTATTATAACAACGAATGGAATATACAATAACCTCTTTCATGTCATCGAAGATTTAAAAAAGCATTCCTTTACCTTTAGAAACCTTAGAAAACTTTTTGTTTCCGAAATTTAAAGGAGAATTTATAAAAATAAATTTTTACTAACTAGCCGTTATTTTCGAAACTGTTTCTGAGTCACTTTTCCTGTATTATAATTAGTTATCTCAAATCGGAATATCAGTATACCGGATGTTATCAATTTTTAGGTAAATATTTTGATATTTAGAAACATATTTAAGGAGATCGTGGACCTTTATTTGAAAAAAACCGAACCAAAATCGACATTTCTGTTTATGTGTAATACTATCGATTTATACCACGTCATTTCTGTGAAATTGCATGCAGATGCGAGTATTTTACTCAAAGCTACAATTGTTTTAAAATTTTTCACAAACAAATTTATGGACATGAAACCTGTTTTTCTCAATATTGATTCCTTATTAATTTCAAACTTTTTTTCAATTTTTGTACTCAATTCAACTATTTTATTTTTTTTCTAAATACTTGAAACTGATAAAGAAGACGCCTGATGTAGCTTAAAAAGAAATTGTGTATGCATTTTAAAATTAGACATAATTAAGATAGTTAAATTTGATTTTTAACTTATAATAAGGGAAAATTTGGATTAAAAATGACATGGAATTCAGAGAAATATCTCTAGAAAATTAAATATTTAAGGGATTAAAAAATCGACACACAGATTTATTAGTAGTATAACTTTAGGTGATTAAATTTAAAAATCGATGTAATATCTAAAAAAATTAGAAGCAATTTATATTTTTAAATTTTGTTTTAAAATATTAAATTTTTTAAAGAATCTTGAAATTATAATAAGGTTGGAAATTTATTTTAAAGTACTGTATACTTATGGTGAATGCATTAGAATATCTGAAACCTTATTGTGTATCCCTGTAAAAACTGTCTGATTCTATTATACAGGAAGTAATTTGTAGTATACCTTAGAAACGTTTATCAATTTCATAAAATTTGAAATAGTTTAATATTATTTAAACACGACGAAAAATATTTTTGCGTTAAACCATTACGTAAAAGAATACTTTTTTTATAGCCTTGTAAATTAGTAACAAATATTCTTTGCACCTCAGATTGTACATAATGTCTTATTTAGTATATAATTCATAGATGCATATTCATTTTATAATGTTCGAAAGAGTGTAACGCCATTAACATGCACTTGAAACTATTTCTTCCTATTGGCCGCAATGTATCGGAATACATTTGATTGTCTCTGGAATTAAACTATGTATCCGATATTCCTAAAATTTGAAAATAATCCACAAAAGAATTGATCAGTTATATATTTTAGATTTCAAGCGATTCAGTTTGGCAATTTTTGCTCTGTTATATGAGAACGGTCGAACGGACTGAACGACAACTATACACTTTTACATATAGTAATGACACAAAATTTCATATCTCTGTTATGCATCGTTATATGTAGACAGACGGACTGAAGGAGGACAATAGGTGCTACGCGTTTATATAATTACGAACGCACCTACAAAAGAGACATACTTTAAGAAGAGTTCACTAAAGACAGAAGTAAAAAAATTAATAGCCTGAGGTTTAATTTTAAGTATAAAGATGCATCAAACGCCCACAGACTAAACATTAGCGCTTCAATGGATTTTTTAATATCCAGAATGTCATTAAAGTTTTACGATGCCTTTTCAAATAACACTATTACATGAAACATTTGAAAGTATGATAAATAATAAATTTGTTTTTATTTAAAAAAGAAAAATGTTTCTATGTTCACCCAGAATAGATGTGCGTAAAAAAACCCTTAAAAAAATAATAATAATAAATTTGTTTTTATTTTAAAAAAAAACTATTAATATGTTCACCCGGAATAAATGTGCATAAAAAACCCCTGTTTTTATAAAAATATTTTATAAAAGGAATAAAGTTGTTTACTCCATTGTCGCATTGTCTCTTTCAAACAACTCTACTATACATCAAAATCTAGCAGTACCCTGTACATTTGTTCATTAGTTTTCGTAATAATGCAAAAAAAAAAAAAAAAAAAAAAAAAAAAAAAAAAAAAACTGCGACAGCCTGTTTTCTTTCATATCAGAAAGCAATGTATACTCAAATTATTCATGATTCATACAAAAACTGAACTTTAAGAATATAAATGGATTATTTTGCAGTCGCATTCACAAACAAACAAAGCGCTTATTGTTTATTTACTTTTTTTTTACATAAAAGAAAAAAAAGTAAAGGAACCAAAATTAATGCAGAATATATTATCTTGACAGAAATTATGTAAAAGGATTTTGAAAGTAAAATATAAAATTTTCTGAGAAGTTTTGATGCTGAAAAATAAAATAATCTTGTTTTAATAAGGTTTTTTTAACAAAAAAATCATAAATTGTTTTTTTGTGGTATGATTATAAAAATGCACATGAAAATTTCTCGTGAAGCGTAGCAAATGCGGTGCGTTCGTATTAAGTTTTTTAAATATTCTGATCATGGTTTAATATATACAGTATTTCGAATACATTAGAATATCTGAAACCTTTTTCAGTATTCCTGTAAAAACTGTCTGCTTTCTATCATACAGGAAGTAATTTGTAGTATACCTTGGAAAATGGTATCAATTTCATAAAATTTGAAATAGTTTAATGTTATTTAAACACGACCAAAAATATTTTTGCGTTAAACCATTACGTAAAAGAATACTTTTGTATAGCCTTGTAAATTAATAACAAATATTATTTGCACCACAGACTGTACATAATATCTTTTTTAGTATATACTCTGAGTTACAAAAAATTTAATATTGCCATATATTGTAAAAAAGTTTATTTTAACTTAATAAATAAAAATTATTTTGAAATACGTGCTGGATCCCCTTAAAAAACTAATTTAAATATTTAATTTATGTTTTCTATTGCGTATACTTTATTATCCTAAAAACAAAGATATTTCTGCAGGCTCTTAACGTAGTTTTAATTAGCTTACCTTAATTTTCAACTATTGCATAAACTACTTAATGTCAGTTCTTTGTTGACATTTCATATTGCCAAATTACGGATGAGAACTTATTATGATTAGATATTAAACAAAACACTTCGCCTGACAGTTCTAAATTTCCATTAATATTGACTTGATTTGAAATGAAATTCCCCGAAGTAATTATTGATGCAAATATTTACAGAATCAGCCAGTGTTTATTAAAGCGAAATTCATTAAAATACATAGTGAAATATATATAACTCATTAGGTAAACCTGAAAAATATAATTTTATTGATTATTTTGTAATATTCATTGACTTAAGCAGCATAATTTACTATTTTAATCCATTTGAGTAAAGAGTTTCCTTTTAAATAATTTTTTTTAATGTTTTGTAGTAGTTATTTAATTAAACTTTAGTTATTTTAGTTTTAGTTAAATCATAATTCCGTCGATCTAGCCAACTGTTCACCTTTAACTCTCGTAAATATACTAGTTAATACTAGTAAATATACGATTGTTTTATTAGTAACTGTTCACTTCCCAATGCTTCCAAAAGTGGCTTTTTTTTACTCAGTGATTAGGAACCAGTTTATAGATCCTTGGGGCGCTAATAGGGACTTTCCTATTTAATCAACACATTTAGAAAATATATGTACCACCTTCATCTAGGCTGAATTATTAGTCCTTTTCTGAGTTCTTAAACTAGAAATATAGATTTCCGAACTACGCGAATAAAATAAACGTATAGAGGGAACTGGGGCATATTGATACACCCCAATGTACCAAATGGTACCCCGATTGGTTATTTTGTCTCCATTTTTCCCAAACGTATCAAAGTGCTCCATGGGGTGTATCAATCTGCCCCGGGGGATGGGGCACATTGATACAAATGACTTTTTGTTTTATTTTAAAGTACATGAAAAATATTATATAAAACAACGATTGTACATTTTTATAACACACTACACAAATTTTGCTGACACCACATGAAAAAATAATTTGAAATGTCTACTTTCTGGACACCCAAAAATTTTTTAGAAAAAACTGTATGAATGTGCCACAGTTCCCCCTAAGCTGAAAACACGAAATTATCTAGAATTTCTATTTGCTTGTATTCTAAGTGAAGAAATGATGTTGAATCGTTTCAGTAATGAGAAATTATCTCTTGATTTTCGAAATGGTTTGATAAACTGAAATTACAGTTACTCAAACAAACCTCTTGTGTTAGCATCTATTTGCAGAGATTTTAAAATGCGTTTCACTACGAGAATATAGGGAAATACTTTTGAATTCTAGTAGGAGACTTTTGAACTTTCTAGAATATGATACTAGAATTTATAAGGATGACATGGAACAATTTTTTTCTAGAGCCACAACTTAGATTCTATATGCCCGAACAATACTTTTTTCTCAGTGTATTTCTTGTTATAACTACATGCTTTATAAAACTTTCCAAAATCTCCCGTGTCCTTTACATTTGCAAATCCTCATCAAAAAATTAAATCAAATGATAATATAAAAGTGTGAATAGAACATCATTCTATTGTTACCAGTATTGATGTTTTTTCTTATGGTCACGTGATTTTTTTATTTTTAATGCAAACAGCTTGTCCTGCAAAAAAGGATCTTTCTTTTCCAGCAGGACTACGCTTTTTATATCTTTACTCATTGTTGTTTCCCCACATCCTTTTGTAAATAAATCGCAAAAAGGTCCAAAAGTAAAGATATAAGAGAACGAGTAGATTGGCGGCGGTTATATTCGAACCAAAGATCTCATAATCAGGAGCCGAGGACGTTAGCAATGAGCAAAAGACCGAGCCAGTCATCCTAAGCTAGTAACTCGGTTATAATAATCAAATGAGATGAGATCGCTACAAACTCTCCGTATCTTCAATGAGAAACACGTATTGTTGACGTTGGACGACCAATAAGCACACGTGAATAATGCTGTCTTAGGCATATAATATGCGTAGAAAGACAGGTTTTGTGCTGCGAGCGTTTCCCTAGCTTTCGGTACAAGGGATGATTTTTTTAATGCGGCAATGATTGCTGTTGAATGTTGTTTAAGTTGCATATTTGTCTGGGTCGCCAATGAGGAAAATGAATGTATTGGCGCCGGTTGTATCCAAACCAAGGATGTCAAGATCGGGAGACAAGGACGTTAGCGTCGAACAGAAAGCCAAGCCAGGTACTCTAAACTATAAACTAACTTTATACTGATCACTTCATATGAGATTACATACACTTCATATGAGATACAAGATTTCCTGTAGAATTGTAAAAGGATACTAGATGAAACTTTTACAGGCTACATAAGTCGTACTTCTATTTATTTTGGTTTTCTTAGAGACGCCTGAATTATTCTATAATCGCTATACCCGTAAGACATGGTGACGTCACTGCGATGTCGTTGTGAAGTAACACTGTCACTTTGTGATCATCGATTGTCGATGTGACGTCACGTGACGTCGATGTGAAGTCACAGTGACTAAAATATCAAGTCGTTTTGGCGGTTTTAGATTTCGTTTGTGACATCCCATTGGGACCACTTTGTGAAGTCACGGTGTGACAAATTTGTAAAAAATGTGTCATTTGTGACTACTTTGATATTAACATCGTGACAAACTGTGACAAATGCGACAGTGTGAAAAAGAGTTTTTTAAAGTATTGAAAACAGAACTGGCTTGGCGTCGAACAGAAAGCCAAGCCAGGTACTCTAAACTATAAACTAACTTTATACTGATCACTTCATATGAGATTACATACACTTCATATGAGATACAAGATTTCCTGTAGAATTGTAAAAGGATACTAGATGAAACTTTTACAGGCTACATAAGTCGTACTTCTATTTATTTTGGTTTTCTTAGAGACGCCTGAATTATTCTATAATCGCTATACCCGTAAGACATGGTGACGTCACTGCGACGTCGTTGTGAAGTCACACTGTCACTTTGTGATCATCGATTGTCGATGTGACGTCACGTGACGTCGATGTGAAGTCACAGTGACTAAAATATCAAGTCGTTTTGGCGGTTTTAGATTTCGTTTGTGACATCCCATTGGGACCACTTTGTGAAGTCACGGTGTGACAAATTTGTAAAAAATGTGTCATTTGTGACTACTTTGATATTAACATCGTGACAAACTGTGACAAATGCGACAGTGTGAAAAAGAGTTTTTTAAAGTTAATAACATGTTTTGAAGAGTTTTTATAATTTTCTAAAGATTTTTAAGAAATTCACATCTAAGTCACAATGTGACGTCACTGACTAGGGAACTGCAAGAAGTGTAAGCCACCGATTTTGACGAAAGTGGTATCATTGGTAAGATCTCATCGAGAACAGTAAAAAACTCAATGGAACTACCTGTCGCAAATCAGCCTTTTCGAAATATCCGACAATTTATGTCACGTAACTAGTGCATACTTGGGGGACCGCAAAAAATTTTAGTGTCGATATTTACGAAAGTGGTATCGTTAAAAAGACATCATCATGAGGGAGAAAAAACTCAATAGAACTACCCGTCGGAAATAAGCCGTTTTCGAGATATCCTATAATTTATGACACGTAGCTAATGCATACTGTTCTAGTGCATACTTAATGGGGGAACGCAAATTTTTTTTATCGATTTTGATGAAAATGATGTCGTTGCAGAGATATCATTGTGAGAAGTAAAAAACTCAATGGAACTACCCATCTTAAATGAGCCGTTTCGAGATATCCGACAAGTTATGTCACTTAATGCAGTTTCCCTACAGGGTGCATTAGCAATGTGATACAAATTGTCGGATATCTCGAAAACGTCTCATTTTCGACGGGTGATTTCATTGAGTTTTTAAATCCTCACGATGACATCTTTTCAACGACGATCGCTGCTTTTTTTTCTTCTACAGTGTACCGATTAAATTTTAGTATATACAGATATACTACAGTCCATAGTTTTATATCTGTAGAATTGATGGGTTTTTCTTTGGCAATGTACTATAAATGCTTGACTAATTCTTAATATTTCAAAACTACTTCTTGATAATATAAAGTCAATTAAAATAAGAAATATTCTGATTGATTAAGCTTAAAAAATAATTTTCTTAGTTAACAATGTTGCAATAATTAAACTCACTTCAAAGAAATGAAACACTTTATGTGAAATATTTAAAATAAAATATATTGCAGGATTCGGAAATTTCTTTGGACTTGCTTTATTTTATATCTTTACCAAAATTATAAAATTTGCACAATCAAAGCACTACAAATCAATTCAGAAATTTCTAAGAACTGTATTACTTTTTTCAGAGTTTAAACAACAGCTTAAATAAAGATGCGTAATAAGTTTCCGGAGAACAATTTTCGAAACGAAATAGAAAAGAAAGTTAAAAAAGTAATTCTAACTTTTGCTGCATTGAATTTTTTTTTGCATTAATTAACACTGTAGGTAGAAGATGAAAGCAGTTCAATCAGTAAGAAAGTTCGAATTTAAAATAAAGATAAAGAAACTTTTCCTACTATTTTCTGGAAAATATTTATGTGTGTACAAGTTTGGAAGTTTTATGTTCTATGATTTTAAAAAATATTCTGAACTTTTTTTAATTTCAGAATAAGTAATTTGATAAAGGCCAGAATTTTTATTTTTTATCTTTATAATGTAGGAAAAAAGACAAAGTGCAGCTTTTAATTTTTACTTTTATGTATCTGGATAATAATTATTATTTCATTACATATTGCTTGTTTCCGCATATTTCACGCATCACAAAACGTATCATTGCATGCTTGCATTACAATATTAACGAAATAAATAAGTGTTGAACGATGTTGGGGGGCCAAAATGCACCATGGAATTCCTTGCTGTTCCTTGTTTTTGATGGTGATTGGCCTAACCAATGGCAGAAAGATTATGCAACTCAAAACTGGTAGACGGGAGGTACTGGGTTCGAACCCGTTGGCCTAGCCGTTCGGAGTTTTCAGTGATTTTTTTCCAAATCTTGTATTTATTTGCGTAAATATGGGTTTTGAGTTTGGAGCTGACCGTATAAAATTGTTTCAAAAGAGTAGTTATACTTAAATTTTTAACGAATGTACTATTACCGTGTCATTGAAATTTGTAATAAAATTAATCCGCTTCTATAAATTTATACAGTTACATATATATATATATATATATATATATATATATATATATATATATATATATATATATATATATATATATATATATATATACATTAATTCTCTCCAGGAATTTCAGGTTTTTTACCCTTACTCCAGTTGCGATCACAGAATCTTTTTCAAGTCTTTTTTCTTATTGACTGGGTAGCGGCAATACAGACAATCACGTCATCCTGTTTGCTGTTGAAAATCTAGGATTAGATAAATCTTCATTCTCATATTAAAACGCAATCGGTCTACCAAGTCATATGTTGGTGGAAAATACTTAAAAGTCCGATTTGAGAAGTTGACAAGCAAGCTTACCATCGTGTTTTCCTGCCCTCTGTCTTCCATATTTTCTTACATTTGAGTGGATAGACAGGCTGAATTAGAAAGCACCGACTATAGATGCTACATATTTATATATTTTCGAACACATCTACGAATAAATTGTGCATAACCTCCTTTCTTCGAAATATTTAAAAATAGAAAACCAATAATTATATCACAGATAATGTTCTTAATAGTTGTGGTATGCTTCATGAATTTTGATATATTTGATATAACCCTACATACATGAGGGTTACATCCTACATACACTACTAACATTGTGACGTGGCTGAGTATGCCGCCGGTGATATGTTGGTCCAATGAAAACATAGTTTAAGTAAAGTTAAAATCCAACACTTTATTTACTGTCTCTGGGAAATGTGAAGTGGAGCTAAAGTTCACTATTTCTAGTAACTAAACACAACACTATGAGATTAAGCTATAACTCATATTCACATCCTCGGCTAAGTCCAGCTCAGAGCACTCATCCCGGTTCTTCTTTCAGGTCGCAGCTTTATGCTACTTTAATCTATAAGAAAACAGCCCGTGACTGCACAGTCCTTTATTCTCAAATACTCAAAGTGCTATTTAACTCTTACCCGATTTGATTGCAGAGACACCTCTACCTTCAACTTTTAGGCATTCCCAGCTCACCTCGCCACTCCACATATGCTATCTCGGTTCACAACACACTTTGCTGGCTCTCCTCGCCTCACAACACAAGCTATCCTTTTCTGGAGGCTCCTCTCGCCACACAACACAATACTTCGCTGGAGGCTATCTCAGCTCGCCTCGCTATACAACACACCACACATTCCAACTCACAGCTTTTATACATTGCAAACTGAAGACGGAGCTATAAATTTGCATAATACTCATAACCGCAGTTAACTGTAGACTTGAGGGTGCCACAGAAAGTTAAAGTTGCATAAAGGATAGATGTCGCTTTTGCGCCAAACATGTTAGAACATTGACGTCTCACTCAAAATACTAGAGTGCCTTTATTACAAAGGGACACTCCCTCACAACATGAGCTATTTTTCATGCATGTGTGTTTAAAATTCTTTTCTGTAATGTCTCATCGAATAGTGAACAGATATATTTAAATTTTTATTATAAGTTGTATTATCCACTCTGATGTTTCTTGTAACTGTAAAGAAATATGGTTGTAGTGGTGATCATTATGACGAAACAAAAATGATTGAAAGTGTAATTAAAAAAATAAATGTTCTTAAATATTGTATCGAAGTACCTGCACATAATGCGAATAGCAAGTACAATCATTTATTAAAGTTACACACCACTTTTAGCATTTATAATACATAAGTATGTTTTGCTTTTAGCTTCTTATTCAACTTCTCACACTGAAAAAAATTACCGATGATTCTTAATCTACAAAACTGCACCATAATCATCATCAGCCGAAACGTAGCTTAATGGTATAAAAAAGTCTGTTTCGCCCTCAATCCATCTCGTTTGTGGTATTTTCGTATTTTTAAATTCCAACTGGATAATAATTCCATGCTGCTTTTGGTATGCAATCAGAATCCATTCTTTCTAAATGGTCGTCGAATTTCCTTCTGTAATTTTATATTTTATTCAATAATAGTATAACCTAAATTTCTCTTCCGATACAGCAAGGAACACATACTGGGCTCGCTCATTTTTATCATGACATCACAAAATATGGCTGGTCGCTATCAACGACGTACAGCAAATGTTACAAAATGATGGGCTGCCTTTTTTTCTACCAATCACCGATAGCGGCCATTAACCATTTGTGACGTCATGATAAAGAATGAGGAAGCCCAATATCTAGTGTAGCGCTGGATTGCTGTATCATTCCTTGGCAGTATTATAACAACGAATGGAATATACAATAACCTCTTTCATGTCATCGAAGATTTAAAAAAGCATTCCTTTACCTTTAGAAACCTTAGAAAACTTTTTGTTTCCGAAATTTAAAGGAGAATTTATAAAAATAAATTTTTACTAACTAGCCGTTATTTTCGAAACTGTTTCTGAGTCACTTTTCCTGTATTATAATTAGTTATCTCAAATCGGAATATCAGTATACCGGATGTTATCAATTTTTAGGTAAATATTTTGATATTTAGAAACATATTTAAGGAGATCGTGGACCTTTATTTGAAAAAAACCGAACCAAAATCGACATTTCTGTTTATGTGTAATACTATCGATTTATACCACGTCATTTCTGTGAAATTGCATGCAGATGCGAGTATTTTACTCAAAGCTACAATTGTTTTAAAATTTTTCACAAACAAATTTATGGACATGAAACCTGTTTTTCTCAATATTGATTCCTTATTAATTTCAAACTTTTTTTCAATTTTTGTACTCAATTCAACTATTTTATTTTTTTTCTAAATACTTGAAACTGATAAAGAAGACGCCTGATGTAGCTTAAAAAGAAATTGTGTATGCATTTTAAAATTAGACATAATTAAGATAGTTAAATTTGATTTTTAACTTATAATAAGGGAAAATTTGGATTAAAAATGACATGGAATTCAGAGAAATATCTCTAGAAAATTAAATATTTAAGGGATTAAAAAATCGACACACAGATTTATTAGTAGTATAACTTTAGGTGATTAAATTTAAAAATCGATGTAATATCTAAAAAAATTAGAAGCAATTTATATTTTTAAATTTTGTTTTAAAATATTAAATTTTTTAAAGAATCTTGAAATTATAATAAGGATGGAAATTTATTTTAAAGTACTGTATACTTATGGTGAATGCATTAGAATATCTGAAACCTTATTGTGTATCCCTGTAAAAACTGTCTGATTCTATTATACAGGAAGTAATTTGTAGTATACCTTAGAAACGTTTATCAATTTCATAAAATTTGAAATAGTTTAATATTATTTAAACACGACGAAAAATATTTTTGCGTTAAACCATTACGTAAAAGAATACTTTTTTTATAGCCTTGTAAATTAGTAACAAATATTCTTTGCACCTCAGATTGTACATAATGTCTTATTTAGTATATAATTCATAGATGCATATTCATTTTATAATGTTCGAAAGAGTGTAACGCCATTAACATGCACTTGAAACTATTTCTTCCTATTGGCCGCAATGTATCGGAATACATTTGATTGTCTCTGGAATTAAACTATGTATCCGATATTCCTAAAATTTGAAAATAATCCACAAAAGAATTGATCAGTTATATATTTTAGATTTCAAGCGATTCAGTTTGGCAATTTTTGCTCTGTTATATGAGAACGGTCGAACGGACTGAACGACAACTATACACTTTTACATATAGTAATGACACAAAATTTCATATCTCTGTTATGCATCGTTATATGTAGACAGACGGACTGAAGGAGGACAATAGGTGCTACGCGTTTATATAATTACGAACGCACCTACAAAAGAGACATACTTTAAGAAGAGTTCACTAAAGACAGAAGTAAAAAAATTAATAGCCTGAGGTTTAATTTTAAGTATAAAGATGCATCAAACGCCCACAGACTAAACATTAGCGCTTCAATGGATTTTTTAATATCCAGAATGTCATTAAAGTTTTACGATGCCTTTTCAAATAACACTATTACATGAAACATTTGAAAGTATGATAAATAATAAATTTGTTTTTATTTAAAAAAGAAAAATGTTTCTATGTTCACCCAGAATAGATGTGCGTAAAAAAACCCTTAAAAAAATAATAATAATAAATTTGTTTTTATTTTAAAAAAAAACTATTAATATGTTCACCCGGAATAAATGTGCATAAAAAACCCCTGTTTTTATAAAAATATTTTATAAAAGGAATAAAGTTGTTTACTCCATTGTCGCATTGTCTCTTTCAAACAACTCTACTATACATCAAAATCTAGCAGTACCCTGTACATTTGTTCATTAGTTTTCGTAATAATGCAAAAAAAAAAAAAAAAAAAAAAAAAAAAAAAAAAAAAAACTGCGACAGCCTGTTTTCTTTCATATCAGAGAGCAATGTATACTCAAATTATTCATGATTCATACAAAAACTGAACTTTAAGAATATAAATGGATTATTTTGCAGTCGCATTCACAAACAAACAAAGCGCTTATTGTTTATTTACTTTTTTTTTACATAAAAGAAAAAAAAGTAAAGGAACCAAAATTAATGCAGAATATATTATCTTGACAGAAATTATGTAAAAGGATTTTGAAAGTAAAATATAAAATTTTCTGAGAAGTTTTGATGCTGAAAAATAAAATAATCTTGTTTTAATAAGGTTTTTTTTAACAAAAAAATCATAAATTGTTTTTTTGTGGTATGATTATAAAAATGCAGATGAAAATTTCTCGTGAAGCGTAGCAAATGCGGTGCGTTCGTATTAAGTTTTTTAAATATTCTGATCATGGTTTAATATATACAGTATTTCGAATACATTAGAATATCTGAAACCTTTTTCAGTATTCCTGTAAAAACTGTCTGCTTTCTATCATACAGGAAGTAATTTGTAGTATACCTTGGAAAATGGTATCAATTTCATAAAATTTGAAATAGTTTAATGTTATTTAAACACGACCAAAAATATTTTTGCGTTAAACCATTACGTAAAAGAATACTTTTGTATAGCCTTGTAAATTAATAACAAATATTATTTGCACCACAGACTGTACATAATATCTTTTTTAGTATATACTCTGAGTTACAAAAAATTTAATATTGCCATATATTGTAAAAAAGTTTATTTTAACTCAATAAATAAAAATTATTTTGAAATACGTGCTGGATCCCCTTAAAAAACTAATTTAAATATTTAATTTATGTTTTCTATTGCGTATACTTTATTATCCTAAAAACAAAGATATTTCTGCAGGCTCTTAACGTAGTTTTAATTAGCTTACCTTAATTTTCAACTATTGCATAAACTACTTAATGTCAGTTCTTTGTTGACATTTCATATTGCCAAATTACGGATGAGAACTTATTATGATTAGATATTAAACAAAACACTTCGCCTGACAGTTCTAAATTTCCATTAATATTGACTTGATTTGAAATGAAATTCCCCGAAGTAATTATTGATGCAAATATTTACAGAATCAGCCAGTGTTTATTAAAGCGAAATTCATTAAAATACATAGTGAAATATATATAACTCATTAGGTAAACCTGAAAAATATAATTTTATTGATTATTTTGTAATATTCATTGACTTAAGCAGCATAATTTACTATTTTAATCCATTTGAGTAAAGAGTTTCCTTTTAAATAATTTTTTTTAATGTTTTGTAGTAGTTATTTAATTAAACTTTAGTTATTTTAGTTTTAGTTAAATCATAATTCCGTCGATCTAGCCAACTGTTCACCTTTAACTCTCGTAAATATACTAGTTAATACTAGTAAATATACGATTGTTTTATTAGTAACTGTTCACTTCCCAATGCTTCCAAAAGTGGCTTTTTTTTACTCAGTGATTAGGAACCAGTTTATAGATCCTTGGGGCGCTAATAGGGACTTTCCTATTTAATCAACACATTTAGAAAATATATGTACCACCTTCATCTAGGCTGAATTATTAGTCCTTTTCTGAGTTCTTAAACTAGAAATATAGATTTCCGAACTACGCGAATAAAATAAACGTATAGAGGGAACTGGGGCATATTGATACACCCCAATGTACCAAATGGTACCCCGATTGGTTATTTTGTCTCCATTTTTCCCAAACGTATCAAAGTGCTCCATGGGGTGTATCAATCTGCCCCGGGGGATGGGGCACATTGATACAAATGACTTTTTGTTTTATTTTAAAGTACATGAAAAATATTATATAAAACAACGATTGTACATTTTTATAACACACTACACAAATTTTGCTGACACCACATGAAAAAATAATTTGAAATGTCTACTTTCTGGACACCCAAAAATTTTTTTAGAAAAAACTGTATGAATGTGCCACAGTTCCCCCTAAGCTGAAAACACGAAATTATCTAGAATTTCTATTTGCTTGTATTCTAAGTGAAGAAATGATGTTGAATCGTTTCAGTAATGAGAAATTATCTCTTGATTTTCGAAATGGTTTGATAAACTGAAATTACAGTTACTCAAACAAACCTCTTGTGTTAGCATCTATTTGCAGAGATTTTAAAATGCGTTTCACTACGAGAATATAGGGAAATACTTTTGAATTCTAGTAGGAGACTTTTGAACTTTCTAGAATATGATACTAGAATTTATAAGGATGACATGGAACAATTTTTTTCTAGAGCCACAACTTAGATTCTATATGCCCGAACAATACTTTTTTCTCAGTGTATTTCTTGTTATAACTACATGCTTTATAAAACTTTCCAAAATCTCCCGTGTCCTTTACATTTGCAAATCCTCATCAAAAAATTAAATCAAATGATAATATAAAAGTGTGAATAGAACATCATTCTATTGTTACCAGTATTGATGTTTTTTCTTATGGTCACGTGATTTTTTTATTTTTAATGCAAACAGCTTGTCCTGCAAAAAAGGATCTTTCTTTTCCAGCAGGACTACGCTTTTTATATCTTTACTCATTGTTGTTTCCCCACATCCTTTTGTAAATAAATCGCAAAAAGGTCCAAAAGTAAAGATATAAGAGAACGAGTAGATTGGCGGCGGTTATATTCGAACCAAAGATCTCATAATCAGGAGCCGAGGACGTTAGCAATGAGCAAAAGACCGAGCCAGTCATCCTAAGCTAGTAACTCGGTTATAATAATCAAATGAGATGAGATCGCTACAAACTCTCCGTATCTTCAATGAGAAACACGTATTGTTGACGTTGGACGACCAATAAGCACACGTGAATAATGCTGTCTTAGGCATATAATATGCGTAGAAAGACAGGTTTTGTGCTGCGAGCGTTTCCCTAGCTTTCGGTACAAGGGATGATTTTTTTAATGCGGCAATGATTGCTGTTGAATGTTGTTTAAGTTGCATATTTGTCTGGGTCGCCAATGAGGAAAATGAATGTATTGGCGCCGGTTGTATCCAAACCAAGGATGTCAAGATCGGGAGACAAGGACGTTAGCGTCGAACAGAAAGCCAAGCCAGGTACTCTAAACTATAAACTAACTTTATACTGATCACTTCATATGAGATTACATACACTTCATATGAGATACAAGATTTCCTGTAGAATTGTAAAAGGATACTAGATGAAACTTTTACAGGCTACATAAGTCGTACTTCTATTTATTTTGGTTTTCTTAGAGACGCCTGAATTATTCTATAATCGCTATACCCGTAAGACATGGTGACGTCACTGCGACGTCGTTGTGAAGTCACACTGTCACTTTGTGATCATCGATTGTCGATGTGACGTCACGTGACGTCGATGTGAAGTCACAGTGACTAAAATATCAAGTCGTTTTGGCGGTTTTAGATTTCGTTTGTGACATCCCATTGGGACCACTTTGTGAAGTCACGGTGTGACAAATTTGTAAAAAATGTGTCATTTGTGACTACTTTGATATTAACATCGTGACAAACTGTGACAAATGCGACAGTGTGAAAAAGAGTTTTTTAAAGTTAATAACATGTTTTGAAGAGTTTTTATAATTTTCTAAAGATTTTTAAGAAATTCACATCTAAGTCACAATGTGACGTCACTGACTAGGGAACTGCAAGAAGTGTAAGCCACCGATTTTGACGAAAGTGGTATCATTGGTAAGATCTCATCGAGAACAGTAAAAAACTCAATGGAACTACCTGTCGCAAATCAGCCTTTTCGAAATATCCGACAATTTATGTCACGTAACTAGTGCATACTTGGGGGACCGCAAAAAATTTTAGTGTCGATATTTACGAAAGTGGTATCGTTAAAAAGACATCATCATGAGGGAGAAAAAACTCAATAGAACTACCCGTCGGAAATAAGCCGTTTTCGAGATATCCTATAATTTATGACACGTAGCTAATGCATACTGTTCTAGTGCATACTTAATGGGGGAACGCAAATTTTTTTTATCGATTTTGATGAAAATGATGTCGTTGCAGAGATATCATTGTGAGAAGTAAAAAACTCAATGGAACTACCCATCTTAAATGAGCCGTTTCGAGATATCCGACAAGTTATGTCACTTAATGCAGTTTCCCTACAGGGTGCATTAGCAATGTGATACAAATTGTCGGATATCTCGAAAACGTCTCATTTTCGACGGGTGATTTCATTGAGTTTTTAAATCCTCACGATGACATCTTTTCAACGACGATCGCTGCTTTTTTTTCTTCTACAGTGTACCGATTAAATTTTAGTATATACAGATATACTACAGTCCATAGTTTTATATCTGTAGAATTGATGGGTTTTTCTTTGGCAATGTACTATAAATGCTTGACTAATTCTTAATATTTCAAAACTACTTCTTGATAATATAAAGTCAATTAAAATAAGAAATATTCTGATTGATTAAGCTTAAAAAATAATTTTCTTAGTTAACAATGTTGCAATAATTAAACTCACTTCAAAGAAATGAAACACTTTATGTGAAATATTTAAAATAAAATATATTGCAGGATTCGGAAATTTCTTTGGACTTGCTTTATTTTATATCTTTACCAAAATTATAAAATTTGCACAATCAAAGCACTACAAATCAATTCAGAAATTTCTAAGAACTGTATTACTTTTTTCAGAGTTTAAACAACAGCTTAAATAAAGATGCGTAATAAGTTTCCGGAGAACAATTTTCGAAACGAAATAGAAAAGAAAGTTAAAAAAGTAATTCTAACTTTTGCTGCATTGAATTTTTTTTTGCATTAATTAACACTGTAGGTAGAAGATGAAAGCAGTTCAATCAGTAAGAAAGTTCGAATTTAAAATAAAGATAAAGAAACTTTTCCTACTATTTTCTGGAAAATATTTATGTGTGTACAAGTTTGGAAGTTTTATGTTCTATGATTTTAAAAAATATTCTGAACTTTTTTTAATTTCAGAATAAGTAATTTGATAAAGGCCAGAATTTTTATTTTTTATCTTTATAATGTAGGAAAAAAGACAAAGTGCAGCTTTTAATTTTTACTTTTATGTATCTGGATAATAATTATTATTTCATTACATATTGCTTGTTTCCGTATATTTCACGCATCACAAAACGTATCATTGCATGCTTGCATTACAATATTAACGAAATAAATAAGTGTTGAACGATGTTGGGGGGCCAAAATGCACCATGGAATTCCTTGCTGTTCCTTGTTTTTGATGGTGATTGGCCTAACCAATGGCAGAAAGATTATGCAACTCAAAACTGGTAGACGGGAGGTACTGGGTTCGAACCCGTTGGCCTAGCCGTTCGGAGTTTTCAGTGATTTTTTTCCAAATCTTGTATTTATTTGCGTAAATATGGGTTTTGAGTTTGGAGCTGACCGTATAAAATTGTTTCAAAAGAGTAGTTATACTTAAATTTTTAACGAATGTACTATTACCGTGTCATTGAAATTTGTAATAAAATTAATCCGCTTCTATAAATTTATACAGTTACATATATATATATATATATATATATATATATACATTAATTCTGTCCAGGAATTTCAGGTTTTTTACCCTTACTCCAGTTGCGATCACAGAATCTTTTTCAAGTCTTTTTTCTTATTGACTGGGTAGCGGCAATACAGACAATCACGTCATCCTGTTTGCTGTTGAAAATCTAGGATTAGATAAATCTTCATTCTCATATTAAAACGCAATCGGTCTACCAAGTCATATGTTGGTGGAAAATACTTAAAAGTCCGATTTGAGAAGTTGACAAGCAAGCTTACCATCGTGTTTTCCTGCCCTCTGTCTTCCATATTTTCTTACATTTGAGTGGATAGACAGGCTGAATTAGAAAGCACCGACTATAGATGCTACATATTTATATATTTTCGAACACATCTACGAATAAATTGTGCATAACCTCCTTTCTTCGAAATATTTAAAAATAGAAAACCAATAATTATATCACAGATAATGTTCTTAATAGTTGTGGTATGCTTCATGAATTTTGATATATTTGATATAACCCTACATACATGAGGGTTACATCCTACATACACTACTAACATTGTGACGTGGCTGAGTATGCCGCCGGTGATATGTTGGTCCAATGAAAACATAGTTTAAGTAAAGTTAAAATCCAACACTTTATTTACTGTCTCTGGGAAATGTGAAGTGGAGCTAAAGTTCACTATTTCTAGTAACTAAACACAACACTATGAGATTAAGCTATAACTCATATTCACATCCTCGGCTAAGTCCAGCTCAGAGCACTCATCCCGGTTCTTCTTTCAGGTCGCAGCTTTATGCTACTTTAATCTATAAGAAAACAGCCCGTGACTGCACAGTCCTTTATTCTCAAATACTCAAAGTGCTATTTAACTCTTACCCGATTTGATTGCAGAGACACCTCTACCTTCAACTTTTAGGCATTCCCAGCTCACCTCGCCACTCCACATATGCTATCTCGGTTCACAACACACTTTGCTGGCTCTCCTCGCCTCACAACACAAGCTATCCTTTTCTGGAGGCTCCTCTCGCCACACAACACAATACTTCGCTGGAGGCTATCTCAGCTCGCCTCGCTATACAACACACCACACATTCCAACTCACAGCTTTTATACATTGCAAACTGAAGACGGAGCTATAAATTTGCATAATACTCATAACCGCAGTTAACTGTAGACTTGAGGGTGCCACAGAAAGTTAAAGTTGCATAAAGGATAGATGTCGCTTTTGCGCCAAACATGTTAGAACATTGACGTCTCACTCAAAATACTAGAGTGCCTTTATTACAAAGGGACACTCCCTCACAACATGAGCTATTTTTCATGCATGTGTGTTTAAAATTCTTTTCTGTAATGTCTCATCGAATAGTGAACAGATATATTTAAATTTTTATTATAAGTTGTATTATCCACTCTGATGTTTCTTGTAACTGTAAAGAAATATGGTTGTAGTGGTGATCATTATGACGAAACAAAAATGATTGAAAGTGTAATTAAAAAAATAAATGTTCTTAAATATTGTATCGAAGTACCTGCACATAATGCGAATAGCAAGTACAATCATTTATTAAAGTTACACACCACTTTTAGCATTTATAATACATAAGTATGTTTTGCTTTTAGCTTCTTATTCAACTTCTCACACTGAAAAAAATTACCGATGATTCTTAATCTACAAAACTGCACCATAATCATCATCAGCCGAAACGTAGCTTAATGGTATAAAAAAGTCTGTTTCGCCCTCAATCCATCTCGTTTGTGGTATTTTCGTATTTTTAAATTCCAACTGGATAATAATTCCATGCTGCTTTTGGTATGCAATCAGAATCCATTCTTTCTAAATGGTCGTCGAATTTCCTTCTGTAATTTTATATTTTATTCAATAATAGTATAACCTAAATTTCTCTTCCGATACAGCAAGGAACACATACTGGGCTCGCTCATTTTTATCATGACATCACAAAATATGGCTGGTCGCTATCAACGACGTACAGCAAATGTTACAAAATGATGGGCTGCCTTTTTTTCTACCAATCACCGATAGCGGCCATTAACCATTTGTGACGTCATGATAAAGAATGAGGAAGCCCAATATCTAGTGTAGCGCTGGATTGCTGTATCATTCCTTGGCAGTATTATAACAACGAATGGAATATACAATAACCTCTTTCATGTCATCGAAGATTTAAAAAAGCATTCCTTTACCTTTAGAAACCTTAGAAAACTTTTTGTTTCCGAAATTTAAAGGAGAATTTATAAAAATAAATTTTTACTAACTAGCCGTTATTTTCGAAACTGTTTCTGAGTCACTTTTCCTGTATTATAATTAGTTATCTCAAATCGGAATATCAGTATACCGGATGTTATCAATTTTTAGGTAAATATTTTGATATTTAGAAACATATTTAAGGAGATCGTGGACCTTTATTTGAAAAAAACCGAACCAAAATCGACATTTCTGTTTATGTGTAATACTATCGATTTATACCACGTCATTTCTGTGAAATTGCATGCAGATGCGAGTATTTTACTCAAAGCTACAATTGTTTTAAAATTTTTCACAAACAAATTTATGGACATGAAACCTGTTTTTCTCAATATTGATTCCTTATTAATTTCAAACTTTTTTTCAATTTTTGTACTCAATTCAACTATTTTATTTTTTTTCTAAATACTTGAAACTGATAAAGAAGACGCCTGATGTAGCTTAAAAAGAAATTGTGTATGCATTTTAAAATTAGACATAATTAAGATAGTTAAATTTGATTTTTAACTTATAATAAGGGAAAATTTGGATTAAAAATGACATGGAATTCAGAGAAATATCTCTAGAAAATTAAATATTTAAGGGATTAAAAAATCGACACACAGATTTATTAGTAGTATAACTTTAGGTGATTAAATTTAAAAATCGATGTAATATCTAAAAAAATTAGAAGCAATTTATATTTTTAAATTTTGTTTTAAAATATTAAATTTTTTAAAGAATCTTGAAATTATAATAAGGTTGGAAATTTATTTTAAAGTACTGTATACTTATGGTGAATGCATTAGAATATCTGAAACCTTATTGTGTATCCCTGTAAAAACTGTCTGATTCTATTATACAGGAAGTAATTTGTAGTATACCTTAGAAACGTTTATCAATTTCATAAAATTTGAAATAGTTTAATATTATTTAAACACGACGAAAAATATTTTTGCGTTAAACCATTACGTAAAAGAATACTTTTTTTATAGCCTTGTAAATTAGTAACAAATATTCTTTGCACCTCAGATTGTACATAATGTCTTATTTAGTATATAATTCATAGATGCATATTCATTTTATAATGTTCGAAAGAGTGTAACGCCATTAACATGCACTTGAAACTATTTCTTCCTATTGGCCGCAATGTATCGGAATACATTTGATTGTCTCTGGAATTAAACTATGTATCCGATATTCCTAAAATTTGAAAATAATCCACAAAAGAATTGATCAGTTATATATTTTAGATTTCAAGCGATTCAGTTTGGCAATTTTTGCTCTGTTATATGAGAACGGTCGAACGGACTGAACGACAACTATACACTTTTACATATAGTAATGACACAAAATTTCATATCTCTGTTATGCATCGTTATATGTAGACAGACGGACTGAAGGAGGACAATAGGTGCTACGCGTTTATATAATTACGAACGCACCTACAAAAGAGACATACTTTAAGAAGAGTTCACTAAAGACAGAAGTAAAAAAATTAATAGCCTGAGGTTTAATTTTAAGTATAAAGATGCATCAAACGCCCACAGACTAAACATTAGCGCTTCAATGGATTTTTTAATATCCAGAATGTCATTAAAGTTTTACGATGCCTTTTCAAATAACACTATTACATGAAACATTTGAAAGTATGATAAATAATAAATTTGTTTTTATTTAAAAAAGAAAAATGTTTCTATGTTCACCCAGAATAGATGTGCGTAAAAAAACCCTTAAAATAATAATAATAATAAATTTGTTTTTATTTTAAAAAAAAACTATTAATATGTTCACCCGGAATAAATGTGCATAAAAAACCCCTGTTTTTATAAAAATATTTTATAAAAGGAATAAAGTTGTTTACTCCATTGTCGCATTGTCTCTTTCAAACAACTCTACTATACATCAAAATCTAGCAGTACCCTGTACATTTGTTCATTAGTTTTCGTAATAATGCAAAAAAAAAAAAAAAAAAAAAAAAAAAAAAACTGCGACAGCCTGTTTTCTTTCATATCAGAAAGCAATGTATACTCAAATTATTCATGATTCATACAAAATCTGAACTTTAAGAATATAAATGGATTATTTTGCAGTCGCATTCACAAACAAACAAAGCGCTTATTGTTTATTTACTTTTTTTTTACATAAAAGAAAAAAAAGTAAAGGAACCAAAATTAATTCAGAATATATTATCTTGACAGAAATTATGTAAAAGGATTTTGAAAGTAAAATATAAAATTTTCTGAGAAGTTTTGATGCTGAAAAATAAAATAATCTTGTTTTAATAAGGTTTTTTTTAACAAAAAAATCATAAATTGTTTTTTTGTGGTATGATTATAAAAATGCAGATGAAAATTTCTCGTGAAGCGTAGCAAATGCGGTGCGTTCGTATTAAGTTTTTTAAATATTCTGATCATGGTTTAATATATACAGTATTTCGAATACATTAGAATATCTGAAACCTTTTTCAGTATTCCTGTAAAAACTGTCTGCTTTCTATCATACAGGAAGTAATTTGTAGTATACCTTGGAAAATGGTATCAATTTCATAAAATTTGAAATAGTTTAATGTTATTTAAACACGACCAAAAATATTTTTGCGTTAAACCATTACGTAAAAGAATACTTTTGTATAGCCTTGTAAATTAATAACAAATATTATTTGCACCACAGACTGTACATAATATCTTTTTTAGTATATACTCTGAGTTACAAAAAATTTAATATTGCCATATATTGTAAAAAAGTTTATTTTAACTCAATAAATAAAAATTATTTTGAAATACGTGCTGGATCCCCTTAAAAAACTAATTTAAATATTTAATTTATGTTTTCTATTGCGTATACTTTATTATCCTAAAAACAAAGATATTTCTGCAGGCTCTTAACGTAATTTTAATTAGCTTACCTTAATTTTCAACTATTGCATAAACTACTTAATGTCAGTTCTTTGTTGACATTTCATATTGCCAAATTACGGATGAGAACTTATTATGATTAGATATTAAACAAAACACTTCGCCTGACAGTTCTAAATTTCCATTAATATTGACTTGATTTGAAATGAAATTCCCCGAAGTAATTATTGATGCAAATATTTACAGAATCAGCCAGTGTTTATTAAAGCGAAATTCATTAAAATACATAGTGAAATATATATAACTCATTAGGTAAACCTGAAAAATATAATTTTATTGATTATTTTGTAATATTCATTGACTTAAGCAGCATAATTTACTATTTTAATCCATTTGAGTAAAGAGTTTCCTTTTAAATAATTTTTTTTAATGTTTTGTAGTAGTTATTTAATTAAACTTTAGTTATTTTAGTTTTAGTTAAATCATAATTCCGTCGATCTAGCCAACTGTTCACCTTTAACTCTCGTAAATATACTAGTTAATACTAGTAAATATACGATTGTTTTATTAGTAACTGTTCACTTCCCAATGCTTCCAAAAGTGGCTTTTTTTTACTCAGTGATTAGGAACCAGTTTATAGATCCTTGGGGCGCTAATAGGGACTTTCCTATTTAATCAACACATTTAGAAAATATATGTACCACCTTCATCTAGGCTGAATTATTAGTCCTTTTCTGAGTTCTTAAACTAGAAATATAGATTTCCGAACTACGCGAATAAAATAAACGTATAGAGGGAACTGGGGCATATTGATACACCCCAATGTACCAATTGGTACCCCGATTGGTTATTTTGTCTCCATTTTTCCCAAACGTATCAAAGTGCTCCATGGGGTGTATCAATCTGCCCCGGGGGATGGGGCACATTGATACAAATAACTTTTTGTTTTATTTTAAAGTACATGAAAAATATTATATAAAACAACGATTGTACATTTTTATAACACACTACACAAATTTTGCTGACACCACATGAAAAAATAATTTGAAATGTCTACTTTCTGGACACCCAAAAATTTTTTAGAAAAAACTGTATGAATGTGCCACAGTTCCCCCTAAGCTGAAAACACGAAATTATCTAGAATTTCTATTTGCTTGTATTCTAAGTGAAGAAATGATGTTGAATCGTTTCAGTAATGAGAAATTATCTCTTGATTTTCGAAATGGTTTGATAAACTGAAATTACAGTTACTCAAACAAACCTCTTGTGTTAGCATCTATTTGCAGAGATTTTAAAATGCGTTTCACTACGAGAATATAGGGAAATACTTTTGAATTCTAGTAGGAGACTCTTGAACTTTCTAGAATATGAGACTAGAATATATAAGGATGACATGGAACAATTTTTTTCTAGAGCCACAACTTAGATTCTATATGCCCGAACAATACTTTTTTCTCAGTGTATTTCTTGTTATAACTACATGCTTTATAAAACTTTCCAAAATCTCCCTTATCCTTTACATTTGCAAAACCTCATTTAAGTATTAAATCAAATGATGGTATAAAGGTGTGAATAGAACATCATTCTATTGTTACCGGTATCGATGTTTTTTCTTATGGTCACGTGATGTTTTTTTATTTTTAATGCACTTCAAAGGAAACAGCTTGATGTCCTGCAAAAAAAGGAACATTCTTTTCCAGCAGGACTACGCTTCTTATATCTTTACTCATTGTTGTTTCCCCACATCCCTTTGTAAATAAATCGCAAAAGGTCCAGAAGTAAAGATATAAGTGAACGAGTAGATTGGTGGCGGTTATATTCGAACCAAAGATCTCATAATCAGGAGCAGAGGGCGTTAGCAATGAGCAAAAGGCCGAGCCAGTCATTCTAAGCTACTAACTCGCTTTATAATAATCAAATGAGATGAGATCGCTAGAAACTCTCCGTATCTTCAATGAGAAACACGTATTGTTGACGTTGGACGACCAATAAGCACACGTGAATAATGCTGTCTTAGGCATATAATATGCGTAGAAAGACAGGTTTTGTGCTGCGGGCGTTTCCCTAGCTTTCGGTACAAGGGATAATTTTTTTTAATGCGGCAATGATTGCTGTTGAATGTTGTTTAAGTTGCATATTTGTCCGGGTCGCCAATGAGGAAAATGAATGTACTGGCGCCGGTTGTATCCAAACCAAGGATGTCAAGATCGGGAGACAAGGACGTTAGCGTCGAACAGAAAGCCAAGCAGGCACTCTAAGCTATAAACTAACTTTATACTGATCTCTTCATATGAGATTACATACACTTCATATGAGATACAAGATTTCCTGTAGAATTGTAAAAGGATACTAGATGAAACTTTTACAGGCTACATAAGTCGTACTTCTATTTATTTTGGTTTTCTTAGAGACGCCTGAATTATTCTATAATCGCTATACCCGTAAGACATGGTGACGTCACTGCGACGTCGTTGTGAAGTCACACTGTCACTTTGTGATCATCGATTGTCGATGTGACGTCACGTGACGTCGATGTGAAGTCACAGTGACTAAAATATCAAGTCGTTTTGGCGGTTTTAGATTTCGTTTGTGACATCCCATTGGGACCACTTTGTGAAGTCACGGTGTGACAAATTTGTAAAAAATGTGTCATTTGTGACTACTTTGATATTAACATCGTGACAAACTGTGACAAATGCGACAGTGTGAAAAAGAGTTTTTTAAAGTAAATAACATGTTTTGAAGAGTTTTTATAATTTCCTAAAGATTTTTAAGAAATTCACATCTAAGTCACAATGTGACGTCACTGACTAGGGATCTGCAAGAAGTGTAAATCACCGATTTTGACGAAAGTGGTATCATTGGTAAGATCTCATCGAGAACAGTAAAAAACTCAATGGAACTACCTGTCGCAAATCAGCCGTTTTCGAAATATCCGACAATTTATGTCACGTAACTAGTGCATACTTGGGGGACCGCAAAAAATTTTAGTGTCGATATTTACGAAAGTGGTATCGTTAAAAAGACATCATCATGAGGGAGAAAAAGCTCAATAGAACTACCCGTCGGAAATAAGCCGTTTTCGAGATATCCTATGATTTATGACACGTAGCTAATGCATACTGTTCTAGTGCATACTTAATGGGGGACCGCAAAATTTTTTTATCGATTTTGATGAAAATGATGTCGTTGCAGAGATATCATTGTGAGAAGTAAAAAACTCAATGGAACTACCCATCTTAAATGAGCCGTTTCGAGATATCCGACAAGTTATGTCACTTAATGCAGTTTCCCTACAGGGTGCATTAGCAATGTGATACAAATTGTCGGATATCTCGAAAACGTCTCATTTTCGACGGGTGATTTCATTGAGTTTTTAAATCCTCACGATGACATCTTTTCAACGACGATCGCTTCTTTTTTTTCTTCTACAGTGTACCGATTAAATTTTAGTATATACAGATATACTACAGTCCATAGTTTTAAATCGGTAGAATTGATGGGTTTTTCTTTGGCAATGTACTATAAATACTTGACTAATTCTTAATATTTCAAAACTACTTCTTGATAATATAAAGTCAATTAAAATAAGAAATATTCTGATTGATTAAGCTTAAAAAATAATTTTCTTAGTTAACAATGTTGCAATAATTAAACTCACTTCAAAGAAATGAAACACTTTATGTGAAATATTTAAAATAAAATATATTGCAGGATTCGGAAATTTCTTTGGACTTGCTTTATTTTATATCTTTACCAAAATTATAAAATTTGCACAATCAAAGCACTACAAATCAATTCAGAAATTTCTAAGAACTGTATTACTTTTTTCAGAGTTTAAACAACAGCTTAAATAAAGATGCGTAATAAGTTTCCGGAGAACAATTTTCGAAACGAAATAGAAAAGAAAGTTAAAAAAGTAATTCTAACTTTTGCTGCATTGAATTTTTTTTTCCATTAACTAAACACTGTAGGTAGAAGATGAAAGCAGTTCAATCAGTAAGAAAGTTCGAATTTAAAATAAAGATAAAGAAACTTTTCCTACTATTTTCTGGAAAATATTTATGTGTGTACAAGTTTGGAAGTTTTATGTTCTATGATTTTTAAAAATATTCTGAACTTTTTTTAATTTCAGAATAAGTAATTTGATAAAGGCCAGAATTTTTATTTTTTATGTTTATAAAGTAGGAAAAAAGACAAACAAGGTGCAGCTTTTAATTTTTACTTTTATGTATCTGGATAATAATTATTATTTCATTACATATTGCTTGTTTCCGTATATTTCACGCATTACAAAACGTATCATTGCATGCTTGCATTACAATATTAACGAAATAAATAAGTGTTGAGCGATGTTGGGGGCCAAAATGCAACAAGGAATTCCTTGCTGTTCCTTGTTTTTGATGGTGATTGGCCTAACCAATGGCAGAAAGATTATGCAACTCAAAACTGGTACACGGGAGGTACTGGGTTCGAACCCGTTGGCCTAGCCGTTCGGAGTTTTCAGTGATTTTTTCCAAATCTTGTATTTATTTGCGTAAATATGGGTTTTGAGTTTGGAGCTGACCGTATAAAATTGTTTCAAAAGAGTAGTTATACTTAAATTTTTAACGAATGTACTATTACCGTGTCATTGAAATTTGTAATAAAATTAATCCGCTTCTATACATTTATACAGTTACATATATATATATATACATTAATTCTGTCCAGGAATTTCAGGTTTTTTACCCTTACTAAAGTTGCGATCACAAAATCTTTTTCAAGTCTTTTTTCTTATTGCCTGGGTAGCGGCAATACAGGCAATCACGTCATCCTGTTTGATGTTGAAAATCTAGGATTAGATAAATCTTCATTCTCATATTAAAACGCAATCGGTCTACCAAGTCATATGTTGGTGGAAAATACTTAAAAGTCCGATTTGAGAAGTTGACAAGCAAGCTTACCATCGTGTTTTCCTGCCCTCTGTCTTCCATATTTTCTTACATTTGAGTGGATAGACAGGCGGAATTAGAAAGCACCGACTATAGATGCTACATATTTATATATTTTCGAACACATCTACGAATAAATTGTGCATAACCTCCTTTCTTCGAAATATTTAAAAAAAGAAAACCAATAATTATATCACAGATAATGTTCTTAATAGTTGTGGTATGCTTCATGAATTTTGATATATTTGATATAACCCTACAAACATGAGGGTTACATCCTACATACACTACTAACATTGTGACGTGGCTGAGTATGCCGCCGGTGATATGTTGGTCCAATGAAAACGTAGTTTAAGTAAAGTTAAAATCCAACACTTTATTTACTGTCTCTGGGAAATGTGAAGTGGAGCTAAAGTTCGCTATTTCTAGTAACTAAACACAACACTATGAGATTAAGCTATAACTCATATTCACATCCTCGGCTAAGTCCAGCTCAGAGCACTCATCCCGGTTCTTCTTTCAGGTCGCAGCTTTATGCTACTTTAAACTATAAGAAAACAGCCCGTGGTTGCACAGTCCTTTATTCTCAAATACTCAAAGTGCTAATTAACTCTTACCCGATTTGATTGCAGAGACACCTCTACCTTCAACTTTTAGGCATTCCCAGCTCACCTCGCCACTCCACATATGCTATCTCGGTTCACAACACATTGTGCTGGCTCTCCTCGCCTCACAACACAAGCTATCCTTTTCTGGAGGCTCCTCTCGCCACACAACACAATACTTCGCTGGAGTCTATCTCAGCTCGCCTCGCTATACAACACACCACACATTCCAACTCACAGCTTTTATACATTGCAAACTGAAGACGGAGCTATAAATTTGCATAATACTCATAACCGCAATTAACTGTAGACTTGAGGGTGCCACACAAAGTTAAAGTTGCATAAAGGATAGATGTCGCTTTTGCGCCAAACATGTTAGAACATTGACGTCACGATCTCACTCAAAATACTAGAGTGCCTTTATTACAAAGGGACACTCCCTCACAACATGAGCTATTTTTCATGCATGTGTGTTTAAAATTCTTTTCTGTAATGTCTCATCGAATAGTGAACAGATATATTTAAATTTTTATTATAAGTTGTATTATCCACTCTGATGTTTCTTGTAACTGTAAAGAAATATGGTTGTAGTGGTGATCATTATGACGAAACAAAAATGATTGAAAGTGTAATTAAAAAAAACATAAATGTTCTTAAATATTGCACATAATGCGAATAGCAAGTACAATCATTTATTAAAGTTACACACCACTTTTAGCATTTATAATACATAAGTATGTTTTGCTTTTAGCTTCTTATTCAACTTCTCACACTGAAAAAAATTACCGATGATTCTTAATTTACAAAACTGCACCATAATCATCATCAGCCGAAACATAGCTTAATGGTATAAAAAAGTCTGTTTCGCCCTCAATCCATCTCGTTTGTGGTATTTTCGTATTTTTAAATTCCAACTGGATAATAATTCCATGCTGCTTTTGGTATGCAATCAGAATCCATTCTTTCTAAATGGTCGTCCCATTTCCTTCTGTAATTTTATATTTTATTCAATAATAGTATAACCTAAATTTCTCTTCCGATACAGCAAGGAACACTAGATACTGGGCTCGCTCATTTTTATCATGACATCACAAAATATGGCTGGTCGCTATCAACGACATACAGCAAATGTTACAAAATGATGGGCTGCCTTTTTTTCTACCAATCACTGATAGCGGCCATTAACCATTTGTGACGTCATGATAAAGAATGAGGAAGCCCAATATCTAGTGTAGCGCTGGATTGCTGGATCATTCCTTGGCAGTATTATAACAACGAATGGAATATACAATAACCTCTTTCATGTCATCGAAGATTTAAAAAAGCATTCCTTTACCTTTAGAAACCTTAGAAAACTTTTTGTTTCCGAAATTTAAAGGAGAATTTATAAAAATAAATTTTTACTAACTAGCCGTTATTTTCGAAACTGTTTCTGAGTCACTTTTCCTGTATTATAATTAGTTATCTCAAATCGGAATATCAGTATACCGGATGTTATCAATTTTTAGGTAAATATTTTGATATTTAGAAACATATTTAAGGAGATCGTGGACCTTTATTTGAAAAAAACCGATCCAAAATCGACATTTCTGTTTATGTGTAATACTATCGATTTATACCACGTCATTCCTGTGAAATTGCATGCAGATGCGAGTATTTTACTCAAAGCTACAATTGTTTTAAAATTTTTCACAAACAAATTCATGGACTTGAAACCTGTTTTTCTCAATATTGATTCCTTTTCAATTTCAAACTTTTTTTTCAATTTTTGTATTCAATTCAACTATTTTATTTTTTTTCTAAATACTTGAAACTGATAAAGAAGACGCCTGATGTTGCTTAAAAAGAAATTGTGTATGCATTTTAAAATTAGACATAATTAAGATAGTTAAATTTGATTTTTAACTTATAATAAGGGGAAATTTGGATTAAAAATGACATGGAATTCAGAAAAATATCTCTAGAAAATTAAATATTTAAGGGATTAAAAAATCGACACACAGATTTGTTTGTAGTATAACTTTAGGTGATTAAGTTTAAAAATCGATGTAATATCTAAAAAAATTAGAAGCAATTTATATTTTTAAATTTTGTTTTAAAATATTAAATTTTTTAAAAGATCTTGAAATTATAATAAGGTTGGAAATTTATTTTAAAGTACTGTATACTTATGGTGAATGCATTAGAACATCTGAAACCTTATTGTGTATCCCTGTAAAAACTGTCTGTACCTATTATACAGGAAGTAATTTGCTGTATACCTTAGAAACGTTTATCAATTTCATAAAATTTGAAATAGTTTAATGTTATTTAAACACGACGAAAAATATTTTTTCGTTAAACCATTACGTAAAACAATACTTTTTTTATAGCCTTGTAAATTAGTAACAAATATTCTTTGCACCTCAGATTGTACATAATGTCTTATTTAGTATATAATTCATAGATGCATATTCATTTTATAATGTTCGAAAGAGTGTAACGCCATTAACATGCACTTGAAACTATTTCTTCCTATGGGCCGCAATGTATCGGAATACATTTGATTGTCTCTGGAATTAAACTATGTATCCGATATTCCTAAAATTTGAAAATAATCCACAAAAGAATTGATCAGTTATATATTTTAGATTTCAAGCGATTCAGTTTGGCAATTTTTGCTCTGTTATATGAGAACGGTCGAACGGACTGAACGACAACTATACACTTTTACATATAGTAATGACACAAAATTTCATATCTCTGTTATGCATTGTTATATGTAGTCAGACGGACTGAAGGAAGACAATAGGTGCTACGCATTTATATAATTACGAACGCACCTAAAAAAGAGACATACTTTAAGAAGAGTTCACTAAAGACAGAAGTAAAAAAAAACTGCGACAGCCTGTTTTTTTTCATATCAGAAAGCAATGTATACTCAAATTATTCATGATTCATACAAAAACTGAACTTTAAGAATATAAATGGATTATTTTGCAGTCGCATTCACAAACAAACAAAGCGCTTATTGTTTATTTACTTATTTTTTTTTACATAAAAGAAAAAAAAGTAAAGGAACCAAAATTAATGCAGAATATATTATCTTGACAGAAATTATGTAAAGGGATTTTGAAAGTTGTTTCACCGGGAATAAAATTTTCTGAGAAGTTTTGATGCTGAAAAATAAAATAATCTTGTTTTAATAAGGTTTTTTTTAACAAAAAAATCATAAATTGTTTTTTTGTGGTTTGATTATAAAAATGCAGATGAAAATTTCACGTGAAGCGTAGCAAATGCGGTGCGTTCGTATTAAGTTTTTTAAATATTCTGATCATGGTTTAATATATACAGTATTTCGAATACATTAGAATATCTGAAATCTTTTTCTGTATCCCTGTAAAAACTGTCTGCTTTCTATCATACAGGAAGTAATTTGCAGTATACCTTGGAAAATGGTATCAATTTCATAAAATTTGAAATAGTTTAATGTTATTTAAACACGACCAAAAATATTTTTGCGTTAAACCATTACGTAAAAGAATACTTTTGTATAGCCTTGTAAATTAATAACAAATATTATTTGCACCACAGACTGTACATAATATCTTTTTTAGTATATAAATCATAGATGCATATTCATTTTATTATGTTCGAAAGAGTGTATAACGCCATTAAAATGCCCTTGAAACTATTTCTTCCTATTGGCCGCAATTTAACACAATACATTTGATTGTCTCTGGAATTAAACTATGTATCTCATATTCATAGAATTTGAAATGATTCCACAAAATAATTGATCAGTTATATATTTTAGAGTTCAAGCGATTCAGTCTGGTAATTTTTGCTCTGTTATATGAGAACGGTCGAACGGACTGAACGACAACTATAGGTGCTACGTATTTATGTAATTACGATCGCACTCAAAATGTACAATGCCATTTCAAATAATACAATTTGTTAAAACATTTGAAATAATGATAAATAAGAATCGTTTAAAATTTAAACTAAATTTCTTACGCAGTGTAATTTATTACGATATTAAATATAATTTAAAATATAAGATCAGAATAGATATACGTGAAAAACCGTTTTCTTAGAGTATTTTTTTTAAAAGAAAGTTGTTTGTCTCATTGTCGCAACCCATTGTCATCCCTTTTAACAACTATACTATTGAAAGTTCTACACTATCTTCTAGGTATGGTCTTTAATTTTTCTTATAATGCGAAGGAAACTACGATAAACTAAACCTTTTCATTCCAGGAAGAAATGTACACTAAATTATGCATGGTTGGTACAAACACAAGCAATGTAAAGGTTGTATCTAAACTACTGGGCAAAACTTTAAGGTATGATAGTACGCATAAAGACAAATAATATTAAATGGGAAATTAAGGGTCCCAAACGTCTTCCGACGGAGATAGGCGCCATCAATGTTTAGAGTCCAAAATTTGAAATGATTATAAAAAACGGAAAAAATGGTCGATTCGTTTGCGGTTTTCACGAAAACTATTCTTTATGTCAGTATTGTCTTAAAAATAAATTATAAACATAAATTTCAAAAAATGTCGATAGAGGGCGCTTTAGAGTAACGAAGAACTATTTTTTACCGTTATTTTTTGCATCTCATTAAATTTTTTTGAAACTTTTACTTTTGAAACTTTTAAAACTTTTGAAACTGTTATTTTTTGTATCTAATTAAATGCTTGCAAAAGCTCAGACTTAAATTTTGAGCTCAAATTCTGAATCGTTGGGAGGGGTTAAGAAGCCAAACTGAACTGTGTTCAGGATATGAAATGTTACCCTGCCCATCCTACGAACACAGTTCAATTTTTCGCGACTTAATTACTCACAAAGATTCAGATTTTGAGCTCAAAATTTAAGTCTAAGCTTTTAAAACATTTATTTAGATTAAAAAAAAATAATAACGGTTAAAAATAGTTGGTGGTTACTCTAAAATTTAAGGCGCTCTCTAACGGAATTTTTTGAAATTTATCTTTAAAATTTATTTTTAATGAAATACTGACATAAAGAATGGCTTTCGAGAAAACCGCAACGAATCGAGCAATTTTTCCGTTTTTTATAATCATTTGAAATTTGAACCTCCCCACCCCCATTGAACACAGTTCAGTTTACGCTACTTAACCACTCTCAACGATTCAGATTTTCAGCTGAAAATTTAAGTTTATGTCTAAGCTTCTAAAAAAATTAATGTGATGCAAAAAATAACGGTAAAAAATAGTTGCACGTTACTCCAAAGTCTAAAGTGCCCTCTATCGGCATTTTTTAAATTTATCTGTATAATTTATTTTCAAGACAATACTGACATAAAGAATAATTTTAGTGAAAATCGCAAATCAATTGACCAATTTTTCTGTTTTTTATAATCATTTAAATTTTGAACCTACACACTCTCATTGAACACAGTCCAGTTTGCGCTACTTAACCAGAGATTTTGAGCTCAAAATTTAAGTTTATGTCTAAACTTCTAAAAAAATTTAATGAGATGCAAAAACTAATGGTAAAAAATAGTTGTTCGTTACTTCAAAGTCTAAAGCGCCCTCTATCGGCCTTTTTTGAAATTTATCTTTATAATTTATTTTCAAGATAATACTGACATAAAGAATAGTTTTCGTGAAAACCGCAAACGAATCGACCATTTTTTCCGTTTTTTATAATCATTTCAAATTTTGGACCCTAATCTTTGATGGTGCCTATCTCCTTCGGAAGACGTTTGGGACCCTTAATTTCCCATTTAATATTATTTGTCTTGATTTGTACTATCACCCCTTAAAGTTTTGCCCAGTAGTTCAGATACACCCTGTATATGCGGACTGAACTTTAAGAATATAAATGGATTATTTTGTATTCACATTCAGGAGCATACAAAGCGTTTACTGTTAAATATATTTTTTTTCGTGAAAGTAAAAAAGAAAAGGAACCACAATTAAAATGTTTATGCGTAATATATTATCTAGACAGAAATTTTCTTAAAGGATTTGAATATTGTTTTAACAGTGAACAAAATTTTCTGAGAATTTTTACTGGTGAAAAATAAATTAATCTTTTTTAATAAGCTACATTGTAAAAGCTTACATTGTAAAAGCATTGAACACTACAAAATAAATACATATTTAATATTTTTGTTACTATTAAAATGGATTTTGAAGATTGTTTTCGGCGGGAATTAAATCTTTCTGAGAAGTTTTGCTGCTGAAAAATAAATTAACCTTGATTAATAGTTTTTTTTTTTTTTTTTTTTTTTTTTTTTTTTTTTTTACAAAATAAATTGGATGCTTCAAAAATTTCTTTCCATTTCAATGTAACGAATTATATTGCTAAAAAAGAGCTAAACTAATAGGGTAAAATAAGAGGAAAACTGTTATTTTTTGTTGGGCTTCCTTCATTCAATTTTTTTTTTATTAAGGTTTATTATTTTATTTTATTAAGGTGTATTATTTTATTCAGGTACATGAAAAAAATTGTAAAGATGTGTATTGTATAAAATATATCCTGTTTGAAAAGGATAAGCTGAGATTTTATTAAATATTTTGACATTTTAGAAAAAAGAGGCATGTTTTAAGGGAGACCCGAACCCCATTTTCGGCAAAAAATCATCAAAAGTTCAATTTTTTTTTCTCAGAAAATGATAAAATACATATTTGCGAATATCCACGCAAAATTTCAGAACTCGGGAACACTTGGAATAGGTAGAAAACGAGCTTTTAAAATTGTACTCATTATAGAGTTTAAAGGACTAGCGGCCATTTAAAACGTGTTTTCCTGAAAATGACTTTTTTCATATTTTGCCTACGTAGTAAGGCTCAGTGGTAAAATGATTTAGAAACAAAGTGTTTATGTTTTTAGAATGTTATTAGTTTTAGGTTATGTTGTTGTTAAAAAAATTTGCAACAAAAGTAAGGAGAGATATTTTTTTTTAACTATTTCTGAAAATTTTACATAAATTGGTAAACATGAAAATTATAACGAATTTAAGGAAATTTACCATGCATAATTTCTTTCTCTTTTTTTTAGCTGATTAAAATAGAAAATTAAAAATATCTCTCCTTAGTTCTTTTCTATATACTATTTCACTATTTAAGAAATTTTAGTAATACCAAAATATTGAAAATTGAATGAGGAGTAGTAATTTTTAAAAGTGTATTTTTCGACAAAAAAAAAAAAAAAAAAAAAAAAAAAAAAAAAAAAAAAAAAATCATAAAAAATATACTTTTTAATAAAAAGTGAATTTTTTTGCTAATTATTCCTTACAAAAAGATTCTTAAATAGTGCACCAAAATCCATTACTTTAAAATCAATAATAAAAATTTTGGTTTTTTTCTTACGGGTCTCCCTTAACCTTTACGGAGGGGCTGTGACAGCATCTGTCCAGGCTTACGTGTATTCTCAGGAAGACACTGAGCGAGCCCCTGCGTAAAGGTTAAGAAGAATACACAGAAAAAAAAAAAAAAACATTAATATGCTCAGTAAATTTTTTTATTGCATCTAACGTCCTTAGACTTAACATTAACGTGGGGAATCTGGAAACTGAGTGACGAGTAGCCTGAAAGAATTTCTGACTATTCAGAATATCACTAAACCTGTAAAATGCCTTCTCAAATAACACTATTTGGTACAATATTTGAATTTATGATAAATAATGTATATTTTTATATTAAAAAAATTAATTACAAGAATATATCTCATAAAAATTTATTTTTACATTAAATATAACTAAAAGTATAACTAAAATCATAGTACGCAAAAACATTTTATAATAAAAATATTTTTCTAAACAAAAGAAAGCTGTTTGCCCCATTCTCACATTGTCTCTTTTAAACAACAATATTATAAGTAAAAGTCCTACAATATCTTGTAGATTTGTTCCTTATTTTTAGTTATAATACAAAGGAAACTAAGATAGCCGGTTTCATTTCATATCAGAAAGAAATGTACAATCAAATTATTCATGGTTCATACAGAAACAAGCAATATATATGCCGTTTAAACTTTAAGAATATAAATAGATTGCTTTGTATTATTATTTTCATAGCATGAAATGAAGCTTTTTCAACAGTTTAATCAGAAACATGGTAACTACAGCGTAAATATGCAATATGCATTAATTTATCTTCCTGCATCATACACAGAGAGAGAAAAAAAATATGTGACCCCCCCCCCTCCCACAATAATTCACTACTTGCTACGGCCCTGGTTTTAATATTTATTTTACATTTTAAAAATAAAACTTGGAATCGGATAGACGGCAGCACATAACTAATACGAATTCTTCCAAAATTTCCTCTGTACAATAATTTTGTTTTCTAGTACGTTCGATGACTGTGAATGCCCGATTTCTCAACAGTAACGAGTATCGAAACGAATACTTTCTAACGTAGAGAATTCGAAATTAATGATATCATATAGGTATTCATTTTGTCGTTATTTTTACAGCACTCCCAATCCGTCCGTCTATGAGCACATAACACCACAAAAAAAAATCCTACCGAATCGTTTGAAAACTAAAATATATAATATTTGCATTATTTTGTCGAGTACTTTCAAATTTTATGAAAATCAGAAATATACTTCATTTACAGGGCTAATCAAAAGTATCCTGTTACATTACAGCCAATGGGGGAAATATTTTCAAGTGCATTTTAAGGTGTTGAAACATTTGAAATCATGATAAATAATCTTTGTTTTTATAGCAAAAAAAATCGTTTATACGCATATCTCTCATAAAAATTTATTTTTATATTAAACATAACTAAAATTATACGCACAGAATAGATGTACGCAAAAAACAGTTTGTAATAAAAATATTTTTCTAAACAAAAGAAATTTGCTTGTCCCATTCTAACATTGTCTCTTTTAATCAACTATACTATACATAAATGTCCTAAAATATCTTGTAGCTTAGTTCTTTTTTTTTTGTTATAATGCAACGAAAAGTGCGATAGCCTGTTCCATTTCATACCAGAAATAAATACACGCACAAATTATTCATGGTTGGTACAAAAACAAGCAATATGCATGCGGACTGAACTTTAAGAATATAAATGGATTATTTTGTATTCGCATTTAGAAACAGGGAAAGCATCTACTCTATATTTATTTGTTTTTTTCCCGTAAAAAAAAATTCCGAAAAGGATTTTGAAGATTGTGTTTTACCAGGAAAAATATTTTTGACAGATTTTGCTGCTGAAAAATGAATTAACTGTGTTTTAATAGTTTTTTTTAATTATTACATTTTTACATTGCAAAAATATTGAAAATTTTAAAATAAATCTATACAAAAACAAGCAGTATATATAGGACATAACTTTAAGAATATAAATGGATTATTTTGTATTCGCATTCAGAAACAAACAAAGCATTTACTGTTTATTTATTTTTTTTCCGGAAAAGTAAAAAGAAAAGAAGCCACAATAAATGTGTTTATGCCGAATATATTATCTAGTCAGAAATTAGGTAAAAGGATTTTGAAGATTCTTTTAGGAGGGAATATAATTTTCTGGGAAGTTTTGCGGCTGAAAAGTGAATTTTTCTTATTTTAATATTATTTTGTGTATTACAAAATGATTTCAATTATAAAATAAATACAAATTTAATATTTAAATTCCTTATAAACTCCTCCTTCTCTCATAAACATGATTTTTTTAAAAATTTATTTTACTTTTAATACATATGAAAAATATTGAAAAACATAAAATAAATATTTATTTAATATTTATTTTATTACTAGTGGGCTCTAACAACAATAAAATTCTTAATACACAGTAAAATTATTTACGTCTTCATTTTTGTACATTTCGTATATTTTTGCTACAAGCCATTTTATTTTTACACGCATCTCCCTAAAATAAGTGTTATAAGAAACAAATTACTATTTTGTTTTGATCCGTTGCTTGTTCAGTTCAAAATAGAAATAAAAGCATTAATATCATAAGCAAATATTCTAAGACCATCCAACGTCCTTAGTCTTATCATTAACGCGGGGAATTCAGAAACTAAGTGAGTAATAGCCTGAATAGATTTCTGACTATTCAGAATGTATTATAGCTGTACCATGCTATGTCAAATAACACTATTTAGTACAACATTTGAATTTATGATATACAATATAGTTTTTTATTTCAAAAATTTGTTTACACGAATATCTCTCATAAATTTTTTTTTATATTGTCCCAGAGTATATAGGGTTCTTTTGATCCTATGGTTAGACAACTTCAAACTCTTGTCAGAAAAGTAGAAAATAATTTATTTACAGAACTTCAGAACAACAGAGTCTTCGAAACTCACAAATATTACTAGATATTCAAAAATAACTGCTGAAATCTATCGTATAAGTACAGCTTTAGATCCCAGAGACTCTTTATACAACGTCTCAACACTTAATAACATTCAAAATAACATAAATGAAACTCAAGCAAACTCGCTTAACAAACGCCTTGTTCACTTAATGACTGACTGGTAAATAATAACAACAACAGCTCGTATCGGCTCTCCTATATATAGTCTCGCCGCATGCGGTGGAAATTTCTACAACCTTCTAGAAAAATCCGGAAAACCACGGAACAACATTCAATGTATCAGCATATCTAAAGGGGGGTTACCATTGAGAGGGATAGGTTACCATCGCCAACAATCGCCAAGTTTTTCGCCAATTTGTCGATATATCGCCAAATTTGGCGACCAAAATTAGTCGTCAAAAGTGACGCCAACTTGGCGATATCTCTATTATTTCGCCAAGCTGCCATAGACATACACTGAAAATAATAGACAAGTTTGCTTGATAACAGAGACAATGTAACAAAAACTAATATTAGTAAAGGAATGGAGCTTAATAAGATTATTTACATTATTTTACAGTACAAACACTAACTATTTACAAAATTTGTAACACTACCCCCTCCTCAAAGACTTCACGTCCCGGGTAGTGCAATCCTTGAGTTGGAGGAAAACACTTAAAATAAATAAACAAATAAATAAATAAATAATAATAATAATAAGATTTACATAAATAAGAACTAATTACTATTTACTAAAGTGACTTTCATGACCATGGTCTGAAATTCCAGTTTTGAATTTCTAATCACTTTGGCCAAAATAAGGGGCTAGCCGATTATAATGTACGACCTTGGGCTTGGTGTGTGGCGATTTTCGTATGCGTACGACGACGTCATTCAGCCTGTTGACGACTGTGTAAGGACCGTCCCAGTTTCTTTGTAGTTTTGGCGACAGTCCCTTACGACGTATGGGATTCCACAACCAAACTTTGTCACCTTCGTCGAACTCATGTCCAGTTGCCTTTATGTCGTAACGTGTCTTCATCTTTTCTGATGCCAGTCCGATTCGGTTCCTCGCTAGACAATGAACCTCCTCAATCCGTGCCTGGAGTCCATCCACGTATTCTTCAGGTGACAACGGAGCGTCAGGAGGACGGCCAAACAAAAGATCCGCAGGCAGACGAAGATCACGACCAAAGAGCATTTGAGAAGGGGAGTAACCAGTGGCTTCATGAGTGGCACTCCTGCAGGCAAGCAGGAAAAGAGGCAATTTCTTGTCCCAGTCCTGTTGGTCTCTAGACACCAGGAGAGAGAGGCTATTTAGGATGGTACGATTGAAACGCTCCACCATGCCGTCCGATTGAGGATGTAGGGGTGTAGTTCGAGTTTTGTCCATGCCGAGTAGTCCACACATTTCCTTAAACACAGTCGAATCGAAGTTTCTTCCTTGATCGGAATGGATTTAAAATGGAACTCCGTATCTGGAAACCCAGTGTTGAACCAGTATGTCTGCTACGGTTACCGCCTCTTGGTTAGGAATGGCGTAGGCTTCAGGCCACTTAGTGAAGTAGTTCATGACAACGAGGATGTACTTATTGCCATCAGATGTTCTAGGAAAAGGACCCAAGATGTCTAGAGCAATTCGTTCGAAAGGATCTCCTACATTATAACGCTGCAATGGTCCACGGGTGCGCCTCTTTGGACCTTTACGTGCTACACAGGTGTCACAAGTTCGACACCGCTTCTCCACGTCACTACGAACATTATTCCAGTAGAAACGCTCTCGAACCTTCTGCAGGGTCTTCATTACACCAAAATGACCTCCTGTGGGACTACCATGCAGTTCTTGAAGGACCATAGAAATTCTCGACTTAGGGAGTAGTAGTTGCCATCTACATGACTTTCCGTCGTCAGACTCCCATTTTCAGTACAAAATACCGTTCTTTAAATGTAGGGAATCCCAGAGAGCCCAATAACGTTTAGTCGTAGGATGGTAATGTGCCATGTCTTGCCAGCTGGGCTTCCTGTTGGACTCCTCTTTCAGCTCTAGAATTGGCTTAATTTCAGGATCAGCAAGTTGATCTTTACACAGGCTCTCGTCACTCCACGGATCTTGCGATGATGTAGACCCAGATGTAACTTGTCTTATTATAGGACCTTTGGCATTAAATTTCTTCTCAATCCGGTCGCAGTATCTACAATTCTCTGAGCACGGTCTTCTTGAGAGAGCATCTGCATTTCCATGTGATGAGCCTTTTCGATGGCGTATCTCCATATCGTACTCTTGAAGCTTTTGCATCCACCTGGCTATCTGGCCTTCAGGGTTCTTAAAATTCAATAGCCAAGTTAGAGAAGCATGATCAGTTCGGATCAGGAATTTTCGACCGTAAGGACAGTGATGAAAATGGTCTATGGCTTTCACTACAGCAAGAAGCTCTTTTCTTGTGACGAAGTAGTTTCGCTCTGCCTTTGATAAGCACTTGCTGAAATAGGCAATAACACGCTCCTGGCCGTCGATTTCCTGGGACAGTACAGCGCCAATGCTTTCGTTACTTGCATCCGTATCAAGTATAAACTGTTTATCGATTTGAGGATATGACAGAATCGGAGTGGATGTTAAAACCTCCTTAAGCTTTTCGAAAGCAGCGTCACATTCCTGTGTCCACATAAATTTTTGATTGGCTTCTGTTAATTTATGAAGTGGTCTTGCAATCATCGAGAAGCCTTTGACGAATTTTCTGTAATAGGTGCATAATCCTAGAAAACTTCGAAGCTGTTGCTAATCTGCTGGACGATTCCAATTTTTCACGGCCGATATCTTCTCCGGATCAGTCTTAACTCCTTCCGCCGAAATGATGTGTCCAAGGTAGGCGACTTCATTACGAAATAAGCTGCACTTCGAAGGTCTTAACTTCAAATTAGCTTCCTTCAATTTTTGTAGCACCCGCCTGAGGTTGTTCAGATGTTCATCAAAAGATTTTCCTATGATTATGATATCATCTAAATAAACAAGACATGCTTCATATGACAGCCCCCGGAGAACCGTTTCCATAAGCCGTTCGAAAGTTGCAGGTGCGTTACACACACCAAAAGGCATTACCTTGAACTGCCATAATCCTTGTCCCGTTGTAAAGGCAGTCTTCTCGCGGTCGTCCGGATGGATATCTACCTGCCAGTAACCACTCTTCAGATCCAGAGTCGAGAACCAGGTATTGCCCGTAAGTGTGTCAAGAGTGTCGTCAATCCTTGGTAGAGGGTAACTATCCTTTTTAGTGACGTCATTCAGTCGGCGGTAGTCTACACAAAATCTTGTAGAACCATCCTTCTTTCTTACTAATACAATGGGAGACGCCCATGGACTTGTCGATGGTTCGATGACGTCATTTTCTTCCATATCCTTAATTAAATTCTGCACCTCTTCTTGCTTGGCAAAAGGTAATCGTCTAGGGTGTTGTTTAATAGGTGAGTGATCTCCAGTATCAACTCGGTGTTGTGCCATTTTCGTTCGTCCAAAGTCTTCAGATGTTTGGGAAAATAAACTTTGGAATTCTCTAATTAAACTTTCCGCAGCATCCCTTTGATTTGGATCTAAGTCTGTATTTTGTAACAAATCCTTGACTAAATTATCTGAAGATTTCTGAGAGTGATTGGACTTTTGACTTATGCATGTCACAGGAGCACATGATGCTATCACGTCTCCTTTCTTGATAGTCCTCGTCTTATCACTGATGTTAGCAATTCTGAGTGGAATGGTCTTCTTCGAGAGGTCCACTACAGATGAAGCCACCAATACTCCTGCTTGTTTACTATTATCTTCGGGATAATCTATATGGCCAAATCGATAATTAGTTACATTGTTAATTACAGCTGGAACTAAAAATTCTGTTCTTGGACCTAGATTGATGTCTTCTTTGGCTATTACTGTTTGTTTATATTCAATTTCGTTATTTAATCCAAAAAGGCTTATTTCTTCAAATTTAGATAGCATTTCATTATTTTTAATATCAAGTTTGAAGCCAAACTTCTTCAGAAAATCTAGCCCGATTATGCAAGGATCTGTTATGTCAGCCACATATGCCGTATGATAATATTTGATTCCTCCAAAGTTGATGGTTAAATTGGCCTTTCCATATATGCCTATCTTGTCGCCCGTCACAGTTTGCAGGGTAACGCAGGTTGGAGTCCATAAGAGTTTACATTTCAATTTTCGAGCCAAATCTTCTCTTGTTATTGTTACATTGGCTCCTGTATCGACAATCATACGGCACTGAATTCCGTTAATAAAGCCTATCACGTATAATTCATTATCACCGCCACTCATTTTTGATATCCGGAGGATCTTCAGGTGTGGCTTTTCATTCTCTGGCAACCTCCACCCCGCGAGATTGCCAAAATTTAGTTTCCCTGCTTACTGTTTGAATTTATCTCGCGTTCGTGGATTTTGGGGCAATTTCTTCGGAGATACCCTGTATCACCGCATCCCCAGCACGTGAGATTCTGTCTTCTTGAGCTTGTTCTTCCGTATTTTAAAGCTTCAATCTCTTGCTTTATTTTCCTAATTTCTTTCAAGAAGTCGATCTCAGTGTCTGAGCTTTTGTTCGCCGTTGCCCCTCGGACTGAATGACGATCTCTTCGGCTGGCTTCTGTAGCTGCTTCCAACTTTAAGGCATATAGTAATGCAGCTTTTAAATCCTGTACATCTGCCATTCGTACCGCTCTCTGCAATTCGGGATCTTTTATTCCGTCTACAATGTACTGCAGTGAGAGCATTTCCCGTACATTTGTTGGGCAGTCGATGAATGCTAAATTTGCCAGACGTTCTATTTCTCAGGCAAACTCTTGAAGGGTTTCACTCGATTTTTGATGGCGGCTCTTCATTTGTATTCTCATATAATCTTTCAAAAATTTTTCTCCGAATCTCATTTCAAGTGCACAACTTAGAGTCTCAAAATTGAGTTGCGTCATATCGGGAAAAGTTTGCAGCACGTCGGCGGCTTCTCCTCTCAAAGATGCTGCCAGTTGACAAGCTTTCACCTCGTCACTCCATTTGTTCGCCTCAGCTACAATGGTGAATTGGGTCTTGTAAACTTGCCAGGAACTCTTTCCGTCGTATGTCGACAGCTTGATGTGCACGGGAAAAGCAGGCGGATTCCTCAATTCTTCATAAATACCACTGGACGCTGAAAGCTTCTTCTCAAGATCTTGTACTTTTTTATTTAGCTTTTTATCTACTTCACCTATTTTCTCTTCAACGTTACTTATTTTCTCTTCAACGTTACAAACTTCATTCTGAATTTTCTCTTCTACTTCCTCTATTTTCCTTTCCATTTTCTCTTCAACATTACTAACTTCATTCTGAATTTTCTCTTCTACCGAATCTATTCTTCTCTCTACCGACGAGAACTTTTCTTCCAAAGTTTTCTTCATTTCTTCTTGGTATTTATTAACTTCCTCCTTTAATTCTTCCATTCTCTCTTGGCTTCTTCTCATTTCTTCAGTCACCTCTTCTTGGCCTTTATCAATTTTATTAGTCAACTGTTCCATTCTTTCTTCGTTATTATTCATTTTGTCCGCCAACTCTTCTTGGCCTTTATTCATTTTCTCCGCCAACTGTTCTTGGCCTTTATTCATTTTATCCGCCAACTCTTCTCGGCCTTTATCAATTTTTTTGGTCAGCTCTGTTCTTAATCCGTTAATAGCTTCTAACAGTTCTTTCAGTTGTCCGTCCATTGTTCTTGTTTTCGCCATAAGATCCCGACTCCTGACACCAAAATGTTCCAGCGTATATAGGGTTCTTTTGATCCTATGGTTAGACAACTTCAAACTCTTGTCAGAAAAGTAGAACATAAGACTTAGAAAATAATTTACAGAACTTCAGAACAACAGAGTCTTCGAAACTCACAAATATTACTAGATATTCAAAAATAACTGCTCAAATCTATCGTATAAGTACAGCTTTAGATCCCAGAGACTCTTTATACAACGTCTCAACTCTTAATAACATTCAAAATAACATAAATGAAACTCAAGCAAACTCGCTTGACAAACGCCTTGTTGACTCAATGACTGACTGGTAAATAATAACAACAGCTCGTATCGGCTCTCCTATATAGAGTCTCGCCGCATACGGTGGAAATTTCTACAACCTTCTAGAAAAATCCGGAAAACCACGGAACAACATTCAATGTATCAGCATATCTAAAGGGGGGTTACCATTGAAGGGAAGGGTTACCATCGCCAACAATCGCCAAGTTTGTCGCCAATTTGGCGATATATCGCCAAATTTGGCGACCAAAATTAGTCGTAAAAAGTGACGCCAACTTGGCGATATCTCTATTATTTCGCCAAGCTGCCATAGACATACACTGAAAATAATAGACAAATTTGCTTGATAACAGAGACAATGTAACAAAAACTAACATTAGTAAAAGAATGGAGCTTAATAAGATTATTTACATTATTTTACAGTACAAACACTAACCATTTACAAAATTCGTAACAATATCAATTATAACTACACTGGTGTCCAAAAGTTAAGCATAATTGGTAATTAAGTAAGTAATGAAAGAAATATAAATCGAAATGTGGTGAAACTCCAGGTGTGTAAACAAAATAGTACGCGTCATATATTTTCGAGAAGAGTTTTCCCCGAAATCGAACAGGGGACCGTCAACAAATTGAAAAAAAAAAGAAGATCTTTTGGATAACCCTGTCAAAACTAATGTAGCAAAAGCGTTCAAACTGCACATTATGATAAAGCGGCTTATTGTAATGTACTGTGTTTATTTTTATAAGGATAGCATGCACACTCGTAGAAAAATTAAGGTTTTTATAAAAACAGTCCTAAATTTTTCCAAGTTTTTTGCTTATAATTTGCAGAGTTCTTCATATAAAATAATGTTCTTTTCTGAAAATATGACAAACATCATTGCACACAATACCCTGTCATCAGAATTTAAAAATAATAAAAATTGTATGAAAAATGAGTTGGTTTAGTAAATAATTTTTCATTGCGCATGCGTTAACGATATCAAAACTTCATTTGTATATTGTGTTAGCGAAATGTATAGAGCAACTTCTGTAAAAGTTTTAAAAACATAGCTTGAAAATTCTGAAAATGAACTTCTGTAGAATCAACTCAAAATCCGTTATTCTTAAAAGGAAGCAAAAAACAGGGGGTTTATTCAAATATGATTGTACGTGCAGTATTGTGTAGGCACTAAACAATGGAATATGGATACAGTCCCTCATCTTTTTGCTTCATCTTGGGAATAAAGGATTTTGATCTCATTCTATCAACGATTTTCCGAATTTTTAAGCTATGTTTTTGAGACTTTCACAAAAGTTACTCTATACATTTAACTAACATAATATGCAAATGAAATTTTAATAGCGTTCACGCATGCGCAGTAAAAAATTATTTAGTTAACCTGCTCATTTGTCATACAATTTTTATTATTTTTTAATTCTGATGACAGGGTATTGTGTACAATGATGTTTGTCATATTTTCAGAAAAGGAACATTATTTTATATTAAGAACTCTGCAAATTATAAGCAAAAAACTTTGAAAAATTTAAGACTGTTTTTATAAAAACATTAATTTCCCTACGAGTATACATGCTATCCTTATAAAAATAAACACAGAACACTACAGTAAGCCACTTAATCATAATGTGCAGTTTGAACTGTTTTGCTACATTCGTTTTGACAGGGTTATCCAAAAGATCTTCTTTTTTTTCAATTTGTTGACGGTCCCCTTTTCGATTTTGGGGAAAACTCTTCTCGAAAATATATGACGCGTACTATTTTGTTTACACACCTGGAGTTTCATCACATTTCGATTTATATTTATTTCACAACTCACTTAATTACCAATTATGCTTAACTTTTGGACATCAGTGAAAAATAGATGTACGCAACGTTTTATGATAAAAATATGTTTCTTAACAAAAGAAAGTGGTTTGCCCTATTCTCGCGTTGTTTCTTTTAAACAACTATTCTATACATAAAAGTAGTAAAATATGTTGTAGATTTGTTGATCATTTTTCGTTATAATGCAAAGGAAACTACGATTGTCTCTTCCATTTCATATGAGAAAGAAATATACACTCAAATTATTCATGCTTCAAACAAAAACAAGCGATATTACATGCGGACTGAACTTTAAGAATATAAATGGATTATTTCGTATTCGCATTCAGAAACAGACAAAGCATTTACTGTTTATTTATTTTTTTTCCCTTAAAAGTCAAAAAAGAAAAGGAACCATAGTAAATGTGTTTATGCCGAGTATATTATTTAGACAGAAATTACCTAAAAGGATTTTGAAGATTGTTTTAGGAGGGAATAAAATTTTCTAAGAAGTTTTATTGCTTAAAAGTAAATTTACCTTGTTTTAATAGTTTTTTTTAATTATTTTTTTTTACATTGCAAAAACATTGAAAATTATAAACTAAATGCATATTTAACATTTTTTATTATTAATAAACACCACAAATTTTATCTTAATGCATAGTAAAAATTTTTACGTCTTTATTTTCTTACATTTCGATCATTTCTCCTCTTAGCAATTTTAATATAACATGCATCTCGCTAAAAAAGCACCATAAGAAACAAATTGCTATTTTGTTTAGTTTCGCTGTTTGTTGAGTTCTAGTCGCAATCATTTCTCATTTATTAATATTATTTATATGCGTGAAAAACTTGTATAGATGTGTATTCTACAGGATAGATCAAATTTGAAAAAGTTAACAGACATTATATTAAGGGAGCCCCGTAAGAAAAAACCCAAAATTTCTATTATTGATTTTAAAGTAATGAATTTTGGTGTACTACTTAAGAATCTTCTTGTAAGGAATAATTAACAAAAAAATTCACTTTTTACTAAAAAGTATATTTTTTATGTCGATTTTTATGATTTTTTTTTGTAGAAAAATACACTTTTTAAAATTACTACTCCTCATACAATTTTCAATATTTTGGTATCACTAAAATTTCTTAAATAGTGTCATAGTATATGGTAACGATCTAGGGAGAGATATTTTTAATTTTCTATTTTAATCAGCTAAAAAAAGAGAAAGAAATTATGCATGATAAATTTCCTTAAATTCGTTATAATTTTCATGTTTACCAATTTATGTAAAATTTTCAGAAATAGTTGAAAAAAATATCTCTCCTTACTTTTGTTGCAAACTTTTTTAAGATTCTAAAAGCATAAACACCTTGTTTCGAAACCATTTTACCACTGAGCCTTAGTACTTTGAACTTAGTCAAAATACGGAAAAATCATTTTCAGGAAAACACATTTTAAATGGCCGCTAAACTCTAGTCCTTTAAACTCTAGTGACTACAATTAAAAAAAGCTCATTTGCTACCTGTTCCAAGTGTCCCCAATTTCTGAAATTTTGCATGGATATTCGCAAATATGTATTTTATCGTTTTCTGAGATAAATTTTTTTTTTGAACTTTTGATGATTTTTGGCCGAAAATGGGGTTTGGGTCTCCCTTAAATATTTTGACATTTGAGAAAAAAGAGGCATCCTTTAAGAAAAGTATACAGAAAACAGAAATAAAAACATTAATATCCTGAGCAAATATTCTAAGTCCATTAAACAATGCATCGAGTGTCCTTAGACTTAACATTAACGTGGGCAATCCGGAAACTCAGTAACGAAAAGCCAGAATGGAAAACTGACTATTCAGAATATCATTATAGCTATACCACGCCTTTTTAAATAACACTGTTTGTTAATACATTTGAAATACACTGTTATTATTCTTTTTAGGATGACTTTTTTTTAGCTACTTACCATGAAGTTTTATAATTTAATCTGGAATTGTGAAGATTACATGATTTTCAATGTATTTTATATTTATATGATAAAAATATGCTTTTAAAACACACATATTGGAAATCTAAATCTTCATTCCTTTTTAGTCCTTAAAGTGCCTCTGAACATTTTTGAGGAAAATATATTGTTGTAACTGCAGTCAATATAGGTTTTTAGATTGTTGGATCGTAATAACTACATGCTCAATATGAATTTTTCATTTTGTAGACTTTAATTTTTTTAAGCATAGGCTACGTGACTTGTACAGTTAACATTAACTAAAGGTTGCACATGGCACTTCTAGGAGTAAAACGATTGTCCCGTCAGCGACTCCCCTAAGGGAGCCAGGATTGTACCACTAGAGGAGCCATCATGCATTCCATGGTACCCTATGAGGTGCCATGGGGTTCCGTAAGGCACCTCTAGGAGTGCAATTCTGGTTTCCTTAGGGGTGTCGCTCACGGGATAATCGTTTCACCTACAGGAGTGCCATATGCAACCTTTAGTTTTAACAGTGTAATTATAAATAAAATTGTTTTCATTTCAGAAAAATTGTTTATATGAATATCTCTACCAAAAATTTAATTTTACGTTAAATATAATTAAAATCATAAGCACAAAATACATGTACGCAAAAAAAAAACGTTGCATAATAAAAATATTTTTCTAAACAAAAGAAAGGTGTTTGGTACATTGTCGCATGCCTCTTTTAAACAATTAGACTATACATCAAAGTATTACAATGTGTTGTAGATTTGTTCTTTATTTTTTGTTATAATGCAAAGAAAACTACGATAGCCTGATCCATTTCATTTCAGAAAGAAATGTACACACAAATTATTTATGGTTCAAACAAAAACAAGCAATATATATGCGGAATGAACCTTAAGAATATAAACGGATTATTTTCTATTCGCATTCTGAAACAGACAAAGCATTTACTGTTTATTTATTTTTTTCCGTAAAAGTAAAAAAGAAAAGAAACCCTAATAAATGTGTTTATACTGGATATATTATCTAAACAGAAATGACCTAAAAGGAGTTTTAACCGCGAACAAAATTTTCTGAGAAATTTTGCTGATGAAAAATGAATTGACTTTATTTAACAAACTTTTTTTACATTGCAAAAATATTGAAAATTACAAAATAAATACATATTTAATATTTTTATTACTAATTAAATGGATTTTGAAAATAGTTTTCGGTAGGAATTAAATTTTCTGAGAAGTTTTGCTGTTGAAAAATTAATTAAACTTGTTTTAACAGTTTTTTTTTTTTGACACAATAAATAATTTAACTGTAAACTTCATTCCCTTTAAATATAACAAATATCTCGTTGAAAAAGCTTTGTAAGAAACAAATTGCTATTTTTTTTAGTTCTGATGTCTGTTGGAGTCCATTCACAACAATTTCTCTTTCTTTAACATTATGTCTATGCGTGAAAAATTTGCAAATATGCATAACCTGTAGGATACATCCAGTTAGAAAAGGTTAAGCAGAGTTTTTATTAAATATTTTGAAACTTAATGGAAAAGGATGCATATTTTAAAAACAGTGCACAGAACACAGAAATAAAAATATTTGTGTTCTTAGTAAATATTCTAAGTGCATTTAACGTCCTTAGACATAACATTACCATGTGGATCCGGATACTGAGAACGAATAACCTGAATAGATTACTGACTATTCAGAAAATCATTGAAACCTTTTTCAACTAACATTATTTGGTGAAACTTTTGAAATCATGACAAATAATATTTCTTTTTTTCTTGAAAATAATTGCTTATAAGAATATTTCCCATAAACATTTATTTTTATATTAAATGTAAATAAAATCCTACGCCCAGAATTGATGTACGTAAAATCGTTTTATAATAAAAATATTTATCTAAACAACAAAAAGTTTTTTTGCCCCATTGTCGCATTGTCTCTTTTAAACAAGTGTACTATAAATAAAAGTCCTACAAAATCTTGTAGATTTGTTCTTTATTTTTTGGTATAATGCAAAGGAAACTACGATAGCCTAATCTATTTCATATCAGAAAGAAAAGTACACAGAAATTATTTATGGTTCATACAAACACAAACAATATATATATGAACTGAACTTTAAGAATATAAATGGATTATTTTGTATTCGTATTCAGAAACAGACAAAGCATTTACTGTTTATTTTTTTTCGGTAAATATAAAAAAGAAAAGGGACCATAATTAATGTGTTTATGCTGGATATATTATGTAGACAGAAATTATCAAAAAGGATTTTGAAGAGTGTTTTCACGAAGAATTTAGTTGTCTGAGAGGTTTTACTGCTTAAAAATGAATTAACTGCGCTTTGATAGAGTATTTGTTTTAAATATATTTATTTTTTTTTTTACATTGCAAAAATATTAAAAATTATAAAATAAATCGATAATGAGTATTTTTATTATTAATAAACTCTACAAATTTTATCTTAATGCATAGTAAAATTCTTTACGTCTTCATTGTTGTACAATTCGTATATTTCCGCTGCAAACCATTTTAAAGTAACGCATTTCTCGATTGCTAGATAAAAATGCGTTTTAAGAAGAAAGTTGCTATCTTGTTTGTTTTGCTATCATTTGGGCTCAAATTTAATCAATTTCTCTTTCTTTAACATTCTCTTTCTTTTTCATATACGAGAAAAAAATTGTAAAGATATGCATTTTATAGCATGCATAAGGTTTGAAAAGATTGAGGAAAGATTTTAGTAAATATTTTGACATCTAAGAAAAAAAGATGCATGTTTTAAGAAGAGTACACAGAAGACAGAAATAAAAATTTTAATATCCTCAGTAAATATTCTATGTGCATTAAACTTCCTTAGACCTAACATTAACGTGGGGAATCCGGAAACTGATGGACCAATAGTCTGAATAGATTTCTGACTATTCAGAACATCATTGAAATAGCACCATGCCTTTTCAAATAACACTATTTGTTGAAACATTTGAAATCATGACAAATAATATTTATTTTTATTTCATAAAATTTGTTTATACTCGTATCTCTCTTAAAAATTTATTTTTATATCAAAAATAACTAGAATCGTACGCCAAAAATAGATCTACACAAAAAACTATTTATAATAAAAATATTTCGCTAAACAAAAGAAAGTTTTTTGCTCCATTCTCACATTATCTGTTTTAATCAAGTATACTATACATAAAAGTCCTTACAATATCTTGTAGATTAGATCTTTATTTTTTGTTATAATGCAAAAAAAAGTGCGATAGCCTGTTCCATTTCATATCAGAAAGAAATGTACACACAAATTTTTCATGGTTGGTACAAAAACAAGCAATATGCATGCGGGCTGAACTTTAAGAATATAAATGGATTATTTTGTATTCGCATTTAGAAACAGGGAAAGCATTTACTCGTTATTTATTTGTTTTTCCCGTAAAAAAAAAAAAAAAAAAAAAAAAAAAAAAAAAAAAAAAAAATCGAAAAGGATTTTTAAGATTGTGTTTTATCAGGAAAAATATTTTTGACAGATTTTGCCTCTGAAAAATGAATTAACTGTACTTAACATAACTTTAAGAATGTAAATGAATTATTTTGTATTCGCATTCAGAAACAGACAAAGCATTTACTGTTTATTTTTTTTCCATAAAAGTAAAAAGAAAAGGAGCCATAATAAATGTGTTTATGCAGAATATGTTATCTATTCAGAAACTAAGTAAAAGGATTTTGAAGATTCTTTTAGGAAGGAATATAATTTTCGGAGAAGTTTTGCGGCTGAAAAGTGAATTTTTCTTGTTTTAATATTATTTTTTGCATTGCAAAATGATTTCAATTATAAAATAAATACAAATTTAATATTTTAACTCCTAATAAACTCCTCCTCCTCTCATAAACATGATTTTTTAAAAATTTATTTTGCTTTTAATGCATACGAAAATTATTGAAAAACATAAAATAAATATTTATTTAATATTTATTTTATTACTAATTTGCTCTAACAACAGTAAAATTCTTAATACACAGTAAAATTATTTACGTCTTCATTTTTGTACATTTCGTATATTTCTGCTACAAGCCATTTTATTTTGACACGTAGCTCGCTAAAATAAGTGCCATAAGAAACAAATTGCTATTTTGTTTAGTTCCGTTGCTTGTTGGGTTCAAATCACAGCCATTTCTCTTTTTTTTTAACATTATTTATATACGTGCAAAGAGGTGTATTCTATAGAAAAGATACAATCTGATAAGTTTGGCAGAGATTTTATTAAATATTTTGACATTAAAGAAAAAAGAAGCAACCTTTATGAAAAGTACTCAGAAAATAAAAATAAAAACACTATTATCATAAGTAAATATTCTAAGACCATCAAACGTCCTTAGTCTTATAATTAAGGTGGAAAATCCGGAAATTGAGTGAGTAATAGCCTGAATAGATATCTGACTATTCAGAATGTATTACAGCTGTACCATACTATTTCAAATAACACTATTTGGTACAACATTTGAAATTATGATATACAATATATTTTTTTTTATTTAAAAAAATTGTTTACACGAATATCTCTCAAATTTATTTTTATATCAATTATAACTAAAATAGATGTAAGCAACGTTTTATGATAAAAATATGTTTCTTAACAAAAGAAAGTTGTTTTCCTCATTCTCGCGTTGTCTCTGTTAAACAACTATACTATACATAAAAGTAGTACACTATCTTGTAGATTTGTTCATCATTTTTCGTTATAAAGCAAAGGAAACTACGATAGTCTCTTCCATTTCATATGAGAAAGAAATGCACACTGAAATTATTCATGGTGTAAACAAAAACAAGCAATATATACATGCGGACTGAACTTTATTAATATAAATGCATTATTTTGTATTCGCATTCAGAAACAGACAAAGCATTTACTGTTTATTTATTTTTTTCCCTTAAAAGTAAAAAATAAAATGAACCACAATAAATGTGTTTATGCCGAATATATTAACTAGACAGAAATTACCTAAAATGATTTTGAATATTGTTTTAGGAGGGAACAAAATTTTCTAAGAAGTTTTGTTGCTGAAAAATAAGTTTACTTAGTTTTAATAGTTTTCTTTATTTTTTACATTGCAAAAACATTGAAAATTATAAACTAAATTCATATTTAAAATTTTTTATTATTTATAAACTCCACAAGTTTTATCTTAATGCACAGTAAAATTTTTTACGTCTTTATTTTTGTACTTTTCGAGCATTTCTCCTCTAAGCAATTTTAATATAACACATATCTCGCTAAAAAAACACTACAATAAACAAATTGCTATTTTGTTTAGTTTCTCTGCTTGTTGAGTTCCATTCGCAATCATTTCTCCTTTTTTAACATTATTTATATACGTGAAAAACTTGTAAAGATGTGTATTCTACAGGATAGATCAGATTTGAGAAAGTTAAGCAGACATTATATTAAATATTTTGACATTTGAGAAAAAAGAAGCATCATTTAAGAAAAGTATACACAAAACTGAAATAAAAACATTAATATCCTGAGCAAACATTCTAAGTCCATTAAACAATGCATCGAACGTCCTTAGACTTAACATTGACGTGGGCAATCCGGAAACTGACTAATGAATAGCCAGAATGGAAAACTGACTATTCAGAATATCATTATAGCTATACCACGCCCTTTTCAAATAACACTATTTGTTGAAACATTTGAAATACACTGTTATTATTCTTTTTTGGATGACTTTTTTTTTCCTTTCCTTTTTTAGCTATCTACCATGAAGTTTTATAATTTAATCTAAAATTGTGAAGATTACATGATTTTCAATGCATTTTATATTTATATAATAAAAATGTGCTACTAAAACACACATATTGGAAATCTAAATCTTCATTCCGTTTTAGTCCTTAAAGTGCCTCTGAACATTTTTTGGGAAAGTATATTGTTGTAACTGCAGTCAATATAGGTTTTTAGATTGTTGGATCGTAATAACTACATGTTCAATGTGAATTTTTCATTTAGTAGACTTTAATTTTATTAAGCATAGGCTACGTGACTTGTACAGTTAATATTAACTAAAGGTTGCACATGGCACTTCTAGGGGTCAAACGCTTGTCCCGTTAGCGATTCCTCTAAGGTAGCCAGGATTGCACTACTACAGGTGCCATTATGCATTCCATGGCACCACAGGGTACCCCCATGGTACCCTATCAGGTGCCATGGGGTGCCGTAGGGCAACTCTAGGAGGTTGACTTCCTTAGGGGTGTCGCTCACGGGATAAGCGTTTCAACCATAGGAGTGCCATATGCAACCTTTAGTTTTAACAGTGTAATTATAAATAAAATTTTCAGAAAAAATGTTTATATGAACATCTCTTACAAAAATTTATTTTAACGTTAAATATAATTAAAATCATAAGCACAGAATACATGTATGCAAAAAAAACGTCTCATAATAAAAATATTTTTCTAAACAAAAGAAAGTTGTTTGGCCCATTGTCGCATTGCCTCATTTAAACAACTAGACTATACATCAAAGTCCTACAATGTGTTGTAGATTTGTTCTTTATTTTTTGTTATAATGCAAAGAAAACTACGATACCCTGTTCCATTTCATATCAGAAAGAAATGTACACACAAATTATTCATTGTTCATACAAAAAAAAAAAAAAAAAAAAAAAGTAATATGCATGCGGAATGAACTTTAAGAATATAAATGGATTATTTTTGATTCGCATTCTGAAACAGACAAAGCATTTACTGTTTATTTATTTTTTTCCGTAAAAGTAAAAAAGAAAAGAAACCCTAAAAAAAATTTTTTATGCTGGATATATTATCTAAAGAGAAATGACCTAAAATGATTTGAAGATTGTTTTAACCGCGAACAAAATTTTCTGAGAAATTTTGCTGATGAAAAATGAATTAACTTTATTTAATAATTTTTTTTACATTGCAAAAGTATTGAAAATTAAAAAATAAATACAAATTTAATATTTTTTATTAGTAATAAAATGGATTTTGAAAATAGTTTTCGGTGGGAATTAAATTTTCTGAGACGTTTTGCTGCTGAAAAATTAATTAAACTTGTTTTATAAATTTTTTTTGACACAATAAACAATTTAACTTTAAACTTCATTCCCTTTAAATATAACAAATATATAGTTGAAAAAGCTCTGTAAGAAACAATTTGCTATTTTTTTTTTAGTTCTGATGTCTGTTGGAGTCCATTCACAACAATTTCTGTTTCTTTAACATGATGATGATTTGACATGAACATTTTTTCACGCATATGCGTGAAAAAATTGTAAATATGCGTAACCTCTAGGATACATGGAGTTAGAAACGGTTAAGCAGAGATTTTATTAAATATTTTTAAATTTAAGAAAAAAATGATGGATACTTTAAGAAGAGTGCACAGAAAACGGAAATAAAAATATTAGTATCTTCAGTAAATAATCGCATCAAACGTCCTTTGACTTAACATTACCGTGGGGAACCCGGATACTGAGCAATGAATAACCTGAATGGATTTCTGACTATTCAGAACATCACTGAAGCTTTTTTCAAATATTATCATTTGATGAAACATTTGAAATCATGGCAAATAATATTTCTTTTTACTTCAAAATAATTGCTTATATGAATATCTCTCACAAAATATTTTCTTTTACGTTAAATGTAATTAAAATCATAAGCACAGAATAGATGTACACAAAAAAGTTTTATAATTAAAAATATTTTTCTAAACCAAAGAGAGTTGTTTTCCCCTTGCTCACATTGTCTCGTTTAAATAGCTAACTGTACAAACAATACTATACAACTGAGAAACGAATAGCCAGAATGGATAACTGACCATTCAGAATATCAATATAGCTATACCATGCCTTTTCAAATAGCACTATATGTTGAGCCATTTGAAATAAAGATAAATAATATTTGTTTTTATTTCAAAAACATTGTTTATATGAATACCTCTCACATATTTTTTTAAATTTTGAATAGAATTAAAATCATAAGCACAGAATACATACACGGAAAAACGTTTTATAATAAAAATATTTTTTCTAGACAAAAGAAAGTTGTTTCCCCCATTGTCGCATGGTCTCTTTTAAACAACTAGACTACACATCAACGTCTTACAATGTCTTGTAGGTTTGTTCTTCATTTTTTGTTATAATGCAAAGAAAACTACAATAGCCTGTTCCATTTCACATCAGAAAAAAATGTACATACAAATTATTCATTGTTCATACAAAAAAAGCAATATATATGCGGAATGAACTTTAAGAATACAAATGGATTATTTTCAATTCGCATTCTTAAACAGACAAAGCATTTACTGTTTATTTATTTTTTCCGTAAAAGTAAAAAAGAAAAGAAACCCTAATAAATGTGTTTATGCTAGATATACACTGCTCAAAACAATTAAAGGATATTGCAGATTTAGGTTGATTTTGTATCTGGGAAACTTTTTAGCTGATTACATGGTCGACAGACATAGTAGGTTATATTAGAATAAATTACACATGTTTGGCAGAAAAAAATGCATTTTATTGCGCATTTGTGTACAAAAGGAAAAAAACACAATTTGTGCATATGAGAAAAAAAGAATAAGAAAAGGTATTCTCTTCAAAGAAAATCATTTTCAGTAGGGGGTATGGTTTCCACGGGCGGCCAGCAACGTTGAACACCTTTGAGGCATGGACTCAATGAGGTTATTAATGACGAGTTGGGGTATTCTGCCCCACTCTTCCAGAAGAGCTCTTTCTAGTTCTTGGAGAGTTTGTGGGGGTTGTTGGCGGCCAGAAACTCGTCTTCCTAGAGCGTCCCAAACGTGCTCGATTGGATTCATGTCTGACGAACACGCTGGCCATTCCATTCGAACGATTCCTTCCTCGAAAAGGAAATCCTCCACCAGGCTTGCACGATGTGGCCTGCAGTTATCGTCCATTAAAATGAAGTTATCTCCGATTGATTCAGCGTAAGGGACTACAATAGGTCTGAGGATCTCATCCCTATATCGGCGACCAGTCAGAGCTCCATCTCGAATGATGCAGAGGTCAGTGCGCCCGTCAATGGAGATGCCACCATACACCAACACTCCTCCACCGACAAATCTGACACTTTCGTGCGCGAACGCAGGATTATTCCTACTGCCACGGTCCCTCCAGATGAAAATACGCCTATTATCCGGATGCACAGAAAAACGGGACTCGTCAGAAAACAGAATATTGCTCCATTCATTTCTCCTCCAGTTGACATGCTCGATTGCCCACTCCCTTCGGTCGCAACGACGCCTTGATGTTAATCTAACACATACCATCGGTCGGCGAGCATACAGACCTACAGCATGGAGCCTGTTTCGAACAGTCTGAGTTAAAATCGTGGTGCCTGTAGCTGAGCGAAGGTGTTGTTGGAGAAGAGTAGCGGTCATGTTTCTGTGTCTCCGAGCTGTTAACGCTAAATACCGATCTTCATTGGGAGTTGTTGCCCGTCTACGACCTTGCCCTGATCTTCGGCCTGCACATCCACTCTCCAACAAACGGTTCCAGATCCTAGAAATGACACTTTGTGACACTCCAATGGCTTGCGCTACTTCGGCTTGAGTTTGGCCCCCTTTTAACCTACCAACAATTCTCCAAGCTTCTGAATCTGTCAAATGACTTCGCTGAGACATCGTACTCATCGAACAAAGCAATCACTGAATGCCGATCATCCTTGTCTTCATTCTCTTTTATTCAGAATGAAAGTCAAATTTCATTCGCTGCCGCTGAAGCGACGTTTTTGACGTCGAACTCAAAATTTGCATACTCCACAGTTTGAAAACCAGAAAAATTTGCATTTGTGATTCTCTTCTTCTATAGTTGCCAAAAAAAATTTCGTTTATATCTTTATTTTATATAAAACTTCAAATATCCTTTAATTGTTTTGAGCAGTGTATTATCTAAACAGAAATGACCTAAAAGGATTTGAAGATTGTTTTAACCTCGAACAAAATTTTCTGAAAAATTTTGCTGATGAAAAATGAATTAACTTTATTTTCTAATTTTTTTTACATTGCAAAAGTATTGAAAATTACAAAATAAATACATATTTAATGTTTTTTATTAGTAATAAAATGGATTTTGAAAAAAGTTTTCGGTGGGAAGTAAATTTTCTGAGAGGTTTTACTGCTGAAAAATTAATTAAACTTGTTTTAACAGTTTTTATTTTGACACAATAAATAATTTAACTTTAAACTTCATTCCCTTTAAATATAACAAATATATAGTTGAAAAAGCTCTGTAAGAATCAAATTGCTATTTTTTTTAGTTCGGATGTCTGCTAGACTTCATTCACAACAATTTCTCTTTCTTTAACATTTTGTATATGCATGAAAAAATTGTAAACATGCGTAACCTCTAGGATACATTCAATTAGAAACGGTTAAGCAAAGATTTTATTAAATATTTTTAAATTTAAGAAAAAAATTATGCATACTTTAAGAAGAGTGCACAGAAAACGGAAATAAAAATATTAGTATCCTCAGTAAATATTCTAAGCGCATTTAACGTCCTTAAACATAACATTGCCATGTGGATCCGAATACTGAGCAACGAATAACCTGAATGGATTTATGACTATTCAGAACATCATTGAAGCCTTTTTCAAATAACATTATTTGATGAAACATTTGAAATCATGACAAATAACGTTTTTTTAATTTCAAAATAATTGCTTATATGAATGTCTCTCCAAAATTTTATCTTTAATATTAAATATAATTAAAATCATAAGCACAGAATAGATATACGCAAAAAACATTTTATAATTAAAAATATTTTTCTAAACAAAAGAGAGTCGTTTGCCCCTTTCCCACACTGTCTTGTTTAAATAACTATACTATACATAAAAGTCCTACAATATCTTGTAGATGTGTTCTTTATTTGTTGTTATAATGGAAAGAAAACTACGATAGTTTGCTCTATTTCAAATCAGAAAGAAATGTACACTCAAATTGTTCATGTTTCGTACTAAAATAAGCAATATAAATGCTGTCTGAACTTTAAGAATAAAAAAGGAATATTTTGTAGTGGCATTCAGAAACAGACAAAGCATTTACTGTTTATTTATTTTTTTTCCGTAGAAGTAAAAAAAGAAGAGAAACCATAATAAATGTGTTTATGCCGAATATATTATCTAGACAGAAATTATGTAAAAGGATTTTGAAGATTGTTTTAGGAGGGTGTAAAATTTTTCGGAGAAGTTTTGCTGCCGAAAAATAAATTAACCGTGCTTAGGGTTCGCACACCCATATATTTTTTAAGGACTCTGACACCACTATTAATGATAAGAAAATTTATATTTAATTTTAAAGAAACAGAATTTGCAAACACCACCTCGTTTCACAATTTTCGCATTACTTCTGTACAGTGAAGTGCATTGAAAATACTGTAAAAATTTAGTGGTAGAGTTGTGCGCACCCTGGTGTTTTGATAGTTTTTTAAATATTATTTTCTTACTTTGCAAAAACATTTAAAATTATAAAATAAATCTATATTTAATATTTTTTTATTGCTAAAAAACTGTTCAAATTTTATCTTAATGCACAGTAAAATTATTTATGTCTTTACTTTTGTACATTTCATGCATTTCTCGTCTAAGTCATTTTAATATAGCATATATCTCTCTAAAAAAGCACTATAAGAAACAAATTGCTATTTTGTTTAGTTACGCTGTTTCTTGAGTTACAATCACAGTCATTTCTCTCCTTTAACATTATTTATATAATGATGAATACAGTGAAAAAATTGTAAATATGTGTATTCTATAGGATAGATCAAATTTAAAAAGGTTAAGCAGACATTATAGTAAATATTTTGACATTTGAGAAAAAAGAGGCATCCTTTAAGAAAAGTATACATAAAAGCATTAATATCCTGAGTAAACATTCTAAGTCCATCAAACAATGCATCGGACGTCCTTAGACTTAACATTAATGTGGACAATCCGGAAACTGACTAATGAATATCCAGGCATGGAAAACTGATTATTCAGAATATCAATATAGCTGTACCATGCCTTTTCAAATAGCACTATTTGTTGAACCATTTGAAATAATGATAAATAATATTTGTTTTTATTTTAAAAAATTATTTATATGAATATCTCTCGCACATTTTTTTTGTTAAATAGAATTAAAATCATAAGCACAGAATAGATGTACGAAAAAACGTTTTATAATAAAAATATTTTTTTTAAACAAAGGAAAGTTGTTTGCACTATTGTCGCATGGTCTGTTTTAAACAACTAGATTATACATCAAAATCCTACAATGTCTTGTAGATTTGTTTTATATTTTCTGTTATAATTCAAAAGAAAATACGAGAGCCTGTTCCATTTCAGATCAAAAAGAAATGTACACACAAATTATTTATGGGTCATACAAAAAACAAGCAATATATATGCGGACTGAACTTTGAGAATATAAATGTATTATTTTCTATTCGCATTCTGAAACAGACAAAGCATTTAACGTTTATTTATTTTTTCCGTAAAAGTAAAAAAGAAAAGAAACCCTAATAAATGTGTTTATGCTGGATATATTATCTAAAGAGAAATGACCTAAAAGGATTTGAAGATTGTTTTAACCGCGAACAAAATTTTCTGAGAAATTTTGCTGATAAAAAATAAATTAACTTTATTTAATAAACTTTTTTTACATTGCAAAAGCATTGAAAATTACAAAATGAATACATATTTAATATTTTTTATTAGTAATAAAATAGATTTTGAAAATAGTTTTCAGTGGAATTAAATTTTCTGAGAAGTTTTGCTGCTGAAAAATTAATTAAACTTGTTGTAACAGTTTTTTTGGACACAATAAATAATTTAACTTTAAACTTCATTCTCTTTCAATATAACAAATATCTCGTTAAAAAAGCTTTGTAAGAAACAAATTGTCTTTTTTAGTTCTGATGTCTGTTGGAGTACATTCACAACAATTTCTCTTTCTTTAATATTATGTATATACGTGAAAAAATTGTAAATATGCGTAACCTCCAGGATACATCCGATTAGAAACGGTTAAGCAGAGATTTTATTAAATATTTTTAAATTTAAGAAAAAAATGATGCATACTTTAAGGGTGTATTCGAAAAAACGCTTTTCCACATTCAACAGCTCGAAATTTTCTGATACAATTTCAGACACATTTTTAATGGTAGAAACATGAAACTTGCTAAGGGGATTTTTGAAGAGAAGTATAAGGTGCCGTGTAATGTCATTTTACGTTCAATTCATTAGAATTTCATTTATAAACAATTATCGTTTCAGTAAGATCCTTTTTTTCGCTCACAGATCTCCCGCTTCGGAAAAATCAGTTCAAAACGCTTTTTTTATTGCTTTTTTTGCAATATTTTCTTCATTTATCAAAGAATAGACAATCACGGCACCTTGTATACTTTCTAAATAAGAGAATTTGCCAGTTTGATAAATATGAGAGCAAAAATGAATTAAAAAAAATCGGAAATTAATCAGTTTGAATCAAAATACACCCTTAAGATGAGTGCACAGAAAACGGAAATAAAAATATTGGTATCCTCAGTAAATATTCTAAGCGCATTTAACGTGCTTAAACATAACATTGCAATGTGGATCCGGATACTGAGCAACGAATAACCTGAATGGATTTCAGACTATTCAGAACATCATTGAAGCCTTTTTCAAATTACATTATTTGATGAAACATTTGAAATCATGACAAATAATATTTCTTTTTATTTCAAAATAATTGCTTATATGGATATCTCTCACATAAATTTATCTTTTATGTTAAATATAATAAAAATCATAAGCACAGAATAGATGTACACAAAAAAGTTTTATAATTAAAAATATTTTTCTAAACAAAAGAGAGTTGTTTTCCCCTTGCTCACATTGTCTCGTTTAAATAGCTATACTGTACAAACAATATTATACAACTGAGTAACGAATAGCCAGAATGGATAACTGACTATTCAGAATATCAATATAGCTGTACCATGCCTTTTCAAATAGCACTATTTGTTGAGCCATTTGAAATAATAATAAATAATATTGGTTTTTATTTCAAAAAAATTGTTTATATGAATATTTCTCACGTATTTTTTTAATGTTAAATAGAATTAAGATCATAAGCACAGAATACATACACGAAAAAACGTTTTATTATAAAAATATTTTTTCTAAACAAAAGAAAGTTGTTTGCCCTATTGTCGCATGGTCTCTTTTAAACAACTAGACTACACATCAAAGTCCTACAATGTCTTGTAGAGTTGTTTTTTTATTTTTTGTTATAATTCAAAGGAAAATGCGAGAGCCTGTTCCATTTCAGATCAAAAAGAAATGTACACACAAATTATTCATTGTTCATACAAAAAAGCAATATATATGCGAATAAACTTTAAGAATATAAATGAATTATTTTCTATTCGCATTCTGAAACACACAAAGCATTTACTGTTTATTTATTTCTTTTCCGTAAAAGTAAAAAAGAAAAGAAACCCTAATAAATGTGTTTATGCTGGATATATTATCTAAACAGAAATGACCTAAAAGAATTTAAAGATTGTTTTAACCGCGAACAAAATTTTCTGAGAAATTTTTCTGATGAAAAATGAATTAACTTTATTTAATACACTTTTTTTACATTGCAAATGTATTGAAAATTACAAAATAAATACATATTTAATATTTTTTATTAGTAATAAAATGGATTTTGAAAATAGTTTTCGGTGGGAATTAAATTTTCAGTGACGTTTTGCTGCTGAAAAATTAATTAAACTTGTTTTAACAGTTTTTTTTTCACGCAATAAATAATTTAACTTTAAACTCCATTCCCTTTCAATGTAACAAATATCTCTTTGAAAAGCTCTGTAAAAAACGAATTGCTGTTTTTTTTTTTTTTTTTTTTTTTTTTTTTTTTTTAGTTATGATGTCTGTTGGACTCCATTCACAAAAATTTCTCTTTCTTTCACATTATATGCATGAAAAAATTGTAAATATGCGTAACCTCTAGGATGCATCCAGTTACAAACGGTTAAGCAGGGATTTTATTAAATATTTTTAAATTTGAGAAAAAAAAAATGATGCATACTTTAAGAAGAGTGCAGAGAAAACGGAAATAAAAATATTAGTATCCTCAGTAAATATTCTAAGTGCATTAAACGTCCTTGGACATAGCTTTACCATGTGAATCTGGATACTGAGCAACGAATAACCTGAATGGATTTCTGACTGTTCAGAACATCATTGAAGCCTTTTTCCAATAACATTATTTGATGAAACATTTGAAATCATGACAAATAATATTTCTTTTTACTTCAAAATAATTGCTTATATGACTATTTCCCATAAAAATTAATTTTTATATCAAATACAACAAAAATCATACGCCCAGAATAGATGCACTCAAAAAACTTTTTATAATTAAAAATATTTTTCTAAACAAAAGAAAGTTGTTTGCCCGTTTCCCACACTTTCTCGTTTAAATAACTATACTATACATAAAAGTCCTTCAATATCTTGTAGATGTGTTCTTTATTTTTTGTTATACTGCAAAGGAAACTATGATAGCCTGTTCCATTTCACATCAGAAAGAAATGTACACACAAATTATTCATTGTTCATACAAAAACAAGCAATATAAATGCGGACTGAACTTTAAGAATATAAATGGTTTATTTTGTATTCGCATTCAGAAACAGACAATGCATTTACTGTTTTTTTCCGTAAAAGTAAAAAAAAAGAAAAGGAACCACAATAAATGTGTTTATGCCGAATATATTATCTAGACAGAAATTACCTAAAAGATTGTTTTTACTGGGAATAACATTTTCTGAGCGGTTTTCCTGCTGAAAAAGGAATTAACCGTGTTTTAATAGTTATTTTTAAATATTATTTTTTATAATTAAAAGAAAAACATTAAAAATTCTTAAATAAATAGTATTAATAATTTCATTACTTATAAACTCTACAAATTTTATCTTAATGCACAGTAAAATTATTCAAGTTTTTATTCTTGTACATTTCGTACATTTCTCCTTTAATCCATTTTAATATGAGACATAGCTCTCTAAAAAAGCACCATACAAAACAATATGCTATTTTGCTTAGTTACGCTGCCTGTCAGTTCCATTTACACGATTTTCTCTTGTTTAATATTATTTATATACGTAAAAAAATTGTAAAGATATGTATTCTATAAAATACATCACGTTTGAAAAGTTTAAGTGGATATTTTAGTAAATACAGTCGGCTCTCGTTAATTCGAACTCGTCGGGACCACAAGAAATGTTCGAATTATCCGAAGTTCGAATTATAGAAAATATGAAATAAAACATACTTAATATGGTGCTATTACAAAAGAATTAATGTTACAGTGTTTTTTAAATTTATTTCGTCTGTTATCATTAGAATATGACTTAATAATAAATTAGAATGTATAAATACATAAACAAATTAAAAGATTAGAAACAAGCGCAATGGAAGAAAAATTTAAAGTGACACTGATGCTCCCACGAGACTAAAAAAAAGTGGATATCAAATGTATTGTATTATATATACACTGCTCAAAACAATTAAAGGATATTGCAGTTTTAGGTGTATTTTGTATCTGGGAAACTTTTTAGCTGATTGATACATGGTCGACAGACATAGTAGGTTATATTAGAATAAATTACACATGTTTGGCAGAAAAAAATGCATTTTATTGCGCATTTGTGTACAAAAGGAAAAAAACACAATTTGTGCATATGAGAAAAAAAGAATAAGAAAAGGTGTTCTCTTCAAAGAAAATCATTTTCAATAGGGGGTATGGTTTCCACGGGCGGCCAGCAACGTTGAACCCCTTTGAGGCATGGACTCAATGAGGCTATTAATGACGAGTTGGGGTATTCTGCCCCACTCTTCCAGAAGAGCTCTTTTCAGTTCTTGGAGAGTTTGTGGGGGTTGTTGGCCGCCGGAAACTCGTTTTCCTAGAAAGTCCCAAACGTGCTTGATTGGATTCATGCCTAGATCACGCTGGCCATTCCATTCGAACGATTCCTTCCTCGAAAAGGAAATCCCCCACCAGGTTTGCACGATGTGGCCTGCAGTTATCGTCCATTAAAATGAAGTTACCTCCGATTGCTGCAGCGTAAGGGACTACAATAGGTCTGAGGATCTCAACCCTATGTCTGCGACCAGTCAGAGCTCCATCTCGAATGATGTAGAAGTCAGTGAGCCCGTCGATGGAGATGCCACCATACACCAACACTCCTCCACCGCCAAATCTGACAGTTTCGTGCACGAACGCAGGATTATTCCTACTGCCACGGTCCCTCCAGATGAAAATACGCCTATTATCCGGATGCACAGAAAAACGGGACTCGTCAGAAAACAGAATATTGCTCCATTCATTTCTCTTCCAGTTGACATGCTCGGTTGCCCACTCCCTGCGGTCGCGACGATGTCTTGATGTTAATCTAACACATACCATCGGTCGGCGAGCATACAGACTTACAGCATGGAGCCGGTTTCGGACAGTCTGAGTTGAAATCGTGGTGCCTGTAGCCGAGCGAAGGTGTTGTTGGAGAAGAGTAGCGTTCATGTTTCGGTGTCTCCGAGCTGTTAACGCTAAATACCGATCTTCATTGGGCGTTGTTGCCCGCATACGACCTTGACCTGGTCTTCGGCCTGCACATCCACTCTCCAAAAAACGGTTTTAGATCCTGAAAATGACACTTTGTGACACTCTAATGGCTTGCCCTACTTTCGCTTGAGTTTGGCCCCCTTCTAACCTACCAACAATTCTCCAAGCTTCTGAATCTGTTAAATGACTTCGCTTAGACATCGTACTCATCGAAACAAAGCAATCATTGAATGCCGATCATCCTTGTCTTCATTCTCTTTTATCCAGTTGAAAGTCAAATTTCATTCGTTGCCGCCGAAGCGACGTTTTTGACGTCGAACTCAAAATTTGCATACTCCACAGTTTGAAAACCAGAAAAATTTGCATTTGTGATTCTCTTCTTCTATTTTCGGCAAAAAAAAAAAATCGTTTATATCTTTATTTTATATAAAACTTCGAATATCCTTTATATGTTTTGAGCAGTGTATATACTTGTTCGGAACAATTTTCATAAAAATCAAAGAAAGAAAATTATTCAAATGATCTGAAATCCGTGAGAAAGATAAGAAAAATAAAAAATCATAATTTTCGTTAGTTCGAATTAAAGGAAGTCAAGAGGGAATGAATTCGAATTAATGAAAATTGTTAACGTTATTCTGCAATTGAAAATTTCGGGACTTCATGTTTAATTCGAATTAAGCAAAGATTCGAATTATCCGATTTCGAATTATCGAGAGTCGACTGTATTTTGTCTATTGAGAGAAAAGAGACGTCTTTAAAGAAGAGTACACAGAAAGCAGAAATAAAAATATTATTATCTTGGGTAAATATTCTAAGTGCATCAAACGTCCTTAGACTTATCATTAACGTGAAAAATACGGAAACTGAGCGACGAACAGCCTGAATTGATTTCTGACTATTCAGAACATCGTTAAAGATGTGCCATGCCTTTTCAAATAATACTAATTTTTGAAACATTTGAAATCATGATAAATAATATTTATTTCTATTTTATAAAAATTGTTTATTTGAATATCTCTCTTAAAAATTTATCTTTCTATCAAATACAACTAAAATCATACGCCCAGAATAGATGTACTCAAAAAACGTTTTATAATAAAAAATATTTTACTAAACAAAAGAGAGTTTGCCCCTTTCTCACATTGTCCTGTTTAAACAACTATACTGTACATAAAAGTCCTACAATATCTTGTAGATGTTTCTTTATTTTTAGTTATAGAGCAAAGGAAACTACGATCGTCTGTTCCCTTCCATATCAGGAAGAAATGTACACACAAATTATTCATGATTCATACAAAACCAAGCAATATATATTCGGACTGAACGTTAAGAATATAAATGGATTGTTTTGTATTCTCATTCAGAAACACACAATGCATTTACTGTTTATTTATTTTTTTCCGTAAATGTAAAAAAGAAAAGGAACCATAATAAATGTATTTATGCCGAATATATTATCTAGACAGGAATTGCCTAAAAGGATTTTGAAGGCTGTTTTAGGAGCGAATAAAATTTTTTGAGAAGTTTTGCTGCTGAAAAATAAATTTACCATGTTTGATGACATAGTAACTGTTATAGTGACTTTTCATAGTGACTTTTTTTTTGACTTAGTAAAATTAATGTTTCGTTATATTTTTGTTGTTGTTGTTGTAAGGTTATAAATAAAAACAGTATATTGTTTAGAGGAATTTTACACAATCAGATTAAAAACTAATAATAAAATAACCATATATAATTATAAAAAAATATATTTATACCGTAGACAAATGAATCCAAAATAATAGCGTTTATCTCTAAGAAGAGAAACAGACTTCCAATTACATTATCTATATTGTAACAAATAAAACTAGTCGTTGGGGGCCACCGTAATACTTACCCATCATGGATATGTATATGAAAATAAAACATGTGAAAACTATTTATACAATGCATTGCAATTCGTAAACAAAATTTAAATATTGTTAATATACATAGTAATGCTACATTAAAGAACTCCTGATGTACCAATTTTGACAAATTATATAAAAATGTACTCAAGTAGTACCAAACTGCGTAAAAGAAACATCCTTATAACTCCAAAAATAATAATTTTATTAACTAACAATTAACTGCGTGGGATTAAGCGTCTCATTTCCAATTAAAATATACCTCTGAATTGAAATTTGAATGTAATACAGGGTCATGAAAAATCGAAGAATGTGGAAAATAGGACTACAAATATCTCGGCATCTAATAATCCGATCGACTTCATTCTATATACAAAATGTGTGTTATTTTATTGCCTTTTACGTCCATGCCTTAGAACAAAAAAAATCGAAAATTTTTATATACCTTTCATCAGAACGAATTTTTCGAGAGTCCGAAAACAATAGTTCCGGATAATCGAGATTGATGATATTAAATAGGCTTCGTTCCATTTTTACATACTAACTACATACAAAATTTCAAGTCTCTATCTCAATTTTTTCGGGAGATAGAGCGTTTACAGACAGACAGACTGACAGACAGACTGCCGGCAAATTTTTTTTTCTAAAAATATGTTTTTCAGAATCTCCACTATCTAAAACGTGTAAACCCGTCAAAATTTTTTTTTCGAATTTCAAAACGATTGCAAGACTTACCCTATACTACGTATAATGGGTAAGTAATAAATAACTAAGTGATTGTTTTAAACACGTTCTTAATTGTATAAATACGTAGCACCTATTTGGCTATCTTCCAGTTCGTCCGTTTATACGGATTTATAAACGCAAAAACTACCCAACCGAATCGTTTGAAATTTAAACTATATAACTGTAGTATTATTTATTCGAATCATTTCAAATTTTATGAAAATCAGAACTATAGTTCAATTACAAGTATAATCAAATATATTCCGTTACATAACGGACAATGGAGAAAATAGTAGTTTCAAGTGCATTTTAATGATGTTATACTTTTTCGAACATAATAAATTGATAAGCACCTATGAAATGCATTATAAAATGTCCATTCTTTACATTCCGTGGTGCAAAAAATGCTTCTAAATACTAATTTACAGGGCCACATAAAAGTATCCTATTGCATAATGGTATAAAGGGAAGCATTGTTTGAGGTGAGCTTTAACTATATTAAACTAGTTCCCATTTTGAGAAATTCATGTACGTTGCTAGAGATTTACTACAAAATACTTCTTGTGTTATAGAAAGCAGATAGTATTTACAGGGACACACACAAGATTGCGGATACTTATACTGTATCCGAAATACTGTATATTATTATACCAAGATCTATATATACACACTGTAAAACATTTGTGGAAACGTTACTCCATACAATTGGTGTAAAAAAGGTGACAAATGCTGCCTCCAATTTCATGGAGTAATTGTTTTCACATATGCAATAGTGTAATTTAAACATATATTACTGGTGTAACATGACAATGTTACACCGGTTTTAACGGTTAAAATACTCCATAAAGTTGGAGGCAGCAATGCTGCCACCAATTTTACGGAGTAACGTTTCCACAAATGTTTCTCAGTGTATTTAAAATTTTTGCTTTAGTACGAACGCACGTCATTTGCTATATTTGACGTGCAATGTCCAAGTTGTTATCTATGTTAATCTAATATGGTCATTGCGAAAAATTACAATAAACTCTTCCGAGCTACACACCATTTTTAAAAGTGTTCTTTATCTTAAAATCCCATAAACCAATATATATCGCACATTCAAAAGAAATTTTATGTAAAAAAAAGACTTATTTTGTTGTCGGTGATGTTTTGCAACCTTTCCGAGTAAGTGAGTATAACAACTGAAAGTATACAATAATGTCTTCCGAGTTACACACCGTTCCTAAAAGCGTTCTTTATCATAAAAAATCCCTGAATTCAACACATATTCCAGATTTAAAGAAACTTTTATAAATTAAGCGTTTATTTTTCTGCGAGTGATTTTCTGAAACATTTCAAAGCATTTTTTCTGTTGCATTAATTACTTTTCATAAAACGAAATATTGATATTTCGTATGCAGTTAATTCTCAGTTCTACATTTTCAACAGCGAATTTTAAATTATACATGCAATAATAACAAATTAATAATAATTTTAATTAACGCCGTTGGCGACCGGTTTGGTGGCTGTTAAATGTATGCTAAAGAATGCAATATGCTACTTTTTTTCATAGCTTAATTTACTACCTCAATCCTTCGCCAAATCGGAAGATTCTGACAGAAAAATCAATTTTTATGTATTTTTATTTTAGTCAGGCACAGGTGATAATGGTAATACCTTAACGGTATGTTTCTAAAAGTGGCCAAATCTTGTATTCCTAACGAATACGAGCGGTCACGCTTTATCTATAGATACTATAATAAGGAGAGTATATTCTTTTAAACAAAAAATACAAGCAAGACAGGGATTTTTCTATATCATCTTGAACAGAAAAACGAGTTCGGTTACAGCCGATGGATACATTTCTCACGCATCCATCTCAGAACGTATGTTTATGAATTAAAGAACAACAGTTTTCATTTAAGTAATGCACACCAAATACACAGGCATCTCGGGTGGTCTACAATTAAAGTTTATGATGGAAGAGTCCCTGAGCTGTGACAATAAAGTCATTCAATAGTGACATTTGATGTCAAGTATATTTACGATATGTCGTAAAAATTATGGTATTACGTATTATCGCCACCGCAGCAGAAGTTATGTAATGCGCCAATAAATAGGTACCTTGTTGTTCGCATGTGCACAAAAAATGGCGTCAAAAATCAGCAAAACTTTAAGGCAACAAGGAATCCAAAAAATAACTGCTTGCGCGTGCGAACAGCAAGATTTCTTCTTTTTGGCGCATTAGTGCAACTTCTGCTGCGGTGGCGATAATACGTGTAATATATTTATGTTGAAAATATTTATGATGACAATTGCAGATGTATGACATCAAAGATTCTCAAGGGTGTATACAGATGGGAGGGATCATGTAGATCAGTACATCCCACTGCATAAGTAATTTTAAGGGAACCAATAGAAAAGATTAGTTAAGATCTATTGTGATTATTGCTAAAATCAAAAAATAGGAGATTTTATCCCCTACAAAAGTTGGGTCTGAGGAAAAAAGTTTTTTCTCAGTTGCATAAGATGACTTAATGTGTGGGGCGGTGCTAAATATATATATATATTATTGTTTGCAGGTGATAGTGACGGACAGATTGCCGTGATGACCAGCCAGTCTGCAAAGCGTCCAGAATCTCCGCAGGTATTCTCATTTGTACTATATTATCTCCCAAAATAGAAATATGTATTATTTAATATTCGTGTCACATCAATTGGGTGTTAAGCAATGCTTTGCATATCACAATAATGTTTTTTTAAATAAATTTGAAATTTGTTAGGATAATTTTCCACCCTGATATGTGTTAAATTTTATATAAGAGAAATTTGTACATAGTATAAATAAAATTCATGTTACATGTTAATTTGTGCAAGATGATTATTTTGGCTTAAAATGTGTCTTGTATCTTATTTCATTTAAAGAATAATTATATCTAATATAATGATTATTTTTATTGAGCATTTGATAAATGGCCTAGTTGCTAATTATCTCATAAGGAAAAGGCTAATCGAAAAATTAATCACAACGCAGTTCTGCGATAGAGAACATTTAATAGAAATTTAACGAAATCTCTCACTTTTCCGAAAGATTTTTAAATATAAATACGCTATCGATCACAATTTACTCTAATTACTAATTATAATTCCTAGTCTAATTGGTTATTAAAAAATATTAAATTAAACTATTTCCTTCTTTTAAATGCTGAGTCTATTTCCTTCCAACAACAGCTTATGATCCATTAATGACAATCGATAAAAAATGCGTTTTTAATTGCTGTTTTTATTTTAATCTGAACCAAATTTTAATAAGTTAAGAGGTGTGTAAAAATGGTATAATTCATATACAGGGATGTACAAAAGAATTTTTGAGCATGACTGTCTGTGGTTTTGCCTAGGGAATTTTTTAATCGTTTATTTTTATATTTTGCATTAGTCTGAGTATGCTAGAATTTGTTTTTTAGAATATCAATAAATTTATACACATGGGTGTGGGCAAATAAAGAAAAGTTACCTTTTATATTAGATAATACGGGATTAAAATAAAAAAAAATTGCTTTCTGCAGGTGAAATAAACTTTTACCGTTTGGCGTGCATACAAAAATATGAACTTACATGACTGTTTAAAACATTTGGATTTCCTCATCTGCTATAAGTACTTATTTCCGAAATAGGTTCTTCAACTGTGTAATTAGATTTCTATATTATTTAAATAAATGCCTCCTTTCACCAAATTAAAATGTACAGCTTCATTAAAGTATTCTAAAAATTTTGTAAACTATTTTACAATCTTCAAATGAAGTATTTCTCATTCTTTTATTTTTATTTTTATTTTTATTTTTATTTTTATTTTAATATTTCATTTAAAAATTGCATGCTTACTGTAGAAAAAAATGCTTTTATAAAATATGAATTAAGAATATGATTTACGCTTTCAAGATATTGTTTAATCTAGCTGTAAAATTTAATTATTAAGAATAAACTACGTAGGTACTTTGAGGAGGAATTTTCATTTGTTCCAGCATGCACTATATAAACATGCGAATATCACGTATTTTTTCTTTTCTAATTAAGAACGTGCTTTGAAAAAATATCATAATTTCCAGAGCTTAATATTAGTAAAGGAATTGTTTTAATCAATGACAGAGTATAGACACATTGACTACAATTAAAAAATCACAAAAAATTGTTACAATTTACTCTTCGAATATTTTTTGATTAAAAAGATATCTAATATATTATATGAAAAAAAATTTTTTTTTCTTTAATCGCATTAAACAACCATAAACTAGTAATTTCCTTTATAACACTTCTCGAAAAATAATTATCTTGCTACGTTAGAAAAAAAAACTCTTATATTATTTATTAAATTTGATGAGGAATAATTGATAAAAACGGTCTTTAATTTTTAACGTTAAAGTTAATGGCAGTGGAAAAAGTAGTTTAAGCAACACTTTTTTATTAAATTAAATAATTAGCGTGCTTTAATAAAATTATTTGCTAAGGCTTGGCGACATTTTTTATATTTTTTTATGATTAAACATGGTTTTTTAATGGTATCGTGTATAAAATATTTTATCTAACTTTTTTTTTCCATTTTGTCCATTTTTTGATCGATTTTACTAAAATTATTTTCATTATTTATTATTTTATTCTTTTTTTTCTCTATCTTTAGTTTCTTAAAGTAAATAATGAATTTTCAAATATAAAGGCTAATGCTTTTTCACAAAATTGAAGTTTCCGATTGTTACAAAAAGTTAATTTATATGGCAAGGAGTGTAAAGCACTTGGGAGAAATGGAAACAAAATATTCTTTCTAATTATATGTTGAAATAATAAGAATATAGTAATTTTATATTATAATGTCTTTGTTTACGTTTTGTAATTAAATTATTTATTATTATTATTATTTTCTGTTATTTTCAATAGATAACAGTATTGTCATCGAAATTCTTTCCGATTTCCGGTTTTTGACAGACTTACAGTTTTAGAGGTCAGAGATTCTAATCTAGGATTAAATGATCCTAGATTTTTATCTGTGAACTAGATGAAGTGAAACGTTTTGCTGTCACTTTTCGTACTATGAATCTATCGCCAATCCTCCTCTGTGGTCGATAGGCTAAGAATAATTCATGCGTTGTTTGCACTGCTACTTTAAGTATCCCAAAATTTGAAGAAACATGTGTGGAATGCCCAAGAAAATTTCGTATTTAATCATTAGTATTGCTTTTCTTAAATTTATGGATTATATAAAATACACTGAAAAAAAAGAAAAAAATCTGTAATCCTACAGATGTAAAGTTCACTGTAAAAAATGTCAGATGTTTCTGAATATGTAAAAATGTACTGTAATGAAAAACGAAAACATACAGTGACCTCTTCTAACTCACCTAAGGTTTCGAAAAACATTCCTTTACCTCTAAAAATCCCAGAAAGTTATTTGTCTTCGAAACTTAAATAAGAATTTATAAAAATTAATTTATATTAGATGCCCGTCCATTTCGGAAACGTTTCTAAGTAGCTTTTAGAGTACAATAATCACTTTTCTCAAATCAAAATATCACTTATTCGGATTCTATCAATTCTCAAGTAAACATTCTCAGCTGCATAACTGATTTTGTGCATGCAATTGTAGCAAAATAATGTCAATTTTCATATTAATGTTAATACTGTTAATATTGTATATTTGTCTATTAAACGTGCTCTCTGAATATCAAAATATTTTGTTATGAATTGGTAGCATCCGAAAAAGTGATATTTTGATTTAAGAAAAGTGATTATTGTATTGTAAATGCTACTTAGAATCGTTTACGAAATTGACGGGCAGCTAATAAAAATTACTTTTTATAAATTTTTCTTTAAATTTTGAAAACAAATAGCCTTTTTGGGATTTTTAAAGGTAAAAGAACGGCTTTAGAAACCTTATGTGAGTTAGAAGAAGTTACTGTATATTTTCGTTTTTGATTACAGTGCATTTTTATATATTCAGAAACATCTGACATTTTTTACAGCGTTGCGAAATATGTATCCTTACTAACATTTTTATCTGTATACTGTATAAGAAAAGATGTAAATCTACAAAAGTAATTTTGTAAAGCTACAGAATTCTGCAACTTTACAAACGAATCTATTAAAGTTACAGTTACCTTACTAAATATTATCTGCAATCTGGGTTGCAGTTACTTTAAAAATTCTTGGAATCCCAGTTTCCCCAAAAGTTCTTAGTTACCTAACAGATTTTTTTTTTAATTTCATTGTGAATCTGTATCTGTACATGGATTTTTGCTGTTTCCGTTACATGAAAAATTCTAGGAATCCCAGTTTCCAAGTAAAACTAGTAATAACTTTACAGATTTTTTTTCGATGTACTAACAGTATTCGCTTGCTTCTCTGGTCGGTTCTTCAAAAGAATCTTGAATCAAAGGAAAAACATCCAGTAAAAATTAAAAAATATATATCTGTAATCAAACATACATTACTGTTGTCTCATATTCATATAATCTTACAATATCCTGTTCAAAGTCGATGCTGACGATATAGTAGACAAAATAGCTGTAAAACGACTAAAGTAAATATGTTTAACTATTTTTTTACTAGGTGTGTTATCTTGAATTTCCCGCTTCTACCTAAAACTGCTTCAGAGCTATGACAAAATATCCTAAACGGCAATCATTCGATTAAACCCGCTTAGTTGGGTATTTTTAAAATCGATAAAATACATGTTTAAGTTTATTTTAGTAGATCAAGTAACTTCAAATTCATGTCTATATCTGAAACTGCTGTTGAAGAATGGCGAAATGGCCTAAATTTTCGTACTTCCTAATAATTCTTTTCGAAATGGGGAATTTCTAATACCGCTGGAATTAATGTTTAAAAATTTTTTAATAAGTTTTTTATCGTGATATACACGCTTCTAACTATTTTATATATGTATGCATAGATAAATAGATTAAAGAATTAACGCACTTTATAAGTTACCTTATTAAAATTTCATTAAACAATTGTGGTATTTAGTTTCCCAACAGGAAATTTAAATACTGATACTTTTAGCTTAGTTCATTCGATAATACTGAAAATAATGAATGCGTGCTTTCCAAATATGAATAATGCACTAATGACTAACCTAAGTAGATCACACCAGATGGTTGTTTTGTAATTATTCTTATTAAAGTAGAACAATAACTGCAGCTACTTTTCAACTTGTTCCAAAAGACTAAGTTGTATAGGGATAAATATTAAAATATTTATGCGTTTATAATTAACTACGTTGAGAATTCTTCTAATCTAAACTGTTTCATTTAAATTCTCATTAAAATACGTTCTCATTAAAAAGTAAAATTAAGATAGAATAAACTGTAACATAAATATTTACTGCGTTTAAAATTTTATTTCTGCATTTCATTCAAAAGAAAAAAAGTCATACATCAAGAATAGATAATGTAATACTTTACAGAATTATAAGTATAAATATTTAAATAAATATTTTAACTCTTATTGGTCCTATGTTTCTTCCCATATGATATCAGCATTTCTTACACAATTACAAATTTCTTAAAATTTTACTTGGTTGACAACATTTTTTGAAACCCATTTGCTTGTATTTTGACATAAATGAGAAATATACTAATTTATTTTTTAAATATAGTGGTGCTATCCGAATATAAAATAGAATTATGTATAAAAATATTGTGTTCTATAAGGCTTAATAAATGCAATACAATGGTCTGAAATCTCTTTTCTTAAATATGATAGACGATTTCATCATTCGGAACTAATTTCCTGTGTTGCGAAACAAATGACAGTTTAAATTGCTTCATAAATCAACTTGAGTGCTTGTTAGCGGGACCTTGAAAAATGATTACAGAGGAAAGAATCATTATGTATTGTTCAAACTGTCAAAACTCTAAATTAACATTTTTTATTTTTTTATTTGCCTTTTTCATGTGATTGTGTGTGCGTTTCTGATTTTCATAGTAGTCATGTAACTCACTGAGAAGAGCAGTAATGCTCTGTCTTTTTTCTCGCGGTAAAATAATAAATATGTGTTCTTTTCGTTTGAATCAACGTTCTTAATGTTTGTGGGAAAAAGAATTAATAATGAAATATACCTTTTCAAGGAATAAGAATTCTAAACCAGAATATAAAGCATATTGTGCTCGGCGCTGCAAATACCACGGGATAACATTCCATGTGGATAACATTGGATACATCGTAAAAGAAGAATTCATAAATCGGGTGAGTATATTTTACTTACCTTTCATTTTGAAGTTTTGAAAGATTGTTTTTATTAAAGATACAAAGAGGACACTACACCTTACTCACGCCTAAACTAGAATAAATATTCTATCACAGATTATGACACAGATTTAAAAAAAAAAATTATATCCATTTGAAAAACATTAATACCGTAGAATAAAAACATTGTAACAATGACCACCTTAAGAGATAATTATTCTATAGAAAAGCTCACAGCAACAAATTATTCGACCTGGAAATTTAAGGTCGAGATGCTGTTGACAAAAGAAGAATTATTTAATGCAATAACAGACGATCCACCAAATCCTTTGAACGATGGGTGGTCCAAAAATGACCGCAAAGCCCGAGCACTCATAAATTTAACTATTGATGACTCCCAAATTACGCATGTAAAAAATTTACAAACCGCGAGACAAACTTGGGAGGCTCTAAAAGAAATTCACGAGCGGTCAAATTTGACCAGCAAACTATTTCTCTTAAGAAAACTCTACAGCATAAAATTAGCCGAATCAGGCAACATGCTTAACCATATAACAAAAATAATGGAACTTGTCGATCAACTGGGAGCAATAGGCGAAGTCATTAACGATCATCACATTTCAGCCCTTTTATTATGTTATCTACCCCAGTCCTATGATCACCTTATAACTGCGCTCGAATCTAAAGAAGAAGCACAACTCACTCCGTCATATTTAAAAAGTAAACTCATAGATGAGTTTAATCGAAGAAGTGAAAATACCGAAAATTCTGAAAATACGGCGAGAGCTTTTAAAGCTCAGAAAAGGTTCCCAACAAAAAGAGAAAATAAATATTGCACCTACTGTCGGATGAAAAGTCACAACACTCAAGATTGCTGGCATAATAAAAACAAACCACACACCACACAACAAAATCAACACAACAAATACAGTAAAAAACACTATTCAACATCACTTGTTTTTCAAAAGGGCAAAAACAATTTTAAGAATGAGCAAATATCGGAATCGAACCACAGGTTTAATCGCTATGAAGGCAAAAACAATACATGGAGAGAAAGCGAAAACAAAGATTATGCCTTTATAACACAGGGAATAGAAAATAAAACTTTCATTGTGGATAGCGGTAGCTCAAGCCACATCGCATCCTCCGAATCAATGTTTACAGAGATTAAATCGCGGGAAAAAACAAACGTGACTATCGCAAATGGAAAAAAACTTATCGCTTATGGATCAGGCGATGTAAATTTAAATACGCTGACATCGGATAATAAAATCCATAAAATAACGCTTAAAGACGTACTTCTAGTACCCGAAATCGAAACGAATTTACTATCGGTCAGTAAAGCAACTCAAAACGGATGTGAGATTGTATTTAAAAATGACAAGTGTATTTTCAAACTTAATGGAGAAATTTGCTTAGAAGTACGAAAAGCAAATAACCTCTATGAAGTCCAATTAACAAACGAAAACCACGCGAACATAACACAAACGTGCAACAATAAAAATTGTTTAGAACTATGGCACAGGAGGTTAGGACACAGAAATTTAACATCGATTAAAGAAATTACACAAAGAGAGTTAGTGAGAGGTATTCAAATAAACAATTGTAAAAATAATATAGATTGCGAACCGTGTATTAAGGCGAAATTAACTGATGAACCCTATCCCAAAGTTGCTCAGTATAGAGCAAGTAAAAGGCTTCAACTCATTCACTCGGACGTTTGTGGATCTTTTCAAACACCCACGATAGGTGGGAAATCATATTTTTTGACTTTCGTCGATGATTACTCACGATTTACGATAATCTATCTATTGTCAAAAAAGAGTGAAGTCTATGAAAAACTTAAAGAGTTCGTCGCACTAATAAGCAACAAGTTTGGTGAAAAACCGAAAGAAATCAGAACGGACAACGGGGGGGAATTTACATCGGATGAAATTGAGAATTATCTCAAGTCAAATGGGATAAAACATCAACACACAGTCCCATATTGTGCGAGCCAAAACGGGGTGGCTGAACGAAAAAATAGGTCGTTAGTCGAGATGGCTAGGACAATGTTAAATGAATCAAATTTACCTTTAAAGTTCTGGGGGGAAGCAATCTGTACGGCAAACCACCTACAAAATAGACTACCTACAAAAGCAAATGCAAAAACGCCATACGAATTATGGACAGAAAGACAGCCAAACTTAAGCTATATTAAAGTGTTTGGCTGCAAAGCCTTCGCTTACATTGATAAAGCCAAAAGACAAAAATTAGACAATAAAGCTGTAGAAGGCATTTTTGTGGGATACGACAATCAATCTAAGGGATATCGTATATATATAGGAGGAAATGAAATAAAAATCGCGAGAACGGTGAAATTTCTTGAAAATAAATTTAAATATGTAAACGACAAGACTGAAATCGAACCAAAACAAGATGAGGGTGAAAAACGCAATTGTGAAAATCTTGTAGAAATAGAAATTTCAAACAACAAAACAACACCATCCGCGTCCCAACAACAAATTGCGGAACCAAGGCGTTCAGATAGAATAAATAAAGGCGTACCTCCTGATAGGCTAATATACATGGTTAAAGATGAAAAACTTAATGAACCAAAGGATTATAAGGAAATTAAATTTATGGAAAATTCACCGGTAAAACAGAATTGGATAGAAGCCATGGAGAGCGAAATGAATTCATTAAAGAAAAATAAAACGTGGTCAATTGTAGATCCTCCACCGAATAAGAGAATAATTGGTTGTAAATGGACTTATAAATTAAAGCGTGACAATACCGGAAAAATCCAAAAATATAAGGCACGTTTAGTAGCTAAAGGATACATGCAAAGGTTCGGAGAGGATTATGACGAAACTTACGCACCGGTAGTGTCGTATACTACGATAAGAGCATTATTAATGGCGGCGTTGCACCAAAACTTGAATGTTAAGCATATAGATATAAACACTGCGTTCCTACATGGGGAACTTGAGGAGGAGATATACATGACGCAACCGGAAGGATTCGTTGAACCAAATCAGGAAAACAAAGTCTGTAAGTTGAATAAAGCAATCTACGGACTTAAGCAAGCCGCGAGAGCGTGGCATAATAAAATAACAGAAACACTAAAAAACATGAATTTCATTCAAAGTAAAATCGATACATGTCTTTTTACACAGAAAAGGAATAATGACACAATCTACATAATAACGTACGTCGATGACCTTTTAATTGTAGGAAAAGACGAAGCCATAGAGGAAATAATCGCGAACTTAAATAAAGAATATGAACTAAAGAATTTAGGGGATATAAGTAATTATTTATCCATGAGCATTCGAAAAGTAAATAAAAACTACTTAATTAACCAAACCCCAAAAATCGAAGAGTTAATTAATAAATTCAATTTACAAGAAGCAAAACCGTGTAGTACACCCATGGAAACAAATTACACACACTTTAAAGATGATGACAATCTCTTCCCAAACAACACACAATACAGACAAGCCATCGGAGCACTCTTATATCTTGCCACAGTGAGCAGACCTGATATATGTGCAGCTGTTAATATCTTGAGCCGAAGAACCGAAAGGCCAAGAATGAAAGATTGGAATAGTGTAAAGCGGGTAATGAGATACCTCAAGACAACAAAGAACTTTAATTTAGTTATTGATGGAAAATCAAAACCTATACTTGAAGTTTATGCGGACGCTGACTGGGGTGGAGACACAGAATCGAGGAAATCCACCAGTGGAAATATATATTTGTTAGGTGGAAACCCCATACTTTGGTCGACTAAGAGACAGTCCTGTATAGCCTTATCCTCAGCTGAAGCTGAGTACATCTCAGCAGCAAATGCAGCAAATCAAGTTAAATGGCTGGTGAACCTACTCAACGAAATTAATCTCTCACAAACATATCCGATAACACTTTACGAAGATAATCAATCGGCCATTAAAATGATAGAATTAGAAAAACATTCAAGTAAAACCAAACACATCGAACTAAGATTTCATCTTATAAAACATTTGAAACAAGAAGGAATAATAAACCTCGTATACTGCCCAACAAAAGTCATGCTAGCCGACTTATTTACAAAACCCCTGCCAAAGACTATTTTTGAAGTTCACAGGAAGAACTTACATTTAAGTGATAATGCAACTACAGAAATTAAGGAGGAGATGATAGACGATTTCATCATTCGGAACTAATTTCCTGTGTTGCGAAACAAATGACAGTTTAAATTGCTTCATAAATCAACTTGAGTGCTTGTTAGCGGGACCTTGAAAAATGATTACAGAGGAAAGAATCATTATGTATTGTTCAAACTGTCAAAACTCTAAATTAACATTTTTTATTTTTTTATTTGCCTTTTTCATGTGATTGTGTGTGCGTTTCTGATTTTCATAGTAGTCATGTAACTCACTGAGAAGAGCAGTAATGCTCTGTCTTTTTTCTCGCGGTAAAATAATAAATATGTGTTCTTTTCGTTTGAATCAACGTTCTTAATGTTTGTGGGAAAAAGAATTAATAATGAAATATACCTTTTCAAGGAATAAGAATTCTAAACCAGAATATAAAGCATATTGTGCTCGGCGCTGCAAATACCACGGGATAACATTCCATGTGGATAACATTGGATACATCGTAAAAGAAGAATTCATAAATCGGGTGAGTATATTTTACTTACCTTTCATTTTGAAGTTTTGAAAGATTGTTTTTATTAAAGATACAAAGAGGACACTACACCTTACTCACGCCTAAACTAGAATAAATATTCTATCAAAATACAGCTCATAGATGATTAAGTACACTGTAAAAAAATTCTGTAAATGTACTAAACATTTTCTAGGAAACTGGGATACCAAGAACTTTTCATGTAACGGTAACAAAAAAAATCCATGAAACCGATTCTGAAACTTGATTTTTTGCTGTTACCGTTACAGGAAAAGTTCTTGGAATCCCAGTTTCCTAGAAAAAGTTTAGTACCTTTACAGATTTTTTTTTACAGTGTACTGAAACTTTTTTCTGCAGATGCACAATAATTATACTAAACTACAAATTACTTTATACAATATTGATTGAATTAGTTATGATTTTTTTTATATGTACATAGCATATTGTTCTATAAATTTAACTCACGAGGAGAGGGCCAACTTTGATAATTACAGATTTTGATTATTTAAATATATATTATAGAGCAGATACCCCTTACCCTCCGATTCAATACACTGTAAAAAAAAGGGTCGATCTACTAAAAAAACTTTAGTAATCCTTGTAATTACTAAAAAATGTTTAGTAATCTTAGTCGGTTACTAGAAAATCTGTAAGAATTACTAGAAAAAAGTTAGCAACGAACAGTGTTAATAGTTTTATATTTTTAATAGCTGTTACTAAAACTCACTTGGCGTGGCCTCGATAGCATAGTGGTTATAGTAACGGACTCCAGGCTAAAAGGTCCCGGGTTCAATACTGGACAGCGCCAAGTACGCCCCGAATGTATGTAGTGTAAGTACTCTATAATAAAGGGGTTATGAATTTCCTGTTGGAGCTGGTCGCAATGTTTGGTGCTGCCAGCTATTGCATTTTTGCCGAAAATCTATCGCTTCAGAAGTCTGGATGCAGCTCGAAGGAAGCTCCTGCCCTTCGGACGCACGTAATTGTTATTAAAAATAATTTTGGAGCTATTACTAAATTTTGCTTGGTGGCTCATACTAAAAATTTTTAAGTTATACAAAAAAATTCTTTTGTTCAGTTTACAAAAGAAATGCTTGTTTCACTTGCAAAAAAAAAATTTTGTAATGGTTACTAAAAAATTCTGTGGAATACAAATTTACTAAAAAATTTTTAGTAACCTCTTGAATTTTTTTAACAGTGTAGATTTTATACAACGCTCTTTAGTTGTTCAGAAGCAGGGGGGGGGGCGAATTTTATGATACGACATAAATGTTTTCTTTGATATGGTAGTTCATGGTTGATCGTAGCTGAGACGGTATAGCTTTAGTTCGCTGACCAGAGGACACTATACGGGATCGATACCCAGTTATTGTATATTTATTTATCTCATATTTTGTTTTATAAATATATGCTTGTAATTACAGTTAAATAATCGAACAGTCAATTAAAATTATAATTCTTTTTTCAACCTAACTACTTTTTTATTCGTGACTAAATAGTGAAATAAAACATCATAAATCGATCCGAAACTTTAGCTTTTCATAAAATGAGTTTTATTTTATCATAAATAAATGGCACGATAACAGTTTTCGTAATGAGTTTGGAGTCATTAGGCTTAGGAAGAAAGGCGAATTTTAGAAAAATATATTTAATATATTTAAGTGATGAGAAAAAAAAAATTAAATCGAAAATACAAAATTAAAGTTCAAATATATTAAAATTGTAGTTAAGATCCGATATCATGATTTTTAAATTATAAGCATACTTACAAAATAAAGTATGAGAGAAAAAAATGCAGCGATAACGGGCACCGAGTTCAGGCCTTCGAGCTTGTAATCTGAAGCTATACCAACTGAGCTACGATACAACCATGAGTGTTTCTATCAAAATAAGTATTTAAGTCGTGTAATAAAATTAGCCCCACCTCCTCTGTTTTAGAAGAACTAAGGTGCATTGTATAAAATCCTTGAACCTGAGGGTACGGGTCTCTGTCCTACAACATGTATTAAAATAATCAAAATCTTTGCTTATCGAAGTTGGTCCTCTCCTTGTCAGCTGGAGACCACTAACACAACTCTTTTCAGACATTTAGATTCACTTATCTTTTTGCAATACTATGTATATGAATTCATTTAAAATACACTCAAAAGAATACTATGGAAAAAATAATTGTAGAATGAGAATTACATAACATATTAAAAAATTTCATATTTAGCAAATATTATTAAGGGGTCTCAGGGTTTGATCGATACGGGAAAACATTTAAATAGAGCTCTATCTTCGAGTCCATATAAAAACAAAAGTATTCAATGCAATTAATTTAAACTTTCTGATATTTTAAAGGTATGTTTTTAGTCTTATAATATTATATAATGAAGTACTTGAATGTAATATAATAAGAAAGTTAGCAAAATTTATGTAACACAATTTTCGAAATAAAAGTATGTGTTATATCACCAACACCAAGATATCTTAACGTTGAATTGACGTAAGAACCTAATTTTTGCTTTAAAAAGATCCGGAAACTTTGCTCTATAGAATGAATTAAGGATATAACTATCACTCAAAAACAACATTATTAAAAAAACTCTCAAATTTGAAAATTTATAAAACTCCTAAAAATACAACTTTTTTTTCATTAAAAATATTCAAAATATTAAACTATCCAAACTATATTAATTCATTCTATAGATAACGATGTTATATGCATGCAAAAAATAATTTAAGCCATTCCATCAAATAGTTTTTTTTAATCTTGGTGTTAGTCGTCAAAAATCATGTTTTGAGAAAACGCGACTTAAAGTTGAAATTACATGGGTGCGGCTATGAAAGTACTGATACATAAATACTTATTACTCCAGTAAAAATGCAAATATTTTTATGCGGTTTTTTGCATTGAGTTACTAATTAATTGAATAATCAAACTAGATCATTAAAAAATCGATTTTTTGAAAAGTTTTCAACCCCTGGGATAGGATAATCCCTTAATAGAAATTTATGAATTAAAGTATGTTTTTCGCAGTTTTGTATATCAGATATTTTCTTCATACATGCTAAGAGAAGTATAAAAAATAATTTTCATAAATTAGACAGACTTGATTGCATTTAACAAAGAAATTAAATTGTAAAATATACAAAAAACATATAATTAAAAATAAAAATACATACAAAATATTTGTTTCAACTTAATTGTGAATTAAATTAATGATTTTTAGGTACTACTATGTTATACCGTCGACCAAAAAATATCACCAAACTATAAGATTAAATGCCAATAATGGATTATCGTGAATGTCACATTCAATGCCATTAAATACGAATCGCGTGTTTAAAATGTCATTAAGTGATTTTTACTTCGACTTTTTATTAATATTTTTATTAATATTCTACTAATTATTTTTTTGTTATTTAAAATAAAAATTATGTCAATATGTATAATTTGGCTATTCATTTGGCGATTTGTATACTTTGGCGAAATTGGCCGACGGGATAACAGATTAGTACCGATTTTTATATATTTTTCAATTTAACTTCTTTGATAAATGTAATCAAGTCTGTCTAATTTATGAAAATTAGTTTAACGATTTTAATTCAGACGCTAAAATATTTGTGTATATTAAGAAGTATAAAAGCATTAACGAAATTGGAGATTAGAAAACACAACTTAAAAACGACTTAAATATGTTTATTGATCCTGGACATTAATCTACCTTATATTTTTGTGGGACCTAGAAGAACTTTAAATGATTCATGGTTTATTTTCTATAATGAGTATGTTTTCATGTACAGTAGAACCTCCATTAACCGAGGTTTAAGTTAACCGAACCGATAATAAAATCTGATTCTTTCTTTCTTTCTTTTTCTTTCTTTTTCTATTTTCTTTTTTTTCTTTTTTTTTTTTTTTGTGTGTAAATGATTTTTTTTAAACGCACTTTTTTACCGTAGTGTATGTTCCTAAAGTATTCGAAGGAAAGAAGCGATATTACACCGATAAATTTTCTATATTTCACCTAGCATTGGCATATTTCATAAATATATACTGGACAATTGCACCATAAAATTTAACTAATAAGAATGTATTTATTAAAAATACAACATGTTGCTCAATGGTGCACAAAATAAGAATTTTAATATACACTTTACAACTAAAATAAAATAAAAATATCAACGTTTCGCGCCGTCTTCTGCGGGCATCTTTAGAAAAATATGATAAAGGAACAATCTCTCTGCCTTGAAACATTTAAAGATCAATCATCTTTATTAATTTTTGCAAAGAATTATCATTTGAAATTAATTATTAAGGCTTTATAATTATTATTATTGGAGTAAAATTAAAGCAGATTTAGAATAGTAAAAGATTGCTCCTTCAAATCTAAGACAAATTATTTAAAAAAAAAAAAACCGAATTATTTTTTTTTTCAATTTTTGCAAATAGAATGAGCTTCGGTCACACCTATTTCGAACATTTTAAATTTTTTATGTTAGTTTATTTAAAAACAGGGTTAACATAAACATTTTCCACTAAGTAAAATTTTTTATTAATAAAAAATGAATATTTTCAGAATACTTGAATATTTTTAATTTAAAGACTTCTTTTTTAATTTTACTTCAACATATATACTTTTAACAACATTTTTAAGCTGAAGTAACGTGAAACATTCTTAAGTAAGATGTTCTTGACGAAAAACTTGAGGAAGTTGTTAAAGTAATGTATATATATAAATGTATACATACAGTATTAAAAAGGATTTCAAAATGCATTCCGCTTAAAAAAATATTACTGTATCAGTAAAATATTTATCTTTGAGTAGCCTACTTTTTAAGTTAAAAATAAATATATCCCTTTGGCATTTACATTGAAAAAAATTAATCAAATTACAACTATTTAAAATTCAAAATTTTATTCTGGTAAACAAAAATAACACGAATTAGAAATGTTGATTACTTGTATTGTTGTTTTTATTTGCATTAAAATGTGAAGTCAATCGATTTTTCAAAAAAATTAAAAAGAAAATGAATAAAAGATGTAGTTTCTGTGATAAAAATACAAATAAACATGTACGTATTGTTTAAAACTTTTTTTAATTTAGGATTTTTTTTCTTAGCAAACAAAGATAACAGAAATTAGAACTAGGTAGTTTTTATTGGTATTAAATATGTAAGGTATAACCCTTCGAATTTCGACGAAAGAAAATATTTAAGAAGAAACAGTTTCATTGATTTATAATAAATCTACAAAATTAGTTAGATAAAAAATGCACATTTTATTGGTAAGTCTAACTCTTAAACAAATCATAGTTAAACCAAAATTAACAAAATACCATTTAAATAAAACTCAGTTTTAGAAATTATTAAAATTAAACTTTGATCGTAATGTAAGCAATTAAATGCAATTAAGATCTGTTATTGTGATGGAATTATCGATTAAGAGTCCCATGTTTGGTAATCCAAAATTAAAAAAAGCAAAATTTATTCCAGTTTGATTCAGTCATAGAATTTTTCCCCGTGAAATTTGAATACGATATCATTTTCATTATATCATTTTCAAAATTTAAATATGCAGCTCTCTTTTTTTAATGGTATTCTAATTTGATTATTTAAAAATAAATTAAATTAAAAACTTGAAGTCTCAATTGTTTTTAGCTGGAAAGAGATATTTACATTCCTTTATGTGTAAAGGAAAATTTCTGAAATAATTTACACGCTATAAATAAGATAGACAATATTCCTGCGACGTCACATAATAGTCCGTTTTCTAATTACAGCTTTTCATAGGTCCGTGTGCAATTTTATGATTAAGTATCGTGAGTGGCCTCATTTTGTTCCTTATGTATTGTAGACTAAGAAAAGCGATGGTGGACATCTGGGACCCGCGACTGGGGAGGGGAAGGGTTGAAAAGTGCAAGGAAAAAAAATTCCATTTCATAAAAAACAAAGAAAATTATCGATAAATATTAATGTTTAAAACATTTGTAGATTAGGAAAAACATTTGTGGACATCCGGAATCCGCGACTGGGGAGGGGGAGGGGAAGGGGAGGGGTTGAAAAGTGCAAGGCAAAAAAAATTCCATTTCATAAAAATTAAGAAAATTATGCAAACATATTAATGTTTAAAACATTTATAGATTAGGAAAAACATTTGTGGACATCCAGGAGCCGCAACTAGGGAGGAGAATGGGAGGGAGAGGGGTGGGGGAGTGGAAGAGTTGCAAAGTGCAAATGAAAAAATTCTATTTCATAAAAAATAAAGAAAATTATGCATAAATATTAATATTTAAAACATTTATAGATTAGGAAAAACATTTGTGGATATCCAGGACCCGCGACGGGGGAGGGGGAGGGGAAGGGTTGAAAATTGCAAGGGACAAAAATTCCATTTCATAAAAAATAAAGGAAATTATGTATAAATATGAATGTTTAAAACATTTATAAATTAGAAAAAAACATTTGTGGACATCCGGGACTCGCGACTGGGGAGGAGGAAAGGGAGAGGAGAGGAATTTGACAAGGGCAATAAAAAAAATTCTGTTTAAAAAAAAATTATGCATAAATATTAAAGTTTAAAACGTTTATAGAATGAGAGTGGCATTGAAGGATACTCGGGACTTGTGATTAGGAAAACGGAGGTAAGGGAAGAGGAGGGGAGGGGAGGGAAGAGAAAAGTGTTGAAAGAGGCAAGAAAAAAAAAGCCACTTAATTATATACATATACATATATATATATATATATATATATATATATATATATATATATATATGTGGGATTAAAGAATAAAGTATCCAGCAATAAAAGGTAATAAACTCAATGATTTAATGAACGTGATATCCAAAATGAGATTCGTGTGATGATGCGTGGAAAGAACGAGGTGTTCTATAGATTTCAGCGATGGCGAGTTGGATGGATTTTTAATCCAAAGCTCAGAGAAGCTTATTTATTTTAAATATTATTCAGTTCTACTGTTATCATTGAATGTTACTTACATATTTTATGTCTATTAAACCTTTTTATTTTTTTAAGAATGTTACTTTTGCTTAAATCATAAGCTAATCACTCAATATTCCCACATATATATATATATATAAGTATTTAAATCTTTTATAGAATAAGAGAAGCAATAGTGGGCATCCGGGATCCGCAACTAGGCTAGGGGGAGGGGGAGGGAAGGGGAAAGGTTGAAAAGGGTAAGAAAAAAGATCTGAAGCTTTAGTGGGACTGCATTCTCTTTCTGGATCTGACACCACTGGTTCATTCAGTGGTAAATAAAAAACCCGTTTTTGGAAGAGCTTCATAAATGCTGACGACAGAATTCTGAAAGCACTTGACGCATAAGGTCAAACAGATATCCTTGAGAGTGAAACATATATTGCACTTGAAGAATACATATGTTCAGTGTACATGCCAAAATTAAACATTAAAACATTCAGTGAGCTAAGATGGTGGTTATTTACAAAAGAGCAAGTTGAAGGAACAAATATGCCTCCAACTCAAGCCGCCCTTTACCCAGCCATAAGAGTTCATTACCAAGCAATAATATGGCAAAGAATACACATTTAAAAAAAATAATATTCCACCCCATCTGATTTTGGTTGGATAATAAAGGAAAAATAATACCTACCTGTCATGTGTAACATGCCATGTGCTCTTCAAGAACTGGTTTAATCGGTGCGTTGTTCGTGTGTCAAGTGAAGATGTGTAGCATCCTGTAAATGTTCACAAAATGGATTACCTTGTAACTGAAATGTGTTCATGCTCGGGTGAGACTGATAAATGTGATAATGTTGGAGGCCTTGATGATGTAAATTATGATGACAGTGGTACCGATGATCCTACTTTGTTCTGAAGTTAAACTTTTACTTGCAGTTTAAAATTTGAAAGTTTTTACTATTTAGGTATATGATGTATACTATAGAATAACAATACAAAGATAACAAATAATATTTAGCGCTACAAAATTTGTATCATTTAGTATTTATCATCACTCAGTTCCTTTTCAATTACCTTTATTACTTATTTTTTCCCTTGCACTTTGCAACCCTTCCCCTCCCTCTCCCCTTCTCCAGTCGCGGGTTCCGGATGTCCACAAATGTTTTTCCTAATCTATACATGTTTTAAACATTAATATTTATACATAATTTTCTTTATTTTTTATGAAATGGAATTTTTTCCCATGCACTTTGCCACTCTTCCCCTCCCCTCCCCTCCCCTCCCTCTCCTCCTCCCCAGTCGCGGCGCCTGATGTCCACAAATGTTTTTCCTAATCTATAAATGTTTTAAACATTAATATTTATTCATAATTTTCTTTATTTTTTATGAAATGGAATTTTTCTCTCTTGCAATTTTCAACCCTTCCCCTTCCCCTCCCCAGTCGCGTGTCCTGGATGTCCACAAATGTTTTCCCTAATCTATAAATGTTTTAAGCATTAATATTTATGCATAATTTTCTTTATTTTTTATGAAATGGATTTTTTTTTCTTGCACTTTTCAACCCTTCCCCTCTCCTTCCCCTTCCCCAGTTGCGGGTCCCGCATGTCCACAAATGTTTTTCCTAATCTATAAATGTTTTAAACATTAATATTTATGCATAATTTTCTTTATTTTTTATGAAATGGAATTTTTTCCTTGCACTTTGCAACTCTTCCCCTCCCCCACCCCTCCTCCACCCCTCCCCCTCCCCATCCCCCTCCCCAGTCGCGGCTCCTGGATGTCCACAAATGTCTTTCCTAATCTTTAAATATTTTAAACATTAATATTTATACATAATTGTCTTTATATTTTAAGAAATGGAATTTTTTTCCCTTGCACTTTTCAAACCTTCCCCTCCCCCTCTCCCTCCCCAATCGCGGGTCCTGGATGTCCACAAATGTTTTTCCTAATCTATAAATGTTTTAAACATTAATATTTATTGATAAATTTCTTTATTATTTATGAAATGGAATTTTTCCCCTTCCATTTTTTTACCCCTCCCCTTCCCCTCCCCCTCCCCAGTCGCGGGTCCCGGATGTCCACCATCGCTTTTCTTAGTCTACAAGACATAAGGAACAAAATGAGACCACTCACTATACTTAATCATAAAATTGCACACGGGATGTAATTAGAAAACGGACTATAAGTTAAAATGACGATTTTTATAATCTCGAGTTGAAATTGTTGCAAAGAACTTCTTTATTTGCTTGTCTAATTCGGCGAAATGAATGCATCCAATTGAGAATCACCAAGTTCTGTATCATAAATAGCTATTTTTTTTTTTGACAAAGACTTCCGATTACACCATGCACATTGTATGTCATGGCTCCTCAATAAGGACACTCTAAATTTCGGTAAATCACTGCGTTTTATCAATTTGCAATTTCAATTCCGTTGTTTTTAAAAGTGAAGTATTTTCACACGAGAAGTACTGCACAACAGCTGGAGTCAAAATGGCGCACTTCTGCGAAACATATTTTAGTTTTGCAAATTAAAATGCACGTTTACAAAAAAAAGGTCATCTTCATTTGCGAAAGCAATTTTTTACGATTATAATTTTTAAACAACATTTATAGAAAAGTATACCTAAGACGTCATTATCGCTCAATAATATACAAACCCAGCAATAATAATAATAATAAAACAGTGTCTTCATTCAATACGTACACTGTAAAAAAAAATTCAAGAGGTTACTAAAAATTCTGTAGTAAATTTGTATTCCACAGTATTTTTTAGTAATCATTACAATTTTTTTTTTTTTTTTTTTTTTTTTTTTTTTTTTTTTTTTTTTTTTTGCAAGTGAAACAAGCATTTCTTTTGTAAACTGAACAAAATAATTTTTTGTATAACTAACTTAAAAATTTTTAGTATGAGCCACTAAGAAAATTTTAGTAATAGCTCCAAAATTGCTTTTAATAACCTTTACGTGCGCCCGAAAGACAGGAGCTGCATCCAAATTTCTGAAGCGATAGATTTTCGGCAATACCGCAATAGATGGCAGCACCAAAAATGCTACCTGCTCTGACAGGATTTTCATAATCCCTTTATTAACGAGTACTTACACTACATACATTCGGGACGTATTTGACGATGTCCGGTATCGAACCCGGGACCTCTTAGCCTGTAATCCGCTACTATAACCACTATGCTATCAAGGCCACAGCAAGTGAGTTTTAGTAATAGCTATTAAAAATGTAAAACTATTAACTCTATCCATTGCTAACTTTTTTCTAGTAATTCTTACAGATTTTCTAGTAACCGACCAAGATTACTAAAAAATTTTTAGTAATTCCAAGGATCACTAAAGTTTTTTTAGTAGATCGACCCTTTTTTTTTACAGTGTATATATGGTATCTCGTGATTCATATGTCTTCATTCGTTTGGTTTTAATAGTTCCATGTTTTATGAGAAATCATTCATTGATATTTCTTGACATTTCAGGAAAAATTACTTTTACACACGGATTAATAAATTTGAAATTTTTTAGCTGTTCGACAGGAATAAAGTAAGCGGAGAAAATAACTCATACAACTGTTCTTTAAAAAACATTTTTGTAAACATTTTTTGTTGCGACTCTTAGAATTCTAAACTTCAATATTCTAAATCTTATATACGTCAATTGAGATATATTTGGAGAACTTAAAAAACAAACATAACTATCATCTTTAATCATCTTTATTAATTTTTGCAAAGAATTATCATTAGAAATTAATTATTAAGGCTTTATAATTATTATTATTGGAGTAAAATTAAAGCAGATTTAGAATAGTAAAAGATTGCACCTTCAAATCTAAGACAAATTATTTTTTAAAAAAAAATCGAATTATTTTTTTTTTCAATTTTTGCAAATAGAATGAGCTTCGGTCACACCAATTTCGAACATTTTAAATTTTTTATGTTAGTTTATTTAAAAACAGGGTTAACATAAACATTTTCCACTAAGTAAAATTTTTTATTAATAAAAAATGAATATTTTCAGAATACTTGAATATTTTTAATTTAAAGACTTCTTTTTTAATTTTACTTCAACATATATACTTTTAACAACATTTTTAAGCTGAAGTAACGTGAAACATTCTTAAGTAAGATGTTCTTGACGAAAAACTTGAGGAAGTTGTTAAAGTAATGTATATATATAAATGTATACATACAGTATTAAAAAGGATTTCAAAATGCATTCCGCTTAAAAAAATATTACTGTATCAGTAAAATATTTATCTTTGAGTAGCCTACTTTTTAAGTTAAAAATAAATATATCCCTTTGGCATTTACATTGAAAAAAATTAATCAAATTACAACTATTTAAAATTCAAAATTTTATTCTGGTAAACAAAAATAACACGAATTAGAAATGTTGATTACTTGTATTGTTGTTTTTATTTGCATTAAAATGTGAAGTCAATCGATTTTTCAAAAAAATTAAAAAGAAAATGAATAAAAGATGTAGTTTCTGTGATAAAAATACAAATAAACATGTACGTATTGTTTAAAACTTTTTTTAATTTAGGATTTTTTTTCTTAGCAAACAAAGATAACAGAAATTAGAACTAGGTAGTTTTTATTGGTATTAAATATGTAAGGTATAACCCTTCGAATTTCGACGAAAGAAAATATTTAAGAAGAAACAGTTTCATTGATTTATAATAAATCTACAAAATTAGTTAGATAAAAAATGCACATTTTATTGGTAAGTCTAACTCTTAAACAAATCATAGTTAAACTAAAATTAACAAAATACCATTTAAATAAAACTCAGTTTTAGAAATTATTAAAATTAAACTTTGATCGTAATGTAAGCAATTAAATGCAATTAAGATCTGTTATTGTGATGGAATTATCGATTAAGAGTCCCATGTTTGGTAATCCAAAATTAAAAAAAGCAAAATTTATTCCAGTTTGATTCAGTCATAGAATTTTTCCCCGTGAAATTTGAATACGATATCATTTTCATTATATCATTTTCAAAATTTAAATATGCAGCTCTCTTTTTTTAATGGTATTCTAATTTGATTATTTAAAAATAAATTAAATTAAAAACTTGAAGTCTCAATTGTTTTTAGCTGGAAAGAGATATTTACATTCCTTTATGTGTAAAGGAAAATTTCTGAAATAATTTACACGCTATAAATACGATAGACAATATTCCTGCGACGTCACATAAGTTAAAATGACGATTTTTATAATCTCGAGTTGAAATTGTTGCAAAGAACTTCTTTATTTGCTTGTCTAATTCGGCGAAATGAATGCATCCAATTGAGAATCACCAAGTTCTGTATCATAAATAGCTATTTTTTTTTTGACAAAGACTTCCGATTACACCATGCACATTGTATGTCATGGCTCCTCAATAAGGACACTCTAAATTTCTGTAAATCACTGCGTTTTATCAATTTGCAATTTCAATTCCGTTGTTTTTAAAAGTGAAGTATTTTCACACGAGAAGTACTGCACAACAGCTGGAGTCAAAATGGCGCACTTCTGCGAAACATATTTTAGTTTTGCAAATTAAAATGCACGTTTACAAAAAAAAGGTCATCTTAATTTGCGAAAGCAATTTTTTACGATTATAATTTTTAAACAACATTTATAGAAAAGTATACCTAAGACGTCATTATCGCTCAATAATATACAAACCCAGCAATAATAATAATAATAAAACAGTGTCTTCATTCAATACGTACACTGTAAAAAAAAATTCAAGAGGTTACTAAAAATTCTGTAGTAAATTTGTATTCCACAGTATTTTTTAGTAACCATTACAATTTTTTTTTTTTTTTTTTTTTTTTTTTTTTTTTTGCAAGTGAAACAAGCATTTCTTTTGTAAACTGAACAAAATAATTTTTTGTATAACTAACTTAAAAATTTTTAGTATGAGCCACTAAGAAAATTTTAGTAATAGCTCCAAAATTGCTTTTAATAACCTTTACGTGCGCCCGAAAGACAGGAGCTGCATCCAAATTTCTGAAGCGATAGATTTTCGGCAATACCGCAATAGATGACAGCACCAAAAATGCTACCTGCTCTGACAGGATTTTCATAATCCCTTTATTAACGAGTACTTACACTACATACATTCGGGACGTATTTGACGATGTCCGGTATCGAACCCGGGACCTCTTAGCCTGTAATCCGCTACTATAACCACTATGCTATCAAGGCCACAGCAAGTGAGTTTTAGTAATAGCTATTAAAAATGTAAAACTATTAACTCTATCCATTGCTAACTTTTTTCTAGTAATTCTTACAGATTTTCTAGTAACCGACCAAGATTACTAAAAAATTTTTAGTAATTCCAAGGATCACTAAAGTTTTTTTAGTAGATCGACCCTTTTTTTTTACAGTGTATATATGGTATCTCGTGATTCATATGTCTTCATTCGTTTGGTTTTAATAGTTCCATGTTTTATGAGAAATCATTCATTGATGTTTCTTGACATTTCAGGAAAAATTACTTTTACACACGGATTAATAAATTTGAAATTTTTTAGCTGTTGGACAGGAATAAAGTAAGCGGAGAAAATAACTCATACAACTGTTCTTTAAAAAACATTTTTGTAAACATTTTTTGTTGCGACTCTTAGAATTCTAAACTTCAATATTCTAAATCTTATATACGTCAATTGAGATATATTTGGAGAACTTACAGAACAAACATAACTATCATCTTTAATCATCTTTATTAATTTTTGCAAAGAATTATCATTTGAAATTAATTATTAAGGCTTTATAATTATTATTATTGGAGTAAAATTAAAGCAGATTTAGAATAGTAAAAGATTGCTCCTTCAAATCTAAGACAAATTATTTAAAAAAAAAAAATCGAATTATTTTTTTTTTCAATTTTTGCAAATAGAATGAGCTTCGGTCACACCTATTTCGAACATTTTAAATTTTTTATGTTAGTTTATTTAAAAACAGGGTTAACATAAACATTTTCCACTAAGTAAAATTTTTTATTAATAAAAAATGAATATTTTCAGAATACTTGAATATTTTTAATTTAAAGACTTCTTTTTTAATTTTACTTCAACATATATACTTTTAACAACATTTTTAAGCTGAAGTAACGTGAAACATTCTTAAGTAAGATGTTCTTGACGAAAAACTTGAGGAAGTTGTTAAAGTAATGTATATATATAAATGTATACATACAGTATTAAAAAGGATTTCAAAATGCATTCCGCTTAAAAAAATATTACTGTATCAGTAAAATATTTATCTTTGAGTAGCCTACTTTTTAAGTTAAAAATAAATATATCCCTTTGGCATTTACATTGAAAAAAATTAATCAAATTACAACTATTTAAAATTCAAAATTTTATTCTGGTAAACAAAAATAACACGAATTAGAAATGTTGATTACTTGTATTGTTGTTTTTATTTGCATTAAAATGTGAAGTCAATCGATTTTTCAAAAAAATTAAAAAGAAAATGAATAAAAGATGTAGTTTCTGTGATAAAAATACAAATAAACATGTACGTATTGTTTAAAACTTTTTTTAATTTAGGATTTTTTTTCTTAGCAAACAAAGATAACAGAAATTAGAACTAGGTAGTTTTTATTGGTATTAAATATGTAAGGTATAACCCTTCGAATTTCGACGAAAGAAAATATTTAAGAAGAAACAGTTTCATTGATTTATAATAAATCTACAAAATTAGTTAGATAAAAAATGCACATTTTATTGGTAAGTCTAACTCTTAAACAAATCATAGTTAAACTAAAATTAACAAAATACCATTTAAATAAAACTCAGTTTTAGAAATTATTAAAATTAAACTTTGATCGTAATGTAAGCAATTAAATGCAATTAAGATCTGTTATTGTGATGGAATTATCGATTAAGAGTCCCATGTTTGGTAATATAAAATTAAAAAAAGCAAAATTTATTCCAGTTTGATTCAGTCATAGAATTTTTCCCCGTGAAATTTGAATACGATATCATTTTCATTATATCATTTTCAAAATTTAAATATGCAGCTCTCTTTTTTTAATGGTATTCTAATTTGATTATTTAAAAATAAATTAAATTAAAAACTTGAAGTCTCAATTGTTTTTAGCTGGAAAGAGATATTTACATTCCTTTATGTGTAAAGGAAAATTTCTGAAATAATTTACACGCTATAAATACGATAGACAATATTCCTGCGACGTCACATAAGTTAAAATGACGATTTTTATAATCTCGAGTTGAAATTGTTGCAAAGAACTTCTTTATTTGCTTGTCTAATTCGGCGAAATGAATGCATCCAATTGAGAATCACCAAGTTCTGTATCATAAATAGCTATTTTTTTTTTTGACAAAGACTTCCGATTACACCATGCACATTGTATGTCATGGCTCCTCAATAAGGACACTCTAAATTTCTGTAAATCACTGCGTTTTATCAATTTGCAATTTCAATTCCATTGTTTTTAAAAGTGAAGTATTTTCACACGAGAAGTACTGCACAACAGCTGGAGTCAAAATGGCGCACTTCTGCGAAACATATTTTAGTTTTGCAAATTAAAATGCACGTTTACAAAAAAAAGGTCATCTTCATTTGCGAAAGCAATTTTTTACGATTATAATTTTTAAACAACATTTATAGAAAAGTATACCTAAGACGTCATTATCGCTCAATAATATACAAACCCAGCAATAATAATAATAATAAAACAGTGTCTTCATTCAATACGTACACTGTAAAAAAAAATTCAAGAGGTTACTAAAAATTCTGTAGTAAATTTGTATTCCACAGTATTTTTTAGTAACCATTACAATTTTTTTTTTTTTTTTTTTTTTTGCAAGTGAAACAAGCATTTCTTTTGTAAACTGAACAAAATAATTTTTTGTATAACTAACTTAAAAATTTTTAGTATGAGCCACTAAGAAAATTTTAGTAATCGCTCCAAAATTGCTTTTAATAACCTTTACGTGCGCCCGAAAGACAGGAGCTGCATCCAAATTTCTGAAGCGATAGATTTTCGGCAATACCGCAATAGATGGCAGCACCAAAAATGCTACCTGCTCTGACAGGATTTTCATAATCCCTTTATTAACGAGTACTTACACTACATACATTCGGGACGTATTTGACGATGTCCGGTATCGAACCCGGGACCTCTTAGCCTGTAATCCGCTACTATAACCACTATGCTATCAAGGCCACAGCAAGTGAGTTTTAGTAATAGCTATTAAAAATGTAAAACTATTAACTCTATCCATTGCTAACTTTTTTCTAGTAATTCTTACAGATTTTCTAGTAACCGACCAAGATTACTAAAAAATTTTTAGTAATTCCAAGGATCACTAAAGTTTTTTTTAGTAGATCGACCCTTTTTTTTTTACAGTGTATATATGGTATCTCGTGATTCATATGTCTTCATTCGTTTGGTTTTAATAGTTCCATGTTTTATGAGAAATCATTCATTGATATTTCTTGACATTTCAGGAAAAATTACTTTTACACACGGATTAATAAATTTGAAATTTTTCAGCTGTTGGACAGGAATAAAGTAAGCGGAGAAAATAACTCATACAACTGTTCTTTAAAAAACATTTTTGTAAACATTTTTTGTTGCGACTCTTAGAATTCTAAACTTCAATATTCTAAATCTTATATACGTCAATTGAGATATATTTGGAGAACTTAAAGAACAAACATACGATAGACAGAAGAACAGAAAAGCCAAGTACATAAATATCTTTGAACTATCTGTATCATAAAGGCCAAACGTATCTGTGCATAACGCATACGTCATTTTGCAAATGGCAACAATTTCCCTCCAATTTCGGTTTTGCAATTTTTGCTACTGCAAATTTTACCCTTTTAAACGTCATACATTATAAAATCCGGTGAATTTCAGTTTTATTTCGTTTAATAATTTGGATAATTCAGTTTTAATTTTTAATTTTTATTTTTTTGTAAATTTTAGCTTAAAATAATATTTGTTTAGGAGTTAGGCTGATCAATGTAAGATGCATTTTTTATTATAACTAATTTTGTAGATTTATTATAAATCATTGAAACAGTTCTTTCTTAAAGAATTTCTTTCGTCGAATTTCGATGCGTTCCACCTCGTGTTGTTAAGTGCTGAAAGATAAAATAAAAAAATAAAACGCAAATTTATCCTAAAATCAGATTTACCCCCAGTATTTCATAGTATGTATGACTCTGAGCTGAAATATGCTAATGAAAAGACAGATTTTGATTACACGTTGAGCTTTGATACAAAAAAATTCGTAATTGTATTTTAATTTTATTTAAAATTAAAATATTCTTATTCAATGGAGGTAAAATTTAAAAACATAATACAGTAGATATTATTTTTATTGTGTTATGTGTGTCTATTTATGGAGTTTGTGCTAATATATTAAATAATTATCCAAAAAAAAAAAAAAAAAAAAGCCTGCTTCTATCATACATTTTTCGGGAAAAAAAGGCATTTCTGTTTATTTACAAAATTTAGAAATAATTGCTGTTAAATAAAAATTTAATATTTTCAGCTTACATAAATATTTCTAATTTCAAGTCTTCCATTTAAGTGTATACTCTAGTCATCATATTTATAAAAAAAATAAATAATATTCATATTTTTTAAAAAGTATCTGAAGTATACGAATTAATAATTTAATCTGGTTATAAAGTACTTTTTTTTACTATATTAGTAAAATATTTTCCTCTCAGTAGCTTGTTTTAAAATAAAAATATATACATTCCTTTGACATTTACATTCAGCATTATCCCTTGAAATATATATAAAATCTTGTATAATATTTGAAACATATCATTTCACATTAGTGTAAAATTATATTTTATTAAATTTTTATTTTTTAAAAGGATTTTGATGTTTTACCTGTATTTTTTTCAGATGTAATAGTTATAAAAAATCTTTCTATCATAAATTTTTTATGGGAAATTGAGATTTTTTTAATATGATATTTTTGACTATTTCGTTTTAAAAATTCTACTTTAATTATGTATATTTATAATTGTATTTGCATTTGCGTAAAACGAACTTTAAGACAAATTATGAAAACACTTTTTTAAGACTTTTTTTATTGAAATATATCAAAAAATAATTTAAAATTACTTTACAGTAAGAATTTTTTAACTTTGATAGATGTAGCCGTTCATTGTCCTTCATCTAAATTAACCCTTTTGATGTCTCGTATACTATTAATAGTACATGTCTTTTAATAGAATATTATTTTGTTTTAACAAATACTTTTGTTACTATTGACAAATAATAATGTTAGTATGTATTTATGATTTTTTATATTACGTTATTAACGTTTAGGATTTAGTAATAATAATAATAATAATAATAAATGTTTACAGAATTCCCTTTGAATCTTTTGAGATTCTTTTATTTTAAATATATATTTCAATCTTTAAATTTAAAGTAAAAATTACATTTTTTGAAAGAATTTTGTGTAATAAAGCACAAAATGTACTAGAAAGTTGCATTATCAGTTAAATCTTCTAGTAATATGATAGTTTCTAAACATCTTCAAAAAATCTTCCTTCCACTGTCAAAAATTTGAAGTATCACGTGAATTCTTTAAACCGTTTTTATCAAAAACGGTTAACACCGTAATTTGATGCTATTCTGACCGAACTACTTCACCTTTTGTAGTCAGAATATAAATAAACTATGGTTACAAAACAGGTTTTATTTTCCTAAGGGCCGATTGACTGTACAGTTTGCTGTAAAGTTCTAATAGTATATTGTTATATGAATATGAATTGAACAGTACGCAAAACAACACCATGCGTTTCGTTTCAGACAATGAAATGTTCGTTAAACTCTAATTAACCTATTTGGATAGCTACACTGTAAAAAAAATCAAGAGGTTACTAAAAATTCTTTAGTAAATTTGTATTCCACAGTATTTTTTAGTAACCATTACAAACTTTTTTTTGCAAGTGAAACAAGCATTTCTTTTGTAAACTGAACAAAATAATTTTTTGTATAACTAACTTAAAAATTTTTAGTAGGAGCCACTAAGAAAATTTTAGTAATAGCTCCAAAATTGCTTTTAATAACCTTTACTTGCGCCCGAAGGACAGCAGCTGCATCCGAACTTCTGAAGCGATAGATTTTCGGCAATACCGCAATAGATGGCAGCACCAAAAATGCGACCTACTCTGACAGGATTTTCATAATCCCTTTGTTAACGAGTACTTACACTACATACATTCGGGACGTATTTGACGATGTCCGGTATCGAACCCGGGACCTCTTAGCCTGTAATCCGTTACTATAACCACTATGCTATCAAGACCACAGCGAGTGAGTTTTAGTAATAGCTATTAAAACTATTAACTCTATCCATTGCTAACTTTTTTCTAGTAATTCTTACAGATTTTCTAGTAAACGACTAAGATTACTAAAAAATTTTTAGTAATTACAAGGATCACTAAAGTTTTTTTAGTAGATCGACCTTTTTTTTTACAGTGTAGTGTTAATGTTATTAACGTAAAAGTATTTTTTTATATTGATATAAAAATCGGACCGAAACGGTTAAGCACACGCGTCACAGAAAAAAAAAACATTACATTGTGTATATATATAAATATAAGACCATTAATAGTAAACAATATTAACCATTTGAATTTAATAGAAAAAAAACATATTGAACGCGAGGAAATAAATATATATATATATATATATATAACCATTAATATTACAATATATGTATATATATATATATATATATAATTTATATTAATATATATATATATATATATACACTATATTGCCATTGATTATGGGACACTTGCGATTTTAGACATTTTACTAAATATCTAGAAAAATACATGAGGAATCATCTCGAAACTCTTAGTGTATAAATACAATAGTATATGTCATACATCTCCGTGAAGATTTTTTACCGAAACGCCATAGGGGACCGTCAACAAATTAAAAAATAATGAATATCTTTTGAATAACCCTGTCAAAACTAATGTAGAAAAATCGCTCAAACTCTAGATTATGATTGAATGCTTTATTGTAATACACTGTGTTCATTTTTATGCAAATAGCATGCACACTCGCAGAATAATTAAGGTTTTTATAAAAATGGTCCCAAATTTTTCCAAGTTTTTTCATTATAATTTTCAGAGTTCTTAATATAAAATAATATTTTTTTCAGAAGATATGACAAACAACATTGCACACAGTACCCTGTAATCAGAATTAAAAAATAATAAAAATTGTATGAAAAATGAGTAGGTTTACTATATAATTTTTTACTGCGCATGCGTCAAAGATATCAAAATTTCATTTGCATATTATGTTAGCTAAATGTATAGAGCAACTTTTGTAAAAGTCTCAAAATCATAGCTTGAAAATTCTGAAAGTAATTGTCTATAGAAAAAGGACAAAATCCGTTGTTTCCAAAATGAAGCAAAAAAATGAGGGATTTTATCCAAATGCAGTAGTACATCCCATATTGTGTATTCTATATTGACACTAATCAATGAATATATGTATACAACCCCTCTTGTTTTTGCTTCATTTTGAGAATAACGGATTTTCGACTTATTCAATTGACGATTATTGTCAGAATTTTCAAGTTATGATTTTGTGACTTTCACAAAAGTTGCTCTATACATTTAGCTAACACAATATGCAAATGAAATTTTGATATCGTTGACGCATGCGCAGTAAAAAATTATTTAGTAAACCAACTCATTTTTTATACAATTTTCATTATTTTTTAATTCTGATTACAGGGTACTGTGTGCAATGTTGTTTGTCATTTTTTCTGAAAAAAATAATATTTTATATTAAGAACTCTGAAAATTATAAGGAAAAAACTTAGAAAAATTTGGGGCCATTTTTATAAAAACCTTAATTACTCTGCGAGTATGCATGCTATTTGCGTAAAAATGAACAAGGCTTATTACAATAAGGCATTCAATCACAATCTAGAGTTTGAGCGCTTTTGCTACATTAGTTTTGACAGGGTTATTCAAAAGATATTCATTCTTTTTTAATTTGTTGACGGTCCCCTTTGGAGTTTCGGGAAAAAATCTTCACGGAGATGTATGACTTATACTATTATATTTATACACTAAGAGTTTCGAGATGATTCCTCATGTATTTTTCTAGATATTTAGTAAAATGTCTAAAATCGCAAGTGTCCCATAATCAATGGCAATATAGTGTATATATAAATGCGCCAGATATAAGCTCTGCTTCTCGAAAAAAGAGATCGCATGTTCGAACCCCGCTCCTGTCAAACGTGTATGCTTTACAGTAATAAAGCCTGTATTATAATTTTGATTAACTGATTTCAGAAAATCGTTAACTTTTAACAAAAAAGAGAAAAATAAACTTTTCTATCAAAAATTGAACCGAAATCAAAAAATACTGAAGAGTGAAAAATAATTTCCTTACATAATTGTAATAAGAAATTAAATTAAGAACGTAGTGTTTATCGTGAATATTACTATATTTAAGTACATTTATTCGATTTTCTGGAGTCGGTGCCAGGAAGGACAACGTCTGTCGGTGACAGGACAACGTGTGTGGGGTCCGCTAGTATATATATAAATGCGCCCAGTTACATTGATGGGATTGAGTGCCCAGGCAATTCACACTTATATAATATACCCTTATTTCTAACTATGATGCCCCTCGAAATATAAAGAAATAAAAAAATCCCATATAGCTAAATTAAGTTTTTGATAAGCTGCGATATGCATTCTTGCTTAATTTCTTTGCTCAAATTCATTCAAAAAAAATTCCGTTTAATTTACATCAAAAACTGCAAGCAGATATGTTGACAGCCCTTTTTGTCATAAAAGTTGCAATAAAATTAGATGTAGTAAATAGTATACAGGGTGTCCACTCTCAACGGTGGCCAATGGCTATTTTCTAAACCGTTACACATAGACATATAGTTCCAGTTGCAAAAATGCTTTAAAAAAGGTAAAGAATTGTTTTTCAGGCAATTTAGGTAAAAAAAAATATTAAAAAATTACGAAAGTAAAATTTTTATACGGTCCCCGGGTTCTATAAGTGATATTTAGAAAAAAATTTCCACTACTCTAACAAGTAATACAAAAAAGTCCCCTTCCTCTGCGATTAAAACTGACCGAGTAATAGCTGTTTAAAGTTGAAGCATATACTTTGCTGCAAATTAGGGATCAGTCACAAATTTATTAGAAAAAAAAAATAAACGTCAGATATAAAATTTAACATTAAGCATTTCAAGTAAAATAATTTTTAGAATATTATTTTTAAATTTATGTTGACTTTTACATATTAAAGCAAAACTTTTACTAAAAATATAAGTTAAAAAATAACAGAAACTTTGTTAAATTAAATTATGAAAAGCAACAGTCACAATTCGTTACAAAATGACACATATTTAAAATTCTATTAGATTACTTAACCTAGCATAATTTGGTGAAGTCCTATAAAATAAATAAATGCTACGCACCTAAAATTGTATTAATATTACATAGGCATTCGATATAAATAAGTGTGCAATTTGAAAAGCACGATGGAATATTTGGAAGTGAGTTAAAATTTGAATACAAATTTTTAACTAGGAAAGCATACGTACGAACCTTTTTAAGCAAAATAAAAGCTTATCAAAATAACACACCATTTTAAAATAAAGTCGCGATTTCCGAAAATTTGATTTTCTTAATAAAGAGAACTTTAAAACTCACATCTTCAACTATTCTAACCAATCTAGATGTTAATTAATAAAAATTAACACTACTGCAAAACTTATACTGTGGCAGCATCTTCAATTAAATCGCGTTAAAAATATTCCTTTATCTCAATTTAAAACATTTTTCTAAACGGAATAATATGACTGTGACAAATGGTTTAGGAATTAGATATTGGATAGCATTGAAAATGGATGCCCTTTATAACAGTTTAAACACTTAGTGTATGTTCCCAGAAAACTTAGTCCAAATCATCCGTTTGCATCTACAGAAAAGTGGTTTAAGTCATGAAATTTAAAATTTCATAACTCGGTCAATCTTAATGCAAGATGAATGGGACCTTTTTTGTATTGCTTGTTAGGGTGATGGAAAATTTTTACTAAATATCACTTATAGAACAGGGGGACCATATAAAAATGTCATTTTCGTAATTTTTTAATGAAATTTTTTTGACCTAAATCGCTTGAAAAACGATTCTTTACCTTTTTAAAGCATTTTTTGCAATTGGAACTATATGTCTATGACTGACAGTTTGGAAATATATCTAATTTTATTGTTAATTTTACAGCAAAGTCTGCTAGCAACACTGCTAGCAGAAGTTTTTGTCGTAAATTTTACGGAATTTTTTTGAGTGTTGTAATAATTTTTGCAAACAATATTGTTCACTTCTGTTATATTTTAATTACTTGCTGTAAAACCCGCGGATCAGCATGTATTCCATGGTTCGTATGAGTGCCATTATTTTCCAGATGAATTACCAGCATTCCTTTGTAGAAAAATAAATACAGTTCTAAAGATCAAATTTCGCTTTGTTTATTAACTATTTGGAAAATAGTTGTTGTCCTTGGTAGAGAATTTAGAAATCTGAAATATATCTGAATGTTTTTATTGGTTGAATTCAGCAATTTATTTTATTTATTCGTTTTCTGATTGGTCCATTTTTAATATCCAAAAATGGAATATTTCTATTGACACGATGACAAAAAAAAAATTATAAAAACTTTTAAAATAATAATATTAATTTAAAAAGAAATTTTAACAAAGCACTTTTAAACAAATTTCATTTAAAAGTGCATTTTTTTTCTCTACACAACGGTGTAAAAATTAAAAATGTGCGTTGTTTAGAAATTTAAAACTTTGCAGTTCTGAAAACTGAAAAACTGAAATTTACTTTAAAATTGCTTACCACGGATCAAGGTATAGTAATGTTTAACCCACGCCATATGTAATATAAGGCATTCATAAGTCAGTCTGATTAACTCCATTCAATAAAAATGCACATTTTAAACAGTTAAAATCGTATATCTATAAACTACTGTTTTATTATTATTGTTATTGGTCTAAGAATATTAATGTTTAATGCATGTCATACGTAATATATCACTCGTTATGTTCATCATAAAAATGATGTTTATAATTATTATTAGTTTAAATACAGTCTTTAAATTAATTTAAATAGGTCTTTAAAATTTTAGTCTTTGAAAATATCATTTTCCGAATAATTGTTGTAATGTGTTAAATTGTAATTTTGTTTTTTTAATTACATAGAGATCTTTTGAAAATATTTGTTTATTATTTTGTTTGAGTATAAATTTACTATTAGAAATATTCGTCGTATGGGAAGCTAAAACGGTTATCCGAAGCAAAATTCTTATCTACAAAACGACACAATCAGAAACAGTTAAAAAATTCATTTACATTCGTTTTGATTTAAAATATCAGAATATCATATGTAACATTTTTAAAAAAAAAATTGGTATCATGTATATGAAAATGCCGAAAATATCAAATGTCATGATATTTTGAAATTAAATGTCAGATATATATCACAACAAATATCAAGATGTATATCCATTGAAGCTTTTTAAAATGAATATTAAAGGGGATTTACACAATAAAATGGTATAAAATAATAGCTGAAAAATTTCTTAGCTTTGAGTACCGAACTTCATTGCAAATGCAACAATGAGAAAAAAATATCGCTCGAGTATCTAGAATCTAAGTTGTGACTCTAGAAAAAATAGTTCCATGTCATTAAAGAAATTTAGAATCTTTATGCTAGATTTCAAGAACGTTTCGCTATATTTTCGAGATAAAATTTATTTAAAAATATGCACCAACAGATACGATCACAAGAGGATTAGTCTTAGTAACTATAATTCTAGTTTATGAAACTATTCCAGAAATCAAGCGATGATTTCTCGTTACTGAAGCGTTTCAATATAGTTTTGATACCTAGAAAACAAAAGATTAGAAATTCTGGATCATTTTGTATTTTCAGCTTAGATGTTTACCTTATTCGCATAGTTCGAAAACCTATAATTCTAGATTAGGGATTCAAAAAATGGTTGAAGGTGGTATACAGGGTGTCCCTTCTCAACGGTGGCCAATGGCTAATTTCTATACCGTTAGTCATAGACATATAGTTTCAATTGCAAAAATGCTTTAAAAAAGGTAAAGAATTGTTTTTCAATCGATTTAGCTCAAAATAAAATTTTATTAAAAATTTACGAAAATTAACTTTTTATACGGTCCCCCGGTCCTATAAGTGATATTTAGTAAATTTTTCCCACTACTCTAACAAGTAAGAGAAAAAAGGTCCCATTCACATAACATTAAAATTGACAGAGTTATAAAGCTTTAAGTTTCATGACTTACACCACTTTTCTGTAGCTAAATACGGACGAATTGGACTGAGCTTTAAGGGAACGTTCACTAAGTGCTTAAAGTATTATAAAGGGCGTCTATTTTCAACGCTGTCTAATAGCTAATTCCTAAACCATTTTCCACAGACATATAATTCCAATTTCTAAAAGGTTTTAAATGAGATAAAGAAATATTTTAAAAGTAATTTAACTGAAGGTGCTACCACTGTATAAGTTTTACGGTAATGTTAATTTTTATTATTTAACTTCTAGATTGGTTAAAATAGTTGAAGACGTGAGTTTTAGGTAGCTTTCATTACAAAAAGTAAACAGCTACCTATTGCAGCCGTCCGGAGGAAAGCACTTCCAGAAAATTTTGGTATATTTTCACCGATCATTACCCCCAGACCCCAAAACCACCCTCCGTTCAAATGTTGATATATGTATATATAACCATATATATATATATATCTGATTTTTGTCATGCGATAACTAGCGTATTTATGAACCGATTTGAATGAAACTTGATATGTTCATAGTACATACAAATATCTCGACCGAGTTCGTTGGCCAGCATCATCCGCCATCTTGTTTCAAAATGGCGGCCATTTAAAAAATTAAAAAAAAAATTAAATTTAAAATTAAATGTGAAAAAAATTAAAAGTTGAAAAATATTTTTATTTTATGTGTTAGATCTTAAAACATCAATTATAGAAAACTTTTTATTTTGTCTATATCTTAAAAAATGATTGAGTTATAGCACTTTGAATTTTTCTTATGGCTGACATTTTGAAACAATCTAATTTTTAACATGCTATAACTAACGAATTTATAAACCGAATTGAATGAAACTTGGTATGGGCATAGCACATACAAATATCTCGACCGAGTTTGTTGGCCAGCATCATCCGCCATCTTGTTTCAAAAATGCTCAATATCTTTAAAAAATATATATCTTAAATAAAAATAAATACTTAAATAAAAACTTAAAAATAATACTTAAATAAAGATATCTTAAAAAATGATTGAGTTATAGCACTTTGAATTTTTCTTATGGCTGACATTTTGAAACAATCTAATTTTTGTCATGCTATAACTAACGAATTTATAAACCGAATTGAATGAAACTTGGTATGTACATAGCACATACAAATATCTCGACCGAGTTCGTTGGCCAGCATCATCGGCCATCTTGTTTCAAAATGGCGGCCATTTAAATTTTTTTTAAAAATTTAAAATTTAAAATTAAATGCGAAAAAATTAAAAGTGGAAAAATATTTTTATTTTATGTGTTAGATCTTAAAACACCATATCCAGAATAGTTTTTACTTTGTCTATATCTTAAAAAATGATTGCGTTATAGCACTTTGAATTTTTCTTATGGCTGACATTTTGAAACGATCTGAATTTGTCATCCTATAACTAACGTATTTATGAACCGATTTGAATGAAACTTGGTATCTACATAGTACATACAAATATCTCGACCGAGTTCGTTGGCCAGCATCATCCACCATCTTGTTTCAAAAGTGCAGCCATTAGAAAATTTTTTAAAAATTTTAAATTTGAAATTAAATGTGAAAAAATTAAAAGTTGAAAAATATTTTTATTTTATGTGTTAGATCTAAAAACATCAATTCCAGAACACTTTTTATTTTGTCTATATCTTAAAAAATGATTGAGTTATAGCACTTTGAATTTTTCTTATGGCTGACATTTTGAAACGATCTAATTTTTGTCATACTATAACTAACGAATTTATAAACCGATTTGAATGAAACTTGGTATGTGCATAGCACATACAAATATCTCGACCGAGTTCTTTGGCCAGCATCATCCGCCATTTAAAAAAAATTAAAAAATTAAAAATTTCAAAATAAATGCGAAAAAATTAAAAGTTGAAAAATATTTTTATTTTATGTGTTAGATTTTAAAACACCGATTTTAGAACATTTTTTACTTTGTCTATATCAAAAAATGATTGAGTTATAGCACTTTGAATTTTTCTTATGGCTGACATTTTGAAACGATCTAATTTTTGTCATGCTATAACTAACGAATTTATAAACCGATTTGAATGAAACTTGGTATGTGCATAGCACATACAAATATCTCGACCGAGTTCTTTGGCCAGCATCATCCGCCATTTAAAAAAATTTTAAAAATTAAAAATTTCAAAATAAATGCGAAAAAATTAAAAGTTGAAAAATATTTTTATTTTATGTGTTAGATTTTAAAACACCGATTTTAGAACATTTTTTACTTTGTCTATATCTTAAAAAATGATTGAGTTATAGCACTTTGAATTTTTCTTATGGCTGACATTTTGAAACGATATGATTTTGTCACGTGATAACACTCGTATTTAAAAATCGACTTGGATGTAACTTGGTGTGTACATAGTACTTAATAAAGCCTAGACCGAGTTCGTTAACGAGTTCCATCCGCCGTCTTGTTTAAAAATGGCGGCCATTTAAATTTTTTAAAAAGAAATTTAAAATTTGAAATTAGGTACAAAAAAGTGGGAAGTTGAAAAAGATTTTTCTTTTATGCATTTGACCTTGATACAAAGATTCCAAAGCAGTTTTTGTTTCGTCTGTCTCTTAAAAAATGTCTGAGTTATAGTACTTTTAATTTCTAGTGTTGCTCACATTTGGAAATGATCAGGTTTTCGTCACGTGATAACACGCGTATTTATACACCGATTTGGATGAAATTTGGTGCGTAGATAAGACATTATTATGCCTGGACCGAGTTCGTTAGCCAGTTCCATCCACCGTCTTGTTTCAAAATGGCGGAATATTATTTTTTTTATTTAAATTTTAAAATTAAATGCAAAAAGTTAAGAAATTGAAAAAAAATTTCTTTTGTGTTTTGACCTTGATACAAAGATTCCAGAGCATTTTTTGTTTCATCAATATCTTGAAAAATGGCTGAGTTTTTGCACTTTCAATTTCCAGTGTGGTTAATATTTTGAAACGGTCTGAAATTCGTCACGCGATAATACGCATATTTATAAGCTGATTTGGGTATAAATCCGGGTGTACATAGTACATACCAATGTCTGGACCGAGTTCACTGTCCAACTTCATGTGCCACCTTGTTTCAAAATGGCGGCCATTTAAGTTTGTCAAAAATCTTTTAAATATATAATGATGTATAAACAAAAATTAGAAATTGAAAAAAGATTCTTTCTAAACTATTTATCTTAATAATGAATTCCGGAGTATTTTTTTGCTTTGTCTTTACCTTAAAAAATGCCTGGGATATAGCAGTTTGAATATGTAATGTAGGTGACATTCTTTTTAAAAAGGTGAATTTGCCGCGACTGCACTCGTGTATATTAATCGATTTCGATGTGAGTGTGCATGTTCACATGAATTAAGATTTCGATCAAACTCATTGTTTTTTTTTTTTTTTTTTTTTTTTTTTTTTTTTATCCATCATGCTGCTTTAAAATGGATATCGTGGAATTTGGCGACCCTATAAATCGCTTAAAATAAAACCAGGTTGAATTAAAGATGACTAATTTCTAAAAATTCCTATTAATATGCAGTATTGACAAAAACTAGTATTCAATCTTACATAATCGTGTTCAACTATATTGAGCTTCGAATATTTGATTTATATAACTTAATATAAAATAAATAAATAAGTATATGAAAGCTACCTCTTCCTCCCGGCATTTCCGGAAGGACTTTTAAAATTCTTTTTATCGTGAAAATCAAATTTTGGGAAATCACAATTTTATTTTAAAAGGTGTGGTATTTTGATAATCCTTTATTTTGCTTAAAAACGTTCGTACTTATTTTTCCCTTGCTCAAAATTTCTATTCAAATTTTTACTCACTTCCAAATATCCGATCGAGGTTCAATTTGCACACTTATATATATCCAATGACAGTATAATATTAATACAATTTTAAGTGCGTACCATTTATTTATTTTATACGATTACATCAAATTCTGTTAGGTTAAATAATCTAATAGAATAGTAAATATATGACATTTTGTAACGATTTGTGACTGTTGCTTTTCATAAATTAAATTAAAAAACTTTCTGTTATTTTTTTACTTATAATTTTAATACAAATTTTGCTTTAATATGTAATCATCAACATAAATTTAAAAATAATATTGTAAATATTTTTTTACTCTCAATGTTTAATGTGAAATTTTATATCTTGCGTTTATTTTTATTTCCAGTAAATTTGTGACTGACCCCTAATTTGCAGCAAAAAAGATGCTTCAACTTTAAACAGCTATTACTCGGTCAGTTTTAATTGCAAAGGAATGGGACTTTTTTTGTATTATTTGTTACAGTAGTGAGAAAAATTTACTAAATATCACTTATAGGACCGAGGGACCGTATAAAAAGTTAATTTTCGTAATTTTTAAATAAAATTTTATTTTGAACTAAATCACTTGAAAAACAATTCTTTACCTTTTTTAAAGCATTTTTGCAATTGGAACTATGACTAACGGTTTAGAAATTAGCCATTGGCCACCGTTGAGAGGGGACACCCTGTATATTTTTTCTTAGTGAATCTTTAAAATAATTCTGTTTTAAAATAATTATTTTCTCGTAAACTAATCGTATGAATTTCATGGTGAATTTATATTTAGACTAATGGAAGAGAGTAGAATTTATTTCTGGTGCCAAACTTCGGCCTTGCTATTGAAAAAAAATTGGTTTGTTTAGGTATGTAGATGGCTCTTTAAGCAAAGTTTAGATACATCATTTAAAAGAAGACTTTATTTCTAGTTGTTTGTTACCAGTAAAGGAGTATTTTTTATATTGTATTTATCTGTTTTCTATAACATAAATATAGCTTTGTCGATGCTACCAATTCTCATGTAAATATTTTCATATTCAAGAAGCATAATTAACTAACAGCATTAACATTAACTTTCATTTACACGAAAAAAACTGTTTTGTTTAAACAACTAAATTTTGATTAGTATAATTCGAAGCAAAAGTTATGCTTGGAATGACTCACTTTTAAACCAAGATTTTGATTAATTAACAAAACTATTTCGTCAATTTAACTACAATATGGTCGTTCAGTTAGCAAAACATTTTTTTCGTGTGTTATCTTTGGTCCATGAAATTGGTTACGATACAGTAAAATTATAGTTTAGAATGAATAGCATCCAAAAATAGATATCCCATTTATCAACGAAATTCTATGCCCCATTTTCACCATTCGTTTACATTTAATGGTAAGGGACTTGACAAGTAACAAATTTGACATTTCAAATAAAAGTAAAAATACGATAAAATGAGCTGGCTTGTATATTTTCTAACTTAGATAATAATTTACATACCTTTTAAACTAATTAGTAAACTTACTTAGCAGCTCACATTTCATCGCTTACATTTCATGGTAACGGACCTTGACATTTCCAATAAAATGACATTTCAAAGAAAACTATCAGAAATGAACTAAGCTTGTATAATTTCTAACTTAGATAATAATACACATACCTTCTGAAAATATTTGGTAAACAATATTTAATTACAAAAGTGCAAAAATCATTATTTTAATATTAAAAATTTACGGTATCAGACTTGACAAGAAAAAAAAAATACCAACCTTGTTGAAAGTTTATTCTTTCCACTATTACATTGCTTCACAACTGAAGAGTAAAAAATGGCAAGTACTAGTTGAGTGAATAATTTAACTTTTTCGCCGAATATTTTCTGCTAACTTTAGGCAGCATTCGAAATCTATTTTGACTAAAATAATCGCAAGCTAAGGGACTTGACAAAAAATGAGGGACAAAATATTTATGTTAATTTCTTAAAGAAAATATCTTTTGTAATAATTTTTTTCATCAATATAGAACACTAACGGTTCATATTTAAAATAACTAAACATTTTTATTTTCAAAAATTCGCTCAGATAAAAAAAAAAAACACAATTAAAAAGATAAAAATTGGAATGGGACAGGTATTTATGCTTAGAATCAGAATTTTAAAGATTTATATCTCAAACATTTTTATTGATATTTTTTTTATTTTCTATGTTAGAAATCTTCAATATACTCTTCTTTAGCTAATGCATAGCTCAAATCAAACTTTAAGTATTAATTTATGTTTGAATTTTCTTATTTTTACTCTGGGATAGCATATGTAAGCGAAATTTGAAAATGCCCCTATGATTAATTAATTACAAAAATAACGGGGAAAAAATTACGAAAATCACCGACAGCGACTTTGTTTTTTTTAAATAACAAAATTGTATTTCCCTGATTAATAAAGACAAAGAACGCATTCTGAAATCGAGGTTAAAGGAGAAAAGGATACTATAAATTTATATGCATGATTATTTTATATTTAAATAGGTTAGAAAAAACACGTATTTTTTAAAGCGTTCTTTTCTTTATTAATAAATTTAGTTCGCATCAATTATAACATGTTTTGTAATACTTTAATTATAAACATAACTCCGTATCCTTGATTTTAAATAAAAAAAATTGTTATATGCATGTAACAATGTTACAATTGTTAAGTGCTGCATTGGCGCCTACGGTAGCAATGCTTTACATGTTGATAGCAAACATATATGCATATAAATTCATTGTTTGTGAATGAATATAAATATTCTATTTTTATTTACAAGTCTTTAAATTTTTTAACGCCTTGAGTTGTGTCGTGCATTCAGATTTATAGCACACTTTATCTGAATATACATAGCATAGCATGTTGCTACCGTAGTATTTTTAATACTAACTTACACACATATAATTTTAATATTTTAGGTTTTGTTCTAGAATGGAAATATTTCTATAAATAATATTTTACCTTTTATCGCATTATGTAGCAACAATCACTGCATTTATTTTATTTTTAATATGGAAAACACATTCTCTAATTTAATTTCTCCACTTCACATAGAAATTTTATGTTTAATTCTACGAATGTGAAAATCTTTGAAATTTAAATTAAGTAATCTAAATTTATGAAACCGTAAAAAAGCATGGTATTAAATTATTCAAGGGTTTCGTATTAAAAGTATGGACGAATGAAATGCAATGCGGTTCATTGATATCAGCACAACGACAAAGAATTATTTCACATTTCGAATAGAAGTTATTTTAGGAGGAAAAAATAACTTTCAGTGACGTCAAAATTAAATAAATAGAGAATATCTGATTCAATTTTCAAATATATAAATGTAACATAATGAAAGGTATATCATAAAACTAATTTCCGGAAAAATAATTTATTTCTTTCAAAATTACTTCAAGTATAAAATACCGGAGTTATTGAGGTATGCCTAATAATGTAATTTTATCTCTATCTGATTTAGCTACACGAGTCCAAAAAACTTTCTTTGCTAATGTATTAACAAACCTTTGGAATTTCGAATACTCTAGATAACGGAATTCATTTTTCTTTCTTCGAGAAAAATAATTCATATTAACGGAATTTCAAGCTTAAATAATCTATGAAGAATGTTAAGTTTAATAAACTTTCACTATAAGATGAAATTGGAGATAATTTTTGATATGTATGAAATTTAAAATATCTTTAAAATATCCATACTTTATAGGTATTTAATACTTATCTTAAAAGTAGTAACTGGTTTACTATTTGCAATTCATTTGCTTTAAAGAAGTTATGAAAGCAGAATGGAGTTTATTTATAATTAAATATAAAAGTTAAAATGGTCTTTATAAAAATCCACTATTTTATAACCATTCGATGATTATCTTTAAAAAAGGACACCTAATTTAACAACTGGAATTCAATTTTTCAAAACAATTATCAAAGTAAAGTGGAGCTCATTTTTAATAAGTATAAAAGTTAAAATAGCTTAAAACAATACTGTTGTCGGCATTTAATACTTACTTTCAAAATGATAACTGATTTAATAGTTGCAATTCATGTGCTCTAAAAAGAAATGAAAATAAAATGGAGCTCATTTTTAATAAGTAAAAAAGTTAAAATGGCTTTTTTTAGAAATACACTATTTTATAAGTATTTGATGATTATCTTTAAAAAATGACACCTAATTTACTATTTGCAATTCATTTTTTCACAAAAAATATGAAAGTAAAAGGAGGCAAATTTTTTATAAGGATAATTGTTAAATTATTTTTTAAAAAATCTACACTTTTATAGGCATTTAATACTTATCATAAAATTGTTAACTGATTTAGTAATTACAGTTCATTTGCTCCAAAAAAGTTATGAAAGTAAAACAGAGTTTATTAGTAATAGGTATAAAAGTTAAAATGTCCTTTTTAAAAATCCACTTCTTTATAAGCATTCGATAATTTCCTTAAAAAAGGACACTTAATTTACAAATTTCAATTCGTTTTTTCAAAACAATTATGAAAATAAAGCGGAGCTTATTTTTAATAATTATAAAAGTTAAAATAGCTTATAAAAAAACCTCACTCCTATACGCATTTAATACCTATCTTAAAAATAATGAATGATTTACTAGTTGCAATTCATTTGCTCCAAAAAATTAATAATTATAAAATCATTTTTAATAATTATAAAAAATAAAAATATCTTTTTTAAAATTCACTATTTTTCGAGCACTTGATAATTATCTTTAAAAAAAAATAGACGCCTAATTTACTAATTACAATTCAGTTCTTCAAAAGAAAAGTAATGTGAAGCTAATTTTTAATAAGTAAAAAATTTAAAATAGATTTTTTAAAGGTTACACTTTTATAGGCATATATTATTTACCTTAATAGTATTAACTGATTTACTAGTTGCAGTTTATTTGCTTCAAGCAAGTTACGAAAGTAAAATGGAATTCTTTAGTAAAAAGTATAAAACTTAAAATGACCTTTTTAAAAATCTTCTATTTTATAAGAGTTCCATACTTACCTTAAAAATGACAGCTAATTTGCTTAATTCATTTGTTTAACAAAAGTATGAAAATGAATAACTGTTAAAGTAATTCCATTTCGATTAATCTTGAGATAGATCTCAGGGCCCAGTTAGTTCTTCAGTGACAGTGTCGCATTACTGCAAGGAGCGCGGTTTAATGGGTTTTTCCGTCGTTTTCCTGCCCACAGGTCAAGATGGGCGTGGGTGATAGTTTAAGGGATACAGGAGGCGAGATTAAAGAAAGATAATCGGTATTATGTTTATGCGAAGTTAGTAAAGCATCCATTTTGATGCAAAATTACATAATTTTTTAAAAGATCAATCTTTAAGCTACTCCGATAAAAAAACATTTAGAATACGTTCAATTTTCAAATTTACCTTCAATAATTTTTAATAGTGAAATCCTCAGAGTTTATGAATTTCAGTTAAGCGAAAATTTCTATTTCAATTTATTTATGAGAAAAGATTAAAAAATAAGGGGATTAAAATGTTGACAACTAAAAAGAATTGGCTAGTAGTGACATACTCTTTATTAGTATAAGAAGTGAATAAGAAGTGAATTGCAATCCTGATTTTATTAAGTGATAGTAAATTAATAAAAGTAATTGTGTAAATAAATAAAATTAAGTATTAAAAATCAGTTTCACTAACAGGAATTCATTAAAAATTTTAAATATTTTATTAACTGATAGTAAATTAATTAAAAAATTGTAAAAATAAATAAAATTAAATGTTAAAAATTAGCTTCATTGTAAAGAATTGATTTAAAGAAATTATAATATTTGATTAACTCATAGTAAACAATAAAAATAAATGTATAAATAACTAAAATTAAATATTAAAAATTATTCTCTTTAACAAATATTTATTTAAAAAAATGATAATATTTTATAATCAATATATTTTATAAATCAATAAAATTAAACATTTAAATAAATAATAAAGAAATAAAAAGGCATAATAATTAATAAATTAATGCAATATATAATAATTATGATAAATAATTCTATTATGTTTTAAATATATATATTAATTAATTATTAAGCTAAGCTATTATTATTACTATTATTATTGTAAATTTTTTATTTTTAAATATTTTATTATTATTATTTATTTTTTATATTTATTATATATATTAATATATGCATGTATATAATACTATAATATTATTATTATTAATAATATATTAATAATATGTATAACAAATGTATTATATTGTATAATGCAATATAATTACATTATATTTATATTATTTATTCAAATATTTTAAATTTATGGTTTAATAATATTTATAATTTTAAATATATAAATTAATTTATTATTATTATTGTTATTATCATTATTATTACTATCATAAAATTGTGCATTAATATTTTATTATATTATATTTAAATAATTTTATGTTATTACATTATTAACGATTTTAATTTATTTTTTATATTTTTATATATATTAATATATAATATAATAATTATTATTAATAATAATATATATAACGCATTATGTATTATATTGCATAATGCAATATAATTATATTTATATGTATTTTTTAATTTATACTTTAATAATATTTATAATTCTAACTATATAAAATAATTTATTATTGTTACTATTATGTTATTATTATTATAAAATTATGCATTAATATTTTGTTATATTTTATATTATATTTATATTTATATAATATATTCATATATTACAGCATACATATCTAAGGTAATTATTAATGTATTAATATAATAAAATCAATCATTTAACAAATTAAAAATGTATAATACTATATAATAATAATAATAAAATTATAATAAATAATAATAATAATCTATTTTTTTCATTAGTGATTATCTTTTCTCAATCATATAATCTATCGATTTGGATTACATTATCATTTCTAACATTTAAGCCATTTCTTATTTAAGACATTATTGTCATGTACACTCAGACGACTCGCAACCTACCCCCAAGGGTACGCATACTCCTGGTTGGGAATTGCTGGCTTACGACAATATAACTTAGAACTTATGATCTCAGTTTTTATTAATTATTTATCGAAAAGTTCAATATTTATCAATTCCTTGTCACTTTTTTCCTTGTCGCATTTTTTCCGTCGGCTTTTTTTCCTGTCATTTTTTTACGTTCTTGTTTTTTCTGCCATTTTTCCTAAAATAGTTTGTTTTAGAAAAAAGAAAAAAAAAACTTTTTAAAAGCTATGAATTTAATAATATAGAAAAATGGAAAGAAAAGGTGTATAAGGTTAACCGTTTATAAAACGCATATTTTAGATAAATATTTTTTTAAACTTTTGATAAGAATCATTTCATAAGTGAGTTTTGATGAATTTACATGCAACACGATGATGATGAATTTACATACAACATCCTTAAACAGGTCATAGTTTGTGTCCCCTTAATCTTGTAAAATAATTAAGAATAAAATTTTCAATGAACAGTTATAGCTTTTCACTACAATACCATTCTGAATTCTCCGCAACCATACATATATAAACAAAAATGATCGATGATCATGATCAGCTTTTAATGTTCGATTATCAGTTTTCAAAAAACCCGATTATGTTTTCCTGCTCCCAATCCTCCATATATTTATACTTTTGGGTGCAGGAAAGCAGAGTGATAAACCTACGAGTCAACCACTAAAATCTTATTTTTGGTGTTTACTACCAAGATATGATTTGCAGACCGATTGCGTTTTATTATGCCAATCGAGATTTAACTAATCCGGGATTATCATCCGTGAACTCGATGAGGTAATTATCTGTGCTGCCTCCTTCTGGCCTATTATTATATAATTTTTAAAGAAATAAAACATTTTAAATTAATACTTCACAATGATTAATCGTTACTGGTTAGCCCAGTAATACACAAATATTTATTAAGAATATTCATTCTGGTAAAATTATTAATACTTTTGTCTAATTTTGCAAAATAATAGTAAAAATTATAGTAACTATAATAATAATAATAATAATAATGATAATAATAATGATAATAATAATAATAATAATGTAAGCATTATTAATACAGAGGATCTTTTATAAAGGATAATAATTTTGTCATTTAAATTTTACACAATCATAAAGAAAAACTGATAACATATTTTTTCAGATTTACATAGCTTATATGTCTAACAAAGGACTAAAAATTAAAGTTAAATAAGATGTTCTTTTTTTCAGGGATAAAGATTGCAAAAGTTAAAAAAAAAAAAAGAATTTTTGTATTAATACTCGCTAATAATTATTCTCTATTTGCTAGGTGTGGGGATGAAAGAAAAATTAACATTACAAAAATTCTAAAAAATATCAAACACAGTACAATAACCTAACAATTTTGGGACATATAAAAATTAATTTTTTTTGAATATTTTGTTATTTAAGAGAAGAGCAATTTATTTATTTATTTTTGCTACAACTTAACTATTAAGAGAAAAAAGAAAAAAGAATTTAAATGTGCTAAGTTATGGCAAGGAAAATTCTACGATACTTGTTGTCATTCACAAAGAAACCAATGGGCAAAAATAAATAAATAAATAAAAAATAAATAATAAAAAATAATAAAAAAATAAAAGAATAAATTTATGATTTTAAACTCTGGTTGGGGGAGAGGTGGATTAGATGACAGTAAACATTTTACAAAATCCCCCACCCCTAAAAAATAAAAAAATATATTCATTCATAAGGAACGTAACTTTTATTTTGAATAGAAAACAGATACTGCTGATGGGAATTGAAATCTCAGTTAAATACTGGGTTATTCATTTTGATGTTGAAAAATATTTATGCACAACTGAAAAACAATGATGGTTTTAAAAACTTAATAATCTTATTTTTAAATATCGTACAAAGATCTGAAATTTAAAAATCGCTAATTGGAGATTAAAATCATTGATATTATACATTTGGAAACATTAACGAAAGCTTAAAATTAAAAAAGAAAAGTGTAACTGCATTTTAAGAACGTACAAGGAATTGGTTATGCCATTCAAATTTATTGCTTTCCTTTCTGTCCTGCGTACGTAATCGATTCACACTATAATCATGCTTCAACTGGGCATCAAAATGGATTCTCGTATCATCAATAGCGGGCTAATGCAACATTTAAAAAAAGATAATATCTTTCTCACCATCAGAGCCCCTGCAGTTTAGGAGGCGTTTAAAGTAGGGGAGAGTTCTATTATTCGTTTGAAACGCGCTGGGCGCAGGGCCACCAGTCTGGTTTCCTCGGTAGACTTCATGGGAGAAATATTGGGAAAAATCAAATGACCCGGTATTTTCAGTATTTTATTGACCCGGTATCAGTGCTTGAGAATACTAACGTCAGGATCGGATAATTAATGTATTATACTTTAAAATAAGAAACATCAACCCGTATTGTTTTATGGAATGCTACACGAATGCTGTTTTTTTTTTTATAAAGCTGCTTAAAATCGTAAACGCATTATCATACTATTTTATTAGAGAAACAATTCATTTTTAAATTTCTGTCATTTTATATGAGAAATGAAAAATTGAATATATAACTAAATATAACACCTTGTATTAGTACATTCTTTCTAACTGCTAAAAGGAGAAAGGGAGATTTTAGAAATAGAAAAATAATTTAATATAACTGCACTGTAAAAAAAAAGGGTCGATCTACTAAAATACTTTAGTGATCCTTGTAATTACTAAAAAATTTTTAGGAATCTTAGTCGGTTACAAAAAAAAATCTGTAAGAATTACTAGAAAAAATTTAGCAACGAATAGAGTTAATAGTTTTATATTTTTAATAGCTCTTACTAAAACACAGTTGGTGTGGCCTTGATAGCATAGTAACGGACTCGTGGTTATAGTAACGGACTCGTGGCTATAAGGTCCCGGGTTCGAAACTTGCCACCGCCAAATACGCCCCGAATGTATGTAGTGTCTCGTTAATAAAGGGATTGTGAAAATCCTGTCGGCGCAGGTAGGAATGTTTGATGCTGCCATCTATTGCGGTTTTGCAGAAAATCTTCCGCTTCAGAAGTCTGGATGCAGCTCGAAGGAAGCTCCTGCCCTTCGGGCGCACGTAATGGCTATTAAAAATAATTTTGGAGCTATTACTAAAATTTGCTTGGTGCTCATACTAAAAATTTTTAAGTTAGTTATACAAAAAATTCTTTTGTTCAGTTTACAAAAGAAATGCTTGTTTCACTTGCAAAAAAATTCTGTGGAATACAAATTTACTAAGAAATTTTTAATAACATCTTGATTTTTTTTTACAGTGTGTTGACATGTTTCAACTCATCATGGAATCATTTTCAAAACAAATAATACTCCTAAGTTGCACATTTTATGGTGCATTGGATTGAAATGCTATCATTCAGCTTTTCATATTTATCATTTTTTTTTTTTCAGTTTTTCAGGCTTTAAAGCTGAATGATGGTTTTTCCTTTCAATGCACCATAGACGGTGTAACTTTGGACTATCACTCTTAATTGTTTTAAAAATGACTGGGTGATGAGTTGAAATAGTTGGCAATGGTTAAATGGTATTTATCTATTTTTAAAATTTTCCTTACACATTTTCAGCTATTAGAAAAAAAAATGAAGATTCTTTTCAAAACTCATTGTTTCATCTCATTAAAGATTTGTACCGAAAATAAAATGGTAGTTGATTATAAACTAACAATAAATTAAAAAAATAGTGTATCGCAGAGCAGAATTGAATTCAGGAACTGAGAAGTCAAGCGGTATAAGTGACAAAAAATAAATAAATAAATAAATAAATAAATAAATAAATAAATAAATAAATAAATAAATAAAGTAAATGCATTGACGACCTGGAAATTAGCTTTTTTCTTTTCAGGTAAAGAAATATATGGCATTTTCTAATTATGTGCTGCGTTCAAGAAATAACCCACTTTTGCCGAATAATAATTAATATTAATTGACTATAAATTTAAAGAAAATTGTACTCTTTTTCTTCTTTTACAGTTATTTAAATAAGAGTTCAAATACCACAATGAAACCAGTGGCCGTTTCCGATTTCAATTCGGTCAATTATTATTGATGTTCAAATTTAACGTCAATTATCATTAAACTCAATTTATTCCAAATCGAGTTTTTGTCACTTATACCCCTTGGCTTCTAAAGTCATCAATTACAAGTAGAAATGCTTCAAAATTTATTAAAAACAAATATATTTTAAGACAAATTTATTTTGTGAAATAAGTAGCTCAATGTTTGATATTAAAACACTCGATCAATTACTTACTTTCTGTTTTAGCATGCATAGTATTTTCAAACTTCGTTATGTTTCCCAGTAACAAACATTTCCCACAAGATTTTCTCTATCATACATGAGACTAAACTTAATTTGCATTCTATGCTGCAATAACATCGTCCAAATTTAATCATTACTCAAACCCCATGATTAAAAGCATCGTTTTCTTAAAAAAACGTTATGAAAAGGATATTTGAAATAAATGCATGATTTTTCAAATGATATTTATATTGCCGGAAAACAAAATAAATAGAGTTTTCTTTTTATGTAATATAAATTCCCTCTGCCACAAATCACAATAAATTCACATAATGTACAACATTATAATAACAAGTTATCTGCTACATTAAAACATGAATTCGGATACCGTATTTATAATACCGCCATTTTTATTTAAAACCTTCTATTAAAATTGAATTTTCTTTTCCGATTTATTAAGGCATTATGTTGTTTGAATAAAAAAATTTGATTTTATCGCTAGTAAAGGATTTTATTTTCCTCAATTATGCCAATAAAGTTTTAGTTTAAAAAGTACACTACATTTTACGATTTTACTCATATATTTGTAGAAATAAAAGATACTTCGAAATAAGCGACTGAAATTGTCTTAAAATAATGTAATCACTTTCATAAAACGCAAATTTAAGCAATAAAAATTCGTACATCCTACAATATTAAATGATACAATTTTAAAGCCATTATTTTTCGTTAACAAAAATTATATTAAGGGTTTGATTAGCCAACTTTTTTCATATTTGTAAATTTTGTTTTGTATTGTAAAAATAGAAAGTTCTCACGAGATTTTCGCTATCGCAAATACCATTAAACTAAAGTACAACATTATAAAAATTGCGAAATCATAATCAATATAACCTATTTTAATAAAATTTTAAATCTTTGAAATTTTGGTAACGAAAGATTTTTATAAATAGCTTATACTTTAAAGCTAATTTTTTTTTTACATTTTGACGACGTCTGTTATCTTTATTTAAAGCTCTCATCAAACATGTCACTCAATAGCATGTTTTGTGGTCTCGATTTAGAAAACTTTCACAAGAACCTCTTTATCACAAATGTTATGAAGCTTATTTAATGTATTATAACAATTTAATGGAAGAAAAAAAAGCATGTCCTATTGTTTTAAAGTTTTTAATTTTTCAAAGTTTATTAACAAAAAATTATTTTAAATATTTTTTGTCAACTTTTTATTATATATTTGCAAGTCTTGTTTAATTTTCTAAATATACAAATTTCACACTGTAATTTCTCTATAACAAATGCCCTTAAATTCAAATAATGCGTTATAAAAATCCAAGAAATCAAAATCATCATATCCTATTTTAATAAAAATTTTAAGATTTTAATTTTTGTTAACGAAAACTTTATAAGATACTTTCAACGCTAAATGTTGACAACATTTAGCATTTGGTCAATCTTTGCTATCTTTATTTAAAGATTTTATCACATATGTTCTCATCACATAGTCATCGTATATGTGCCATTTTCACCATTCGCTAACATTTCATGGTAACGGATTCGACAAGTAACGGATTTGACAATTCAAATAAAACTACAAAAAATCTATTAAAATGAACTAGCTTGTATATTTTTTAACTTTGATATTCAGTTACATACCTTCTAAAACTACTTAGTAAGCTTACTTAGCAGCTTACACTCTGTCGCTTACAAATATGGTAATGGAGTTGACATTTCAAACAAAACTATTAGAAATGAACTAGCTTGTATAATTTGTAACTTAGATAATAATACACATACCTTTTGAAACTATTGTCTCCGCTGTGAGGACATCATCTGTCCTTGAAAAATTCATTCTTGTCATCAGTAATAAAGAAAAATAAAATTTACCTTATTTAATCAGAGCATTTTTGAAATTGTGTACTTAAAGGAAACTTAAAGAAAAAAACTGTTGCAGACCAAATAAAATTTGTCTAAGAGATGCCAGAGTCCAAAGGGTTTAAAAATGTCTTGATGCTGATTTCTTATACTAGAACATTTTAACAATTGAAAATTGGCTTACACTCTTTTATTCCCATTTATAATTTTTAAAATTTTGTTAACAAGAAGACGTTACAATTTGCTTCTATTTTTTGCAAAATGTTTGATATTTCGTCATCCTGTTTTATCTTTGCTTAAGCTCTCATGACATATATCATCAAAAATCAGCTTGTGTTTCCTCAACTTAAAAATTAACAACAAGAGTGCCCTTATCACAAATGTCATGAAACCTACAGAGTTTATTATAAAAGTGTAAGAAACAAAAATCCTCATACATAGTTTTATTTTTATTTTCAAATTTCGTCAACGAGAAACTATTAAAAGTGATTTGTATTTTGTCACTAAATATTTGATATTTTCACATCCCCTATTATATTTATTTAAGCTTTCCTTTCGCATATTATCAAAAATTATACATTATTTTTCGACATACAAAAAATAGCCACAATTGTTAATTTATCACAATGCTGAAACTCAATCACAAAAATTCAATGTCACAGTTTTTAGGTCAGAAATTCTCAAATTCAAGCAATGGATTAAAAATATTTAAGAAATAAAAATCAGCATAATACTTAATTAAAATTTAATGTTTTAAAATTTTGTTAACAAAAAAATTTCCATAAATGACTTGTATTTTGTATGTAAACGTTTGTCATTTTGTCCTATCCTCTGTAATCCTTACTTTAGCTCTTATCATATGCATGTTACTAATAAATATTGTTTAGTTTTCCTGAAAATAAAATTTCCCATGTGAATTTCTGTATAGCAAATGTAATTAAAATAAAGTAAATATTATAAACATTTAATAAACAAAACTTTAATATATAAAAATTAGCATATCCTATTTCATTAAAACGTTATTTCTTTCAATTTTTTTTATCGAAACACTATATAAAATAATTATCTCCTGTCGTTAAATATTTCGTATTATTTCATTCTCGGTAATCTTCATCTCTTATCACGTATGCAACTGATAAATATTGCATTTTTTCTGCAAAAGAAATTTCAATTAAAAACGTCTTAATTGTAAATTTTGTTATATTCAAGCAATATGTTATAAATATTTAACAGATAAAAATCAGCATAAACTATTTTTAAATTTTTAAATCTGTAAAATTATATTAGTGAATAATTAAATCAAAAAATTTCTTTTGTGTAGTTAGTAAATGTTTGACATTTTATGCTTCTCTGCAATTTTAACTTCAGCTCTTATCACGCATATCACTCATAAACATTGTTTAGTTTCTCTGAAATTAAAATTTACCTCGTGAACTTCTGTATGGCATATGGCATATGTCATTAAAACAAGCAATATATTATAAAAATTTAATAAATAAAAATGTAATTTAAAAAATACTGTATCTTACTTTACTCTCATTTTAAATCTTTTAAATATGTTAACAGAATATTAATTTATTCAAATTATCTCCGGTTGCTAAATTTTTTGACATTTTTCTTTCCTCTGTAATCTTTATATCATCTGTTATCACGCGTGTATCAAACTAATATACTTTTTCCGAAAAAGGAATTTCCTATGAGATTTTCTTTATTGTAAATGTCATTAAACTCACTCAAATTCAAATACAAATATTCAAGAAATTGAAATAGGAATATGCAATTTTATTAAAATTTTAAACCTTTAAATTTAATTTACGAAGAGTTTTTTTTGTTTGTTTTCTGTCCCTGTTTGTTTTTCATTTAGTCTTTCTTTGTAATATTTACTTAGCTGTTACCATGCATGAAACAGCATATATTTTTGAGTTTCCCTGGAAATTTTAGCGAAATCCTTTTTATCACACATGTTAAACTAAAACAATATGCTATTAAAAAAATGTAGCAGAAGTAATTTTTTGTGGAATAAAAAATGAAAATCAGCATATTATATTTTATCAATCCATTAGTGCCTGAATTATTTTCTCCGTTAAAATTCAGATTTTGCATTTTCCCACCACTTTTAAAGCAAGAATAACTTTTATCTTAATTTATCGAGGACTTTGTCTCGAGAAAAAAAGCATTTATTTGTCCTCCTTTTTACTGGTGTGAAATGCGCTTACTTGATTTTTTTTTAAACTGTCCCAAAAATGGGACGCCAGGCACTAATGGCTTAAAGGTTCAAATATCTCAAACTTTGTTAACGGATTTTTCTTTCAAGTGTTTTTTTTTCTCCAAGAAATGTTTGATTTTTTCCTCTTTTGTAATCTGTACTACAAATATTAATACTTATGTTAGTAACAAATATTTGTTTGTTTTCTTGGAATATAAATTTCTCACTAGAACCTCTTTATCAGAAATGTCAATGAATCTGGTCACCTCAAACAGTATATTATAAATTCATAAGCAAAGAAACTAGCGTATCTTACTTTATTAAAATTTCAAGTCTTTCAAATTATGTTAAGGACAAATTTTTTCAAGTGGTTTGTTTTTTATTCATAAATGTTTAATATTTTATCCTCCTCTGTACGAATTACTTCAGCCCTTAACACGAATTTCACTGACAAATACACTGTAAAAAAATTCATCAAATTTCGGCAAAAACTGCTGGCAGCAGTGTTGTAAGCAGTTTTTGCTGTAAAAATTGCAGTAAAGTTAGATGTAAATTTTTATAGTACTTCTAATTTTACCGCAATTTTTACGGCAAAGACTGTTTGTAACATTGATGCCAAAAGCTTTTGCCGTAAATTAAACAGATTTTTTTGTTACAGTTATTAGGTTATTGTGCCAAGATGGGAAGCGATTCCGCATATCTTTGTTGCCTTTAGAGTATATTTGGCCTTTTATTAAATATATATATATATATTATTAAGTATTAATTTACTGAACACTGTACCTTTCATTTAAAACTAACATATTTTTTATAAATTTTAGAATTACCTGTAGTATAGAAACACGATAATCGATTGTCGTATTTCGGTCTTTTTTGTCGCATTGATAGTTAAAACCTAAATGCAACGTCCATAGCTCTAAATGTGTTAATGAATTTTACTCATGACAATCCATCTGAAAAATTTAATTTAATTGCTATGACTGAAAAATGCCTGATAATAACTGAGAACGGTCTGCGAAACATTCGAGTGAAAGAAGAACAAAAGGTGCAATTAACTCATAAAATACTGTTTTTGTACTAAACTGTTTGTACAGTATTATTTCTAATAAAATTCTAATAAAATTATTCTAATTAAAACTATAGTACTAGGACTCCACAGGAAGCAAAATTTAACTGTAACGATAACTAAACTGAACTTACATTTTAAATTGTGATTTTGTTTTAGCAGTATTAACAGCAGTTAATGGCCCCACAATAGTCACTGAAACAGAGCCGGATGATAATGTAACGTCTATGGGAGAGTTCTTTTCAAATATCTCGCTCAAATTTTGATATTTTTACATGATTTTTTTGCATAGGATAGCTGAGGACGATCTACAACCGGCCTAGTTTTTACTTTTTCGATTTTTCTTCTATATTTTTTTATATTATGATAGTTTTAATGTCAGAACCGGTTAAAACCGGTTTTAAAATTTAAAGTAACTTTTTTTAAAAAATCTGAAAGCAGAATTGAAAAAGGAAAAATTTGGGCGTTTGTGGATCGTCCTCAGCCTATCCTTTGCAAGAAAAAAATCATGTCAAAATATCAAAATTTGAGTGAGATATTTGAAAAGAACGCCCCCATAGACATTGCATTATTACCCGGGTTTTTTTCTGTGACTAGTGTTGCGCCTTAAGAGCCCACAATAGTCACAGAAAAAGTACACAAAAAGACCCGGATGACCATGTAAAGTCTATGGGAGCGTTCTTTTCGAATATCTCGCTCCAATTTTAATATTTTTGCATGATTTTTTTGCACAAGATAGCTGAGGGCAATCCACAACCGGGCTAGTTTTTACTTTTTCGATTTTGGTTATATATTTTTTATATTACGATAGTTTCAGTTTCAGAACCGGTTTAAACCGGTTTCGAAAGTTAAAGTAATTTTTTAAAGAAAATCTGAAACAAAAATTGAACTTCCTTCGAGCTGCATCCAGACTTCTGAAGCGATAGATTTTCGGCAAAAACGCAAAAGCTGGCAGCACCAAACATTGCGACCAGCTCCAACAGGAAATTCATAACCACTTTATTATAGAGTACTTACACTACATACATTCGGGGCGTGCTTGGCGCTGTCCAGTATTGAACCGGGGACCTTTTAGCCTGGAGTCCGTTACTATAACCACTATGCTATCGAGGCCACGCCAAGTGTGTTTTAGTAATAGCTATTAAAAATATAAAACTGTTAACTCTATTCGTTGCTAACTTTTTTCTAGTAATTCTTACAGATTTTCTAGTAACCGACTAAGATTACTAAACATTTTTTAGTAATTACAAGGATTACTAAAGTTTTTTTAGTAGATCGACCCTTTTTTTTTACAGTGTACATAAAATTGAAAGGTATATAGCTTATTATTGAATTACTAAAAAAAAACTTTATTTAATAGTTATTTAAATAATACAAATAATCTTTTCCTAATTTAAAAATAGAAATTTTCGATTGTAATGAGTAAAAAGAAAAACATCAAAATATGAGATTTTAAAAAAGTGCTAAGAATGGGCTCCTAAACGCAAAATTTTAAAATGGAGGGCAAAATTCACAGTCAAGTAAAATCCAGACACCTCATTGGTCGTGTGGAAAGGGTGAAAATCCCGAATTTGTTTCTCCATTTGAAAAAGAAGGAGGGGTAAAGTAATTTTCAAGCGATTGCTACCGTCTGTTCTTATTTATGATAAACCATCGAAATTAACTCAGTTAAGATATTTTCATGACATTTTATAGAACGAGAGTGAAAAATTTTGATTACAAATGAAAACAGATCAGATTTACTTCAAAATTGCCGCTACTATTTTTTCTCGGAAAAAGGAGTAAGGTGACATTTTCCCTACCGCTAAGAGATTATTCTCTGAAAAAGACGCGGCTCAATGACCAATAATGCGCTTGGATTTCACCGGACTGTGATTTTGGCCCTCCATTTTAAAATTTTGCCTCCTAAACAGAGCAAAACTGAATAGCATCATGTTTTGATCGGAGACAGTATTTAAGTGAGCGAATGGTATAATGTTGGTAAAATTAACTTGCTTAACCGCAATAAAATAAAAACAATATATGTGTTGTCAATTTACACAATATTTTATGCAAATTCTATGCTATAAAATCAATGCAAGTTCCGTAATTATGAGTCTATATTATGTTGTTGTATATATTCATTGCGTTTCTTAAACTTCTTTTAGTAAAAAAAAAGAAGCATATTTTGTGATTGTGTTCATCTTAAACAATTATTCAAGCGCCTAGTTAAATAACACGAAGGATTATGCTGGCTCAACACAGTTTAACTAAACATAATATTTGCTTTAAACATAATTGTAATACGAAATATGACGGATTCCATATAATCTTACCTCGTTAATCTTCTATTGTCTGTTAAGCATTTACAGCAATTGCTATGTCACTATTAATCGCGCTGGCAGTAACCAAACTCTCCAAAATAAGTAATAAATTTTAAATCATAATCCGAAAATTTGGCGCCTTGTTTAAAAGTCTATAGGACAGTTAAATGAAACAAACAACATAATTCATGGCTTTTAAAATATTATTTAAACTTTAAAGTAAAAAAAAAAAAAAAAAAAAAAAAAAAAAAAGGAAACACGAGCTACTTTTGGGAATTCATGTCACATTTACGAAGCACGGGGGTGATGTGAAATGTACGATTAAAAATTTCTTTTGAAGAAACCCTAGTAGCAAACCAATATTGGTCCAACGTTGCGCCAAAATTTCAATTATTAGAAATATTGCTAATAAAACGCCAATATTGATCATATTTGGCATTTCATTCGGAATATTTCCACTGAATTCCCAATATTGTACAATTGTTGACGTTACAATGGAAATATTTCCAATGAATTCACAATATTGTATAAATGTTGGCGTTACATTGAAAATATTTTCCAATGAAACCCCAATTTTTAATCAATATTGTCGTTTTATTGGAAATATTTCGAAGGAAACTTCAATATTGGCATAATATTGGCTTCAAATATTGGCTAAATAACGGCAAAATGTAAACACCCCAATATTTTATACCAGTATTGCGTCAATGTGTCATTAGTTTTAAGATGCGGCCAATATTGGTCCAATATTGTTTGGCTACTGGGGAAGGGTTTGGGTCAAGCTATTTATATTTAAACAACAGTAGGATTGATTTTAACGAAATTTTGTATGTAACAATTTTTTAGATATGAGAAAACTAATGCGCTAAGTCACATGTTCGAGAGATTTCGATTATAAGGGTCATTTGTGGGTCATGATGGGTCACGGTAGAGTTATTTCTAAAGAACGGATGGATCGATTTTAACGAAATTTTGTATGCAATTTATTTTTGGCATGAGAAAATCATTGAGCTAAATCACATGTTCGAGAAATTTCGACCAGTGGGTACCTTTTGGGTCATTCTTATTTTATCTAGACAATGTCTCATGCAATTTTGATTACGTTTTGTATTCTTCTATCGTTTTCGGATACAAGAAAATCATTGGGTTAGATCAAACGTTTTGGAAAATTCCATTAATGGATCATTTTGTGACACAATGGGTCAGGGTCAAACTAATTATATCTATAAAATCGGCTGAATCGATTTTATCTGAATTTTGTTTCTAACGTTTTTCGACACGCAAAAACTAATGAGCTAGGTCACAAGTTCGAGAGATTTCAATTATAAGGGTCATTTGTGGATCATGATGGATTATGCTAATTTTATGTAGAAAATAGCTCTCACCATTTTGACAATATTTTGTATTATATCGTTTTCGGGCAAGATAAAAACATTGGGATAGGATGCATGCTTGCGAAAATTCAATTCGTAGGTCATTTTGGGTCAAATGGTTTAGGATCATTCTAATTATCAATTTTACCTAAATTTTGTAACAGAACGTTTTTTGTCACGAGAAGACTATTGGGCTGAGTCGCATGTTAAACAAAATTATAATAGTGGGACATCTTACTTTTTTGCTGAATACCGTCAAGCTAATTTTACGTAAAAAAGGGCTTAAACGATTTTGATTCATTTTTATATTCCACTGTTTTTGATTATTTGAAGACCATTGAGCTAAGTCGCATGTTTCATCAAATTTGATTAGTGGGTCATTTTAGGTAATACGGGTCAGCATCACGAGAATATGGCAACAGCCAATAAGTTCACGATATTTGACAAAGTATTGGCTACAATTGGCCGAAAAATTGATTATTAAGATTACGAAAGCCAAAACATGTATTTGGCTCTAAATGGAAGAATGTCTCTACATTTGGCTATATCTGGCAAAAAATATTGTATTTTAGAATGTGAAGAAATTTTTTATACATTTTTATTAGGATTCGAGATGTATGGTTAACCCAATCAGAGTCGAGTGAAAAAAGTGATTTGGATCAATGTCCTTTCGTTATAAATTTTAAAATAAAGTAAAATTTATGAACATGTGCACACAAACATAGTTTTCTTATTGATTGCTTTTGTAAATAACGCTATTATAAATAACATGCTTTACAATAATGATACAGAGTGAATTATACAGTGAAAATATTATGCCAAGTTGAACACAAAGTTAATTTTGACTGAGCTTAGCTCGGTCACCAATGCTAGTAAATATTTAAGAAATGAAACTGTCTTTATCACAATTGTTACAAAAACATAAACTTAATCACTAAATAATAAATATTTAAGAAATGAAACACAGTATATCATATTTGAAGGAATGCAAGCGCTACGTCACAAAAAGCTGATTTTCACAATAAAATTTAATGGTATTTTCAGATTCATTAAATCTCAGAAATTCTGTCATTAGTTACGTCGAGGATTACTATAAAGATTTAGTGGTATTAATCAGTCCTTTATGGCGCACTGCTTGCATCCATCTTTAGGAATCGTACACGTGAAAGACTTTTAAGCACACTGTTAAAAAAAATGTGAATTCACGGTAAAACTGCTGGCAAAAAAGTTGCCAGACAATTACCGTTCTGTTAGTAGATTTTCCATTTTGGGAAATAAAAGACAGAAATATTCCGTTTGAAGGAGCGTTAATTTTACGTTACAAGGTTTGATTTTTAATGATAATAAATTAATTTTTTAAACTAACGTGTCCATCAATGAATGCGAACGTTCCGAGGGATTTTGAGCTGCTATATGATTTAATTTAGTTTAATTTAATTTTTTGTGCAATTTACTTTAAGTCGTCCTGAGGATCGAACTCGTGACCTTTTGATAGCAGAACAAGTCCTTACTGAGTGAGCCAAAGTTGCTGACGACATTGTGAACAAAAGTATGTCTTTTATGAGTTAGTGGGAAAATCTTGCGGTTTTCAAAGATTTCCTTTCAAATATACTCGTTAGAATATTTGTAAACGGTTTATTTTATTTTATATTAGACCGATGCTTAATACTTATTATTTTCTAAAATCAATTTTAATTTTTTAACTAGTTTAATTTTTTTTAAAAATCACTGTTTAAAATCACTGTTTTTTTAAAAGAATATAAAAAAAATTATTCATTTTTTTACAAAAATAATGTTACAGAGAAATTTTTAAAATTGTCGCACTTCTTTTTTTTTTTTTTTTTTTTTTTTTTTTTTGTTTGTTTGTTTGGGGGCGGGGGTGTGCTAATTAGTTAAAGAATTTTTTTTTAAATAAGACATAAGAGAAAAATAAATAGAAAAATGTAATTTAAAAGTGATCTTTTATGTTTTCATTATATTATTCATTTTGTGTGATATGTATTTTAAAAAGTTAATATATTGCACAAAGAAAGCGTGTGCAAGGGCGCCAGCGGGATTCGAACCCACAATATATGTTCGCAGGTGATTAGCGGAGTGGTGCCTTGACTGATCGGCCACGAAGACACACAAATAGCGGCGTGTCTCCGTTCTCTATTTCTATTTCCATATATTTCATTATTTTCAGAAAATATGGTGGAGTTTTCTGATTTTTAAAGGAAAATCCCTTTTTGTTGTGAAAAAGGGCTTTTTCTGTGAAATTCGGAAAAAATATATCCGAGAATTTCAGATTTTTTTAACAGTACACCTTTTACTAGTATTTTCCTGAAGTTTTATTTTTTTTATTTAAGAGGCTGTTTATAAATGATGTAACTGTCTTTTTTCATTATTTTTCACGTCCGCTCCCCCCTTTTATCACAAAGTGTCACACTTCATCATATACACCTTCCTCCCCCTTGTCACATGTCACGCTATACGTATACTTTCAGTTCAGAAAAAAAGAAATACGTTATACATCTCCTTTCAAATTTTATTTTAAAATTTTATCAATGCGTTTTAATAACGTTTGTGAGCATAACAATAAATATGATTTGTGTAATTATTTTGTATGAAATAAGATTAAGGTTTACGACAAAAAACATAATTAAACCTTTAACGTTCAAAGCATTTTTATTGCTAAGGTGTTCAAATAAATGACTGACACCGGTAATTGTGAATAAATATGTTCGTGAATGAAAAAGAGTCATTTTTCTCATACATAATAAACTGGATTTTTTATATTGAAATCCCGGTGTCGTTGTTGCATCTCGGAATCAAAATTTTGTGGTTTCGTAGAGAAACCAATGAACGTTAAAGGGTTAATGTACAATTATAATAAAACAGTAATATGAAAGAGCAGTTTAATTTGAAACGGAATTTAATATATTTGGCTTTAAATCTCATCTTTATTTTATGAAGAGAAAATACATTAATTTCAAAATAACTTAAAAACTGTATCTGCTAATTTTTAATAGTTTTATTTTAATCGAAATGTCACATTTCTTTCCCCCCCTTCAACCCCTTATTACAAACTGTGACAATTTTACGAACTCCTTCCCTCCTCTTCAAGCGTGACATCACTTACGGACAACTCCTAAAAAAAAAAAAAAAAAAAAAAAAAAAAATTCTTGGAATCTCAGTTTTCTAAAAAATTCTTAGTAGTCTTACAGAATTTTTGATTTTCAGTGCAAATCTGTATCTGTTACATGCACTTTTGCTGCTGTCGTTACATAAAACGTCTTGGAATCCCAGTTTCCTAAAAAAACTTTTACTAAATTTACGGATATATATTTTTTTGGTGTACAATAAAAGATGTAAATCTACAAAACAAATTTATGCAAAGTTATATAAACCTGTAACATTACTGACTAATCTACTAAAAGTACAGTTACATTACTGAAACTGCAATTGTGAAGCATAGTTACATAAAAAATTCTAAGCCTCCCAGTTTCTTAAAAAATTCTTAGTAAACTTAGTATATTCTGTGTAAACTTACTTCTTAGTTTCCTAGAAAACTTTTAGTATGAACATTAGTGTACGGAACCTACATATGTTCTTAAAAATTTAAGTCTTTCATATTCTGTTAATTATTTTTTTTCGTCACAGCATGTTTGACATTATGTCATCCTCTTTAATATTTACTCAGCCCTTATCAAGCATGTCACCAACAAATAATGTTTTGTTTACCAAGAATAAAAGTTTACCATGAGTGCCTCTTTGTTGCCAACGCGTCATTAAACTCATTGTACCACAATAATTTTTTTTTTCAGTTATATTAGACTCTTATTAAAATTTTTCTAGGAAACTGGGATTTCAAAAACTTTTTGTGTAACGGCAACATCAAAAATTCATGCAACAGATTCACATTTGCACTGAAAATGAAAAAATCTGTAAGGTTACTAAGAATTTTTTGGGAAACTGGGATTCCAAGAATTTTTCCTGTAACCGCAGCCCAGGTTACAGATAAAATTTTAGTAAGATAACTGCAATTTTAGTAAACACAGTTTGTAAAGTTACAGATTTCTGTAACTTTACAAAAAATATTTCTGTAGATTTACAATTTTTCTTATATAGTGTACAGATAAAATGTTAGTAACTATGCAGATTTCGACACCTTTACATCTGTAGGATTCTGTACAGATTTTTTTTACAGTGTAATTGAAAGGCGATCAGCTGTTTTCCTTAAAAGCAAACGATTAGGGATCGTGCAAATATAACGCTATCAACTTTTTGGTAATTTCGGACCCCCTCCCCCCCGGTAATAATATCGTTCTCAAAGTGTTTTTTTTTTTTTTTTTTTTTTTTTTTTTTTTTTTTTTTTTTTTTTTTTTTAGGATTTTGTTCTTTTGTTTAAGAGAATTTTGTTTAAGAGAGCAAAACTGATTAAATTTATTTTTCGCATACTTTATCAACTTAAACGAAGAGAAATCAATGGTCTGGTTTGGTTTATTTGATGTCGTCCGATTATCTACACTAGGGATATAGGACCTGGGTGCAGTGCCCTTCGTGGGGGTCTTTCTAAGGGAACATAACCCGTATTTACGCAAGGTCCGAAGAAAACCACGAAAACTCCTAACGGTTAGGCCGACGGCCGCGATTGATTTCGAACCCAGCACCTGCCGTCTACCAGTTGAGAGGTCTAAGCCTCTAGGCCACTGGTGGGGCGAGAAATCAATGAAACATCCATTTATATCAAATAATACTTAAAAAAGTAGTTACTATTTAAAAGTATTTTATAATAGTTTTTTGTTACATAATGCATTCAACAGTAATAAAATCTTGTTGTACTTGCCCCAAACGAAGGAGGGGGAGCGGATGGGGAGATAGAAATTATATTATATATTATATATTATACATGCATACACATATGAAGATGAATGGGAATGTCAAACGTTAGAGTATCCCATATTTTAGATTTAGATAATTTTATAATAATTTAGTGATTTTAATAATAAACTTAAATTTTCATAAAAATAGATGACGGACTAAAAAAAAAGATAACATTCTATTTTAAACCAAAGACCATGTTACATTATAAAGAGACAACTTTGACTGGATCAAAAATGATATTGATATCAAAAAGCAAACCTCCATCCCTGAAGAGATATCTCACGATATTATGTGCCAGACTTCCTTCCCCCTAAAATGATAACATTATATATGCGCAGCCCCTTATAGAAAACTTATATTTATTGTATGTATGATCTTCTTAAATGATTGAATCTAAAAAAAATAAGTGGTCGAATCTTTTACTTGATAATTTCCTTATATACTAGCTAAAAATAATAATATTTTCTTATTACTATCACACGGAATTTAAATAAAGGAACGCAAAAATCTTTAGACATTAATATAATTTGAAATGGAATTTAATTAAATAGTAATTAACTTATTTACTAAATTTCAATTTTTAATGCAATTAATTAAAAGCTTGAATTGTAAAGTTAATAAAACTAATTAAATTAAAAGTAGCAATAAGATTAATAAAATGTTCATATTGATATTTCATTAAGAATTAAATATCAATAAATTTTGAAATTCAATATAATAAGTAACGTAATTAGATACACTTATTTCATTACATTTTTATGAATATAATTGTTATTACATATAATGAAAAAAATTTCAAGTAAATTATTTAATATTTATTGAAAGCTATACATTAGTAATTAACAAATAAATATCAAAATGATGAAGCAGTGTTTCTACATCCAAATTTAATGTCGGATTCATGTTCACCTTTTCTAATTTCAAGCTTTCTCTCAGTCATCCCTATGTAATAATTTAAATCATCTTTTTCAGTAATATACGATATTTCATAAACTCCTGCAAGATCCTCCTGTCCTATAATTCAACTTGTGTTATTGAAAAAAGTTATTTATATTATTACTTAGGCATGAATGGGAGACTATTTGAAATTGGAAAAGGTGAACATGAATCCGATATTAAATTTGGGCGTACAAACTCTACTTTATCTAGATTATATTCCGATGGAGAGTTAAAAATTCTGTTTAGTGAAAGTAAGTTGTGTTTTGCATAAAATTTTTATCGTAAGTCCATTATAAGAAAATTGAAAAACGCGTAAAATATTTGTTTGCAATGACTTTGTTTCTTTTATTATTCTTAAGTTATGGTTACAGTGAATGAATAAATTCCTCCTAGAAAGCCTGAATAGGAGGAGCGACTTTGGAAAATAATTTTAGATCTTAGTCTAAAATGATTAATTTAATGATTATATAATGATTAATTTAATGTTTTATAGCAGCGCGTGCTATTGTTCACATGTCATTTGTATTGATCGTGAGGTGATTTGCATTTTTTTTTATCATGATGATGGGTTCTTATCAGAATTGAATCGAAACTTGTCAGTAATTTTGTTTTTAATATATTTTGTAACACTTTTCCTAAGTAATATAAATTCTTTGTTAAATAAACTAATTGTTTTTTTTTTCATTTTCACTTTACTTCTATATAGCTGAAAGTTTCTGACTTTGGATCAAAACCAAAAAAATAGCAGCACTGATTATACTTACGGATAAAATATGTGTTTTCATCATCTGTGTTTGCAAAATGCATTACAGATAATGTGTTCAAAAAAATAAGAAATGTTCAGAATGAAGTTAAACACTTTACAATAAAAAAAATTGGAATTTGTAAATTATTCAGTTAAATAAAGATATTAATAATCTAAGTATAATAAAATGCAGTTAAATATTTCCGGCGCGAAGTCATCTGTTCAGTCACGTCTCTTGGCATTTAAATATTAGTTAAGGGACATTTAAGAGAGAATTTCCGTATAGCGAATCTATCTAAATCTAATAAAATGCAGTGTAACGATTCCGGTGCGGACTCATCTGTTCAGACCCGCCTCTTGTTATTTAAACGTTCGCCGATTCAAGCGCTCGAATTCTATTTTTTTCTTTCAAAAAAAAAAAAAAAAAAAAAAAAAAAAATTCCCATTTTGCTCCAGAGAAGCATATTCTGGACTTGGCTAGGGACCTGTCAATCTGGCTTCCATTAGAGAGTTGAAGTAAAAGAAGAAATGTAAGGAGTTCGCGAACGGAAAAAAATGGTCTTCGTGGCGGTTGGAATATCTGGAGGTGGAAAAATGTAACTTCTACCTTTAGTAAAATCCCATGAGACTATAATGCAATACATATTTTCAATTTGTTCAGCATGATCAATATTTTTGCACACTTTCAGATTCCATGTCATATTCTACTCCGAATTATATGAGAAATGAAAATTTATCTTAATGTGAATATCTCATGCTTTCAATCGCATTTACAATTATATATATATATATATGTGTGTGTGTGTGTGTATGCATATGTATCAATGTATGTAGATGTGAATAAGTGTGTATATCTTAACTTTATTAATAAAATTACTATTTCGAACATTTTCTAAATTTTTCAAACTATAACATGTATTTTATTAAGCAAGTAGATTTAGTGTTAGTTATAATCAGTTGTAACAAACAAAAAAAAAATAAATTTAAAGCTCAGGAAGGGGAAAAAAGTTTTTCATTCTCGTTCTAAAGATTAATAACAATTCGTATAATTTAATTTGTTCCTTTCGATTTCTTTTCCAAAGATCGAATTGAAAAAAATCCTGAAGTAAATTATTTTAATAATTCAATATTTTTAATATTTAAATTAATATTTATAATATTTTTAATGTTTAAATGAATTCTGGATTCACAATGGTAGCTTTTCTGTACAAAGTCGAGTTTTCCTTCCATTTCTGTTTTAATTTTAGCACTTCCCTTCATACGGGTCTTATATGAGGACAGATAAATATTGCCCAATAAAGTAGGGCAAATCGGATGATTTTGACGTAATTTTAGATTTAATTGTTTTAAAAATTGCATGTTGATTTTATTTCTCATTCTTTGATTGGAGTTTACACACTTATAAATGATTGAAAAAATATTTCATTTTACATATGTTATAGAAACATCGACAGTTTTGTTTTTGTAAAGATTTGCATTTCGGCCTAAGGTATATGTAAGGTGGCTAACGGATGCACCCTGATTGCCCTACTGACGCGAAAAAGCTGGTCACTTATACTTTCCAGAAAGGTCACGAACCTGTAGTCTCTGCAAACATCAGATTTAATTATATGGTATTTAGCAATTTTTTTACGGACGGTACTTATAAGTACTATAAAAATTACTTATTGTAATTTTTTAATACGTCAATTAGTTGTAATACTGTTTAGAATGAGTTACAGATACATTACTTTACTCTGTTCCAAAAGCATTTTTGGTTATACAAAACAAAAATATATTTAAAAGGAGGATTTCTTTTGCCTTTGTATCTTTTCAGCTTTCTTGACGCTGATAAAAGGGGATGGGGATTTTTCAATTCGGAAATATTTCTATATTTATATTCTAACATCATATTTGTACATTTTAAAATTCTACAAAATACTAAGAAAACAATTTAAAATGAAAGATTTGAGTGGAGTTATAAATATTGCACAAAATTCCTGTAAATTCAAATTTAATTAATCCATCTAAATTCTTTAATCCTTTTAAAATCCTTCAGAAACTTATTAAATGATGATGTAAATCTGTTAATTTAGTTTAAACAATTTGCGTAAAACTATTTGAAATGTAAAATTTTCATGAATTTATAATGCGGTTTAGAAAGGGATAAACTTTGACTTATGTAGGGAAATAGAGAAGTCACGTTGTAAAAGATTTTGCACACATACCAGAAGTGTTGAGACGAAATATCAATAAAAAATCACAACTAAATATCTGTAAAAAAAAACGCAAACGGAAATTAAAGTATCAATAAGGAACCCTCTTGCTTACAACTGAGAGGTGCAGTGTTTCCCTAAAGCGCATTTAAAAACTACGTAATACGGTAACTTGTAAAACAAGTTACTGTATTAGATGGAAAAAATAATCAGCATTCATTCATGGAAACCTAATTTGAGAGTAGCATGCAGTACAATAATAATTTAATTTCATAATGGGTCTACATTTATATATATATACAGTCGAGTCTCTCTATAACGAAACTCCATCCAACAAATTTCTCTATTTAACGGATTTTTTATAGAAACGGTTAATTTTTTTCATGATTACATTAAAAATAATCTCCATATAGCGAAATATATATCTCCATTTAACGATTTTTTTCGAAAATGTTCTATCATAAGTTTAGAAATTTTTTCAAATTATTTGTAGATTAATTTTTTGGATGATTTCTAGTTTATATTTCATAGCTACATTCGTCTACCTTATTTCTCAAGTCCAAAAAAAGGCATTCAACTCCCCTACCTCCCCCCGGCCCCAAGAAAAACATCCTTTTGCATGGTTACACTTGGCTTTGTTTTAGCCAAGATGAGCATGCGTTCTTAGAAAAGATTGAAACATTTGCTTCCTAGTGGGGCGATTTGCAACTATCACAAAGCATCCTAAAAGATAAAGCTATTTCATTTATTGTCTTTAGAATGGTGTTTGTTTCTTGGTTTGACAGTAAGGCAGGAGTAAGGAGGAGTTGCAGAAAAGGTCGTTTTTCAGCAAGTTTTCAACTACCTAAACTAACTCCTATTACTTGTAGAGTTTAGAGAGGATGTTTGTTGTTTGTGGCGACTCGGAGCATTTTTTGTTGTGAGAGATCATTTGAATGAAGAATTGTTACTAAATGTCATCTTTGCTGGTGTTATCTTCTACTGCATTTGCATAAAATCGCATCTAGTTTAAACATAACTCTCTCTGATAAAATAATAATTTTGAAAATAATCAATAAGACACTGGGAGAAAAAAGGAAGTGGCGAAGATGTTTTGACATTCTGAAAAAAAAATGCCGTTAAATACTTCATAAACTAGTAAAATACTAGTAAAGTAAATATTTCAAAAACTTAATTAAACACCTCAAAAACAATTCTGTTTCAAAATTTAGACATTAAATGAAAAGTGTTTGCCATTCTCTATTCAACGAATTTTTCTATATAACGAATCTTTTGTCTAAACGATGGATTTCGTTATATAGAGACTCGACTGTATACATATAACATTTTTGGCTTTTTTCTTCATCATGTAAAAAATAATTTATGCATTAAGAGGTTAAATATCTATGTAATTCTAATTTAAATATACATAAAAATGTAAAATAATTCATATTTAAAATGTTAGTATACCTTTATATTATCATAATTCTTATTAGTTCTAATATACATTGTGATTGCAAAATTTTCATGAATAGCAAAATACTTAAAAATTTGAATGATATAATTTGAAGGCAACGTTATGTTAAAGAAAAAAAACCCTTATAGTTCATTAATTTAAATTTTGATTTTTTTTATTATTGCCTATCATAAAATTCTTTTCTCTGATCTTGTTTCTATGTTTTTAAATGCAAATAAAAAACAAGCAATTTAAGCTATGAAAGCAGCGTACATCACTTTAGAGTTTTATGGGTTTAAAAAAAAACTTTATACAAAATAAAAAATAACATTCCACAAAGGAGTTAAAAACTATCATAATGGTCATTTGAACTTTTTTGAACTTTTATGAACTTTAAAATTGTTTTATTTTACAAACATTAAGTATTAGTTTGCAATCAGTACAAAAAAAGTGAAAAGATTTTAGTAAAGTTACGAGAAGGAAAGTTCACATCGCCCTTAAAACAATCATTTGTCTTTCAGAAGATTAAGAAAGAACAATTTAAAACTTTTGTTCAAAGATTTAATAAGAAATGTTTTGGATGTGACCTACAACTTATATGCAATAACGAAACAAACTTTTGAATGAAGAGTTTGAATTTTCAATTGATTTCGAAGATTTAAAGCTGTGGGAGAAAAAAAATTAATGTATTCAGAAGTGTATATTATGTAGTTTATATATATTTTAATATTAATATACACTGTAAAAATATGCCCTGAATTTTAGAGGTGACTCTGTGAATACTCTGTGAATTTTTCTTGATTTAGCTGAACATTTCCGTTTTAGAAAAAACCTGGAACTTTTCCTTTAAATACCGGAAATTTTTTTTTCTGGACAGTCGTCTAATTCAAAATTTCCGTTTTAGAAAAAATCTGCAACTATTCCTGGAATTACCGGAATTATTTATTCTAGGGCAGTCGACTAACTGAACGTTTCCATTTAGGGGAGTCGAACGGAAAACCCTCAGCTCGGTTTTTGATTCGACGCCTTAAGTCGAAGATAAAATCAGTCCGAGTTCCCGAGTACATTAACAAATTTGCTTGAAAACTGTAAACACAAACGCAATACGTGCATTACTTATAATATTTACTTTGAAGACCGAATTTGTTATACAGAAAAGAGGTTAGTTATTCAATTATAACTTTTTATAATGAATATTATAAGTATTTTAAATAAACGTTGGTTTGAATAAAAATTCTTAAATTCAGTTATTACGTGTTAGGTCTATTGAAATTTTGAAATACATATACTATATAATCAAAACGATTATTGTAAAATAGGATTAAGATGACTAATTCTAAGATTCAGAAGTTAAAACTGATTTTCTGTCGATTTGTAGACAGAAATGCCCAAATGCAAAATATAAAACTAATCTAATGTTTTAGTCACTTGTAAAGGTATTTTAATAAAAATTTTGAAAATATTTTTCGGAGACATTCATGAAAAAATATCAAAATTTATATTTAGGTGTCCCTTTCCGAGTGATTTAAGATATATTGATGTTGAATTCAGGGGGTGTCAGGGGGGGGGCATTCCCTCGAGGAACAATACGATGTGTCTCTTGAAAGATTTGAGATTTTGTGATTTTAATGTCAACTGTGCAATCCCCAGGAACTCTATAATACCCCTCCTTCCGAAGCCGCTAAAATCCCTCCCGGAGAAAAGTGTCTGAATTCCCCACTGGAGTATATTTATTTTTCCTTTATATGTATTAACTGCAAATTCTCTGTTAAACTGAAAGAACTGGAGAATGGAGTGGAATTTGACAGAGAGAGGAAATGGACAATAGCAGTGTTGAATTCAGACACTTTTCTCCGGGAGGGACTTTCATGTCTGCGGGGGGGGGGGGGGGTGACCTTTTGGACCATTGAAAACCCAAAATCAAAATTTTTCCTGGGGGAGGAATTTCACTGCTCTGGGGGGGATGTTGCCCCTGGGTTATTCCCTTGAATTTAATACTGAACAGTAGGATTTTATTTTTATTTTGTCATTCTAAGCATTTCATCAATCGCACACAAGATGAAACAATGGTAGCCGAATCTTCAGATAAAAAAACATTGGTATGTATAAGCTTGCAATTGTCTCAAAGAAAAGAATATTTCAAGAAACAAGAATAAATTTGCTTCATATACTTTTTATACATTTTGTATATAATGACTTATTTATGCATAGATGTATTCGTTTTCCTATTTATGAAACATCATACTGTATATTATCCATTATTTAAAATAAGTCTAAAATCAACATTTTTGTTTATACAAAAAGTGTAACATAAAACATGGAAGTGGTGAGGAATAGGACATGTCAAATTCTTTTTTTTTCTTTTTTAATAAGATGAATTTTCATTCCAGTCACGAAGATACTGGAATTTTACATTACGGTACATACTACATAATTAACCTGCAATCTTTGTTTGATTGTGTATCTAGCCGACACTACAGTATTTGTGCCTTATAGCATTGTTTTATTCCTATACCATACCTTCCTGTATGTGGGGAGGAATGGGACACATTTTGAAACGTGCACTTTCTTTAATTATAAAATAGCTTATGCTTGCTATGTTTCTATATTGTTCAGGGATTTTAAAAAGTGTTTTACCTTGCACTCTACAAATAGAAATTTTTCTTTTTGTATCAAACAAAGTTTATTATCTTACTTTATAAAAAGTGTCCCATACCACCCCACTCTCCCCTATATTATTAACTAAACATGCTAAAATATATTTATTTCTGACAATTGCTCATGTCTTTCTAATAAAAATTTAACCCTTAACTAATGTTAGCGGTCTGACAGCAGAGTTTTTAAAGTTTCACAGTTTAACTCGTAATTTTTAATTTAATTATCGATACTGGTCGAATTTTGTTTTGTTTGGAGCCTTATTGCTATTTCTAGAGACTTTTAAAAAGCTGAATTTTATTTATAACTGTCAGGTACATAAAGTTTAATACTTAAATAGTATTCTGAGAATTAATGTAACATTTCATTCATCTTTAAATTAAGCGGTCTGACAGACCGCTCACAGTAGTTAGGTGACAAATCTTGTCACAGCAGTTAACAGTTAATATTTTTGAAGTAAAATTTCTTAATTTGTTTTTCTCAAATGTTTGTATGAATATTTCGAATCAAAATTAAATTTTCGAATTACTATTTCTTGAAAGTAAAATTTATAAATTATTGTTATCGTTATTTTAAATGAATTGGAACTGAAAATTGAATTTTCTATTTAGTTTTCAGAAAACGGTTAGATTTATTTATTTATTTCCCCTAGAGGCTTTTTAATTATTGTTCAATAAACTAAAAATTAAATATTTTTAAATAGTTTCTAAATATATTTATACATATATTTATTTATAACACTGATTATATTTTTGTTTAGAGAACTTTTTGTTCTAGTCACCATATGGCTTTAATGTTCTGAGATCTATAAAAATGTTTATTGCAGAAGTATTAACACCCTGCTACTCTATAAAATCACTGTTTTAGAGGATCCATAACTTTCCATGGCTTCCAATGATGTTTGGGGCACAGGAAGAGTTGATGGTGCTCTTCCTTGGCCAACAATAAATGTCATGGAGAATCAGACTGGTTTACGTTGATGCTGGGTAACATGTTGAGAATTAGGGTTTTTCAGAGCTTATACTTCAAGACAACTTGCTGCACGGCATGTAAATTCTGTAGTGCACATCTAGTTACATATCATTTTATTACAAACTTTATTTTCATTTTTCAGAATCTTTGCTGACATAAATCGAGATACAGGAGACAAAATCTCCAGGGTAAATAGAAAAATAATGGTACAGTTGCAAACTGCCAATAAATCTAGTTAATATACATAGTTTATGAAATGTATTTTAATTTGTGATGTTTTAGCAATAAAGTATTTTTGATATTGTATTTAGTTTTGCTTTTTTATTCATGCTTTTTTTTTTATATTTTCAACAAAAATTCTAGTGTTTTTAAAATATGTAATTTGGGTTTACTTAAGTAATCATGATTGCTAATTGATATCAATAGTTTGATCACAATTGCGATTGTTAATCAGTAAAAGAGGGAAGGAGGGATTTATGACGACATTGACATGAATTACTGTCAGGATTTTTTTCTAGCTGAATGTATTGAAATAGTTGCATTTTTAATTAAATCCTATTTTATTTTGGAGGGAGTTCACAAGAATTCACAATATGCTCACTCCACCCCCTCCCCCTAAAAGTATAGGAGGGGGATGGAGTGAGCACATTGTGAATTCTTTTTCAGAATTTTGAAGATCTGGGAAATTTTTTATTGAATGGTTGATATCCACTTGTTTTTCAGCAAAATGTTTCTCATTTACGGGGATATTTCGAAAACGGTCAATTAATTAAAAATCTGAGAACAGTCCTTAGTAACAGAATAATTGTTGCTATGTTTAATACGATTGATATTTCATTGCGTAAATGTTGGTTGTAAAACTGCAATTTTCGATGAACATAGATTTTTTTCAGCGATATTTTTTGTTTTGAAATATACATGTAAATAAAATGCTTTATTTTATATATTTACTTAGATTGGTAACAAGAGTTACTATTGAAGTTTTACAGTGTGCAAAGGTAGAATTATTAATCGTGAAAATTTAGGAAAAATGTTAAACTTCTGAATTTCCTGTAAAGAAAAATACTCCTAATTTTAGAGGATTTGTCAAAAAAGAGTAGTAAGTGTTAAATTTTAATAGAAAAACACTAAGCATAGATATAGCACTAAATGTTATTTTCAAGGTACTATGTAGTTGCTAATCTTTTTGTCCTTTTTCAAGTTACCTAGCTATAATGAAAGTGTAAGTGAGTTAAATGAAATGTTTCTAATTTGTATATTATTCACATTTTTTAAATAAAAATTATCTTCATCTAATTTTTTAAAAATAAAAAGATTGGCGGCTAGATATTTTTATGTGAAGTTTTAAATTGCATTGACACAAAGGGCATGTCTAAAATATCATTATGGCGCATACTAAAACATGACATGGTAATTATGACATCGCAACGATAAATATTCTTCCCTCCAAGATTAAATAAAAGGAACAAAAACAATAGCTTACATATAAATATATACAAAAAGCCTTTATTATCATCAAGTTTGTAAAAGTTTAAATAACTCGGATGTTTTAAGCTTATATATACAAATTCTATAGATATTTAAGAAGTACAACTTTTACAACATAAATAGAGTAATTCATTATTAAATTAAAGACTTGAAAATTTAAAGATTTGTGCATAAAAAGGCAAATTTATAGTCAGAAGTGATGATATATTGATTTTCAGAGCTATTAGGGGTATTAAATGTCTTACTTTCTACTCGGAAGTGCAACTTAGCATAAATATACTTACTTAGCATAGCAAAAATAAATGCATACAATTTTTAATATAGACAACCTAATTTCTTTTCTATGTAAAATCATTTTTTTAAACATTTACATACAGAAATTTTATTTTTTTATGTTTAAGTTTGATTAAAGTAAATGTAAAATTGTTTTTTCAGTTTCATTCACGGCGCGCAAGACGGTAGCATAACTATTTGTTCAAGAGCCACCAAAAATATTGATAATGATGTAAAAGTAATGCAGTTTGAACATACACTTTATTTGTAAGCTATTTCTTTATCTATTGAAAGTTTAAATTTAAACTATAAAAAAATTTAAAATTTCATTTTTTATTGAAAAATGACTAATATTAAATAAAGATACTATAAATTGCTTACAAATGAAGTATACATTCAAGATACATTAGTTAAATATTATTATCCGTATTTTTTTTCGGGAGGGGGGGGGGGTTGAACCAATAGTTTTGCTACAGTCTTGCTCGCAGTGGATGCAAGTCAAAAACCAATTTTCAAATTTTACCTTAAGGGGTTAAGGAGTGCACGGCACTTTTGAAAATCGAAAAAAAAAACTGATATCAATGTATCTTTTTTTTTTTTTTTTAATTATTGAAGCAATTTAATATATATCATTTTATTATATTGGCAGCAATTATAAACATAAATATTTGTTTATTTAATTAGCATTATTGAAGTTTCAGTAAATAAAAAAGATCTAAATATAGCAAATTATAATAACCTAAAAAATATTACCAGTATCAAGTGGAATGCAAATCACATCTCTAATTCCCTCATGAATGTTAAACATATGTGTGTGCAGTATTTATCTCCATAGGTAATGCATATTTTATAGTGTGCAAAGTTAGTTCTTCAAGCATCAATTTTTTGTGTGAAAATATTTGTTAAATATATATTTAATTTTTTTTTCTTACTTTGTTTTGCGAAGTTCCAACACTTAAATTATATTAGGTATATATTTTAGAATTATTTTGATATTTTGATAATTAAAAAACGAATCATTTAAAAGTATACAGAAAAAATAAATTAAAAATAATAGTTTGCTATTTTTAAAAATATATGTAGGCATTAATCCTCTCCCCTCCTCATACGTATAACATTAGAGTTTGAGATCTCACTATCTCAGTGTGAGACAAATTTTGAACGGATAATTGAATATGGCTGAAAATAACCGGGATAAAACTGAAGATACCAGTTTGCAAAATGAATAAAACTTAGGTTTAAACCTGGAAGCAACAGTTTCTAAAATGGAACATTTCAGTTTCTAAAACGAAACATTTCAATTTTCAAAACAGAACAATTTGGTTTTCAAACCGGTATATTTCGTTTCCAAAACGGAACATTTAATTTTCCAAAACGGGACATTTCAATTTTCAAAACGGATATTTCAGTTTCCAAAACGGAACATTTCAGATTCCACAACGGAACATTTCAGTTTCTATAACGTAGCATTTCAATTTCCAAAATAGAACATTTCAGTTTTCAAAACGGAACATTTCATTTTCCAAAACGGAACATTTCAGTTTCGAAAACGGAAAAGTCATAAAAGTAAATTTTATATGAAAAAATGGAGCAGATACGGCAACTTTGCTGCCAGTACGTTTTCCGTTTTTTCAAGGAAATTTTTTTTACAGTGTATATTAACATATTTAGAAGCATTAATAACTTTTTTATGTTCGGCTACATTTAAAAATTTTAGAAAATTATTTTTCTCTAAACTTTATAAAAGTGAGAAAATTCATTTGGGAAATTGAAAATTTTAAGTTTTTTATTAAAAGGCTTGAAAATATTAACTTTTACAGCTGAATGTGATATTTTAAACTTAAATTTGTGATATTTAATTTGCTACATTTGTTTATTTTAATATTTAATAGGCTTTCATGGATACATATTTAGAAAAGTGGGAAAAAATAGCCATAATTCCATTTTCAATTCTTTGGTAATTGTAGAACATGATTTCTGACAAACATAATTTCTCGGTTATCCCTTTTTAGTTTGAGATGAGTATAAATATTTTGGATAATTGTCAAAAACAGAAAAATATGAGTCTAAGGTGCATCCTTTGATTAGTCTCATCTAGATTTTATGATGGAAAAATGCGGTGAATTTTCTTATCTATCGCCATTGAAATGAGTGCTAACTAATAGGGTTGAACCTATTAGCTGATTTCTCAATTATATGTCTTTCAGGAAAACATCGTCCAAATAAGAGTTTATCTTATTATAACAATTTAATTTCCTACATGCATTATAACAAAACATACCTATTTAAATAATTAATTAAGTACTACTAGGTTAGCCTCTCGACCAAAAAATAATCGCCAAACTATAAGATTGAATGCCAATAATGGATAATCGTGAATGTCACATTCAATGACATTAAATACGATTCACATGTTTAAAATGTCATTAAGTGATTTTTATTTGGACTTTTTATTTGTATATGTTTTTCTACTTATTACTGGACTTTTTTGTTCCACTTGACGTCACACCTTACATATTTGGGTACTATTAGGTTATCCCGTCGACCAAAAAATTATCGCCAAACTATAAGATTAAATGCCAATAATGGTGATCGTGAATGTCACATTCAGTGACATTAAATACGATTCACGGGTTTAAAATGTCATTAAGTGATTTTTATTTGAATTTTTATTAATATTCTACTAATTATTTGTTTTTTTGTTATTTAAAATAAAAATTACGTCAATATATATAATTAGGCTATTACTTTGGAGATTTGTATAATTTGGCGAAATTGATCGACGGTATAACAGAGTAGTACCATTAATTATTAACTGAAGATATGAAATGTTAATCATTTTTTAAAATGCTATATGAAATAAATAAATGAAATTTAGATAATATCGTTCTTCCGCCTTTTTTTAACCTTTTGGAAAATGGCTGTTTTCGGTCAAGAATACTGATACCTGAGGCACATCTGAATGCTTATGATGTCCAGATTTTATTCGTTTTCTGAATGGCCCTGTTTAATGTCCAGAACTGAAATTCTTCTGTTGCCAAAATTGCATAAAAGTATCAAAAACTGCAAAAAAAAAAAACTGCAAAAAAAAAAAAAATAAAAATAAAAAAAAAAATAAAAATAAATAAATAATAACTCAAAAACCAATTTGAGATACTATTCATCAATCATCTCTTAGTTCGAAAATTCTTTACTAATCATTTCTTAATTCGAAAATGATTTTAATCTGTATAAAAAAAAAAAATTTGATTCAATATTTTTAAAGAATACCCAAAGATGCATTTGACAGAAATTACCTGAAATTGCACATTCATATCAGCTGTTTATTTTAAAACAATAAAATTCATTACATGAGTATAAAAACAAAGTGCATCAAATAATTTAAAATTAATTAAATAAGTCAAACATAAAAACGATGACATATGAGCTCAGTTTTGTATAAATAACAGAAAACCGTGATTTATTTTCCAATAAAAACCGCTCGTTCTATTAAAACAAAAGCGCCGTATAAATGAACGATTTCATAGGACTGGTAGGTAAAAACATGTGAAAGTTTGATAAGTGAATTTTTAAAACACGAATTTTCACATTGCTAACTAACTAGGGAAGTGCAAGAAGTGTAAGTCACTGATTTTGGATGAAAGTGGTATCGTTGGAAAGATCTCATCGTGAGCAGTAAAAAACTCATTAGAACTTCCCGTCGCAAATGAGTCGTTTTCGAGATATTCGACAATTAATGTCACCTAACGAGTGCACACTTAATGGGGGACCGCAAAAAAATTTAGTCGCGATCTTAACGAAACTGGTATTATTGAAAAGATATCATCGTAAGGATTAAAAACTCAATGGAACTACCCGTCAGAAATAAGAAGTTTTCTAGATATCCGACAGTTTGTGTCACATGGCTAATGCACACTTACTGAGAAACTGCGTTAAGTGACATAATTTGCTGGATATCTTGAAAACGTCTCATTTCCGATAGATAATGCCATTCAAATATTTATTTCTCACAATCATATCACAATGATATCTTCCCAACGACACCATTTTCGTCAAAATTAAGAAAACAATTTTTTACGGTATCTCGTTAAGTGTACACTAACTCAGTATCCACTAGCTACGTGACATAAATTATGGGATATCTCGAAAACGGCTCATTTCCGACGGGTGGTTCCATTGAGTTTTTCAATCCTTGCGCTGATATCTTAAATAATGCCAGTTTCGTTAAGATCGAGAATAAAATTTTTTGCGGTCCCCCATTAAGTGTGCACTAGCTACGTGACATAAATTGTCGAATATCTCGAAAACGACTCACTTGCGACGGGTAGTTCCATTGAGTTTTTTACTGCTCACGATGACATCTTTCCAATGATACCACTTTCGTCAAAATCGGTGACTTACACTTCTTGCACTTCCCTAGTAAGCGTAGAAAAATGCCCAAGCCGGGTACCGAACCCGGAACCCTTGGAATGGCGCTCCAAAAGCTCTACCATTTAAGCTACGAGGACGATGCCCAGTGTGGCATTTCACACTTTATATGTTGGTTAGACTTAGGACATTGTTCACTAAATTGGTTTTATGCTTAGTTAGCAATATGGAAATTCACGTATTAAATATTCTAGATTTTCAAGCATAATTTCACTGCAGAAAATTAATCGAGAAATTGATTAATATTAAATATATATGTGATTTACCCATGCTGGGTTTCTTGTGTCGCCTCTTACGCCGCGGTATTCTGTGCTCATAAAGACGGTTCCATATCGTGCTGCGAGTTGCAGCCTAACATACATATAAAGTGAGAAATGCTACGCTCGGCATCGTCCTCGTAACTTAAATGGTAGAGCACTTGGAGCGCTTTTCCAAGGTTCCGGGTTCGATCCCCGGCTTGGACATTTTTCACTAAGTTGGTTCTACGCTTAGTTAGCACTGTGGATATTCACGTATTGAATATTCTAGATTTCCAAGCGTAATATCACAGCAGAAAATTAATTGAGAAATTGATTAGTATTATATCAATATACAGAGTGATCATAAAAAAACTTTGCCGGTATATGGAGCTCTAGCGCCAGGCCGTTCAACCGATCGAGATGAAATTTCAGATATATCTATTCAGAGGTATGAGCTCGAGATTCTCTGGACGGCAACAAAATGGCACTTACGGTTATAGTTACAGAAACTCGAAATTTTCCAATGACAACACCCATTTTTTTCATCGCAAAATGTTCAGCGCATGCGAAAACCCTAAAAAGCATTGGAACGATATGGTTATTGCAATAAACGGACGCGTTATGCTCGCACAAAATTGGCTCTACGAACGGAAATCTAAAAACACGACCAAGGCGCACGAAAAAAACTTGAATATGACACAGACAAAATACCAATCACGGAACATCCATCGTTTTCCAGAACGGCACAAGCCGAATGTTACATCGTATTAGGGATGTTTGCAATCTCACGTTTGATAGAATTTTTCAAATCCGGCAAAGTTTGCGGATTGCACATGTACACTCTAGATTTTAAATATCCCCAGAACATAAATTCCATAGGAGTGAGGTCGGGAGATCGCGGAAGCCATTGACGTTACCGGTTAAGTTGAAATGTGCCTCGTCCGTTCATAATATGCGAAGAGGTTGATCGTTATCTCCATCATATTGGCTAAGAAATTCATTAACAAAGTCTATATGTTGTTGATGGTCTCTCACTTCCAACATCTGGGCGCGCTGGTACCGGTAAAGAAACATGCGGATTACAGAGCGCAGTAACTTTAACCCCTTAACGCGCAGTGTTGCCAGGTCAGCAACACTTAAAGTTCCCCCTATTTAGAGACACAAAATCTCCGTGAATATTTCAAAAACTACTCTAATGACTACTTTAAATATTTTTTATGAGTTCTAGATGGCAGCACCACAGAGATCAAATTCTACTGTTTTTAAATAATAGGTAAAATGTTTTTTCTGTAATACGCGCTTCACAACAATGCTTTTCTCACTGCGCTTATCAATGCTTTACTTATGGGAGGTTACCACTTCGGCAACAGCTGTATAATTAAAATGGTTAGTGCAGTCTTTACAAAACAATACCTGTGTATTCCTCTCGGCCTAAATAAATTGCCTATTTTTTTTTCCCTTTAAATTCCAACTTTAAAGAGTAGTGCGCCGTAAAGGGTTAAGACCATTGATTTTGGTATATCAAATACACGAGATGCACCTTTTGTAGTTAGCACGCGTCGTCTGATCACTATATGATGCACTTTCATAACAGTATCCTTAGAAACAGTTGGTCGTCCGGATCGTAGACTATCACAGGTGCAGCCAATTTCTTCGAATTTCATTACTAAATCACGAAGAGCTTGGGAAACGCATAGGCCACATATATGGCGATGGTTTCGACGGTAAACGCAGCGGGTTTTCGCAGCATTCATCTCATTTTGATAATAGTTTTACCAACTCACCACGAACAAAGTCATTTTGTTGGCATCTGCGAGCTCCGACTGAAGAACTAACATTCCCACCCTACTTTTTATCCATTTTCTACGCTGACTATCTGGCAAACGATGTTCCGTGATTGGTTTTTGGTACTGTCATATTCAAATTTTCTTCGTGCGCCTTGGTCATGTTTTTTGGGGGAGCGTTTGTAGAGGTGATTTTGTGCGAGCATAACGCGTCCGTTTATTGCAATAACCATACCGTTCCAACGCTCAATAGGGTTTTCGCGTGCACTGAGAATTTTGCGATGAAGAAAAATGGTTGTTGCCATTGGAAAATTTCGAGTTTCTGTAACTATAACCGTAACCGTAAGCGCCATTTTGTTGCCGTTCATAGAATCTCGAGCTCATACCTCTGAATAGCTATAACTGAAATTTCACCTCGATCGGTTGAACGGACTGTCCGCTAGAGCTGCATATATCGGCAAAGTTTTTTTTATGACTACCCTGTATATATTGATAAGTGAATTTATGTAATTTATTTTACTTTATTAGATTTATTAAAAGCTTGTGGAAATTTTATCAGTAAAATCAAGACAAAAAAAAAAAATCCAAGATATTTTTTTCCAAGACATTTTTTATAAACATTAATATATATTATTCTGCCGCATGAGAGCATAAATAATTAAGCATTTTGTATGAAGTTACAGGAATTCTTCATGTTGCTTTTTACAAACTTCGTAATGTCGAAAAAAAATAAATAATTTGACTGAGCTTATAAAGTTTTTCTCGTCTGTTAATTATATCATTTTTTGCCTTGAAAAATTAATTACATTTTGTGGACAGTCCAAAAATATTCTACAAAAGAATGAATAGTAGTAATATTCGTAAATATGATTAAGTGAACATACATTCTAACTAGCATATTTTCTTTCCATTCTAAAACTAATTTCTTGAAGTAAATATTTAAATTTGTTTTACTGAACGAAGATATAAAATACGTATATTTAGCAGAACATTTTAACCTTTGATCAAGAAATTGATTCATCTCAATATTTTTCTTCTTGAAGAATAGATTTCATTTATAAATTATAATAATGTTAATTTTAGATATGCTTTTTTATTAAAACCGATTAAATATATCGGTATGTATAGCTTATTTTTTTGGAAAATATTTACAAAAATAATCAGATTAATTAACCAACAGCTTTTTTTTTTAAATCACCAGATTTTAAAAGATTCACCTTTTATATAAACATTTTAATAAAAATTTTATTTTACTCAAGAAAGGTGTTATAATTTTATTTTTAATTATTATAACACCTTTCTTAAGTAAAATAAAATTTTTATTAAAATACTCCTACGAAAATATCACAAATCTTGTATAAGCAATGTATAGGATAATATACAATGTATAGGATAATATACAATGTATCGGATAATATACAATGTATTATGATCCTCTATATAAATTGAAAAGCTTTTGTAGTTGAAAATGTTCTATATATTTTTACTCTTAAAAAACAAGTAATATTTATGAAAAATTTTAAGAATATTACAGTTTTATGAAAGCATTTAGTTTCTATTGTTTCTTTACGCTATTTAAATTTGGTCGAGAAGAGTTCACTGTGTGAAAAGAAAAATAAACTTTAATTAACAGACAGAGTAAACGGTACTACTCTGTTATCCCATCGATCAATTTCGCCAAATTAAATAAATCGCCAAACTAATAGCCAAATTATACATACTGACATAACTTTTATTTTAAATAACGAAAAAACAAATAATTAGTAGAATATTAATAAAAATATTAATAAAAAGTTGAAATAAAAAATCACTTAATGACATTTTAAACACATGAATCGTATTTAATGTCATTGAATGTGAATTTCACGATCATCCATTATTGGCATTTGATCTTATAGTTTGGCGGTATTTTTTTGGTCGACGGGATTACCTAGTAGTACCGACTAAACAAATTTTATGTTAAATTTTTTTCAATGGTACATTAATGCACCGTCTGTGCATAAGGGGTTAACATTAGGCTACATGTCAGCAACCACATAAATTTTACAATTGTCTGTATACGAAAACAGAAAAATATGATTAACATTAAAAAGAACGTTTTCTGAAAGAAAAAGAAGAACTACCAGTTTTAAGGGGACGGTGGACGTTAAAATTTTATTTTATTCATTTTTATCATAGCAATATGAAATTTTGTGCATATATACATTTCACCAACAACATATAGAATACCTTCAAAAAATTTCAAAAATTATTAAAATTTGTAATTTATTTACAAAAATTTAAATTTTTAAACGAAATTTTAAAATGCTCCTAGCGTCTTAATTTTTGAAATATTTTCTTGCTTTTGCATTTTTATCCCTTAAAACTATATTATAAAAAAATTTGTGGAAGATTTTTTAAATCTCTTAAATAGTTAATATTTTACAGATTTTTTTCTAAATTCCATATCGATATTCATCAAAATTTTGCCTTTTAATAAGTAAAAAATAAAATTTGACTATCTTAATGAAGACGAATTTTAAAAAGCTTACACAATTTCTTTTTAAATAATATCAGGTTACTTCCTTATCAATTTTATAAATATTGATCAAAAATGAAGACGCAAGGAGCAATTTAAAAATCTAAAAACGCTGAAAAATTAGTTTTGTGAAAAACAGATTTAAAATATATAAATACCTTTATCTTTTTTTTATTTACTCCTTAAAACCTCCATAAATGATATTTTAATAAGAAAAAAACTGTTTAGGTACTATTATACCCCAGAAATAGACCTTTTTTCTGACGATTTTGCTATAGATGATTTTGCTCAAATAAAGGTCCACTGTCCCCTTAAGGGGCCGCTTCACTCAAATGAAAAGACCCGTTCGCTAATGCTAATCCTATGGAAGAAATTTATAAAGATATCTCATTTGCATTTTAATATTTTTAAATGATTTTTTTTTGCATTGGGTAGCTGAGATAAGTCTGAATGCAGGCCTTTTTTTACTTTTTCGATTTCGTTTACAGATATATTTTACGAGAATGCTTTCATTTTCAGAACCGGTTTGGAAAGCGAAAACACCCTATCAAAAAATATCTGTAAACAAAATCGAATAAGTAAAAAACGACTTAAATTCAGATCAATCTCAGCTATCCAATGCAAAAAGAATCATTTAAAAATATTAAAATGCAACCGAGATATCTTTATAAATTTCTTCCATAGGATTAGCATTAGCAAACGGGTCTTTTCGTTTGAGTGAAGCGGCCCCTTAACATAGCACATAGGTTTATATTCGCAAAAATATGCATAAAAAATGCAAAATTCTATAAAAATAACTTAAAATCTACGAGCCCACAGGCAACATTTGATTCTGTACATAAAGCAGCTAAGCAACGAAGAACAAAACATGTCTGCTGGAGTACGTTAAATGACAGGTATTAGTTTGAAAAAAATACTTGCAGCTTTCACACTAGTATTATTTTCATCTAAAAGAAGCTCGCAGAAAAATAAAAACAACCACAAATTGTAAATGATTAAAACTAAATTTTGAGATTTTAAACAGATGACTGTTGTATTAAGGTTTACAAATTTTCTAGAATTTAAAACTACAATTGTAACAAATAATTAAAAATACTACCTACAAACTATGTTTCTCTAAAAATATTCAAAATCTTTTATGCTCAAAACCTGCGCATTCTTTTCAAAAATAAAAATAAATGCTACATATGTCAATTGTCATGTGAATTAGTATAGCGAAAAAAAGTTTTCTTCTCAAAAATCACCCATATATTTCTAAATAAATTTGACGAAGGCAAAACCACAGGTTTATATGTATATGCTTAATGTGAATTATTTTAACATATTATCAGTACTGTTATATTTTTTTCCAATTCTGTTAGATTTAATATTTTGCTCGTTTCAGCTATTAGCGATTTGAAGAAGTACAAATATTTCAAAGCTTAACCTAACATTTTAGGAAATTTAATTGCACTACAACTTTTATGTACAAAAAACAGCGTAAAAAACATATTTGCCATATTTCGAATTATAAAAACTGTTAGAAAAATCACTTGCTTTTCATTTATATTAGGTATCCGAAATAATTTCATGAATAAAAGACTCGAAAATACACAGAAATCAGTTAATCGCTTTTAATTAAGGAAAATATATTTAAAAATACCGAAATGTAACACCACTGCAATGGGAGGTAGATTTTTTCAAATGTAGATAGTTTTTTTTCTTTTCATGGACCATATTGTTATATAAAATAATAAATGTATTACGTTTTTCACGGCTCCACTATTAAATTTACCGAAGCTCTTTGATATGCATTAATATTGTACGGAATAATATAAGTTCTCTAATTGCAGCAACCTTTTATGTAATTTTCCTAATAATAACACGCGTAAACACGAACTCACTTTGGCTAAGATACATGAGATAAATTACATTAATAAGACTGAAGAATTTAAGTTGTTATAGAGCATTTCATTACTTAAAACTTATTCTGTGTTCCTTTTTTGTCATTGTTCAATCAAATGTACAATTTCATGGTTTTTTTCTCCGAATATATGTATAACACAAATACATAAACAGACAGACATCTATCCAAAATTAATCCAATCGTATCCAAGATGTCCCGAAATTTGGAAATCTTTTACAAACGAAAATTAAACGAAATCTCAAATCCAGTACTTTTTTCTATATTTAATTGGAGCTGAAGAGCAGAAACTAAAGCAGAACTTCATAACTTTTTTCTAAAAAAAATATTAAGTTTCTAAATATTTTGAAATTTTTCTGAAATTCTCATAAGTTAAATATATATTTAATACCTTATGTTTGAATGAAATTGACAAGCTGGTTAAAATACTTAACTTATATTAATGAATTAACATAATATTATGTTAATTTTATTCCTTGATGTAATGTAATGTTATATTGTGAATTATGTTAATGAGAATCAATCGTTTCTAAATTTACTGAATGACTATGTTATTAGCTATATTGAGACACATTTTTTCTTCGACAAAAACTTTTTGCTCTTAAGCAAAAATGTTTTTATAAAATTTACACTCTAGAAATGCAAAAAAAAAAAAAAAAAAAAAAAAAAAAAAACGTATATAATAGAGTTTTTAAAGAGTTATTTTCAAATACAGTCGTTTATGGCGTGAAAATTTTAGAAAGGAGATAAGAATATAATAAGAATAATAATAAGAAAATAAAGAATATAATAATAAATTATTACTTAATAAATACTTTAATCATAAAAATATTTCGTGACATATGGATTAAAATAACAAAGCGTGGATGTTTTATAGCAGAAAGAAAGTGTTGAGTGTCACGTTGTTTGTCTATTATGCATATTACCGCTAATATCAGAAATCAAAGAGAAATGTGGAAATACAGTCGAGTCTCTATGTAACGAAATCCATCGTTCCAGTAAAAAATTCGTTATATAGAGAAATTCGATGTATAGAGTATGATGTTAAAAATAGTATTTAATGTGTAAATTTTGAACAAATATTATTTTTGATCTTTTTAATTAAGAATTTGAAATGTTTAAAAGTATATATTAACCTAACATTTTATTTCTTACTTATTTAAGCAGCTTCAAAAAAGAGAAAAGACATTTATTTGAAAGCTTAATGAAAATCAAATAAGGAAGACTTACATAAATTTCAGAGGAAGAAATCTGTAATTTTTTGTTGTTTTGATTTTAAAATTACAATTGTTACGCTCTCAAAAAAAATTCTCAAATTTTAGCAAGGAATGAAAAAGTGTAGTTGATATTTTCCTCCATTTGAAGGTCTTTCTTATGTGCTCTCATTGATTCCACTCTTATATGTGTAACAATTCAATTGACTGTGTTTTGAGAAGGATGTTGAAAGGTGTGTGGGAGGTGGGATGAACTTGTTAGATTCAAAGAATAAGGAGAGAAGTAATATTTATAAAAAAAAAACCCTCTCCACTGAACGATAAATCAAAAATAAGTGATGGAAAATTGATTCCATATGATTTCGAAGCTTTTTTAAAACACGATAATTTCAGTAGCCTACTGTATTTCTGGAAAGAATCACGAAAACAAAGAATAAAACAACATTTTTCTGAAAAAGAGATAAGGATTTCTAAAAAAAATAATAATCATGCTGTACTCTCTTAAAAAGTCAGCCACAAAATAGCTCAAGTTGAGCTGAAATCCACTCATCTCAGTATTGAAAGGCAGCTTCTCAAAAAAGAGTTGAAATAACTCGAGTTTTAACCAATTTAAATGAAGTTGAGCTATTTAAAGAACCAATTTAGATCAAGAAGATTTAGTCGTTTGAAAAACAACTCTTTTATGATAGAAAAAATTACAGCTCTTTCATGAGAAGCCAAATCAGCTCTTTTGTTTTAAGAGTGTATAATATGGCAAACTTTTCAAAACATTTAAGCTTAGATAAAATCTTGTCAGTGTTTAGGGTTTCGTTCATATGATGAAATCCCATTCGTCTCATTCCTTTATCTGTCTGCGACTGCGTCCGTACACAACTGTGTAGCACAGGCCAACTAGGCCATGGCCTTGGGCCCATTGCTAAAAGGGTTTGAATTTAATAAAATGATTAGAAAAAATCTTTAAATTGTAGTTTCCTGCATCTATTAAAAGAAAAACTAGAAAGATTTTATTTTATAAATTTATCGCGCCCGCAGGAGACGGCACGAAACGTTGATAGTTTTATTTTATTTTAATTGTACGAATGTATATTAAAATTCTTGTTTTGTGCACCACTGAGCAATTTGTTGTATTTTAATAAATACATTCTTATTAGATTTTATTTTTCTTGGACAAATCTAATAATCAAGAGGGGCACCGAAAATGCTTTGGACCTTGGGCCCCCTACACCCTTAATCGGGCTCTGTGTATAGGTCAGAGACTTCAACGAACAATTATAAAATTATGAAAAAATCTATTACTTTCATTAAATTAATTTTTTAATCTCATCCGTTTATTTTTGCAATTTAAATTTTAAAACAGGATCTTAATCGTGCGAAATCCCCATGTTTCCCCGATGCTAGAAGTTAAAAATTTTTTATTAAGATGGATTTAATTAAAAGTAACTTAGTATTTTTTGCCCCAATTTATTGGTTTACATTATTATTATTATTATTATGCTGTGATAAAGAATCACTGGCATTCATAATATTTTTGGAATTCAATTTTTTTTTCTATTTTAAAAACTATTGTCATTTATTAATAATTCGGCATTTTAAATTCCATTTCAACATTTCTATTATTTATTAGAAATTAAAAATTTTGATTATGTACGCATTTTTTTTTTTTTTAGTTTAGGATTTTTGAAAATTTTGGAGTTTTGTATTTTATTTAAATAAATTGATTTGAACATTTTAATATTTATTAAAATAAATAACTTCGTTTTATGTATAGTTCTGGTTATTTTTAAACTAAATTTATTCATACTATCATCTCTACAAGAATTTAATAATTATAAATTAACAATTTAGATTTCTTAAATTAAAGGTTGAAAGACATACTAAACGAAGACCTCTGTGTGATCAGGGATCAGAATTGCCTGCTTGTTTCTTAACCTCCTGACTGCCGCCGGCTGATTCTTTCACACACTAAGCTGCAGGTTTCACTGCAACATAAGCAATATTTAAATTAGTATAATTCCACAAATAAAACCCAGTTCTAAAAAATTAAGTTAGGATTGATGCTATGAAAGATTATACACCGATACTAATAACGTATTTTGCATCAGGTTGGAAAAAACATCTTTTTTTTACATTTTTAATAAATTACAGAGAAAACAACATTACAATATTACCCTTTGGCTGGGCAGTCAGGGGGAAAAGTTTTACAAATAGAGTGATATAATTAATTTATTTCAGGTTTCACCGCTACCATAATTTCTTTTTTGAAAAATCGTTGATAAAAGTTTCAAAATTCTGTAAAACACATGAAAAAAAAGGCATAATATGAAAGTTTTTTTTTTTTCAAAAATATTGATTAGTTAAGGAGTTAAAATTTTTAAAAGCGAAAATCATCGTAAAAACAGATAAATCCCAGTAGCCAAACAATACTGGGACAATAATTGCTAAATCTTGGAGCAATATTAGCACAGTGGCGTGATATTGGCATGAAATAATGCACCAATATTAGGGTGTTTACATTTTCCCCTTATTTAGCCAATGTTATGCCAATATTTGGGTTTCATTGTAAATAATGCCAATAAAACGCCAATGTTGGTGAAATATTGGGGTTTCATTGGAAATATTTCCAATGTAGCGCCAACATTTGTACAATATTGGGAATTCATCGGAAATATTTCCAATGTAACGCCAACATTTGTACAATATTGGGAATTCGGTGGAAATATTTCCAATGAAATACCAATATTTAACCAATATTGGCGTTTTATTAGCAATATTTCCAATAAATGAAATATTGGCACAACGTTGGGCCAATATTGGTTTGCTACTCTATTCTAATATGGAAATGAAATGAAAACTTTTCCTTGTAGAAGAATGAAGAGACAAGTTTTAAAAACTTAAAACTTTACCTTCTGCAAAATTAAAGATTGCTCTTTTACTAACTGTGTTCCTATCAACTTAGCTGTCATCTTGAAAGAAATTTTGTTTTTTCTAAGTCATCTTCTCAAGGACATAAAAAGCTTTTTCTGAGTATGGCATTTAGTATCCTAATCGTGAATTGATGTCACATATTTAAAAGAACATGCATATAATTAAGAACAAAAAATTAAAGTATTATTTTTTATTCATTATTGTAAAAAAAAATCTGGTATTTTTTTCGGAAAAGAAATTTTTTAAATGTATAAGTAGTTTATAACTTTGAAGATGTTTTAAATAAACAAGTGGAAATTTTGCGTCAAATGCGTGTCAAATTGGGTACTTTCGTATAGCAATATAAAAATAATAGTAAATATAAAAAAAGTAATACAAAAATAATAATCACTATACCTAAGGATAGAACTAATTTTCAGTAAATAAGATAACTTTTACTTTACGAATATTCTATTAAAAGGTGCATGAAAGTCCTTAAAGCGCACTTACTCTGTTTTATGCTTTTTAGCTCACAGGCTATCATAGCCTGAGAGCTTATGTGCCCGTCCGTTCTGTATGTACGTTCGTATGTTCGTATGTTCGTGCGTAACGCGATAACTCATGATAAAAATATCCGATCCACTTGAAATTTTGTATGTAGGTATATCCTGACAAGGTGCTTCCCTGATTAGATTTTGGAGTTCATTCGATATGTATAAGAAGGGGAACGGGGGGCTCATGCCCCTCCCCTTAGTTGATATAAATGGGGTTTTCATGCAGAATTTAGTTTTCGTTCAAAATTTAGATTAGGATCATTCTGATGAGGCGATTCCGTGACTGTTATTAGGTGTTCATTGAATAAGTATAAATAGGGGGAACAGGGGTTCTAATGCCCACCCTTAATTTATATAAATGGGTTTTTCAAGCAGAATTTTCAGATTTCGTTCAAATCTCTGAATAGTTTTGGAAGTTTAATGGTTAAGTATAAAAGAGGGGGATAACTCCTTTTAAATTATATAAATGCTAAATGGGTTTTTACTAAGAATTATCTCATTTGCTCTGAATTTTGGATATAGATTTTTTATATGATAAAGCATGTCTTTGATAATATAGGAGGTTCAATGATTAAGTATAAAAAAAGAGGAAAGGGGAGAGCTGTTTCCCATTCTTAATTTTTTTTCGAACGGAATTAACCCTTGAAAATATAAGGCTTTAATGTACAATTAGTATTTGTAGCCTGTGAGCTCAATGCCATCAGTTTAACTGGGCAGTATTCTTTTTTTTATTGTTTTTTTAAATTTAATGTAAAATACTTTACAGTGTTCGTACGAGTACCGTTATTTTGTATCTTAAATTGGACGTAATGACTATGGTAACTTAGGATCATTACGTATGATTGGATATCAATAAATTAATTATGTATGATAGGAGTTAATAGGATGAAGAAAACTTTTATTAATACATTGTTTAAATTTAGGTTCGATTTTCATAACATTTGAAATGACTCGTGCAAATTCTGCACCGATTATGCGTGTTAAATTTCAAACCAGTGGGTATTATGGTTTTTGCGCTGTTAGGTGCGAACAGAAAAACCGTCGGACCAGGCGACAACTCACACTTTAATAATAATAATAATAATAATAATAATAATAATAATAATAATAATAATAATAATAATAATAATAATAATAATAATAATAATAATAATAATAATAATAAAGACGATTTTACGTAGATTGTACTGACAATTGGGACGCGAGTACAATTTACTACTGCTTTTTTTAACGGATAAATTCCCATAAATTTCAGAAACATTTCCCGAATAAAACGGAAAAGTCCGTTAAGAAATAGTGAATTGTACTGGTGTTCCGATTGCCAATATAAACTCCATAAAATCGTCCTTTTTTACAATGTATAGATTCTGCGTATTTATATAATGATGACCGCACGTAAAAATGTACTTTTTGTTTTTTGTCTCGTTTTACAGCTTTCTTAAAAGTGCAGTCTGTTGAAAACTCTTTAATGCTTATAAATTATAAACTAGCTCATGAAAATGAATCATATTAAGGAAATTCCCTAAAACAATCAATTTATACAGTTTCAAAACGTAAAAACTTTTAAACTAGAATCTTGAATTCTAAATAAAAGTTGCCACAGATGTTTATAAAACTTTTTTTATTAATTTCAAATTTTTATTTATCGTATTTAGGCATATTTTTATAAAAATAGTCAAAAGTAGGGGGTTTAAGTTTTTTTTTTCAGCAGAGAACTTGTTTTTTAATACTATTTAAAACTATATCTTTGACTGGAATATCCGAAATATATACAGTAACATTACAATATTTCCTATGCTATTCTAAACAAACAATATCACACATAAAAGCCTAAACTTGTTTTGGGTATTTTCAAGATACATTTTTTCATATATAAACATTTGTAAAATAGTATAAAGCCACAGAGTAGATCTTTTTCCCTTCTATACAGTAAAACTTTGTCTTTATGACATTAGTCTCTAAAACTATAAAGAATGTGTTTAATTTTTTTTGCTAAAAGTCGTTTGACAGCGTAAATTTCGAGAGGTAATCTGTGCTGTTTTTTAGTTTCTGCCTTTCAACAAGAAAAATTATTTAAGGGTGTATTTCGATTCAAACTGTTTATTTTCCGATTTATTTTTGCATTAATTTTTACTCTCAGCTACACCAAACTTTCAAAATCTCTTATTTGGAAAGTACACAAGGTGCCGTGATTGTCAATTCTTTCATAAATGCAAAAAATATTGCAAAAAAAAGCAATCAAAAACGTCATTTCGAACCGATTTTTCCCAAGCGAGAGATCTGGGAACGAAAAAAAGACGAAATACTGATAAGGTAATTGTTTATAACTCAAATTCTAATGAATTGAGCGTAAAAATGCATCAAACGACACCTCATACGACCCTTCAAGAATCCCCTCAGCAAGTTTCATGTTTCTACTTTTAAAATTGTGTCTGAAATTGTATCGGAAAATTTCGAGCTGTTGAAGGTGGAAAAGGGTTTTTTCGAGTACACCCTTAACTGTGAAGTGGAAGAAACAGATCTAAATTTTCCATCTGGATAAAAAAAAAGTCCAGGAAGGATTCGAGCCGGGGATGTATTGGCTGAAGCCGCTAATACTCTTCCAACTGAGCCACCCCGGACACAAACATTGGAGGACTCTTTTACCAAAATAACCTTAACGATCACTTAATCTGGTCTGATACTCTGGATTAGCTCAACATAATAAATCGAAGGTCAATTATGTTGATGGTGGTTTATTCTGTTGAGCTGATGTATCAGATATGTATCAGACCAGAATAAATGATAGTTAAGGTTATTTTGGTGAAATAGTCATCCAGTGTTCGTGTCCGGGATGGCTCAGTTGAAAGAGTATTAGCGGCTTCGACCAATACATCCCTGGTTCGAATCCTGGCACGGACTTCTTTTTTTCACATGAAAATTTACATTTGTTATAATTGATTTGCCGATTGCTAAATCGCGTTATAAGTTAATCTAATAGAAGCTTTATAGTTAATTTAATTCTTTAATTATATTTTGACAATGCCTTTTATAAAGCGGGTAATTGGTTAATGCTATATGAAAAGCCAAATGAAGCTTAATTATGCACTACATATTATTCTCAGAACCGAGTCAAGTTCTTTATAAATAGATAAAGTTAAGTTAAAGAAAAGACAAAGAGTTATAAAAAAATATAACTATCTGGACATTATTTAGTATTTATATATCTTTGAACATTTATGGTATACCCATTGATACTTTTCTAGTATACAGGGTGTATCTAAACTACTGGGCAAAATTTTAAGGGGTGATAGTACACATCAAGACAAATAATATTAAATGGGAAACTAAAGATCTCAAACGTCTTCCGAAGGAGAAACGCGCCATAAAAGTTTAGGGTAAAGTTTTTGAAATGATTATAAAAAACGGAAAAAATGGTCGATTCGTTTGCGGTTTTCACGAAAACTATTCTTTATTTCAGTATGGTCTTAAAAATAAATTATAAAGATAAATTTCAAAAAATGCCGATAGAGGGCGCTTTAGACTTTGGAGTAACGAACAACTATTTTTTACCGTTATTTTTTGCATCGCATTAATTTTTTTTAGAAGTTTAGATATAAACTTAAATTTTGAGCTCAAAATCTGTGGTTAAGTAGCGAAAACTGAATTGTGTTCAATGGGAGCGGGTAGGTTCAAATTTCAAATGATTATAAAAAACAGTAAAATTGGTCAATTGATTTACGGTTTTCACTAAAATCATTATTTATGTCAGTATTGTATTGAAAATGAATTATACAAATAAATTTCAAAAAATGTCGATAGAGGGCGCTTTAGACTTTGTAGTAACGTACTACTATATTTTACCGTTATTATTTGTATCTCATTAAATTGTTTTAGAAGCTCAGACATAAGCTTAAATTTTGAGATTGAAATCTGCATCGTTGAGAGTGGTTAAGTAGCGTAAACTGACCTGTGTTCAATGGGGGTGGGGAGGTTTAAACTTCAAATAATTATAAAAAACGGAAAATTTGGTCGCTTCGTTTGTCGTTTTCTCTAAAACCATTCTTTATGTCAGTATTTCCTTGAAAATACATTTTAAAGATAAAGTTAAAAAAATTCCGTTAGAAGGCGCCTTAAACTTTAGAGTAACCAACAACAATTTTTAACCGTTATTATTTTTATCTAAATAAATGTTTTAAAAACTTAGACTTAAATTTTGAGCTCAAATTCTGAATCGTTGGGAGGGGTTAAGAAGCGCAAACTGAACTGTGTTCAGGAGTTGAAATGTTACCCTGCCCACCCTACGAACACAGTTCAATTTTTCGCTACTTAATTACTCACAACGATTCAGATTTTGAGCTCAAAATTTAAGTCTAAGCTTTTAAAACATTTATTACGATAAAAAGAATAACGGTTAAAATAGTTTTTGGTTACTCTAAAGTTTAAGGCGCCCTCTAACGGAGTTGAAATTTATCTTTAAAATTTATTTTCAAGGAAATATTGACATCAAGAATGGTTTTAGAGGAAACCGCAAACGAATCGACCAATTTTTCCGTTTTGTATAATCATTTGAAATTTGAACCTTTCCACCCCCATTGAACACAGTTCAGTTACTAGTCACAGTTCAGCGCAACTTAACCATCTGAACGATTAGGATTTTCAGCACAAAATCTAAGTTTATGTCTAAGCTTGGAAAAAATTTAATGAGATGCAAAAATAATGGTAGAAAATAGTTGTACGTTACTCCAAAGTCTAAAGCTCCCTCTATCGACAATTTTTGAAATTTATGTTTAGAATTTATTTTCAAGACAATACTGACATAAAGAATAGTTTTACTGATAACCGCAAAACATTTGACCAATTATTCTGTTTTTTATAATCATTTGAAATTTGAACCTACCCACTCCCATTGGACACAGTTCAATGGGAGTGGGGAGCGGGCTACTTAACCACAGATTTAGAGCTCAAAATTTAAGTTTGTGTCTAAACTTCTAAAAAAAATTAATGAGATGCAAAAAATAACGGTAAAAAATAGTTGTTCGTTACTCCAAAGTCTAAAGAGCCCTCTATCGGTATTTTTTTAAATTTATCTTTATAATTTATTTTTAAGACGATACTGACATAAAAAATAGATTTCGTGAAAAGTGCAAACGAATCGACCAATTTTTCCGTTTTTTATAATCATTTCAAATTTTGGACCCTAAACTTTGATGACGCCTATCTCCTCTGGAAGACGTTCGGGACCCTTTGTTTCCCATTTAATATTTTTTGTCTTTATGTGTACTATCACCCCTTAAAGTTTTGCCCAGTAGTTTAGATACACCCTGTATACAGTTATAACAACCTTACGCTTTAAAGTTTTTCAAAATCGTATTATTCTTTCTGCAACGATTTTCTTTTAATAATACAGTTAACTTCTTCGCTATGAGAGGAGTTTCATTAATTTTTAATCTTTGACCGCTTGTTTTTCAAAACATAAAATTTTCTGTAGTTGGATCGCAAAAATGCTCCAGTTAAATAAGGTAAATTTTGCAAAAAAAATAAAATAAAATAAATAAATAAAAATAAATAAATAAATAAATAAATAAATAAATAAATAAATAAATACCGGGTGGGATAAATGTTGGGTTCTGAGATTTCTAAGTGGCATATATGAAGTTCGCTCCCCCCCAAAGGTTTAATTATTTATGTGTTTAATAAAAAGAACCCTCTGACAGCGACTTCTACTCTCACTTGACCGTCCATTTATTTATCATCAGATTTTCAGACAAAATAGTTTGCTCGTGTAGTCTTTATATCTTGAGAAAATAACAAGCTATACTAAAATATATATATATATGTTTTTAATATAAATTGTAATGCTAGTAATACTTATACTTTGAAATTTAAATAATTTGTCCAAAGACAAATATTATGAATTTAGACAAAATAGTTTCTATTATAATCACTAAACCTTAAGATAAGAACATTCTATATTAAAAAATATGTATTTAATATAAATTTTAATTCTAGTAATATTTATAGTTTGAAGCTTGAATAATAAAAAAAAGACTACTAATAAAAAAGATGTTTCTTCCAAAATGTTATTAAAAATGTTATCAAATGCAAATAAATAAATAAATAAGATAAAAAAAAACTTACTTTAACATTCTTTCAAAATCCTTTTCATGAAATATGACATATATATTGAACAGTTTTTAGTGTTTATATCCAGTTCTGTTACATTTTATTCAGTCTGCCTGGCTACAGATAAAATAAATCTTTTTGTTCCATTATTTAATCCGACTATAAGTTTTTCTATTTTAGAAAGCTATTTTGAAATCTGCAAATAAAACTTTTTTCAAAAATTCTTTTCAGGAATATTCATTTAGATTAATATTTTAAACGGAGAATATTAGTAAATTAAATTAAAGGTTATTCATTGCAAAGTATTTTTCGTTAAGTTAAAAATAGCGAAAAAACTTTATTTCAAGAGAAATAATTTATTAAATATTTTGATTGCGAAGTATTATCATGAAATTTGTTTTAACCCTGTATCTACCGACGGTACTCATAAGTACCATTGAAATTGCTTGTTACAATATTCTTTTCATACGTCAATTAATTGTAATAAATTTTAGAATGAATTACAGATACAAAAATATACAAAATCTACAACCCTAGAATTTTGCATACTTTCCGCTTATTGCAATATCAGGATGCAGTAATAAACATTTGATATTTTATTCTTTTGACAAAAAAGAAATAGCGGCACTTACGACATATAATTTTTTTTCAACTGTTTCATTAATGCATTCCCATGCACTTTTGCATCACAATAATGTTATATATACTTTACATATGACATTACAATTATATTAGAACATTATTTTAATACCGAAATGCCTTCAAAATAGAGCATGTCTATATCGATAAGTAATTTTCACCAAAAACACAGATAGAATTTCATTATTCTCAGATGACGATATGTTTGAAAGATTTTTTTGTTAAAATTTTAATGAAAAATACGATTTTAAATTTAAAAAAAAAAAAAAACTTCTTTCAAGTTTTCTTTACAATTTTTACTTCTTTTAAATTAAGACAGAGAATAAAGATAGAAGTGTTTCCAAAAAAAAAAAAAAAAAAAAAAAAAAAAAAATACATTAATTAAAAATCAAATGCTAAAAGAAGGAAAGACGTGAATCAACATATATTCCATTAGTTCAGTACAAATGGGTAAACAATGAAAACGAACTTTTAATTAACAGAAAAAGAGATTCCATTACCATTCTCTTTTAAGAGCTATAATGTTAAAAGTTGAAATTATAATTTACAATATATACTCTAATCTAAAGCTTTTTGGATGAAAACTGGTTTTTAACGTGCTTTTTTATCAAAAATATATAGTTTTTCAGGAAAAAAGAGATTCCATTACCATTCTCTTTTAAGAGTTATAATGTTAAAAGTTGAAATTTCAATTTACAATATATATTCTAACCTAAAGCTTTTTGGATGAAAATTGATTTTTAACGTGCTTTTTTATCAAAAATATACAGTTTTCCCCGAATTGTGCATTTTAAATATATTACAGATTTAGGATGATAATGTAGGGCTTAATAATAACATATTGCGATTTTTCATGAACATTAAAGTCAGTAATTGTAACCAAGACTGAAACAATTTATTCTGTCGGAAATTGAAATACTTTACATTTTATTGAAAAAAAGGAAAAAAAATAAATATATATATAAAACGGTTGGTGTATATCTTAGAAAAAAATGTATTGTAAATATATCTTTCTATGGGATAATGTTCCTTTTTCAAAAAGAAAACAGATAATTAATATGTCACATGGCTCACATGCAATATACGCCTCGGCAGGTGATGGACACATTTCTCCTGTATCCATCACAGAAGGATAGTTAAATTAATGGAACAAATTTACTCAAAATGATATACACTACAATTCATCAGGGTGGTCTAAGATTACAGGGTTCTCTCGGTAATAAAAGTTTACGAAAGGTCCCGAACTGAAAATAGCACCATTGTAAACCGACATAGAAGAGTCCCTAAAAAGGGATGCTAGGCAGTAATGGGTTAAGACCTCCCAAAACAGGTCGGAGCTAAAAAATATATAGTTTTAAGTGAGTCAGTTGCCGAGAATGATCTCAGGATGCCAGTGCTCAAAAGATGAAAAGGATTTTTATTTTTGTGAGTTCTGAGGACGATCTCCGATGCCCGAATGCTTCTAATGGAATGCAGAGTTATGGCAAGTAATTTTTTTTTTTACTGTATGTCCCCCAGAATGTAAAAATATAATGGTCAGCTCAATGGGAATTTGCAGTTATTATTTTTTTTTCAATAATTTTATTCTAGATATAAAAGTAATTTGTAAACTTGTTTGGATGATATTAACCCAAAATGTATGATTTTTGTAGATGCAAAGTTTTGGATATAGTTGTAAATAAATTTTTATGTTCAACTGTTAGTCAGTGTAAGAGAATCATTTTATTTAGAAGGAAATATGTTTGTTTGTTTTATTTCAATTTTAAGAATAATTACTTTAATTTAATGCTTGTTTAATTTTACTTTCTGATAATAGCGTAATCGCTAACAATCTCATAAGGAAAAGTTTCTTCAAATATACACAACGCGATCATTTTTTCGAAAAATTAATTAAATTTCCCACCTTTTCCCAGAAAATCGATCACAGCTTATTAATTAATAATCATAATCTTTAGTAGAGATATTATTTGTTTTTAGGTCTAATTGATCCAGAAAATGTAATTTAATGATACTTTGCTCACTGAATAGATTAAGTCCATTTCTTTCCAACACCAGGAGCCGAGAGATTCTGCTCTAAAAGCTGGTAGATGGAAGTTTCTGGGCTCGAATCCAATCTTTCGTCGGCCAAATTTTCGAATTTATCCGTGGTTTTCTTCGAACCTTGAATTTCTCTGCGTAAATATAGGTTAGATTCTCTTAGAAAGATCTTCACGTTCTCAGGTCTATTTCCCAAGTGCAGAAAATCAGCCGTTATAAACACAACCAAATGCATGTAATATACATTTAAGATCGTGCAAATTAAAATTTAAAAAAACATGACAAAATGTGAAAATTACTTATATATGTATGGAATTCTATATATTTTTTTTATTATTTTGCACTCTTTTAGTGTTTAAAATATTCAAATTATGTTATATAATAGTTGCTGTTTAACAAAAAATTGGCATACTTTGGTACGCATAGTTTGGCGCATGACTGATTCCATTCATTTTGTAAAATGTTAACAGGAGTAACCAAAAATGCAATTGCCAATTTATCTATATCGGTCGGCTGATGGGGAAATTTTGGTAAAATTAATTCATCAATTTATAATTTCTAAGAATATAATAATGCTATACTGTCATTGGAAACACTTTTAAGTATATAATTTTTATAGCTCTAGCATACGAAGAAAGAATACAAAAATTATTATTAAAAATGCCATATTTTATTCAAAAAATCATTATGAAGCATCTTTAATTAATAAACATTTTTCAAACGATTATTTTTTTCAGTATAAATAGATCATTCTTTTAACCATTTATCTACCGATGGTACTTATAAGTACCATTAAAATTACTTATTATAAAATTCTTTTAGTACGTCCATTAGTTGTAATACTGTTTAGAATGAGTTACAGATAAATTACTTTTTCTTGTTCGAAATGCATTATTTGCTACAGTAAACAAAAATATTTTTTAAAGGATGATTTATTTTGCCTTTGCATCTTTTCAGCTTTCTTGGCGCTGAGGGAGGGGGATGGGGATTTTTCAATGCGGAAATATTTCTATATTTGTATTGTAAGAACATCCTATTTGTACATTTTATAACTCTACAAAATACTAAGAAAACAATTTAAAATGAAATATTTAAGTGGGAGTTATAAATATTGCGGAAAATCACTGTAGATTCAAATTCAATTACTCCTTCTAAATCCTTCAATCCTTTCAAAAGCCTACAAAATATTATTAAATGATTATGTAAATATTTTAATTTAGTTTAAACAATTGACGTAAAATGCCTTTTCGTAAAATGCCTTTTCAAATGATGAGTTTTCACCACTTTTCACAGTGGTTACTTCACAGTAAGGTCTGTGTTACCATTTGATAAAGTCTTGTGACAGAAAGTCACCATGTGACTTTAATGTGTCATTATTTGGTTATTTATAATAATGCAACACTCACAATGACTTTGAAATGAAATTGAGTCTTCAAATGACAGTCACATGAGAGTCTCAATAAAACGACACTCTAAAGTCACCTGGTGACTCGTCACAAAGCAGTAGTTGCAGTGACCTGACAGTGTAGTCACATATAGTATTCATTTGAGACTCATAAAAAAGACGCATGGAATTTCCTATTTTTTGTTTCGCCGTAGTGACTGTGACTCTTGTGACCTTGTGTGACTAGATTCCATCGATTTTGTAATTCTTAAATAGATGTAAACATGCACAATAATTGGCAATTAACTCCATCGGACGACTAAAGAGAAATGTTTTACATTAATTTCTATATACATTTAAATATATATTAGATTCTGCATTTTTTATTTATATTTTCTACTTTTTGGGTTTAAATGTTTTAATTTATGTTTAAATTATTTAAAATAGAATATTCGCTGTTTATGAAAAAGTTTGCATACTTTAGTAAGCGTAGTTTCGCGCATAACTGATTGCATTAATTTTGTAAAATGTTAATAGATATAACCCGAAAGAATATCCACCAATTTATCTCTATCGGTCGGCTAATGCAAAATTTCGATAAAATTATTTCATCAATTTGTAATTAGTTTCTAAGAATATAATAATAGTATACTGCCATCAGATTATGTTATTAATTATATGGCCATTTATGCATATATTTTTTATAGTTCTAGCATACCAAGAAGGGAAGTTCTTAAAAAATACCACATTTTAGTCCTGATATGCATTATGAAGTTTCTTTAATGAAACAAATTTTTTAAACATCATTATATGCTTTTTTTCGGGGGGCAGGGGAGTACACAATTTCTTTCTTCAGTGTATTTTTTTCATTTCATAAGCAATTTAATCAAACAGAGATATTTCTTTTCATTTCGATGTGGAATATTTAATATTTTTACACGTGAAATCTTTAAGACGAAAGGCTAAAATATGCTTAATTATCTTAATGACTTTCCATAAGTTGCTAAAGTAAATTGACCGCAAATATTTTCAGTAGATATATATATATAAATGAAAATTGTTTTTAAGTGAAGCTATTTTAAATAGTTGCCTACATAAGATAACGATAGAGACTAATTAGGAAATTATAGAAAAAAATTTCTTTCAATACTGTCATATTCACAGCAAAAATAAATCGTAAGTATATGTATTTAAAAAAAGACATATTAACAGTATACGTTGAATGGTTTAATTTTATTTATATCTCATATATTTTTAGTATTTAAAATATCTCCATTCGTGTTTAAATCATTTAACCCGTCAGTAGTCGCGTGTCGGTCTTTTCGCCGCCCGTATAACTTATCTTCTCCTAACTTGTATCAGATTACAAATACAACGGAGATCTTCCATGTAGCTGACTTTAAAGGTTTCTCGAACACCTCAGTGAAGTAACTGGACACCTCTGTTTTTCTTTCAGGTACATTTTTAGAAACAAAGTTGAAATTTGCGAAAAAGTCTACGTAACAACCACTAATGTCAGTTCATTTTTACTTTTTTGAATTATTTCATATCCCATGAATAAAATGCATAATTTAAGAAAACTGCAAATTTATATATTCATTGAAATGTTATCTTCATATATTAGTTGAAAAATATCTCTTATTCTACATATTTGGTATGCGGGGGGCCAGCGGCGAAAAGACCGAGCGCGACTAATGACGTTGTGGAAAAAGTCGCGACTACTCGCGGGTTAAAATGTAATCAAACAGTTGCCACTACTTGTTAACCACGGTTTAACGCCTATTAAACTTCATTAAAATTCCGAATTCTTGTAATTCCTAAATAGATGCAATTAGAAAGAATAATTTCTGATTCATCTTCATTGGTCGACCAATGGGGAAATTTCCGTAAAATGAATTTATCTGCTTATAATTGGTTTATAAAAATATAATAATGCTATACTGTCATCGGAAGATCTTATACGCATATACTTTTATAGTTCTAGTGTACTCAGAAGGGAATGAAAAATTTCTTGCCAAAAAAAAAAAAAAAAAAAAAAAAAAAAAAAAAAAAAAAGCCACATTTTATTGAGGATATGCGTTATGAATTTTCTTTAACGAAAAGGCATTTTTTAAACATCATTTTGAATTTTTTTATCATTATAAATTTCAAATTAATATAATTTCGAACACTAAGTATACATTCACTATTTTCCATATATTTTCCTCATCTCATATGCAATTTAATAAAACAGAAATATTTACTTTCACTTTGAGTGGAATATTTAATATTTAATCAGGTCAACTCTTTAAAGTTTGGTTTAGTTTATTTTGTGACGGCCGCTTATCTACTCTAGGAATAAAGGCCCTGGGGGGGGGTGAAATTCTTAGGGGTCTTTCTAAGGGAAACTAACCCGTATTTACCCAAGGTTCGAAGAAAACCACGAAAACTCCAAACGGTTAGGCTGACGGCCACGGTTGGGTTCGATACCAGCACTGTCCGTCTATCAGTTGGGAGGTTAGAACCTCTCGGCCACTGGTGGGGCTTTTGGTTTGGTTTATTTTTTGTCGTCCGATTATCTACGCTAGGGATATAGGACCAGAGGGGGAGTGCCCTTCGTGGGGGTCTTTCTAAGGGAACCTAACCCGTATTTACGCAAGGTTCGAAGAAAACCACGAAAACTCCGAACGGTTAGGCCGACAGCCGCGATTGGGTTCGAACCCAGCACCTGCCGTCTACCAGTTGAGAAGTCTGTACCTCTCGGCCACTGGTGGGGGCCATCAAATTTTTAAAGACGAAAGGATGAATTGTTTACCTTGATATTTGCCTTGATAACTTTTAATAAGTTGTTAAAATAAATTAACCGTAAATATTTTCAGGTTATTTATATTATATATATAAAACCCTTCCGTGTACGACGATTCCGGGGTCAGCCCATCCATGAGAAAAAGAAACTTATTGCAATTGCGTCCACGTTAGGCTTAACTATTCCGAGCCGTTCACAAATATTCTAATTGTTCAACTTATGAAAATATACATGTAAAAGATTTATTCATTACGCATTTTCTTTAAAACCTACAAAAACTATTTAATTATAATGTTTAAGTTCTAAATAAAACAACCAGCAATTACGAAAAAGAACAAACAATGTAAACAAGTTAAAACTGTTGCCATTTAAGAATGACAAATTCCGTGAATGAATCTTTAGAATGACTCCATTGTAACATCACGACTCAGGAATGATTGGGTGCGTTCGGGAGCTATGCGCGCGTGTTCAGGAGACAGGTACATGGAGTGAATATTACAGCAGATTTAGTACTCGGAAGCCAAAATCCCTGAGCTCGCGCGCGCAGCGCGTGTGTCTCTCGAACACGCGCTGTTTACTCTTTATTGTTTACATTTGTTTCCGATCTTATAGAGTGTTTTGAGACAAAAACCTCCCTAACGGGTAGTAGCATACGTCTCAGTACTTGCCAAACCAACCAATCAACCATATAGAGTGTTTTTTTTTTTTAAGTATTAGCTAAAAAATAGTCCAAAATAGGAATTTCTTTTATACATTTTAGCTATTTTTATTATTTTCTCTCAGTATTTTTATATATTTTTTGGCTGTAGTTTCACAATATAATCTTTTATAATTGATTTTTTGAGTTACTTTTTTCTTTTAAAATTTATGTATTTACTATTTGTTCATTCCAATCCCCCCCATCCACCAGACAGTTTTGTTATAGTTTTAAATGCAAATTTCTGTTAAAATTTCCTTTTTTTATATAGATTTTTTTCCGCGTGTTTAATCGCAGTATTTTTAAAAATTGTTTAAGCCTAAAGTGGCTGATTGACCACAGTTATAATTTTTTTATCATCCTTTAAAAAATGCAAACACGTCATTTTGACGGGCTGTCTTCTAGTATATATATATATATATATATATATATATGAAAATGTCTTGAAATGAAGATATTCGAAAATTATTGTCTGTATAACATATCGATGCAAACTAAATAAAAAATAAAATGAAAATAAACTACTTTCGAAAGTATCATAGTCACATACATAAGAAATCCTTAATAATGTTAATAAAAAAAAATAAAAGAAAAATTAAATATATATTGGGTTTTCTGTTTATTTTATTAATATTTTCTACTTTTTAATGATTAACATATTTAGTTTGTGTTTAAATTAATTAAAATTTAATAAAAATTTGCTGTTGTTTGTTTGATCGTGATGTGACATATAATTGACTCCAGTGATTTCGCAATTCGTAAATAAGTGTAATTACAAGGATTAATCACCGATTTAATTCTATCCAGTTATTAAGTTGGTTTATTTTTGTCGTCCGATTATCTACACTAGAGATATAGGACCAGAGAAGGAGTGCCCTTCGTGGGGGTCTTTCTAAGGAAACCTAACCGGTATTTACGCAAGGTTCGAAGAAAACCACGAAAACTCCGAACGGTTGGGCCGACAGCCGCGATTGGGTTCGAACCCAGCACCTGCTGTCTACCAGTTGAGAGGTCAAAACGACTTGGCCACTGGTTGGGCCCTATTCGGTGAATTAATAAAAGTTCCTTTAAAATTAATTTATATATACTACATCTAAAATACACTAGACTCTATATTTTTCCTTTATATTTTGTACTTTTTGTGCTTAAAATGTTTCAATTTGTGTTTAAATTATATAAAATATAGCATATACTGTTTAAGAAACAATGGACATGTTTTAATATGTATAGTTTGGCTGATAAATGGGTTCTTTGATTTTGTCAAATATTAATAGATGCCACCATAAATAATACTTGCAGGCTTCTCTCTATTGGTTGACTAACGGGAAATTTCTGTAAAATTAATTTTGTAATTTATAATTAGTTTCTAAAAATATAAAAATGCTGTACTGTCGTCTTAAAAACATCTATGGATATAACTTTTATAGTTCTAACAAAGCGAGAAGATAATGAAAAATTTTGTTATTACAAAAAAAAAAAAAAAAAAAAAAAAAAAAAAAAAAAAATGTCAACCACAGCAGAAAATGAATTTAATATAATAGTATGATAATAGGCATAAATATATAACTTCATACGGGTAAGTATGCTATAGTCGCTCCAATATAAAACGTCAATCAATGGTTTTGACCTTTTATCCCGCGCCTGAGAGTTAGAGATCTTACTTGATCGGGTTAAATGCACTACGTAAATAAATAAAAATGTGTAATTAATAGTTATAACTTAAAAAATAGATTAGCATTTTCTTAATATCTTTTTTACATATTTTTTTAATTTTTTATATTTATTTATTTATTTATTTATTTTTTGAAAAAAAAATGCATAATTTTTTTTATTGACGCTTTTGTACTCCTTCCCCTCTTTTTTAATAGAAATATTGAAACAGATATTATGCATTGTGCATGTTTCATGTATCATGTATCAAATCGAAACAATAAAGATACTACTTTTCGCGAATAAGTCAATATACACAGTTTGAAGCCAATCGGATAATTCCAACGAAGATAATTTTCTAAATCGAAATTAAGTTTGATAATTACCCCTCTTTCTTATATTTGAAATACAAACTCTGAAGACTAAATCGGGAAAAGAATTAAAATTCTGAAATTTAATGCGTTAGATTTTTACGTTTCATAATAAATGAGTTAAAAATAATTTACGGTATTATTATTATTATTATTATTATTTTAATTTCAACGGAAGGTTAAGCTTATGTAATTTGAATAATCCGGTCTCACGTATCATGTAACAAATCGAAACAATAAGCATTTCCCGTATAAGTTACTGTATTTACTCGTGTATAGGGCGCACGCGTGTATAAGGCGCACCCCTACTTCACAAGTAAAAATGGCGATTTCTTAAAATCTCGTATATAACGCTCACAATAAATTTGATACGCTAATGAAGAATGACCAAATTAATTTCAGAAAAAAAAAAAAAAAAAGTCGAAACAAACATTACACCAGACGAGAAAACAAGACGAAAATGTATTTTTAGACTTCTGGTTGTAAGAGAATGACGGGAAATAGGAACGAGTGACGGTAAAGAGAATTACTAATTAGCGTTTAGGTAATGTCACTAGCTCTGTTGTATAAAAAAGTGCAAGGAGTGAAATAAATATGCAGTAATACTTCAATTAAGTAACATTTTCCGAGTTTTAATATGTTCTTTGAATAATTTCTTGTTTCATATGTATATCGTTCGACTGCATCCAACAGTAAAAAAATTATTCCGTGTGTAAGGCGCACCTGGGAGTTTTGCCCTAATTTTTTGGAAAAAAATGTGCGCCTTATACACGAGTAAATATGGTAATATATACAGTTTCAAGCCAATCGAATAATTTTAACCAAGAGTATTTTCTTAATCGAAACTGAGTATGATAATTACCTCTCTTTCTTACATTCGATAAACAAACTCTAAATAACTAAATCGGGGGAAAAAATTAAAATTCTGAAATTAAATGCGTTAGATTTTTACGTTTCATAATAAATAAGTTACAATAATTTACGGAATTATTTTTTTAATTTCTACGGAAGGTTAAGCTTATGTAATTTGAATCCACGGAGGAGGAGATTTGAAAAATTTCTAACGATACAAGAATATTATATAATATATGAATGATAAGCTGAATCTCCAATATACTGGTATTATCTTTTCCAAATTTTGCTATGAGAATAATATACTTAATGAATTTCAGATTTCTATTTCGGATTTGAATTTCCGTTTATTTCTCTAAATAAAATTCTCTGAACGCAGCTATAAATATGAAACAGTTAAATATTTTCCATTTAGAAATATAAAGGAATTGCAATAATTTATATTGACATTATGAACAAATAAATTGCTTAAATCGAGAAATTATAAATATCATGATCAACTAATGAAAAACAACAGAATTTTTTTAATGGAAGTTGCAACAAGTATAATTTTAATCTGGCATTGATTTTGCGAAGTAGCAAAAATATGGTTCTTATCTACACTAATACATAATTTGTATCGGTTTAAAAAAATCTTGTCTCAATTTCTTAACAACATACGAAAAATTGGTTAAATTTTAAAGAGCTTATCAAAATTGAAAACGCACTTCCTACAATTACTGCTCAGAGACTGTACTATAATCGATTTTTTGTGCGCCCCTGTAAATGAACAACAAATGCTATGAATCCCCTTTTCCTTCTTAATTATCTTGCAGTGAAATTGAGTAATTTATATCAGTTTCAATGTATTTCAAATAGCATAAAGTAATTAGAAGATTTTTCAAAAGATTTTCCCCCACATACCATAATGTAAAAAAAATTATTTTAAGTACCACTGTAAATGTACTATTAATGCAACGCAGTTCAAATGCAATATTAAACATGCCAAGATAAACATCATTAACATTTATTAATTGCATGAAAATCCGAGCATAATTTACGTGAAATAGACCGAAATCAAATTGCAGGTATTGATACATTTACTAAATATAATGATAAATTTACTTAGTTTATACTTTTTATTACTTTAATGATTTTTTTTTTCAAAAACATACAATACATTTTTAAATTGGCATTTTACAGATTTTAAAAGATTTAAGTCATAAAGAAAAAAGTATTGTTATTCAAAAATGTATCAACTTCATAAATATAAACTTGAATTTTTATAATTAAATTATAGTCTTTAAATTAATATTCCGTAAAAGGAGCAATAAAAATTATTATTATTTTTGTTGTTGTTGTTGTTTTTTACCTCATTACAAAATACAGTTTAATTACGTCAATAAGAAAACTTTTTATAACAGACATTTCATGAAGAATATAATAATAAATTATTACTTAATAAGCACTTTAATCATAATAATTATCTGAGACATATGGATTAAAACAACAAAGCATGGTTGTATTGAAGCAGAAATAAAGTTTTGAATGTCACGCTGCTTGTCACTTTTACACATTAACGCTAATGTCGGGAATCAAAGAGAAAAGCGGAAGTAATTATTTCGCAAAGATTAAATGTCAAACGCTAAATCAGTTTCTACAAAATAGAATGTTTTTTCTGGCAATGTTAAACTGATGTATAACTGCTTAATGATTTCCATTTTTTTGTTTTTCTTTTGACATAAATTAATAACTTACTTTTCTTAATTGAAATTTTATTGATTTTTTAAAGCGATTTAAGCCATTAACAAAAATAAATTGTTATAGAAAAATGTAATAATTTCTTAAAAAAATAAAGTCGATTTTTTAAAATGTTATTTAAGCGTTGATATTAATATTGCATTAAAGGAGCAATAAAAATTATATGTCGCCATTTTCCTAATTTGAAGCTTTAATCATAATAATTGTCTGTAACATATAGATTAAAATAACAAATTGTATACGTATTCAGGCAGAAAGAAAGTTTTGAATCTCACGCTGTCTGTCACTTTTACACACTACCGCTAATGTCGGGAATAAAAGAATTACGTGAAAGCAATTATTTCGCAAAGATTAAATGTCAAACTCTAAATCCGTTTTTACAAAATGGAATATATTTTTTCCGGCAATGTTAAACTTATGTATGACTGTTTAATTATTTCGTTTCCGTTATATACTTTTGTCTCAAAATAAAGACTTATTTTGCTTTGAATTGACATTTTATAGTTTTTTTTTTTTCTTAGGGTTTTGAGCCATAAAGAGAAAGAAATTATCATAGAAAAATGTAAAAACTTCTTTAAAAAATAAATTTGATTTTTTAAATGTTATTAAAGCGTTCATATTAATACTAAATTAATGGAACAATAAATATTATATTTCACCATATTGCTAAATTGAAACTGTGAAATATAAAACATAATGATGTTTAGAGTACCACAAATCTGTGAAAAATCTGTATTAATAAAAATTAGCTAAGAACGTTACAGGTAATAATTAATTATTATTACAGGCATTAACTATCGTTTTAGTTTAATCTGCAGGCAATACACTTGCTCAAAATAATTACTGGAGCACGTGATTTAAAAAAGAAATTACACAAATATTTATACCGATGAATAAAAGAAAGTAAAACATCCTTAATTTAAAGTGTATTAGAAAACAGATGAACAAAACTTCACAAGCAAATCAAAATTTACGATACGAAAAACAAAATAAAGGATATAAGAATATAATAATAAGAATATTTTATTAATAAGAGAAATAAGAATACAAAGAACATAACAATAAATTATTACTTCATAAGTACTTAAATTAAAATAATTTATGTGAAATATGGGTTAAAACAACAAAGCGTAGATGTATTTAAGCAGAAAGAAAGTTTTGAATGTCACACAAATATTTATACGAATAAATAAAAGAAAGTAAAACATCCTTAATTTAAAGTGTGCTAGAAAAGAGATGAAGAAAACTTTACAAGCAAATCAAAGTTTAGGGCGTGAAATTTTTAGAAAGGAGATAAGAATATAATAAGAATAATAAGAAGAAAATAAAGAATATAATAATAAATTATTACTTAATAAATACTTTAATCATAAAAATATTTCGTGACATATGGATTAAAATAGCAAAGCGTGGATGTTTTTTAGCAGAAAGAAAGTATTGAGTGTCACGCTGTTTGTCTATTATGCATATTACCGCTAATATCAGAAATCAAAGAGAAATGTGGAAATACAGTCGAGTCTCTATGTAACGAAATCCAACGTTCTAGTAAAAATTTCTTTATATAGATAAATTTGATATATAGAGAATGATATTAAAAATCGTATTTAATGTGTGATATTTGAACAAATATTATTTTTGATCTTTTGAATTAAGAATTTGAAGTGTTTAAAAGTAAATATTAACCTAACATTTTATTTCTTAATTATTTAATCTGTTTCAAAAAAGAGAACAGACATTTATTTGAAAGCTTAATAAAAACCAAATAAGGAAGACTTGCATTAATTTCAGACGAAGAAATCTGTAATTTTTTGTTGTCTTGATTGTAAAATTGTTACGCTCGCAAAAAATGCTCAAATTTTACCATGGAATGAAAAATTGTAGATAATATTTTCCTCCATTTGAAGGCCTCTCTTCTGTGCCTCTCATTGATTCCTCCCTTACATGTGTATCAATCCAATTGAGACTGTTTTGAGAAAGATGTGGAAAGGTGTGTGGGAGGTGGGATGAATTCGTTGGAATTAAAGAACAAGGAGAGGAGTAATTAAAAAAAACCTCTGCACTGACGATAAATCAAAAATAAGTGATGGAAAATTGATTCCATATGATTTCGAAGCTTTTTAAAACTGTTTTTATGACCAATTTATGAAAAATTTCGTTATATAGAGATAGATATTTCGCTATATTGTTTGATTTCTTATCCAGGTTATCCTCTTTCTGTCTCTTATAGTTATGCCTAGCATACATCTTTCCATAATAGGCTGGGCACATTGCAAGAAGACAAGACAATAGATGGAGCACAAATATACCACAGTGGTATCCCAGAGATGTAAAACGACCAAGAAGACGACCACAAGTAAGATGGAGTGACGAAATTAGAAAAATGGCTGGTGTAAATTGGATGACGAAAGCACTAGACAGAAAACATTGGAAAAATCTGGGGGAGACCTATATCCAGCAGTGGATCGAAAACGGTTGATGATGATGATGATTTCGCTATATAGAGGCTGTTTTTAATGTAATCATGCGAAAAAGGGACGGTTCCTACTAAAAATTCGTTATATAGAGAAATTCGATGTATGGAGTTTCGTTATAGAGAGATTCGACTGTAATTATTTCTCAAAGATTAGATGTCAATAAGCGCAAAACGTTGACGCATTCACAAATTCATTTTTTAAACGAAAATTTGTAGAATAGGAAGGTCTGGCTATGGAGGCACTTTCGAATTGAACTCAATTTTCCATTTTATAATCGTTCAATTACCTACCGAGTTAGAAGCTATTGTAACCACGTGACCACGCGACTTCCTTTTTTTGGGCTTTCGTTGGAAAATGCTGTTCAGAACGTCATTTTTGATTTCTTATTCTGAAATATCTACTGCGCTTGCAAAAAAGCAGAACAATGAGTGCGATTCTATAGTTTCTGAATAATAATACTTGCTAGTTTTATGAATTTCTCAATAAAAATATATTAAAGCTTAAGTCACAATATCGCCCCTTTTGATTTGTAACTTAATTTTTGATTTAAGTTCTTAACTGCTCCGCTCAACAAGCGCAAAACGTTTTGACACATTTACAAATTCATTTTTGAATAGAAATATATGAAATTGGCAGGCCTGACTATGGAAGCGATTTCGAATCCAACTCATTTTTCTATTTTATAATAAATAAATTACCCGTCCAGTTCTAAGCTATTTTGACAACTTTATCACCCGTTTTTCTACTGCTTTTCGACCGTTTTTTCTGCTTTCGTCGGGAAATGTGCTCAAAAATGTCACGTTTCAAGGCTTGTTATAAAAAAACTATTGTGCTTAAAAAAAAAAAAAAAAAAAAAAAAAAAAAAAAAAAAAAAAAAAAAAAACAGAAAATTGAATGCAATTTGTTCTGAATAACATCACCTGCCATTTTCATGCATTTCCGAACAAAAATAAATTAAAACATATGTCACAAAGTTCCCTTTTTTTTTATCTAAGATGGAATATTTTTTCTTGGCAATGTTAAAGTGTTGTATGACTGTTTAATGATTTTAATTTTTTTTATTTTTCTTTTGACATAAATTAATAGCTTATTTTTTAATTGACATTTTATAATTTTTTTAAAGAGATTTAAGCCATAAATAAAAATAAATTGTTATAAAGAAATGTAATAATAATAAAAAAAATAAACTTGATATTTTAATATGTTTTTTAGCGTTCATATTAGCATTAAAGAGTAATAAAAATTATATTTCGCCATTTTGATAAATTGAAGCTTTAATCATAATAATTGTCTGTGACATATGGATTAAAACAACAAAGCGTAGATGTATTTAAACAGAAAGAAAGTTTTTATGGTCACACCGCTTGTCACTTTTACACATTACCGCTAATGCCGGAATATCAAAGAGAAAACCGGAAGTAATTATTGCTCAAAGATTAAATGTCAAACTCTAAATCAGTTTCTAGAAAATGATTTTTTTTTTTTTTTTTTTGAATGGTTGACTGATGTATGACACTGGCTAAGTATTTCCATTTTTCTTTTTAATTTTTGACATACACTAAAAAATTTTTATCGACATTTTATAGATTTTTTTAGAGAGAATTAAGTCATAAATAAAAGTATATTGTTATTAAATTTTTGACATAAACTTAATTTTGACAAATTATTAAAAAAATAAAACTTGGTTTTTCAAAATTTTATTCAATTGTTAATATTAATATTGCTTCAAAAAAGCAATAAAAATTACATTTCAACATTTTGCTACATTGAAGCTTTAACCATAATAATTGTCCGTGACATATGATGGATTAAAAGAACAGGTGTTTAAGCAGATGTGTTTAAGCAGAAAGAAAGTTTTGATTGTCACGCCGCTTGACACTTTTACACATTACCGCTAATGTCAGGAATCAAAGAGGAAAGCGGAAGTAATCATTTCTCAAAAATTAAATATCAAACTCTAAATCCCTTTCTAGAAAATGGAATGATTTTTTCTTTCTGGCAATGCTAAAATATGTATGATTGTTTAATGTATTTCTTTCCTTCTTTCTTTTCTCCCTTTCCATTTTTTAAGCATAAGATAAAGAATTTTTTAATTAACATTTTATTTTTTTTAATTATTTTAAATATTTATTTTTCTAAAGGAATTTACTTTTTCTGGCAATGTTAATTTGATGTATGACTGTTTAATGATTTCAATTTTGTTATATAATTTTTGTATAAAATAAAGACTTTTTTTTTAATTGACATTTTATAGTTTTTAAAGAGTTTAAGCAATAAATAAAAATAAATTGTTATGGAGAAGTATAATGATTTCTTTAAAAAAATAAATTTGATTTTTTAAAATGTTATTTAAGCGTTCATATTAATATTGTATTAAAGGAGCAATAAAAATTGTACTTCGCCATAATGTAAATCGAAGCTTTAATCATAATAACTGTCCCTGGCATATGGATTAAAATAACAAAGCATAGATGTATTTAAGCAGAAAGAAAGTTTTGAATGTCACGCTGCTTGTCACTTTTACACATTACCGCTAATGTCGAGAATCAAAGAGAAAAGCGGAAGTAATTATTTCTCAATGATTAAATGTCAAACTCTAAATCCATTTCTAAAAATTGGATTTTCTGGCAAAGTTAAACTAACTGTTTAATATTTTTCTTTCCTTATTTTTCTTGTTTATTTTCTTTTTTTTTTCCTTTTTTTTTATCATAAAATAAAGAATTTTTTTTAATTAACATTTTATTTTTTTTTCTAAGAAATTTTTTTATGGTCACGCTGCTTGTCACTTTTACACATTACCGCTAATGTCGGGATATCAAAGAGAAAAACGGAAGTAATTATTTCTCAAAGATTAAATGTCCAACTCTAAATCCGTTTCTAGAAAGTGGAATACTTTGTTCGGGCAATGTTAAATGATGTATGACTGTTTCATGTTTTTCTTTCTTCCTTTCTTATCTTTCTTTCTTTCATTTTTTTAAACACATAATAAAGAACTTTTTTTATTAACATTTTATTGTTAAAAAAGTATGTTAATATTAATTTTTAAAAAATAAATTTATTTTCTCTGGCATTGTTAATTTGATGAATGACTGTTTAATGATTTCAATTTTGTTACATAATTTTGACAAAAAAACTTGTTATTTTTTTAATTGACATTTTATAGTTTTTTTAAATATATTTAAGTCATAAATAAAAACAAATTGTTATAGAGAAGTATAATAATTTCTTTAAAAAAATAAATTTGATTTTTTAAAATATTATTTAAGCGTTGATATTAATATTGCGTTAAAGAAACAATAAAAATTATACTTCGTAATTTTGCTAAATTGAAGATTTAATCATAATAATTATTTGTGACAAATTGATCAAATCAACAAAGCGTAGATGTATATAAGCAGAAAGAAAGTTTTGAATGTCATGCTGCTTGTCACTTTTACACACTACCGCTAATGTCGGGAATCAAATAGAAAAGCGAAAGTAATTATTTCTCATAACTCTAAATCCGTTTTTAGGTAGATTTCGTATGAAATACTACCTATTGCATTCTCTCCCATGTTGGAATTTCTGAAAAATTTTTGCGGATCTACACGAATCATGACTCCTAGACCCCAAAACCACCATCAGTAAAAAAGTTTATATATATATATATCTATCTATCTATCTATCTATCTATCTATCGGTGTATATCACTTTCTTCTAGACACGATAACTTCCATAATTATGCTCAGATCTTCTTCAAACTTTTACATAAAATCAAGGAGCCTAAAATCTTGGTCGAGTTCGTTAATGGGCAAAATCGGACCAAGGGGGTGGAAATAGGGAGGGTTTTTGTGAAAACAGAAAAAACGCGATAACTTCTTAATTAAAATAGATATCGAATCAGTTTAAAGTTTATATTACTTCTAAACAATGGGCAAAAAGTTTATGCATGACAGATTTTTGATAAAGTTAAAAATGGGCTCAAGGGGCGAAAAAAACAGGGTTTTTGGGAGAAAAAAAATCATAACTTCGTCAATTCTCAAGATATCAGATCCAACTAAATTTTATATAAATGTACTCAATATTATCTAAAACTTTTGTATTTACAAGTTTTTGATAGGACCAATTTTTACCGATGAAAAAAATTAAAAACGAAAAGGAAAAGGGGGGAGGAAAACGAAAAAAACCCATAACTTACTCAATTCTTAAGCAATCAAATCTAATTAAATTTATTTTACATCTTCACAATAAGATCTACAACTTTTACATTGACAAGTTTTTCATAGAACCAATTCTTATAGCAAAAATAAATTAAACAAAAATAGGAGTTGGAGAAAAAACCTTAAATCCTAACTGCTTATATTCTGACTCATTTTAAAATTCATTTTTCATTTTAAACGCATCCAAATGACAGATCCTCTTATTTAGGAACTATATAATGCGACGTATTGGCCAATTTTTTGATAAAGGCAGAATATATTTTTAAAAAGGCTGCCAAAAAAGGTATTTTGAACAGATTTCCCGAAATTATCGTCATTAAAAATTGATTAAGTATAACAAATTGCGTTTTTTCTGAGTCATTTTTAAATTCATTTTTGTTCTCAAACCCATCCAATTTACAGGTCCTATTATTTAGGAACTATATAATGCGACGTATTGGCCAGTTTTTTGATAAAGGCAGAATATATTTTTAAAAAGGCTGCCAAAAAGGGTATTTTGAACAAAATTTCACGAAGTTAGCATGATTGAAATTTGAGGAAATTTAAAAAATTGCGTTTTTACCGAGTCATTTTTAAATCTTTTTTTGTTCTCAAACGCATCCAATTTACAGGTTCTCTTATTTAGGAACTATATTATGTGACGGAGTGGCCAGTTTTTTGATAAAGGCAGAATATATTTCAAAAAAAGGCTGCCAAAATGGACACTTCGTACAAAATTTCCCAAAGCGATCATGATTAATGAACTGTGGGTATTCAAATAACAAATTGGTTATTTTATGACTCATTTTTAAATCCAATTTTGCTCTGAAACGCATTCAAATGACAGTTTTTTGTTACTTAGGAACTATATAATGTGCGTATTCTTCGATTTTTTTATAAAGGGTGAATATATATATTTTTAAAAGCTGTCAAAGTAAGCACTTCGAAAAAAATTTCCCAAAGCGATCATGATGAAAGAATTGAGGTTGTATTCAAATAACAAATTGTTTATTTTATGACTCATTTTTAAATTCAATTTTGCTCTCAAACGCATTCAATTGACAGTTATTTGTTATTTAGGAACTGTGTAATGTGCCGTATTGGTCAGATTTTTGATAAAGGCTAAATATATATTTAAAAAAATCTGTCAAAGTGGGCACTTCGTACAAAATTTCTCAAAGCAATCTTGATTAAAGAATTGTGTATGTATTAAAATAATAAATTGGTTATTTTATGACTCATTTTTAAATTCAATTTTGCTGTCAAACGAATTTAATTAACAGTTTTTTTGTTATTTAGGAACTATATAATGAGCATATTGGTCAATTTTTTTAATAAAATAAGAATATAATTCAAAATATGTTGCCAAAACGGGAATTTGAGTAGAATTTCGTTTAAGAGGATTTTGATAAAACCAGTTCATACAGAAAAATAAAATTAAAAAATTTTTAAAAGCGGTTGAATAAAGTAGTTAAACTGGGTTATCTCTAATCATTTTTTTATTTTTATTTATTTATTTATTTATTTATTTATTTTTGAGATGAAAACTTTACGAAATCTACTTCCGCCTATAGGCCAAGCCGAAAGGGATTTTAAAATATTGAATACTTTTTCTTGCAAAGTTAAACTGGAGAATGACGGTTTAATGTTTTTCTTTTCTCATTTCTCTTCTTTCTTTTATTTTTCTTTTATTTTTTTAATTTTGACATCGAATAAAGAAATTTTTTTTCCTGAGAAAAGTTTTGAATATCACGCTGCTTGTCACTTTTATATATTACCTCTAATGTCGGGAATCAAAGAGAAAAGCGAAAGTAATTATTTCTCATAACTCTAAATCCGTTTTTAAAATATTGAATACTTTTTCTTGCAAAGTCAAACTGGAGAATGACGGTTTAATGTTTTTCTTTTCTCATTTCTCTTCTTTCTTTTATTTTTCTTTTATTTTTTTAATTTTGACATCGAATAAAGAAATTTTTTTTCCTGAGAAAAGTTTTGAATATCACGCTGCTTGTCACTTTTATATATTACCTCTAATGTCGGGAATCAAATAGAAAAGCGAAAGTAATTATTTCTCATAACTCTAAATCCGTTTTTAAAATATTGAATACTTTTTCTTGCAAAGTTAAACTGGCGAATGACGGTTTAATGTTTTTCTTTTCTCATTTCTCTTCTTTCTTTTTTTTTCTTTTTTTTTTTTTAAATTTTGACATCGAATAAAGAATTTTTTTTTTCTTGAGAAAAGTTTTGAATATCACGCTGCTTGTCACTTTTATATATTACTACTAATGTCGGGAATCAAAGAGAAAAGCGAAAGTAATTGCTTCGTAAAGATTAAATGCCAAACACGAAATCCGTTTCTAGAAAATAGGTTATTTTTTTAGCAATGTTAAACATATGTGTGACTGGTTAATGATTTCCATTACTTTTAAAATTTTTGACATAAAATAAAGATTTATTTTTTAAACTAACATTTTAAAGTTTTTTTTAATGAAATTTAAGCCATAAAATATATGTATATAGATAGACAAATGTAATAATATCTAGGGGCTGTGACAGCCCCTGTCCGAGAGTACATGCTAAACCGAATTGATGCTGTCCGTGCCTCCGTGTAAAGTAAGAAAGGAAGTAAGACAAAGTAGAAGACAAGTAAGAAAAATCATGCGTTAAGCATAGATTAAGAAATACTTTTCAACACTGCCTGAAATCTTTAACAAAAATTTGTTATTTAGGAAAACAAGGTGCTACTGTCCATATCCAAATATGAATCTTGTACTTTTGAACAGCTCTGTATTTGATCTGTCAGTTGATATATATATATATATATATATATACAATATAATAGGAAAATTTAGTTTAGCAAGAAAATAGCTAACTGGTTGAAATTTCTCTTTCAGCACTTTATTCTAATAAGGTACCCTGGGATAATAACGCCACGTTAAGGTTCTACCAATTTTCACGGCTCAGTTTTGCATTGTATTGTTCAAACAAATATATGATTTGATACAGCAACTCATTGACTATCTATATAAAAAAAATAATTTAGCAGATATGTATTCATAAAATGTAATGGAGTGATTTCTTGACCAATGATGTTTGGCGTTATTACCCACCTATATGGGTAATAACGCCATGCAAACAAAACTATGAAATAAGATGGAATAATTGCATGTAGATTGTCCAGTTCTAAAAATACAAACTCTACAAACTTAGAAATTGACAAATTGCATTCTAAGCTATTGAAAATGTTCATTTTTTTTGTGAAAGTGTAAGAAAAATAAAGGTGTGATGTGTGGGGGGGGGGGGGGCGGGAGGATGAGGCAAAAGAATATCAGACCGTGAGCTTCTTTTTGCTTAAAAAGGACCGCTTAAATAGAATTATTAGAAACATCGCACAAATTTAACTGTGTTTATCTGAAGCAGTATTTAGGATGTAGCTCGGTCACTGTAGGGAATCAACCGGGGCATTAATGCCAAGGATTGGCGTTATTACCCCGTTATAGTTATTGCGCTGTACATTTTAAACTACAAATTATCTCGAGAAGATATCCAAAATCTTCAAAAACATTTTAAAAGTACATGAAATGTGCTACAAATTTATGTAATAAACAAAGTATTTCCGGATAAAAAAAATAGTCCTCACAATGTATCTCGCAAATTTTAGATCAAGCGTTAATTTTAGTTGTTTGTAAAAACAATAAGAACTAAAAATGAAACAAATTAACTTAAAGCTGTTCTCGTTTTATTTCTAAGCTGACAAAAAAAAAAAAATAGTCATTAAACCATCGTTAATGAAGTTATACGGCTCAAAACCCTTTCGCTCAGAGCACATGGGTGTCATTTACCAATTTCATAATTATGCATAATATTAGCACTTGGCGTTATTACCCCGTCTGGCGTTATTACACCAGACCACGTTAAATAGAAAATAGTTGAATCTTTAGATCACCCCTGTAATTTACCTAGTACCTTTATTATACGACAGTAACTTGTTAAAATTTAGTTCACAGAAAACCACCCTTAAAACTATTTAAATCACATTTCCAGAAGTAATCAATTATGTGTGACCATGTAGCTAATTCTTTGCGTGACCCTGTATATCATGTTATTTCTATTCTGCAAGCATTTCTTAGTAAACTGAAAATAGTTCAACGTAAAAATGCATAACTTATTTAAAATCTACCTTTAAGTTAATTACCCTCACATTCAGTAGCCTTTATAAGCTCTTTTGTGTAATTCTGTATATCAACAACAACATTTATAGATACCGTATAATTTGCTGACAATTAGTAACTAGTTGGATGTGTCAATCCCAAAACTTTCTTCTATCTCATAAGTGCATTTTAATTTAAAAAAAAAAAAAAAAAAAAAAAAAAAAAAAAAAAAAAAAAAAAAAAAAAAACGTGGTGACCCCAAAGTTACCCACTATCGAATTTCCTCGAACATTTGACCTAGCCTAATAAGATTCTGGTATCCGAAAAGCTTAAAACGCAAAATTTAATTAATGTTCTGAGAAAATTAGCTTAGTAGTGCCTCATGTTGGGTAATTTATATTAAAACCTAATAAACATCTATTTATATCAAGACCTAACAGAATCTGAAATTTCATGGAATTTCGTCCATTAGTTCTTGAAATATAGTTATAACAAAAATATTGCAAAGCACAGCAACACCATATCTTGGACAATTTATGCCAAAACGTAAAAAAGCGTCTAAGTATGTTGTGGTGTAAAAGAATCTGAAGTTTGATGAAATTCTGTGCATTAGTTCTTGAGATATAGCTAGTTAAAAAAAACCGTGTAAAGTATAGCACAGCAGCACCATCAGTTGAAGGATTTATAACAAAACGTAATCATCGTGTAATTATGTTATATGTCATTTTGTAACAAAATCTGAAGTTTGATGAAATTCTGTGCGTTGGTTGTTGAGATACAGCTATCGGAAAAATCGTGCAAAATGCAGTATAGCTGCACCACCTGTTGCAAGGTCAATACCAAAATGTAATCAGCGTCTAATTATGTTACATATTCTAGTGTAACAGAATCTAAAATTTGATGAAGTTCTCTGCATTAGTTCTTGAGATATAGCTATCGCAAAAATTGTGCAAAATGTAACATGGCAGCGCATCCTATAGGGCAGTTCACACCAAAACCTTATCAGCGGCTATGTATCTCAAGGTATCGCGGAATCTGAAGTTTGGTGAAATTCTGTGCATTAGTTCTTGAGATATAGCTATCATGGAAATCATGAAAAACGTAGCATAGCAGCGCCACCTGCGGGCCAATTTACACCAAAACGTAATCAGCGTCTATGTATATTAAGGGGTCACAGAATCTGAAGTTTGGTGAAATTCTGTGCATTAGTTCTTGAGATACAGCAATCTTGAAAATCATGAAAAACGTAGTATAGCAGCGCCACCTGCTGGCCAATTTACACCAAAACGTAATCAGCGTCTATGTATATTAAGGGGTCACAGAATCTGAAGTTTGGTGAAATTCTGTGCATTAGTTCTTGAGATATAGCAATCTTAAAAATCATGAAAAACGTAGTATAGCAGCGCCACCTGCAGTCCAATTTTCACCAAAAACCAATAGGCACTAATTCATATCAAGGTCTAACTGAATATAAAATTTTATTAAATTTCGAGCATTAGTTCTTGAGATAGAGCGCCCACAATTTTTTTGTCACATACAGTCAGACAGACAGTCAGACGGACAGACTCACAGACAGACATTTTCTAAAAATAGTCAAAACGTGTTCAGGACCTTCTAAAACGTATAAATCCGTCGAAAACCGGAAGTCGAAAATTTTCATGAATCCAATACTTTCTTCTTGTAAAGATAGAAGAAAGTAAAAATTAAAAACGCTTATCATTATTCAAAATGTATTTTATCCATCCATCAGTTATCATCGATAATATACAGTACTTCGAATAAGATTATAAGATTTCAAATATATTGTGTGTCTTTGTAAATGCTCTGCACTCAATATAAGGCGTTAAATATTAAGCCTTAGCTGCTTATATGAATTTTATGTTACTTGAAATCGTTTAACATAATTAAAATATGTCGCAAATAATACCCTCCTTTATTATTGTGTAATGAAATTTTTTTGAGTTGCCCTGTAAATGAATAATAACTATTATTTTCATTGCATATTTTAGTGCACTTTGTGAATTCATGCAATTTTGAATATGTTTGACAGGGTGTAACACCTTTAAAATTCATTTGAAATGGATTTTTCCCATAGGCTGTAATATAACGGAAAACTTTTGACTATCCATGTAAATACACTAATAATAATAACAGAAACTTCATTGTCAATAGGGTTCGTGCTAGGGTGCGTGCTTAATAACATACAAAAATATCATAACAGTCCGAGCATATTTATGGGAGTTACAGCGCGGACAGACGGCCGTACGGCCATCCGGCCAGAAGAGCAGACGGAGAGACAAACCGAATGCATAAACACTTTTCAATTTTCTTGGAAAGTGTTAAAAATAAACGTGATTTTATAAATTGTTATTTAAGCGTTCATTTTAATCTATATATTTAAAACACCTGGCTGTTTTTTGGACATCAGCCCTGAGCTTTCTACTGTCCCGATTTTGATAATTATTTTTTTAAATGAAAGCTGTTTATGTGTAGATGTGCCCATTCTGGCTAATTTTTAATTTATTTCAATTTTTATATTTTATTTTTAATTTTAAAAGCTTTTTCATGACATTTCTTCAAAACAGTGGCAACAGGTTAAGATTTTCTCAAAATTTATTTTGTTTCATTATTTTCCACCAATCAGGAGACTAATCTCATCGTTGAATGTATAATCGCATTTCAAAAAAAAAAATAAAAAAAAATAAAAAAATAAAAAATAAAAAAAAATAAATAAAAATAAATAAAATAAATAAAGGTTTTTCTTAAATTTAATCATAATAAAATGGTTGCTCATAGTTATTTTCTGCAATACACAGATTATTTATTGAGTAATATTATTAAGTATTATGTAAGTAAAATAACAGAAGATAAACTTTAATAAAATATACTATCTAAAGAGAAATTTTGTTGATGTAGAAAATGTCGTCATACAGAAACCAGATAAATTTGATGTTAAAACTGTTGTTAGCTTTCGTTTTTTCAAAACTAAAACTAAAACAAAATCACTTCACCTTTTTCATTTACGTATAAAAACATTTCATATTTATTTACTTAGAACAGGTGTCATAAATAAAAATTAAAAAGTTGACATGTTTCGGTTCATTCATAAGAACCGTATTCATAACACATAAAATCAGTAGAAAACTAAATGACACTGGATATAAATATAATTTAAAAACCCCAAAACACAAAACATTGCGCCCCCTATGATCGTGAATAGCCATTGCCACCGCGGTATATAAATATAATAAATTTTGATCATATATTAAATTTAATACGTATAAAATTAATATTAATAAAAGTAGAAAACTAAATGACACAGGATATAAAGGTAATTTAAAAACCCTAAACACAGAATATTGCGCCCCCTATGACATTGGCTATTCACGATCATATAAAAGCAGATATTTTTGAATTCGTCTTCTGGGGTATAATATTAACTTCCTAAATAATTTGGCATTTAAATAATATTTAAGGTTTAGAAACCGCATTAAGTTCAACATAGTAATTTATGAGTTGTTTTCCTTATTTTTTGTTATTTTCTGAAGTTTGTACATCTTCATCATGAAAAGCTATCTTATCCCTATTTTAAGAGGTAGCAATTGTTTATTTCGCTCAGTATTTTACTGTCTATATAAGATTGATATATATCATACCTAATATATATTCTTTTCCGTCGAGTTTCGACGGGTGCAGCTAGTATTGCATTAAAGGAACAATAAAAATTATATTTCGCCATTTTGCTAAATTAACACTTTAGTCATAATAATTGTCTGTGACATATGGATTAAAAGAACAAAGCTTAGATGTATTTAAGTTGAAAGCGGAAGTAATTATTTCTCAAAGATTAAATGTCAAACTCTAAATCCGTTTCTAGAAAATGGAATACTTTTTTCTAGCAATGTTAAACTGATATATGACTGTTTAATGATTGCCGTTTTTTTTTATACTTTTGACATAACATAAAAATTTATTTTTTTAATTGACATTTTATAGTTTTTTTTAAAAGAGATTTAAGCCATAATAAAAAATAAATTGTTATAGAGAAATGTAAAAATTTCTCTAAAAAGAAACTTGATTTTTAAAATGTTATTAATCCTTTCCGGAACTGTGTGCCCAGTCTGGGATACCTAATGTTAATTCCAAACTTGCAAACGGCACCAATTATATTTTAATAAAATTTTAGTTTTACAACAAAAGCTTAAATAAAGGAATTCCTAATTTCTAAAAAAAATCATTTATAAATTCGGACGACAGTCGATAATTTCTCATCTTACTAACAAAAATTGTCCGTGCCGGAAAGGTTAAAACCGTTCATATTAACATTGCTTTAACCTTCCAGCAGGCGCGCTCATCATATCAACATGAAAAGCCGTACATATTTCCTAGATTTGCCTTTGTAAAATGTATTTGTAAAATGCAGCTGTAGGTATGTCAAAAGGAGAATGAAAAATAGCCAAGGTCAGTCGTTTGAAAAGCTTATAGATTTAAACATATGAAACGGAATCATGTCTACTGTATCTCCCATGTTACGCGAGCCTGCTAGAAGGCTAAAAAGCAATAAAAATTATCTTTCGCCATTTTGCAAAATTGAACCTTTAATCATAATGATTCTCTAAGACATAAGAATTAAATCAACATAGAGTAGATTTATTTAAGCAGAAAGGAAGTTTTGAATGTCAAGCTGCATCTCACTTTTACACATTACCGTGAATGTCTGGAATCAAAGAGAAATGAGGAAAAAATTATTTCTCAAAGATTAAATGTCACACTCTAAATCCATTTCTAGATAATTGAATATCTTTTTTTTTCTGGCATTGTTAAGTATTGTTAAGCTTGTTGTACGACTGTTTAATATTTTTAATTATTATCATTATTCTTATTTAACTTTTGACATAAAATAAAGATTTTCTCTCAATTCACATTTTATGTAAATTTTAAAAATATATTTAAGCCATAAATGAAAGAATATTTTTTATAGAAAAACGTAACAACCTGTCAAAAAAATACATAAGCCTCATTTTTTAAATTTTATTTAAGCATTCATATTAATATTGCATAAAGATGAACAATTAAAAATTATATTTCACTGTACAGCTAAAATGAATCTCGGAAATATAAAACATTATGATGTATAGAAATTCGTAAATCTGAAAAAAGTCTGTTACAAAGTAAGTTAACTAACAAAATTGCAGGTAATAATTAATTATTGGTAATATTGCAGGCATTGACTATATTTTTAGCTTAGCTTAAAGATATTCAGCAAATACACTGTTCACATTATGTGCATTCTGTGTTCATTATGTACAAAACAATTAGAGGAACACATGATTTTCCCAAAATCACTGAAATATTAACATTGATAACAAACGTAAAATAAAAACCCATAACTTAAAGTATATTAAGCAACAGATGAAGGAAACTTCATTTGCAAATCGAAGTTTATGGCTTCAAAAATTAGAAAAATGAAATAAGTGCTGAAATCGGTATTTGCAGAAATTTTTGTTTCACTGTGTGAGTAGTAAAATCAAATTGCTCCGCTTGTCTTCAGAGAACAATTGATTTAAAACTAATAATAACACATTGCTCAGTGGTGCACAAAACAGGAATTTTAATATACATTAGTACATATTAAAATAAAATAAAATTTTCAACGTTTCGCGCCGTCTTCTGCGGGCGTCTTCAGGAAAATATGAAATGGAAGGACTACGTTTGCATCTTGTTCGAGAGATATTTCTACTAAATTAAAAATTAAATGAATTAAAAAATTTTTAAATTTTAATTCATTTAATTTTAAATTTAGTAGAAATATCTCTCGAACAAGATGCAAACGTAGTTCTTCCATTTCATATTTTCCTGAAGACGACCGCAGAAGACGGCGCGAAACGTTGAAAATTTTATTTTATTTTAATATGTACAAATGTATATTAAAATTCCTGTTTTGTGCACCACTGAGCAATGTGTTATTATTAGTTAAAGTTTATGGTGCAACTGTCCTATATATATTTATGATTTAAAACTGTCACAACAATGTGATTTGCCGAAATGCATGGCTGGTATGTTAAAGGGACAGTTGAATATGGGAAAACACAACGATGTGCAGCGGATGCTGTTTGGTCGCATGACGTATCAATGCAAGGCTGTGGAATAAATACTAAGACACATAGAATGGTAGATACCAAGAAGGGGATGGTAATCCATGTGCTAATACAAAATCTTATGACGGGTTATCCTGTTCCTGTATGCTCGTTGAGACGAAATGGGCAATGCTAATCAGCTGCAAACACAATTGTTCTTGGGGAAAAAAACGAAGGGTGTTCAACAAAATAGTCCAAAATAAGCTTTTTTGGGATAGTCTCTGTGCATGTAACCCATTATATAATAATTCATTAACCTTAAATAATTATGCAGTCCAAGGAAGGTGGCCAACTGAATTAAGGCGGCTAACTGAACATCGAGTTTTGAGGAACGCAAAGTGTAGTTGTTCAAATCATTTTTTTTTCAGACAAGCCCAATTCAGTCGGAATATCCATTCTAAGTGTTTTGGCATGGAGAGAAAGGGACACTTAAAATAATCTCAATTCTTGACAGATCACGTTGCAGACGTTGATGCTTTTGGCTGCAATCAGCATAGATGGACATAAGGTCCTGCATGTCATTCGTAACAGTACTTGAAGTGTCCGAAGTTATACAGAAGAGATACTACGACATCATGCTATATTTTCTGTTTCAGAAATTAGTGATTCCTTTTTATCATGCATGATAATGCCGCACTACGTATATCGCATCTTGTGGAGAAAATTTTAATGTTCAAAGCAATACAGAATATAAAATAGCCATTCCGATCTCTTAATCTGAATTTAACTCAGCATGTTTAGGGCGCATTTGGTGATGCGTTGAAGCGAGAATGAGGCGTGTTTTTATAGTCCTTAGACTATAAATTGCAATTTGTTTGGAGTGAAACACTACTCTCCGAAAACTCACACACATATATATATATATATGTGTGTGTGTGTGTGTAATAAAATAAAAAAAAATTGTGCCATTTTGCTCTCTCTGAGCCTTTAATTCTAAAATTGTGGAACATATTTTAATCTTAGTTTCGTAATATATTAATCTTTTAGCAGCTAAAGTCCTTTATCTTTTTTTATTTAACTTTTTAATAATCTATTGCCTGTTTATCAAAAAGGCGGGAAGTTATTTCGCAACCTTTTTACATTTTAAAATATTCTCGGGGTTTTAATTTTATTTTTTATTTAACCTCACGTGAATTGTGTTAGTGCGCGGATGTTAAAAGGCTTGTCTATTTGCGAGTCAGTATCTAGCTCCTACCCAAACGCCACGCCCAGTAGACCATTCAGAAGTGAGAATTTTTTACACGTAGCCTCGAAGATAATCCTAATTGGATATTTAAAATGACTGACGCTGAGAGAGGAGGGGCTAGTTTTTCGGTGTGAGTGTTATTTCTCATTTGGTTTTTTCAGAGCACAGAATGCGATTGACTTTTCAAATATTAGGATACTGTTTCTTTTTCCCCGAAAATTCCAATATCTTAGAATGCAGATTGGGCACGAAGTTTTGGAATATTCGATGACAGTGCCAAGGTGACTGCGGGGAAGAACTTACTTATTTTATGAGTGTTATATATATATATATATTGCATTTTATATATAAAGAAATTGTTACCTTAAACCATACCTTCACGTTCTACCATCATTTCAAAGAATTAAAACTCTCTTGGACACATTTTTGCATCTTTCTTTCTCTATTGCGTGTTAACATACATGTAACTCTCAATTTAAAACTTATCCATGGCTTCTCTTCACTTTTTTGCGTGATCTCCTAATTATTTTGAGCTGTGCAGCTATTGTTTTTAGTGAAGACATGTTGATTTCTTTTTAAAGTTATATATAAAATGGATAATTCTTTGCAATTTAAAAATCTTAACAGAATAACACTTAATATTAGTAGTAAACATAAGGAAATAATCAACGAATAAAAAAATATATTTTATTTAAAATTGATTGCTCGCATGCAGAAAATGTTTAATCAAAATGTACGTGCAATTAAAAAACAATATTTTTAATAACTTTTCTAGTTATCCTGCTTAAAACACTCAAAATGGAATTGAAAAACTGCAAAAAATATGCAACACCACATATAAATTTATAAAAAGAAAAAATTCTTGTGTCAAATAATTATCAATTGCAAAGGTAACAAAGAGAATTATAAACAATATAGTAAACTGTAAATTAAAACAAAAATGTTGCATGTTATTCGATTAAGTTTAGAGGCCTTTAAGAAGATTAATATATATATCTAGACACACGGCAGTGTGTCAGCCAAGTTCAAAAAGTAAAAGTCGACACACCGGCCGTGGGTTATATTACCCGAACCATTTCGGGCCACTTTTGACCCCTCAATAACTTAAATTCTATTTGACCTACACAATTGCAATTTTTTGTGTCGTGTAAGACCATCTTCTAATTTCCTAATCCTATAAATTTTTAAAAAAATCTTTTACCGTTCACGAGAAATTGACGTCTGAAAACCACTGTTTTTCCCACTGACTCACTGACTCACTCACTCACTCATAGAAATGTTTGACTACTTCCAGGTGACTTAGGAAATTGAAATTTGGTGTGGAGGTAGGTTATTGGATCTATAAATAGGAAAAAATCAGAAATCACCATTAATTAAACATTAATGGTTGTTAGAAGATAAATTATTGGATTACAATGGCGGTTTATGAGAATTTCACAAAATACCAGAAATAGTGCCAAGTTGGCGTCACTTTTGGCGAGTATCGGGACTAATCTCTGAAACTACCGAACCGATTTCAAAAGTAATGGAACCAAAATGATGGTATTCGCCCCGGTTCAAACGCAGACTATATCTTATGTCTGTGCCACTAACCAAAAGAGGGTTCAGAAGCAAAAAACACTCTAAAAATGGGATTTTTGTTTTAGTGAAGGGCCTAGAAGCAAAAAATTTGTCATGTTAATTATTTATAAGATATGAATGATCACTAATGACATTTGCTAAAAAATACCAAATTTAAAAGGGGTGGAAATTCGCGAAGAGCATTCTGAAAACGTTCTGAATAGCGATTTTAAGACAATCTCAGCAAACAACAAACCGATTTTAAAAGTAATGATATCAAAATGATGATGATAGTCCTTGCTCCAACATAGGCTATATCTTATGTCGATGCCACTAACCCAAAGGGGGTAAAAGAACAAAAACGTTCTAAAGATGCGATGTCTGTATGTTAAGGGACTAGAATTATAAAGTTTGGCATTTTAGAGTTCACGGGAATTTCGCGAAATATCAGAAATAGTGCCAAGTTGGCGTCTTTTTTGGCGAGTATCGGAGCTAATTTCTGAAACTATGAACCGATTCCAAAATTAATAGTACCAAAATGATGGTATTCACCCCGGTTCAAGTATATGCTATATTTTATGTATATACCATTAACCATAAGAGAGTGAAGAAGCAAAAAACATTCTAAAAATGAGATTTTTGTTTTACTAATAAGCATAGAAGCACAAAATTCGGCATGTTACTTATTTATAAGATAAAAATGATCTCTAAGGGCATTTGCTAAAAAATAAAGAATTCAAAAAGGGTGAAAATGCACGAAAAGCATTCTAAAACTGTTCTAAATTGGGATTTTTAAGCAATCTCAGCAAACAACCATCTGATCTTAAAAGTAATGATCTTAAAATGATGGTGACATTCCTTGCTCCAATATAGGCTATATCTTATGTCAATGCCACTAATCCAAAAGAATTAAAAGAGCAAAAAAATTCTAAAAATGCGATGTCTGTATGTTAAGGGCTTAGAAACATCAAATTTGGCATGTTCATTACTTATAAGATATAAATGATCACTAAGAACATTTGTTAACAAATACAAAATTTAAAAGGGGTAAAAATGCGCGAAAAGCGTTCTATAAACGTTCTAAATAGCAATATCAGCAATATTGGAAAGTTAGCGAACCGATTAAAAAAAAAAAAAAAGACAAGTTGAATGTAGATTCTGCCATTGCAGAATTCAGTTTCGCCTCCGATTAGGAAAAAAAATCGATAGAGGTTTTTTAGAAGGGCGACCCTGTTTAGATTGCAATGAACTAACTTCATTTTTCTTGTATTTATCAATATAATAGCAAACAGAACGGCGTGAAATACCCAATTGATTAGCAATTTCTCTCTGAGACATTGAAATTGCGGAATAATAAAGAGATACAATTTGACGTGCTACTTCTTCACTGACTAGATTCATCAAAAACGGATTTTTTTTTTAGTTTAAACGCTTTTTTATAGACTCTGAGTAAAAGGAAATGCAATTTAACAATAAAACGAGTGGAATCCCGTCGAATTCGACGAATGAAATGTTTAAAAGACCCGATCGATTTGGCTTAAAAAAAGCAAAAGTAATTACATTATTGAATCAATATATAATAAATGTATTTACAAATTAAATGTCAAGTTTGCCAGTTACAATTTTGCATGCAAATATTCGCACATCTTCAGTTAAAATTGTAATCTGAGTGCCGGCGAAATCCAGAAATTTTATTTTATATGCACTCAAAGAAAAAAAAAAAGAAACCCAACTAATTTCATTTTTACTGTGACATTATTTTCACTAACTGAAGTCATCTGAAAGTAAAATCTCAATCTCAGTGTCCATAATGAAAAGAAATATTGAAATGCAATATCGGGTACTACTAGGTTATCCCGTCAACCAAAAAATTATCGCCAAACTATAAGATTAAATGCCAATAATGGATGATCGTGAATGTCACATTCAATGACATTAAATACGATTCATGTGTTTAAAATGTTATTAAGTGATTTTTATTTCGACTTTTTATTAATATTCTACTAATTATTTGTTTTTTCGCTACTTAAAATAAAAATTATGTCAATATGTATAATTTGGCGAAATTGGTCGACGGGATAACAGAGTAGTGACTAATATCGTTATGAGTAAAAATGCGATGTTTTAAATAGTGACGTCATTTTCTCTTCAAATGTTTTTTAAAAGTTACTGTTATTAGTAAAATAAAAAAGACATCCGTAATAATATTGTAATTCCCATCTGGTTGCTGAATGACATAATTTTCCTCATTTGAAATTTCTCTTATTTTGATTTAGATATTAATTTTTAGCATAAATTATTTTCTGTTATTTTATTTGCATTATTAATATTATTTCTCAGTAAAAATATATTTTTTTTACCTCAATTAGTGCATAATTATACGCAATCATTTTGGAAAATAAATTTTTATTATCGAGAGAAAAGCTAAACTGTGTTGCCACCATTTTGAAGAAATGTCATGAAAAAGCTTTTAAAATTAAAAATAAAATATAAAAATGGAAATAAATTAAAAAATAACTAAAATGGGCACAACTACAAATAAATAGCTTTCATTTAAAAAAATAATTATCAAAATCGGTTGAATAGGAAATTCAGGACTGATGACACGACATTTTTAGCTTGTCTGAAAGAAATAGCATCGGATGCTAAAAAAAAAGTCAAAATGATGGTGGCAGTCCTTGCTCTAACAACAGTATTGGATAAATTGCCAGATTACAATGGGAATCTATGGGAATTTGGCGAAATACCAGAAATAGCGCCAAGTTAGTATCACTTTTGGCGGGTAATTTTTGTCGTCAATTTGGCGATATATCGCCAAGTTGGAGACAAACTTTTTTGGTCGTCGAGATAATCAAGTAGTACCCAATCACATAAAAGAAACATCCTTATTAGTGGAATTTAATGGAACATAAGCAATCCTAATGTTAAAAGTTTTAAATTTGATTCAAAGAAACAGTGAATAAACGCAGAAAAAAGCTGTAAGATTAATTAATATTAAATAAAACTAATTTAATATTAAGCCAATTTATTTCAAAAAGGAAACAAATACCGACTTATTTGACAAAAAATAATGATATCCTATCAAAAACATGAATGTGAAAAAATGCCAAGTTCGTTAAAGATTTCGCTAATAAAAGAAGTGATTTGACAAAAAATAATGATATCCTATCAAAAACATGAATGTGAAAGAATGCCAAGTTTGTAAAAGGTTTCGCTAATGAAAGAAGTGAGATCTAACTGCAAACCAAGTTCTTTCGAAGCTCCTTAAATCATAGCTCCTGTCATGCATAATATTCTTCAATTGCTTAAAATGAGTTGGTATGTTACTTGTTATTCAATAGAGCGACTTGGCAAGTTTTCAGCCCCTAACTTTAATGTTTGAGTAAGTACTTAATGTTTGAGTACCTAACTTTAATGTTTGAGTAAAATTTAATCTAGAATCTGATTGGGAAAGATCTAGTCATTCAAATGTTCGAATAACTACATTGAAGTTAAGGTATCGATAAATTAATTAAGTGATCAACTTTAAGTTCTGATCAATTAAATAGAGAAATTTGAATAACAGAAAACTTGTAAGTCGCTCTATTGAATAACAAGTAACATACCAACTCATTTTAAGCAATTGAAGAATATTATGCATGACAGGAGCTATGATTTAAGGACCTTCGAAAGAACTTGGTTTGCAGTTAGATCTCACTTCTTTCATTAGCGAAACCTTTTACAAACTTGGCATTCTTTCACATTCATGTTTTTGATAGGATATCATTATTTTTTGTCAAATCACTTCTTTTATTAGCGAAATCTTTAACGAACTTGGCATTTTTTCACATTCATGTTTTTGATAGGATATATATAAATAGATAGAAAGATAGATAGATAACAAATTGTGAATTTGTAAATAAATGAAAGCAATAATATTGTACACAGCTGCTAAACTCTTGAATTAGGTAGATTTCTCCAGAAGTAATATCTATTACATTCCACTCTATAATAAAATTTCTGATTTTTTTTAAAATTAGAATTACACCAATTATGAGATCTAGAGTCCAAAACCACCCTATTTCAAAATTTATATCAATTTATGTATGTATATATATATGTTTATAATTTTTATAAACACGATAAATTCAATAATTATGTGCAAAATTTCATCCAATTAGATCATCGGGCAAGAAAAATAATGTTTTATTAAAAAAATTCATACATTCGTAAATGCTGAAGATATCAATTCTATTTAAGTTTATTATGATTTTTTAATATTATCTGCAACTTTTATACAAACAAATTTTTCATATGACCCGCATTTATACAAAAAAATACAAACAAAAAAAAAAGTGTGCGGGAGAGGAAAAAATCAGACTTTCTTTAGTTCACAGAACTATTAATCTGCTTAAATTATTATAAATCTGTTTAATATTATCTAAAATTTTCATATTGACAACTTATTGATAGGTTCAACTCTTGCAGCAAAAATAAAATATTTTGAAAAAATCGTATTAATATGATTCTGATAAAGCCAGCTATAACAGAAAAAATAAAATTAAAAATTCGCCAAAAGTGTATAGATAAAGTCCAAGCTAGGTTTATCTCTAATCTTTATTTAATTTTTATTCTATAAGTTAGTACTTAATTTCGAAATCTACTTGAGATAGTAGACAGAACCAAAAAGTATTTAATTTTTAAAAAATGCTTTTTTTGAACAGAATCACTTGCTTTATGTAATGGTAGAAATTTTCAATTAAATATGAAAAAGACATTTGGAAATATTAATACATAAAATTGGAGCGTTATCAGTTCTATAGCTTTGGAATATTATATATTTCTTTTAACATGCTGAAAAAAAAATAATAAATTTATATAAAGTTATCGAATAGTTTATAAATTATTGAAAATGAATATACGCCCGATAGTATTAAAATGAAAACAACTGTATTTTGTAACTTCATTCTAAGAATTCTAATTTAGTAAAAGAAAATATGTTTTACTTTCTCTTTTAATATAAGAGAAAAAATGTTATTTTTATGCTTAAACTATAAATACAGTATTATATCGCTATTTAATAACATACATGTAATATACATCTTCACATATAAAAAAGAAATTTGAATTTGAATTTTTATTAAATTTATATACAGTCGAGTCTCTCTATAACGAAACTCCATACATCGAATTTCTCTATATAACGAATTTTTAGCAGGAACGGTCCCCTTTTTGCATGATTACATTAAAAACAATCTCTATATAGCGAATTTTCTATCTCCATATAACGAATTTTTTTCATAAATTAGTCTTAATTTATTCAGTTTTAAAAAAGCTTCGAAATCATAAGGAATCATCATTCCCTCACTTATTTTTGATTTATCATCAATGCTGAGTTTTTTTTTATATATTACTTCTCTCCTTGTTCTTTAAATCCAACGAATTCATCCCACGTCCCACACTCCTTTCAACATCCTTCTCAAAACAGTGCCAATTGGATTGATACACATGTAAGGGAAGAATCAATGAGAAGCACATAAGAGAGACCTTCAAATGGAGGAAAATGTTAACTAAAATTTTTCATTCCTTGTTAAAATTCGAGCTTTTTTTTTTTTTTTTTTTTTTTTTTTTTTTTTTTTTTTTTTTTTTGAAAGCGCAACAATTTTAAAATTAAAACAGCTAAAAATTACAGATTTCTTCGTCTGAAATTAATGAAAGTTTTCCTTATTTGATTTTTATTAAGCTTTCAAATAAATGTCTGTTCTCTTTTTTGAAACAGCTTAAATAATTAAGAAATAAAATGTTATGTTAATATTTACTTTTAAACACTTCAAATTCTTAATTCAAGAGATCAAAAATAATATTTGTTCCAATTTCACACATTAAATACGATTTTTAACATCATTCTCTATACATCGAATTTCTCTATATAACGAATTTTTTACTGAAACGGTGGATTTCGTTATATGGAGACTCGACTGTATGTATTTTAAGAAATTAGAGTTTTTCGTCAGTACTGATGTAAGTAAATTAAATCACACAAAAACCTGATATAAAAAATTCCTAAGAAATCTAGAGAAAAAAAATAAAACTCATTTCAAAAATTATTATTTAGAAAATATTTTAAAGATAATGAGTATTTGTTACGTAAAGAGATTAAGTAAATGATGTTTGAATGTATTGAAGCTGAATGGAAGCTTTGAATGTCATGTTGTTTGTCAGCTTGCACACATTAATGCAGACGTTTGGAAAATAACAGAAAAGCGGAAGTAATTATAGCTCAAAGATTAAATATTAAATTCTAAACCCATCGTTATAAAATGGGAGTGTTTTTTTCATAGAATGACAATTTTATTCGTATGTATAGGGTTCTTTTTTTTTCATTTCTTTGTTTGACATAAAGAGAAGATCGTTTCTGATCAACATATATGATATATCTATATTATTATTATTATATATTAAGAATATATATTAAGGCCAAACATATCTGTTAACGCATACGTCATTTTGCTAATGGTAACATTTTGAAATACAATTTCGGTTTTGCAATTTTTGCTATTGCAAATTTCTAAACTTTTAAACATCGCACACTTTCAATTTTTGCACCGCCATATAAGGAAAAAATGTACTTTTAAAAGCAATTTAATTAAAAATTGTATCTTAATTTATTTATTTATTTTGTAGTTTTTAATACCGTTTTTCTAATTGCTGCAACAGGAGTGCCCCATTTCAATTTAAAGGAAAGGAAAAAAAAGAAGAAAAATGATCATTATACCTTTTTGTTGCCAATTTCTTATTAAAAAAGAAAAAAATCGAAATTTAAATACGTGCTGTATCAAAACTATTATCGGTTACAGAACCAGGTGAATTTTGGTTTAATTTTCAAAATTTTATTTATCCTTACAAAAATATGAAATATCTAGTATGTGTTTCATCTAATAGAGTCGAGACTTCAAGTTTTGCAAAAAAAATTATCAAAAACCATACATTTAAATTGAATACTGACATGAAAGGTGTATATTTAAATTTTGATATGATTAAAATGATGTCGAGTTTAGATTTCAAGGGTAAAAAATTCTATGATTGAGACAAAGTGAAATAAATTTTGCCCTTTATTTTATTTTATTTTGTTTTATTTTATTTATTTTATTTTATTTTATTTTATTTTATTTTATTTTATTTTATTTTATTTTTTTGAAATACTAGCATAGGAGCTTTGGCTTATAACTTTATTACAATAAAAGATCTTTATTATTTTTTACTGCTTGTATGCACAATTAAAGTTTATTATTATTTTTTTTTATTTTAAATAGTTAAAATTTGCTAATTTTAACAATTTCTACAACTGAGTTTCATAGAAATAGTATTTTGTTAAATATCATTTGTTTAAGAGTTAGATTTACCAATATATGGTGCATTTTTTATTATAATTAATTTTGCAGATTTATTATAAATAAATGAAACAGTTCCTTCTTAACATTTTTTTTCGTCGAAATTCGATGGATTCAACCTTGTTATATATTAAATTACATTATTTATGCCAAGTGAAAACACACTTAAAATTTAACTAAATAGAATTTTTTTCCTAATTATATTTAACGAAAAGTGCTGGTAAGTTTCACTATTACATATATGTGCAATAAAAAAAAAAAAAAAAAAAAAATTTCATATTTTATAGAATTGATATAAGTGTGATGTAACACATATTCTATTTTAAATATTTCTATTAATATTTCAAATGTTAGCTCCCCCCCTCAATTTAGTGTTAGCTCAAATGTTATCTCCCCCCCCCCCTTAATTTTACAATAAAAGCATTTTAATGGGTATTTTTACTGATTAATCGTCTCCAAATTGCATATAAAATAATAATAATAAATAGAAAACAATAATTTAGTTTTAAAATATCACTCCATTTCTAGATTTCTCTCCCTTGCTTTTCAGTTGATTAAATATCAAACGAATTAAATATTTTTTTGTGTTTTAAATAACTGCTATATTTATTTCCTATCATCTCATTTGTCTTGTATAAAAAACTTAATTTTTACCGATTATGCAACTTTGTTTTAGGGTTACTGTGCGTTGCGCGCTTTTCGCCACAGACGATAAATGTTTTATTCTTCACAACACTCAATTTAAATTTTTTCCATTTCTTTTTATATAACGGTCCTTTTTACCTGTACGTTTTTGAGCCCGCCTTGTGAATCTATTACATGCCAAGACATTTTCTCTTGGCGTTTGTGTAATGTGAAAATTTATTGAGATTACATTTTGTCGCGGACAAGCTAACCCGCACAGTTCGCAATTGTCGAATGTAATGAATTGAAAAATGTTTCTTTATTATGTTTGAGAATGTTTGTTTTAGTATGCTGCAGTCAAGATGTTTATACGTGCTCATATTCTCGTATTCTGCAAAAATAAAGACAATTAGTCAAGATGTTTAAATCTAATTTTCTTTATCAAAATACCTATATCTTTCTGTTCCAGAAGAAAATTTAAAAATGGATCTGGTGTAGTATACAATGTAGAACTGCAATCACGGCCATTCACAAAAGGTGGCGTTTATTATATTTTGCCACCATAGAACTTGGGCAGGACTCTAAACTATAAAAAATTATTTAAGTGAATATTGTGCTCTTAACTAGGTACATTTAATTAAGTGGAAAATTTCGTGTGACCCGTCCCTTCTTAGCTAGACGGCTGACGTCAGGGTTACGTGATCCACCAGATAACTGATATTAAAAACATTCGTTCTTGTTCTTTTTTTTAGTTGGTTTTATGTATTGTGCTTGGAAGCAGTAAGTAAACTGTATTTATTACTTGATCTTCAAAAAGTGGAAGAAAATAAAATATTGTTTCGATATTAAAATCAAAAAGTTGCTGTCTAGTAATTGTAATTTAAATTCCTGATTTCTTATTAAGCAACTAAATGTATTCACCTATAATATAACTATGTAAATACTGTATATATTTTACATTTCGATTTAATAATAATCTACAAAAGTTTGCATGAAGAATATTATTTACAAATGGAACACACTAAACTTCATATAATACGTGAAATTAAATACGGAATCGTAAATTAAGATTTATGCTCTCCCACCTCTTGTTTTCAATTGAAATTTCGATGAATATTTGCTTATCATCAAATTATGAAGTGAATTAAATTTTGTTCTTACTATTCAGAATTATAAAGATCTAGAATAATTTAGGTTTACATTTTATGTACAAAAATTTATTTTATGCTAAACCTTGATATTTATGCCAAGTGAAAACACACTTAAAATTAAACGTAATAAGAAATTTTCCCAATTATATTTAATGAAAAGTGTTGGTAATTTTCACGCACACATATACGTACAATAAAATTAAATTAAACACTTTTCTGTTTACATAGAATTAATATTGACATGATTCAAACTTATAAAAAATATTTAGGTGATAATTATTATCTTAAAAACATTATCTAAGGATATTTAATTATAAAGTTAATTAAATTTTGTGCTTTCTACTTAGAATCATAAAGATTTATAAAAATTAAACCTCACAGTTTAAGTAAGGTACCCTGGGGTAATAACGCCACGTTAAGGTTCTACCAATTTTCACGGCTTAGTTTTAGACTGTATTTTTCAAACAAATATAGGATCTGATACAGCAACTCATTGACTATCTATATAAAATAAAATAATTTAACAGATATGTATTCATAAAATGTAATGGCGTTTTTTCTTGACCAATGCTATTTGGCGTTATTACCCACCTATATGGGTAATAACGCCATGCAAACAAAACTATGAAATAAGATGGAATAATTGCATGTAGATAGCCCAATTCTAAAAATACAAACTCTACAAACTTAGAAATTGACAAATTGCATTCTAAGCTATTGAAAATGTTCAATTTTTTGTGAAAGTGTAAGAAAAATAAAGGTGTGGTGTGGGAGGGGAGATGAGGCAAGAGAATATCAGACCGTGAGCTTCTTTTTGCTTAAAAAGGACCATTTAAATAGAAATATAAGAAACATTGCACAGTTTTAACTGAGTTTATTTGAATCAGTATTTAGGATGTAGCTCGGCCACTGTAGGGAATCAACCGGGGTATTAAACCAAGGATTGGCGTTATTACCCCGGTATAGTTATTGCGCAGTACATTTTAAATTACAAATTATCTCGAGAAGATATCCAAAATCTTCAACAACATTTTAAAAGTACATGAAATGCACTACAAATTTATGTAATTAACAAAGTATTTCCGGATAAAAAGATAGTCTTCACATCACAAAACGTATCTCGCAAATTTTAGATCAAGCGTTAATTTTAGTTGTTTGTAAAAACAATAAGACCTAAAAATGAAACAAATTAACTTGAAGCTGTTTTTTGCGATTTATATGACTCAAAACCCTTCTGCGCAGAGCACATGGGTGTCATTTACCTGATTATTTCATAATTATGCAAAATATAAGCACTTGGCGTTATTACCCCGCCTGGCGTTATTACCCCAGGGTACCTTACAAAGTTTATATTATGCTAAACCCTGTTATTTATGCCAGGTGAAAACATATTTGAAATTAATCTTAATAAGGAATTCTTTCTTATGTAGGTATTAATCAAAATTATGATTTTTTTTTTTTTTTGTGAATCTTAAGACATTGGTCATTAAACAAGACATAACATAAAACAAGATCTAGAGTAGTTCATTCTCACATTTTAACTACAAAGCCTTTTATTACAATTTGAAAGGAGTTCCAAAACAAGAAAACATAAGAAAAACGGGCAAGTGCGAGTATCTCTCGAGCTTATAACTTTCCTTAGAATAAATATAATTGTCAGGATCTGATAGCACCTGTGCTAAAGAATGTAATGCCTACTCTTTCTCTATTTGAATATCTAGTATTGTATGGTTGTGTACAGAATTTCCAAGGTGACATTCCCTCTTCGTGGAAAGGGGAATTGCCAGCTAATCCTTTACAGGTGGTGGGTTAGAGAAAATAGATAGCTGAGAGGCATGTCCATCTGTCAGTGAAGTATGCGGATGACGAACAGATTAGCAGCATGTCACTAAGCAAGAAAAGAATGGAGAAGGTGCCCAATGGGGAAGCTCCAGAGGGGTTTGGCATTGGTGTGACCCCATGATTTGGAGAGGGCAAGTTTGCCTCAGATCATTGATTCGGTACCTAGGTTTCGGACCTAGAGGTTGCGCAGTGTGAAAGAGCGTAAAGTGTGCGTTTTCTGGTGCGCAAAGGACACAGACGTCCTAGTGTTTAGTGCTCTGGGCTAAGAAGTGCAGGCCCAGTATACTTGTGTTTGGAGACTCAAGGTTGAGCTCCAAAAAAGTGAATTTAACGTGTATTGGGTGTGAGTTGGAAAGTGTAATTGGAATAGTACACAACCAATCTTTACGGTATCTAATTTAATGTTGAACCGGATCACCTATATCCGAGTTGTAGTTGTATATATATTTGAAAATAGCGTATTTTGTGTGTTCATATATTCTTAATAAACTGATAATTCGGTTACTTGCGTAAGTCTTCATTTACACCAATCTCACAGTGGGTGACCGATATTACCTAGTAATATCGGTGGTGGCAGCTATATCTACCACGGACATTCTTCAAAGTTGTGTGGACTGAGGGGAACGTCCGACAATAATAATTATTATTTATGTTATTAATCAAATCGTTGTTAAAAAGTTAATAAGACTTTATAAAAATTATAAAATGTAAGGTTGGTTATATTTGTATATATTACAAAAGTATAAATAAGAATTTCATAAAAGTTCAAAGAGATATAAAGCCGAAATTATATCAAATATTGCTATTCCATATACCTATTTTCTTTAATCTTATCTTAAACTGTTTGTGATGAACTTAATTCGGTACTAACTGTAAATGTAGAGCATATTTAAACATCATTTAGCATTTCATAAAATAAAATTCAGCGTAGCAAAAATGTTTTCTTTTTACAGTGTTCTTAATACCCTTCTTCAAAGTTTGAATTTTGAATTTTGCTCAGCGTGCTTCGAAAGGAGACTGTAAAGTATCATGGGCTTTGCCAATGGATATATCTGAGTATTTTTGTCATTAATTCTAATTAAATTCGACGGTTTTTAACAATTTGACATTTGTCGCTTTTATGCGGCTACTAGGCATTGCATTACACAAATCTAGATATACCATTAAAAGTAGTTAGGAGCTGTGCATATACACTATATGGCCAAAGCTCGACAGTCCACCAGTGATTTTTAACGTTATGTTAATTATCTAGAAAAATACATCTTGAAACTCCAGATGTGTAAATAACACAATACACGTCATATATTTCAGCGAAGACTTTTTTCCTGGAACTCAATAGGGAACAGTGAACATCATTGTACGCATTACCTTGCAGTCAGAATTAAAAAATAATGATATCTGTATCAATAATGAGCAGATTTATTAAATAATTTTGCACTGCGCATGCGTGTAAGCAATCAAAATATAATTTGCATAATGTATTAGCAAAATGTGCAGATCAACTTTTGTGAAAGTTTCAAAAACATAGCTTGAAAAATCTGAAAACTACCGTCGAAAGAATAAGCTGAAAATCCGTTGATTCCAAAAGGGAGCAAAAAATGAGGGGGTTTATCCAAATATAATAGTACGTGAAATATTATGTGTGCTGTATTGACTCTAATCAAATAATGTATGGATACAGCTCCTCATATTTTTGCTTTGTTTTGGAAACACCTGGTTTTGTGCTTATTCTATCGATGATAATCATTATTGATATATAATTACTGATATATAATTTTTAGAATTTAGCATTTGTGTTTTTGAGGCTTTCGCAAAAGTTGCTCTATACATTTAGTTAAAACATTATGCTAAATGTATTTTGATTGCGTTCACGCATGCACAGTAAAACATTACTTAGTAAAACTGCTCGTTTTTAATACATTATTTAATTCTGATTATAGGGCTTCATGAAAATTGAATGATATGAAAGTTTCTTAAGATTGTTTCTAGTTAAGTCTATATAAATGAAATATGTATATTTATCATATGCATTTCCCATAGAATAACATAGGATTCCATTGTTTTCTTTCCTACCAGATAAGTCCTCTTAATAACAACATATATATATGTTAGAGGCCAAACCCGATTTCAGGCCAAACTAGTTTATCCTAACGCCCATCGGATAGACTAGTTTTTCCTAGGCCAAACCGGCCTATCCTAACGCCCATCGGATGAACTATTTTTTCCTAGGCCAAACTAGTCTATCCTAAGGCCCGTAGGACAATCTAGTTTTTTCTAGGCCAAACTAGTATGGCCTAACTCTTATAGGATAAACTAGTTTAGCCTGTTGTTTATTGGTCTGAACTAGTTTCTCCTAGGCCGATCTAGTTTAACCTAGGCCAATTCAATTTGGCCTGATTTTATTGAATTCAATGACCGCCACAGCGCCAACATTCTAGTTTGTCCTAGGCTGATCTAGTTCATCATTTGCCAATTTAATTTTACGTGTTTTTAACTCACAGGCGTCAAAGCCTGAGAAATAATGGGCTCGCAGGTTCTATATGTATGAATGTACGTATGTATGTACGAATGTATGTACGTATGTACGTGCGTATATACGTAACGCGATAACTCGTGATAGAAATATCCGATTTGCTTCAAATTTTGAGTGTAGGTTCATTCCGATAAGGTACTTTTCTGATTAGTTTTGGGAATTAGTTTGATAAGAATAAAGGGGGGCGAATGGGAGGCTAATCCCCCACCGATAATTTAGAAAAATGGATTTATCATTCTGAATAATCAGTTTTCATTTAAAATTTTAAATATAGGATCATTTTGACAAGGCGCCTCCGTGATTAGTTGTGGATGTTTATTGTTTAAGCGTAAAGAATAGGGTAATGTAGGTAACCCCCCATAAATAAGATAAATGGTTTTTGACCAAGAATTTAAGGATTTGCTTCAAATTTTGGATTTAGGTTCCTTCTGATAAGGCAATTCCCTGAATAGTTTTAGGGTTTTAATGGTTAAGTATGAAAGTAAAAATGAACTATTACCCTCTTACCTAGAAAAAACTAGTTTATCGTATGGACATTTAGATAAACAAGTTTGGTGTAAAAAAACTAGTTTATCCAATTGGCATTAGGATAAAATAGTTTGGCCGAGACTAATCTAATTTGGCTCGAAAACGGGTTTGGCCGGTAGAAAACATATCTTTCTTGTGGTAGATATGTTTTTGCGCCAATTGGATAAACTAGTGTTTCCTATGCCAAACTAGTTTATCTAAATGCTCATAGGATAAACTAGTTTTTTCTAGCTAAGAGGGCAATCCTTCAATTTCCCTTTCATACTCAACCGTTAAACCCCTAAAACTATTTAGGAAATCCCGTTATCAGAAAGAATCTATATACAAATTTGAAGAAAATCCGTAAATTCTGCGTCAAAAATCATTTATCTAAATTATGGGGGGGGGAGGGGGTAACCTTCATTGTCCTTTTTTTACACTTAAAAATAAACATTTACAACTAATCATGGAGGTGCTTTGACAGAATGATCCTATATCTAAAATTTTAAAAGAAAACTGATAATTCTGCATAAAAAATCTCTTTCTCTAAATTAACGGTGGGGGATTAGCCTCCCGTTCGCTCCCCTTTATTCTTATTCAATGAATTCCCAAAATTAATCAGAAAAGTACCTTATATCAATGAACGTACATCCAAAATTTAAAGAAAATCGGATATTTCTATCACGAGTTATCGCGTTACTTTGTATGCACGTACATACGTACATACATGCGTACATACATACATACAGAACTTGCGAGTTCCATTATTTCTCAGGCTTTGACTCCGTTGAGCTAAAAACACGTAAAATTACATTGGCCTAGGATGAACTAGATCAGCCTAGGACAAACTAGAATGTTGGCGCTGTGGCGGTCATTGAATTCAATAAAATCACGCCAAATTGAATTGGCCTAGGATAAAGTAGATCGGCTTAGGAGAAACTAGTTCAGACCAATAAACAGCAGGCTAAACTAGTTTATCCTATAAGAGTTAGGCCAAACTAGTTCGCCCTAGGAAAAACTAGTTTGTCTTATGGGCCTTAGGATAGACTAGTTTGGCCTAGGAAAAACTAGTTTATCCGATAAGCGATAGGATAGACCGCTTTGGCCTAGGAAAAACTAGTTTATCCGATGAGTGTTAGGATAGACCGGTTTGGCCTAGGAAAAACTAGTCTATCCGATGGGCGATAGGATAAACTAGTCTGGCCTAGGCCAATCTAGTTTGGCCTAGGCCAATCTAGTTTGGCCTAAAATCGGGTTTGGCCTGTAACATATATAAGCACTTTGTTTGTGAAGTATTTTATAATAAACTGAATAATCGTGTTTTCTAAATTTATTAATTTTTTAAACAGAAAATCAATTTGATTACAGAATTCCTTGATTAATACTTATCACAATGCGGTAATACTTATCAGAATCACCGCGTTTATATTATAAAAGTATACATTAAAATTAATCTACCGCATAATAAATCTTTAGATTGGCAAATGTCAAGAGTAACACTTGGGTGGAAGCAAGGTCCTTCTGAATATTGATCAACTATGCTTCAAATGATATACCTCTAGAAAAGGAATGAAATTCAATAAATTGATCAGATCTAATTAGATAGTAAATAAATCTTTGACAAACCTTCCTAATATCCAGAAGTATTATCATGTGTACATTTCATATAATCAATAGCTTCAGATAAAACTATTATATATGCCTGTTGGCGCTTCATATATTTAATCTTAATAAGTTTTATTCTAAAGCCAGAACTGTTAAGAAATTTAAATGTCTCTCTTTCTATTTGATGTTAAAAATCTTATTGATTTATTTTCACATGAATGATTTATATAATTTAATCAAAGTATAAAAGAAGAAATTTCTTTAAATGTACCTAGAGGGAATTGGAAAACTAACTGCAAATTTTTCAACAACATATTTTTAACTCTTCTTAAGTACTACTTATTTTTGTGTAATTTTTTATGTAACCATAATTGAATTTTTGAATGCATTTTTAAGTACCTCTTATGCTTGTATCATTTTTATTTGTCCATATTTGAAACGTAAGTGTCTATCAATAGTTGCAAAAGAAATATAAATAAAGTCTGTTTAAGTGGTGCAGAATTATTTAAAAAAATATTTCTGTACCATTTTTTTTTTTTTTTTTTTTTTTTTTTTTTTTTTTTTTTTGCATAATTGTAAAAAAAAAAAAAAAAAAAAATCTCACACATTTTTGCACTTGAAATTTAAAGCTATTTCATTTTGGTTCATTTTAATTATTTCATCTGTAGTACACATCAAAAGAAGTTGAAAAAGTAAATAATATTATTAATTTTGCCTTAAGAAGTCATAGGACTTCAAAATCTTCAAAAATTCAATTTTTGAAAATATGTATATTTGTGTTAAAAGTGATCGTTTCAGTACACTTTGAAACAAAATCAATTACATTCTTGATAGTTGTAAAACATCAAATATTTTTTAGAGATAATTTTAAAGTAATTTTTCTTAAAATTTGATTTTGCAACATTGCGCGCAAGTTTAGGTTAAGGGGGTCCGGGAAACATTTTAAAACAAATTTCATTTATTAAGTTTATTATTTAAGTTTTACTGTGCGTTGATCCTATTAATGTTATACAAAATTTTGAGATAACAGTTCCCATATTTTTTCTAACAAAAAAAAAATTAATAATTACATTTTATCTAAAAAAATATATTTTGTTAAAATTATTATAACACCAAATGTTATTTTTAAAATTTCATTTTTTTTTCATTTAAATAAACAGAATATGAAATCTTTATGTTTCATTCATTATTTTTAAAAATATTAATTAGAATAAAAAAATAAAAATATTCAAAGTGAAAGTTTAAAAAAAGATATAATGTTTTACTTTTAAAAAATCATATTTTCAAAAGTAAACATTTTTTTCAAATTTGCTTTATCAAAATTAAAACAAAACAATTGAAAAAGATATAATATATAATAAAAAAATATGTTAAAATTGTTATAACAACAAATATTATTTTTAGAATTTCATTTTTTTTTCATTTAAAGAAACAGAATATGAAATCTTTATGCTTCATTCAGTATTTTTAAAAATATTAATTAGAATAAAAAAATAAAAATATTCAAAGTGAAAGTTTAAAAAAAGATATAATGTTTTACTTTTAAAAAATCATATTTTCAAAAGTAAATTTTTTTTCAAATTTGCTTTATCAAAATTAAAACAAAACGGTTGAAAAAAACATGTTCCAAATTTGAACCATTTACCTTGAACGATTCTTGATTTACAACAATTTAAATAGAAGAAATAATGAACGAACACATCATGGAATTAAACGTACTTTTACCAGAAATAGTTTTCATGCCAACCACTGCTTGAAAGCTAAATTTTGAATATAAATCCATACGAAAAAAAAAAAAAAAATTTTTGTTTACATTAAGACAGAGACAGATTCAGTGTAATAAAATATATTTATTAAAAATTCTGAAGAATTTTGTGTCCCCAACACCCTTAAACGGTAATCTGATTTGCCAATGTAGTGTAAATTCCACAATGGAAAAAAAATACAGATTTTCTTAATCTACGAGAATGTTCAATAATCACGAACGCAAATGTATAGTAACCTGTTCTTAATCCCCCAAGATTCTGAAAAGCGTTTTTTAGAAACCTCAGCAAACATTTTATTCTCCAAATTTAACCCTTTTGTGTCCGAATTCTTTTCCATTTTGAGACTAAAATTATAAATACTTTAAAAATGTTAATTGTAGCTATCCGAAAAGTCTTATTGATGTTTAAAAATTATCTCGTAGTCGGAAATACAACAAATGTATTTATTTTGTGAAATATTCAATTCATATTTATATGATAATAGGCTGAGGAAGCGTTTTTGGAGGGGTTTGGAAAATATCTTATTACTACAGGGTTTAAGAGTTATTACAAACATTGATCACAAAGTCCAGAGTTTGTTGTTGCTAGTGTTTTTTTTAGTTTTATCAGGTATGATTTGTTCACAAAAGTGACTTATATTGTGAATTTAAAGAGTAATATATATATATATATATATAATAAAGGAATCTCCAATGATGCAAAGAGAATTACGTAAACTTTTATTATTATTGTTATTATTAAGAGTCAAAATATAAATGAGGTCATAATGAGAAAGGGATATCAATACACTGTAATTTCCATATGTAGAAATTACAAAATAATTTTAAGACAAAAATACTATTCGGTGAAAAGGTCTTACACACAATTAATAATACTATTTTTAGAACACATTTCTAGATAGCAAAACTTTTGCAACATATTAAGAAAAAAATCACAATACAAAAATGTTTTGTAATATGAAGTCATCTAATTCACGCACATGAGTGTGTTGTTAATTTGGTTTCAAAAAGTATTCTAAAATTTATTTATTTTGTGTTTGAGAATTTGTAGTATATTTGTAATCTAATGTCATTATCCAAGAAAAATATTAATAAAAAATTGAAATTCTAATTTTTTTTTGTTATTATGGAAGTATTTTTATAATAATTAGAATTCTATTTAAAATTATTTCTGTTGTTTTACATAAAATATAAAGAATATAATATGTCAGTTCTTAAACTGTCATTAGCGAATTCCGGAAGACCTGTATAATGTTTGGTGATTTACTGGAAGGCTAACCGTTCAATGTTAGTTTTTTCAGTTATCTAGAATTTTGGAGTAGGATTTCGAAATAAATGTAAGATAAATACAAGAAAACTATTTAAATGTATTGTATAATTATTTTATAATTTCTATTAGTTTATATATCTTATAATTTCTATACAGAGTATGTAAAGTTTATTTCTATATTTAATAGTAGAAAATTATTTCAAATTCTTCGATGATAAGAATAATACTATTCAGAAACATTAGTGTTAAGTTTGAGGTATTACATTAGTATAGAATTAGTATTATATTAGTATAACATAAGTATTAAGCAATAGTATTACTTTAGTGTAACATTAGTATTACATTAATACTATATTAGTATTAAAAACACACATTATAGATTATCAATTTGTATCTTCAGTTTCAAATCGTAAGAATCTTCAAATAAACATGTTCATAAGTAACCAGTTTTTTAAGAACTACTTATTTAGTACATAATAAATATTATACTTTATTATGGTTTATTTATTAAATATTTAACAAATATTGCTTTTTATGATTATGCTAAAAGAGTATTAATGAATTTGTATGAAAAAGAATATATGACACCAGTATTTATGCATTGATTTACTATTAGCAGGTTATTAATTGTTACAATACAATTTTCTCACGCTGCGACTTCAATATTTATTGAATCAGGTTTAATTCTACTAGCAGTGACAGGTAGTGTTTGGCTTATCAACACTAGAAATTTCACCTATTGTCTTAAATATGTTCTTAAAGGTAACCCTGAAACTGCGTTGTAATAACATTCCGGTCAACCGTAATGAACCAGAAATCAGCAACCTGGAAGACAGAAGAAGTACCTAGCATAAATGCATACCTAGCATGTTTGGAGATTTTCTGGAAGGCGAACCGTGCAATGTTAGTTTTTTAAGTTATCTAGAGTTTCAGCCCAGGTTTGCAAAATAAATGAAAGGTAACTGCAAGAAAACTTTTAAATTGTATTGTGTAATTATTTTTATATATTTCTATTAGTTTATATACCCTATAATTCATATGCAGGGTGTGTAAAGTGTTTACTTTTCAAAACCACTATATTAAAAAAATTATTATTTCTATATTTAATCGTAAAAAATTGTATAAATTTTCATGGTCTAAATAATACTATTCTGAAATATTAGTATTAAGATTGAGGTATTACATTAGTTTAAGTATTAGTAATACATTTGAATAATGTTAGTAATAAAAATACACACGGGTTATATTGCAGAATACCAATCAGTAATTTCAGTTTTAAGTCGTGGTGATATTCAAAGACGCGAAAAAAGATCCATAAGTAACCAATTTTTTGTTAAGTGCTTATATATAAATATTATAATTTATTATAGTTTATTTATTGTGCATTTAACAAAGATAGAATTTTTTATGCTTATGTTTAAAAAAGCGTTGATGGAATTGTACGAAAGTGAATGTACCACAGGAATATTTATGCATTCACGTAATATTAGCAGGTTATTAATTGTTTCAATGCAATTTTCTCAAAGTTCGACTTCAATATTCATTGATTCCTATTTAATTCTGTCAACTATAACAGGTTGTGCTTCGCTTGTAAACATTAGAAATTTCACAATTTGCCTTACTATCAGATGTGTTATTAAAGAAAACCCTGAAGCTGTGTTCTAATAACATTCTGGTCAACTGTAATGAACCAGAAATCAGCGACCTGGAAGACAGAATAAATCCCTTGAATAATCTTCTCTCTGAATGAGATTTTCTAATTTAAGCAACGGCATGCAAAACTACTGATCCTGGAATGAATAATTAAAAATTAATTCAATGGCATTTATATGCATAAAAATTTAATAATTTAGTTACATAAATTACAATAATTTCAGATTCAAAATTAGATATTTCTCAAGAGAAATAGATTGAAAATTAGATATTTTTCAAATAAACAGGTTCTTATTATCTTAGAGAGAAGCAGCTTTTGAAAGGTACACCAAAAATTCATGAAAAACATTAGCAACATTAATTGAACTTAAAAATTAACACTTGTGTCTAAAATGATTTTTGATTGTCTTGTGAATGTGTTTTGAATATGTTATTCTTCGAAAGATATTGGGGAAAAAGTGTTAAAAATTTCACATTTTTTTTTCCCGGAAATGCAGTTATTGATATTTATTGGTAAAATGTAGTTAACTCACTCAATAATCTGCCTCATTCTTTTTCTAGAAAGCAAACTGTCTCTAATTTCCTTTTTAAAATTATGTAATTTTATAGCGACCATGTAGAAAGTGTTTTAAAAATGTTTTAGATTTACATGATACATAAAACGTTTTTTATTTGTAATTTTCTAATTCACAACATACGAATGTGTTGTTAATTCAGCAACAAAAATGTACTAAAAGTTGATTATTCTTCTGTTTCAGAATTTAAAGTGTGTCTGAAATCTAATATTATTATTTAATGAAAACAAACAACATAAAAATGAAATTTAAATTCAAGTTTTTATTGTGTTCAAAATTGTATGGTGTTTACAATTGGGGTACACTGTAAAAAAAAAAAAAAAAAAAAAAAAAAAAAAAAAAAAAAAAACGGACGATTTAACGGAAGTATTACTGGTAATCTAGACGCCAGTATAATTTACTGTTTTTTAACGGGAAAACTTCTGTAAAATATTCCGTTTTTTCGAGTTTTTTTCCAAAATTTATGGAAATTTTTCCGTTAAAAAACAGTAAATTATACTGGCGTCCAGATTACCAGTAATACTTCCGTTAAATCGTCCGTTTTTTTAAATTATTTTTTTTATTTTTTACAGTGCATGTATGGTATTTATGTGGGGACAAAGTGTTTTGCTGTACGACACTATCAGTTTAACTGGGCAATATTCTTTTTATTGTTAAATTTATTCAACTCGCTAAGCAATCTTCTGTATTTATTTCTATAAAGGTAACTGTCTCTTACTTCATTTTAAAATTTTTCTAATTTTAAAAACACCATGTCGAAAGTATTTTGATATCTTTTTTATAATGCTGTAAATTGTATGGTGTTTACAAATTATAGTTAATTTGTTGAGAAAGTACTGTGCAACACAACTCTATTGTAAGAAAATATTGATATCAATATTTTTTACAACACTATTTCATCCCAATTAAGAACTCTATTTTTAGAACACATTTCTAGATAGCAAAATTGTGCAACTTATTTAGCCCACAATCACAACACAAAAAATTCTTTGAGTATGAAATTTTCTAATTCACAACATATTAATGTGTCAATTTGGAGACAAACAGTTTTTAAAATATGTAAGTTAATGAGACTTTTCAATGTATTTGTAATCTAATATCATTATTCAAGAGAGAAAAATAATAGAAAAACAAAATATGAGTTCTAACTTTTTAGTTAATATGCAAGTGTTTTCTAATATAATATCTTTGTCATCTAATTATATTACGAAGTTGAAGCTACATAACCCTATTCAATATTAAATCTGCTGTTTTCTATGAAATATAAAAAATATAATATGTCGGTTCTTAAACTTTGATCCTCGAATTCCAAGAGGGCTCCATGATGTTTGGAAATTTTCTGGAAGGCGTCGTGTTCAATGTTAGATTTTTTAGTTATCTACAGTTTCAGAGAAAGTTTGTGAATTAATTGAAAGGAAAAAAAAACCTGTTTAAATGTATTGCGAAATTATTTTATATAATTATTTTATATATTTCTATTTTCTATTATTTTATATATTTCTATTAATCTACATATTTTATAATTTATATACAGGTTCCGTAAAATGTTCACATCTGATCACCGCTTTAAACGAAAAATTATAGTTCCCATTATCAATGGTAGATAACTGTTGAAAATTCTAATAATGTGAAATCAATTATTCAGAAACAATAATATTACGATTGAAGTATTACATTAGTATTAAGCATTATTATTATATTAGTTTTTCTTTAGTAAAACATAAAGAAAACCACTGGTTATATTACAGAATATCAATCCGTAACTTTAGTTTTAATTCGTGGGAATATGCAAAGACACAATAAGGGATACATAAAATAACAATTTTACAATAATATCTTATTTAATATACGATAAATATTATAATTTATTATAGTTTATTTATTGAATATTTAATAAATATTACATTTTTATGTTGATTTTTAAAACTGTATTAATGAAATCGTACAAAAGTGAATGTATGAAAGCAACATTTCTGTACTGACTTACTATTAACTGGTTATTAATTGTTACAATAAAATATTATCACGCTGCAACTTCAATATTCATTGATTCAGGTTTAATTCTGTTAATAGTGGCAGGTAGTGTTTCGCTTGTCAACACTAGAAATTTCAACTATTGCCTTAATGTCGAATGTGTTACTAAAGGGAACCCTAAAGATGCTTTCTAATTACATTCTGGTCAACCGCAATGAATCAAAAATCAGCGAGCTGGAATCAGTATAAATTCCTTGAATAATCCTTTGTGTGAATGAAATTTTCTAATTAAAGCAACAATAGCAAAATTACTGAACCTGGAATTAATAATTAAGAGTCCATTCAATGGTATTTATATACATAATAAATTAATGATTTAATTATACAATTTAATGCACTTTCAGATTCAAAATTGTACATTTCTCAAGACAAACAGATTGAAAATTGGATATTTTTCAAAGTAAACAATATTTTATTATCCTAGAGAGAAGTAGCTTTTGAAAATTTCACCTCAAATTCGTGAAAAACATTAGCAACACTAATTGAACATGGAAATTAATCTTTCTAACTAAAATCATTTTTGATTGTCCTGTAAATGCGCTGTGAATATGTTGTGCGACGAATGAAATTGTGCAAAAAGTGTTGTTAAAATTTTCTTATTTTTTTTTCAGAAAGGCACTTATTGATAATTATTGGGAAAATTTAAACATTAGCAACACTAATTGAACATAGAAATTAACCCTTCTAACTAAAATAAATTTTGATTGTCTTGTGAATGTGTTGTGAATATGTTATTCTACGAAAGAGATTGTGCAAAAAGTGTTGTTAAAATTTTCATATTTTTTTCCGGAAATGCAGTTATCGATAATTATTGTAAAATTTGCTCATCTCACTCAATAATCTCCTACATTCTTTTCTAGAACAGTGCCTTATTAAAATTTCAAATTTTTTAATGTTAAAGGCACCATGTAGAAATTGTTTTGAAGATATTTTAGACGTGTTGTTTACAATGTGTTATTAATTTGTGTGACAAAGTGTTTTGCAGCCCAACATTACTATAAGAAATTTTTTATCAACCCTATTCACAACGTTATTTGAACACAATTAACAACATTTTATTTAAAACACATTTCTAGGTAAGAACACTTTTACATCACAGAGAAAATAATCACAACACAAAAAATATTTTGTATGTGAAGTTTTCTAATTTACAACAGATTAATGTGCTTTTAATTTGGTTACGAAAAGTGATCTAAAACATGTTTATTTTCTGTTTGTGAATTTGTAATCTAACATCATTATTCGCGAAAAACAAATATCAAGGAATTGATTGGTTTGCTTTATTTTGTGTCGGCCGAGTATCAACTTGAGGGATATAGACGCAGCGAGTGAGTGCCCTTCGTGGGGGTCTTTCTAAGGGAACCTAATCCCCGGTTTACGCAAGGTTCGAAGAAAACCACCAAAACTTCAAACGGTTAGACCGACGGCCACTATTGGGTTCGAACTTAGCACTTGCCGTCTATCAGTTGAGGGATCAGAACTTCTCGGCCAGTGGTGGGGCAACAGGAAATTTAAATTTAAATTTTAATTCTTTAAATATTATGCAAGTATTTTGATAATCTATAATATATATATATATATGTATATATATATAGAATTCTATTAAAAATTATTTATAATGTATTCTTTGAAATATAAATAATATAATATGTCTGCAACATAAATGATGTTCCCAGGCATTCCGGAAGTCGTCGCAATCGCCTTATATTTGTTATTTCAGTTATTTACAATTTCAGAGCAGGTTTGTGAAATAAAAGAAATGAAAATATAAGAAAAATGTTTAAATGTATTGTGCGTTTATTTTATGTATTTGTGTTAGTTTAATATGTTATAATTTTAAAAACACAGTGTGTGTAAAGTACTCAGATTTGCGTACTGCTATATCCATAAAGTTATTATTCCCATACTTAAAAATATAAAATTTTTGCAAATTTTTTGATATTGGGAATACTACTATTAAAAAACATCAGTATTATGACCAAGGTCTTACATTAGTATTAAACATTGTTATTACAGTAGTATTACATTAGTATTGAGTACACTGGTTGTATTACAGAATAACAATCGGTAATTGTACTTTTAAGTTGTGGGGATCTCAAACGACAAGAAAAGAGATACATCAGTAAGCATTTTCTTAAGAATCGCTTATTCAATACCCAATAAATATTTATACTTTATTATAGACATTCATTGAATATTTAATAAATATGGCTTTTTTTGCTGATGTTTATATGGGTACTAAGGAAATAGTACAAAAATGAATATTTGAAAACAATATTTTGGCACTGGCGTACAAATAGCAGTTTATTAATTATTATTATAAAATATTTTCTCACTACTACTTCAATATTCATTGATTCAGGTATAATTCTGTTAACAGCGACAGGTAGTGCTTCGCTTGTCAACACTAGAAATTACAACTATTGCCTTAATGTCAGATGTGTTATTAAAGATAGCCCTGAAGCTGCGTTAATATAACATTCTGGTCAACTGTAATGAACCAGAAATCAGCGACCTGGAAGTGAGAATAAATCCCTTGAATAATCTTCTCTGAGAATAAGGTTTTCTAATTTATTGAAAATTACCGAATGTGGAATGAATAACTAAGAATGGATACAATAGTATCTAGATATATACTAAAGTAATAATATAGATGCGTATAAAGCAGTATAATTTCAGCTTCCAAATTGGTTATTTCTCAAGATGTATAGTCTCCTATTATTTCATTGGGAAGTAGCTTTTGAAATATAAATTGTAAATTCGCGAAACGTTTTTGAAACATTAACTGAACATTATAATTAACACTTCTAACTAAATTTATTTTCGATTATCATGAGAATGTGCTGTATCACCCTCATCGCATGCATGGTCACAGTGACGTCACAATGACGTCACTGTGAGTCAACTTGGTCACGTCACATCTGTGACCAAAATGCCACCACTCAGTGACGTCACATTGTGACTAATATGTGACACTCTTAAAAATCTTTAGAAAATTACAGATATTCTAAAAAACATGTTTCTGGCAATTTAAATATCGTCTCTTTTTTCACAGTTTCTTCACAATGTTAAAGTCAAAGTAGTCACAAATGACACATTTTTCACAAATTTGTCATACCGTGATTTTACAAAGTGGTCACAATGTGACGTCACAAACGCGATCTAAAACGGCCATAACGACTTCACATTTTAGTCACTGTGACTTCACATCGACGTCACATGACGTCACATAGACAATCGATGGTCACAAAGTCACAATGTGACTTCACAACCACGCCGCAGTGACGTAACCACACCTTATGGGCAGGAAGAGATTGTGTAAAAAATATTGTTAAAAATTTCTTAATTTTTACGAAAATGCAATTATTGGTATTCATTGGTAAAGTCTAATTAATTCACTTAGTAATCTCCTGCATTTTCTTTTAATGAAGCAAACTATTTCCTATTTCTTTTTAAAATTTTTCTATTTTAAATGCGCCATGTAGAAAGTATTTTACAGTGTTTTACATGTATTGCTTTTTAGCGTTCTAAATTCCATAGTATTTCCAATATGTTGTTAATTTGATAAAAAATGTTGTGCAGAACAACGTTATTTTAAGAAAATATCTTCAACAGCAATATTTGATACACTACCCGTAAGACATGGTGACGTCACTGCAATGTCGTTGTGAAGTCACATTGTGACTTTGTGACCATCGATTGTCAATGTGACGTCACGTGACGTCGATGTGAAGTCACAGTGACTAAAATGTGAAGTCATTATCGCCGTTTTAGAGCTTTTTTGTGACGTCACATTGTGACCACTTTGTGACGTCACAATGTTACCAATTTGTGAAAAGTGTGTCATTTGTGAATACTTTGACATTAACATTGTGACGAACTGTGAAAATTTTTTTAGAAAGTCACATCTTAGTCACATTGTGACGTCACTGAGTGGTGGCATTTTCGTCACAGATGTGATGTGACCAAAGTGAATCACAGTGACGTCATTGTGACGTCACTGTGAACATGCATGCTTTGAGGGTATTAACAGCACTATCTTAACCCTTTATCTACCACATTAAGAATTCATGAAATTTTTACATCCTAAAGCATTTTACGCAAATTATTGAAACTAAATTAACCCTTTCCGGCACGGGCAAATTTTGTAGTAAAATTAATATTTATCGACTGCCACCGTAATTTGCAAACGATTTTTTTAAGCTTTTATTATAAAAGTAAAATTTTACTAAAATATTATTTGTGCCGTTTGCAAGTTCGGAATTAAAATTAGACATCCCGGACTGAGCACAGTGTGCCGGAAGGGGTTAAAAGATTTACATAATCATTTTAAAATATCTGAAGAATTTTAGAAAGATTGAAAGATTTAGAAGGATTAACTAAATTTGAATTTACAGAGATTTTGTACAATTTTCGTAACCCCATTCAAATCTTTTATATTTAATTATTTTTTTAGTATTTTGTAGAATAATAAAATGTATAAACATGATGTTCTTACAATATAAATATAGAAATATTTTCGAATTGAAAAATCCCCATCCCAGCTCCCTCAGTGTCAAGAAATCTCAAAAGATGCAGAGGCAAAAAAAAATCATCCTTTTAAAAATATTTTTGTTTTGTATAACCAATAATGCTTTTGGAACAAAAAAAAGTAATGTATCTGTAACTCATTCTAAGCAGTATTACAACTACTGACGGATTAAATAAATTTTATAACGAATTTTATAATAGAATTTTAAAGAATTATTTTTATGGTACTTATAAGTACCGTAGGTAAATAAATGGTTAAGAATGCATTTCTAGATAGTAATATATTAAGAACACAATTATAAGAAATAAACTTTTGTATATGAAATTTTCTAACTCACAACACAATGTGTTGTTTATTTGCTGACAAAAAATGTTTCTAAAATGTGTTTATTGCTGCGTGTAAGAATTTGTAGCGTATTTGTAACCTAATATCATTATTTTAAAATTAAATTAAATTAAATAAATAAGTAACAGGAAATTGAAGTTGAAATTCTAATTTTTTAGGCATTATGCAAGTGTTTTTATAATCTATTAAAGTTCTATACAAAATAATTTCTGTTGTTTTGTAAGAAATATAAATAATATGATGTGTCGGTTTATAAACTTTAATCCACGGATTACAAGAGATCTCCATTATAGTTGAAAATTTTCTGGAAGGCGTCATGTTTAATGTTAAATTTTTACTTATCTAGAATTTCAGAGCAAGTTTTCGAAATAAATTAAGGAAAATGTACTTTATAACTTAAAAAAAACTGCTTAAAGGCATTGTGTAATTATTTTATGCATCTCTATTAGTTTATACATTTTATAATTTATATACGTGGTGTGTAAAGTGTTTACATTTAAGTACTGATATCCGAAAAGCTATTGTTCCTATATTTAATAGTAGAAAATTGTTTCAAACCCATTGATAATGTGAATAGTACCATTCAAAAACATTAGTATTATGTCTGAAGTATTAAATTTATATTAGTATAAAACTAGTACTATGTATTAGTATTACATTACGTCAACTGAGAATAAGAGGATTATATGTGTGTTTTTTAAAAAATTGACTTATCGATATAGAAAGCTTCTATTTGTATCTATGAAGGCATTTCTGGATTAAAATAATGTCAAAATATAATTGTAATACCATATGTAAATTATATATAACATCATTTTGATGCGAAAATGCCTTCATCGGTACAAATAGAACCTTTTTATACAGATAAGCCAATTTTTTCACCTTATTATTCTCAGGTGACGATTAGTATGACATTAGTATTAAAAACAGTCACTGGTTATATTACAGATTAACAATTAGTAACTTAACTTTTAAATCGTGGAGATCTTCAAAGACACGAAAATTGATCCACAAGTTACTATTTTTTTAACAATTGATTATTCAGTACACAATAAATATAATGCTTTTTTATAGTTTATTTATTAAATATTTGACAAACATTGCATTTTCATTCTGATCTGTAAAAGAATAATAATAAAATTGTACGAAAGGGTACAAATATGACAACATTATTTCTGCACTAACCTATTATTAGCAGTTTATTACTTATTACAATAACATATTCTCACGCTATAACTTTAAAATTCATTGTTTCATGTTCAATTCTGTTAATACTGACAAGTAATACCCTGCTTGTCGCCACTAGACAATTCACCTGTTGCCATAATGGCAGACGTGTTATTAAAGATAAATTTGAAGCGGCGTTGTGATAACATTATGGTCAGCCGTAATGAATCAGAAATCAGCGACTTGGAAGACAGAATAAATCCCTTGAATAATCTTCTGTGTGAATGAAGTTTTCTAATTGAAGCAACGACTGCAAAATTACTGAACCTGAAATGAATAATTACTAAATAAACTCAATAGTAATTAGATATAGATTACATTACTTATTTAACACACAATAATTATTATAGTTTATTAGCTTTATTATAGTTTATTTATTGAATATTTAACAAATATAGAATTTTTATGCTTATGGTTAAGGGAGTTGTCGGACGTTCCTCTCAGCCCGCACAACTTTGAAGAAAGTCCGTGGTAGTTATAGCTGCCACCACCGATATTATTAGGTGATATCGGTCACCCACTGTGAGGATTGTGTAATTGAACACTGACGCTGTCAATCAACTGAATTAACAGTTTATTTAGAATATATGTACACAATAAACACGCTATTTACAATTATATACAATTACAACTCGGATATAGGTGGTCCGGTTCAACATTAAATTAGATACAGTAAAGGCTGGCTGTGTACTATTCAAATTATACCTTCCACCTCACACTCAATGCACGTTAGATGCACTTTATCGGAGATCAACTTCGAATCTCCCAACGCACGGTACTCGGACTGCACTTCTCGGTCCAGAGCACTAAACACCAGGACGTCTATGTCCCTTGCTCTCCAGATACGCACTCCTTACGCTCTACAATACAGAGCACTCTCTACCTGGACCTCTATCCTGCACACCTTCTAGGTACGAAACCCAGCCACGAACTGAACTAATCTAAGACAAGACTTGCTCTTCTCAAATCACTCTGCGTGCCCAATGTCAATCCCCTTTGGAGCTTATTCATTTGGCACATTCCATATTCTTGATTAGTGACATGTTGCTTATCTGCTCATCATCCACATACCTCACTGACGGATGAACACGCCTCTCAGCAGTCTCCTCTCTCTCCCAACACCACCTGTACAGGATTACCTGTTGATTCTCCCTTCAACAAAGAAAGAATGTCACCTTGAAAATTCTAGTACACAGCCGATACAATATACAAAAGATTAAGATAGAGAAATAACGGAAATTCCAATCTTCAGCAGAGGTGGTCTCAGAACCTGACACCCCTCACCTTAGCGGAAAATATGCCTTTTAGGGACTAATTTTCCACAAACATATAATAATATCGCAGAAGAGTTCAATAGTATCTTTACAGATTTCTTCATTATACTTATTACATAGGTATTTCCAGGTGTCTGAACATTATCTACTGACATCTCTACTGAACCTTGTACTAATATTAATATTACATAAACAATACACATAATAATACACTATTATAAACACAAAATTCAAAAATATTTAAACATACACAGGAAAAAAAATTAAACATGTGATGACATCCCTTTAAGGTTGTCCACTACTTGGTCGTTGATGCTGATGGGGTAACAACTGGTTGTTCTTCCCAGCTCTTTCTAGGTAGCCTGGAAATTGCATCAGCATTCAAATGTTTAGCTCCTGGAGGATGAGAAATGCTCAGGTTCCAGCGTTGCAAGGCAAGAGACCATCTAGTGAGTTTGGGGGGGCCTTGGGGTTGTTTCAGTGAGAAATTTTAATGGATTGTGATCTGTAATGATCTCAATTTGAGATCCATAGGTCCACTTTTCAAACTTTCGCAACCCGAAGAGAACACTCCAAGCCTCTTTCTCTATAGTCGGTCAAGCAGCTGAGCCCCTGACGATTTCTGACTGGCAAAAGCTATCGGTTTAAACTGACCCTTTTCATCTTTTTGAGTAAGACAACATCCAATGCTAGGTCGGAAGCATCTGCGTGGAGCTGATATTCCCGGCCTACGATAGGTGTAGCCAAACACGTCACTTTACATAAGTCATCTTTAAGAGTATTAAATGCTTTTTCTGCCCTTTAATCCCATGGTACAGTATTTTTAACCTTTTTAGTTTTTGGTCTTTTTAAATCCCTTATTGCTCCTATTTTCTCCTCATCAGGTGCATGCGTTCCACCCCCAATTACATGACCTAAAAACTTAGTCAATTTCTCTCCAAATTTGCATTTATCCAGTCTAATCGTAAAGTTTCTGTTTTTTAGCTCTTCAATGACAGCCCTAACATGCTCACAATGCTCTTCCCAGGTGTCGGAAAAAATTATGACATCATCAATATATGCTTCCGCATACCCCCGATGACCTTGAAGAACCTCATTCATAACTTTCTGAAACGTGGCAACCACCCCTGATAATCCAAAAGGCACAGTACACCACTGATAAGTTCGTTATGCGTTGTAAAAGCTGTCAAATGTTTACACTCCTCAGCCATTTTAATCTGCCAATAACCCCTCAATAAATCAATCGAAGATAAATATTTAGCCGCCCCTGCGGTATACATGATTTATTGTGAATCCTTCATCGGAAAGGTTAGAACCTGAGTTACCGAATTTAAAGCTCTATAATCTATACAAAGCCTAACAGTTGCGTCTTTTTTTCGCCACACAAACAATTGGATGACTAATTTCAGCATTTGACACTTCGATTAGATTTAATTCTAATAACTCCTGAATCTGCCTATCTTCTTCCTCTTTGTAAGCTACCGGTACGCTGTATAACTTTGGCTTTTTCCTTGCCACTCCCGGTTTAAGATCAATACGATGTTCCCCTACTTCCGCCGGTCGTACAGGACCCATAAACACCTCTTTATTCTCCCTCAAAATAGACTTTATATCTTTGACTTGATTGTTAGATAACCCTTTTATTTCGAACCTCTCTATATCTCGTTCTACTTCCTGATCCCGGTGCAAAATAGGAATTTCCCCAACTTCTCCAAATTCCTCATACCCTTCGAAAACAGTATTAACTATATTACATTTAGCAATAAATTCCCTTATTTTATTTTGGTGCACATGCTTCCTACTCCCGTCGGCTAACTCAACTATAAACGAATGCTGGTTTCGTTTTTCGACGACAGTTGCCGGCCCTTGCCATCTGGAATATAATTTATTAGTTGAATCGGGGATTAACAGTATTACTTTATCATCTACTTTAAACGTTTTTTCTTTTGACCTTAAGTTATAATGATACGCCATTCTATTATGTTGCACCTCAGACGATAATTTTGCCTCACTTGCGGCTCTTTCTAAACGTCCCCTAAGTTTATTCAGATACTCATGAATCGGCATAGTATCTAACTACGCCCCCTTATTTTCTCCTGCCCAGGAAGACTTGAGAATCGATAAAGGACCCTCCGGCGCTCTACCATATAATAAATGGAAAGGTTTGATTCCCGTCGTAGAATTTGGGACTTCCCTATACGCCCATAATATAAATGGTATTTGTTCATGCCATCTTTTCCGTTCTTCCCTAATAGTATGATGTAACATACGTTTAAGTGTCTGATTAAATCGTTCCACAAGCCCGTTAGACTGTGGATAATGTGGGGTCGAAAATCGTGGACTAGCGCCTAACCTTTTCTCAAATTCTTTCGTTAAGTCGGCAGTGAAATTGGTTCCATTATCACAGGCAATTATATTCGGAATTGCTGTTCTCATAAATATTTGAAGTAACGCATCACACGTGGTTTTAGCAGTTAAATATTTTAAAGGGATCGCATCCGCCCACCTGGTATGCTGATCAATTAAGGTTAGTATATACTGATGCCCTTGTGAACTTTTAGGATCAATAGGCCCAATTAAATCAATATTAACTACCTGAAATGGAAGTTCCGGGCGCGATACTGGGGAAATAGGAGCTCTACAAATTCACTTTAATCCCTCTTGTCATTTGGCACTCTAAACATGACTCACAAAATTGTTCAATTTCTTTCGCCATCCCCTCCCAATAAAATGAATACCTGATTCTCTGTAAAGTTTTCTTGGCTGCATGATGCCCTCCAAATACCGAACTATGCGCTAATTTTAAGATTTCTTCTCTCCTTATTTTGGGTACTACTAATTGCGCTATAGTTTCGCCTAACAATTTCTCTTTATGATATAATAAGCCATTTACAATATAATAATCCCCCTTATCCATTTTAGCTAATTTCCAAGCTTTCTCTGACTCTTTACATTCTAATTGGGATTTCTTAAACATATCTGAATTGCTAACAATAGCTTTATTATCTTTCTCCACTTCCGTTTTTTCCGTATTCTGAGTTTGTACATTTTCCGATCGCGCTTCTATTGCGTAAATATTACAAATATCACTACTCATATCTTCCTTTTCACTCGAATTATCAATAATAATTTCTGAACTTTCTAATTCTTGGGCCTCTAGCAATGACTCCTCGTGGTTGACACCTGACAACTCATTAATCACTTCGGGATGTAAGATTACTTCCTCATTAATATTATCAGTGACTGTGCAAAGTACTTCCTGATGAATTATATTAGTTTGTCCAAATTGCGGAATAGCTAACGGTAGTTTAACCAACGGCGAGTTAACTGCTTCACCGAATAACCCTTGTAAATAAATACTACCCGCTCCTTTTAATTTAGCTTCCGGTACCAAATCTTTATGAACAACACCAATTTCACATCCAGAATCAACCAATTCCTTTGCTTTTTGCCCATTTACACTAACTTCAATTTTCTCAAGTTTATTTAATTTCTCACCAATAACATTAGTTCCCTGTTCGGCCTTTGCCGATATTCTCGCCACAATTGCTTTATTAGGTAACTCTTTGCTTTCTTTTACCACAATCTTATGTACGCCCGCCTTCTCATCTCGCACTTTATTACCATTATTATTTCTCTCATTACTCACTTTATTACAAAAACGTTGGTAATGACCTCTCAAACCACATTTAAAGCATTTAGGAGCTGAAGCATCACTAGGCTTCTTAGAATCTATTTCCCTATCCGAAAAAGAATTTCCCTCATTACTCCCGTTTTGCCACCAATTACCACTAATTTTGCTATCCTCCCTCGGTCTCATTTTTTCATTGCTTACGTGCCTATCTTTACCTTTAAAACTTTTATACGTAACGGCGTAAGACTTATGTTTAGCGTCAAAATAATTGTCACATTCTTTAGGAATTTTAGAAGTTTCTAACCATTTACCTTGGTGAGTTATCCCAATATATGACGCAGCATCCTCATCTAACGTACTTACTAATTTATTAGTAACTATTAACTGGTTGACCTTTTCATAAGAGTCAGCACATCTAATCTTACAATAATTTTCCCATGTCGCTATTAAACGCGATACAAGTAATACATGAGTTTTGTTCAGGTTTCTCTTAGCCTTCTTAAAATTTTCCAAACACGCCTCCGGTGTCGGCTCATGTTCCCTTAGAACTAACTCCTTTAACTCCTCATAATTCTCCATTTGTTCCGCAGTGGTATAAATTAACAAATTATCCGCCTTATCTCTTAACATATTAAGTAGAATTTCGGCCTGCTGGTTTTCCGGTGCACTTTTAGTTTTGAATGCCCTTTCTAGAATGTTGAAAAATAAATTCCATCCCTCAGTTCCTTCCGGTACTTTGAAAGATAGAGTTTTCACACTTTTGATCAATTTTTCGATATCACTCTCATTATTAGATTCCCTAGAAACATCAGAATTATTTGTCGATCCTTGAATCCTTAGTCGCTCCATTTCTAATTCATGTTCCATCCTTAATTTTTCAACCCTCTCTTCTCTTTCTAATTTTTCGCGTTCTAACATTTCCTGTTTTTCTAACTTTTCGCGTTTTAATTTTTCCTGTTTTTCTAACTTTTCGCGTTCTAATTTTTCCTGTTTTTCTAACTTTTCGCGTTCTAATTTTTCGTTTTCTAAACGTTCTGCAACAATAGCGTCAGATAATTCCTTCACAACCCCGTCGTCATACCCATCACTGTCCATTATCTTTTTCCTATGCTGAATTCTGGGATCACCTTCCGCGAATTCAACACCCAATTCTTCGGCTATCACCTGAAGATCCACCTTTTTTAATTTTAATAAGAAAGCCATACCTTCTCCTATTGTTATTACCACCCTACAACAATATTTATACCTACCAAATTAATATATCCTAACTTTCTAACTTAGTACAGTTATACCCAACTTGTTATACTAATTAATATCCTTTCAGATAATCGATGTATTACATTTCTGATTAACCTACTGAATACTCTAATTTTTCTCAACAATTGATATTACACAATTTACTTCCAATAAAACAAAAGGTAAAACAGTAATTCGATTTGGCTACTATGCAATATAGATTCCAATTTATACACTTAGATGATAACATACAATTTACATAATAATACTGATACATTGAAATTGAAAAAAAAATTGATGTCAATCAAAAAATCCACATAAAGAAAAATTGTACATAAGGTACCCTGGGGTAATAACGCCACGTTAAGGTTCTACCAATTTTCACGGCTCAGTTTTAGATTGTATTTTTCAAACAAATGTATGATTTGATGCAGCAACTCATTGACTATCTATATTAAAAAAATAATTTAACAGATATGTATTCATAAAATGTAATGACGTGATTTCTTGACCAATGCTGTTTGGCGTTATTACCCACCTATATGGGTAATTACGCCATGCAAACAATACTATGAAATAAGATGGAATAATTGCATGTAGATTGCCCAATTCTAAAAATACAAACTCTACAAACTTAGAAATTGACAAATTGCATTCTAAGCTATTGAAAATGTTCAATTTTTTGTGAAAGTGTAAGAAAAATTAAGGTGTGGTGTGGGGGGGAGGATGAGGCAAAAGAATATCAGACCGTGAGCTTCTTTTTGCTTAAAAAGGACCGCTTAAATAGAATTATTAGAAACATTGCACAGTTTTAACTGTGTTTATTTGAATCAGTATTTAGGATGTAGCTCGGCCACTGTAGGGAATCAACCGGGGTATCAATACCAAGGATTGGCGTTATTACCCCGCTATAGTTATTGCGCTGTACATTTTAAATTACAAATTATCTCGAGAAGATATCCAAAATCTTCAACAACATTTTGAAAGTCTATGAAATGTACTACAAATTTATGTAATTAACAAAGTATTTCCGGATAAAAAGGATAGTCTTCACATCACAAAACGTATCTCGCAAATTTTAGATCAAGCGTTAATTTTAGTTGCTTGTAAAAACAATAAGACATAAAAATGAAACAAATTAATTTGAAGCTGTTTTTTGCGATTTATATGACTCAAAACCCTTCTGCGCAGAGCACATGGGTGTCATTTACCTGATTATTTCATAATTATGCAAAATATAAGCACTTGGCGTTATTACCCCGCCTGGCGTTATTACCCCAGGGTACCTTATATAAATTTCTACAATTATCCTCACTAAAATATTTCCAAATTCAATACTGGTTCTCACACTTAAAACAAATATAATATTTTGATCACAAGATCTTCACTTTTATTTTTCCTCACCATGGCCCTCTTTTGAGCCTTTTTTTCTCACTATGGCCCTCTTTTGAGCCTTTTTTTTCACTACTGGCCAATTAAAATTCAAAGCAAATGTAGTTACCAACTCTTCAAACTTAAACAATATTGTTTCATTTAAATATTACTTTAACAATAATTTAAATTTAAGTAAATTTAATTATTCCTTCCAACTACTATTAACACAATTAGTAAAAAAAAAAAAAAAAATATAGAAAGTCAATACTAGCTCAAGTTATTATGACCTTTCCTTAAAACAATAGCCAATATAGTTATTAACACTTTATAGGTAGGAAGTATTGATAAAACACATAAATAATCTAGACAATTTACTTAAATTACTATTAATTATACAACAACAAATTTTGGTTCGAGATGTCAGCAGAAGGAAATGATCAAAGCACCTTACCTTATACTTTATCTGCTGGGGTACTTTTCTAATCACAGGTAGTTCCACGATGTAGCGGTAATATGGCACAACAGTTAGTTCAGTTCTTTCTAATAAAGATACGCACGACACTTTAACACACACTCGACGATACGGCATTACTGCGCAAGAATTCCACTTGGTACTCCGGCACTAAAACACTGCAACACGGCTCGATGGTCACTGGTCTCAGGCGATTCTATCCCACCGCTGCCACCAATTTGTCGGACGTTCCTCTCAGCCCGCACAACTTTGAAGAAAGTACGTGGTAGTTACAGCTGCCACCACCGATATTATTAGGTTATATCGGTCACCCACTGTGAGGATTGTGTAACTGAACACTGACGCTGTCAATCAACTGAATTAACAGTTTATTTAGAATATATGTACACAATAAACACGCTATTTACAATTTGTACAATTACAACTCGGATATAGGTGATCCGGTTCAACATTAAATTAGATACAGTAAAGGTCGGCTGTGTACTATTCAAATTACACCTTCCACCTCACACTCAATGCACGTTAGATTCACTTTATCGGAGATCAACTTCGAATCTCCCAACGCATGGATACTCGGCCTGCACTTCTCGGCCGAGAGCACTAAACAAAAGGACGTCTGTGTCCCTTGCTCTCCAGGTACGCACTGCTTCCGCTCTACAACACAGAGTACACTCTATCAGGACATCTGTCCTACACTACTCTCTAGGTACGAGCCCAGATACGAACTGAAATAACTTGCGATAAGACTTGCTCTTCTCAAATCACTGTGTTTCCCCAATGTCAACCTCTTTTGGAGCTTATCCATTGGACACATTCCACATTCCTTTCTTGACTAGTGACATGTTGCTTGTCTGCTCATTATCCATATACATCCCTGACGGATGAACACGCCTCTCAGCAATCTCCTTTTTCTCACTCACCATCTGTAGAGGATTACCTGTCAATTCTCCCTTCAACAAAGAAAGAATGTCACCTTGAAAATTCTAGTACACAGCCGGTACAATATACAAAAGATTAAGATGGAGAAATAACGGAAATTCCAATCTTCAGCAGAGGTGGTCTCAGAACCTGACAGGAGTATTAATGAAGTTGTACGAAAGTGAATATATGACACCAATATTTATGCATTGACTTACTATTATCAGGTTACTAATTTTTCAATCAGTACAATTTTCTCATGCTGAAACTTCAAACTTCAATATTCATTGATTCAGGTTTAATTCTGTCAACAGTGACAGGTAGTGTTTCGCTTGTCATCACTAGAAATTTCACCTCTTGCGTTAATGTCAGATGTGTTAATAAGGATAACCCTGAAGCTGCATTCTGATAACATTCTGGTGAAACGTAATGAACCAGAAATCAGCGATATGGAAGACAGAATAGAAACCTTGAATAATCTCTTCTGTGAATGGTCCCACCAGTAGTCGCGAGGTTCTGACCTCGAAACTGGTAGACGGCAAGTGCTAGGTTCAAAATCAATAGCGGTCGTTGGCCTAATCATTCGTAGATTTTCGTGATTTCTTTGAACCTTGGATTTTTTGCATGAATACGGATTAGGTTCCCTTAAAAGACACCCAAGGAGGGCACCCCGCCCCCTTAAGGGCCTATATCCCTCGTGTAGATAATCGGCCATCATAAAATAAACCAAACCAAACCAATCTCTGTGAGTGAGGTTTTCCATTTGAAGCAACGACTACAAAATTACTGAACCTGCAATGAATAATTACTAAATGAATTCAATAGTATTTAGATGTATATTAAAGTAATAATATGATAGTGTAAAGTAATATAATTCCAGATTCAAAATTGAATTTTTCTCAAAAAAAGAAAAAAAAATTATGTTTTTTCAGAAAGGAATAGCTTTTCCAAAGTATTTACTTCCTAGTAGCAATAATCCATGAATTAGTTCATATGACATTTAATAGGATCGATTTTGGGTAGATGGAAGTAAGTTATTTAAAAATTATAAACTAAGATTTTAAAAAAAAATGAGAAGTATATGTGTCTGCCAGTATGAGCCCATATGAGTCTGCCATATATGTTCCACTCTGACTTCATGATGCTGTGTCTCAGTTGGTATTATATAACGTAATACTAACCATAAATAAAATATGAAAACAAGTGAAATGTGATGTTTCAGTGACATACTAGCACACAGCAATACTTGGGGTAGTGATTAAAATCATGTCCTCATACTTTTTACTAATAAATTTACATTTTACCAGCTTTAGTCATAAAAAGGATATCTAGGTACACTGAAATAGTCATGCTGTATTGGAGGACATCAATAACAGCATTACATACATAAAAACAGTGGAGTTGGTGATCCTGAATATCTTCAAGTTTGGTACTACTTAACACAATTTAGAGACAAAACTAAATGGGCAAACAAAAGCTAATGTATATCAACTCACTTTTCTGACAACATTTACATTAAAATTCAATATTGTAATAATTTATTTGTTCGTGAATACACATGCACATGATCAATTGCATCCATCACTGTAACAATGCCAAAATATTTTAGATATCTATGTAATATCTATATATTTAAAACGTTAGGCTTTTTTTTCGACAATTCGTGAGAAGAAATTATTATGTCAAGTTGCACCATTATTTTATTAAGTGAAAAATATTTGGTCACAGATTTGTTTTCGTATGTTCGTTTATTCAAAAATTTTATTAATTAGCCGTAATTTTAAATTGGAATTCTATAACTGCGCATGCGCGGTATTTAAGTACAAGCCTGCCTTTGGAGTGACGCGCAGCACGAGCGCAAAGATGCTTGCTTAGTTGAAACATATCACAAGTAGAAGTTGTTTTATGTGGTCTGTACATCAAATACCATTTATTCGAACATAATGTAAACAAGTTATTCTTTTTTTAAATAAATTTTATATTATTTGGCTCTTTCAGAGTAATTTACATTTAAAAAAAATACATCGATATTGAATGTTAGGTACACAAGATAAACACAGTGATTTGAGGCTAAAAGTTGTGACTGTTGATCCGTGTTATTAATTATCAATTGTTACACACCAAGATTAGGATTATTCATTTTAAATTGCAACTACTTCTTTGAAAAAATAAAGTATCATAAACAATAAAACGCAAAACAAAAATTGCAAGTTGGAAATTCAAATTCGAGGCAATAGCACATGCATTTCTGCGTGCTGTCTTCAATTTAGAAGACAGAAAATGCGTTCCTAGTAGCGTAGCGTGTTAACGCAGTAGTCCTATGCTTTGACTTTCTGTAGAGGATGCATATTTGAATCCAAGCCAGGCAAAATGATTTGCGTAGTACTTTTTTCGGTTATTCATTTCAATAATGACTTATTTTATAAAAAAGAGAAGTTATAGGATTTTTATTATTATTATTTGAATGCTTTATAATTAAATAAAATTTTAATATCAACAATACTTTGAAGAATTGTGATTTTATATTTAAAATTTCTATACTAAAATATTTTACATGCAATTTATCAATTAAATAAATTGAGCTGATCTACAGTATTCATTATATTTTCTGACCGTTATCAAAATATAGATTGGTAAAAAGGAAAGTTTGCTATTCATTTTAGTGAAACATAAAAGGAAAAGAAATACAAATATTCATATAATAGCTGTCAAATAAATTATTTTGATATCGATTGTTTAATATTTTAAAAAAATGTATATAAATGTAAATTAAAATTCAAGTAATGAAATATATAAATTATAAATCGTTATCCGAATCAAGTTTCAAATTTAGGTTTTCAGAGAATGGGACAGCTAGAAATAAAATTCATGGCAACTTTTAATGCTCGAGTAGTTTTTAAAAAATATATGCTATATAAAAAAAAGCCGTAGTAAGTAAAAATAAATGCTCTACATAATATTTTTGGGTAAATTTCTGATAAAAGCAAACATAATTAGTTTAAATTATAATAAAATTCGTTCACTTCATCAAACAGATTGCAATTGAACGGCGCAATATATCGTATTTAAGAATTCGGGAATCACTTGTGCAATATAGAAATTCGTCTCGATTTCAATAATAAAAAAAAAAAAACTCATCAAAGATTTAAGAATTTTTCTGATAAAACATTCAAGATATATACCATCAAATCTTGACGGCCACTATCTAGTATATATGAAACTTTTATCATGTACCAATGATGAAAAATGTGCAGTTGAATCTGTCTATTAATAGAATAATATATTAAAACAGATGATATACGTATATTTATATATGTGTGTATGTGTGTGGGATTGTACCATAATATATATATAATGTATATATACAAACATATTGAAAATTTTTGTATATCATTTTTTAAGAATTATTTACCTAAATTGCATCAATATTATTTTTGAAATATTACTTACCGAAAATATACCAATATTGTTTTGTAAATACTGTTTACGAAAAATATAGCAATGTTATTTTTGAAACATCATTTATCAATATTATACACAATTTATTTTTCTAGATTGCTTTCTTTAACATCTGCGTATTTTCTTTAATTCATTAAAGTTTTTTTTTTATTTTATTATTGCATAATGAAAAGAACTCGAACGGGCTGAAGCATAGTGGAGAAAAAAAACTTACTTTATTTAATGAGAATCATGCTCCCTCTAACGCATCTTAAAGAGGATTTAAATAAATGTGAGTCTCTACACGTAATTTTCTGTATTAAAAAATTGTTAAAAATTTTTTAAAAAATTAAAAACAAAAACAAAATCCACTTTTTTTCAATACCTGTTGATTTTGTTTTAAATTTACATACTTGAGATTGTTTTTCTCATCTGTCACTCTTAATATGGAAGAAGAGGGAAAAGCCTTTTTTTATTTCTTTTATTTCTTTCATATTTTTATCTCAGGTGCAATATATTTTCCCTCTTTGTATTCACTCAAGAATAAATAACAAAACAAAAATCTAGATTTTTTTTAAATGCGAGCAATATTGAAGTTTTGATTCTCACTTAACACTTAGATAAATGAACACAACATTTCTATGGAGAAAGAATTTAAAATTGTTCTTTAAGATTCCTGGTGGGAAATAATTTTGTCCAAAATTAAAATGAATCTTAAACTGGGATATTGTTTATTGTTTAAATTTGTATTCCTATTATGAATTTGTTGTATTTTGTATATTTGTACTATTGCTTCTTGTAATATTTTATAAAGTACTATTGGCTGTTGTTTTATTTGGACTTAAACTATAATATTCATACACACGCACAATGCAAAGCTTTAAATTAAATTTTTTTGATCTGATAAGCATTTGACAACCCTTCAAATATGTAATATGCTGATTTTTAAATAATGTTTGGAAATAAAATGGTTAAGACGTTAAAATGTAAAATTAAAAACTGTTTCAACAAGAGTTAACTTTAATTAATTTATTTTGGTGAAGTATATTTGTTTAAGGTAATTCGCTCATAATAAAGAATCTATATTAATTTCACTGACTAATATGTTAGTTGTTGTGAATTTAAGTACAATTAGGAATCAAAGCCTATTTCAAAACCACGCATTCTGAAATATTTAGTTATCTGGATAAAAATTTCCCCAATATATATATATATTTAAATATTGTTTACCAAAACTATACCAATGTTATTTTTGAAATATTATTTACCAAAATTATATCATTTAACAAAATTATACCAACTTTTTTTTTGAAATATTGTCTGACAAAACTATACCTATGTTATTTTTGTAGGTAGCTTTCATTAATATCTACTCACATTCTTTAATTCAAACATGTATTTTTAATTCTTGTATGATATTATGAACTCAAACATGTATGAATTTTACTTAAAAATATATTGTCAGTTTTCCATATGATGAGAGAATCCTCCCAACGCTTCTTTAATTTGATATGCTTCATTTGGAGAAAAATGATGAAAATATCGATTTTCGATTTTTTTGCTTAAATTATACCCAGTATACTCTAATTAAGTTTCGTAAAGATCCTAGAATTTTTAATACTGTTTAAAGGGTTTTTATTATTTCGTTGTCGCTTTATCTTCAACTCCTGTCTACTTCGCTTAAAAGGGATTTTTCTTAGTTTGTGCTTTTTCGACGAATAGACATGTTCAAAGTTTTAAATATTTTATATATGTTTTTCAATTGACTCGAAAATATTTGTGATTGTTTCTTATGGTCTATTTAATAAAGCTAAATATCTAATTTACGCTAATATATATACATATATATATTTTTTTACACATAAAAAGAAAAATAAATTAAATTTTTACTTGTAATTTTACATGGCTTTGCACATTTTATTTTATTTTATTTTATTTTATTTTTTGCTCAAACTAATTGGCTTAGTAGAAACTAACTAATTAACATATACAGCACACCTCATACAATAGTTAAAAAATAGCTTAAAGTATTCAAAATTGAACAAGAAGATGCATTTCGAAATTTACTGAATTTAAAAAAAAAAATTATAATTTTCGAATTTTGTTCTGAAAATGTAACAATTTTTTGATAAAATATTTTTTTTTTCATTGAGTCCTTTATTATTATTCCAAAAATATATCTTAAATTAAAAAAAAAGTTCAAAGGGCACCATGTCCGCTTAAAAGGATATAAATAATTGTTAATTATTAATAGTAAATATATTTGCGTAAAAATTGAAAGCATTAAAAACTGTTTATAAAAAAATCACATTTTCTTTAATTTGGAAATGCCTGTTGAATTTGCTTTAAATTTACCAAATTTAATAAAATAAGATTTAATAAAATAAGATTTAATAAAATAAGATTTAATAAAATAATTTTTCTGGTATGTCGTTGTTAATGTGAAAGAAAGAGTAGACGACTTTTTTTCATTTCAAGATTTTTCTTTCAATCGTAATATATATTTTTCCTCGTAGTATTCTCTCAAGAATAAATGGCAAAAGAGAAATCTAGTTTTTATGAGAGCAATTTCGGGTTCTTAGACGCGTTGGTACTCAACACTTAGATAAATAAAAACTACACTTTTATGGTGAAAGAACAGAATTTTTTTTAAAAGATTCTTGTTGAAAAGTAATTTTGTCCAAAAACATTCATCTTACATTGGAATGTTATTCATTATTTAGTTTGTATTTTTACCGTATTGCGTCTTTTAGTATTTCATAAATTTTCTTTTAATACTTGCATGACAAATGTCTTTTTATGCATTTAGATGTAAACTGCAATAATAAACAAAAATGTATGCACAATATATAAGCTAAAATATGCTTGTTTAGTCTTATACGTATTTGCCAATATCATATCAAAAATATAGCAAATTGTGTTAACATGTTAATTTTAAAATAATCTTTTAAAGTTAAATATCTAACAAGTAGAGGGCCAACTTTGATGATCACGGATTTTGATTATTTTTATTTATGTTGTAGGGTAGAGGCCCCTTAGTCTCAGGTTAAACGGATTTTATACAACGCTAATACATTCCCGAGAAACAGGGGGGGGGGGGGGTAATATTATAATAAAACTTAAGTACTTACTTTGTACAGCAGAATTTGCATTGCCGTGGCTTGTTTGATATAAAAAAAAATACTATCGTGATCCGGGGGCATCAGCTCAATTCTGGAGCCCGCTACTTTTATATATATATATATATTATTTTGTTTTATAAATATATTTGTAATTTAAATTTAATAAACACATTGTAAATTAAAAAATGTGTGTCAATATTAATTGTTACCTGTTATAATTATTTTTTGTGATTATATCGTTATATAAAATGATTATTTTTTTATTACTATATTAGGATTAAAAAAATTCATGAGTTTTGGAAATTTGAAATTATTTTTAATTTATCCTTTTATTTTCCCAGACGTGACTGCATTTATTTTATTTTATTTTATTTTATTTTTTTTATAAATATACTTGTTGTTATAATTTCATAAACTTATTGTTAATTAAAAATTGTGTGTCAGTTAAAATTTTAATTTTTTTATTTTTAATCGTAACTAAATCGTTGCATAAACTTCACAAAATTGGTATTTTTTTATGACTTTAAAAATATATTTCATAAGTTACTAGTAAAATATGAATTATACATTTTTTGTCGATGTAATGATATCTAACATTGTGGTCATATTAGAGAATTATATACACTAAATGGCCATTGATAACCGTCCACTTGCGATTTTAGACATTTTGTTAAATATCCAGAAAAATACATGAGGAATTATCCAGAAACTCTTAGTGCTAAAATACAGTAATACAAGTCATACATTCCCTTAAAGATTTTTCCTGAAACTCCATAGGGGACCGTTAACAAATTAAAAAAGATTGAATATCTTTTGGATAACCCTGTCAAAACTAATGTAGCAAAAGCGCTCAAAGTGTAGATTATGATTCAATGGCTTATTGTAATAAACTGTGTTCATTTTTATGTGAATAGCATCTATCCTCGCAGAGAAATTAAGGTTTTTATAAAAATGGTCCCAAATGTTGCCAAGTGTTTTACTTATAATTTGCAGAAGTTCTTAATATAAAGAAACATTCTTTTCTGAAATATGACAAATAATATTGCACATAATACCCTGTAATCAGAAATAAACAATAATAAAAATTATATGATAAATGAGTAGGTTTACTGAATAATTTTTCACTGTGCATACGTCAATGATATCAAAATTTCATTTGCATATTGTATTAGCTAAATGTACAGAGCAACTTTTGTAAATGTTACGAAATCATAGCTTGAAAATTCTGAAAGTAATCGTCTATAGAATAAGCACAAAATCCGTTGTTCCCAAAATAAAGCAAAGAAATGAGGGATTTTATCCAAATGTAGTAGTACGTCCTATATTGTGTATTCTATATTGACACTAATCATTAAATATATGGATACAACCTCTCTTGTATACTCATTTTCATACTTTTTTTTATTATATTTTAATTTTGATTACAGGGTACTGTGTGCAACATTATTTGTCATATGATCAGAAAGGAATATTACTTTATATTAAGAACTCTGCAAATTATAAGCAAAAAACTTAACAAAATTTGGGACCATTTTTATAAAAACCATAATTTCTCTGTGAGTATACATGCTATTTGCATAAAAATGAACACAGTTTATAACAATAAGACACTTAATCGTAATGTACAGTTTGAGCGCTTTTGCTACATTAGTTATCCAAAAGTTATTCATTCTTTTTTAATTTGTTGACGGTCCCCTATGGAGTTTCGGGAAAAAAATCTTCACGGAAATGTACGTCTTGTATTATTGTATTTATACACTAAGAGTTTCGGGATAATTCCCCATGTATTTTTGTAGATATTTAACAAAATGTCTAAAATCGCAAGTGGGCGGTCGTCAATGGCCATGTAGTGTATATGTGTATATTATATGTGAATTATTATAGAGAATTTAAAGAAACACAATATGTTGCCTTATTAAGGGAAGTAGATACGATGATAATACTGCTCTAATTTCAAATTAAGAGTCATACACTGTAAAAAAAAAAAAAAAAAAAAAGGACGATTTAACGGAAGTATTACTGGTAATCTAGACGCCAGTACTATTTACTGTTTTTTAAGGGAAAAATTTCCGTGAATATTCCGTTTTTTTCGCCTTTTTCCCGGAATTTACGGAAATTTTTCCGTTAAAAAACAGTAAATAGTACTGGCGTCTAGATTACCAGTAATACTTCCGTTAAATCGTCCGTTATTTTTTACAGTGTAATTATATAAAAAGCATCAAAAGAATTTAATTACAACCTCTTTTTTTGCATATTAAAGATTTTTAATTTTGTAATACGTATATGTTTCGCTTTTAATTATTTTGAGTACACCTTTATCTTTTTTTACATTTTTTACTTAACATCATACGTAGTATAGGTAAGTGTTGCAATCGTTTGGAAAATTTTAAAAAAAAAAATTGACGGATTTACATGTTTTAGACAGCGGGGATTCCGAAAAATATATTATTAGAAGAAAAAATGGCCGTCTATCTGTGTATCTCTAAATGCTCTATCTCACGAACAAAATGAGATAGAGACGTGAAATTTTGTATGTACTTAGTATGTAAAAATGGGAAGATGCCTATTTAATATTAGTAACCTCGATTATCCGGAACTTTTTTTTTTTTTTTTTTTTGAGTCTCGAAAAATTTGTTCTGATGAAAGGTACATAAAAACTTTCGATTTTTTTTTATTTTAGAGAGTGGACGTAAAAGACAATAGACTTATATAAATTTTGCATAAAGAACAAAGTCAATCGGATTCTTAGTTGCCGACATATGTGTAATTCTATTTATCACATTCTTCGATTTTTCATGATCCTGTATTTTATTAAAATTTCAATTCAAAGGTATATTTTAATTGAAAATGAGACGCTTAATTCGACGCAGAGAATTGTTAGTGAATATGAAATTTATTTTTGTAGATATATGGATGTATTTTTTACGCAAATAAGTACTACTTGAGTAGTTAGGCATTTTATATAATTTGTCAAAATTGGTTCATCAGCAATTCATTAATAGAACATTATTATGCATATTAACAATATTTAAATATACATTTCAATTTTGTTTTGCAATTGCAATGCATTGTATAGTTAGTTTTTACACGCATTATTTTCATATATTATATTATGGTATCCAGGGTTGGTAAGTATTGCGGTGGCCCCCAATGACTAGTTTTATTTTTTGCTACAACTAGAGGCCGCCACAAAAGATTTTAGAATTTTTGTAATCATAGTAGATCCATTTTTTAAAAATTGCTTTAAATGCTGAGCAAACATTAATAATAATTCAAAAATCAAAAGACTATATAAAAAAAATATTAATATTGTAATTAATGTAGGACTTTAAATATTTAAATTGAGACTTGTCAATTCTAATTACAAGTAAATTAATAAAACTCTTAAGGAAAAAAACAAATGTAGCGCATTTTAATCATCCCGCATTTTCATCTTCATTTCCTTTATTAAAGCAATAAATAAAGGATGTTTCTTTAAAATCAGAAATTGACACAATTATTTAATATCATTATATCGGTAAAAATTAAATGAAAAAAAATTAACTGTTTTATATAACGATGTCATTATAAAATATATATATATAACAATAATAATAATAATAATAATAATAATAATACTTTACACTTATTATGTACCAATCATGCACATTTTGTAATTGACAATGGGTTTATTCAATTTAAATTACAAATATATTTCTAAAACAAAAGGAAAAGCGTAGTGGGCTCCTGAATTGAGCCAGTACGCAGGATATATGCCCACGTATCACGAAGCTAACGATTTACAGAATACCACGCCAATGTAAAATCTCCTGTACAAAGTAAGTACTTAAGTTGTAAGTACTTCAGAGACTAAGGGGCCTCTACCCTTATACACATACATATATACACACCTACATATATAAAAATAATCAAAATCTGTGGTTATAAATGTTGGCCCTCTACTTGTGTGACTTGTGAATTTATGAAATTTGTGGGATGTAGAGGTAAAATCGGGTGCTTAAGAATTGGTTAGTTTCGCGTACATTCGCTTTTGTTCTATATTCATGAAATGATTTTTTAGGATAATTAATAATGTCGCATGGAGCTAATTGTAATTTAATAAAGTTAAGTACTGTTAACTTCTTAAAGTGTCATTTACGGAACCTTTGAAGTTTCTTGAACCTTTCTAAATTTGCTAAAAATTAATATTTTGCAGATTGCAGAATACATGTTAATTTAGTTTTATTCGTATAAGGGTGGTTCTCAAAATAGGGGACAATTTATGTCTTTCGGCATACAAAAAAAAAAAAAAAAAAAAAAAAAAAATAATAATGAAAGGTTTTTTGTCATGTTTTTATATTTAGATATGTTTGTCTTAATATTATTCATTATTTTCACTCAAGAATTACTCACTTTTTATTTAAAAACACCTTAAAATAACAGAATAAATGTTCAAAATGTCATTAGCATGGATGTCCACAGCAGCTGTGCCTTGTATATACTAGTTTATTAAAGAGTTAATATCATATTTATAAAATAAAACAAATGTTATTATTTCTTTAAATTAATCAAGGAGAGGATTTATCCAATAAATTTCTTTTTAAAAATAAAATTATAGTATATAAAAAAAGATTTAAAGTTTGTCCTCCATATTCTATTTTCAAAACAAGGTCACACTATAACAGCTGGTTAATAATTAAAATTTCATTTTCACATATGACAATAGTTTGAAAATATAAAGTTTCTTCATGGCAACAAGTAGCCATTTTATCCCAGACTGAAAATAGAAGCAGACTGCTTCCATTTCAATTCAGGCAGGGGGTGTCAGCTGACCGACTGCGATTTTTTTTGAAAAAAACATGGTAGATTCTCCTATTAGATATATTAAATATTCCAAAAGGATTTTGCAAAAAAAAATTTTTTGGCCAAGTTATGGCATTTTGAAATATAGCTAAAAATCCATTTTTTAAAAAAATTGTGCAATATAACATATGTTTATTTGCGTATCATTCCAAAACTATAAGGCCTAGACACTTGAAATAACTTTTATTTTGAAGCTATTTAAATGAGTTTTGATATGGTGTGTATGTATTAAGCATTAATAATTAAGAAATTAGCAAAAGTATTGTATATTTCGCAGAAAAAATTGTGATTTTTTGAAATTTTAAGAATTTCTTTCCAATACAAAAATAAGTTTGATAATTAAACTAACAATGGTAATTTATTCATCCTATAGGATAGTCTTACTCATAATTTTTTTTTTAGGCCCATGATACAACTAACTTTTATAACAGCTCTCAAATATGTCCTGAAATGCCAAAATGTCGCATTTTCGAGGGGCCGTCATTAAAAAACACCATTTTTTAAAAATCTGAAAATCTGGCAAAATAATGTCCTAATAGAATATAATTGAGTTATGAAGCTGCATTTTGGTATTTTTGCTTTGTATATTTTCTACATTTTTTTTAAAATGGCATAATTTCCACTACGTAAAAGTCTCAATTTATTGAATTTTTTTCCCTTAATTTTTTTCCTTTAAAACCAGTTTTAAAAAAACATTCACAAATAATCTCCTAATAACATGTTGTTGAGTCATGGAGCCAGATTGGTGTATTTTTGCTTTGTCTATTTACTACTTTTTTTTTTTTTTTTTTTTTTTTTTTTAATGGTATAATATTTTTTATGTAAAAATCTTAATTGTGTTTTATCAATTAGATAAAGCATTAAATGTTTTTAGAAAAAATTAATACTTTTGAGCAATTGCTATAATATTAATTGGAATATATTGTGAATAGTTCCATAATTTATTGAATATAAAATTACTGATATGTACTATAAAATCTGTTAGCTTAAATAGCCTAAAAGAAACTTGTTTAGCTGTAATGTAATTTAATATGCATTACTTTTAATAATACAACATATTTATACTACTAAAATTTGCATCATGTAAATCTACTTTGTTTAAAGGATGTTAATAAATTCAATTTTCACAACAGCAATATTTTTTTTTTTTTTATCACTATAATCTTCAAAATTTCAATAATTATACTAGATCTTAATTAATAAATAGTTGTTCTGAAATGAACCAATTATTTCTGTAAAATTCCTACGAGATTGAATATTTTTACTATTTCCTTATAATAAAACTACTTTATCCAAGTCAACAAACATATTGAGACATTCAAGCATGTTCAAGGTCAGTTTCTTTGTACAGTACTGAGGAGTTCACTGAGGAGTTGATTGACCTTAGTAGGAAGAAACAAAGAGCACTATAGCCAATGAGCACTCTTATCTTCCCACCCACACCCTGGATTCACTCAGTCTGTTTTTGTCTTTTGAATTGTGGAGAGTAAAAAATCTGTCTTGCTTATTTTTGGGTTCATTATGTCAGATCATCATAGTTCAAAAAGAGTGAAGTGTGAGGACTACAGTAAAAGACATAAAAAAATTGTATATCAAAGTAGTAATGTTAAATTTTATAATGTGGGTGACTTGGCTGAATCAATCCAAAGCATTGTTGGACCATCTATAGCAATTAATAGTTCTGATTATTTGTGTCTAAACTGTTTTGCTTTCTATAAGAAAAAAAATTACAGAAGTTTCAAATGAGCCCAAAGACGAAACATGTAAAAGTAAAACTTCTTCACCTTCCTTCATTCCAAGTGATGAGATTGTAAGTGCTTTAAACACAAGTATTAATACCTTAGATGTTGAAATATCCCCACTGAAGACACCCTCAGAAGTTAGACCAGAAAGACGATCGGGTTATGTTAAAAGAAAAAGACAAGAACTAGCAGAAACATTTGCTACTTCAGCTGTAAGCAAGATTGAAAACATTTTTGGAGTAGATTCTTCTGCAAAAAAACCTCTGCCAAAAGAATCGGACTGTTCAAATTGCTCTGATTGGTTTTCTAATGTAAATATAGCACTCCAAGCCTGTAACAATAATGATAAAGTACAGTTATTGACTCTGATTCCAGGGGCTTTTAGTAAAGCTGAAATTCTGCAGAATTTACCAAATACATCAAAATACTTGATAGATAAAGCACGTAAAATAAAAAAGGAAAAGGGCATATATACTAATCCTGATCCTTACCATGGCCATCCTTTGCCTTTAGATACATTGACTATTGCATTATCGTATTATTTGGATAACAGCAAGGATTGTTCCAGACAAAGCCCAAATAAAAATGATGTCATTAGTGTTATTGATAGCAATGGAGAAAGAGTAAAAAAAGTTAAAAGGTTTAAGAAAAGATCAGTAAGAGAAGCTTACATTTTAATGCAACAAGAAAACAATTTAAAAATCGGCCATGCTAAATTCTATTCTCTTCGTCCAAAATGGGTTAAAGTACAACCAATTAGAACAGTATGCACGTGTATTTATTGCAGTAACTTAAATCTTGTGTGTATTGCTTTGAAAAATTTAACCAATTTAAAAATTGAGGAAGAAGATCTATTGCGAAAGTGCTTATGCCAGGAAGTAACTGAGGACAGCTGGCTTCAAGAATGTGGAAACTGCCCAGGTACAGAAGGTATATCATGCGAGACACTGGGGCTGTCGTTGGAAGAAGAAGAGATTACATATGCTATTTGGGAAAGTGGTGATCTTATAAAGAAAATTTCTTCTATTGCCAAATTTTTAGATGATGCAAGGCATTGGATTATGAAAGCTGTCAGTCACTGTTATATTCATAAGATCCAGAGAAGGGCTATAGCAAGCATAAAAGAGTCTGTATTAGTAAACCATGCACTGGTTTTGCACTTTGATTTTGCAGAGAACTGGTCTGTGATTTTGCCAGATGAAATTCAAAGTTACCATTGGCAAAATACACAAATATCCTTATTTACATGCATCGCTTATTTTGGAGAAGAGAAAAAGTTTTGCTGTTATATCTGATGATGTTAAGCATGATACAGCACATGCTCTTTGCGCTCTCCAACTAATAAAAAATGAAATATCAATTATCTGCCCACCCAAAAATTTTAAAGAAGAAATTTACATTTCAGATGGTGCTGCAGGTCATTTCAAAAACAAATATCAGTATCATGAATTTTCTAAATGTAATAAAAAGAAAAAAGCAAAATGGATTTTCACAGCAACTGGACACGGGAAAAGTGCATGTGATGGTGTAGGTGGATTATGCAAGCATTATGCCACAAAATTTAACCTACAAAAAGAACCAGCACTTGCCATTAGGAATGCAGTTTCATTTGTTAATACAGTGGGAAATATGTTGCAAAATATAGCAATATTACTACTTAAGGCAGAAAGTATTCAAACTTTTCGATCAAGTAAAGAAAAAGAATGGGCAAATGTAAAACCTATAATTGGTATACGTTCACAGCATTATTGGTTGGTTCAGAACAATGAAGCATATATGGCAAGAACAGTCGAACATAATGTTAGAAAAATACAAGCATTAATGCCTTTAAAAAAACACACATTCTCTGTTAGGGATTTTTCCATAGGAGAATTTGTAGCATGTATATATGAAGAGGACTGGTGGATTGGATGCATAACAAGCATTTCTCAAGAACTTGAGGATATTACAGTATCCTTTATGCACCCTCATGGTCCAGCAAAGGGATTTCAGTGGCCAGAGGAATGTGGAAAAAGAAAAGACGAATGTCCAATACCAGTAAAAGACATTTTGCTAAAGCTGAAAAATCCAATTCAATGTGGACTATCTGCACGACTCCATTCCTTCGATAAAAATGAACTTAAGCAGATTGAGCATCTATTCCATATTTGAGAACTATTTTCAAACATTGGTAAGGACTATAACACAATTTTTATAAATTACATTTTACATTATGTTTATAATGATATAACATAAAGATAAAAGCATGTTAGTAATACAGTATTAAATGAATTTTTCAAATTTGTTATTTTTATGCAGTATTTAAATGTGTTAATATAAATCAATCTATTCACAGTTAAATAACAAAATTAAGGCAGTGTTCTGCATTTTCCCACCATAATGTAAAAGCAAATTTAGTCTAATAGAGCCTATTAAGGAAAAAAAGTTCAATAAATTGAGACTTTTACGTAGTGGAAATTATGCCGTTTTAAAAAAATTGTAGAAAATATACAAAGCAAAAATACCAAAATGCAGCTTCATAACTCAACTATGTTCTATTAGGACATTATTTTGCCAGATTTTCAGATTTTTAAAAAATGGCGTTTTTGAATAATGGCCCCTCGAAAATGCGACATTTTGGCATTTCAGGACATTTTTGATAGTTGTTATAAGAGTTAGTTGTGTCATGGGCCTAAAAAAAAATTATGAATAAGACTATCTTATAGGATGAATAAATTACCATTGTTAGTTTAATTATCAAACTTATTTTTGTATGGGAAAAAAAAATTCTTAAAATTTCAAAAAATCACAATTTTTTCTGCGAAATATGCAATTTTTTTGCTAATTTCTTAATTATTAATGCTTAATTCATACACACCATATCAAAACTCATTTAAATAGCTTCAAAATAAAAGTTATTTCAAGTGTCTAGGCCTTATAGTTTTGGAATGATAAGCAAATAAACATATGTTATATTGCACAATTTTTTTAAAAAAATGGATTTTTAGCTATATTTCAAAATGCCATAACTTGGCCAAAATTTTTTTTTTTTTTTGCAAAATCCTTTTGGGATGTCCAATAGGAAAATCTACCATATTTTTTTCAAAAAAATTGCAGTCGGTCAACTGACACATTTGGGTATAGGCTGCCTGAATTGAAATGGAAGCAGTCAGCATGTATTGTATTTTAAGAATAGAAGTTGAATATTAGGGACGTACATCAATTGTATGTCATTAGAATGGATAATAATTTTCATGTTTTTTTTACAATTAAAATTTTTATTTTACTTATTTTCATAGGACTTTTGTGCTTTAAAAAGCCCCACAATTGCATTGTGATTATATTATGGCTCATAATCTTATTTAAATTAAAATTTGTCATTAGCATGGACAAATATCAGTGTCATTAGCATGGTTTTTCCGTCCATTGTAGCCATTGCTTATATTTTATCTTTTACAAAGTTTAATTTTACATATAAATTTAGGTATTACATTTATTATCCCTAAAATATGCATTAAATCTGTCAGAAAATCACCGACAGCTTCTTACATTGTTAGTGTCGGAATGTTGCTCATGTAAACAAAGTTTGCTCTTTGGTAATGTTTTTATCCTCCTTATATGTATATATGTAAAAATGAAAACCATTTGCTGTAAAGGAAGGCTAATAAATATAGAAAAAATATTTAAACAAGAAAATAAAAATTTCTTAATATATTTATTCCATGCAATTTGTTTTGTCATTAGCATGGCTCAAAAAATACTAATTATTTTTTTTAAAGTTAATTTTTAAATATTTAGCTCTGCTGACTACATATAAAGTATACCTAATACTATATTAACAACACCTATTTTTTTCAGAAATTTTGCTAACAGTAAATTTTTTAAGATTTCACTTTTGAAATTGTCCCCTATTTTGAGAATCACCCATAAGAAGAAAGTTTCTGAATAAAAAGAGTTTACCAAGAGTTTTAAATGGATGCCCAGTTCAAACCAATCAGTAAATAAAACCGAATTTTTCATATTTAAAATAAAAAAAACTTTTTTTTTACTTAACCAATAATATTTTTATTAAAAAGAATATATGTTTAATTATTAAAAAAAGATTCACATAATATTAAAAAGGGTGTTGCGAATCTGTGTTCGTATTTGATTGCATTTGACAGCAGTAAACATTTATGATACCCGATTTTGCCACACTTCTCCTATATACAAATATTCTACAGACATACATGCAATAAGTACGATAAACCTAACTGGACTGAAAAATTAGCCAGAGCCATTAATCGAAACCTGAAACTATGGAACCAATCCGGGTTCTTTAATTTTTGAATGCAAGTGTATATAACGTGTGCATGTATATTTTAATATATACAAGGGAGAACCCGTTGAATTTTGACGAAAGAAATTTTTTCAAAAGAAATTGTTTCTTTTATTTATCATAAACCTAGAAAATTAGTTACAATAAAAATACACCTTATATTGGTAAGTCTAACTTTTAAGTAAAGTATATTTAACCTAAAGTTAACTAAATACTAGTTCCATAAAACTCCGTTGAAAATTATTAAAATTAAACTTTAATTGTACATGTAAGCAGTAAAATAATAAAATTCCTTATTATGATAAAGTTATCAATAAAGGCTCTAATAAGCTCTTAATAATAAGCATATTACGCTAATAATAAGCTGATAATAAGCTGCTAATCATGATTATAAGCTCTTATAAGGCTCTTAAGGCTTAGGTTCTTAAAGGCTCTCTCTCAAAAATATAAAAAAACAAAATGAATTCAATTTTGACTCATTCATAGAATTATTTTCCAATTGAAGTACAAACCTGACATCATTTTCACCATATCAAAATGTACACATGCACATTATATATCTGTATTTACCTTTACAAAAATGGTATTTTAATTTGATCATTTTGATTCAAAACTTGGAGTGTCGATGCTGCTAGCTGAAGCAGATACTAAACTATTTATACTCTTTTAAGTGTAACTCTAACTTTGTAAATGAAATCAAAATTCACGGAGTTTTATATTCACCGATATTATTGACACAGCGCGCATTTAAATTTCAAATTTTATTCTTTTTAATGAGAAAATAGCAACATAAAGATAGAATAATCATTTTTTCCTTTGCTTTTAACAGAAATTGAGTACTCCTGTTGCCTCGATTAGTAAAACGACATTATAAACTATAAAAACATTAATATTTCAAAAATAAATTAACACATAGTTTTCAAATAACATTCATTTAAAACTACATTTTTTCTCTATGCAACGGTGAAAAATTTTAAAATGTGCGATGTTTAGAAGTTTAAAATTTTGCATTGTCAAAAATTGCAAAACCGGAACATCATTTAAAATTTGAAAGTGTTTCCATTCGCAAACTGACGTATGAGTTAAGCACAGATATGTTTTGTCTTTATAACATAGATAGATTCTAGATCTATGGCAAAGTAAAATTTATTTATGGTAGTCGTGTCATCCAAGGATATCTGACCTTTGGGGATGTGTGACTTTTCCCAACTTGGTTTATAATTGAGGCCGGAGTGACTCAGTGGTGGGGCAACAAATTAGTACGCTGCGGTCTCGGGTTCGAATCCTGGTTCAGATTAATTTTTCATTCCATTTGGGTTTATTTTACTTATTGCATGTATGACTGTAGGGTATTTGTATACAGCTTTAATTGTTAAATGCAGGTGACTTAGACCGGGAGGCGACAGCGCTGACAATAACCTCAGCGAGTTCACTGATCCATAAAGTTCATTGATTGCTGAAGATCTAGAATTAGTTACCGTATTTACTCGTGTATATAGGGCGCACGCGTGCATAAGGCGCACCTCTACTTTACAAGAAAAAATGGCGATTTCTTAAAATCTCGTATATAAGGCGAAACATAAATTTGATACGCTAATGAAGAATGACTAAATGAATTTCAGTAAAAAGAAGTCGAAAAAACATTACACCAGACCAAAAAACAAAACGAAAATGCATTTTTAGACTTCGGTTGTAAGAGAATGACGGGAAATAGGAATGAGTGACGGTAAAGAAAATTGTTAATTAGCGTTTAGATAATGTCATTAACTCTGTTGTATAAAAAACTGCAAGGAATAAAATAAATATGCAGTAATACTGCAATTAAGTAACATTTTCCGAGTTTTAATATCTTCTTTGAATAATTTCTTGTTTCATATGTATATCGTTCGACTGTATCCAACAATAAAAAATTATTCCGTGTATAAGGCGCACCTAGGAGTTTTGCCCTAATTGTTTGGAAAAAAAGTGCGCTTTATACACGAGTAAATACGGTAAATCTTGATTCGCGTATTAAAACGCAATCGGTAAGCAATCATGATTATTTCATATTTAAGAAAAAAATGTAAGATCATTTACACTTTTAAATATTAAAAGTTTTCTTCTATATAAAAAATAAAATTAAAGGTAAGCATCATACTACAAAAATATAGCTATTTCATTTTATATTTTATTGGTGGTTAGATAGTTCCTAATGTGTAGCGTAAAAAATGAGATAAAATCAACAATGGTAAACATTACTAAAGCGTTACAAAAGGAGCATTTTATGAGGAAATATCAAAAATCTACACTACATTCCTGAAGAAATGTTCAATAAAATTTAAACAAAAATAAAATATGCGCTCTTTATCTTTTTAAAGCACCTGCTGTTTTTGCATGAAATTCAGGAGCTAATAATGTTTTCTTTTCAATTTGACGCTTTTAATATAATAGAAATGAAAAGGCTATTTTTATTTGATGATTCTCGAAACATTCGCAATACATTATTCTGGAATAGTTTTTCTTTAATATCCATAGTAAGCAAAAAAATATATTTCTTCTTTATGAGACCAATTTTAATCCTTTTTTTAGCCTCCGATGCTATTTCTTTTAGACAAGCTAAAAAATGTCGTGTCATCAGCCCTGAATTTTCTACAGAACCGATTTTGATAATTATTTTTTTAAATGAAAGCTATTTATTTGTAGTTGTGCCCAATTTAGTTATTTTTTAATTTATTTACATTTTTATTTTTTATTTTTAATTTTAAATGCTTTTTACGATATTTGTTCAAAATGGTGGCAACTCAGTTTATCTTTTCTCTCGATAATAAAAATTTATTTTCCAAAATGATTGCGTATAATTATGCACTAATTGAGGTTTAAAAAATATATTTACTGAGAAATAATATTAATAATGTAAATAAAATAACAGAAAATAATTTATGATAAAAATTAATGTCTAAAGCAAAATAAGAAACAAGTTGAATGTACATTCTGCCATTGCAGAATTCAGTTTCGCCTCCGATTAAAAAAAAAAAAAAAAAAAAAATCGATAGGGTTTTTTAGAAGGGCGACTCCGTTTAGAATGCAATGAACTAACTTCATTTTTGCTGTGTTTATCAATATAATAGCAAATAGAACGGCGTGAAATACCCAACTGATTAGCAGTTTCTCTCTGAGTCATTAGAATTGCGGAATAATTAAGAGATACAATTTGACGTGCCACTTCTTCATTGACTATATTAATCAAAAACGGATTTTTTCTTTAGTTTAAACGCTTTTTTATAGACGCTGAGAAAAAGGAAATGCATTTTAACAATAAAACGAGTGGAATCCCATCGAATTCGACGAATGAAATATTTAAAAGACCCGATTGATTTGGTTTTAAAAAAGCAAAAATAATTACATTATTGAATCATATATAATAAATATATTTCCAAACTTAATGTCAAGCTTGCCAGTTACAATTCTGCATGTAAATATTCCCAGTTAAAATTATTCTTCAATTAAAATTGTAATCTGAGTGCTGGCGAAATAACGAAATTTTATTTTACATGCACTCACAGAAAAAAAAATTATTAAAAAAAAGAAAAAAAATAATTTTATTTTTACTGTGACATTATTTTCACTAACTGAAATCTTCTGAAAATAAAATCTCAATCTCAGTGTTCATAATGAACAGAAAACATTGAAATGTAATATCGTTATGAGTAAAAATGCGATGTTTTAAATAGTGACGTCATTTTCTCTTCAAATATTTTTTAAAAGTTACTGTTATTTGTAATATGAAAAAGGCATCCGTAATAATATTGTAATTCTCATTTATCTGGTTGCTGAATGACATCATTTTCCTCATTTGAAATTTTTCTTTAGACATTAATTTTTATCATAAATTATTTTCTGTTATTTTATTTACATTATTATTATTATTTCTCAGTAAATATATTTTTTACCTCAATTAGTGCATAATTATACGCAATCATTTTATTGTGGTTAAATATTAAGAAAACAATTGACTTTTTTCTTTTAAATGCAAGGACATGTTCACTGTTGAAATAAAGTTTCTGACTCGTGGAAAGTGATAATGGAAAATAAATTTTTATTATCGAGAGAAAAGCTAAACTGAGTTGCCAACATATTTAAGAAATATCGTAAAAAAAGCATTTAAAATTAAAAATAAAATATAAAAATGGAAATAAATTAAAAAATAGCTAAAATGGGCACAACTACAAATAAATAGCTTTCATTTTAAAAAAAAATAATTATCAAAATCGGTTGAATAGAAAATTCAGGACTGACGACACGACATTTTTTAGCTTGTCTGAAAGAAATATCATCGGAGGCTAAAATTTCAAATGAGGAAAATGATCTCATTTTGCAACCACATAAATGGGAATAACAATATTATTACGGATGCCTTTTTCATATTACTAATAACACTAACTTTTAAAAAACATTTGAAGAGAAAATGACGTCAGTATTTAAAACATCACATTTTTACTCATAACGATATTAGGTACTACTCTGTCATCCCATCGACCAATTTTGCCAAATTATACAAATCGCCAAACTTATAGCCAAATTATACATATTGACATAATTTTTATTTTAAATAACGAAAAAGCAAATAATTAGTAGAATAATAATAAAAAGTTTAGTAAAAAGTCGAAATAAAAACCACTTAATGACATTTTAAACACATGAATCGTATTTAATGTCATTGAATATGACATTCACGTTCATCTGTTATTGGCATTTAATCTTATAGTTTGGCGATAATTTTTTGGTCAACGGGATAATCTAGTAGTACCCGATATTACATTTCAATATTTCTTTTCATTATGGACATTGAGATTGAGGTTTTACTTTTAAATGACTTCAGTTAGTGAAAATAATGTCACAGTAATAATGAAATTATTTTTTTGTTTAGATACTACTCTGTTATTCCGTCGAAATTTCGCCAAATTATACAAATCGACAAACTACTAGCCAAATTATACATATTTGCATAATTTTTATTTTAAATACAGAAAAAACAAATAATTAGTAGAATATTAATAAAAATATTAATAAAAAGTCGAAATAAAAACATTTAATGACATTTTAAACACGTGAATCATATTTAATTTCATTGAATGTGACATTCACGATCATCCATTATTGGCATTCAATCTTATAGTTTGGCGATAATTTTTTAGTCGACGGGATAACCTAGTAGTACCTTTTTTTTTAATAAAACCATTTTTCTGTGAGTGCATATAAAATAAAATTTCTTGATTTCGCCGGCACTCAGAATACAATTTTTACTAAAGATGCGCGAATATTTGCATGCAAAATTGTAAATGACAAATTTGACATTTACTTTGTGAATATATTTATTATATATTGATTCAATAATGTAATTACTTTTGTTTTTTTTTAAACCAAATCGATCGGGTCTTTTAAACATTTCACTCGTCGAATTCGACGGGATTCCACTCGTTTTATTGTTAAATTACATTTTCTTTTACATAGTCTATAAAAAAGCCTTTAAACTAAAGAAAAAAAATCCGTTTTTGATGAATCTAGTCAATGAAGTAGCACGTCAAATTGTATCTCTTTTTTATTACGCAATTCCAATGTCTCAGAGAGAAATTGCTATTCAATTGGGTATTTCAGGCCGTTCTGTTTGCTATTATAGTGATAAACACAAGAAAAATGAGGTTGGTTCATTGCAATCTAAACGGGGTCGCCCTTCTAAAAAACTTCTATCGAATTTTTCTTTTCTAATCGGAGGCGAAACTCAATTCTGCAATGGCAGAATCTACATTCAACTTGTTTTTCTTTTCAGGCAGAATTCTATTTGCGTTTATCCAAGCTAAAACGCTATTTAAAAAACAAAATAAAACCAGTTTTGTAACTTAATTTACAAAATTATTTTTTTTAGACTTTTACGAAAAAATATTTTTACAGACAAAAGTACAAAAAAAGTAATTTAATAAATTACAACTACTATTTGTAAAATGATATTTTCAAAGACTAAAATTTTTGATTTATAAACAAATTCCATACTTTAAAAAAAATAATAATAATATAAAAAGCACTTTCCGTGGGATTTTTTTTCTCACAACCTGTTTTTTAGCTGTACTTTTTTCTTTATTAACAATGATTTTATACATTTCGATTTCCTATTCAAATAAAAAGGTAAACAATTTCCTTAATAATAATAATAAATAAAATATATAATATATATATTAACTATCGATGATACAAAACATATTTCAGTTTTAAAATTTATAAGACACGCTTTTATTTTATAGAAAATGGCGTCATTCACATTCGCCGGAGAATCGAATATTTATAAGTCTTAAACAACATAAGTAAGCGTATGACGTCACTCAAGAAATTTGAAAAAATCGGCTATCTAATGATTTACATACCTTCATTTATTTGTAACAGAATTATAAATGCTTAAAATTAAATATACTTTATAATAATTCCAGGTTTTATCAGAAATCATCCATTTATGTTTTTTCTCAATAACAAGCATCTTAACTACATTTTTTTCGTTGTTAGGGGGAAATTTAAACAAAAAGAAGATATGATCGAAAACGTGATTTACGTAGACTTAAATGGCCTTTAACCGTAAGTGGTAACAGTTATACTTTTGATTTTATGTACCTTTCGAAAAAGATTTCTTATTGGACGAAGGGAAAGCCGTGTTAAAATATTTTTCATGCAAATTACCGTTTCTCTTCTAAACACTCGCAGCGGAAGTTACATGGATAAAGGCCATGATGAAGCTTCTATACTGGAAATCGTTTCTGATGCTTTAAACATAAACACTGGTGGAAATGATGATAATGATAGTGAGTGCGAAGTTGAAGCGATAACACAAGCTAAAGCTTTTAGAGCACTAAATATCCTTCGATATTTTTTACTAATACCAAACGCACAGAGAAACATTTAAAAAATTTTCGTGAATAAGAAAAGGTAGCTTTAACAATTTCAATAAAAAATGAAACAAACCTGCAAAAAAGATTGTTTTTAATACTACGAGTAAAGTCATCATTTCGAAAATTTAAATGGAAAGCAATTATTTTGTTTAAAAACTCTTGCATTACAAATTATAATTTTATAGCTTATTTGTACATTATTTTACTAATTTAACTAACTTATTAATAATATTTTATTGCCTAAAGTAAAATTCCTGTTTGCACCGCACATAAGGTTACCCCGTTCATAAGGTCATATTTTTTATGACCGCACGGTGACCATATAAAAGATACTGTCTGTATATACTATAGGTAAAAGTCTGCTCTAAAACATATATCCGGAGTACTCAATCGCAGTATCAGCAGTCAAGGCAAATAATAAATTCCTTGGAGAATTTTTCACGCAAATCAAACATAGACAAAATCCTTAAAAAAAAAAAAAAAAAAAAAAAAAAAAAAAAAAAAAAAAAAAAAAAAATTATTCATGATTCGTAGCATAGTAATCAATTACACAAAAGCTTCGATTTAAACCTCTATCGAAGTAAAATTTCGGAATAATAATACCGAGAGATATTATTACCAAAATAGAGCTTTTTCACTTGAAATGTTGTAACTACCAAGATACAGGGTTCTGCTTAACACATGAAAAAAGCAGAAATCTGCTTAATGAGTCACAGTAATTGCATTATATCCCAAAATGCGTACGCATAAAAGATTTTACGGCAACATTTTGGGTTGCCAATTAACTTTTTAGAAAGTATGAATCAGGCCAATTCGAAATTTTAAAGAAGGGAAAAAATAAATAAGTTCTGTCAGTCGGAATAGGATAAATAAATTGTACAGTCCGACATCAAAGCGCTTCGCTGGAAATTCCAGTAAATGGAAGTATTTTTTGAAACCTAAATAAAAGATATCATGACACAGATAAAGGAATAAAATTAAGGAAAAGTGTTGCTTTAACAGATAGAAGGTTGTTTTTTAAAGAAAAATAAAATAAAGAAAGCGTTAATTAAACATATGTAATTAAAATGTAATAAATGCATCAAAATATTATTAAAAGACAGGGAAAATTTAGATATTATAAGAATTTTGAATTAAGTAAGGGCGAAAAAAATTTATTATTGTATATATATACTTGTATCCGTGTATTCATTTCAAATTGCAGCACACTTTCTTAAATCTGAATTTAATCAATATTCAAAAGTCTTGATAAGCTTAAGCTATTGAACAATTAATCTCTCTAACTACTTTTATTTTAAACGATCCTTCATGAAAATATCACCACATAATCATCTTGAAAATTTTCCACGCTCTTCATGTTAAGCCTTTTTTCTTTCCACATGATTTCATGCGTCTATTGATTGAACTCTTACTCAGTTTGTTATGTTACATTGTTGAGAATACTTCTCTTATACATAAATCTATAAGTGGTTTAATTTACGTTCTAAAAAACGTACTACTGATTATTCTATTCCCATTTTTTAATTTAATTTGAAATGTTGTCACTTAGTGCTTTTTTAATTAAATATCACTTACAGTAAGTATCCTTTCTTATTCAAATTGCGTTGATTTGAATAATTTCTTAAAAGGGCTTTTGAAAAGGGAATTTGTTAGATGAACATTTTTATAAATTAAATTTCAACAGACATTATAAAAAACATTTGATTTTTTTTAAATTTTATGTTCCTTTTAGGACATAAAAGGATTTACAATTACATTTATTTAAACAACAAAAAAGTTTCGGTAAATAGCATAAATTGAATTGTAAATTTTCTATTTCAAAGGTTTTTTCTTTTCTTCATTGGGATAAATATAATTTATATAAAATCTATATTAATAAAATAACAAATCGCTCTGTCTGTGTGTGTGTGTATGTGTGTGTCTGCGATAGTTAGCGAAAACTACGGTACGTACGAAGCTCAAAATTTTTCTGAGAGTAGCCCATTATCTTTCTTGATGCACCTGACGCTCAGAATTTCAAAATTCTATTTATTAACTGAGTAATTAATTAAATTCCAAACCTCATTCTCATAAAAAAAATCGCTTTTTTTTCGCTTTTTTCCTTTTCATTCTCTTATGGTTGGTTGGTTGCATAACATTTTCGCAGAAATAATTAAAAAAGCTGGGACTGACCTTTAAAATTCAGAGACCGGCAAACTGTCAGTTTAAATGAGGATTTTTTTTTTTTTTTTTTATCACAGCTGCTGTACCCTATGGAGGAAAAAGATAGGTGGTAGCGAAGTAAACCGGAAAAAAAAGGTTTGCAATATGAAACCATTTATCGCTGAAGTTTTAATGCCTCAAACAAAAGCACGAGGAAGGAATTTTGTATTAATAAGACGGATTGGAAGCAATGAATTACAGCTGAAGCATATTTTACGAAGAAATAGTAATTTTTTTAATGGTTTTTTCTATTATATTATTTATTAAAATAAATGTTTGCTTTTAAAATAATTGAAATTGGAAAATTAAAAATAATTAAATGTCAAAATAAAATTAAATAAAATATTAAAAACATATGATTTGAAGTAAAAAATTGTATTACTAAAAGTTTTCTCTTTTTTTCAGAAATTTTTAATACTTTATAACATAGATGAAAAATGTTTATGATTTAACAACGTATTAATAATTCCATGTGATTATATAAAATATAGTGATGAAAAGATTCTTTTAAAATCATGCATGAACACTTAAATAATAATATTAATCTAAAATCTAGATTTCAGAGTGCAGACGATTTTAAGATATTAACGACAGAATGTTGATTTTTCAAGCAAAATCTTAAATGGTGCTTCTTTATTGATATTTCAAAGTCATATGATAAAAATAATCAAATAATTCTTGCCTATTATTGATCTATTTGTATTTTTCATGCATTCTTATCGTGTATTGCATGCAGTAATGGCACAAAATGTTATTCTTTTAACGAAATTTTAGTCATCTATTCAATAACAGTTTAAAAGGTTAAAAAACTAATACAAAGAAATACTGGTTTAAACTAGTTTGAATTGATCGGAGTTTCAAAGCACATGTTTTTGTTGGTGCTTATTTGTACTTAATGTAGCGGATTTTAGAGTTACATTTTTTGCGTCACCCCAAGACATTATACGGCCACTCTATTAATTTCTTTTTACTGTATGGTTGTACGCTTATTTTTAGCATTTCGAACATTAGAATGTATGAGTCATTAGCTGTGTTGCAGTAAAAAAATTACACAACACTTTTCTATGAGTTTTTTTTTTAATCATTGATTAAATTTAAATGTGTTCTATTCAATTTAAAATTGTAATATGGCTTTAATTTGTTTTAAAAACAAAAATAAAATAGCTGTTTGGCGTACAATTGTTTGTATCCGCAAACGATTCATTCACCATAATAAATTATCAAATAGCAAAGTAAATTATTTGTCAGAAATAGCCATAAAAAGAATAGTAGCAAAACTGATTATAACCTTAATCTTTAGACTAATTTAAACATAACCCGATCCCAAACAGAAAAAACAGACCACACTCCGATCCGTGATACACAAAATTTCCGTGAGTATAAACCCGACCCTAACCTAAAAATTCTGTTTGTAGAAAATTATTGATTTGATAACTGACCCGAACCAAATCTGAATCCCGCAAAAATGTTCAAGTGAAGCATAACCCGATCCAAACAAGGGAAAAAAAAATTCGTGGGCATGAAACCTGACCCGAACCAAAATATTTTCTTTAACAAAACCCGAAATATGACTCGAACGAAGTCTGAAACCGATAAAAATATTCCAGAGAACTATAACCCGATCCCAGCAAGACAAAATATTTTCCGTCATCATAAACCCGACTCAAACCTAAAAAACTCCGTTTGAAAAATCCGAACTTTGACCCAAACCACATCTAAATCGGACCAAAGTATTCGAAAGAACCATAACCGGATTCGAGTAAGACAAAATAATTTCCGTGGACATGAACCCGATACGAAACTAAAACTTCCATTCGAAAAAATACCTGAAATTTGAATCGAACCAAATCTGAATCTGACAAAACTATTTCAAAGAAACGCAACCGGATCCAAACAAGACAAAATATTTCCATGGACATGAACACAATCCGAACGCAAAAAATTTCTTTAAAAAATCGCGAACTGAACGAAATCTGAACTTGGCAAAAATATTCCAGTGAAGCACCTTATTCCAACAATACAGAATTATTTCCGTGAACATGCAATAAGACACGAACTCAACTGTTATATTTGAAGAAAAAAACCGAAATCCGAATTGAACCAAATCTGGACCTGACAAAAATATTCCAAAGAACTATAACCCAATCCAAGCAGGAAGAAATAATTTCTGTGGACATAAACTCGAACCTAAAAAATTCGATATGAAAAAAAACCGAAATTTGACCCAAACCACATCTAAATTCGACCAAAATATTCGAAAGAATCATAACTGGATTCGAGTATGACAAAATAATTTCCGTGGAAATGAACGAGATCCGAACTTAAAAATTCTATTTGAAAAAATACCTGAAATTTGAATAGAACCAAATCGGAACCTGATAAAAAATATTCCAAAGAATCGTAACCGGATCTGAATAAGACAAAAAATTTCCATTCACTTGAACCGAATCTGAACCTAAAAAATTTCTTTGAAAACATCACAAAATCTGAACTGAACCAAATCTGAACTTGAAAAAAATATTCCAGTGAAGCATGTTCTTATTCGAACAAGGCAGCATAATTTCCGGGAACACGCAAGAAAACCTGAACCCAAAAATTCCATTTAAAGAAAAAGCCGAAATCTGAATTGAAACAAATCTGTTCCCGACAAAAATATTCCAAAGAACCATAACTGGATCCGAGCAAGGCAAAATAATTTCCATGGACATGAATAGGACCCAAACATTAAAACTCAATATCAAAAAATACCTATAATCTGAACCGAACGAAATCTGAACCCGACAAAAATGTTCTAATGAATCATAACCAGATCCGAACAAGACAAAATAATTTCCATGGACATGAAACCAATATATGGTTTGGTAACATTTAGGTTGCAATTACATTACGGTAAATCTTTGATTTAATTTCCCGTTAGGTTACAGTTAGGTCACGGTTAAGTTAAAGTTAGGTTAAAGTTAAATTGCATTCATGTTATGGTTAGAATAAGGATGATTTCAATAAAGTGAAGGCTACGTTACATTTATGTTATATTTAATTTACAGTAAGGTACTGTTAAGTCAAAGTTAGGTTACAGGCAGGTTATGGTTACGGTACAAAAGTTTACGGTTAGGAATTTATCCACAGAGTGAACATTACGCATGATTTGATTAAAAATAACACTTACTTTTGTTAAATGGCTCTGAAATTATAATACTATATACCAACCTTTTAGCTACCAGCGAGTATCGATTTCATTCATGGTATAGTCGGATTTAAGAGTGATATAATTAGTTTGAAATTCAAAATATTTCACTTGGGATTTCTATGTGAAAAAAAATAATTAGTTACGTGACTTAACAGTGATTTTTGGTAAATATCAACACTTTAACACGAAAATCACGCAGTCGTTAAATACACTAGGCAAAACCCGTCGAATTTCGACGAAAGAAAATGTTTAAGTAGGAACTGTTTCATTGATTTATAGTAAATACTAAATTAGTCGCAATAAAAAATGCACCTTTTATCCGTATGTCTAACTCTTAAACAAATGATTTTTAATCTAAAGTTAACAAAATTCTATTCCTATAAAACACAGTTGTAGTAATTATTAAAATTAAAGTTTAATCGATATGTAAACAATGAAATATAATAAAGATATTTTATTATTATAAAGTTATCAATTAAGGGTCTTATGCACGGTACTGCAAAATGAAAAATAGCAAAATGTACTCCACTTTGACTCAATCATACAATTTTTTCCCCCTGAAATATAACTCGACTTTATTTTTACCATCTCAAAATTTATCTATGCACCTCTCTTATCAGTGTTCACACTTTAAAAGAATGGTATTTAAATTTGATCATTTCAAAAATCTTTTAACTCAAAACTTGGAATATCTTTTACAGTTAATTGTAAACAGATACCAATTTATTTATATTCTTTCAAGTATAAATGGTAATTTCTGAAATAATCTGCATGCAATAAATACGATATACAATATTTCTGTGAAGTCAGCGTGTAGAAAGAAAGTGTTGTATCGTGTTTAAAGAAATATTTTTATGAACTAAAAATCCTTTAATTGATAAATAAAAATGTAGTAAAACCAAAATTTACAAAATTTTACAATTATGTCCAAGAATGAAAATTCTTCGCATAGTACGTTTTTTGAATTCAATATATATATTTTTTTACTTTTAATGAAAAAATGGCAACAAAGAGATACGGTAATTTGCTTTTTAATTTTCCTTTTAATAGAAATGGAGTACGTCTGTTGCCACATATCAAAAACGTTATAAAAAAACTACAAAAAAATTAATAACTCAAAAACAAATATAGATATAGCTTTCAAACAAATTGCATTTAAAAGTACATTTTTCCCCTATATGATGGTGTAAAAATTGAAAATTTGCAATATTTAGAAGTTAAAAAATTAACAGGAGGAAATATTGCAAAACTAAATTTCATTTCAAATTGCTGCCATTCGCAAAATGACGTATGCGTTACGCACAGATACGTTTGGCCTTTATAATATAGATATTCCCTCCCGCGTTTCTCATTGTTCATTTTGAGTATTTTTAGAGCTTAACATTAGTTGTTTTTTAAACTGATTTTTCACACAGTCAGTGGCTACGTATTTCAGACAATGCATTTCTGCATGTTTCGAGTTAATGATAAATTCATACAAATTTCAAATTCGTTTAATATTGTTAATACGGACCCGGGCAACGCCGGGCGGGTCAGCTAGTGTATCATAAATGACATCACTGTGAAATATATATTACTTCAAATATAGTTTATCCAAGATATTTTGCTCAGTTTACAGCAATTTTGTTTTAGCTTTCAGCGTAATGCTTGATAAAACATTAAGCAATTGCTGCTTTAAATATAATTGTTGCTTTATGTGTTGTAAGAGATTATGTTTTGCGTTTTTTCAGGCTAGATTTCTTTGGCAATTGTTTTGGTTAATGCGCTATTTTTAGTGACGAATTTTTATACAATGTCTTTCAAAAAGATACAAATTGCAATAGTTTTTTTAAGGATATCTTTGAATAAATAAATATATAATATTTATGTGGATTTTATATTGAAAGATTTGATACATTTAAGCACTACGAAAATTTTCTTTCGAGTTTAATGATTTCATAAAAATATTTATATAGGTCTTTTATAGCTCTTTTACAAAAGTCTGACAATACCGAAAAAAATGATCATCAAAAACATGTAAAATAAGTAGATATATAAATAATACCAAGGGACCAGTATGTTACATTATTCAGTTACATTACAGTCAATGGAAAAAAAATAGTTTCGAGTGCATTTTAATAATGTTATACTTTTTCGAACAATTCATATGCATCTATGAAATACATACTAAAATACACATTCTGAACAATCTTGGGTACGAAGAATATTTTTTTAATATACTGGGCCGCACAACAGTATTCTATTACATAATGGTATAGGGGGAGACATTGTTTATAGCGCGTTTCAATTATAGTAAACTATTTCGCATATTATGAAACTCATATACGTTGCTGAAGTTTAATACAGTTTAATTCATGTATAATAAAAAGCATTTATTATTTACGGGGACACACAAAAAATTTCGAACACTGTATTGCATCCGAAGTACTGCATATTTTATAAACTTCATTATGGTATGAACGCACCTAATTTGCTACATCTGACGGGCAATTTCCGACATGTTTTCCTCTCTAAAATTTATTCAATCGGGCAGGGGGGATTTTTATAGGCCACATTTCAGAAATAAATAGTACATTTCTTTTTATACTTTTTGTGCAACAAATCATTATTTTTTATCAAGTTGTCCAGAAGTAATAATGCCACATTAAGGTTCCGCGAATTATCACGGTTTAGTTTTAGGTTTTTTCTTTCCAACAAATATATGATATAGTACAGCAACGTATTGACTATGTATGCGAAACGTTAGCAGATATGAATTCATTAAATTTAACGGGGTGATTTCTTGACTAATGCTATTAGACGTTATCAGCCACCCGTGTGGTAAGTACGCCATGTAAATAAAGCTAAATTATGCTGAAATAATAACATGTAATCTGTCAATATCTAAAGATTCATAATCTGCAGCTTTAGAAAACGACAATTTGGTTTTATTTACCATTAATCGTGATATTAGGATCTAGTTATAATTATTTAAAATTTTATTCATCTGATATGAAAAACCTAGCAGAATTTAGGACATACAAATTTCGCTTTATTATTTTCAATTTTCAATAATGATAACAATGGTCTCTCGGACATAAAAAAGGAAATCTCTTATGTAAAAAAGGAAATAAATGCAGTTCCCCCGCAGAAAAGAATCAACCGGGATCATAACACCAGTGGATGGCGTTATTGTCTGGTATACATTTTTCGAAATGTATGCTAAACAATAAGCTACATTCAGGACATATCCAAATCGTTCACAAAATTTTAAAAGTACACGAATTTTCACTACAAATTTATGAATAAATAGAGTTTTTTTTCTAATAAATGTACAATCATTATATCTTAGAATTTACTAAGCGAATTTTAGATCGTGCATTTATTCTTACGTGCTTATTTTAGCGAAAAGGGCTACAAAAGTAACAAATTCGTTTCTAGTCGTAGTTGGTGGCTAAGATGACCCAGAAACTTTTTACGATGAACGCTTAGGGCCATTTTTCTGAATTCCAGTCTTAACTAAGGTACCCTGGGGTAATAACGCCAGGCGGGGTAATAACGCCAAGTGCTTATATTTTGCATAATTTTGAAATAATCAGGTAAATGACACCCATGTGCTCTGCGCAGAAGGGTTTTGAGTCATATGAATCGCAAAAAACAGCTTCAAATTAATTTGTTTCATTTTTAGGTCTTATTGTTTTTACAAGCAACTAAAATTAACGCTTGATCTAAAATTTGCCAGATACGTTTTGTGATGTGAAGACTATCTTTTTTATCCGGAAATACTTTGTTAATTACATAAATTTGTAGTACATTTCATGGACTTTCAAAATGTTGTTGAAGATTTTTGATATCTTCTCGAGATAATTTGTAATTTAAAATGTACAGCGCAATAACTATAACGGGGTAATAACGCCAATCCTTGGTATTGATACCCTGGTTGTTTGTATTTTTAGAATTGGGCAATCTACATGCAATTATTCCATCTTATTTCATAGTTTTGTGTGCATGGCGTTATTACCCATATAGGTGGGTAATAACGCCAAACAGCATTGGTCAAGAAAACACGTCATTACATTTTATGAATACATATCTGTTAAATTATTTTTCTAATATAGATAGTCAATGAGTTGCTGCATCAAATCATACATTTGTTTGAAAAATACAATCTAAAACTGAGCCGTGAAAATTGGTAGAACCTTAACGTGGCGTTATTACCCCAGGGTACCTTACATGAATTATTAGCATGTGGCGTTATTAAAAACCAACATAATACACGAGGCACATTACACGAGGCATAATTACACGAGGACACCTTAGTTCATTTGTTTTTTTATGATTATTATTTTGTAGTTAGAATTATTATTTTTCAAGTACTATGGAGACTATTCACGATTTTAATTAACCCAATACTTATTTTTTCTAATCTTATTTGTATTATTTAAAAAATATATAATTAGAGCTGTGTTTACAAGTGTGAATGAAAAGTTTAAATGTTCAATTTACATACATTTATTTTCTTGCAATTTTCGTGTTCATAACTTCCATTTTGACCCCAGGCTCAAGCATAAATATAAATATAAAATGTAGTTTTGTCTATTTTAGTTCCTTTATTTATGTCTGCATAATTGACTTTATAATCATCTTTTAAAAATAAATAAAGTTGTTGATAATTTAAGAATCTAAAAATTCTTTTTAAAAATTGTAATTTCTTTGTTAAATACACCATATTTTATATTTGAAAAAAAAACCTCTTTTCATTATTTTGCATTCAAGAATAAAATAACCTTTTATATACCCATGTAAATTTAAGATTTACATAATAAATCAGTGATTTTAATTTCTTTCGGAATATAAAAATATGCTTTTCTTGGTATTTTAAGCTAGACAAATTTTTTTGTTAATAATTATTTGAGAATTTAAAATAACATCGTCTCCATTTTTCTATTCTAGTAAATATTTAACTTTCATAATTTAAATCAGAACTAATTTAAATTGTAAGACTTCCCCTTTAATGGCTTGCATTTCCCTTAACGCTAAAGTTTAAAGAACAACATAAGCTACTATATAAGAAGGTCATTTTAATTTAATTAAAATACATCTAAATAAACAATGCACCGCATTAAGTTGGCGTATGTCTACATTTTACTCGAGCCATTGCGAATTACAGGAAGATAAACATTATTTTAAAAGCATTCTGGCTGATATTTAGAGGTTCACTATTTATCATTTAATGTATAAAAAATAATACAGAATGAGATTTTAAGAATCACTGTATCTAATTATTATTTTAATATTTATGTAATGCAAATAAACGGGTTGCATCTATTGTAAATTAAATCTTGTATATAACAGAAACGCTGCCTTAAATTAAGTAGATATAGTACTATACAGTGTGTCCCAGGATTATTGGCACAATCTGTAACGGAATGAGGGGTCTGGTAGGTGAATGAATACATAATTCAAGATATAAGATAAAACCAGTTTATTTAAACGGTTAGGGCTCAAGGAAAGTGGAGCTTTTCGTTCTTTAATTTTAACAACTAGTAACAATACTTAAAGATTAGAATCATAAACTTACACACAGCTCCGGCACTAGCCTCAATCGGGGCACTTCGAATCAACTTCTCACGTAAGCTTCAGCTAAACTGCTAGATAAAATTTTATTAAACAGCCCGTGGCTGTACAAGACTCTTTATTAACTTTGAAATACTCAACGTAAATAATTACTATCTCTTACCAACGGCAAACTTCTCGAATCGCTCCGCTCTGAATGAACTAAGTCAGCAATGGCTGCTGGTGGCTCACTGCAAAACTCCTGGCTAACTCACTGGAGGCTCAATATTAATTTGCTATAACTCGATCTAAATCAATCCAATGCTTGTCATCACAACCTAGCTAGCTTGCGCCGCTAGACAAACTTAGCTCGCTTTCACCGCTAGACACCCGCCGCTAAACACACTTAGCTGGTTTTCGCCGCTAGACACACTCACGCACTCAAACTCCAAGCTTTTATATGCTGCAAACTGAGATACTACAAATTTAAATATTACTTCTAACCAGGAATTAATTGTAGAAACAGAGAAAGACACACGATCTCAAGAAAGTTAAAGGAAAAGAGAGGATAGATGTCGCTTTCACGCTACACAATGTTAAATCATTGAGGTCAAGATCTCAGAAAATGCTAGAGTCCTTTTATCACAAAAGGTTACTCCCTCACAAATCTTTAAAACGATGTAGGGAACATTACAAGAATTCAGACTTGCATCTCAACCCATGGTCGGAGACGTTTTCCTGGCGCATCAGTGAGGACTCAAAACACAAGAAAGAAGGACAAGAATAAGAGAAGAAAACATGTTTATTATAGTTAATAAAGCAAACAAAAACTAATTAAAAAGAACATTAAAGAGACACCGATCGTCAACAAAAGTGTCCGAAATTATGAAGCGTTGCCGTGATGCATGGAAGCGCATGGAAGATAAAATGTTTTCGAAAATACCGGGAGTATTCAAGAATTTTCCCAGAAGCTGCGGCGATGCGTCAAACAAGTTACTCAGCACTTTATAGACTGTCCCAGCATTTTTGAATCAGTAAGAATAATAAACAACTTTTCTCCTCATGTTTCGTGTTGTCACTGCCGTGCCAGGAAAACGTTTCCGACCGCGGATTGCTATGAAAATCTAAATATTTGGGATGCTACACCTCCCCTTAAAACATCTTCCAATATATCTTGGTACATCCTATATACATATTTATTTATTTACTTACATGTATCAGTAAGGGATACAAAGTGGATGAATATCATACAGTTATATCTTTCGGAACAAACACCGGTCTGAAACTATTTATCGGTCGCATGAGATTTCATTTGCACACATTTTTCTGTATATATATGTGTGTGTGTGTATGCGTGTGTTTATACATGTATGTATATATATATGGTTAAACATACTGTGAAACGTGCTTTGAAAAATGGTACATTATTTTTTAATAATTAACGTGCATATTTTAATAAGGTTTCACAGTGAATCAATGTAACATGTTTTCACATGTATGTTAAAAGAACTTGCCTTAAATATAATATTTGCACAAGAATTTGAACTTCAATGAATTGAAAGCTCTAATAATTTAAAGAGAAATTATCTAGACCAACTCAGTATCAGAGTAAAAAGGTACAGGTTATTTAACAGTTCATTTAACATTCAGTTGAACTACAGAAAAATAATTAAGAAGAGATGTTTATCTTTTAAAAATCAAACTTACAAATTTAACCATTTAATGCTGAATTTTTCTTTTCTAAAATTTTATGATAAAATTAGAGTAAAATCTTGCAACATGAACTAGGAAAATATCAAAAAATTACATTAAAATATTTTTGTACTTATTTGACAAAACTTATGGGAACATGTATAATATTGTATGTGTATTTATAGGTATATTAGTATAACACGCGTTATTATATGTATTGTCTAAATTTGTATAAAATAGGTACTTAAACATGCACTGCAAAGTATAATTAATATTTTAAAGTATTAAAGAATTATTTGATTATCTATTTACAAATTGTAGTCAGATCAAAATAAGAATAACTTTTATACAAAAAATAATCTTATTTGACGTTTATAAGCAATTTATTTTATGAAATCATATCTTGAAATGGATTCTATGTAAAAATATACATTTTTTAATTAGATTTTTAATTACTCTAAAACAAATTTCGGGTGTTTTAGTTAAAAAGAAAACATGCATTTTATTTTTAATAATTTAAATGAATCTGTTAAAATTTAGTCTGAAGAACATAAGTTATTTATATTGCTTATAAATATGATGTAGACTTTAAAAAATTTGAAAATGTTAAAAGTTATTCCAATAAATAAAAATAAATAAAAGTTCATAATAGTTACTTACTATACTAAGCAAAAAAAAAAAAAAAAAAAAAAATCGATAAATAGTAGTATAAAACTTACTCCAATAAAAATCGAATTTCAGGAACAGTAAACACTTTTTTTATTTAAAAAAGAGAAAAGAAAAAAATATCTATTCAGAATCACACTTGAGATTGTAAATACACTGCGCAATGTGAACTGTAAGCACTGTGACTTCCTAGATGCTTTCTTAGGAATGATCTCCCAGGTACATCCCGAAGAATGACTTCCTAGGTGCTTCACCGGGTATGATTTCCTGAATACATACCCACGAATGGCTTTCTAGTAGTACTCACGATAGGATACGTATAGCAGCTATACGTTTAAACGATATACGTATATCCGTATAATACGTTTTTCTGCTATACGGATACCTTAAAATATACGTTTAAACATATCCGGATACGTATAAGACGTATCAATTAAACGTATATTTTAGAATACGTATATTTGATGTATACGTATATTCCACGTACCGTATCTAATTTAAATATTGGACTTCATCAGTTTTATGTCACTGAATGAAGAAACACTGAATTTGGAAATCGGTGGCGTTAAGACAGGAATCCATATAGTATGTCTTATATATACAAGATCAAGCAATGAAAAGCGTATATTTTTTAAGACAGTTTGCAAAAATTTCGCAAAATATGACTCCTGATTGGCCAATCTCTTTCACTAACAGTGAAATAGCTATTTTCAAAATAGCGAGTTATTACCGTGAATTGTAAAAGTATTTTGCAACATTGTACTTTGAATTTATTTAGATTTTTTTTGTTCATCTCATGATAATGAGCTCAGATACCCCATTATTTTACATTTTGTGTAGGTAATGTATACAAATTGTATCCATTGTAAATAACCAGCAAAATTAAGCATTTTTTGAGGAAAGAATGAGAGTATAAATGTTTCAGATTTATTGTGAATTCCTGCTAAATTTAGTTTTTTCTTTTTAATTGTTTAAAAATTCTTTATTCAATTATTGTTTTACACTCAAGATTGCACCCGAGTATGCTATTCTTTCTATGGAGCTAATATTTTCTAAGTCTGTTAATGTATAATGAAATTTCATTTTTTTAATCTTGACATTCTCACCAAAACATACATAGAGTTACTTCATATCAAGCATTAAGTGAATCTGTAGTTTGATGAAAATCCGTGCATTAATTCTAGAGATAGAGCTATTGCAGAAATCGTAAATAAAATACAGCAAAGTAGAGCCACCTTTTGAACGATTTAGATAGAAAACTAGTCAGCAACAATTTCTACCAGGAATTACCTGAATATATAGGGGAGACTGGGATGCATGTGAACAGTTCACATAAAGATAGCTTTTTGTCTATAAACAAAACTACTCTATATAGTAAACAGAATTTTTTTTACGCATGGTATTTTTTTAATTAACTTTATAGTTTTTCTTACTTTTCTTAATAGTTTATTGAATTAAAAAAAAATGTTCATATGTGCCCCAAAGAAAGAACAGTTGTAAACACATAAGGGAAACATGTGTAGACAAGGAAAAAAAAAATTGACATGTTTTTATTATCTTTTTCATATGATACCTTAATCATTAGCTGTACTATCTAATAAATTCACCATAAAGAAAAATATATGTATATTTATTTAGTTTTTGAGTGATATGTTTAAGAAAAATATTATAAAGTAAAAATAAGTAGATTTGGGGGGGGGGCTTAGATAAATGATAAAATATTGTTACAATATAACAAAAAAAAATAAAGAAGTAAACTTGAGAAAAAATTAAAGAATTTAAATTTTGCTTAGGGTTTTTTTGTTTGAGGGCGATTTTAGGGAGGGGGCGTTTGGATAATATTTATAAGAAAACTACCAAAAGGCGAACGATTCTCATTCCTATGTTTGCCTTATTTGCCAGTAAATTAAGGATAAAAAATTGTTTTACGTTTATAAGCTACCTCCAAATTTATTTATTTTTTTTTTTGCTTTTAAAAGAAAGGGGGGTGTCAATAATGGAGATTTCACGGTAGTTATAAGTTTAAAAATTTTATTTTCTTAATATATATATCTATTTTCAATACACCACATTTTAGAAATGGAAGTAAACTAATACTACAAGTTTGCAACAAATGCAGCATAAAAATTTGCAAAGTTGTTAAACGTAATGTTTTTGCATTAATAATGCATAAAAAATAGTATTGAAAACTTTTAAATAAAATACTGTATAGCATTTATTGCAATTTAAAAAACATGAAATTTATTTAAGTTACAATTGAACGTAAAGAGCTTGTTGCTTTTTAGGTATTTGCTGACAGTTGTGTTTGTAGAAGTTTCTATTACACAAAATCAACTTTATATGATAGAAATGTCTTCTATTTCTATAAAAATTTAGATAATGGAGCTGGCATTATTTTCACGAACTTAACTAAAAGGAATAGAATCAGTGAATGATTATTGGGCAATTTAATGACGTATTTAGATCTGCCCCAACTAGACTCTTCATAAGCGTCCCTCATTCCCACAAGAGTTAAAATGACAAATCATTAGCATTTCTCAATTTTAAAAATAAAAAATATCATAAATATTTATTAGTATCCATAGTATATGTTAAATAAAGAAATAAAGAATAAATAAATAAAATTATTCTTTTATCAAGCTGGAGATTTTACTTTTGAGTACAGTAAGCAGTATTTTGGTTCCTGGGGACAAGCAAAATGTCGAAGAGTTTAATTTTTTTTCCATATTTCTGTAGGTGCTCCGATCTTTGGTAATTTTTTGAAATAAAATAACATATAATAACTAGTGAAAAATGGCAATGTTCTCATATGCCCCATTTTCACATGTGCCCCAGTCTCCCCCATATATGTTACTTAATTCTGTGTATTAGGTCTTGAGATAGATAACCCACAAAATTTATGTCACATACAGCCAGACAAACTCACAGACTCATAAACTGACAGGCAGATATTTTTTAAAAACATGTTTTTCGGACTCTTTTACCCTTAAAACGTGTAAAACCGTCGAAAGTATTCCCGAATCCAATACTTTCTTTTTCTAAAGATACAAGAAAATATAAAAAACTAAGTACTGCGCCGCAGATTTTCCAAAGGTTAGTTTGATTCTACCCACAACTAATGTAAGATATTTTATAATAAATAACTTAGTTTTTCGGAAAAAAAAAAAAAAAAAAATCTAAACTGAGGAAGTATTCAGATTTTTTTAAGTACCTGCATAACAACTAGTAGTTAAGTACACACATCGTAGTTCTTTGAACAAAGAATCGGGATGGGGATACTCTACCGAATATTTCTCAATGTCACTAATCCGCCAAAAAATATTGAAACATCAAATATCATACATTGAATGAAAAACGTTTAAACGTTTATACGTTTAACCGCTTGGGTAAAATCCGAATATCCGATGTACCGTATATGCTGTTTCGTGTAATACGTATAACTGCCGATGCCGAATTATACATATAGCAAATACGTATTTCGTATAATGTGTATTATACGTATACTCGTATAAACGTATAATCGGGAGCTCTACTTTCTAGATATCTCCTTAGGACTGAAATCTTCGGACGTTGCTCCGTAGGATGTAATTGGGAACTCACTCTTGGGGAAAGCTTAAAAGTCTGTTCTTGGGAAGCCTTCATTTTGTCAATTTAGTATTGGGAAGAATTTGGGATGATTTGGAGCTCCTGGGAAAATATGGTCGTGCTATATGGTTCTAGGCATACAAACAAAACGGTAATAACGGCATACAAAAAAATATATATAAAATAAGATGGAATGCTGTCATGTAAATCTCCAATTCTAAACATACAAACTCTACAGCCTTAGAAAGTGAATAACGCCATAGAAACTAAACTATAAAATAAGATGTAATACTGACATGTCAATTGTTGAATTCAAAAGATACAAACTTTATAGCCTTAAAAAGTTAATAATGGTATACAAACAAAACTATAAAATAAAATACTGATATGTAAATTGTCCAATTTTAAAGATACAAACTTTACAGCCTCAGAAAAAACAAATTGCACTTACTTACAATTAATTGCGATATGAGGATGCAGCAGTATCATTTCATATTTGTTTCCTTCTGACCGGAAACAATTAGCAGCACTCAGGACATATAAATTTCTCTTTATCCTTTTCGGATATCAACAATAACAACAATGCACTCTCGTGTGTAAAATAATAAATAGAATTATAATTAAATCCTGTTCAGATGTACTTTTTCCTCTGAAAAAAATCAACCGGGTTAAAAATGCCAGTGGATGGCGTTATTACACATGTATGCTTATTTCGCAATACATTTCAAACTAGAAGCTACTTTGCGAGAACATTCAAAAAGTTTCACGGTATTTTGGAAGTATATGAAATATACTAAATATTTATATAATAAACGAAGTATTCCTAATAAATACATAGTCTTTACCAGTGTTGGGTATGAACGCGCTCACTGAACGAAAACTCACAAGTTTCGCTCACTATTTGTGAACTTTGAACTGAACTTCGCTCACTATTTTATAAACGAGTTTAAACTAAACGGAAACTCAAAAAATAGACGAGTTTGACCAAAATTTACGTTCAAATTTACATTCAATTTTTTCATAATTTTTTTTAATTTTTTCCAGACCTTTAATTTTTTCCCTCTTTCAAATGCCATTTAGTGGCCTACACGAGCCTCAGGACAGGTTAAGTCTGGATATCACTTTTCTGGTAGTATCCTAGTCTTACTTCTTCTGCAGACTCGGGTCGTGCCGAACCGGACCTGGGCTGCATACAATTTCGCCGAAAATAGATATATACAGTAAACTCTCTGTACAAGGTGGACTGTGTAAGGCGGACATCTGTCTAAATCGGAAAGATTTTAAAGAAATCGGAAAGATTTTAAAAGAAAGCATAAACATCGCAGCCTACGGCACATCTGCATAAATGGAGATTATAAACAGACTAAGGTAAGTTTTTTTGGCCAGAACTCTTCCGTAAGCGTTAATATGAATGTCCTGTAGAAATGTACTCGGGGTCAGGCCGGGTTCGGTGCGAAATTTCAACTTATTTTTTCCGGGCCGGGCCAAGCTCGGGCCTTGTTTTTAGCTATTATATCGGGCCGGGTCGAGCCTTGATTTTAGCTATTATATCGGGCCGGGTTGGGCCGCTAAATTTTCTTTACGAGCCGGGTTGGGCTCGGGCCGAAATTTTTATTTCAATATCGGGCCGGACATTTTTTTCTATGGATCGGGTCTGGAAATTTCCGTCCGTGCATACCTTTATCTTACATATCGAATAATCAAATGATTAGTTCACAAAATTTTGTAAATTTGGACAATAATATCCAACCATAAAAAAAGTGAACTTTTTAGGGAACTTCGTTCACTTTTACAAATGAGTTTGATTTGAACGAGTTCGTTTGAAAATTTTTCATTTTGAACGTGAACTTAAATCACTTTTCAGAAATTGAACGTGAGTTTGAGTTAGTTCGTTTATTTTGTGAACGTGCCCAACACTGGTCTTTACAGCACGTGCATACCTCGAAAATTCTAGATCGGGTTTCAACATTTAAGGCTATCTTCCAGCAATAAGGTCTGCAAATGGAAAAAAATGAATTTTTAGAGGCTGTTTGCGATTCAGATGGCTTGAATCCTTTCTGCGCAGAACCTATACTGGCGTTTCCAGAATTATTTCATTACTACGCACAATATTCGCATTTGGCATTGGCTTTATGACCCCATATTTCTATTTGAATGACACTCTTTATGTGTATCTGCAACAATTTTGTAAATAAAATGTTTTATATGTTCTCGTTTCTGTTTAATTATATATCTTTTTTTTTTACTGACTATTAAAATATTTAATTATTATGTGCGATATGAACTGTTAAAATGCTTAAAAACGTATTATTAATGATAGTATAATAAATAACCAACTTCAGGGAAATGTATATTAATTACAGACATTTATTTTTCAACGCGCTGAAATTTAAAATTTAGAGCCTATTTATTACTTGAAATCAATATTGAAAAATTCTAGCACGATTCTAAAATAAATATTCATGACGTGATCTGAGACATAATTGTTACGCTCTTCTTTATCTTTTGTAAACTTTTCATTTTTTTACAGGGGACGTGACATTGCATTCATTCATTAATTTTACATGTAAATTATTAAAAAAATATATTTTTGCCTAAAACGAAAGTACTTCAATTTATACAGTAGTTTTTATTCTTTCCTAAAATTAATGAAAAAAAATATTTTTGTTTGTAAAATATTTATAAACATAAATCACAGTTATTTTTAAAAGAAAAATATTTTTTTATTTGTAAAATGCCCATATACCCTTGATATTTTTGAAAGTATACCTTTATGTGTACAGAGCAGATACAAATAATATTAATAACAATAATAATAATAATAATAATAATAATACAATCACTGAAAACTGATAAAAAATTTATAAATAGAAAAGATCTCTTAATATAGAAATACGTTGCGTTCAAAGTTTTTTTTTTTTAATCTTTCAAAGAAATTAAAAAGTGACACACCTTGAATAATTACTTTTACGATGAGAACATCAAGCTAATTCTTTAAGCGAGGAAAAAGAAAATGGTGAACAAAAATAAATAAATATGTTATTTCAGAAACAGGTATTAAATGGAAACAACAACAACAACAAAAAGAAAATACAACAACATTTCAATGTTTTAAAAGTATGAAACAATTAATATATTTAAAAAATATTTTTGTTATAATAAAGATGATTATCTCATAAAAATCAGTTTTTCTTTTGAAATGTATTATTGAAAAAATAATGAGTGGCATTGTTTCAACAATTATTTTTAAGATGACAACTTCAGATTATAATCTTGGAGAAAGAAAATGATGAACAAAAATAAATAAAAATGTTGTATCAGTGGAAGAAAGTAAATCGAAAAAAATCATTACAACAATAATTCAACATTTAAAAATGTGAAATAAGTAAAGTAAATATTTTTTAAATATTAAGTCATCTAATTGTTAATCCCAAACCGTTTTACCCACTGTAGAAAGAAGGAAGGTTTTTTTATCTATCAAAAATTTTATGGTAATACAGGGTGTCCATTATCAACGGTATCTAATGATTAATTATATTAATGATTAATTATTAACATATAGTTGCATTTAGCAAAAAAGAAAAAAAAAAACTTTTTAAAATGAGATATAGAAATATTTAAAAATGTATTTTGACGAATAAAAACATGTCTGAAAAAGTTATGAAATTTAAAATTTTATATGCTTTCCGTTTCTATAAGTTATATTCAATAAAAAAAATGTTAATCTATTAAACGAGTCAGAGACTCATTTTGAAATAATTTGACTAATTTTTCAATTATTTTGCGATGATTAATCTTATTATTTGTAAACAAAATCACAGGAAAACTTCTCATTTTCTTTGCAAAAAAATTTAAATTTTTAATTTATTAAGAAAGTGGGTTAAATTAAAATCGTTATAACTCAAAATATTAATTGTGAAATTTCAATATATTTCTATACAGATATATATAAGAATTAATTTTGATTGAACTTTAAAAAAAAGGATTAATTTAAATTTAAATTAAAAGCATTTAACGAAAAAAAAAGGATGTAACTTTTTTTTAAAAAAATCACATTTTTAAATGTAAAGAATTCTTTTTCAATTTGCTAAAATAAAATTGAAAGAAAATGATTGAAAAAGATATATTCCCAGTATAAACCGTCTATGTATAACGTTTCTTGACTTATAAACATTTAAATACGAAAATTGGTGGGGGAACAAAATCATGAAGTCGAACGCATTTTTACAAGAAGTCATATCCATGACAACCATTGCTTGAAAACGAGATTTTAAAAACAAATAAAAACGAAATAAAATGAATATTTCACTAGTTTAACGTAAGTTTAAGCGTAGAAAAACACAGTGTAAGAACTCGTCTTACAAATTTATAAGAAGAAAGAAGAGCATCACTTATCTTAACACTAGAACCGCGGCGAAGGGTCATTTTGACCCGTATCATAGGGAGAGATGCCGATTCGAACCAGGACACTCTTAATAAAATAATCTAAATATATGCGGAGCAGAAATATTTTCAATAAATAACTTAAACAGTTTTAAATAAAAGTTCCGGTGAGAAATATTTTTATATAACTTGAATGAATTTTCCCGCAGTTCTAGTGTTAATATGGATATCTCGGGGCTACAGTCTTCTTTAGATATTTCTTATTACTTGAAAGACAGCCCTAATGTTTAGAACAATAAAACGCATAAACTATTTACAAATAAAGCTTTTTTACATAATTATCCTTCCGCACGCCACCAACACACGACATGAACTCACTGTTCACAACCAACTTTCGAATTTTCGAACATCACTAAGAATAGAATGTTTTTTTTTAATAGAAAAATAGTGTTGCCAGATTTTTTAACACGAAAAATATTACAACTACATTTTTAATTTAGAAGAGCTCAGGTCATGAGACGACTGGCAGTCTATTTTTTTCTATTTTTTTCTTTGGAATGCGCGTGTTACAACAGTACAATAAAATGAACAATTATTTTAAGACAACCAAACTAATTGGGAAGTTTATCATATTAATCGAATATTTCCAACTCTGCGTAAAATTGCCCAGGCAGGGAATCGAAACAAGATCCTTGGCTTACAAGGCCAATGCTTTACCGATTAGGCTATATCGATTCTCGACCTGTGCAATTTTTCGTTCAGTTGGAAATAATCGATTCATATGATAAATTTACCTATTAGTCTGGTTGTGTTAAAAAAATAGTATATCTACATACCCATTGTTATATAAAGTTCCTTTAATTGTGAATTATTCTGTCGAGCTGTCTAAATGACATACCAGATGTTATGACCAATAAGCTTATTTGAGCGAGAAATGTCCGGCAATTATCGCCCAGTGAGCTTAAACGGTAGAAGCATTGATCTTGTAAGCCAAGAATCTGGGCTCGATTCCCGGCTTTTGAAATTATTCGCTGATTTTAGAAACATTCATTTCGTATGACAATAAAATGCATTTAGAAAATTTAAAGATTTTTATGACCGGACCCCTTTAAGTAAGACAACAAAAAATCCCATTGATGTCCGATTAAAATTAACCTATTTATACCTGTTTAAAGTTAAACCATCTTTTTTTTACTACGAAATAGGGGTGATTTAGAAATTTACTAGAAATGAAAATAATCGACAGAGATAAAAATAATTAATAGCTGAGAATTAAAATAACATTATAAAATCAATCCGAAATATACTTTTCATTCGGACATATTAAAGAAAACTATGATTTTTATACTAAAAATATGTTTTTTTTTATGTTAAATGAAATGATGAAAAGCAACAGTCGCATTTAAAAAAATGCTGCATATTATTAAATGTTATCTTATTATCCACACTGCAAATCCCGGCAACACAATACGAAACGCCAAACCAACACCAAAAAGGTCCGAGTTTTGAACGCGAAAAATGCGTTGATAATGTGTTTCGTGGTGCTTCTGGCGTTGTAATACGCGTTTGCCGCAGGTGTTGTATAAAGCGTTCATGTTCCGTTTTTCGAAACACATTTTGCACGCATCACTTTTTTAAACGCATTATCATCACAATTTTATATACACAATGTTTTACATTTTTGGTTGCATTGGAAGCTCATAATGAGATGCGTATGCGTCAGGAAGCATATTTTGACAGGGATTTCAGATACTATTTTGATTTAAATCGTAATTTCTCGATAAAATGTATTGGCTTTTTCAGTTTTTTTTTTTTTTTTTTGGGCTAGCAACTGATTTCAATTAAAAAACAGTGGTTTTTTTTTAGTTCTAGTTTTATGGTTTTATTATTATTTTATTCTCTAGCTGCTTCTGGATTTCGAACAAGGATGACTGTCCACAATGATTTTATCATACAGTTGTATATTTATGCATTTTTTAAAGGGCGCTTTAGTTTTTTGGCACTTAACCCATTTCTTCAAACTGTTCTTCAGTTATCCCTCCCCTTTTACCCCTGTAGATTTTCTCTTTGATTACTCCTTTTTCCCTCCATTCTTTTCCATTATCATGACCCAGACAATATGTCCTTAAGGCTCCTATCCCTACAAGCAAAGACATTTGAGGACTAATGCTAAATCTATGGGGTAGTTATTTTCTATTATCTCGTTTGCAATTCAATCTTTCATTTTATTTTATTTTATTTATTTATTTATTTTTTTTTTTGGGGGGGGGGGGGGGGGGAGTAGCTGTGGTCTCTTTTTACATAGCTCCTTAATTATTTTTCGATTTTTACTGCATATATTATTTAGAATGGAACTTTCATTTTCGGAACTGGTTTCAAAAAGAAAATAACCTTATAAAAAATATCTGCAAGTGCAACCAAAATCGAAGAAGTAAAAAAGAAGCGATGTAAAGACGGGGGGACCTTGACTATCAAATAAAATAAATAGATAAAAATGCAAACGAGATATTAGAAAACTTTCCAATAAGATTAGCATTAGCTGGCGAGTGTCTTTGCATGCAGAGACATGAGCTTTCTTTAAGGATATGTTGTCTAGATAGTGACAATGGAGAAAATGGGAAGGGAGAAAAGAGGAAGGAAAAATCAAAGGCAAAATCTATATAGAGGTAGAATGGGAAGGGTAACTGAAATACAAAATGAAAAAATGGGTTAACTACAAAAAAGCGCCCTTTTAAAAGATGCATAAATATACAACTGCATGATATATTCATTGTGCACAGTGACCTTCATTCTAAATCCAGAAGCAGCTAGAGATAAAATAATAAATAAAAGACCCCAAAACTGGAATTACACATAAAAAAATTATATAATTAAATAACATAAACACCACTACTATGTCATTTAATCAAAATCAGTTACCAGCAAAAAAAACTGAAAACGCCAATACATTTTAATGGGAAATTATGATTTAAATCAAGAGGTAAACCTGAAATCTCTATCAAAATATGCTTCCTGACAGATATGCATCTCCTTATGAGCTCCAATGCCACCAAAAATGTAAAACATTGCATTTTAATGTGTACATAAAATTGTGATGTAAATGTGTTTAAAAAAGCAATGCGTGTAAAATGCATAAATGTACAACTGTAGGATAAATTCAGAAACAGCTACAGATAAAATTTAAAAAAAAAAAAAAAACATAAAACAAACTAAAAAACCATAAAACAAACTATATATATATATATATATATATATATATATATAAAATCCCCAGAATTAAAATAACATAAATCGCTGTCTTCTAACTAAAATAAAAAAAGGGGGGGGGGGAGAAACAATGCATTTCATAGAGAAATTATATGTTAAATCAAAAATCCACTAATTCTGAAATTCCCACTGTCAAAACAGAATGTCGAAGCTATATCCTCAATGTAACTTCACGAGCTGCCTCCCAAATAGGAAGGGAAGCTAACAAAAGCCTTTGGGAAAATATGACAAACCATTTGTGCCCAAATTTGACAGCTTCACAGAGTGTTCGAATTCATCACACATGGATATTCTTAGTGAAACTGGATATGAACAGGAAGAAATTAATAGACTGAAGTCACTGTGAAACAATTAAAATAACCAAAATATCCATTCATCGAGAAAATTGATAAAAACACACATGCCATGATAACCCAATACTAAACCACATTACGATGAACACACTTATTTCTAAAAGTCTTAGCTATGTCTTAATTTTCCATTTTTGTACTTACTTTATAAAGCTTTCTGCATTCTTGCTTTAAAGAAAATAGTTCTAGTAGTAAAAAATCCTCTAATTGAAAAAATTTATATTTTTTACACTCACTTTTAAAAAACAACGTAAATGTATAGTAATTATATATATATATATATAATTTTGAATATATTTCTTTTTAATTCATTTTTTCATATTTTATTGATATATATTCTTTTACAATTATTTATATATGTATATAAAAAATGCTGCACCAATATTCAGTTGTACTTTGCATTAAATATTTTATATACCACACACTTAAACTAATCAATAGCTTATTTTTCAAATCTATCTATAAATAAACAAGCAGCATAAAAAAAAAGAAGAAATTTCATAAATTTGTCTCATAATACTAGAGAATTGTTATAAAAAGCCGAAAAAAAATTATTGCATTACATAACTTGCCAAAATCTTTTTTCCAAGAACACACAAATGACTAAATTTTTTTTTCTATAAGAACACACAAATAAAAACAAATCCATTACAATCATAAAGTTATAAAAAAAAAGGGGAAAAATTTAAATAACTAGATAAAATGTCACAATATAAATTTTATTCTGTTATTTAAATTGTACATGGTGTAATGGCCCATGCCTTTATAAAAAAAGGATAACACTGAAAAGTAAATAATTTCAAATTTTAGGCATCTATATTTTTTTTTCATTCTTTTTTTAAAATTTTTTAGAAAATATTTGCACATAGCCTGACTACTTTGAACTTGACTTTCCAGATTTCAAATCTGAGTGAATTCTGCAAAAATTCTTGGTTCAAATCCTGGTCTAGACACTTTTTAATTCAGTGAAAAAATTACAATTAATAAAATAACTATTATTCTTTCAATTTAATTAAATAAAATTTTGTCGACATTACAAAAGCATTGAACATTGATTGATACAAGATTTTTAGGTCGTGTAAAACAAGACAGTGAAAATGAAGTTTTAAATAAAAATTGATTTTATCTTTTCTTAACAAAAAGGTAAACAGAAATTTTGCAAATTTTTAAACTCAAAATGTATATCAAAATTTATTATGAATCACTGAAAACTTTGGAAACATTTTAAAACTATTTAAATATTTTGTTAATTTGCCAAAAGGCATTTTCCAAAGCTTTTACTAAAAAAAATGTAGTTTTCATATTTAGTTATTACCATTACTATGTTACTAAATAAGGTCAATTACATATTAGTTGTCTAATTATATTTTTAAATTCTACATAAGATTTAGAATGAAAATGAGATACAAAATGCAATTTTTACAGCACCTTTTATTTATTTATTAATTTTGCAATATATTTTATTAGAGAATTTACTGAAGATATTTGCCATTTCAATATTTATGCATGTATATGTATACATTTTCATTTAAAGTACAAAATAATTTTTTCAATAGTCGATATTATTACTTACTATAATAAGTTTTTTCAGTAGTCAGTATTTAACTTAATGCATAATTCAATAAATATCAAACGAGATTAACTAAATACAAAAGCATGATTTAAGTGTAAAAACAAGTCTTAGTAGTTAGTAATCATCGGAGAAATACAAGAAAGTTGATATGCACCATATAATAAAATGCTAACCATTTAAAATAATAGACCCAATATGCAATTATTACATAATATATATATATATATAATGAATGTAAATTAAATTAATAAGTGTAAAAGCAAACTTTCTTTTCCAATAAATTAAAGAGAGATCCATACGTTAAATTATTTGAATGAAGCATTTTTATTAAGTCAAAAATTCTACAGTGAATTTGATGATATAACAAAATAATTAAAATATTAGCAATACAAACAAATTCTTCTAAGTACGATTGGTAGGATACTTCATTCTATTCTGCATATACCCATCTGCTATCTGAAATGAAAACCATAAGTAATGACATAAGATGAAAAACTCACCATAAAAGGAAACAAGCAAATACATTACTTTCTAAAAAATTGGTAAAATTTTGAATACTTGAATTCAGTAAGAATGAATCCATTTTAATTGAAGAAAAACATAATACTTAAATTTTTTAGTTATATAATTGTAATTTAATATTTTTTCTTACATGTTTAAAATGAATGTAAATAATGATATGAAACTGCCAGTCTGTAATTTTAAATACCCTTATGTATTATCTCCCCAGTAGCCAAAAAAATTCTCTGAGTATCTGCAACACATATTTCAGGGATAAAGAATAATCTCCTGGTAAAATATTTTTATAACCGAAGCATTAATTACTCGAACAATCACTTGCCTGTAGCATTTATTTTATTTTGTTTATTTATTTTTGCATTAAAGTAACATAATATATAATTAAAGCAGGTGTTTCATATGCTAAACATAATATGAAGCCAAAAGAAAGGTTCGATGAAATAAAGAAAATCTGTGACAACTATCTTCTGTCTCGAACTTTCTGCTACCAGGATTAACCCTTTTGAGATGATATCCCTTACACAAATTTTATTTGAATGACAATGCTTTTTTAGAATAGTTTATTTTACTGCTGAAGTATGAAAAATTGCTCTAATTAAAAAAGAGAAATATTACATTAATTTACTAATGTTGTCAAATACAAATTTCACATGTGAACACATATAACATTCTAGAAACTTTATAATAAATTTTTCAATTCATTATCAGCAGTGAAGTTACACTTGAAATTATTGAATTTTAATAAGTGATCATCACATTGCTAGCTACGCGTAAAAACAACACATAGTGAAAAGTGAACAAGCTGGGGATCGAATCTGGAACCCTTCGAACAGCTCTTCAAGTGCTCCACCAATTAAGCTATGAAGACGAAGTACAGCTTGGCATTTCTCACTCACATTTGGTTGGTAAGGCTATAATTGCAGCACAAGATTGAAAAGTCTACATAAAACCATAAATCTGTGGCCTAACAATATGTGAAGTTGCTTAGCTAGCAATGTGATGTTTTATTATCAAATATTCAATAATTTCAAACACAATTTCACTGCAGATAATTGAAAAATAATTATAATTGTATATGCATTTTACCGATGCTGGGTTTATTTGTGTCTCATGTTATGCTACAGATTTGTGCGCTCATGAAGACTTTTCCATCTGTTGCTGCAGTTGTAGCCTTACCAACAAAATGGAACATATCAAAACATATGATAAAAATTTATTAAAAAAATGCCACATCAAATACTGCTATTTTTTAAATAGTAATTTCCACAAAAGTGTTAATTTCTTGCCTTAAAACATCATTCCAATGACTTAGTTCATATCTATAAATAGATTGTTTACTGGAGTTATGGAGTTTCATTCGAATACATTTTTGTTAGGAATATAACGCACTACCTGGTACTATGTGCACAAGATGCCTGCTACATGGTACTGTAGACAGCAGGAATTCAGATCTAGGTTCGTCCGACACAACATTTGCATATAAATTACAGCTGTATTACAGTTGTTGGTTTGAAAGGAAGAGCTCTTCTGTGGGCGCGCAGCACGCTTACTACATGGTGCCATAGGCAGTGGGGATACCATTTGAGATGTGCATCTAAATTAGAGATTAGTTTAAAAGGAGGGGCCTAGTAGTGCATGCTACGGCCTGTTATACAGTGCTACAGGCAATGGGGATATGGTTCGAAGTTCGGTCGGTTCAAGATTTACAAATAAAGATTCTTTTTTTGAGATTTACATATAAAGAGAGCAGGCTATTAGCAGATTAAGCGAGCCATATAATTATTATAATTACTAATTATAGCATTAAAGTTATTTTATATTATTAGTTAATAAACTTATTCTGATATTGGTAGTAAGCTAATACTAATATAAGAATAGGATAAATTTATTAACTGGTATTATAAATAATATTAATTGGTAATAAATAGATCAAATGTAATTAAAAAATGTAGCTTAATAAATACATTAAGTGAAAATACACATATATTTTAAAAATATCAAAGTATACAGAAGAAAAACTAAAACCCAGAAAAACCCACAATAACCTGAGTGGGTTGGGTTTTTTGCCAACCCTGAGAACGATGCAATATAGAATTTCAAAACATAAGTTGGGAGTCTTTTTTTTTTTTTTTTTCAGTATATGTATATATATATCAGCGTTCAAAATTGTTGGTGGTCTGCTGATCTGAGACCACCGATAATTCAATCGGACCACTAATTTGAAAAATTTAGTGGTCCGCAGGACCAATGCCTTTTTTCAGGCCCTGAGAAAACCGCAACCGATCGCACATAAGATTTTTTTATTGTTATTTAAAAAACGATAACAATAAATAAATAATTAAAAAAGCATTCTCAAACAATAGGTCCACTGCTTTCTCTTCCAAGCAATCCTGTTGAACACCATTCCTTGGCTTTAAAAAAAAATATATGGTATGTAGATTCCCGTCAAATGTCTCATCTGCCAGAAGAGAAAGGAATACGGAGCACTGCACCGCCGTCGTACCAGTTCCGCCTGTCGCAAATGCTCTTCTTCCAAAGTAGCTGGCAATGCGATTTTGCACCAAATGTGTTCACCCTCCTCAAAGGAGAGTTTGCTTGCGTCACTTCGGCTCCTACAAAACCTGATTGGATTGTGCTGTATTGTAAAGCAGTTCTTCTTTCAAAGCTTTTATTTCATACTAACAAAATTTTCCAGACTCGAAAAAAAAACGCTAAAAAATTATATAAAAATTAGCAATTTCAAAAATTGCTCACAAGCAAATTTACTGCAGTAAAATCTCGTTAACATGAACATGTGAATTACTTTTAGCACGAACTGTTTCCGATTGTCCCGCCCCAGAACTTTAAGCTGTTGTTTCATAGTATGAGGTAGTACTAAAAAATTTTAATATTGAAACAGAAAATCTGACTTTTGAATGGGCATCTATTTGAGCCAGTACAAAGGAACCCAAAAAAAATGACATGGGAAACTGTTAATTCGGAATTTCATATAGGACATGAAAATATTTTGTCTGCTATTGATGTATTGCGTTCCATTCCTTCGAAATCCGTTTAAGCAGAAAAAGGATTTTGAATCTTAAATTAAAAATGACTGGAGAAACCAATTATTTAATGAAACAGTTTCGGATTTAATGAAAGTTTATCTGGAGACACTAGATATTGAAAAATTTGATCCGATTCCACCAATTACACTCTGGCTATAATCTGGAGAAAAATCGAAAAAAATTTGTATAAAACCTTACAGTCAGTTGAAATAAGTAATGGCAAATAAAATATCTAATTAATAATTTGATAGTTTTTCTTTACGTACTGTTTATTTAATTTTTAGCAAATTATATTTGGTTTATTTTCCAGGGAGGGGGGGGGGAGGCCACTCAAAGTGTTAAAATTATTTAATAGAATTTTATGTAGAGGACCAGTAAATTCTCATGATTACTGGTCCTTGGGATGAGTGACTTTTTTTTAGGAATTCTAACGCTGCATATATATTTTCAGACATAATGCCTTCATAGTTGTCTTTTTGTTGTTATAAAGTTATTTGACAAAGATTAGTAGAAATTTTTAATTTTTGTACTAGAAAATATTTATGTGAATTAACATTTAATCCATCCAAACTTAAAAACAAACTAATTTAAAAAAAAAAAAATCCAATGGCCTTTTTTGGCCATGTTCAAAGCCGATAACCAAACTTGCTGCAAACATACAAAAATGATATTAAAGGGAGTGCATAGACAAAATTGAGAATATTCTTTTAACTTTGAAAAAAATTTGAATGTAAAAGTGATAAAATTTAATTGTCATTAACAGAGGTAAAATTTAGATACTAGAATGGTATATTAGGTACTTGTCTGTTACAAATATCTTGACCACATTAGAGAAAAGGTTGAATTTTGCATAAAAAGGCAAAAGGCACTTTCTGGTCAGGGCTATAGAGATACAAGGGCTAGCCCATCCCTTTGAAGATTCCCTCGCCGCTTTGAACCCACCCCCCTCAAAGCAGGAAGCCCCGTGTGACGTCAGCTGGTTCCCGTTCAAGAGAGATAAGGAAGTGTTAGATGGTCATTTTCTTATGCGATTGCACAGAAAAAGGTTCTAAAAATCAAATATTGTTTTCTCAAATCAAATGTTGTTGATCTTAGTTTCTATTTAAAAGGCTGCTTAAAGTTACATATTTGTGAATTAAAAGTGTTATAAACCCGATCTGAAAATGCTTTTCTTGTGCAATTGCTACTTGCAAGAATACTTATCGAAATAAAGATAAAAATGTTTTGTTTCATCGGTTTCCTGAAGAATGAAAATTTATCATTTTTTAGAAGTGTTAAAATTATCTTACAATTTAATGTCTGTTTTTATCAGGGTTGGGAAAAAAACCCTGTTTTTTCGTTGGGGAAAAAACGGTTTTTTTGGTTTAAACTGGGTTTTTTAAAGCATCCTTTATTACATATACATGCATATTTATTGATAAAAATAGACATTAATGGTTTATAAGTTGTGTAACTTCATTTTAAAATAATTTAAATTAAATATTTACAGTGAATTTATGTAGAAAATTCAAGAAATTCATATTTTAATTTAAACAGTATTAGCAAACTGCCTTATGCTCTAAGAATAAACTGCTGTATACAGTGAAGCATTGATACTCTTTAAATCTTTATAAACAATCTTTTGATTACTAATAATAAACATTTGAAAATAGTTTGATAAATAAAATATTTTTTTCCACAGTCATTCAAATAATAAATTTCAAATACTTCTTTGGATTTTGTTTCTTGAGTGACAATTAGAAGTCAACGTTTTTGGTCATAGATTCAGCAGATAACTAACATTAATAATAATAATATTAAAATGCTATAAGTAGTACCCAATCTTTGAAAACTCTCTTATTCGGCTTCATATTTTGATTTTAATGCTTAAGATAACCTCCCCAATTAAGACTGGGGATTTCTTTTACAGCTTGAAATCTTATGGATTGTGTTATGTTATTAATTGCGTTAAATAAACTGCATTTTTCAAAAAACTAAGATATTTTATATTAAATATTGAATATTTTTAATATATTTTATATTTGATCAATTCACATGTTAGAAGCTTTTTTTTTTTTTTTTTAGAGAAATAAATATGTTCACCAATGCATATGCTGATTTTAATCCTATATATAAAAAACTAAACTCGCTATAACCAATGCTTATTGTTGAAATAGTGTTAAAAATAGAAATTATTTATATCCAATAATCTGAAACACGTAAATTATGAAGAAAAAAAGAAAATGCCATTAAAAAACTTTTTTTTCTTTTTGAGAAAAAAAACCAGTTGGTTTGAACCGCGGTTTAAACCATGGTTAAAACCAATTGGTTTAAATCATGCAAACCGTGTTTTTTTTTTTTCATAATAATAATTATTATTTTTTAGATGAAATTTTATGATATATATGACATGATATCAACATGTATTAGTCGTTTTGCTAAAATGTTGAGCAATGAATTTTATATCTGTTTTCAGAATTTAGAAAAATTGTTTATAGAACCTAAAAATTAAAAAAAATAAAATAATAATCGAATAAAGAAAAAATATTATTTATTTTAAATTTGTGCTTGTAAAGCCTTTAATTTATTTATTTTTAAGTTCAATGTTTAGAAATAGGTTATTATTTATATTTCTGCCTATAGTGTAAAATTTATATAAAAATTACCTGCATTTTATTTTTTTAAATACTTGATTTTCTTTCTTCCTTTCTTTAAAAAAAGTGTACATTTTAATTTTATTTTAACCTGCCTGTGTCCGAAAGTAACATTAATCTTGAAATTAAAATATTAGCTGAATTTTGCATTTCCTGTGCAAAGTTAAACCGATGTCAAAAATCGCTTTCGGCGCATCTCTAGTTTGCTTATTCTGATATTAACGATAGATAAACTAAATCTGTTTAAGATGCTTTTGTAATGCAACTAATGCAATCAACTAACTCAAAATAAAAAAACAATCATTTAAATTCTAGTTAATTTATTAATCCTTTTTTAAATTTTAATTTTTCATACGAAATTTCATGTATTGAAATAAAATACGACCAAATAAACACATTCAAAACCACGATTTTCCTTATCCTATCCTCACACTAGGTGAACCAGGAGAACCACACTACGTCATCATCCTTCCCCCTCTGTCTTCACTTTTCGGGGATGATTGGGCTCCCCCTGCTTTCTGGTAACCTTTATTTACATTTTAAAATCCCATCAGATTGTTGAATGTTTTTATAAAATAATTATCATGATATAAGGCACACACACACATAAAAAAAAAAAAAAGCAGTATTTTAACATTATTTAACACATAAATAATTATATACTATGCAATAAATAAGACATAATAAGGGGCTATACATACATAATATTATCAACTTTTCATATTTTGGGCTCCCTCCTCTCTTTTAAACATTATCCCTTGAAAAAAGCTGGAAAAAAGATATGCAGATCAGACATTTTTTCATTGGTTGCTGTTTCATTTTTTTTAATTTATTCTTCATAATATTTGGTGCAAAATTTATTATTTTAAAAAATGATTAATGTTAAAACCAAAACAATCTTGAAAAAAAAAAAATCCACATAAAAAAAGCAGTCAGTTGAAATGATGTAGTGTTTATTTTTCCAAAACAGAATTTTTTATGGATGGTATGAAATCCACACACAAACTTTTTTTCTGAGTAATCTGTCAATATGATGTGTATATGGATATCCCCCTTCCCTTCTCAAAATAATGTCGCTACTTGCTACAAACGACTTATACACACACACACATATATACAGTAGAACCCCGCAAATCCGGATCGATTTGGTGGAATTTTTTTTTTCAAGTTTGAGAAGTGATCGGCAAATTTCCATAACAAATTTATTTCGACCTCATATTCTGAATAAATAAGTATTTTCTGAAATTTTTTCGGAAGAATACCTCAAGCTTTCTTATTTAAACTCTTTAATGTTATCTATGAAAGGAACAACTATACATCATTTAAGCTTTGCCAATTCCAATTTTCACACTTTTCTATTTAATCCATTCGGTAAATGTCATCTTAAACTCACTTCTTAATGAAGTTTTACTAAGAGCATTGCAAGAAAGCAATCTTCGTGCCAAAACCCTTCTACAAATCACTTGCGGAAAATTGAAATAAAAGGAGGAAGAATGCTCAAGAGAATGCGTGACCATGTGGCCCTCAAAAATGGTAGAATATGACAAATTTTATTAATTACAAAGTAAACATTTTTACTGTCTGTAAATATTGATTATGTTCAATATAAATGTGATTTTCTTTGAATATTATACATCATTTTATTTCATTTTTACACATTCTCCGGATAATCCGGATTTTCGACAATCCGGATTGGGCCTGGTCCCAATTAATCCGAATTATCGGGGTTCTACTGTATATATATACTGGACTAGTGCTACATGCTCAATGTTGAATTCAGGGGGTGGCCATTCCCCTCCAGCAATGAAATGTCCCCCCATCCAACCAAGTAAATTTCAAATTTTGTTTTCAATGATCAAAATCTCCCCCCCCCCCCATATTGCCTCAATAATGCCCTATGAACTCTATAATGCGACTGAAGTCCCTCCTGGAGAAAGGTGTCTGAATTCAACACTGTACTTGCTACACGACAAACCAGGGCCGGATTAAGCAATTCTGGGGCCCGGGGCTACTGGGAATTAAGCCCCCCCTCCCCTTACGCTATTGGAAATCTTAAGCCTCCTACCACGATACTGAATGTCACTCCCTCCTCAAATACACACACACACCTTTGTTTTGTTTTATTAATCCTAAAATACAAATCTTAGATTTTGAATATGTATAATGGCAATCAATTTTTTTTTCTTTGTTATCTTTAATGGTGTTTTTAAATTCGCCTTTTTCTGCGACCTTTTGTCAAAATTTGCGCTTTTCCTGTGATCTTTTTCTGAAATTTGCGTTTTTCCAGCCACTCTATGACGAAATTCGCGTTTTTTCAGAGATTCTCTGCCAAAATTCATGTTTTTCAACGATTCTTTGACGAAATTCGCATTTTTTTCAAGCGATCCTCTGTAGAAATTTACACTTTATTCGCGTCTCTTTGACAAACTTCGCTCTTTCCCGCGATCTTTTGCTAAATTTGTGCTTTTACCGTGATCTTTTCAAAAAATTCGCACTTTTTCTGCCATCCTTTGACGAAATTCGTGTTTTTTTTGCGGATTTCTGTCAAAATTCGCATTTTATCGGCAATTTTTTGACGAAATTCGCGCTTTTTCTCGGTTCTTTGTCATAATTCGCTTATTTTCGGCGGCAACACTTTCGGCTCTTTTGACTAAATTTGCGTTTTTCTCACAATTTTTTTTTATGAAATTTGAGATTTTTCTGCCACTTTTTCACAAAATTCGCGCTTTCTTTTCGCGGTTCTTTCTCAAAATTCACATTTTTTCGGCAATCCTGTGACAAAATTCGCGTTTTTTAGCGGTTCTTTGTCAAAATTCGCTCTTTTTCCACGATCTTTTGACTAAATTTGTGCTTTTTCCCACGAACTTTTCAAAAGATTCTCACTTTTCTGCCGCACTTTGGCAAAATTTACGTTTTTTCGCCATTCTTTCTGAAAATTTACGTTTTTTGGCGAATCTTTGAAGAAATTCGCAATTTTCCGAGGTTCTCTGTCAAAACTCACGGTTTTTCGCGTTCCTTTGACAAAATTTGCGCTCTTTCTCGAGAACTTTTCAAGAAATTCTCTCTTTTCCTGCCACACTTTGACAAAATTCACGGTTTTTTTCGCTATTCTTTCGCAAATTTTGCGTTTTTTTCACGACCCTTTGATGAAACTCGCATTTTTCCGCTGTCCTCTGTCGAAATTTGCATTTTTTCCCGATGATTTGACAAATTTTGCTCTTTTCCCGCGAACTCTTGATTATATTTACACTTTTTGCGATCTTATAAAGAAAATCGCGTTTTTCCTTCCTCTCTTTGATGAAATTCACTTTTTTTAAAGATTCTTTGCCAAAATCGCGGTTTTTTGGGCCATCCTTTGACGAAATTCACATTATTTCCGTGACCTTTCGACAAAATTCATGCTATTTTCGTGACCTTTTTGCAAAATTCATGCTTTTTCTGCGACCTTTTGACAAAATTAACGCTTTTTCCACGGCCTTTTGAAGGAAATTGTGCTTTTCCGCGATCTTGATTAAATCCGTTCTTTTTTTGACGAAATTCACACTTTTTTACACGACCCTTTTTGTTTCATTTTCATCGCCACCTTTGTTAAACCGGGAAATTTTCATAGATACAGACAACAATGACGTCAAATGGCAATTCAAGTTAAGTTGCAAAAAAAAAAAACGACGATTTCGCGCAGCTCTTACACTTCTGTAATTGTTTTAAACGAAACTTTGGTACAACATAAGCCTCTGCTGAAGGCCCCTGACTGGTTGAGGCCCAGGGCTGCAGCCCCCTTAATCCGGCTATGCGACAAACTACTCTTAGAAGCACTATTACAGTTTCATAACTTGTAGAGCACTACTTCTGATCCTTGCAATTTTTTTTTTTTTTTTGTATATTTTTTCAACAAAGATTTCTCCAAATTAACTGGGAGATCCCAAATAAGGCAACTGCTTATTAAATTTCAAGCATTAATAAACTTAATATAGTTTCTGAGAAATCAAAGGATATAAGAAGCTTGGCACTCCCCTATTTTATAAAAAACACAAAATAATAGCTCCCAATGCTGAAAATGTAATTAAAAAATAAAAACGGTCGAGTGAATTTGCGAAATACTTCAATAAATTTCTTTTTTGAAATAGTAAACATTACAGGGTTGTTAAATACCCGGGTTTTATCAGAAAAAACCCAACCCACTGGGTTTTTTCTGGGTTTTGGGGTTTTTTTAGGTTTTGGGGGGTTATGGGAGGTGGTTCAGAATTCTTGAAAAAAAAAAAAAGTACTTATACTTATTATTAAATTTAAAGTAGCTAATTGATTACAAATATATATAAATCAATGACAGTAATCAAAATTATGCTTTGTTTTTAGATAAATTGATTATTAGTAATAATTTATAAAGTATTTTTTATTATTACTAAATAGTAGAAAAAGCCAAGTAATTCTACATGTCTACATAATTAAATTAGGATTCTAAGCATATATGGTATTTTGTTATGAGTTTCTATTGTATAACATAGAATGGATTACACACCAAAGTATTTTTTTAATGAGAAAAAATTTGTTTGTGTTACTTACACATGCTACACAGATTAACTAACAATTATTTCTTTTAAAAATTGTAATGGTAAAATTAGGACGTTTCTTTTCTTTGGGGTGGGGGGTGATGGTTATAAACTTTATGAGTGGTGTACTGATATTAAGAAATATATTACAATATATTATATGTGTAATATAAATACATTATATATGTAATTTAAAGTTGAAATTTTGAAAAAACGCACTTGGGTTTTTTTGGGATGGGCAAAATCATAACAACCCTGAAACATTAGTATATTTCTAAAAGCAAAACATCATTGAAACTGAAAAATGTATTTTAATTTAAATTTGGAAAGCATATATGAAATTTGAAATCTGCAAAAACATAACAAAAAAACATATCGGCAATTTTTTTTATTTTTTTAACGCCATTATTTTAAAACAGTGATAATTGTTACAACTGAAAAAGAATCACAAGTAAATGGTATTATCACTACTGAAAGCTTTATATTCAACAAATTGTAATACTAAAAAATTGTTTGCACATAGAGAACAGATTATTATAAAATATGTTTGAAAAATTTCATTCTCTCATCAAGGCCTCTACATCAGAAAAGTACTCAAATTCTAAGTCAGAGAAGCATAGGTACAAACATTACAAGTTAAAAGCTTGTGGATAGCTAATCACATTGAAATTTTGAAAAACAAAATTTTGTGATTCAACTCTCATAACATTTATGCTTTTTTATAGACTGGGATAGATTACAAAACACAAATTCATATATTCTCACTAACAGCAAAATTTCCAAGTGTGCGACAAATCTTTCAGAAACAAAATAATCTACATGTAAAATATGTTATAAATGAAGCGTTAATTAATCAAACAATCAATTACTTTTAATGTCTTTACTGCATTTTATTCATTTTTATTATTAATAAAATAAAGTTTTAATAATAAATAGCTTAATAAAATAAGCTAGAAAAAGGTAGAAAATGGAAAAAATATCTGCAACACCTACCACCTGTGATGAGTTTTCTCGCAAGATAATGCTATGGGGAGGTTATTTGCTAATATCTCACCTGCATTTCAATTTCGACCTCTTTTTTTTCTATTGGATAGATGAGAACTAGATAGATGAGATGCACCTCTACATCGCTCTTCTTTAACTTTTTCGATTTTGGCAGCATATACAGTAGACTCCTTCAAATCCGCACTCCTAAAATCCACAACTCTCCAAAATCCGCACATATTTTACGGATGTAAACAATGAAACATTCAGCTTAGATGTAGGTGCAAAATTTGACTTTTTTAGTTTTATATCAATACCATATATTTCCTAATTTGTAATTTTTGTTAAGGTTATTGAATTCATGTTTTATCATGAAGAAAGGATAATTTATTTCTGAAAAAATAAAGATATTGCTGATATCATTGGTAATCACAATCTTACCAAATATATTTATGTATTAATCAAGCTATTTTAGTTATTAAGTCTGCCTAAACCTGAAATAAACCCTCATTATTTTATTATCGTGAATTAGTAATGTACTTTATGAGACAAGTTTCATTGAATAATTTAGGAGAAACAAATTTCATCTTTATAATGAATATTTAACTGTACATTATTGATTATTAATTTGACCTTTGCTTTTAGTATTTTTATCATTTTAAAAACTATCTAAATTTTTATTATTTTAGTTTATTACTTATTTTAATATTTCAGCATATTGTAAGCATTCATTATACTTTTGTTTTCATTATTAATTATATTCAAATTACTTTTTAAGAAATGTAAACAAAGCAATGACCAGAAATCCGCAAAATTCTAAAATCCGCAAAACCTCTGGTCCCAAGCTGTGCGGATTTGAGGGAGTCTACTGTATGTTTTATAAAATTATTTTTACATTCAAAGCTGGTTCTGAATATGAAAGGGTCATTATAAAAAAATCTGCAACTAAAATTGTTAAAAAAAGCAATGTAGAGATACATCTCAGCTATTTATTACCAAAAAAGTAATAATAAATAATAAAATATAACACACAGCATAATAATTAGTTTTTTTTTGCATTATGTATATTTTTATGCACCATTTTGGCATTTTGTGAAACTCAGTGACCAAAAATAATTCTGGGTAACCCAATTTTTTGAAAAGTGACAATTAACTAAAGCATAGTAAACAGTGTGGTTTACAGTTTACTTTATAGTTAATGCTCAAAGGATATACCGACAATTAAAAGTATTAAATATGACAATAAAATGGGATTAAATGAGTATGATTTACCCCAGATATATGTGGCAATATTTGATCAACTTCTTTGAATTATTTAAAATAATATAAGAAATTTCAAGACTATTTTTTAATAGCTAAAATAATTTATATAATTGAACCAAAGAGAGAAAAAAGAAAAATATTTTAGATTTAAGTTGTGACAAAGATCTTTGAAAAAATGTGCCATAAGACCAAATGTTATTTTACAAAAACTTAGCAAGCAGTTTCAAAATATCCCCCCCCCCCCCCCAAAAAAAAAAAGAAAAAAAAACTAAAAATTGTACAATTAAATGATGAATTCTAAACAAGCTAGTTTTGAGTATCTCTATGATTTTTTTTTTTTTTTTTTTCCATTTTGGTAAGGAAATTTTCAAAAACTGAAGAGTATTGTGATCAAGAATTATTTGGGAAAGCTGTTGAGATCAGGAATTACCTGGGCTGACGGCTGACCCTAGATTAAATAGATATGTACTACATAAAATGTCATCTCCGCAAACTACTTGGAACCAAGCTGTACAGATCAGTAGCCTTTTATTCATGGACATTTACATTACTAAAATTTAATATATTTATAAAAAATGTGTCCTCAACTTTCAACAGCAAGAGGTATGATTCACAAAACAACATTTCGTCAGCAAAAGGCCTTTTTTTTTTTTTTTTTTTTTTTTGCAAAATGTTATTTAACAAAGCAGATGCTTTCAAAGGAAAGCTTTCAGAAAAATTTTAAATACAGTACAGAACCATTTATCCGGAATGGTTGGGGTCAGATGCATTCCGAATAACTGGTTTTTCTGGTTAACTGGTTGGGCATTAAAGCAGCATCCATTTGATAAGTTTTATGGAATATATGTGGTTGTGGTATTACTTCTAATCTTAAATTAATTATTAGATTACTTGAATTATGAATAAGATTCAAGTAAGATTAAAAAATAAAATTTGATAGAATGTAATTTATGGGAATGCTTTAGAAACAAAAATTCTTGTTTCCTCTGCATGAAAATAGAAAACATCTAAAGTATAACTAAATACATTTCCATCTCAAATACTAGATGCAATCATCAAATTATACAATTGTTTCAAGCAATATTTATGTAAAATTAGAAGTGTATGACACTTTTTTCTGCAAAGATTCCATCATCATAGATTAGAAATGTCATTCCAGATAACTGGTTTTCCGGTTAACTGGTTTCCGGATAAATGGTTCCATACTGTAATATGAAATGTGAAACACAACTACAAGATTACCAGAAAAGAAAAATTTAGTAGATAGTCTTACATATTAATAAAATTTCAAGGCGATGTGTGTGTGTGTGGGGGGGGGGAGGTATTAAGAAACTATTAAAAAAGAAAAAATAAACTATGATTTAATAATCTCCTGTATTTTTTGTAAACAAATAAGGATGATCTATAATTTTTGCATGTTTTCAGATTCATTAATTAAAAAAATTCTGGGGAACATTAGTAAAAAAGATCTCTGGATACATCAAAAGGTGCATTTCAATATTTTTAAAAAAATAGATGAATGCATTTTGTCAATTTTAGAACAGGCACGGTTATTTAAATATAGAATAGTTATATAGTATAGTATAATATAGTTATTTAAAGGCAGAGCCTTTAAATAATAGCATAGAGAAAACACTAGTTTATGGGTCATTCCATGCCAAATCAACCAGTGACTCAACCTGACCCTTTCCGATTTCAATGAAACTGCTAGGGATCATTCTCTATGATGATATAAATTAGAGCATATTTTTATTTTTTGCTTATCACTTTAAATTTTTATACAATTAATTATTTAAATTTTAAAAAATCATCATTTTTTGACTTGCATAAATATTTTCAATTTTGAATTTCTCAAGTTCTATCAAACATAGAAAATTTTATGACCACTCATTTCAAAGAGGAGTTTATAAGGTTTAATTTGATATGCAAGTCGACTATGTATAGTTAAAATAAATAAAACTTTAAATTTTTTAAAATTTAAAATTTGAAAATTTTTTAGATAGTCATTTTTAAAAATTTTGAAAAAATTGTATGTTTGTTGTAATATTATAAGCTTTAAATTCTGAAATTTTTAGAGTGGGATCTCAATGGGATCAGGAGTTATTAAATAAAAGCAAAAATTACCATTAAAATAGCAATTTAATTCTGTCTATTTTGTTATTTATTTATGATTTGTATGGTAATTTTTAGCTTTTATTTAATAACTCCTGATCCCATTGAGATCCCACTCTAAAAATTTCAGAATTTAAAGCTTATAATATTACAACAAACATACAATTTTTTCAAAATTTTTAAAAATGACTATTTAAAAAATTTTCAAATTTAAAATTTTAAAAATTTTTAAATTTTGTTTATTTTAATTATACATAGTCGACTTGCATATCAAGTTAAACCTTATAAACTCCTCTTTGAAATGAGTGGTCATAAAATTTTCTATGTTTGATAGAACTTGAGAAATTCAAAATTGAAAATATTTATGCAAGTCAAAAAATGCTGATTTTTCAAAATTTAAATAATTAATTGTATAAAAATTTAAAGCAATAAACACAAAATAAAAATATGCTCTTATTTATATCATCATAGAGAATGATCCCTAGCAGTTTCATTGAAATCGGAAATGGTCAGGTTGAATATTGAATTTTTTTGGTTGATTTGACATGGAATGACCCTTATATGACTATGCATATATATGGGTGATTCTCTCCAAATAGGCCAAAATAAATTTATGCGGGAGTGACTGTGAGGAAGTGATGAATTTTAACAAAATGTCCATTTACTTTTTTAACCATTATCTGAATTGAGATTAGGCTTAGAGGGCCTTAACTATATCCAAATACTTAGAAATCAATAAGAATTAAAACTGTTTAATATTTACCTGCATTCAGTAGAGGCTGATGAAGTGCTAAGCCTTGCTCATCACTCCCTCACCAGACTCAACTAAATGCAGATAAATATTTAAATACATTAATTATTATTGATTTATAAGTATTTAGATATAGTTAAAGCCCACTAAGCCTAATCTCAATTTAGGTGATGGTTTAAAAAGCAAATGGGCATTTTGTTAAAATTCCTCACTCCCTCATAACTCTTATTTTGGCCTATTTGGAGAGAATCACCCATATATATAGAGAGAGAGTAGACTCCAGCTTGGGACCAGAGGTTGTACAGATTTTAGAATTTTGTGTATTTCTGGTCATTGCTTTGTTTACATTTTTTAAACAGTCATTTAAATGTAATTAACATAAAATATTAAAATAAGCAGGGGTGGGGAATTTTTAAAAATTCTTACCAGCCAAGGATTTATTTCACCAGCCCGCAAGATGCAACACACGCAGTTGAAACTAGTTATGACAAAATCGCACGTGATTACAGACAAAATTACTATTACTACATTGCATTTTCATAATTCTTTTTTGTATAATATTAACCCTTAACTACTGTGACAAAAATTGTCCCATAACTGCTGTGAGCGGTCTCTCAGACCGCTAAATCGAAATATGAATAAAATATCAATTAAGTGGTAAAAAATTGTCCGCTTACCAATACATATCTACTTAATTGATTTATAAATCATCTTTCGAAGCTTTAAGTTGATTTTTGAAGACTGAAGACAGGTATCCTGTTATATGAGAATAGTAAGGGGAAGCGAATCATTGTGAAAATCGAAGAAAAGAAACATGTAATTTTAAACTCATCTATTAACTGTTGTATAAAAATGTACTTTCTTTGTGAAAAATGTATGAATATCTAATAAAAGTATAGTTAAAAAATAAAAATTAGATTATATTCCAAAAAAATATATCGTCATAGAATTAGAAAACGCAAAGTTTACATACCTACATATTGTTTTTATATGGAGCTAAATACATGAGAATTTATACATCATTATAGGAACTAAAAAAAAAAAAAACAGTACCTTACTACACAGCAGAAAATGTCGAGTTACAGCCATTGCATAACATTTTCGTACATTGAAGGCAGATTGGATCTTTACAATCAATGTACTGATAGATTATTTTCCTTTTTTTACTTGGGGGGCATCTTCTACATGTTTTTCTATATCTGACCAATTTTTTACAAGCTCCTCAATTTCACTTTGTGTGAGGAAGACAGGACGTTTTCTCGAAAAATTACATTCCATTTTTTTCCATAATATCATAAAAAAGTATAAAATTATCCGCAAAATAAAAACATCCTTCTCGGACAAAAACAGTTTCACAACTACTGTGAGCGGTATGTCAGACCGCTCCCCCAAGAAAAAAGTAAAAAAAAAAAAAAAAGTAGCTAGCTGAATGACAAGCGGAATGTGACCTTGGGGGTCCGTTTCAGGAAGGTAGAAGAAAGGGTGAGGATCATTATCTATTTTGAGGGGAGAAAATGAATGCGGGAAAATATGCAGCGGTCTGACAGACCGCTCACAGTAGTTATGGGTTAAGAAATATTTATAACAGAGGTAAGATTAATATTAGATAGAACTTAGTACCATATTTACACTGTAATAATTTGGAAAGTTAAAATATCTAGATTAAAAAAGTGTTTCTGATAATGTGCCTATTGCCTGCAGTTTTTCAAAAACTAAAAATGCACTCGCCTCATGAGAAAATCCATTCGCCACTGGCGAGCAAAATGATGTATTTCCCCACCCCTGAAAATAAGTAATAAACTAAAATAATAAAATATTGGATAATTTTTGAAATGATTAAAACATTAAAAGCAAAAATCAAATTAGTAATCAATAATATGATATATTCATTAAAAAGATTAAATGTATTTTTATTAAATTATTCAATGAAACATGTACCTTATAAAGGTACCTGACTAATTCACATCAAAATTTTAAAATAGGGAAGTTTTATTTCAGGTTTAGCTAGACTTAACCAAAAAAGCTTGCTTAATAATGATTATATTTGATAAGAAGATTGTGATTATCAATGATATCAGCAAACCTGAAATTATTCCAGAAATTAATGTATTCTTCTTTCATGAAAAAACATAAATTCAAGTAACATTAACAAAAATTACAAATTAAAAAATATATGGAATTCATGTAAAACTAAAAAAAGTCAAATCTTGTTCATATATATGAACTGAATGTTTCATTGTTTACATCTGTAAATTATGTGCGGATTTTAAAGTGTTGCAGATTTGAGGGCGTCTATTGTATGTATATATATTCATTTTCCCCAGTTTCAAATATCTAGACTCGCAAAGATTTCAACCAACATAAGATAAAAGTAAAAACAAGATAAACATGTTAGTAATGAACACTAATAAGAAATTTCTTTTTAAATTACTTTTTATGCAATACTTACATTATTAGAATCCAGATTTTTAAATACATTAATCTATCTAAAGAATATAACCAATCTCACATCTATATTATGCTGTGTAAATTAAAATTTATTTACAATAACAACAACAAAAAAAAACGGCGCGACTGGTTTTAAACCCTTACCCAAAACAGTGAAACAACTAACCTTAAACAGGGCCTGATCACTAACGGGGCACTCTCACACCAGTAAAATGTTATAGAAATTTTTGCCTTGTTTAAACGAACTTTTCATTCAAAATTACTGTCATGAATAAGGACATTTTTTTAATTTCTTTTTCCTGGTGGGAGTGTGCCCCGTTAGTACGATTAGCCAATTAGATACATGGAAAGGGAATTAAAACAACATACACGAAATTTACAAAATGAATAATGGTACTTACTTTTTGTCAGTAGAAATCTTGGAACTTCTTTGCCGTTCGAATTCGATTTGGCGCCATTGCAAACGCAATTCCACACTTCCGCTCCTGCTAAGGCTCTTCTTGTTTACTATTTCCCATAGATGCGCAAATGCGTGCGCGTGGCACACAACTCACTGGTGTTCTGGGCACTTTCATAGCTCGGCTCCCGTTATAAACTGTGAGATTTCATATTCAAATTATGCATCGAGTAAAAAGCCTTGGTCTATAAACGCGTGTCTTCAGTTAAATAATATGAATTTGCAAATTTGTTGTCCGAACAAACACAAATTTGGCTGCATGAACTAAATTTTTTTGATTCTGACCCGGCATAAGTTAAAAATTCGGACTGTGCCCTCAGCGCCGTGCGAAAGAGGAGGGGGGGGGGGAGGCGGTCGCCCCGGGCGCGAAAATTTATGGGGCGCTAAATTTATATTACCAATGTCATTTTGGCCTATTATAAGAAAAAGTTGTGGGAGAGGGTTCCAAATTCTAGCTTTACCTCGGGCGCATTTTCCTCTTCGCACATTCCTGCAAGCCCACGCCAGTATAAACGATGAAAGTGTGGTCCGACGGAATTTTTACTAAACATAAATTGTTTACGCCTGTATAGTTATTAATAAACAATTGTAATACGAGGAGAAATTCTGGCAAAATATACTAATTTTACATTTATATAAAATTTATAGATTTCATTTATAAAAAAAGCGCACGCAATCTTTTTTTTTTATATTTATAATTTTTATTTGTATGTAGCTGACCTATCTAATACTGTTAATCTATATTCCATGGCTCAGACACTTAAAAATCTGAAAAATGCTAAATACTAAAATCATTTAAGACGAGATCGCACAATCAGTGTTGAATATAGGGGGCGGCCCGGAACAGTAAGATGTCCCCCCCCCCCAAAAAAAAAATTGGGATTTTCTGTTTTCAATGGTAAAAAAGTGCAATCCCCTCTTTCTCTCCCCCACCCCGGAACCACAGAAATCCCTCTCGGAGAAAATTGTCTGAATTAAACACTGAGCACAATAGAGAAGAAAATTGCATTATAGACAGGTTATTATTGGTACATAGTCCTTGTAAATGTAGTAATATTTCTGTTATATTTCTTTTGCATAGTTAAAAACATTTACTGTTTAAGAAAGGATTACATCACAGCAGGGATGTAGTGGAGGGTATACGCAGCGCTGTGCGAAATGGGGCGCGAAGGGGGCGGTCGCACCGGGCGCGAAAGTTTAGGGGGCGCCAAATCTATTATTAACGTCATTTTCGGCCTGTCACAAAAAATATTGAGGGGGGGGGGGAATGGAAACTTTGCCCAGGGCGTAGTTTTCTTTTCGCACGCCCTTGGGTAAACGGGGGTACACCCCGGGCCATCCCTTGAATTCAACACTGGCTTAAATAACTGAATTTTTTTATAATCATGTGGCCAGCGATTAATTAATGGAGTGGCTCTGGAAACCTCCTTCCATTCTTCTTCCTTCCGGTTACTCAATGTGTCTACCTCCCCCCCCCTCCCCCAAAAAAAGTTTTGAAATTTGAAATTTTTTTATTTTTTCTGAAAGTTTAATCATTCTCCACAGAACTTAAGAAATCCTTTCCGGAGAGAAATATTTGAATTCAACTGAACGTGCCGTTCACCACAATGCGTTTTCATGTGTTCTATTATACGTTGTGCGTTGCATTTGCGGTTAATGCTTTGGGAAAGTACAGCTGATACGCCTTTTGTTACACAATCTGAAACACTTGGGAATGGATTAAACACATTGGAAACACATCTTGACACCTATGGCGTTTAGAAATGTGTTGCATAGTGAGTAGAATGTGTTTCGGGGATTTGCAGTGCAATCTAAAACTTAATGCAAATTAAATTATGCAAATTAAATTTATCCTACAATATTCCAAAAATGTGGCATAACATCATAAAACCTTAAAATTTTTATTTCCTTGCAATATTTTAATTTTTACTCACGAGTAATTGGCAACATTTTTAAATTTTAATTCATTTAATTTTTAATTTAGTAGAAATATCTCTCGAACAAGATGCAAACGTAAGTCCTTCCATTTCATATTTTCCTGAAGACGCCCGCAGAAGACGGCGCGAAACGTTGAATGTTTTATTTTATTTTAATATGTACTAATGTATATTAAAATTCCTGTTTTGTGCACCACTGAGCAATGTGTTATTATTAGTTAAAGTTTATGGTGCAACTGTCCTATATATATTTATAATTAAAATTGTTTTAAAACTTGTTCGAAGTGACTCCCATCCGCTGCAATACAGAAACACAAGTACACGCGAATACTAACCCTTTGCAGCGCAGAGCATTTTCATTGGAAAAATATTTAAATGACTGAATGACACCGGAATTTGTAAAGAAATTTATTTGTAAATGTGAAAAATCTATATTTCACACATATAATAAACTGAAATTTTTTTTACCAAAATTCTGGTGCAAATATGGCATTTAGTGATTAAAAATGAAGTAGTTTTACAAACATTCCATCACCCGTAACAGTGTTAAAACATTGTATTACTTTGAGTACTTTATGTTTAATTAAGGGCCATGCTTCGAGCCATACAAGCATGGCCTAACTCGTTGATATTTAGTTGCAAAAAATTGGCATAAAACATTTAATTCGAATTTTCATAACCCGGTGCATTTTAGTGTCAAATGAATGCAAATATTTTTGTGTTACTTGTTAGTATAATGGACTTTTTCATAAATGCCACTGATCAGAACCGTGTAATAACTTAAATTTTTGAACTTTTTAATAAATATTTTTATTGATCAAAAGGACTTTGGTAAGAAAGTTTTATTTTTTTTTAAATTGTACTTTGAACTATATATCTATGACTAATTATTTTAAAATTAGTCATTGTAGACCGTTTAGAATATACATACTACATAATTCAAAATCACGAATGTTACACACGATTCCAAAAAAGCATTCCTTTATCTGTAGACATCTCTTAAAACAACAGATTTCCGAGATAAATAATTTTTGACAAAAAGAATTTTTGTTGTCTATATATTTTAAAAACATTCCTGATTAATCTTTGTAGTGTATTTATCAGTTTTCTCAACAAGATATCGATGCAAATATTAATTTTCAAAACGAGTAATAATTTTCAAGAAAACATTTTGAGCTATGTAACAAATTATTATTTGTGCAAGAGTAATAAAATAATGTGAATTTTATGATATTGATTTGTAATGTTTCACTTTTAAACATCAAATATTTTATTTAATAGTATTTATGATCCAAAATATCGATATTCAATGTTAATACAGGGTGAAGAAAACTGCTTAATAGACAATAAAAAATATCCGAAAAAACTTCAGAAAATTACGGGCTGCGAAAGGAACTCGTTTCAGAAATGCTTCTTAAAATATCGGAAATATATTGATTTCTGAGTATTTTGAAGACAATCAGATGCTTTCCGACATCGTGAATGACTCGGTTGTATTATATTTTCTTAAACCCCCTTTCCTTATAAAAGCAGGTTTATTTATTTATATACATATATTTATTTTGTTTACTTACTTATTTTATTTATTTATTTATTGCAAAATTTGTGGAGTCATTTCAAATAGAATGACAATAGAATGAAAACTTGAATTATTATTGATAAAAATTTTCTTCATTCTATAAAATCCTATGATATCATATGATAGGTAATAATTCTAAGTTGCCTTGGTGGATATTCTATGAAATATAATCGCACGTATTTAATTCAATGATATATCATTATAGATAATGATACTAGGTTACCATGGTGAATACATCAGATTTGAGATGGTCTATTATTTTCCTAATATTGAATTTAATGTGTATCATCGTAATAAATTGTGTAAGCATATAGTTCTGTGTAAGAGTACAACATTTATTCTACCACAATCTGAATATTTGTAAAAGAAATAAAACTCGTATTACGAATCCACCTCATTTAGACATTTGAAGTGTAAATTTCGATTTGTGGGTCTCTGACACTATATTTCTGTAATATTTCAATTTTACTTCCCTGATAGCATGCATGTTTACAGTGACGTCACAATGACGTCACTGTGAGTCACTGTGGTCACATCACATCTGTGACCAAAATGCCACCACTCAGTGACGCCACATTGTGACTGAGGTATGACTTTCTTAAAAAACTTTAGAAAATTACAAAAATCCTTCAAAACATGCTATTTACTTTAAAAAAACACTTTTGCCACAACGTCGCTTTTGTCACAGTTTCGTCACGATGTTAATGTCAAAGTAGTCACAAATGACACATTTTTCACAAATTTGTCACACCTCGACTTCACAAAGTGGTCATAATGTGACGTCACAAATGAGCTCTAAAATGGCCATAATGTCACCATGCCTTACGGGTTATAGTCCAACAGCTGACGACACAAAACCCTATGTAATCGAGCACAAGAAAAAAAATCTTTATTTTATGGAAGAGTAGTAGTAGAGGAATCTAATCAAAAATGTCTACTGGAAGGGAAACGGTGCATAAGCCAAAAATTAGTATCACTAGTGATTGGCTCGTAGGTTTAACGTTGTGTTATCCTTCTCCCAAATTTAAGGCCCCACACTAGGCACAGAAAAAGACCCGGATGATAATGTAAAGTCTACGAGAGCGTTCTTTTCAAATATCTCGCTCAAATTTTAATATTTTTACATGATTTTTTTTGCACAGGATAGCTAAGGACGATCTACAACCGGCCTAGTTTTTACTTTTTCGATTTTGCTTATATGTTTTTTTTTATATTACGATAGTTTTAATTTCAGAACCGGTTTTGAAAGTTAAAGTATTTTATTAAAAATCTGAACCCAAAACAGAAAAAGTAAAAACCGTTGTGGATCGTCCTGAGCTATCTTGTACAAAAAAAATCATGTAAAAATATGAAGATTTGAGCGAGATATTTGAAAAGAACGCTCTCATAGACTTTACATTATCATCCGGGTCTTTTTCTGCGCCTAGTGTGGGGCCTTAACTGTTTTCGTACCTTTATTTGTTGAACAATGATGAACTTAGGAGTGAACCACTACTGGTGCTAATTTTTGGCTTATGCACCATTGCACTTCCAGCAGGCATGGATCATTAGATTCCCCTATGATTACTCTTCCATAATATAGAGGATTTTTCTTGTGCTCGATGACATAGGTTTTTTTGTGGTCGGCACATGGACTATTACCTTTAGGGGATCCGAGACACAAACATCATCAAATTAAAAAAGGGGGGAGGGGATTAAAAATTTCTTTTTTTTCCTGCTTAAAATGATGTTTAAATCATGTTTTTATACTCATTGGAACAGAAAAAAAAATTTTTTTTCGTTTTGTTATGTTTGCAAAATGTAGCTTTCTAATAATGGTTGTCATAGAAACGATTTCTTGTGAAAATGCGTATTTCTTCATGATGGATTTTTTTTTCACCATTTCTACTATTTAAATCGAGACATTAAATTGTTTTTAAGAATAGTTAGAGATAAACGATTGATTTATCCAAACTTGAAAAAAAAATTCCAATTCTTTTACTTAAATATGATTCAGGAAATTTGAAAAAATATATATATTTCTTTCATCTAAAAATATGAATTTTTTTTTTGAAGTTCAAAATTTTATTTTAAATTGTTGCCTTTTAAATTAATATTTTTAAGTATGTTAAATTAAAATTAATGCTTATACATTTCTGTTTATTTTAATAAAAAAAAAAATTCTACAAATGAAACAAGTTAGTTTTAACGGTTTTAAATTAACCTACATACTTAACAAATTTTGAATTTTAATTAAAAAAAACTTCTGGGAAATTTAATTATGTGACTCTGTTTACAAATAATATGGTTAACCATTACATTTTTAACCGTAAAAAATTTCAACATTTTAACTCATTAAATAAAAGTTATTTAGAAATGTGCCTAAACCTCCTTAAGGTGTCTGCGTATTTGCAGAGCAACGCTTAAAAAGTCTATTTTACTATTGTTTAAAGTTTTTCTTACGATATTGTAAGTCGAAACTTCAAAACAAAGCAAAATATAGTCCACTCATGGAATATGTTTTCATAAATTGTGGAATTTATATAAAAGTTAGTAAAATTTAGACCAATACACTGCAAATCCCCGAAACACATTCTACTCACTATGCAACACATTTATAAACGCCTCAGGTTTCAAAATGTGTTTCCAATGTGTTTAATCCATTCCCAAGTGTTTCAGATTGTGTAAGAAAATGCGTTTCAGCTGTATTTTCCCAAAGCATCAACCGCGAATCAGGGCCGTAGCTAGAAGTGAACAGTAGGGGGGAGGCTCAAGAGAATGTAGGGGGGGGGCTCATGAGAATGCAGGAGGGGCTCATAATTTTTTCTTTCTCTCTCTCTTTGCGGCAGAAAGATAAATTAGTGCATATTCACATTGTAGGTTATGTTTCTTATTGAACTGTTGTAATAACTTCATTTTATGCTAAGAAAAGTATAGGATGATGAAAATTTTGAGTGTATAACTGGTGCAAAATTAAACATAATGTTAGCTACATATGTACAAATAAGATGAGTTAGTGTTGAAACACTTATTTTCGATACAATTTAGTAATTCGACAAATCTGTGAAAGGGTCTCAAAACTAAAATAGACATTTGAACAAAATTTCATTTGAATTTTCGGAACAGAAATACATTGAGTGACCTTCGAATGTTTTCCAGGGGGGGGGCTCAAAATATTTTAGGGGGGCTGAGCCGCCTATAGCACCCCCTTAGCTACGGCCCTGCCGCGAATGAAACACATAACGTATAACGGAACACATGGAAACGCATCATAGTAAACGGCACGTTTAGAGTTGAATTCAGTCATATCTCTCTCGAAGGGATTCCGAAAGGTCCGGGGGGGGGGTATCACTTTCAGAAAAAATGAAAAGAACTGAAATTCTAAAAGCTTTTCTTTCCTTTCTTTTTTTTTCTTGTTTTCTTTGAGGGTGGGGGGGGGGAGGGTAGCCATATTGAATAACCGGGATGTGAAAGAAGGAAGTTCCGGAGCCACTTCATTTATTTATCCCTGGCACATGATTATGAGAAAAAAAAAATCAGTTATTTTTTTTAAGCTAAAACATATGCAGTTTTGAAACTTCCCAGTTAATCATTCATAAATCGTTTTCGTTAGTCATTACAGATACAACGTTTACTATAAATTCAATTGAGTAAAATACTGTTCAGCGCCGAGCGAAAGGGGCGGTCGTCTCGGGCGCGAAAATTTAGGGGGCTCTAAATTTATACTAGCAACGTGATTTTTGGCCTGTTACAAGAAAATATTAGTGGAAGGGGCGCCAAATTGAAACTTTGCCTCGGGCGCAATTTTCTCTTCGCACGCCCCTGATACTGTTAATTTCAGGGGGAAGCCCGGGGAACATCCCCTCAGAAGATTTGAGATTTTATGTTTTCAATGGTAAAAAAAGGACAATCTTCTCGGGAAACTCTACAGTGTCCCCCTATTCCAGATCTACAGAAATTCCCTCCCAGAGAAAAGTGTTTAAATTCAACATTGTGGGAAACCCTAAAACAATCATATGCATTTTAATGATAGGGGCGAAAACCACGCCCATTGAATGCCTTTTCAAAACCAATTTCTGCGTCTTCTGTCGGCAGTGCTGAATTCAGGGGGTAGCCCGGGGGAAATCGCCCCAGGGCCGTAGCTAAAGGGGCGCTATGGGCGGCTGAGCCCCCCCCCCTCTAAAATATTTTGAGCTCCCCTCGAAAAAATTCCAAGGTCACTAAATGAATTTCTATTCTGAAAATTCAAATGAAATTCTGTTTAAAAATCTAATTTAGTTATGAGACCTTCTCACAGTTTTGCAGAATTACTAAATTGTACCTAAAATAAGTGTTTCAACACACCCTCATCCTGCTTGTACACATGAAGCTAACCTGATGTTTAATTTTGCACCAGTTATACGCTCAAAATTTTCATAACCATATATTTTTCTTAGCATAAAATGAAGTTATTATAACAGTTTAATAAGAAACATAGTACCAACTATGTGAACATGCACTAATTTATCTTTCTGCGTCAGAGAGAAAGAGAAAAAAATTATGAGCCCCCCCCCCCCTATTGTTCACCCTGCATCCCTTCCGGAAAATTTAAGATTTTGTATTTTCAATGGTCAAAAACTGCAATCCCCCCCCCCCCTGAACTCTAAAATGTGTCCCCCCGGAGAAAAGTGTATGAATTCAACATTGCCGGTGCAATCATCGGACAAACATTGCGCATGCCCGGCTCCTGACTCTGTTTATCAGCAAATTTCTTTGCACATGCGCAGTTCTTCAAAGGAGGAGACGCGCGCCAAGAATGAATACGAATTGTAATGGCGGCAGGAAGTGAAATGGAACCCATCGCATTCTCTATTATTCAATGAAACGTACAAGGTTTATTAAAGGTAAGTTATTTTATTCTTTTTCGTAATCTCTCCCAATTGTATATGTTTCTGCTGAATTCGTGTAATATTTAGTTCTGGGCAAACCCCGTGCCAAACTGATTGAAACAATCGAACAGTTGGGATATGGATGTTAAAGCTATGCGGCAAATAATTAAAATTTTCTATATCCTAGCGTGTAGTTCTTTTTCTCTATCAAGAAATTGCAAATAAATGTCTAACGCATTTACTAATATTTGCATACCAATCCATTTAAATGTTTATTTAGAAAATTATTATTTTTTCCTTTTATTATTATTTTTAATGAGTAGGATATTATATAAGGTAAATGTTCCAGTAATGGACACCCTGCCAATAGTGGACATCTCTTGCTGTTTTTAGTTCATAAATAATAATTTACCTTTAATTATTTTTTATGTATAATTTCCTCTTTGCCTGTTTTATAAATTTGGGTTATTGTTTACATTTTTAATGAAAAATTGCAAGTAGATTGTTGCTTGATTTTCTTAAAAATTATTCGAACAGTGCATGCTTTTGTGATGAGCAGTAACCAATTAATAAATCCATAATTATTTGTAATCATTAATCTAAATTTTACAGAAGCAAATAAATTACTTTGATTTTTTAAGGCTGGATTACAGAAACTAACCTATCGCAGTTGACGTCTAATAAGCAAACTCAAAGATATTTCAGAAGAGTTTTGCTGTTGCTACAAAACCAGTTTTCTTGATTTCCTTCTATTTTTTATGGTTGGGGTTGCTTAAGGGTGTATTCGAAAAAACACTTTTCCACCTTCAACAGCCCGAAATTTTCCGATACAATTTCAGACACATTTTTAAAGGTAGAAACATGAAACTTGCTGAGGGAATTTTTGAAGAGATGTATAAGGTGCCGTGTGATGTATTTTTACACTCAATTCATTAGAATTTGATTTATAAACAATTATCTTCTCAGTATGACCCTTTTTCCGTTCACAGATCTGTTCAAAATGCTGTTTTTGATTGCTTTTTTTTTTTTTTTTTTTTTGCAATATTTTCTGAATTTATCAAAGAATTGACAATTACGGCACCTTGTGTCCTTTCTAAATAAGAAAATTTGCCAGTTTGATGCATATGAGAGTAAAAATGAGGTCAAAAATAAATCGGAAAATAAGCATTTGAATCGAAATACACCCTTAAGGGGATACTTCACTCACTTGATATTGATAACACTTGCTATGTAATGTTAAAGCGATGGGTAGTTGTTTTTTAATTTTTCTTTTGAAATTTTAACATTTTAAAACTTTTTGTATGAAATAGCTAAGGTTAATCTCTAATCTGGCTATTCTATGTATACATATTTTTTAATTACGGTGTCAGATTTTTAAATAAAGGCACTTTCATGTTCAGAACTGGTTTCGAAAGTGAAAGTATACTTTTACTTAAAAAAATCTGCAACTAAAATCGAAAAAGTATGAAATGGCCATATTAAATATCAACCTCAACTATCTTATGAAAAATATCGCTTAAAAATATTCAATATTAAATTGGAAATTCAAAAACAATCGGCTATTAACTTTAACATTACGTAACAGGTGTTTTAAGTGAGTGTAGAGTGTAGAGTATCTGTAAGGGCTACTTCACTAATGAAAAAACACCCACCTGTTAATGTTAATCTTTTAGGAGATTTTATTTACATGTTTTGTTTGAAATTTCATATATTTAAATGATTTTTCAAAAGTAAAATGAAAACGCTCATTCAATAATTGTGAATACAATAGAACAAAGGTTCCCAAAGTGTGCTCCGCCTGAATTTTCCAGGGGCTCCGCGGCGTTCCAGGAAAATAAACAAAACATAAAGGAAATTAGCATATTGCAAGTGAAAGATTTTCAAAAGTATGTAGGAATTTTTGTGTCTGCGTGTGTGTCGAAAATAAATGAATCTATAAACTGAGTTGAAAAATACAATAATACACTTCAGAACCAGTTCTACATTTGCATTATTCATGTTTCAATCTTCCTTTATAATATTTTTGGTTTGAATTGCTTTATTTTATATTTCTGCACTTAATGCGTTTTAAAACTTCGATTTAAAATAAGCTACAAGAAATAGCATTCTGAATCGAATGCACAACGTGAATCAAAACAGAAAAAGCCCGTCAGTGCTGTTAACTCTGCTTGTCGAAGAAAAGGGAGAACAGTTTAGTTCTTTGGAGATCCGCCTATTTTTATGTTTATACGTAATTCTTACTAAATACCTAACTCTTATTAAAATATTTTTAAATGACCATAACGTCAAGTTTGAGCAAAAAGAAAAAAAAAAAAAAGTATTTAAGATCATCTCGAAGCTTTGATAAATTCATTTGAGTATTACTTTCCAGCTACTCAAAATAAGATGCCAGACGATTTTAACTGGATACTAAATCCATTCAGTGTAAAACCAAAACCACATAGCTTAAGCTCTGTGGAATACGAAACTCTCATTGATTTAACACCTGAAAGCGATCTAGAAATCTTTTTTCAAAGCAAGCGTATCACTGAATTTTGGTATCATTTGACAGATGAATTCAAAATCTTGTCAGAGAGAGCAAATTAATTTTACTCATATTTTCAAAAACATATCTGTGGGATACTTAAACAAGTAAAAAATACAGAAAATAAAAAAAACTGCTGAAAATAATTCAAGCACATTTTCGCACTAAACTTTTATATATTATTGTTTTATTTATTATTGCTAACTTATATAGAGTAATAATCTCTATAAATAAAAGGAATTCCGAGGATAATTAATTAATTAATTAATTGAGGCACAGGGGAAAGCAAATCTTGGCAATGCGCCAACTCGGTCCAGAGGAAGCAAATCTTGGCAATGCGCCAACTCGGTCCAGAGGTATAAAAGCAAGATAGAAAAAAACGCGCAGGTCTGTGCATTCAAGTACAACCACCCATATGTATATGCTGAAAGTTTGTTCTGACGCTCACCCGACGCACGTGGAGTGCCGATGGTCCGGGAAGCGTACCATACACATAAATTATTAAATAAACCTTCAAATTAAGCCCGGCGAAGCGGGCTGGGTATGCTAGTAATAATAAAAAAAAAAACTACAGCCATTTAATATTTGGATGTGTTGCATATTGCATTATTTTTATTTTTGGAATTTCAATACCCTTAAATGTTTATTTTTATTAAATTTTACTTATTTAAATCTTCTATCCTAGTTTTCAAAACTGTATTTAATTTTTAAAACAATATCTATCGCTTAAACGTCTTAAAAAAAGATCTTGTATCATTAAAAATCCCTCACAAGATTCATTTATGTGTAAGTTATTTGTATTAATTTTTAATTATTTAATTTTTTTATACTGTTTTTTAAAATAAAATAATGTTTGTGGCTGAAAACATATTTTTATTGCATCTTCTATCATTTAAAGCCCTTTATTAGATCCATATTACATTTGTGTATATTGTGTATGTATATTTCTTTTTTAGGTAATTCTAGGTTAACCCGTCGACCAAAAAATTATCGCCAAACTATAAGATTAAATGCCAATAATGGATGATCGTGAATGTCACATTCAATGACATTAAATACGATTCACGTGTTTAAAATGTCATTAAGTGAGTTTATTTCGACTTTTTATTTGTATTTTTATTAATATTCTACTAATTATTAGTTTTTTTGTTATTTAAAATAAAAGTTATGTCAATATGTATAATTTGACTATTAGTTTGGCGATTTGTATAATTTGGCGAAATGGGTCGACGGGATAACAGAGTAGTACCCTTTTTTATATATATAAATTTAAATTCTTTAATTTGTTCACATTATTTGTATATTTAAATTTTCTATACTGTTTTTCTCTGTACAAAAATGTTTGTAGATTAAATCGCTCCTTTTTTTGTAATATTTTGTATCATTTAAGAAACCCTTCATTACGTTTATTTAATATTTATGTACGTTGTGTATTTTTTTCTCTTTTCGTAACTTTAATCTTTTAACGTTCATTGGTTTTTCTACAAAAACCACAAAATTTTAATTCCGATATGCAATGACGACATCGGAATTTGATTTAAAAAATACATTTTATTATGTATGTGAAAAATCACTTTTTCATATTTTCAAATTTATTTGTTCGCAATTACCGGTATCATTCATTTATAGCAGCATCTTAGCAATGAAAATGCTTTGATCGTTAAAGGGTTAATCTGTTTATTACATTTTTATAATTTCTTATTTATTAGAGATGAGATTTCCGCGTTTTTTCACACTAGTAGTTTTTTAGAGAAAGTATTATTACATTTAATCGAAACATTTTTGCAATTTAACAGAACAACATTTTCTCTAACAAAATACTGGTGTCAAAAAATGCGAAAATCTCATTTTTAGTTATTTAAATTTTCTATGCTGTTTTACATAATTGTAATTAATTTTATAAGTAATGTACGATCCTGAAAACGCATTTTTGTAGCAACTTGTATCTCTTTACCCTTCTTTCTTTCTTTCTTTCTTTTTTATTTGTCTCCCACATTTTCCAATCAGAAATAAGTCTGTAGTAATTTAAAAAATATATATTGGTCCTTTACATTTTTCATCACAACACAACAATTTAAAATGTTTCTCTGCACTAACCATTGCTTAGACTTTTTATCAATGAGTAACGTCCTGATATAAATTTAATCCCACCCATGTATCCCATTTTGTTAAAAAAGTTTTTCTATTAGTTGCAGTTCGTTTAACGTGTGTAGTTTTTAACTGCATATCTGCTTCGATGCGAAAAGAATGATAAAAGAAAGTTTCTTTCAAAACTACAATTAATAGCCGAATACTTTAAATAGAATATCCAAAAAAGTGAACAATACTTCACCAAACAATACAGCTTATAGATTTTACACCGCCCACTTAAACACTAAAACGATGACCTAATTCTAAATGTATTTTTTTTTAAATAGGTTAAAAAAAGAGAAGCTGAAAGACGATCAATTTTCTTTTGCAAGTTTAGAAATACCAGATACTTAAAGAAGAACGAAAAAATATTCCATAATCTCTTGATTCTATAACAGGTAGTCTGGACTAGTGAAAACATGTTTCATAATTACACACGGTGACTGGAATTAAACATTTTCTTTTTTTTTTTTTTTTTTTTTTCGCGAGTAGCCTATTGGAATTACACATAAGTACCTCTCTACAAACGAAAACTGTACAAATTACCTTTTTATTCTGTGTCTGTGTGGTTTTCGCCATAAATAATAAAAGTTTTATGTAAGCCCCAATGCAATGCATAATACAAACGTGGTTACCATTTTGATCTTTAATTTAAAATTTATACTGGAAATCCAAAAAGAATATTTTTATTTTAAAATTGGCTGTCATTAATCCCTTAACAGTATTGATTAAACATCGCTCGGGCTAAAAAAGGTTTGTTTTCCTCGTTACTAAGCGCTATTAGAAATCACAAATTTTTAGCTGTAATTATTGCTGTGTTTAAAGAAAATATATCGATTGTACAAGGTATATATTTTAATACAAAAAAGAGGGTTTTAATCCTTATTTTTATTTTATTGTATCCAATAATAGTAATATTAAATAAAACTGTTAACCGTATTAGCGGCTCCGTTCGCAGTCTGCAAACGTTTAATTTTACTGTTCCAATTGCGAACTGAAATCAGTAAATTTTTGTTACAATTTCGATCTTACGTCAGAAGGAGCTCTTCATTATTTTCAAATAAGTTTGTTCCTAAATTGCGGCGTGAATCAATTATTTGAATATTTTTGGAGCAGAAAAACCTTGCCCCTGAAAGGGTTAAAAGGATATACAATAGAGAATTTTATTTTTAAAATTTCTAGTATGAATTCGGTATTTCTGTATCAGCAAAAAGACAAATTGAGAACCTTGGTTCAATTACTGGCTCGGATTTTTATTAAACAGATTTTTCTCTGCTCCATACGCATAAAAAACATTAATTTGCAAACAACAGAGTATTGTTGGTTTCAGGGGCTCCGCCTTAAAATTTCTTCCTAAAAAGGGCTCCGCGAGTCCAAAAGTTTGGGAACTGCTGCAGTAGAACTTTTGCATTGAATAGATATTATTGATCATTACAAAGACTATTTTTTGATTTTGTTTGCAGGGTTTTTTTTTTTTATATGATTAAAATAATTTTACTTTTGGAATAGGTTTTTAACTAAGTAACTATTTTTTTTTCTACTGGTATGATGAATTATTAATTCTTAATTTCAAGAGATACTGCATAAAAATAATATATTTTCATCTATAAAAAGTCGCTAAAAAAAGGGGGGAGGGGGGGGGTAAAATGTTTAAAATATTATAGTTTATTTATTCTTACACATTAAATTATTCTGTATTTAATAAAATAATTCTAATTTTTTTTCTGTGTTTCTGTGTCCACTTGCAAAAATAAATAAAACAATTAATGCTGTAGAGAAAATATGTACAGTCGACTCCCTAAAATCCACACATAATTTACGGATGTAAACAATGAAACATACAGTTCAGATATAGGGACGAAAATGGACTTCCTTAGTTTTATATCAATTCCAAATATATTTTAATTTGTAATTTTTTTTATTATTACTGACTTCATGTTTTTTCTTGAAGGAAGAATAAATTTATTTCTGGAAAAATTCAAGATATTGCTAAAATCAATGATAATCATAATCTGCTTACCGAATATATTTTTGTATTAATCAAGCTTTTTCGGTTATTAAGTTGGTCAAAACCTGGAATAAAACTTCCTTATTTTATTATTTTGATGTGAATTAGTATTGTACATTATGTATGTGGCAAGTTTCATTGAATAAATTAGGAAAAATATATTTCATCTTTATAATGAACACTTAATCATACATCATTAATTAGACCTCTTTTTTTTAATACCTTAATCATTTTAAAAATTATCTAAATTTTTATTATTTCAGTTTATTACTTATTTTAATGTTTTATTATATTGTAAGCATTATTTATAATTTAGATTGCATCATTAACTACATTCAAATTACTGTTTAAAAAATGTAAACAAAGCAATGACCAGGAACCACAAAATTCTAAAATCTGCACATCCTCTGGTCCCAAGTTGTGGGGAATCGAGGAAGTCTACTGTATTAAAAATTTTAACTGATATATTGATATTTCTAAAAGTAAAGTATTAAACAAAAAAATTGATTACAATTTCATATATGATGGAAATACATTCCACTATCATTAAACAAAAGCAATGCTATATTAACAGCATTTTTCCTAAGTTTTTTATTCAGAGTTTATATATATATTTGAGTTTTTGACAGTTTAAACCGATTAAAACATGGTTAAAAAAATTTCATGTCAAAAACTGGTTTTTGAAGACTAAAACCCAACCTTGTCAGTATAGCTATATTAATAATTTTGCACCCTAAATTTGAAAAGCATTATTAATATTAAAGGCTATTTTAAACCTTGCTGCTAAAAATTTATTTTTTTAATCTTGTAATTGCTGAGTTACACATTTTAAATTATTCCTAAACAAAATTTTTATGAATCTTTGTTTCTACAGAATAGAATTATGAAAAAAGATCCTGTTGTTGAAGTGCAATTTTGGGAATCACATTGGTGAAGCTCTCAATTTGGTTACAGCTCTTGTTGATGAAAGACAGATCATGAAAGATAAGTATAATTTTTTATATTATCGTCAGAGGTTCTTTTTGAAGCACAAGCAATTTTTCCAATAGTTTTATAATTTATTCAATATAAAGTTTCCTATTTATTTGTCATACATTTTTCAAGTTTCAATGATATTTTCTGTTTATACTAATATTAACAATTTAAAAAAATAATTTCACAAATTTGCCTGACTGTTTTTCATTAATCTCTTCAAAGATACTATTTCTCAGTTTATTTGGGATTTTGAACATTTTTCGAGGTTCCCATGTGTGTACACAGAAACAATATAATTTCAATTTCAACACTGGAAGCTATTATTTGGACTTTTTAAAAATGTGGGGGGGGGGGGTTGTATTTCTTGTTTCTTCATAAACTTTTGAAAGTTCATTAACCTCTTCGCTACTGGCGATTATTACAGTATTTTTAATTATTACTGAATTATTTCTTCTCTCGTTTGACTTCAGAGCGAGATTTTTGTTTTATTTTCATTAGCTCGAATCTAATTCGAAACATATTATTGATATATCGAAATTTCATTTATATTTGAGTATCATTAATAAAATGGGACAAAACTGATGTACCCATTTGGGTACTCAGGGACTGAAGAGGTTAATATCTGAATGTCTGAAATTTATCAGCAATCGCTATAGTCGGGATCTCATAGTTTGTTTAGATAAATCTTTGTTTAAAATATATAAATGCAGAGATCAGAAGTAGTTTGTTATAGTTTTCAAAATAACAGCAGTCTACTTTTTTACAGTAATTCGTAGTATAGCAAGTAGTCTCATATAAAAAATCAGTAGTTTGCATTGAGAAACAACTCTAATTCAAAGGGGAGGGGGGTGTCATTCTAAAAATCATGCCAGTAAATTTATTAATTTTTTTTTTTTTTTTTTACTCAGAGTTGTGCGTGGATCTCAACACACTAGACCACCTATAAAAATATTTGTTTTTGAAGATTAATCCTTGTACTTAAACTGACTGGTTTTTCTGGATGGAAAAGAACTAAATTCTGACAACTCTGTTGATATCTTCCCCCCCACACACACACAGACCTTCTTTATTAAATAAATTACTAAAAAATGATTGTCAAGAGCATAAGTTGTTTTATGATAAGGGCTGATGTAAAGGACTTAATAAAGTTGAATATAAAAATGTCAAAAACTTTGCTTTTATGTAACCACCTAGCAATAATGGCTTTGTAGTAATGAGATCTGTAGAAAATTTTTACGTATATTTTGTTAAGGGGCCTTGGCCTTAGGATTTCTCATTTTTTAAATGTGCAGTTTTGCACCAAATATTATAAAAAATAAAATATAAAAATGAAATGGCAACCAATAGAAAAAGATTTCTGATCAGCATATTTTTTCTCCAGCGTTCAAAATTTATCCCTGAAAAAAGAAACTTTTATTTTGTTTCTAAAATTTCAAACAATAATTTGCAAATGTTGAAAAGCAAAAATAGTTTTTTTTTTTTTTTTTTTTTTTTTTCTCCAAAGTTAGTCATTATGTCATATTAAAGAAGCTATGAAAACTTATACAACTGTATGTTAGAGAGAGAGAAAAAAAGCATCTGGAGAGGCAATAAAGTAAGTTGTTAAAAAAAATGTCTAAATGGCAAACTTTTGCATGGTCTCTGAAATACCCTTTCCTATGGCATTGGGATTTATATATTACTAGAGTGAAAAAAGTGGATTTAACCTGACTGAAAAAGTGAAAAGCATTTAAATCTGTATGAAACATTAGTAATAGGCTGAAGTAATTAGATCTGCAAAATTTATTTAGAATTTGTCAGAGCATTCAGTTAGAAAAAGGGTAAGAAGTAAAATTGCCGAAAATTATTCCACTTAATTAAAAAAAAAAAAAAAAAAAAAAAAAAAAAACACTGTTGACATAATTTTCCTACTACAGCATGTTTAGGCTGTGGAAATTTGGGAATCCATATTGTATTAAAAAAAAGGTTCATTATTATATTGTAATTTATTTGTATTAGTTAGTTACATTTTTTCGTATTACATAATTAATTGCATTATGTTATTCTAATGCCTGTAATCATAATTTTTTTTTAAAACTTGCAAAAGCTTTTTTTCTGCCAATTTAACGGCAATACAAATAGCTATTAATAATTTTCATTATAAATAAACGAATAGCTAAAAAATAATCATAAAATATACAATCACAAATATATTAATACAAATAACATAATCTCGTGCAATTGTGTCTGTTAATGACTAAGCTTAGATAATAATAGGAATGTTTAAATAAGAAGTAGCATAAACTAGAAGCATTTTATTTCATATTTATGCATCATAATCTAATTTTGTGTGCATAAAAATAGAGCTTATGTCATTGAAGGTCTCAAAACTTTTTAATATTATTTATTTATTATTTTTTTAATGTATTGTCTCCTCTTTATGAATTCAACTAAGGTTTGCAAATCAAATATTGCAAATTGAAACAAGTTCTGGTGAATTATCACTATACCTGATTAATATAAGTACTTACTGTTTGTTTTATTCATGCATAACATTTGTATTTGTCTCAATGATAATATTAAATGTGTTAAATACTGTACTAATTTCTTATGTATTTTACTGCATGATAATTATTTCATAAAAATTTTGCAATCTGGTGAAATTTTAAAATCAAAATAAAGGTTGTCAGAAACTGTCTTTGAAAATTTTGCTTTTTAATGCAAAATTCCACTTTTTTTCTCTAATGTGGCCAAGGCTTTTTATAACAAAGAAGTTCTAAGTAATGTTTCAATATCTTAATTTTACATATATTTGTAGCAATTAATTCTTATTATTGTAGCATTTTTTTTTCAAAAGTAAAATTATTCTCAATTTTACCCCCACCACACATATATAAGAAAAAAAAAATCATGCATTAATTGGCTTTCAAAAACTAGTTAACTTTCCACATATCTCGATGAAATTTCTTTAACATGTTTGTTTGGTACACTTTAAAAAAAAAAAAGCTTGTTGAATATACACCTTAAATTTTGTTATGGTGTCTGATAACAGATAACATATTATTCATATTACAGTACACTCCCTAAAATCCGCACAACTTGGTATCAGAGGTTGTGCAGATTTTAGAAATTTTCAGATTTCTGGGCATTGCATTGTTTACCTTTTTTAATTTAAATGTAATTAATAATGCAATTGAGATTATAATTAATGCTTACAATTACAGTATAGTAAAATATTAAAGTAATTAAATAAAGTAATAAACTAATATAAATTTAGACATATTTTTAAAAAATATTAAAAGCAATGGTCAAGTAAATAATCAATAATGTATAGTTAAGTATTCACTGAGATGCATTTTTCCTAAATTATTCAATGCATCTCGCCTCGCAAAGGTTCATTACTAATTCACATCAAAATCATTAAATAAGAAAGCTTTATTTCAGGTTTACTGAAACTTAATAAAAAACAAAAGAAAAAGCTTGATTAATGCATAACTACATTCGACAAAAATATTGATTATCACAGTAATATCAGCAATATCTTGAATTTTTTTTATAAATAAATCCATTCTTTCTTCATGAAAAAGCATAAATTCAGTAATATTAACGAAAATTACAGATAAAATATATATAGAATTGATATAAAAAGTAAGTCAAATTTTGACTTTTTTTTTTTTTTTTTTTTTTTTTTTTTTTTTGTAAACAGAAAGTTTCATTGTTTACATCTATAAATTATGTGTAGATTTTAGGGTTGTGGATTTAAGAGAATCTTCTGTTTTTGAAAATAATGATAAACAATTTCATTTTCTTAAAAGAAATAAAATTTAAATATTTTACTAAAAAATCTGAAAATCTTAATTTTAAAAACATAATTTTCATTATCTATATAAACTCACGTAAAATGTTAGGTATTTTTTAACAAACAAGTTAATTGGACAATTTTAAAAAGTTTTAATTGTGTATCTAAAAAAAAAAAAAATGTTGTAATTGTTGTATCTAAAAAAAATCAGAAAAGTGTTCCACCTAATCATAAAAAAATCGAGAAAATGGCAAACTAAATGTTACTCAGAGTGAATGAAATACATTATTTCAAAATCTTCCAGCGCTATAATCATTTAGGTCTGTAAACATTTAGCTCTACTCTTTAGGCTCATGATTGAAAACTTAGAAATTTGAACCATCTTATGTTCCAGGTGCCCTTTAGAGTTGTACATTACATATGTAACATTATTGACTTTATAGCAATTTTAGAGCCCAAAACAGTATTTATTTATTTATTTATTTTTCTTTTTGGTATGTTTGCACTGATATATAGTTAAGAACATTGAAAAAAAATAATTGGCGAATATATGTTCCATGTTTTGTAATGAAATTATTTTAAGACCATTTAATGGCTTTAATAATTCATATTTTCATAAAACTAGATAAAAATATTTTGTAAGGAAAAAATAAGAAAAAAATGTCTGGATAAAAAAATAGCAATATCAAAGCTTCCATCTTTTTTCCTGAAAATATTTATTAAAAATTTAAATATAGTAAAGTTTCTTTAATTCAAAAGAATTTATTTTTATTGAATTCAAATATTGAAAATTTTACAATTTTTTTAGAAGGTAAAAGTATTTGCTTGCTTTCCATCATATTAAGAGTTTTTCAATTTATGTCCTTAATTGTGGTTTTTATTTCAGATACCAGATGGCTGTTTGCAAAATATAATGGAGCATCCAACAAAATCGACTTTTTGTAAAAAATCTTGGTTATCACTAATAGTATTATTTATTTAGTCTTAAGTATTTTATTATATCCATTATTTTCTTCTGTAAAATTTTTTGCAAGGTTCGAAGTAAACCACCAAAACTCCGAACGGTTAGGCCGACGGCCGCGATTGGGTTCGAACCCAGTACCTGCCGTCTACAAGTTGAGAGGTCAGAACCTCTCGGTCACTGGTCGGGAGAATTTTGATGTGTTTTTATATTACTTTTCATTTGTGTATTATTAATTAATGTAGTATTATTTATTTATTTATTATTAATTTATCTATTTTGTAATTGTCTTATGCTGAAATAAACTAAAATTAATATTAAAATGAATGAAATAGATATCATAGCGAAATTATTAAAGCAAACGAAATTATTTTTCTTACAAATTTAAAAATTATGTATTTAATAAAATGAGTTATATTTAGAGGTTTTATATTAGTTAATATTTATTTATTGGGATTCATAATGTTACTAAATGCACTGCATTATTTTATAAGCCAGATATTTTTAACGTTATTTTCATAAATAGTAAGTTGGTAATTTATAAATTTTAAATAGATTAAGAACTCATTTTATGTCATTTATTTTTTATCAATATATTTAGTTTAAAAATAAAACAACAATATTAATTTATATCAATATATTTTTCTTTGGGTAGATAATTTTTATAATGGAGGATATTATTCCTGAATATTTCTGTACATTTAGGAATACTTTAGTATTTAATAAAATTGGTGAATTCAGAAATTTTTTCGTTGATACAATTTTTGTTTTAGGAATTAAAATGTAATTAAACGTGTTAGATTAAAGAATATATATTTGTAAAAAAAAAGAAGAAAATAAGTTTCTAATTAATCACTTTTTATTAAAAATTTATTTTATGACATTTGATGACTTACTGTAGAATATATTTTTAGTGAATATGTATCAATATTATTAAGTTTTGTTTGGTAATTTTTTTTAAAGGGGAGAGGAGTTTCAGAATTTTTCATTTAAATTTTAAGGCTAAATAGTTGGGTAGTATTCTTATATTTTTATAGTTTGTAATTAATCACTTTTTATTAAAAATTTATTTTATGTCATTTGATGACTTACTGTAGAATATATTTTTAGTGAATATGTATCAATACTATTAAGTGTTTTAATTATAATATTATTAATTATTATTAAACATTTTATAATAATTTGTTTTTAAACAAAATAAAAAAAACTATTTCTTTTAAAATGAATATATAATTAGAAAATAAGTTGAATTGATTTATGAAGTATTTTTTATAATATTTCATATTATTTTTTACGATAAAGATTGTAATTAATAATAATTTTAAGGAGCGATGGAAATATGTTTTTTGCTGATTCAAATAATTGTAAGTCCTTATTTAAACGAATTGAAATATATATATATATATATATAATATTGGCTATTTTTGAAAATGTTTCTGTTGATGCCTACTATCATTTTATATGAATTATATGAAATTTACATATATTGTCAAAATAACTCAAACAAAATTTAGAAAAAGAATAAATGAGTAAAAATTCTTAATTCAGTCCAATGATGGCAAATCTAATCGGGTCACTATCAGAAATCACTAATCGGTCCTGCGTCACTTGCCGGTATAAGTCGCTGGACGTTATAAAATCACAAAAGAACCGTTTACGAAAACCGACAGCTGTAAAAGCAGATTCTTATGTTTCAGTTGACGACATGCGGCCGACACTTTACCAAAACCACTGTGTCCATGCCAACACATAACCGACACCGCCACCTGTGGTCCGATCGTGTGCCGAAAGGTATGTGTTTGCTGGGTAGCTTTAAAAATATTAAAAAACATTTTTTAAGGAATAGTTTGTCTTCCACCTCTCAAAAATGCTAGAAAACTGATTCAATTTCCATAGCTTTTTACAAACTAATTAAAAAAGAGAATCCAATTAAATTATTTCGAACGTTGAGAATAGTATTACTTGTTATTATAAACAAAACATATTGATAAAAATATTTAAATTGATTAGAAAAACTTAATTAAGTAACCTACCGTTTTCATGTTTTCGTAATTACTAGAACTGCGCGCATGATTTCTCAAAATCAGTTTAAAATAATGGGTTGAAATTTTTTGAGTGAATTAATTTTATACTTCTACTCAGAATAGACTAAAATTTTAAAGTTATCTTAAATAATAAAAATTTTATTACTCAAAGAATTTTTTTATTACTCAAAGAAAAACTTTACAGATTTTCTTTCGTTTTTTTTAAAATTTATTATGATAATTACTATAATTTTAATTTTATTATTATTATACTATATTTAGACTTATAAACCAAAATTAACAGCATATATCTTGCTCGCAGTGATACATTGAGAAAAAGACACTTTTAGATTTGAATTAATAGTTGTTTTCCTTTTATTATAGAACTTTTTCTTTTACATTTGACGACCCATTTCTTTCAACTTTTAAATATCAAATACACTCAAATTCAAACAAAGGGATTTAAATTATCAAAGACAGTATGATAATTTAAATCCCTTCCATAATTCCCCTCCTTTCCACATGCTACATACTAAAATTCCTGTAGTTCTACAGTTATTTTAAATCACATAAGTCCCAATCTTTTTCGATCAATACTCGATGATATAAGGTTGTCTGATGTAATAACGCCAGGAGGGGTAATGACGCCAAGTGCTAATATTTTGCATAATTATGAAATAATCTGGTAAATGACACCCATGTGCTCTGCGCAGAAGGATGTTGAGTCATATAAATCGTAAAAAACAGCTTCAAGTTAATTTGTTTCATTTTTAGGTCTTATTGTTTTTACAAGCAACTAAAATTAACGCTTGATCTAAAATTTGCGAGATACGTTTTGTGATGTGAAGACTATTTTTTTTATCCGGAAATACTTTGTTAATTACATAAATTTCTTGTACATTTCGTGAACTTTCAAAATATTGTTGAAGATTTTGGATATCTTCTCAAGATAATGTGTAATTTAAAATGTACAGCGCAATAACTATAACGGGATAATAACGCCAATCTTTGGCATTAATACCCCGGTTGACAGTGGCCGAGCTACATCCTAAATACTGATTCAAATAAACACAGTTAAAACTGTGCAATGATTCTAATAATTCTATTTAAGCGGTCCTTTTTAAACAAAAAGAAGCTCACGGTCTGATATTCTTTTGCCTCATCCCCCCCCCCCCCCGAAACCACACTTTTATTTTTCTTACACTTTCACAAAATTTGGACATTTTCAATAGCTTAGAATACAATTTGTCAATTTCTAAGTTTGTAGAGTTTGTATTTTTAGAATTGGGCAATCTACATGCAATTATTCTATCTTATTTCATAGTTTTGTTTGCATGACGTTATTACCCATATAGGTGGGTAATAACGCCAAATAGCATAAATCACGCTATTACATTTTATGAATACATATCTGTTAAATTATTTTTTTATATAGATAGTCAATGAGTGGCTGTATTACATCACATATTTGTTTGAAAAATACAGAGTAAAACTGAGCCGTGAAAAATGGTAGAACCTTAACGTGGCGTTATTAACCCAGGGTACCTTATGTGATACCAATAGGTGTTGCCTCAGCAATAACCTTTTTTTTTAGTCTTTCTATGCTCTGTCTGTTATTGTGACTGAAAAATTTCATATATAATCCTTTATCTTTTTATTTAACCCTTTGGGTACGAGCGACACGTATACGTGCTGCAAAAAGGGTTTAGTATACTTGTTTATCCGTACCAGTAAAATTTTACTGAAAAATTTGTCTTATTTGGCATTTTTAAAATTCTGATGTAATGGATTTTAGAGTCTTAGCGACCGGTCCGAGATACCGGTAAACCTGCCGCATGAAGCTCTCAGAATTCTTGTTTATCCAGTGAAATTTTACTGTAGAATTTGCCTTATTTAATCAGAGATAAGGATTTATCTCGATTCAATAAGGAAAAAAAAACCTGTATTGAAAAATCAGTCACAAACGATTAAAAACGCCGTAAAAAGCTCCCATCGCGAAGGGTTTAATAATAGTTTACGTACAATGCAGCGCAATCTGTGACCAGTAACATGCAATAGAAGAAAATATTTTCATTTATTCTGTCATTGTTATAACAATTTTACCGTAAATATATTCTTTTATATTTTAAATAAATTTAGAAGTTCTCACGTATTTGTTTTCGTCTTGTATATTTTAATGCAGTTTGTTCCAATAATATCATTAAAATTGGGCATTTTACATTTTTGGTAAATAATGATCTATCTAAAATTATTTAAACAAATTTAATAAGACTGAGAAGATTTAATTCAATTAGAATAGTTTGCTCACATATTTTTGCCAAACGCTTCAAAATTGAGATTAATTGCATCATTTCATCAATTTGAATAATAGATTTCTTTAATAATGATTTATGTGTAGTGTTACGCCATCTCTCTCTCTCTCTCAAAAAAAAAAAAAAAAAAAAAAAAACCTTTTAGTTATTTTATTTCTGTTATAACTAGTTTTGTTGTATATTTATTATTTTATTTTAAACTAGCGGCCTTCGCCCGCTACGCTGGTCGGTTTATCTAAAGAAATCTTGAAGAAGTAGTTAGATAAGGTTCAGACATACATTAAAAAAAAAAAAAAGCAAGTCGATCATTCAAAAAACGTTGGGAAATATCAAATATTTACTGTAATTTTTTAAGAAAAACAAAGTTTCGAAAAAAAAATTAAATCGAAAAAAAAATTACACTGACATATTAATGCAAGGAAATTTTCCCAGAGAGAAAATTCGCCTTGAATACAATATTTCAAATTCTTTTAATTGCTTATAGGCGTTAATGCCAACATAGTGAAAAAAAATTCCATGCTGGGAATCGAACCCGGGCCATCAGTATGGCGCACTGACGTTCTACCTACTAAACCACATGGAACGACAGCCAGCTTGAAACTTTCTCATACTTAAGTAGACTGGCGAAAACATAACGATAGCGCGTTTTAAAATCGCACAGTGACATCTATTGGATTTTATATGTACTAAAAAACGTTATGTACTAAAAAACGTGAGCAGCGCACCTAATAGTTTCTTTTGTTTCTTTTTGTTACTTTTTTGTCTGTTGTCCGATTTTGATGAAACAAAGCCTATACACTGCCCGGGAGTGTGCATTCTTCATTAGTGAAAACCGCATAAAAATCCATTCAGTAGTTACGAAGATAACCTCGAACAAACAGACAGACAGACAGACAGACAGACAAAAAATTCAAAAAATTTTTTTTTGTGTTTCATTGGTTTTCTTTTATCGCCCTGACTCCATTTTTGTCAATTATCTTCAATGTACAGACACACCGGGTCCTACTGTTTTATTATATGTATAGATAAAATTTTTGAAATTAATATGAATCTTATAAGGATACTCTATATATTCCATTGCATTTCGTTCAACTTGTCATTTAAAATCGGGTATATTATATTATTTGTAAGGAATGGCCTATCTAACACTGTTTGATTGAGCTTACTAACACAGTGAAAATTTAATTCAACTAGAATTGCCCGTGTGCATAATTTTGATAAACACTTGAGAAATCAGATTAATTTTCAAATTCAGAAATTAGATTAATTTTCTGCTATAGTTACGTGGTGTAATTTCCGTTAGAAATCTAATGATTAACTCCTTAATGTATTTATTAGTCAATATACAAACCATATAAAACGAATGGAAATCGAAGTGCCCTAAAGGAATATAAGATCGCAAGAAATAACATGCTATCTTTATAACTATGTTTCAATAACAGTATACCAGTAATTAATATTGAATTGTATGATTTTAATCGTGGGACCATTGCCGTATGGGGAAGTAGAAGTACGAATAAGACATTATTACTTTAAGATAGTATTCTTTCAATACTTTCTTAATGTCAATTATTTTTTTTTATTTTATGATTATACAGGGTGTTTCAAAAATGACAAGTATATTTGAAAAATCAATAAAAATTAAACGGGAAGCGATAGAAATACAACGGTTGTTGCAATATGCTTGGGACAACATTAAATTTTGAGGCAGATAAACTTTCGAAATTAGTTACAATTTTCAACAACAGATGGAACTGCAGGCGATTTTATTGCTGTTATATTATTGCTGCGTATAGTAGATATGTGGAAAATATCGTATTTCAGATTTTTTCAGACTGCAGCGCCATCTGTTGTTGAAAATTTTAACTAATTTAGTAACCTTGTCTGCCTGAAAATTTACTGTTATCCCAAGCATATTGCAACAAACGGTGTATTTCTATCATTGTACGTTTAGTTTTTATTGATTTTTCAAATATTTTTGATCACGTAATAAGTCATTTTTGAAACACCCTGTAGTAGGATATCTGAAGTTTTAAAACTTTGTTTTTACATTGATTATAAATAAATTTTAAGGTTTTTCTTAAATCCAAAAAAAAACCTTTATGACATAAGTTTTAATTCATCTTTGTTCGTAAACCTACGAATTCATAAAATGGGCAAGAGTAATATTCAGAAACAATGTGATCGAAAGACAATTTTCCTTTTACTTACAGATCATACTTAGTATAGGGTAAATCCTAAAATCGTTTCGAAAACCGAAAAATTATTATTATTATTTTTTTTTTGATAGATTTACACGCTTTAGACATTGGAGATTCCTGTAAACATATTTTTAGAAAAGCAATTTGTCATCCATCGTCTATGTATGTCTGTCTGTTTGTCTGTGTGTGTGTGTGTGTAAACGCCCTGTCTTCTGAACAAATTGAGATAGAAACTTGAAATTTTGTAGGTACATAGTATGTAATAATGGCACAAAGATTATTTAATATGAGTAACTTCGATTATCCGGAACTATTTTTTTCGGACTCTTGAAAAATTCGTTCTGATGAAAGGTATATAAAAATTCTAGATTTTTTTTTAAATAGTGATCATAAAAGGCAATAAACTATCACAAATTTTCATAAATAACGAAGTCAGTCGGATTATTAGTGGCTGAGATATTTCTAATCCTGTTTTAAATATTCTATGATTTTTATATGATTCTGTATTTCATTCAATTTTCAATTCAAGGATATATTTTAATTAGAAATGAGACATTTAATCCGACACAGTAAACTGTTAGCTAATATAATTATTATTGTTTGCGTTATAAGGTTGTTTCTTTTGCGCAATTCTATACTACTTGAGTAGTTTGGCCTTTTATATAATTTGTCGAAATTAGTTAAATATCAGTTCATTAACTAAGTACATTAAAAATATTTAAATATACGTTTAAATTTTGTTTTGAAATTGCAATGCATTTTATAAATAGCATACACATATTTTATTTTTATACACTATATTATGCGTATCGATAATAAGTAAGTATTACGGTGGCCCCCAACGACTAGTTTTTAGGTGCGTTCGTAATTATGTAAATACGTAGCACCTATTGTTGTCGCTCAGTCCGTCCGTCTGTCCGTCTGTCTGTCCGTCTGTCTGTCCGTCTGTCCGTCTGTCTGTCCGCATATAACAACGCAAAAACTACCCAACCGAATCGTTTGAAATTTAAAATACATAATTATTACATAATTTTATCGAGTCATTTCAAATTTTATGAAAATTGGATGCATAGATCAATTACAGGGACAATCAAAAGTATTCCGTTACATTACGGTCAATGGGGAAAAAAGTTTCAAATGCATTTTAATCGTTTGAAATTTAAAATACATAGTTATTACATAATTTTGTCGAGTTATTTCAATTTTTTTGATAATCGGGTGCATAGATCAATTACAGAGACAATCAAAAGTATTCAATTACATTATTGTCAATGGGGAAAAAGTTTCAAATGTATTTTATACGTTTGAAATTTAAAATACATAGTTATTACATAATTTTGTCGAGTTATTTCAAATTTTATGAAAGTTGGATGCATAGATCAATTACAGGGGCAATCAAAAGTATTCCGTTACATTACGGTCAATGGGGAAAAAAGTTTCAAATTCATTTTAATCGTTTGAAATTTAAAATACATAGTTATTACATAATTTTGTCGAGTTATTTCAAATTTTATGAAAATCGTATGCATAGATCACTTACAGGGACAATCAAAAGTTTCCGTTACATTACGGTCAATGGGGAAAATGTTTCAAATGCATTTTAATGGTGTTGCACTCATTCGAACTTAATAAAATTTATATACAATATAAAGTACATATTATAATATGCATCTTACATAATTTGTGATGCAAAGAACATTTGTTATTGATTTACAAGGCCACACAAAAGTATTCCATTACATAATGGTATAGGGAGAACATTGTTTGATGAACGTTTTAATTGTAATTCACTATTTGCAATTTTATGAGATTGATATATGAGAGTAATATTTTTAAAACTTCATTATCGTACGAACGCACCTCGTTTGCTACGCTTCACGTGCAATTTCCAACTTGTAATGTTTATCGTCATACTATGAATAGTTAGTTCAGAGTCAGAGTTGAATTCAGGGGAATGGGGGGAGGGGAGGTAACCCGGGAGGGACATTCCTTCCTGGACAAAAATATCTGAATTTAACACTAGTTAGGTTACTGAGCATGAGTTAGATAGATATCAATATCAGTGGTCTTTTAGAATATTAAAAATAAAATTTCCAAGAATAATTCATGCAGTTAACAGTTAATAAGGAAGAAAATTATTATTTAAAGAATCCAAATTAATTGATAAATAATTTAACATGTGAAATTAGCATTTTTATTATAAAAATAAAGTATCGTGAAATAATTACAAATTTTGGATAGTAAAAGTAACATAAATTAATCCAACAAAATACGATTCGTTTTGAAAGGAAAGTATTATTTTATTAATTGAATAAACTAATAAATTTATTCAATTATAAAAACTAAAATTTTTTCCTTTCCTTTTTTTTTTCTTTTTTGTAAAATATAATAAAAAACTGAAATCATTTATCAGTTGTAGAATTAATAAACATTTATAAATCTAATAACGAGAACATCAAAGATATATGTGCATAATATATGGATCATATAAAGCGGTTAAGAAACGAACTAATTATATACTTGATTAAAGTGTTTCTATAGCCAAAGGATATATAAAATTTCAAATAAAATAAAATAAAATAAAGGAAAATCACAATTCAAACTATTTATTATAAATACTACATTTTTGGGGGCAGGAGGGGGGGGGGGGTTGTGCCTTCAACCCCACTTCCTTCCCTTCAATCTACTTGTTTATTCTGTTAACACAAACGAATATTCAAAAAGACTATCAAATTTTGCGTTTTGAACCGAATTACCGGATGAAGGGAGGAATGTACAAATCAGTAGAGATACAAAAAAAAAAATCGATCGTCACATGATCCCAAAATTGCTAATAATTCGATACATAATCTATTTATTGAAAATTGGAAAATGACTTTCGTTTTCAAATCCTTTCTGTTGTGGTCAATTCCACAGAAAAATATAAATTTTTAGGGGTAATTTAATTATTAATATAGTTCATTTAAGAACATGATTGGAAAATTCAATATTTTTGTGTTTTATAAAAAAAATAAGTAATATGCATTGTAAAGTACTGTTCAGTAACACAGTTAAGTACCATTATTGTCTTTGTAAAGTTAAAAGTTACGTCAGTTACACAACAAAACGTATGCCAGTTAAATTTGTAAATGTCATTTTTTCATTTTTATTGTTCAAAAATATTTTAAAGGAGTTATTACTAAAATTAATAACTACTTTGAGATTAATTGTCTCATTTCATCATTTTGAATAACTGATTTGTTTAATAATTGTTACGCCATCTATCGACAGAAACATACACTAGGAAAAAAACTTTTCCCGTTATTTTACCTCTGTTCTAAATAGTTTTGTTGTATATATATTATTTTAGTCTTAATAAAATTTTCAAACAGATACGTATCTTTTGGAAACAATCTGTATATTTCAATACATTTCGTTCAAATAATGTCATGTGAAATTTGGTATATTACATTATTTGTAAAGCATGGTCTATTTAATATTGTTTGATTAAATTTACTAATAATGTAAAAGTTTAATTCAACTAGAATTGCCTGTGTACATACTTTTGCCAAACACTTCTAAAACACGGTAAAAAAATCTGTAAAGTTACTAAAAGTTTTCATGTAAATTGGCATTCCTAGAACTATTTTATGTAACGGCAACAGCAAAAAATTCATGTAATAGATGCAGATTTACGCTGCAAATAAAAACTAGTCGTTGGGGGCCACCGTAATACTTACCCATCATGGATATGTATATGAAAATAAAACATGTGAAAACTATTTATACAATGCATTGCAATTCATAAACAAAATTTAAATATTGTTAATGTACATAGTAATGCTATATTAAAGAATAGCTGAATACAGATATCGACAAATTATATAAAACGCCAAACTACTCAAGTAGTACCGAACTGCGTAAAAGAAACATCCTTATAACTCCAAAAATAATAACTCTATTAACTAACAATTAACTGCATCGAATTAAGCGTCTCATTTCCAATTAAAATATACCTCTGAATTGAAATTTGAATGAAATACAGGGTCATGAAAAATCGAAGAATGTGGAAAACAGGATTACAAATATCTCGGCAACTAATAATTCGATTGACTTCGTTCTATATGCAAAATGTGTGTTATTTTATTGCCTTTTACGTCCATTCCTTAGAACAAAAAAATTCGAAAATTTTTATGTACCTTTCATCAGAACGAATTTTTTGAGAGTCCGAAAAAAATAGTTCCGGATAATCGAGGTTGCTGATATTAAATAGGGTTCGTCCCATTCTTACATACTAACTACATACAAAATTTCAAGTCTCTATCTCAATTCTTTCGGAAGATAGAGCGTTTACAGACAGACAGACAGACAGACAGACAGACGGACGGACGGCAAATTTTTTTTTTTCTAAAAATATGTTTTTCGGAATCTCCACTATCTAAAACGTGTAAATCCGTCAAAAAATTTTTTTCGATTTTCAAAACGATTGCAAGACTTACCCTATACTACGTATGATGGGTAAGTAAAAAAATCTGTAAAGTTACTGATTTTTTAGGAAACAGGGATTCCTAAAATTTTTCATGTAACTGCAACCCAACTTACAGGTAAAACTTTAGTAAGATAACTGTAATTTTAGTAGTTTTCGTTTGTAAAGTTACAGATTTGTGTAGCTTTACAAAAACTAATTTTGTAGATTTACATTTTTTCCAGTACAGTGTACAGATAAAATATTAGTACGCATACGGATTTCGGTAAATTTACATTTGTAGGATTACAGTTTTTTTATTTATTTTTTACTTACCCATCATACGTACTATAGGGTAAATCTTGCAATCTATTTGAAAATCGAAAAAATTTTTTTGACGGATTTACACATTTCAGACACTGAAGATTCCGAAAAACATATTTTTGGAAAAAAAAATTTGCGTCCGTCCGTCTGTCTCTCTGTCTGTGTTAGTCTGTAAACGCTCTCCCGAACAAATTGAGATAGAGACTTAAAATTTTGTATATGCTTAGTATGTAAGAATGGGACGAAGCCTATTTAATATCAGTAATCTCGATTATCCGGAATTATTTTTTTCGAACAACCGAAACATTCGTTCTGATGAAAGGTATATAAAATTTTTCGAAATGTTTTATTTTAAGGAGTGGACGTAAAAGGAAATAAAATAACATAACTTTTGCATCAAGAACGAAGTCGATCGGATAATTAGGTGCTGAGACATTTCTAATCCTTTTTTCCAATTCTTCGATTTTTCATGACCCTGCATTTCATTCAAATTTGAATTCAAAGATATATTTTATTTGGAAATAAGACGTAGTAAACTGCTAGTTAATATAATTATAATTTTTGGAGTTATAAGGATGTTTCTTTTATGCAATTCTGTTCTACTTGGGCAGTTTGGCGTTTTATATAATGTGTCGAAATGAGTTCGTCAGAAATTCATTATTGAGCAATACTATGTACCGGGTGTCCAGTAAATAACTGACCCATTTTGAACTTAAATAACAAATAAACGGTTTGAGATAATAATGCGCGGTTTGCGGTATTGTTATTAGAAAATCAATAAATTTTTAAACATGTACTTTGTTGATATAGTTCAAATTTCAGAAAAAGAAATATCGCGCTGGCGGTAACAGGCTGTTTGAATACAGACATCACTCTAATTTTCATAAATATGAGATTTTCGGCTGAATCTGATTCTATATGTTGTCGAATCTGAATCTATATGTTGAATCGACTCTCGAATCAGCTTCAGAAATAGGGTACGTTGGTTGGAAAAGGATTTAAAATAATATTTGTGATTGAACCATCTGTATTATTTTTCCCGTCCTCAGTCTTGAGACTGAGATATTATTTTAAATATTATTATATTACATTAACAAAGTGCATATTTTAAAATTTATTTATATTCTAATAACACAGTATAAAAAAATCTGTAAAGGTACTAAACATTTTCTAGGAGACTGGGATTCCAAGAACTTTTCATGTAACGATAAAATGAAAAATCCATGTAACCGATTCTAAAACTTGAGTTTTTGTTGTTACCGTAACAGAAAAAGTTCTTGAAATCCCAGTTTCCTAGATAAAGTATAGTACCTTTAAAGATTTTTTTTTTACAGTGCAATACAGCAAGCCGCGCATTTTTATCTCAAACTGTTTTTTTTTTTTTTTTTGTTATTTACATTCAACATGGGTCAGTCATTTACTGGACACCCGGTATACTAACAGTATTTAACTATACGTTTAAATTTCCTTTTGGAATTGCGATGCATTTCATAAGTAGTTTCCACATGTTTTATTACTTACCCATCATACGTAGTATAGGGTAAGTCTTGCAATCGTTTTGAAAATCGAAAAAAAATTTTTGACGGATTTACATGTTTTAGATAGTGGAGATTCCGTAAAACATATTTTTAGAAAAAAAAATTTGCCGTCCGTCCGTCTGTCTGTCTGTAAACGCTCTATCTCCCGAACAAATTGAGATAGAGAATTGAAATTTTGTATGTAGTTAGTATGTAAGAATGGGACGAAGCCTATTTAATATCAGCAACCTTGATTATCCGGAACTATTTTTTTCGGACTCTCGAAAAATTCGTTCTAATGAAAAGTATATAAAAATTTCGAATTTTTTTATTCTAAGGAATGGACGTAAAAGGCATTAAAATAACACACATTTTGCATGTAGAACGATTTCGATTGGATTATTAGTTGCCGAGATATTTTTAATCCTGTTTTCCATATTCTTCGATTTTTCATGACCCTGTATTTCATTCAAATTTCAATTCAGAGGTATATTTTAATTGGAAATAAGACGCTTCATCCAACGCAGTTAATTGTTAGTTAATAGAATTATTATTTTTGGAGTTATAAGGATGTTTCTTTTACGGAGTTCGGTACTACTTGAGTAGTTTGGCGTTTTATATAATTTGTCGAAATTGGTATATCAGCAGTTCTTTAATATAGCATTGCTATACATATTAACAATATTTAAATTTTGTTTATGAATTGCAATGCATTGTATAAATAGTTTTCACATGTTTTATTTTCATATACCTATCCATGATGGGTAATTATTACGGTGGCCCCCAACGACTAGTTTTCATATGTTATAGTATGCATCTCCATGATGGGTAAGTATTACGGTGACCCCCAACGACTAGTTTTTTTTTTTTTTTTTTTTTTTTTTTTTTTACAGTGAATCAGATTAGTTATCTGATCGTTAAGTTGTATAATTTAATCTAGTAATTTAATGATTATTTTCCTAAATTATTTATTATCTATCATACAATCTGTATAATGTACTGCATATGTATAACACACATATAAAATGAGCGGAAATCGATGTGCCCGAAAGGCATACATGATATCGCAAGAAATAACACACTATATCTTTATAACTATGTTTCAGTAACACAATAGCAGTAATTAAGGTTTACTTGTACAGTTGAAATCATGGGACCATTGCCATATGTGGAAGTAGATGTGCGAATAAGACATTATTATGTTTACATAGTATTTTTATATAGTTTCCTAATATCAACTATTTTTCCCTTTATAATTATACGTAGAATATGTGATAAATAAAACCCATTTTTTTTACAACTACTATGTATAAAAAATTGGTTGTTCTTAAAGTTTAAGGAAATTAAAGGGAAAAGTTTATGACACCAGTTTTAATTAATTATTATTCGGAAACTCATGATATGGATAATTGTTGTCATTTAGAAACAATGTGATCAAAAGACATTTTTCCTTTTTTGGTAAATGTAAATGACCATTCGAAAAATACTATCAAACTTTGCATTTTGACCATAATTTCCAGATTAAGGAAGAAATGCCAGTCAGCGAAGGGAGAAAAGCGAGTTTTCACGTGGCCCAAAATAGCTTATAACTCTGTATATAATACATTTATTAAACATTGGAAAGCGTCTTTCGGTTCCAAATCGCTCCCATAACCATGTCAATTTTGACCCTTTATTTTTTTAAATGTGTCGGGAAATTTTTTGCTTGTTGAGCTGTGGTCTAATTACTTTTTGCGCTGAATGGTACTTTTAAGTGCAATTAAAGAAAATTTCATATAAAATTCATTTAGTTTGTAATTTTAATTCACTTTTTCAATTAAATTTCAGCAGTGAAATTAGGCTTGATATTATTCAATTGAATAAGTGCTTTATCAAACTGCTAACTAAGTGTAGTACCAACAGAGGGAAAATTGCTCAAGCCGAAAATCGAACTATTAAATAGCACTTCAAATGTTCTACTACTTATGTTATGAGAATGATGCCCGGCTGTGCATCTCTCACTCATATATGTTGGTAAGGCTGCAACTGCAGCACAAGATGGAAACATCTACACAAGCACACAAACCTGTGACGTAACATGAGACACAAATTAACACAGCGTCAGAGAACACATATACAACTTTAATTGAATTTTTCAATTATTTTCAGCAAGTATCATGTAAAACCCAGCCAATAAAAAGTTTGATTTTATTTCGTACTGCACTACTTTTTATTTTGTGATCTTTAATAAAAGACAAATATAAAGTTAGATTATTTTGTTAAACACGATTATTCAAGTGGTAAATTAATTATAACAAATATAAATTTTCAAAGTGGTTGAAAAAAAGTCCTAGCCAAGATTAGAACCAGGGTTGATGTTATTTGTGTGAGGAAGTTTTCAGTGTTCGTCCGGGATGGCTCAGTCGGAAGAGCATTGGCGGTTTCATCCAATGCATATCTGGTACGAATCCTGGCCCGGACGCATTTTCAGAAAGAATCACGTTTTGAGCACCAGTCTTGGCGAGTTGGCGAAAGCGAAAACGTTCAGCTAGCTGCATCGCCAAACACGATAATCGTCGTTTAGTTTTGATGTTTTAAACTATGTTTTAATCGTAAACAACGGTGGATAACATTTCCTAATATTATAGTCTTCGCTTGATAATATTTACGGAAAAACAAATGTAGAATAAGCGCGATCTCTTTGCAGAAGAAAGGATTGCTATTCGCTAGGCGTTTGACGTCACAAATAAGAAAGGGTGCATAGCATCTACTTCATCTCCGCGCCAATCGTTGTTCTGGCGATAAGATGCTCAAAACGTGATTCTTTCTGAAAATGAGGCCCGGACCTTTTTCACCCACTTGGAACATTTACATCTGTTACAAATATAAAGTTATTCATTATTTGGGTTGCATTGTTTAGTTATTTTGATCAGTCCATTCTTAAAATATTAAATATTAAAACAGTAACAATTTTTTCAACAATACCTTACTTATTTTGGTTTGATTGCTTTTCATAAGAATTAAAAACACGGTTCAAACAATGTAATAATCTCGTATTATTGATAATGTTATCCAAAACCAATTACAAAGATGTGGTAAACCAAATGATTCTTAAATTCAAAATTTTATCAAACTAAAGTTCAGTACAATACATCAGAAAAATGATAGAAATGCAGAATCCGTTCAGTTCAAACAATTTGGCTTTTAGCAACACAATCTGCAATAAAACTGCCTGTGATAAAAGTTCTGTGGAAGATTTGGCTGAGAATGGTTATACTCTAGGTGGTGTACTTGCTGAAGGAAGTTATTCCAAAGTCAAGTAATTGATGCCATTTGAAATTGTTTACTTTATTGATTAAAAATATAATAATAATTTAGGCACAGATGTCATATACGCACCACATTTGCGTGCGTTTTTTTCGCCGCAAGTTTGGCATTGTCATCTGTGCTAAGAAGAAGATCTTTTAATAAGTTTATAACAGTTCTTAGGGAAATAAAATGGAAAAATATAAAGATTTCAGAGAAATGTGTTGATTAAATGATACAACTGCATGCATTCAAAGTGGGTGTATGTATTAATGTTTATTATGAAAATTATATTTATTGTTTTGTTACTTGCTAAGTTTATTATTTATAACTGCTTATTTATTGTTTCCTCTTTTATTAAATTCATGTTTATTTACTGTTATTTTTTATTTTAAATCTTTAAATTATTTTTATTATATACCATGTCATTTATATCAAACTATCATTTATTTATTTTTATTTCTTTTTTTAAAATACTAGAATCTCTTTCACTTTTTCACGTTATTTTATTTTTATATTGCAATAAAAAATGAAGTACTGTTATTGCAAGTAATTTATAACTTACATTCAAAAACAAAATTTTATCCAAGTTGGCGGGGAAAAAAACACGTGTAAATGTGGTGCGTATATCACATCTGTGAGATATTTTATGTGTAGAGTGGCACAGATGTCATATACCACCACATTTACACGTGTTTTTCCCCTGCATGCGATTTTTTATTGCAAGATAAAAATAAAATTAAAGTTAAAATGTGAGATTCTAGTATTTTAAAAAGGAAAAAATGAATAAATTACAGTTTCATATAAATAATTATTGATATACTTTATAATAAAAATAATTTAAAGAATTAAAATAAAAAATAACAGTAAAAAACATGAAGTCAGTAAAAAAGGAAACGATAAATAAACAGATACAAATAATAAACTTAATAAGTAACAAAACAGTAAATATAATTTTTACAAGGAATTGTAAATATTAATTCTTATAGCCATATTGAATGCATGCAGTTGCATCATTTAATCGGCCCGTTTCACTGAAATCTTTAATTTTTTCCATTTTATTTCACTAACAATTTTATAAACTTATAACGAACAGATCTTCTCCTTGGCACAAATGTGCTATGCCAAATTGGCAGGGGAAAAAACACGTGCAAATGTGGTGCGTATACGACATCTGTACCAAAAATATAATAATAATTATGATTGGAGTAATTATTGATTACAATACGATATGGAAAAAATGGACATCATTTGAAAGGTTTTTTTTTTCAAAAATATTGACCAGTTAATTGGTTAAACAATCATTTTTTTTTTCAGGGCAGCCACATTTCAAGGGAAAGAGATTGCTGTAAAGATTTTAACCAGAGAAAAGTTATCAACGAATTTTAAAACTAAGTTTTTGCCGAGAGAACTAGATATATTAAGCAAGATTAATCATCCTAACATTGTTCACGTCTACAAAATCTACACATACCCCAGAAGAATCTACATTTTCATGGAGTTAATTCGAATGGGGGATTTGCTTCATCGTATAAATGTAAGTATGATTCATTGTGTTATTTGGAAAAAAAGAAATATTTAGTATTTGCGATATATTTTTCTAAATTTTAGGGCAAAAAAATATGGATGAGCATTATACAAGGGCTGTTTCGATAATTATATAAAAATATAAATTAGAGAGGATCACATTAAAAAAATAATTCAAAATCGGTCGAATTTGAAAAAATTACGTATTGTATTTCTTAAATTTGTAAAAAAAAAGTTCCGTCTTTTTAAGTGATATGTTTATGTGCCCTAAAGGCTGCAAAATCCTTGAATTTTAAGCTTAATTATGCTAAATTTCTAGAATTTTAATAGCATTTAATAAATTTAAGTTGTATTTAAGAGGCTGTGGATTTATTGCTAATATATCCCCTTATCATCACCAAAAAATTTCAAATGTCTGAAACATCAACTTCATGCCTCCAAAAGGCCTAAAACTATGAAATCTGGCACAATTTACTTATTTCTGGTTACCTTGAAGGTAATTGTACATAATAAAAACCACGATTTACACCAATTTTTATTTATTTTTTATTAATTGTGCCTCTTATAGGATACAATGTACGTTTATTTTGCCTTTTTATTTTTAATTCCTCGGTTTTAATAAATACCAAATTATTCTAGAAGGTAAAATTAATACGTGTTTTTAAACACTTTCAGATTGTATCATTTAGTTTCGTTTTGCATCAAAAGTTTTTCTCCTGGAACATAACTTCATTATAGTCCGCATATATCGTGCCTTCTCTCCTACCCGCGTACTACAACGGAAGGCTCTGCTACAAATTTAACAGCTGTCGAATTCCTTGTGTATTACACGATTGTTTTAAGCGAAGCGACTTTCGCGTCTGCACCTTGCGCACAATTTCTCATCTTTTCAATTTCTTTTTACTTAAATTTTCTAATGATCGGAGTCACCATTCGTTGTCATATCTCTCTATAAACTTTCATTCCTGACAGTTAAATTGCTGCTGCAAAATTTATTTTTGGAATCCAGTCATCCAAACATTCCTGGTTTGTAGTTGTCTTCACTGTTGACTTAATCTTCGTTGCTGATACTTCTAAGATAGTCGACAAAAATAATATACATGATACACCCGCTAATGATATGGGTTGCAACCGTTTGAGTTCCTGAGGGTTTTGTAAAAAATCCAAAGCAGTGCGATTGCGCCTCTTTTATTTTATGCCAATACTCTGTAAAAAAAAATCTGCAAAGGTACTAAACCTTTTCTAGGAAACTGGGATTCCAAGAACTTTTCCTGTAACGGTAACAGCAAAAATTCAAGTTTCAGAATCGATTACATGATTTTTTCCTGTTATCGTTACATGAAAAGTTCTTGGAATCCCAGTTTCCTAGAAAATGTTTAGCACCTTCACAGATTTTTTTTTACAGTGTAAAACCGAAGCAGCGCAATAGCCTTCTTTTATTTTATGCCGATAAATTTTCAGTGGCACGATAACGCTTATTTTTTTTTTATTTCGATAAGTCCTAATAAGCGCAAAATCAGTACCCCAAATGCTCGAAATTTTCTGGGTTCTCTCAACTGAATAACGCAATCGCGCTGCTTTGGACTCAAATTGTTAACACCAATGAAAAATATGGAACATTAGAAAATAAAAATTATAGTGACTAATCATCTGGTGGCGATAGAGTATTATGGCTCCAACGTCAGTACCTGTGTAGTTAATGACGCTATAAGACTAATAGAAGTTAGTTTGAAATGTCCTTTTTATTGGCTTACTAGTATGCTACATATAGATGAGCTACCACTCCATTTTTTAGTTTATCATGGAGATAGTAAGAAGTAAAAGCCACGCTCATATTCAGGAACTATTGGAAAATCCCTTAAAATGATGAAAATTTACCAATGATTAAATTTATCCCGACAAATAAAAAGTAAATTCAAGCTGTTGGCATTTCAGAAAAAAAAATAGCCACCAATAGCCACAGAATACTTAAAAAAGCATGGTGCATTGCTTCAGAAGATGAAAATACCCCAGAATTTCAATTGCGGAACCCTTGATCACTAAAGCATTCATGCTATATATCATTCAAGTAGCACCTATACTGTAAAAAATTCTGTAAAGTTACTAAACTTTTATTAGGAAACGATTCCTAATTTTTTTATGTAACGGTAACAGCAAAAATTTACGTAACAGATTCTGTACATGAATTGTTATATTATTTGAAATATCTAAAAGTGAAATTACTGCGAATGGATTTTTGTACTTTTATCTAGTCAGATTTGTAAAGTTAAACACTGTGCGCCGTATGAAGTGCACACCTATTACCGTTTATCCCTGTTCGGCCACGCTGCTATAGCTACAGTAATTTCTATGCAATTGCGTGTGTTCATTTTTAATTTGGGAAATCGTTACATTTACTTTAAATAATGAAAGCATGTTGCACAAGTCTGAATTATCCGTTCAAAGACAATTTGCTTTACTATTCACAAATATAAATACTAATTCATATCTTCCGCTTCATGCTTTTTCCAAAAATACAAGGTCTATATTTTTTTAATAATACGCTGGGATAGCTTTCATTTGTCATTCGAAATTATGTATGAACATAAGATTCATAACATAATTAAAATGTATTCAAATTTGAAAATATTTTTGGAAATTAATAAGAACTACAAGAAGATAACTATATTTTGTAATTTTAAAAAGGGATTCTAAAATTAAATATCAAAGAGCGTATATTGAAAAAAAAAAAAAATATATATATATATATATCGTTAATTTAGCACGAGCTATGAGATTGCCGCAGTTAGTATATGTAGGTGGGTGGTACAATCATACCGCTTTTTTTACAAAAAGAAACGTTACTAAATAAGACAATTTTCAAACAATTTGTGCGATTGAACAAGGCAAAAACGGAATATCGGAAACTTCAGCCTATAATCCTTAGTGTCCTCCGCAGCTATTTAAAGCATACTATAAGCATCAAAAGGTTTTGGAACATAAGAAAATCGTATGACATTTTATTTAAGGTGGTCTGAGACACATTTTCAAAAATAATTTTTATTTATTAAATTAAAATTTAGAATTTTTTATGATGATTAACCATATTATTTGTGAACAAAATCACATAATAAAACTTCTCATAATTAAAAAAAAACATTTAAAATTTAAAATTAATTAAAAAAATGGGGTTATTTGATATCGTTATTGCTGAAAATATTTGTAGAATTTAAAATTTTTTACATTTAAAAAATATAGATTCTTATTTTGATTCAGCATTTTTATAAATAAAAATTAAAAATAAATAAAAATAAATAAAAATATTTAAAGTAAAAATTTGAAAAAAAATGATGTTACTTATTTTTTAAAAAATTGTATCTTCAAAAGTAAATATATATACAGTTGGCAAAAAAAGTATTTGTACACTCTAAAATTTTTAATTTTTAACTAAATAAAAACAGATATTTTGTCAAAAATAGTTTTAATACAGTCTGTTTACCGTGCGTTTTAAATTACACAACAGAAAATTTCGATAAAGATGTAAAATAATTTTCTAATCGGAAAAGTTTAAAAATTTCTTGCAAAAAAAGTATTTGTACATTTCTCCATCCTGATATGTACTGTGTTTTATAGTGTTTATGGTTCAAAGGACTACTTTTACAGAAGCTGTTAATAATTTTTGAGTTCATATTATATTTGTCTGACATTTAATCTAATTTGCTCTTGAAATAACTGAGTATAGAACCTAATACTAGAGAGGCACCTCTAGATATATGAAATCCTATGATTGAGCATAATAAAAATTTAAATTCGCAACAAGAATTTGTAAAAGCTATTAAATTACCATTTACAACTACTGGATGTATAGTGAGAAACTATGAATAAATTAAAAGCATCGAAATTCAATGAAAACCGGGACTTCTTAGCAAACTAATAATGAGGGAAAAAGGGAGTGTTGTTAAAAAAGCTTTAAAAAATCCTATGCGTTCGGTTCAAAAATTTGCTGGAGACCTTGCGACATCTTCTCGCATCAGAGTAATACCTCAAACAATAAAAAATATTCTTCTCAATGCAGATTTAAAAGGAAGAACCTCAAGGGAAAATCCATTCATCAGCGAAACAAATAGGCGAAAACGCATAGTATTCGCTTTCGCATACAGAAATAAATCATTGGATTTTTGGAAAACAGTAATTTTTTTCTGATGAGGGAAAATTCGGAATTTTCTTACCATTAAGCATTCGAAAAAATTGGCGTAAAAATAAAACTGTTCTAGATCCAAAACGTATACTTCAAACTATCAAGCATGTTGGGGGGAATATTATACTTTTGGGGTTCATAGCTTCTAATGGAGCAGGACATTTAAAATTTATTGACAATGGAAAGACAGGTTTAACATACATTGATGTGTCGCGCCATAATTTATTAAACTGTGCCAAGAAATTATGCATAGAGGAAGCTTTTCACTTTCTGCAGGATAACGACCAAAGCATACTGCTGTGATCACCAGCACATGATTACGGCAATACTCCAAGACGACTGGTAAATCTTCTAAAATCTCTAGACTTGAATCCAATAGAAAATTCGCAGATGCTATTGGATGCAAAAATCCGAAAAAAAATATGTATTGGTAAAAAACAGTTTTAACGAAGCTCTTATTGTGTCATGGAATAACATTAACCAGAACGATACAAAAAAGTTGGTGGAATCAATGTCACACCATCTAGAAGTAGTCATAGACGCTAAATGAATTCGCACAAAATATTAATTTGTATCATTTTACTAAATTTTCATTAATTATATTACATTAATATAGTGTACAAATACTTTTTTTGCATTATATTTTTGTATATTTGTTTATTATAATGTAAAAAATCGATTCGTTTAATTTTGTTTTTGCTTCTATAATATTATAATGCATTAAATTAATGTATTACAGTATTTTTTGCTTAAATCTTTTGTTTAATTTCATTATAATTAAAAAAATGAAGTGTACAAATACTTTTTTTGCCAACTGTATGTATTTTCCAATTTGATGTATCAAAGCTAAAGTAAAACAATAAAAAAAACATGTTCTAAGTTTTAATCATTTAACTTTAACGGTTCTCGAATTATAGTATTTTAAATTCGAGAAACCGTAAAAAATTCATCAGGAAGTAAAACGAGAAGTCACAAAATGTCATTTCCATGACAATCGTTGCTCAAAAGCTATATTTTGAAAAAAAAAATAATAACAATATTTCCTCTTCTCATTAAAATAGAAGCGTGATTTATTTAAATGTCTATATAGCCATGAAAAACAGAGAAAGTTTTAATGCAATAATTTTTAATTTTTAAGATTTCTGTGTTTCGGAGTCACTTTAAATAAGAAATAATCTTGGAACGAATTACCCTTTCAATGTGCTATTTCCTTGCATGATACCGCATTCACTCGTGTATATTGTGCACTTCTATTAAAAAAGTTAGGGCAAAACTCCAAGATGCACGATACACACGGAATAATTCTATACTGCTGGATGCAATCACATGATATGCATATGAATCATGAAATGTATTCAAAGAAGTCATAAACACGGAATTACAATTAATCAAATTCATTTCTCGGAAAATCTTACTTAATTGAAATAATACTGCATCTTTTTTCACTCCTTGCAATTTTTTTAAAAACAGAGCTCGTAATATTATTTAAAAGGTAATTAGCAATTCCCACTGCCGTCATTCAGTCCCTACTCGAAGTCTAAAAATGTATTTTGGCCTTATTTTCTACCTGATATAATGTTTGTTTCAATTTCCTTTACTGAAATTCATTTAGTTATTTATTCATTTGAATATCAATTTTACGGTGTCCGTTACATACGAGATAAAAAAAAATGCACTTTTTTGCAATTTTTTTCTTGTAATCTTTTCTTGTGTTGCAATTTTTTCTTGTAAAGTACGGAATGCGCGTTATACACTCGTGCGCTGTATACGCGAGTAAATACGGCAATTGTATTTCTGAATGTTTCCAATGTATTACATGCTTTCATTTTTTATACATTTCAGGCACATGATAGGCTTGCGGAATTTGAAGCACATAACTATTTCAAGCAGATTGTTGGCGCTATTCTCTACCTGCATAACTTGAACATCGCTCATCGTGATTTAAAGTGTGAGAACATCATGATCAATGATGATGATCAAATTAAAATAATCGACTTTGGATTTTCTCGATTTACAGGTAAAAAAAATTATGTTGTTTTCATTTTACACTGTTAAAAAAAAAAAAAAAAAAAAAAAAAAAAAAAAATAATTTTACAGATATAAAGTTGAAAATATCTGTATGTTTTCTAACATTGTACCTGTACACTGTACAAGAAAAGATGTAAATCTGCAAAATATTTTTTTGTAAAGCTACAGAAATCTGTAACTTTACAAACGAATCTACTAAAATTACAGTTATCTTAGGGTAACATCCCCAGTAATTGGCATGCACCAGTGATTGGCGCATCCTACAAAAATGTCCTAAAATAAGATTTATATCCAGTTTTTTTAAAAATGCAAGACCGTATATCAGTTATATGCTCATTTACTTTACAGATTATAACTTTGATTTATGTTATTAGATGACAATAGAGGATGATAATTATGGAATAGATGACAATTATGGCTTGTATCAAATTAGCCATTTTTGTTGCAAATGCTTCTTCTCTGCCTTAAGAAAGGCATTCGTTTCAATTTATTATTATCGGATTTATAATACATTTTAAAATTTAATTGACAACAGTTTTATTTAGTTGAAAAGGGTTACTTTAATTGTGTTAAAGTCTAAGTGCCAATTACTGGTGATTACAGCAACTTTTTATAAATATATTTTTATAAAAAATACTTTTTCAAATATTTTTGCTTTTAATGGGCAAAATAGTTGCATAGATATGCACTCTTTGATTTAAAAATATTTGCAAATAAATATTTTATTTCTTTGTAATGAAAATAGAAGTAAGTTTAAAGACAAATTCTTAATGTGCCAATTACTGGGGATGTTACTCTACTAAAATTTAATCAGTAACCTGTGTTGCATTAACATAAAAAATTCTTGGAATTCCAGTTTCCTAAAAAATTCTTAATAACTTTACAATTTTTTTAGTGCAAATCTGTATCTATTACACGAATTATTGATGCTGCCGTTACATAAAAAGTTCTTGGAATCCCAGTTTCCTAGAAAACTGTTAGTAACCTTATAGATTTTTTTTACAGTTTTTTTACGCCAGAAATGAAGTTGAATGAAACAGAAGAAGAAGTTGGTATAAATGAAAAAAAAACTGAGCTAAGTACACAGGCTATTTGGATGTTAAACGTTAGGAAGTAAAGAAATATAAGTGATAAAATGATTATTACATCCATTAGAAACTTCACATTTTTATAAACATTTTAATAATCAATTTGTATTACCTATACAAATCGTCTCATGGTCGATATAAACGACACGCGACAATGAGATGTAAACAAAAACACGTGCTCTTTGTAAAAAAAGTAAATTACCAATAGACCATGGTCAAAAATTCTTTTCCAATGTGGCTCATCCCAATTCAGCTTTCCACGAAGAACTTATTCATTAACTCTAACCAAAATTTCGGAATATTAAAAGAAACTGGTTTCTCGAGTGAACTTACCTTCCTATACTGTTAAAACTTTTTTGAGAAATTACAGAGAATCTACGGGCAATCCATTAATCTTAAGCATTATGAAAAATTACAGAGATTAGTTTAGTTTGGCTTATTTTGTGTCTTATATTATTTTGTGTCTTGTTTCCCTTTCGTGGGGTTCTTTCTAAGAGAATCTAACTCGTATTTAAACAAGATTAAAATCAAAACAAGAAACTGGGATTCCTAGAGCTTTTTATGTAACTGCAACTCAGGTGACAGATAAAATTTTAGTAAGATAACTGCAATTTTAGTAGCTTCGTTTGTAAAGTTACAAATTTCTGTACTTTACATATAGCCAAAAACAAATAACCATCCCGTTCTGCCCTGGGAATGGGGCAAAGCAAGGAACTGACATAATGTTCTAGTTTTCAAAAATATATATTGCTCTTTTGATTTCTTAATTTTTCGTAATTGTTTGATTATTAATTTTTTGTAATTTTTACATCATAATAATCTGCTCGTAGGAATTTTTGCAGCCCTATTAATTAACATTTTTGTATTTTGAAAACATAGTTCATGGCACAACGTTCTACTCCTAGTTTTCCTAAGACTATTCATCAATCCAAATTCTATGCTCTAGCGGTCACGCCAGTGGCCAAGAAGTTCTCCCTCCGAAACTAGTAGACCGCAGGTCCTGGGTTTGAACCCAATAGTCACTGTCGGCCGAACCGTTCGGAGTTTTCCGTGGTTTTTCGAACCTTGGATTTCCTTGCGCAAATACGGGTTAAGTTCTCTTAGAAAGACTCCTAAGGAGGTTACTCACCTTTAGGGCCAATCTAGGTCCTTAGGGGGCCCCTTAGGCTCTTTTATCTACTTTCCTTATTGTAGATAATTGGTCATAATAGGCACAGGCAAACAAACTATGCTCTAGCGTTTATTGTTATTAAAAGTGTTTTCGCTTATCTTCAAAAATTTAAATTTCACAGCGAATATGTATATATACAGGATGATTCAAAAAACGTGGACAAAATGATATGACAAATCAAGCATGCAACAAATATAAAAAATCACATAGGAACATAGGGTCGCAAACTACTTTTTGAGTCACAAATACAGGGTGTTTCATTCTAAGCTACACCCAGTTTGAAAGTAATAATTTCGAGGAAAATAAAAATATTGTTATGAAAATGGAACGATATGTATCTTATTTTGTGTGAAATGTGATAACATTATCAAAAGATCTGGAAAAACAGATTGTTCAAGCAATCGATGATACTGTATAAGCTGATTATCACAGTCTAAAATGTGAGGTGCCAAGTGCGTATTGCTGGCGCGCATAATGCAAACTTCTACCACCTTTGTTTGGTGTTATCGCATTTAAAACGAAGGTTAGAATGCCTTATAAATGTTTTATTATAATATACTTCAGTTTTCTGAAATTTATTACTGTCAATCCAAATTTAGTAAGGATGAAACACCATGTATTTGTGACTAAATAAGTGGTTTCCGGCCCTATGTTCCTATGTGATTTTTTATCCTTGTCGTATGCCTGATTTGTCATATCAATTTGTCCACGTTTTTTTCTAATCACCCTGTATATATATATATATTAACTATTTCGAAAATAGTTGTCCTCGGTAGAGAATTCGGAAATCAAAAGTATATCTGAATTTTTTTATTGGTTAAATTCCGCAACTTATTTTATTTTACTCGTTTTCTGATTGGTCCATGTTTAATGTTCAAAAAAGAAATATTTCTGTTTTTTCTTTCATTCGTTTTCTGGTTGGTTCATGTTTAATGTCCAGAAATGAAATACTCCTGTTGTCACGATGACAAAAAAACATAAAAAAAAACTACAAAAAAATTAATAACTTAAAAACAAATTTCGATATAACTTTGAAACAAAATGTATTTAAAAGTAAATTTTTTCTCCATACGTCGGTAGAAATATTGAAAATGCGTAATGTTTGAAAGTTTAAAAATTTGTAGTATCGAAAATTGTAAAACTAAAATTTCATTTAAAATTTTTATATGACTGGTAAAGGAATATTAATTTTTAACCCATGGCGTACGTAATATAGGCTCTGTTATTACTTAAACCACATTTTGATCATCATAAAAATGATGTTTATTATTATTATTATTATTATTATTATTATTATTTATATATAATTTTATATATAATTTTAGTCTTTGAAAATATAATTCTCCAAATAGTCGTTATAATTTGTTAAATTACAATTATTTTATATATATTTGTTTTTCTTTTTTTATTTGTGATCTCATTTCCAATTTTTTATTTTATTCATTTCTTTCTTTATTTTTTGTGCAAAAAAAAAGCGTAAGAATTGGCAGCTATGTATAGATGCACTTAGAAACTAAAAATTCGATGTATGGGTATGGAAAGAGTGTTGCTTGTTACTAAAGAGAAAAACTGAAATCAAACAATCAGAGCTCGAACTGTTCCTAAAATTTTCATACTTTCCTGCCACAGTTTTTAAACGGTAATATTTATTGTATAATTCTATTGTAGATGTTAAACGGACCTCCCATGAAGATTTTTGATTTAAAATAGTGGCAGCAACGTGTGAAAGTTTAATGAACGGTGCGAACCCTGAACAATTATAAGTTTACTTTTAAAATGAGGAAATCAATTCAGACGATCCTTTATTTTATTTTTATTTTTTTTATATATATTTTTTTTTCTTTTAATAGTGAACGAAATGGGTTTTAGAGTTCTGAGTCGTACATTTTGTGGGAGCCTTGCCTACGCCGCCCCGGAAGTTCTTCAAGGGAACCCTTACAACCCAATGATGTACGATGTTTGGAGTTTGGGTTGCGTCCTTTATGTAATGGTGACTGGAACATTGCCTTTCAATTGTATTAATGTGAAGAAAATGGTACAGTGTCAATTGAATAGACAAATTAAAGAGTATCCGACAAACATCAATCTGACCAAATCGATTAAAGTAAGTATATAAAATATTACATTTCTCTCTAGTCTTTTCTTAAAATATTAACTTATTTTTGTTATTTGTAAGTAACTGATATTGATTGTAATAAAAATAATAGAAATAAGATTTAAATGTTGTTTGTTTGATGAAGGAATTATTTCATCACAATTGTTTTGCAATTGTTTTATGAGACATAGTGTTATCGACACTTCATAGAAAATAATAAAAAATGTTCGTGATAATTTTTTTGTATTGTTATTTTTTTTAAACAGCCCTTTTTTAAATTAAAATTATGTTAAATGGACAACAATTGAATTTTTCATTCAAAAGGATAGTTTACCTTTTTAACAATGCTGTTTATTTTTAAAAATATTGTTGAAATTGTGAACTCACTGTACTTCAATGTTCAACTAAAAGGACGTTTTAAACAAAAGAAAAATATTAATTAATATTATTATTAAAAATGACAGTTAAAAATTTCTAAATATTTCTTTCAATTAGTTTTTTTAAGATCCTAATACTTTTTAAAATGCTGATAGTTTTAAACATTTTTAGTTATTATTTCAAGACTTTAATAAACGTCAAAAAAGTGACAACGAGGTGCTTGAAGTATATCCCCTTTAGTTCACGAGCCGACAGCTCATAAACCTACATTATCGAACACAAGAAAAAAAAAAACCTTTATTTTATGGAAGAGTAGTAACAGGGGAATCAAATGATACATGTCTGTCAGGAGTGAAGGGGTGCATAAGCCAAAAATGAATACCACTAGTGGTTAACCCGTAGGGTATCCTGCCCGCATTGGGGCTAACCGCATTGGGGTATCCTGCTCCCAGTTTTCCTTGTTTTCATACCTTTGAATGTACAGCAAATAGAATGTTAAACCTACGAGTAAACCACTAGTGGTATTAATTTATGGCTTATGCACCACTTCACTTCCGGCAGATATAGATCAATAGATTTCCTTGTTACTAATCTTCCATAAAATAAAGGGTTTTGTTTTTGCTCGATAACATAGGTTTTTGAGCTGTCGGCCCTTGGACTACTTCAACGGTTTCCAAAATGCGTTCAGCAACTAGGAAAAACCGCTTGGTGCCGGTGTACCGAAGCAGAAGAAATTCACTCTGAAGAATTTTAGTTGTTTTCACATTTATCTGTAATAAATCATTTTATGAAGTCATTTAACTTAATTTTCGGACATGCCATGTATCTTAAAAGAGTCACCTGATGAAGTCATTCAGTTTGTTCGGGTATTTATTTGAAATTCGTTCAAAGTACATATTTCTTAGATAGATTAGGCCACAATTTAGGGGGTAAAAGTGCGCATCATAGCCAAAGGCTTGATATAACAAGTATCACGTAAAATTTTTTAAAAAGGTGATAATTTTCACATAGACTGTTTTTTATAAACATTAGTTTAAACTCAAGAAATTTTTTTAATAAAAATAGCAACAAATAACTGTATTTAGTATCATTTAAATATCCGGTTGCATTAAAAAAAATCCATTTTTTTTAAGGCACATTGAAAAAAATGCATATGTTTCATTGAGCAATGTAATTAGATACAGTATCGCGAGAAGGTACTGCATGACGAAGAAAATTTCAAAAATTCCCTATACTGTTAAAAATTTGAAACTTTTACTGCATCGTCACTCCACTGCATTTATAGAAGATCTCTATTTTGACCAATGAGAATGCTCCATAACACAGTGAAGTAATCGTTTTCTATAAAAGCGATGGAGTGACGATGCAACAAAAGTTTAAAAATTTTAACAGTGTAATTGTCCAATTATAGAATTAAGAGATTAATATAACTTCCAACATTAAAAATTTTAGTTGGCATTTTTCACAGGATATTCACATGCAATCACCATGATTTTAAGTGTCAATTGTATGGAAATTATAGATCCTTAAGATTTGCTATTTTAAGTATCATAATGGCAAAACAAGTTCATTTCATTGCATTTGTTCAACTGTACGTGATTCTTGCGTTTCGTGTCATAAAACTGCGGTTATCACCAATTTTTTCACACGAGTTCACCTGTTCTGAGAGCTACAAACAGAGTCTATATTGATTTTTATATTGATATATAAAAAAAGAAAAAATGTAGCTTTTTTGGACAATAAAATTGTCATGACATATCAGCAAAGCATACAATAAATTTAACTAATTTGGAGAAAATCATCAAAAAATCAGCAAAATAATACTTTTGTGTTGCAATTCATGATACCACAAACCACAAATTTCCCGGACCCATTGTTTTTGTATAGTTAATGTTTGAAATTGGGGAAGTTAAATGTCGACACACTATATCTGTCCTGAATCATGTATCTCTATTTATTTTGGAATTGATATCAAGAATAAAAAATAACCCTATGGTAAATAGGCTCTAATTTCTCACATGTTGGAACTAGTTCTTACAAAGAGAGCTTACATGACGGAAGTCAGTCATTCCTCATCATTGAGTCAATTATAAAAATAAAAAAGTAACTTTCACTACACTTGGTCCTAATATATCCCATATTAGAACATGATTTCACTAACAGAGGAAATATGATGTGTTTCAAGCATTCTTCATCGTTTAATTCATAGAAAAAATAAAACATAACATTCTCTTACCAGCTGTAATATCTCACATGTTTAATATGATTTTATTAAGACACCAAAGGCGCAAATTAATCAATCCTAAAAGTTGAATTACTAGTAAGAATAAAAAATAATTTTATCTTTATTAGGCTTAATATCTCACATATTGGCACACGATCTTGCTAAGAGATCGAACATGACGCAAGTCAATCCTTCCTCATGCATGAATTGATAGTAAAAATGAAAACTAACTTTCTCTTTACTACACTCTAATGTATCACATGTTGAAACAAGACCTTACTAAGAGAGCGAACATGACGAAATTCAATCCTTCTTCATGCTCAAATTTATAGCATAAATTAAAAACAAATTATCTTTACTAGTTTCTAATATCTCGCATGTTGGAAAACGGTATTACTAAGAGAGCAAACATGACATAAATAAATCATTCCTCTGATAAAAAGTTAATTAAATCCAATTGATTTTTTAAATCATCAGATTTTAAAACATTCACCTTTTATATAAACATTTTAATAAAAATTTTAATTTTACTTAAGAAAGGTGTTTTAATAAAAATTAAATGCATTGACATGTTTCGGATCCGTCAAATAAGTTCCATAGTCATAATATAAATAAAACAAAATTTCAAAATATTTCTCGGTCAATACAAATGACACGCGACAATGAGATATAAATCAAAAAAAAAAAAAAAAAAAAAAAACACGCGTTTTATTGCAAAAAATTAAATTAAAATATAGACCATGACCTAAAATATAAATAAAAATAAAATTTCAAAATATTTCACGGTCAATACAAATGACACGCGACAATGAGAAATAAAAACACCAAAAAACACGCGCGCTATTGTAAAAAATTAAATAAAAAATAGACCATGATCTAAAAAAAAATCCAACATGGTTCATCCCATTCAAGCTCTCACGAGGAATTTATTCATTAATTCTAACCATAACTTAGGAATAATAAAAGAAACGGTATCATTGCAAACCAGATTGTTACGCATATAAATTTCAATGTACTCTCTTATAATAGATTTACGATTACAATTTGATATGAAACATAATTTACTTTGACTAAACAATATTTTTATCTCCTCATTTAAATATGATCTTGATAAGACAGTGTTAGTACGTCCAAATTTCAGTCATGACTGGGAGAAAGTTTGGAATTAGAAAAGGGGAGCACGAATCTGATATTAAATTTGGACGTACTAACACTGCCTTATCAAGAACATATTTAAATGAGGATATAAAAATATTGTTTAGTCAAAGTAAATTATGTTTCATATCAATTCCATTGAAATTTATGAGCGTAATAATCTGGTTTGCAATGATACCGTTTCTTTTATTATTCCTAAGTTATGGTTAGAATTAATTAATAAATTCCTCGTGAGAGCTTGAATGGGATGAACCATCTTGGAATTTCTTTTAGATCATGGTCTATTTTTAATTTAATTTTTTAGAATAGCGCGCGTGTTTTTTGGTGTTTTTATTTCTCATTGTCGAGTGTCATTTGTATTGACCGTGAAATATTTTAAAATTTTATTTTTATTTATATTTTAGATCATGGTCTATATTTTAGTTTAATTTTTTGCAATAGAGCGCGTGCTTTTTTGTTATTTATATCTCATTGTCGCGTGTCATTTGTATTGACCGAGAAATATTTTGAAATTTTGTTTTATTTATATTATGACTATGGAACTTTTTGACGATTCCGAAACTTGTCAATGTATTTTATTTTTATTATAACACCTTTATTAAGTAAAATTAAAATTTTTATTACAATCATTCCTCATATTTAAATTTATATTAAAAATGAAAAATAACTTTCTTTTTACTAGGCTCTAATATCTCGGATGTTGGAACACGATCTTACTAAAAGAGCTAACATGACGCAAGTCAGTCAGTCCTCCTGGTTGAAGCAAAAAGCATCAGATTTCCATTATAGAGTTTCTGAAGACGAGAGTGATTTACTTGGTATTTATCAAAAGAAAACCAAAACAATAGGCAGTCAGACGGAATGTGTATGTATATATGACAGTCTCCATTTTTCAAGCGAGCATAACTAGGAAAATAATTTTGAGGATGGAGAATTATATAACAACAGCTTCCGCTTCAGCAGATAACACGTCTAGTAGATCAGCTAATTCAATAAAAGAATAAAAACTATGAAAAAATGTTTGACTCTTTTTTTTTTCTTAATTTGTTTCACATTGTTCGCACATTGTCATCAGAAGACATATTGCATAGAAAATTTTAATAGTTTTAAAATCTAAGAGACGATACAAAACCATATCTTAAACAAATTATACTAGGTTAAAGATAAACATGAATCTTATCCTCTAAATTACTTTTATATCTTTGAAACATATGAAATATTTTCCGTGAAGTTGTAATATCAACGTCAATTTTGCGAAACAAATCCGTCATATAAAATTATTTTTCCCAGTTTTTTTTAAGCAAGTATAATCAATACTTTAGTATTTTTTATTGAATATCAAATTTAGTTTAATCATGTATTAAGTTTTAATGTCTTACGCGTCTATCGAAATGATATATGACGACCTCAGAAGCCAAGGGGTACAATTGATAAAAATTCGATTTGGAGTAAATTGAGTTTTAAAGTAATTGATGTTAAATTATTTGAACATCTATATAAATTGACTGAGTTGAAATTAGAAAATGCCGCTTGTTTCATTGTGGTCTTTAAACTGTTATTTCAATAATTACAAAAAAATGGAGTACACTTTTCTTTAAATTTATAATTATTCAATATTGATTATTGTTCAGGAAATCTGGTTTATCTCTAGAACGCAGCACAATTAGAAAATCATTTATATTTCTTTGTCTGAAGAAAACAGCATATTGCCAGGTCGTCAGTGCACTTAGTTATTATTTTTTCAATTTTGTCACTTATACTCTTTGGCTTTTGAAGTCTCCATATTTATTTTTATTATTAAATATGTATGTTGCTATCATTCAAAATTTTCATAACTGTATTATGGACGTTTTACTTTTTTCATCATATGTACCGGATTAGCAAAAAAATAAGTTGTTCATTTCTGAGTGCTCTAAAATGTGTTTTATTAATCCAAATGTGATGAAAGTTAAACAAAAGATTATTCATGTAATACGCTTGACATATATTTCTTTATACATGTAAAAAAAAAAAAAAAATCTAAAAAAAATTGCGCTTAAAAAAATAGAAATACAAAAATTCGTCGATACAGGGCTCTGTAATATATAAAAAGCACTTAAGTCGTTTTATAAATGATAAATGATGCTACAAGAAATTGGTTGATAACATGTTGGACAGTGCACGTCAAACGTAGCAAACGTGGTGCGTTCGCACTATAACTAAGGTTTATTTATGTATATTATTTATACATATTTGTATATTTATATATATTTAGATCATACGAAAAGTATACAGTATAGTAGCCGAAATATTATGTGCGTCCCTGTAGATAATATATGTAACTAATTAAGCAACTTGTAGTAAACCTTAGAAACATATATCAATTTCATAAAAGGTGAAATTATTTAATATATTACAACGCGATTGAATAACATATGAAACAATAATTAAAACGCACTTCAAACAATGTTCTCCCGTATACCATTATGCAATGATTTTTTTTTTTTTTTTTTTTTTTTTTTTTTTTTTTTTTGTGAAAAACTATGGGTAAATTACTGACAAATATTTTTTCACAATACATTGTACACAGTGTATATTTTAATATATACGTCATAGACGCATATCAAATCATAATAAGTTCGAAAGCGTGTAACATCATTAAAATGCGCTAAAAACTATATTTTTCCATTGGCTGCAATGTAACGATATACTTTTGATTGTCCCTGCAATTAAACTGTACATCCGATTTTCATACAATTTGAAGTGAATCGACAAAATTGTGCAGCAATTATATATTTTAAATTTCAAATGATTTGATTGGATAGTTTTTGTTCTGTTATATGCGGACAAACGGACAGACAGACGGGCGGACTGAACTAAGATTATAGGTATTATGTATTTATGTAATTACGAATACACCTAAAAATACAAAATCCGTCATGCAGTGCAATGCGGCATATCCAAAACTGGCGAAACAGCTAGTACACCCAAACTACCATAGCTGAAATGTATCAAGCCCTCTGAATTAAGAATCTTAATATTATTAGTATACAGTCGAGTCTCTATATAACGAAATCCACCGTTCCAGTAAAAAATTCGTTATATCGAGAAATTCGATGTATAGAGAATGATGTTAAAAATCGTATTTAATGTGTGAAATATGAACAAATATTATTTTTGATCTTTTGAATTAAAAATTTTAAATGTTTAAAAGTAAATATTAACCTAACATTTTATTTCTTAATTATTTAAGCTGTTTCAAAAATGAGAACAGACATTTATTTGAAAGCTTAGTGAAAATCCAATAAGGAAGACTTGCATTAATTTCAGACGAAGAAATCTGTGATTTTTTGTTGTTTTGATTTTAAAATTGTTACGCTCAAAAAAATGCTCAAATTTTAGCAAGGTAGCAAGGTAGCAAGGAATGAAAAAATGTAGTTAACATTTTCCTTCATTTGAAAGCCTCTCTTATGTGCCTCTCATTGATTCCTCTCTTAAATGAGCATCAATCCAATTGACTCTGTTTTGAGAAGGATGTGGAAAAGTGTGTGGGAGATTGGATAAATTCGTTGGATTTAAAGAACAAGGAGAGAAGTAATTAAAAAAACTCAGCATTGATGATAAATCAAAAATAAGTGATGGAAAATTGATTCCGTATGACTTCGTAGCCTTTTAAAACTGAGTAAATTAAGACCAATTTATGAAAAAAATCGTTATATGGAAACCAATATTTCGCTATATAGAGACTGTTTTTAATGTAATCATGCAAAAAGGGAACTGTTCCTGCTAAAAATTCGTTATATAGAGAAATTCGATGTATGGAGTTTCGTTATAGAGAGACTCAACTGTATATTCCACAATGAAAAAGTAAGAATTTATATTATAAATAAATATTTTGCTTATAAGGCGTTGTTGTATTAGGAAAAACATTTAAAACTCACTAATTTTTTTTATTTACATGTTTCAACTCTTTTAAATCGAGTCATCTTCAGAATGTAAGTAGAAAATAAAATTGCAGACAGAATGGGCACAGATGTCATATACGTACCACATTTGCACGTTTTCTCCGTTAACAAAATTTGGTGAAATTTTTATTTTTGAATATAAGTTACAAATTACATGCAATAGCTGCACATATAAAAATAAAATAACGAGGAAAACATGAGAAATTCTTGTGTTTTAATAAAGGAAATAAAAATAAATTATAGTATGATATAAATATTTATTGATATAGTATATAATAAAAGTAATTTAGAGAATAAATATTTAAACAACAATAAATAAGCATGAACTTAAATAAAGAAGTAGACAATAAATAAGCGGTTATAAACAATAAACTTAAAAATAAGTAACAAAACAGTAAATATAATTTTCAAAATAAATGGTAAATATTAATGTTTATAGCAGTATCATTTAATCAGCATATTTCACTGAATTTTTTTCATTTTTTCCCAATTTATTTTCCTAAAAATTGTTAAAAACTCAGTAAACGGATCTTTACTTGGCACAGATATGCAATGCCAAATTAGCGAGGAAAAAAACACGTGCAAATGTAGTGCTTATATGACACCTGTTCCACATAATAAACGTGAAAAACATGAATAAATAATTATTGAAATTAAATTAAATAAATCATGCGCTTTTTAATTTGGATATTGTCCGTGGTTTAGCTAAATATTTATTTCTAATATCTCCCTCGTAAGTCAATTATTTTCCGAGTATTGGGTGCGCCGTATACTACTATACGAAAAATATTACTGTGGATATTGCATTTTTAGTGGCCAGATTCAGTTTTTTCATATTGTATATTACTTATAAAGCAAATTAAATATTTTATGTAAATTACAGCTCGACCTAGTGGCGGATTTTTTTTATTTTAATTTTTGTATCATTATATTTTTTATGAATGTCTAGCTCTAGCGCATAATATGAATTATCTGGCAACAGCAAAAATTCACGTAACGGAATATGTTACGTGGTTTTTTACTGTTACCATTACATAAAAAGTTTCAGAAATCCTGATTTCCTGGAAAATGTTTAGTAACTTTACACGCAATTTTTACAGTGTACAGTGTCTCTAAAAAAAGTATATGTAAAAGTTAATTTCAGGATACAGTTTAAGTTATTTTTTTAGGTACTTATTGTCCTTCCAACACGTCAAATCTTGAAAAGGACTTGATCAATCATATATATTATAAAGCAGAAGTTCTGAAACTTCCAAACGAGTGTTTTCAAAAACTACCCGATGGATTTTTTTGCTGATTGTATCATTCGGTAGGAAATATTTTTCCGAAGGTTTATGATTCAAATTTACAGGGATAACTCTGATTTTTCGTAGTAAATTTCGTATTTTTCGGTTATTTTTGACAAAAGGGTTGCCAGTAGCTGTTTTTGGAGAAAATTATAATTGCTAAAAGAATTAAAATGGCTAAATCTATTAGAAATATTACGGATATCTTGCAAATAATAGCAGAAAATAACTACTGACACTATTAATGATAATAAAGAAAGACCGCTTAAATGAGATGTAATATTATAAAAATATATTTATCTTGAAAATGAAAAAAATATTTGTAATGCTTAAAAAATAAATTAACGCGAAGTATAACAATTGGTTCAACTTTTGGCGACTTATCCCTGGTGTTAGAATAAAAACATGAATTTCAGAAATTGATTAAATGAATTTTGAATGATAGTTATTTCCCTTTTTATTATTTTCTTTCTCTTTTTTATCGAATTTCCGTATAATATAACTTACAGCAGAAAAAAGCAGATCTGATTGTAAAAGACACTATAAGTTGTGAGTTACTATTCGTTTCTATACCGTTTTTATCTTGCTTATGTCGCCAAAGAATGTGTTTTTAAGCCGAAAATGCACTACTGACTTAATGCCTGACTTAGGTTCTTAATGGTCGCAATAATGTTTTTTTTTTTCTTTTTTTAAATGAAGATAATTTTTAGAGTATATTTTAATATTCAATCTTAAATTATATAGATATGAGTATCTCTTTTATTTCTTATTGCAAATGTTTTCATCGTTAATTTAATTTTTCTTGCGCCATTTCGTCAATTTCACTTACAAGAAAAATTTCAGTTTTAAAATTTAAAAACTGAAGAAGGAAAGATTACCCCATTGATTAAAAATCTACCCCCAAATTCCAATATTAAATGTCAATAATGTATGATCGTAAATGTCACATTCACTTGACATTAAGCATAATATAAATACTAATTATGTCATCAAGTGATTTTTAATTCGACATTTTATTTCTACTTTTATATATGCTCTGATAATTTGTTTTTCATTATTAAATGAAAATTTATGCTAATCTATATAATCTGGCTAATAGTTTGGCGATTTGTATAATTTGGCGAAATTGGTCGACGGTATAACCAAGTAGTACTGAAGGGAAATTTTTGCAATTCAAAGTAAATTTATGCAATTATGCGTTATTACTATTGAAAAATTCAACATTTTGTAATAAAAAATTCCTGTTGAATAAAATTTACAAGTCTTTTTTTTACTAACCATTTCCCCTTCAATATTTCTTCAATCAATATTACGCTATTTATCTCTTTCGCGCCAGGCTAAAAAAAAAGTATTTTAAATATTTTGTTAGATAAAATGTAAATAACATTTTTTCTATTTCTTAAAAATAATTTTTTAAAATCTAATTCTACCATTATGTGTCTTGCAGGACAAAATAACAGAATTACTTTTAAAAATGGTTTTATCTGTTAATTGTATGTTATTTGTTTATTTGGGTGTTTGAATTTACTTTTGCCATCAAACAATGCGATTTTATAAAAAGAAGGCATAAGCCGAAGCGATGTTCACAATTACTAAATTCTCTCACTCTCTTTTAAATGTGTGAGAGCATTTTAAGGATATTTTTTTATGTTTAATTGTAAATATATAAATAGCAGTTATAACAAAAAAAAAATGCGTATAATGTTTAAATTTTAGTATAAATGTCTTCCTCATCCAAACTGTAAAATAATTTAATTGCAACTTTTTAAAGTTTTGGCGCAAATGTCATATACGCACCACATTCGCACGATTGCAACAAAATTGCGATTTTATGCCACACATGGTAAACCGACTATGGTTGTTTATTTATTAATAAATTATTTATTAACTTTTATTTTGCTTTTTAAAATAATATAAATAATTTTGTTCTATAGCTATTAATTAAACTTTTTTATTTATTATTCTTTTTTCAAATAATACAAAATAATTAAAAAATATTTATGAAATTGGTAGTTAAAAACCAAGTTCTTCAAGTTGGCGCCAGAAAAAAATTGCGCCAATGTGGTGCATACATGACATCTGTGTCAAAGTTTTTTCTTATACATAAGTAGGGAAAATGCAGTATAAATACCGATTAAAGTTTTTTCCAAATGGAAATTTTGTCACGGATTTGGTCATATACTCATCGAGGTATCTCACAGGCGCCAAAATGGCATTATTTGCCTCATATGGTAACCCAGCTATAGCTGTTTATCTGATGATAAGTTGTTTATTTACTTTCATTTTTTTTCTTTTTTGAAATGATATTTGTTGTTTTGTTCTACAGTTACTTTTTATTTATAGCTAATTGCTGTTTAAAATGATAGAAAATAATAAAATATACATACATTTCTTTGGTATTCTAAAACGAGGATTTTGCCACATTGTAGTTGCAAGATAATCGTGCTAAACCTATTGCGTATACGATGTCTGTGTAGGAATCATTTGGGAAATATGAAAAGTGTAAATTGGCTACTACTTGATTATCATGTCAACCAATTTCACCAAATCGCTCGCCAAATTATACAAATTTACATAATTTCATTTTAAATAACTAAAGAGAAAATGCTTAAATACGAAAGAGCAAATAATTTTGTTTTCATTTTTCAAGAGGAAATTTTGCAATAATAAAGTAATTGTTGTAGTGATAATTTTAATGTGTGTTTTTTTTTTATCGTTGGCAACTTGCTGTAACGAAAAATGTTTATTTTTTTCCTGCTATTGTTTTGTTAGAGCTGGTTTTGTGAAAGCCATGTTAAGATGGTAATCAAATTTTTGAACCCTTCCCAATTACCACCCCCTTTGGGCCGATTTTGCTCATTTGCAATTCCCACTGAGATATTAACCATCTCAATGTACTTGACGAGTTTGAAGATGATTCTTGCATAATTGTGCCTTTTATCGTGCGGACAAAATTTAATATATATATATATATAAACTTTTTAGGTGGGAGTAGCTTTGGGTTCCTGACTTAACATAATGAAAAGTTGTGAAGAAATTTTTCAGAAGTTGTACCATGGTAACGACTGTAATAATTAATATTTCTTCAGATAAGTGAAAATTTTAAATCCTGTTGCCATAATGGTCTCACTTCGCTTCCAAATATGCACTGTTAATAATAAACTAAAATAGTTACTCCTAAATAGCTGGTTTTTGTTTAAGATAATTTAATACGTTTAAGATAATTTAATATCACAATGGTGTCAAAATCGTTTTCAGCAATGAGCAAGGTGCTGCTGGAGGTCCAAATTATTTAAAATACAAATTTAAATTCACCAGTTCGTTTCATCCACGGTTGATTTTGAAATATTGACCAGCGCAGCGGGCTTAGCCTGCTAGTTTTGATATTAAATGATTACAAAATGTGAGAAATGTTTAAAAGTTCATAAATAAAAATTAACAATTTGCTTTATACAACTGATACACTGCAAAAAATCCTACATAAAAAATTCTACGAATCCTAGTATCCTAGAAAAAAAATTAACAACTTTACAGATTTTATTTTATACTGTACACTCGTTTTGCGAAGATATTTGGTAATTTGAATGTTATGAGAATAATAATACTATGCATGTAATTTATGGTTACATGCACATAAAATTTTATGTTTTCATTAAAAATAGTTTATTAAACACAAATATTAAATAATTAACTAAGGAAGCACGTTATCGAAGTAGTTTTCCATTTGAACCGAGGCGTAAAATGAAGTGTGCGGTTGTCTGCACTTAATTGTTTGAGCACATATATACTTGATCTCATTTTGCTTCCAAAATAACCATAAATATTTTCAATTAATTATAATTTACTCTTATTCTCCATATTTTGTAGCTTTTTGTCTTATTACTGGTTCGCGTAAAAAAACTGTAACTATGCAGATTTAAATCTGTAGCCTTACTAATTTTTTTTCTGTGCATGGAACAAATATAAATATATCTACAAAATAAATGATAGTCAAGCTTTAGAAATCTGCAGCTTTAAAAAAGATATGCTAAAATTACAATAATCTTGCTAACTTCATAAATACTGTTTCTTTAAATACTAAAAGGTAAATATAAATATAAATAGACTAGCGCACCCGACAGACGTTGTCCTGTCACCGACAGACGTTGTCCTTCTTGGCACCGACTCCAGAAAATCAAATAAATGTACTTATATATGGTAATATACACGATAAACACTACGCTCTTAATTTAATTTCTTATTACAATTATGTAAGGAAATTATTTTTCACTCTTCATTAGTTTTTGAAGTCGGTTCAGTTTTTGATAGAAAAGTTTTTTTTTCTCTTTTTAGTTAAAAGTTAACGATTGTCTGAAGTCGGTTAATCAAAATTATAATACAGGAAATATTATTGTAAAGCATACACGTTTGTCAGCAGTGGGGTTCGAACACGGGATCTCTTTCTTCAAGAAGCTGAGCTTAAATCTGGCGCCTTAGACCGCTCCAACATTCCGTCCGCACTCCATTCATCGAACTTATTCAACACTTTTAATTAGCAAAAAATCACTAACTATTAGTTTTTGCCTAATTACAAAAAAAAGTACTGAATCAAATTCGATGAAATGTTAATCTAAACCATTCTCGAATTCACTGGAACGCACACACAAAATATCATTAAAATCTGTCCAGTCGTTTAGGAGGAGTTCAGTGACATACACACGCACAGAAGATTTTTATACATAAAGATAAAGGATTAAAAATCCTTTATCTATAATCCGATTGCAGTTACATAAAATGTTCTAGGCATCCCGATTGTCTAAAAAAATCTGTAAGCTTATAACTTTTTTCTATTTACAATGTAAACATGTATGTGTTACATGAATTTTCGTTATTGCCGTTACATAAAAAGTTCTAGAAAGATTTATACAGTTTTTTTTTCATTGTTGCCTAAATTTGTCCCTATGATTAAGTAAGAGAAATGTTATTCTTACGTAGGACATTCCAAAACTAAAATTCGTGATTTTTTTTTCATACGGAAACTCGATTTCTCAAAAAAACATACACCATGACATCAAGAACTATACACCGTGCACTAATTTTACACGTAGTCGTCATCGAAAGTGAAACATTTATCGTATAGTCTAAGAGCCAGTGAAAAGCTACCTAAATGTAATTGACCAGACCTGAGGTTTTGTACATTGAGGCCTCTATACCTACTATACATGAGGTAGGGAGTCAGTAAGGCCTAAATTTTGGACGCGGCTACTGCACAGGTAACACAGGTATCAATTTTCGACAAATTTTAAATCCATTTGACCACGTCTGTCGTTTTGAGATTTTAAAATATATTATCAGTATAATCAGAAAACAACAATGGCAGATAATTATCGAGCGTTTAAGATTGTGGCAGACAGTTTTGCAAGTGCTGAAAAAGATAAAATTTCAAAAGTATTTGACCAGATCTGCCATTAATATATTTTATTTATTAGGGTTTTAAAAACTTATATTGATCACGGCAGACGTCTTCATAGAGTACACGCTTCAGGAGACAACCAGATCTTAGCTACTACCCGATCAGATGTATGCATAGACTGCCTATAGCTATCTTTCTTTTTTCCCCTACGGCTTAGCATTGTACTCATTCAAGCATATAGTATTCTCTTTTATAGTTACTAGCATTCAAATAACTGAGATTTTATATCTGAGAAGTCTCTATTATGTCATAAGCCTAACGGTTTTTGCCAGATATTTTCAGTATATTTGTGAATCTTCATACAGATGCTTCGTGTTGCGCGAATCTAGTAAAATACATACTGTTTTTTATCGTACCATAAAACCCTCAGCTATATTGCGCATGCGTCTAGTCTGTTTTTTTAATCGAATAAGGGGGAACAATTTGTTTAGCTTTATTTTTTCAAGAATCCGTTTTTGGGAAATATTATCGATTTATGTAAAAACGTTTTTCTAGTTAATATTTATAAAAAACGAAAACGCTTAATTTTTTTTAAATATATATTTTTTCTCGTTTTAAGGTTTTTCTTTTGGCATCTTTAACTTTAAAACCAATTTTCATTTTCTGGAGTAATTGATGCAAAGTTTCTTTATTTCAAAACAGGAAGCAATTTATTCAAAGGTGGGATTGTTTTCTATATGACAAAAAAATCCTGTACAGTTTGTTTCTTAACTCTGCCATCGAAATCATCTATGGATGTTTTTTAAAAGATATTCTTTTTAACTCTTTTTCAAATGAACAAAAAATAGTATTACGCTCATTCCTTGCTTCTCGGCGATTTTTCAGCAGTACTACTAGAATCAACGGCAATTTGATTAGACCATTTTATAGAATTAGCTATCGAAACAATTAATTTTCCTTTTTCTGTCTCTTGATCACACAATTGAATGATATAAAAAATTGTTGTACTACTCCTCATGAAAGATTTATTTCTACTCGAATTAGCCATTTGAACACTAAATATAGAAGTTTTAATTTGAATTAAAACGTGATATTGATAGAATTTTAAACTTTGAACGGAAGTAAAAAATAGCAGAAGAGCGAGCCAATTTCAATGATAGCGCAGACGAGAAAATGCCCATCGCGCCGTGGGGTGCAAAGCTAAGATGGACATATTAGATGGGTAAGATGAGATCTACGATATTTATAGTAGAATCGTCCCTGAGTGAAAAGCGCATTGCTGAAAACGGACAGTAGTTTTGCTTTCTTTCTTTTTTTTCTGATTTCCCTATATTTATTTAATATATCTGACATTATGTCGAGTGAAAAAAAGAACTGAAGTGTGTTTTTGTGACACGATAAAAATTTTGAAATTACTTATATTTTCGGAAGAAACTATATCAAAATGTCAAAAGGTTTTAAGGTTACGAAAATTTCATAAATTGAAATGTAAAGATATAGTTTTACCAGACGAAATTTTTGATTCAGCATACCACAGTAGTTGTTACAAGACATTTACAGCATTGAAAAGACATTTTTCTCGACAGATGTTAAAAAGAAAGTTCCATGACACCCAGTACGTCTTCGTTTGCAATTGAACAACCATTTGGTAATTCAGCAGAGTCATCGATTTTTCAGACTTCCGATACTGTAACTTCAGCAAGCGTAAATTTCTGTTTTTTTTTCTTTTCTTTCTTTTTTTTTTTTTTTTTTTTTTTTTAACAAGAAAAAGAAACAATATTGGTCTAAGAATGAGCCATTATGCAATTCAAGGAAGGGTGGATTTGAAAAGAGTATTTTACTAAGCTTTAAGCCAGATACTGAAATTACTGAAGATACTGAAGTTACATATTTAATTTTTTATTAGCAAACTTATGAATTTTAGCACATCGTTTACAAAATTAAATATTAATTTTTATAAATACAATGATAAAGTAAATTATGTAGATGCAGAACAATGAACTTAATACATATACATCTGACCGGGTAGTAGCTAAGATTTGGTTGTCTGCTGAAGTGTGTACTCGATGAAAACGTCTGCCGTGATCAATATAAATTTTTAAGACCCTAATAAATAAAACATATTAATGGCAGATCTGGTCAAATACTTTCGAAATTTCATCTATTTCAACACTTTCAAAACTGTCTGCCACATAGTTAAACGCGCGAAAACGGTCTGCCATTATTGTTTTCCGATTATACTAATAATATATTTTAAAATCTCAAAACGGCAGACGTGGTCAAATGGATTTAAAATTTGCCAAAAATCGATACCTGTGTTACCTGCGCAGTAGCCGCGTCCACCACTTTGGGCTTAGTGACTCCCCATCTCATGTATAGTAGGTATAGGGGCCTCAATGTACAAAAACTCAGGTCTGGTCAAATACATATTGGTAGCTTTTCACTGGCTCTTAGACTAGTAGTGTTCAATCAGTTTGAAGAAATCACTCTGGTGAAACTCAAAGCCCTGCAATGGAAGGCATTCTCGCACAGCCTGTTCCACTTAAATATTCTTTTGGAAAAGCCTTCACTCGAGTGTGAATTTCAATACTGGGAAACACATAAAAATCCGACGGTTAAAGATCGGAACTAGTCCGGGTGGTCCAGTCTCTTCCATTCGAAACGGCAGAATCTAATTTTGTGTGATACTTGGTATGACCCTAGCAGGATTTGAATATGTCCCTGCATTAAAAGCCGCATTCTTGGTGTACAATATAAAACATTTGTGTAACGTTAGTCCATAAAATTAGTGGCAGCTCAGCTGCCTAAAAATTTTATGGGGTACTTGAACCGATATAGCCGAGGCAATGTTACACCAGTAATATATGTATAAATTATTCCATTATATAAGTGAAAACAATTACTCCATAAAATAGGGGTAGCAGCTGCCACCAATTTTATAGAGTAACGTTACACAGATGTTTTACAATGTATCATTTACAATCTACACAGTAAAAATTGAAGACCCAAATTGGGTTGAAAGATTTCTGAGTATAGTAATTTTCCTGAAATGGTACAGTAAGGATTCCAAAATGGTAGAGTATTGTTCCCAAAATAGATAACCCAAAATGGTTCAAAACAGAGCAGATTTTTATTAACATTAAATTAATCAAAATTTCTGAGGTATGATGTATATGCTATCTAAGATATTTTAATTGTTTTAATGTCATTAAAAATCAGACTTATTTAAAACGATTTTGTGCAACAAACTGAACTTTCCAAATTGGAACAATGCTGTACCCAAAAATCTTGCAACCCAGTTTGGGTATTTTGTTTTTACATTGTAATGCTGATGTGGAACAGACTGTGCTACAGTTCCTTGTATCGCAGGGAATCGTGTTTTACAAGAGTGGTTTCTTGACACTGATTACACACTATGACAAATGTTTCAATATCGATGGCGATTAAATCAAAATTAATGCAAGATATATAGTTCCTGATGCCATGTTGTAATTTTTAAGTCACAAAATGCCCATGTGAAAAATAAAAAATAAAAAATAACTTATTTTCGAAACGTTTTTTGTGTTTCTTCACAACTTTATGAAAAAGTTCAGTACCTCTCAAACCAGGTTTGCAGCGAGATGTACCAGAAGTGTTTTCTCTAAGTGTTTTCACAATTGTTATAAAATACACTGATGCTTTCATTAAATATCAAAAAACCTGTTCTGAAACCTATATGTATTTTTTTTAAATATAAGCTTGCAATTTTTAGACTTTGATAGCTCTTTCTCAAACAGATATGCTTTAATCTTGCGGTTTATTCAATGAACATTAATTTGCAACCGAATTTTGAATATATATGATGTTTGTTTGACGCTTTCAAAAATTTCAAACTTCAAAATCTGATCATAAATGAAAAAAATTCAGATTTTAAAAAAGCATAGTTTTGTTTCAGAGATTTTAAATCAAAATCTTTGTATCTACTAGAATACTATTTTGATAGCATTATATTAATTTATTTTATTGCGTATATTTTTGTTTTATTGTCGTGCGTCTTTTCCAGTGGTGCCTTTGTGACTCTACTCTTGCTAAACTGTTCAGTCAAATATTATGTAATTCGGTAGAGTGATAAATGTCGTGGCCTCATGGTTAGCATTAAAATAATCTGACGCAAACAATTTATTGAATAATTATACTACATAAGCTCTATGATACCGATATCATAACGCTAAAATCTGTTATATTTGGCACAAACATAAGCAAGTTCTTTGATATTCCTGCCAATTTAAACATGCATTTCTTTATTTTTGCGTTTACTGTTGCGAAATTTTATTCGTTACCCACTGTAAATATGATTAAAATACCCATTAAAAATGAGAATGAGCGCAATTTTAATGATGTTGTTTCTTGTGGCACGTGCTTGTCTTGATTTGGCCAATGGGGGCATTTAAATTTCAGTGATTGCTGTCATGATACTGGAAACCGCTTTTACGGTATACTGAATTCTATCTATCGCTTTCTCTGCGCACCGAAAAAAATATAAATTGACGGTATTTTATTGTAAATTACTCCAGTAAATTTATGGAAAATGGTACTTCTTCCAGATAAACGGCCAACTACCGAAATTTATAATGTTTTACGGGCAAAACCCATCTATCTGATGGCAACGTCCGTTAATCTAGAATCAAAAACAATGTTTTTAGCGCTATTGCCTGGAATCTCTTTTACAGCAAAATTACTGTAGTCATTTTTTATTCGTAGTATTAAACTGTATTTTTATTTTTATTTCTATAAATCCCTTTGCACAGTTGATTGTTGAAGTACTTCAACAACAAGCAATGTGGCGTTTCCAACAATATTTTTTTATTGGGGTTGCATTACAACAAAGAGAAATGAAAATCAAAACTGTACATAAGCTTTTATTGTTGCTAATGTAATTCAAAACCAATCACTAAAAAATAATAAATCAAATATGTTTCTAAATCGCAAAATTTAGCTAAAATAAAGCTTAGAATTATTTAGAAGAAATATGTCACTAAAGCAGAATAACTCCAGTTTAAGGAATTGGGCTGTACCTTCAAAATCCGCTGCTTCAAAAAAGTTTCACATATGCGAAGACGTAACTAGTAGTAAATCAGTAGGGAGGAAATCCTCTGTTGATGACTTAGCTGAGGAAGGTTATATTTTTGGGCGACTGCTTGGGCAAGGATCTTACTCTAAAGTAAAGTAAGTGTTAATATTTTTGATTATGAAAACTGAAGACTGTATTAATAAAAGGCACCGATGACATTTACGCGCCACATATGCACGTATTTTTCCCCCATTAATTTGGCGAAAATTTTGTTTTGAATATATATTAGAAAGTGCATTCAATAACAGCGCATGATTTTTTTATTGCAATACAAAAATAAAATAGCGTAAAAAAAATGAAGGGGATTCTAGTAATTGAAAAAAGAATATAAAAATAAATAAATGATAGTTTACACTGATAAACATTTGTGGAAACGTTACTCCGTAAAATTGGTGGCAGCATTGCTGCCTCCAATTTTATGGAGTATTTTAACCGTTAAAACCGGTGTAACATTGTCATGTTACACCAGTAATATATGTTTAAATTACACCATTGCATATGTGAAAACAATTACTCCATGAAATTGGAGGCAGCACTTACCACCATTTTTACACCAATTGTATGGAGTAACGTTTCCACAAATGTTTTACAGTGTAATATAAAGGATTATTGATACAATGTATAATAAAAATAGTTTATACAATTAAAATAAAAAATAATAGTAAATAAACATGAATCCAATAAAAAAAAAACAATAAATAAACAGTTATAAATAATAAACTAAAATATGTAACAAAACAATAAATATAAGTTTCACAATGAATCCTAAATATTAGTACTTATAACCATATTGAATGCATCTAATCAGTACCTTTCATTGAAATCTATAGTTTTTCAAATTTATTTCCCTAACAATTGTTATAAACTTATTAAACGCATCTTCTGTTTGGCACAGATGTGCAATGACAAATTAGCGGTAAAAAAAAACACGTGCAAATGTGGTGCGTATATGACATCTGTGTCGAAATAAATATTATAATTCTCATCACACTTTATAAATTCTGTAACCAAATTATTTTATGCATTCCTTCAATGAACGATAAATTTTGTATGCACCATATTCCATAAGTACTTTGTAGTACACAAAAGACATATGTATAATTTTGAATATGTTTAAAATAGTGTAAAATAATTGAAATACATGAGAAATGTTCTTTCACAATCGATATTGATGTATTTGAATTCATTTGGGCATATCTGCCACCGGACTATAAATGTCACAAAAGTAATTTTCATTTAAAGTACTTTCCGTAAGGATACTCAATAACGTATGTCACTTTCGTGTCAATCTGACTTTATTTACACGAGTTAGAGCTTGGATAGACTACGAACAGATGCACACACATACACAAGCTGAAATCATAAACGCAATTCAGCTATTCTGGAAAGTGTTTAAAATATTCATTTATTATCCGTGCTAGGAAAATAGATTGCCAACAAGGGTAACTATTTAAATAAGTTGAAAAAAATTTGTACTAAGTATTTCAACCAATACTTTCATTTGTGATATATATATATAATTTTAATTAAAACTGTAAAAAAATTTCAGCAATTCGTGTCATTTGACCATTTTTTTATAGAATACAGTTTAATAACTGTAATTTATTTCTATTTGATCATATTTTGGCCAGTAATATGATCAGATACACTTCATGATATGATCAAGTAACTATTATCTTTCTAAAACGGTGGAATGACTGATCATGTTGCTGTATAATTTTGACAAAATAGTGACAACAAACAAACTGATATTACCAGCTACCCAACTTAGATGCATATTGCTGTATGCACCTAACAACCTAACATCTAACATCTAACTATAAACCTAATAATATAACACCAACACCTTACTATACACATTACAATATAATTGATTTTAAAATAACATTTTAATTACTTCAGAACGAATTACCTATAAAGAGTCTCTTTTTAGTACCAGAAAGACTGAAATGTAATTTTTGTCTTATTTCATGTAGCAATATTACGATTCGACGACCAAATATCACTTTTAGAGTTCCAGGTAATAAAAAGTACAGTAATAAATATGTACTGACACTTATTGAAAAGCATTGTTGACATCTTCACAAACATGTTTATCATTAGAAATATCGCAATTTATACATCTATTATAGATAATGTGCAAGTTTATCAAAGAACTGGCTTTTTACTTACCCACCATACGTAGTATAGGGTAAGTCTTGCAATCGTTTTGAAAATCGAAATTTTTTTTTGACGGATTTACACGTTTTAGATAGTGGAGATTCCGAAAAAAATGTTTTTAGAAAAAAAATTTTGCCGTCCGTCTGTCTGTCTGTCTGTCTGTCTGTCCGTCTGTCTGTCTGTCTGTAAACGCTCTATCTCCCGAACAAATTGAGATAGAGACTTGAAATTTTGTATGTAGTTAGTATGTAAGAATGGGACGAACCCTATTTAATATCAGCAACCTCGATTATCCGGAACTATTTTTTTCGGACTCTCGAAAAATTCGTTCTGATGAAAGGTATATAAAAATTTTCGAATTTTTTTGTTCTAAGGAATGGACGTAAAAGGCAATAAAATAACACACATTTTGCATATAAAACGAAGTCAATCGGATTATTAGTTGCTGAGATATTTGTAATCTTGTTTTCCACATTCTTCGATTTTTCATGACCCTGTATTTCATTCGAATTTCAATTCAGAAGTATATTTTAATTGGAAATGAAACGCTTAATCCGACGCAGTTAATTGTTAGTTAATAGAATTATTATTTTTGGAGTTATAAGGATGTTTCTTTTACGCAGTTCGGTACTACTTGAGTAGTTTGGCGTTCTATATAATTTGTCGAAATTGGTACATCAGCAGTTCTTTAATGTAGCATTACTATGTATATTAACAATATTTAAATTTTGTTTATGAATTGCAATGCATTGTATAAATAGTTTCACATGTTTTATTTTCATGTACATATCCATGATGGGTAAGTATTACGGTGGCCCCCAACGACTAGTTTTAGTAACAACTCAATCTGTTATGAGGAAACCTTCGAATTAGATTGTACGAAAAATTTCTAAACTAAATGTTATTTTCAGGTAATATAATAAATTATGTTATATTGTATTATAATATATGTTGGAAATAATACGTTATGAATTTCTAAATATGCAAGAATTGCGACTTTGTGTCCATAACAATTTGAGAATAACATCTTTTTTCGGGTGCGTGACGTTACGTGCACATTATCTATACCTACAAGGACTGCGCAATATCTCGGGGGCTCTTCTAAATCCCTAAATAGTGCCTAATGACTCTGATTGCACTATTCTACTAAGAAAAAACATTTTTGCAAATTAACACAAATCATAGAAAACTGCATAATATATAGCAGCAACTATATAAAAATTGCAGCAGAATACTTTCACATGTGGTGTTTATAAATATTTTTTAAAATCTTCTATCCTTTAATATATTTTAAATGTTATTATTATAATATTTTTACTTTTATCGCTTCTTTTCAGAATATTCACAACTGTGGATTCCCCAACAGTTATACCAACTTTGATTGCAATAAATAAAATTAATGATGTATATATAAATTTGCTCCGCGAAAAACACTTAAAAACAAATTTAGGGCAATAGTATCATTATTACTTACTCAGCATACGTAGTATAGGTATATTTCGAGTATTGCAATCTTTTGAAAATTGGAAAAAAAAATTGTCGGATTTACGTGTATTAGACAATTGGATGTATTAGAAAAAAAAATGCTGTCCGTCTGTACGCCTGTGTGTCTGTAAACTTTCTATCTCCCGAACAAATTGAGATGGAGACTTTTGTATGTACATAGTACGTAAAAATAGAACATAGCATATTTAATATCAGTAAACTTGATTATACGGAACTATTTTTTTCGGACTTTCAAAAGTTTCGTTCCGATGAAAGATATATAAAAAAATTTTATTTTTTTATTTTAAGGAGTGGACGAATAAAATAACACAAATTTTGCATAAAAAATGAAGTCGATCGGATTACTAGTTTTCGAGATATTTCTAATCCTATTTTCCACACTCTTCTATTTTTTATTATCCTGTATCTGATTCAAATTTCAATTGAAAGATATATTTTAATTCTGACGCAGTGAAATATTTGTTAATATGATTATTATTTTTTGAGTTGTAAGGAAGTTTTATTTTGTGTAATTCGGTAATACTTGAGTAGTTTGACATTTTATATAAGTTGCCGAAATTGGTTCATCAGCAATTCGTCAATAGAGCATTATTATGATTCTTTATTCATTACATTACATTATAGGATTCAACGTTTCATTAATACAGCATATATTAAAAATATTTAAATATATGTTTAAATTTTGTTTTAAATTTGCTATAAATTTTATAAATAGTGTCCGCATGTTTTATTTTCATATTTTATATTATGCATATCCATGATGGGTAAGTAATACGGTGATCCCAAAGTATGACTAGTTTTATACATGTAACAATCTTTCGAGTTTTAAAGAGAGGCTTGGAGTATCTAACTAGATTCCAAATGTAGCGAGGTTCTGTGTATCTGGATGGTTACGCCGATTAAAGAGACAAAGGACATTAAAACTAATTATTATTTGTTTAACTTATCATATTATTCAAGCTCGTGTTATATGCATTATGGTGTTCATTTACCATACAATAAATTAAAAACAAGACAAAGTTCAGAAAAATAATGAATTTTTCTAAATATTTTAAACATTATGAAGAATTTTTCAAAATGTCCTATGCGCATTCCATATCAATTAAAATTCCCATTATTTTTTATGAGAGTGTATTTTGAATATAGAAATAAAACTGTGACTACTTTGCCTAAACTGAATAGAAATGTAAAACTTAAACATAGTTAAATACGGAAATATGATTAAAAATGTTTAAAGATTCATAAAATTTTAAGGTTTTTTATTTACCTTTTAGACAGTTATATAATATTCGATGCATAGTTTTATTTGAATATATAAAATGAATTCCCATAAAAATTTTTGGGAATTTTAATTGGTATGTGGCATTTTGAAAAGTTCTTCATAACGCTTTAACTAACCACGAAAATTCCTTATTTTTCTCTTTTTTTGGTGCGATATAACCTCACCACCAGTGGCACCAAGATCACCAGTGGCAGAGAGGGTCTGTTTCAGAAACTGATAGACGGCACGTGCTGGGTTCGAACCCAATCGGAGCCCTTGTCCGAATCGGAGCCCTTGTCGAACCCTTGTCCGAACCATTCGGAGATTACGTGGTTTTTTAACCTTTCTTAAATACGGATTATGCTCCCTTAGAAAGACCCCCAAGAAGGGAACTCTCCTCAGGGCCTATATATCCCTCGAGTAGATAATGAGCCTTCACAAAATAAACCAACCCAAACCTTGTGCGATATATACAGTGTCTCACATAAGTGATGGAACACTTGTGCTTTACAAAAGGAAACTAATCAAATAAATTAAAAAAAAACATGTACACATTTTTTGTGGGTGTGTTTCATATTTAAATTTAGTAAAGATTATTAGAAAACATACATTTTGTCAAAATATTAAAATATTAATTTAATAAAAATACAAATGTTTAGAACGGAGCAAAAAATAGCTCACATAAGTGATGGGACACCATTATATAAGCAACAAAAATCGTCTGAAATAAGCAATAACAATATTTTTGAGGGTTTTATTTTTACTTAAATGCAATTGGCAATAATTTATAAAATCGTCTGCAGTATTTTTCTCCAGTTTGTTTTTGAATTTTTCTGTTTTTTAGCTCTGTGTAGCCATGAATGCTAAACGAAAAGAAACTTCGCCTAAATTCGAAAATTAGTTATTAATTTGCATATTAAACGTGGAAAATCTATTAGAAAAGCTACTGAAACAGTTAACTTGAGTCGTTCAACAGTTTTCAATATCATTAAACGATATAAAAATAATCATATGATTCAGGATAAAAGAAGACCTGGCCAACCATCAAAGCTATCCAATGGAATAAAGCGAATTATCGTTCGAAATATTAAAAAAAAATCCAAGAAATAGTGCTTCAAAAGTTGTTGCTAATTTACAAGCATTATATAAAATAATTGTTAATCCTGAGACTATTAGAAGGGTAATTCGATCTGCTCGATATCACGGTAGAGTAGCCAGGAAAAAATTCTTCGTAAGTGAAAAGAATAGAAAACTCAGACTAGCTTTCGCAAAATCCAACATAAATAAGAATTCTGATTACTGGAATAAAGTTATATTTGCTGATGAGAGTAAATTTAATATATTTGGTTCTGACGGTAAAATCTTGGTGTGGAGAAAACCCAGGGAAGAATTTCGCAAATAGCACTTGGTACCAACAGTAAAACATGGTGGAGGAGGAGTTATGGTATGGGGGTGTATGTCGCCCGCTGGAGTTGGTAATCTTGTATTTATTGACAGTATAATGGATCAGTACAAGTATATTGATATTTTAAAGCAAAATTTTAAATTTTAAAATCATAAAATTAATGAGAATAAAAGTGGTTGTCTGAATCCTTGTTAAATTTTTTAAATTATTTTTATTCTAAAAAAACTGGGTTATATAGAGATTCAGGAAAGTTCAAGGAGCTTATTAAGCTAATAAATTGAATATCATTTTTTTCAAACACTTTCACTGATGTCTCTCCTTAATATACATTGATTTTAATATACAAGGCGTTTTTTTTTTTAACTGACGCTATTTAGAGCTCTCTGTAGTTTATTTTAATAATCGAAACTGTTTTAAAATTGTTAAGGGGTCTAATGAAGGGAAAAAAGATTCCAGGAAAAAAATACTTCAAATCACCAGCAGTAAGGCTGTTCCATGCAACATGTTATACTCAGCCGTCGAAAATGTTGTACAAAGAATTAAAAGCGTGGTGCATTAGAACGGTGATCACGTTGAATGTAGTTGAATTCTTCATCGGGAAAGTGAATATAAAGAATAAAACATGGCATTTTATCCGAACTATTATTTTTGTCTGTTTCTGATTTTTATTTCCATGTACAGCGCCAAATTTCCCGCCATCAGCGGTAATTAAAACTATTTTTTTATTGGAATATTTTTTCCCATGGTTTTATAAGTCCATTTATAAAATTTTGTTTCATTCTATTTATTGAAACGATCACCGGCGGCTCTAACTAGCGTCATTTATAAGGTACTTATACCCATTATGGACAGCGCTATCAATATGGACACCCCTAATATTTTTAAATGTAACAATTTTTATAAAGAGATCGCTCTACATGTCCGTAAAGAAAAGTAGTTGAAAAGATAATTAAGCCAGCAAAGTAAAAAAAAAAATAAAAAAATGCGCGGTTCGCCATTTAGAAGGAAAATTGTTGCTTCGTGGTGTGCTGAAAGCAATTACAGGTAAGTTTAAATACTTATTAGATATGGTAAAATTACTTTAAACATGGAAAAGTGGGGCGTTTTAGAAAGTTTTTAAAACGTATTTTCAATTGCTATTGAATATATTGCTTAAAAACGTTTTCTTTATTTATTTGTTACAAGATTTAATAAAACTACTTCTGATTCCCAATATGGACACCTTATGTACACATTGAAAGTACAGCAGGGGAATCTTCAGACTCACAAAAATACAAAGATATGCAAAACCAACTACATTATTTCATACTTCACTGCTCAAAACAATTAAAGGATATTTGAAGTTTTATATAAAGCGATTTTTTTTTGCCCAAAATAGAAGAAGAGAATCACAAATGCAAATTTTTCTGGTTTTCAAACTGCGGAGTATACAAATTTTGAGTTCGACGTCAAAAACGTCGCTTCAGCGGCAGCGAATGAAATTTGACTTTCAACTGGATAAAAGAGAATGAAGACAAGGATGATCGGCATTCAGTGATTGCTTTGTTTCGATGAGTACGATGTCTCAGCGAAGTCATTTGACAGATTCAGAAGCTTGGAGAATTGTTGGTAGGTTAGAAGGGGGGTCAAACTCAAGCCGAAGTAGCGCAAGCCATTGGAGTGTCACAAAGTGTCATTTCCAGAATATGGAACCGTTTTTTGGAGAATGGATGTGCAGGCCGAAGACCAAAGCAAGGTCGTAGACGGGCAACAACGCCCAATGAAGATCGGTATTTAGCGACACCGAAACATGAACGCTACTCTTCTCCAACAACACCTTCGCTCGGCTACAGGCACCACGATTTCAACTCAGACTGCCAGAAACCGGCTCCATGCTGTAGGTCTGTATGCTCGCTCACCGATGGTATGTGTTAGATTAACATCAAGGCATCGTCGCGACCGCAGGGAGTGGGCAACCGAGCATGTCAACTGGAGGAGAAATGAATGGAGCAATATTCTGCTTTCTGACGAGTCCCGTTTTTCTGTGCATCCGATAATAGGCGTATTTTCATCTGGAGGGACCGTGGTAGTAGGAATAATCCTGCGTTCGTGCTCGAAAGTGTCAGATTTGGCGGTGGAGGAGTGTTGGTGTATGGTGGCATTTCCTTTGACGGGCGCACTGATCTCTACATCATTCGAGATGGAGCTCTTGCTGGTCGCCGATATAGGGATGAGATCCTCAGGTCTATTGTACTCCCTTACGCTGCAGCAATCGGAGATAACTTCATTTTAATGGAAGATAACTGCAGGCCACATCGTGCAAACCTGGTGGAGGATTTCCTTTTAGAGGAAGGAATCGTTCGAATGGAATGGCCAGCGTGTTCTCCAGACATGAATCCAATCGAGCACTTTGGGAAGCTCTAGGAAGACGAGTTTCTGGCCGCCAACAACCTCCACAAACTCTCCAAAAACTGCAAAAAGCTCTTCTGGAAGATTGGGGCAGAATACCCCAACTTGCCATTAATAGCCTCATTGAGTCCATGCCTCAAAAGGTGTTCAACGTTGCTGGCCGCCCGTGGAAACCATACCCCCTACTGAAAATGATTTTCTTTGAAGAAAACACCTTTTCTTATTCTTTTTTTCTCATATGCACAAATTGTGTTTTTTCCTTTTGTACACAAATACGCAATAAAATGCATTTTTTTCTGCGAGACATGTCTGTCGACCATGTATCGATCAGCTAAAAAGTCTCCCAGATACAAAATCCACCTAAAACTGCAATATCGTTTAATTGTTTTGAGCAGTGTATTTTGTAGTAACTGAGGCGCTTTGCGTCGGTCTTCGAAGAGCCACAACCGAAAATGACCTCCCTTCTAAAGTGCATGTTCTGAAGATATTTACTGTGCCCTCTCCTCCCCCGCAATACTTTAAGATATATTTTTTTATCCCCTCTCCTCTAAAATTCCATAAAAGAGTGGCTCTTCCATACACTCTATGTAGTAGGTCAATAAGGAGCCACCTGTCTATAATAGGGACTAGTGGTTCCTTATATGGACATTTGTAAACATTTTTTGTTTTTATCATTTAAATTAAACCATAATAGTTACAAGGTCGTTAATTTTAATAATGATAGTCAACAGACCAGGGATCTTGTCATATGTTTTTGGGGTCCTATCACGTGTACATGGGGGTGAAAACAATAAATTTTCCTTAGGGTGTCCATATTAGGCACAGGTACCTTATATATATATATATATATATATATAATTATTAAATAATACTACAAATCAACATAAATTTCTAGAAAAACATGTTAATGCCAAATTATATCAAACAGAGGAGTTGTCAAAATTTGGTATTTAGCTCGTTATCAATGGCAATGCTAAATAGCCACATTAATTGCGATTAATTTCTGAATGGAAATCGGGATAGATCTAAAAATGATTTCCATATTGCCCGATTAATCGCAAATGAGAGCTCAATTCAAAGAAAAATATTAGATAAATAATAAGACAATAATAGAATTATCATTATACTCATTGCAGTGGAAAAACTATTTCAAAGAAAAATATTAGAAAAATAATTAAACTGTAATTGAATAATGATAAAGATAAACTTATAAGTATCAATCGCAAAGATTAATCGCCATTGAGAACAGGAAAAACAAAATAATAATATAATTGAATTAACATTGATTAATTTCAAATTAAAAATCATGTCAAAGAGAAATAATTAGACTGTAATTTAATTTTATAAAAGATAAACTTACAAATATCAATTTCGACCATGTGATAGCAATCACACTTTGCATTCAGTCACATTAGACAGTTAATATCGAAGTTAAATTAGAAACCAAATAGTTTTTATTAATAATAGACATTTAAATAACTATTTTCAAAAATAATTAATTACGAAACATAAGTAGACAAATTTTTTTTAACTTAATAAAAATAGTTAAACTATTTAATACTAATGACAAGTTTTAAATTATAATTATAGAATTAATTAATTCGATTGATACCGATAAAGATTTTGTATATGTGAGATAAGTACAAATTAACTACAAAAGCGTCAGTGGCGCCATCTTTAGTTTCTAAACACAATAAAATAATGAAAAAAAATTAACTCTATAAAAACAAAATTTTATAATTTACGATATTTATTTGTTTAATACAAGGTTGGAAAAAAACCATGTCTTTTTTTAAAAAAACATAAAACGGTTTTTTATTATTGATTTAAACCGGGTATCTATTTGTAAACAACCTATATACAGTGGATTAAGTAGGTAATAGAAAAAAAAATTTCCTTTAAACAGTTATTTCTATACATAAAAAATTGACCAAGGCCCACTGTATGAAATTAAAAGTCTGAAATTATAAAGAAAAAAAAATAAAATAAAAATAAGAAAATATCTTTGGTAATTTTCTAGGGAAAAAAATAACCAGAGGATGTAATAAAAATATACATATGGTTTAAGCCGACTTAAACCGTGCCAACCCTTATTTAAAGCAAAAATCGGCGGATTAATAATTTATTATATTATTGTAAAATACCATCAAAGAATAGCTTATTTTAATAACATATAATTTGTATATATGGTTTTATTTATTCGGATTTGATTTTTCTGCAGGTTGGCTACGTTTCAAGGCAAAGAGTATGCTGTAAAAATTTTGAAACGAAAAGAGTTATCAACAGATTTCAAAACTAAGTTTTTGCCGAGAGAATTGGAAATTTTGTCTAAGGTTAACCATCCAAACATTGTCCATGTCTTTAAAATCTACATATATCCTAAAAGAACCTATATTTTCATGGAGATGATCCAAAAGGGAGACTTGCTGAATTATGTAAATGTATGTATTATTCAATTATTAATTTGTATTATAATATAAATATATCTTTTAAAACCCTTTAAAAAGTGACGTGCATTTAAAGTAACAGACTGTTTTATACTAATTAAAACACATTAACTGAAAACATTCGCAATGGACAATTGCAAATATTATTAAAAATTATTATTTAAATTGTAATTAGACAATTGTAAATATTTCTCTTCACCCACTTTAGATGACAATAGTAGTTGCAGTAAGCTGAAAATTTGACTGCTGAATGATATTTTTTGGCGCTTGTGTATGTTACTTTTGTTTCAATTTTTATTTCTGAAGTGGTACCTCTAACTTTTTCTTGTAAATGTCTCACATTTTAAAATGAAGGCTATTATTTTTATTCCTTATATTAAATTACTCACTTGAGAATATGTAATGCTAAAAAGTAATTTTCAATAATATTTTTTTATTAGTTTGAAGCACTTTTCAAAACAGTATTTTTTTAGTATCGTCGAGATTATGTTTAAGAGGAGTTTTACTTACATTTTTATCGATTAAATACATATAGTGTAAAAAATGCAAACAGGATGTTTTGTAGAAGATGTTCTTAACAGTATTTTTATTTACATTTTTATCGATTGAATACATATGGTGTATAAAAATGTAAACAGGGTGTTTTATAGAAGATGTCCATAACTGGATTTTCTCTTACATTTTTATTGTGTGTATAAAATATAAACAGAGTTTTTTATAGAAGATGCCCATAATAAGATTTTTACTTGCATTTTTATCGATTGAATACACATGGTGTATAAATAGATAAACAGGGCGTTTTATGGAATATGTCCAAAACTTTAAGAAGTGATAGGATACCATCCATACAAACAACTTCCATCAGAGAATGCATGAGCGAAAATAAAACACACAGGTTCTGGCGCATTTGGAAACTTCGTCCGTGAAAATGCTGAAGCTCCATTTCCTGTTGCAAGTTTTCGGGATTAGACTAACACTTCCAAAATGCCTAAATGAAATGGGGAAGAAGAAGAATTCATGTCCAAAAATTTACCTGGATTAATACATTACAGTCGCTCATCAGAAGTGTCAATCGTGGAAGGAACGTATACAAATATATTGTCCTTCACTAATAAGAACAAGTAGAAAAAATAACAAATGAGATGCATTCGTAATATAACGAAGTTTATAAAATATTCAGATCTTTATGTATCTAGTATTTCGGATATAGTATAATACCCGAAATCTTTTGTGTGTCCCTTTAAATACTATCTGGTTTCTGTTATAAAGGAAGTAACTGGCAGTTAATAATATTAAAACGCGCCCCAAACTATGTTTCCTCCTATACCATTGTGCAATGGAATATTTTTATTTGGCCCTCTAAATTAATAACAAATATTCTTTGCACTACAAATTCTACAGAATATACAATTTAGTATATATTTCATAGGTGCATACCATATGTATTATGTTCGTAAAATTGTAACATCATTAAAATGCACTTGAAACTACTTTTTTCGCATTGATCGTAACGCAACGGAATACGTTTGAATGTCCTGTAATCAAACTATGCATCCTATTTTCATAAAATTTGAAATGACGTGACAAAATTATGCATCAATTACATATTTTACATTTCAAATGATTCAGTTGAATAGTTTTTGCTCTGTATATGCGGACAGATCTACTGAACGATGAATATAGCTGTATATTTACATAATTACGAACGAACTTAAAAAGGCTGATACACATTTTATCTACTGAATTGCAAAACGAAAGGACCCAGCGGATGAACGAGTGCACGGAGAGCGGATTGTTGACTAGAGGTTACCACTTAATCATTCTTTTTGTGTTTTTGCTTCGAATAACAACATTACTTTCAGAACCGTCTAATATCTTTGCATTTTATTTCCGACCATCTTTGATGAAAGTTTTTTGTGTATATTTGAGTTATCATCTTTTAAAGTTTGGCCTATCTTTTATGAAGAAACTTTATATTTATTAGGGTTGATGAGGGTTAGAGGGAATAATTTTGATAAAATTTCATGGAAGATATTGCAAGGTTTATGTATGATATTAATGAATAATAATTTTTAATGCTATTTTAATCATTAGTAAAAGTATTGCATTAAAAAAATAAAAAAAAAATCTTCCTAAAAATACCTTTTATCAATTTTACAGAGTTTTTGAGTTTTCGACAACTAAAAGTTTAAGATTCTCTTTCGTATATGCTTTCCGTCATAGTCTACAACTGCATAATTTTATTCCGATGGTGCACCATTGATTAAGCAAAAACAGCGTCATTAGGTACTCATACATACTATAGTGAGAATAATCATAAAATTTTCTGAATAAATCGAATTTTGCAGATTTAGCTTTAACTTCATAACATCTGCAGATGTTTATAAGACATCTTTAAAATTATCTGCAGATTTTTTTTTAAATGGGCCGATTGCTTACCGATTAAGTACAGATTATTTTAAAGATTTTTTAAAGTAGGATGTGCATAGACAAAAAAACATCATAGACATTAAAACCTAAATATATATGAATGATACTTCATGATAAAATTAAAAGTTATATGCGTAATAAGTCACAAAAAATAAAAAAATATATGCATGATAAGTCATCGCAAAATAAAAAGATATATGCATTATAAGTCACCGCAAAATAAAAAGATATATGCATGATAAGTCACAATAAAATAAAAAGATATGTGCATGGTAAGTTGTAATAAAATCAAAAGAAAAAAATTGTTGTAGTTTGTTTACCTGATACTTGATTTTTCTCCAATCGGTGTGACCCAACGGCACTTTGAAGTAATTAGCGTAATTAACAAAATTAAATTCATTTTTTTATTTTTAATTCATGTATGTTCTACTGTATAATAAGTAATTCAAGCAAAAGGGGATCCGAGGAGATGGATTTTTAAATTCATAATTTGAGAAATAAAGGGTTATTATAACTTTATTGTTTGTGTGAAATCATTTAATGCTGCAGTAATATCTCCTTAATAGAAAATTATATATAACTTTTAAAAAAATGTGTTTAATTGTTAAGTGAAAAAATATCAGATGATACTTTTTGCACATTTTTCCAAAAAAAGAGTATTGGTACATTTTTGCTAATTATTTAATGTTTAAGACATTGATTTCAAATTTCCATATTCATATGCTTTCCAAGTTTCAAAACGTACATTTTTTAATACAACACGCTTGATCAGAAACTGTATAGCAGTTTCTATATTTTTTCAGATATTCATTTTAACTTTTGCAGAAATTAAGAAACTATTAGTATTTCCTAAACCAATAATTTAATCATTTGAAAAAAATGTCTTTTTAACGATAAAATTCATAAAAATATTTTGATAGCTAGCATAGTGATTGGGAAATTACTTGAATTGTTATTTAATGAAAGTTTTTAATAATCTAACTTTATGGTAATTTTTTTTTTCAAATAGTTAGTTTAAATAAAATGTACATTGATTATTTGTTTTCATATAAATATTAAATTTTGTGAATGGCTACGTTATTTGTTTAAGATCTCTACATGTTTTAATTTTTTTTAAAAGTCTCACACTTCTATTGTAAAAAAAACTAATTTTTGTTTACTTTTTAAAAAGCAGAAATTTTAATCTCCTTGTTAATTTGAAGGTTTTGTAATGCTTCCCTGCAATTAGATAAATAAAAATAAAATATTTTATAACACTTGGGTAAAATTTCAGTCGGTTCTAGCATTAAATATAATTTCAATGCATTGCGCAGTTGACTGTGTAAATCAATTGCGTTTTCTGTATCAGTCTTTGATTCTGCGCCATTAAATGCATCCGTAAATTATGGATAGTAACTTGCATGGAAATAAGTATGATATTTATTACTAAAAAAAAACAGCAAGTGCTATGAAAAATTCCACCCTGATAGTTAAAAAATAGATGTATTTAATCATTTTGGTACTTGTATATTTAGAGCTAATTTTTTAGTGTAGTTTTAAGCAAAGATGAAACTTTTAGGAAAAAATGCATTGAATATGCACAATCCAGAATTAAAAAAAATCCCTTTCGGCATGGCCTATAGGCGGAGGTAGATTTCGAAAAGTTTTCATCTCAAAAATAAATAAATAAAAATAAAAAATGATTAGAGATAAACCCAGTTTAACTACTTTATTCAACCGCTTTTAAAAATTTTTAATTTCATTTTTCTGTAAGAACTGGTTTTATCAAAATCCTCTTAAACGAAATTCTACTCAAATGCCCGTTTTGGCAACATATTTTGAATTATATTCTTACTTTATTAAAAAAATTGACCAATATGCTCATTATATCCCAGCTAAAAATGAACTGCAGTTTTTTTGTAGAAGTGAAGTGTTTTTGAGGTTTTTCTAAAATTTCTCTAGTCTTTCTGTAGTGCAATCTCAACTATAAAATCACTTCAGTTATTTTGTAGTTAACTAAAGGTGATTTTTCAGTAATTTATTTTCAACATTCTGTGCGCTATTAACTTTGAAAACACTGTAGTTTTTGTAAAGTCATTTTATAATCAAAAATTAAAAAATATATAAGACTTTATAACCGTAGAATCACTGCAGTGAATTTGAAGTTATTATCCAACCATTAATTTAGAAGTACATTTCCGATGCATCTCTCGTATAACTGTAGTTATTGTCCGATAAATTCACAGAATTTAATCGGAGAAAAATAATTTCAAATATGCTTCAAAATCGAACTAGGGATTTCTCATCCCATCAAACCACTTCCGTAGTAAAAAAAAAAAAATATTAGTTCCTACTTTGTTTTGTTACTTGGAAATTACAAGTTTTAATACATTAAAATTCATTTCTTTTTAAAAAAAAAAAATTCAGACATGGGCGTCCCTATCTATGCTTCATTCCTCCTAACTTAAAATTCTTAGTTCCTTTATTATTTTAAGCTAAGAGGAAAAAAAAATAATTTCACTAAATTACATTTCGAAATCCAGTGAGGGGTAGTGACTACCTGTGCCCCCTGCATACAACGGAAATTTCTTAGTTCTTTTATTTTAAGTTACTCTAAAGGAATAAATTTTGCGAGGTTTATCAAAATCAGAGAAAAAAATATATTAAGTTTCAAAAGTTATGAGGAACAATGGGCTTTTCACTCACCAGCCCCTTAATGCGAAATTTCTTCTTACTTATTATTGTAAATTTCTTGAAAATTATACATTTTACTATGCTTTTGAAAATATCAGAAAAGAAAAAAATTGATAATGTATATATATGTTTTTTTTTTTAATTTAGGAAGGGGCAAATACTTTCCTCTACCTTCCTCCCCCTAACAGAAAATTCTTATTTCTTATATTTTAAGCTAAAGTAAAAGATTGAATTTTAGTATTTTTTCAAAAATCGGAGAAAAAAATTAGTTAAATTTCAAAATCGAGTGAGGGAAAATGGCTCATCTATTCCCCCACCCCTCACGGAAAATTCTTCTTTTCTTTATTTAAATCACACTAAAAGAATAAATTTTATTATGCTTTTGTAAATTGGAGGAAAAATTGCTAATTAAATTTCAAAATCCAGGGAGGGGCAAATAGTCTACAACCCCCTCCTTAATTGAAAATTTCTTTTTCTTTCTTTCTAAGTTACTCGAAAAATTTACATTAGGTTTTTGAAAAAAAAAAGAGGAAATTTTATTTAATTAAATTTTAAAATCCAACGAGCTCCTCTGCTTCCTGCCCCCATACATCTCCATCTTTATAACTGAAAATTACTTGCAATTAATTTACTATTACTTCATTTTGAAATCGACATACAAATATTTGAATCATCAAATAATTTTTTAAATCGTTCTTTAAAATTATTATTCGATCTAAACTTAATAAATCGTAGAAAGAAAAAAAATACTTCATCAGTTAATTTAAGTGAGTTTTCTAATTATGTATTCATTTTAAAAGCACATCAAAGTTTCTTATTTCATGCAAATATTAAATTATTAAAAGTGTTTAAAATTATTTTACAAGTCATAAATATATTGAAAAATCTAGTCATTTTTTATATTAAAAAAAATCAGGAATTTCCCTTTGTAAAAAATTATTTACCAAAGAAAAAAAAAAGAAGAAAATTAAATTAATAATTCTATTTTATTTTTAGGTAAAAATGTAGATAAGTTAACAATCAAATATATCTACAGAATCATTAAAAACATATGCTACATTAAAAAATAAAAATGATATAAAATGAGTCCTTATTCTAATTCAAAGTAATTATGAACTTCTTATTTTATAAAATTAATTTTTCCTTTTTACAAATATATATTTCTTAAATTAACACTCTTACACACAATCTTAACACACAATCTTAAATAATATATATATATCTTAAATAAAAATAATATATATATATTTTCTTTATTTAATTTTTAAATTAAAAAATGTTTATAAATACCAAATTGTTATTCTAACACAATATTATAGTCTTATTTTATAAAATTAATTTTTCCTTTTTACAAATATATATATCTTAAATTAACACATTTAATTACATTATAATTCCTAAAAAAATTACATTGTCAGAAAAACGTCTAAAATTCGTTTATTATTATTTTTTTTAATTTGCAAGAAAGATTCAGAAATATTCCCTATTTAAAAAACTCACTACAAAAAAAAAAAAAAAAAAAAAATATATATATATATATATATATATATATATATATATATATATATATATATATATATATATATATATATATATATATATATATATATATATTTATTTATTTAATTTTTAAATTAAAAAATGTTTATAAATAACAAATTATTATTCTAACACAATAATAAAATATATGTTTTACCGTATTTTTAAACGACATAAAATGAATTTTTATTCTAAGTAAATATATTAATTACCGACCCATAATTTATTAAAGTAAGTACTTCCATGTCAAAAGTATATATTTTATAAAATTAACACAACGCATGTAATTACATTATAATTCATAATAAAAAAATTATTTTTTTCGCAATTAGCCTAAAAATAAAATTATCTTATTAAATATTTACTGATTTTTAAATTCAGAAGAAAAACCAATTCATTTGCTTTAGCTAATTCGCTAAAGTATTTGTTTAATTCATTTATTATTAAATTGTTTTTAAAATACACGCCCATATAAGCAAATTACAATAAATAAATAAATAATAAAATAAAAGCACTTTAAAACATACAATTTTTCTGCCTGCCATTCAGCTTTTGCAACAAATAACCTTTAATTGAAATGCCTCCCCTTTATACCTCGCACAACACTAACCACACAAGTCTCAACGGGCAAGTGGTCAAAGCGTGTCTCTCCTGCACCTGGGATCGTCAGTTCGAGTACAACTGTTTCCACAGTCAAAATTTGCCTTTGAAATGTTAAAAAGGAAGCTTACCAGTATGGTCAATAGATGGCGCCAGCAGAGCCAATTTTTTTGCGTGGGAGGGGCAATTAACTTCAAATTCACTGCAGAAAATGTGTAGTTATGAACTACACATTCACTGTAGTGATTTTGTAGTTGTTGACTTCGAAAAAACTGTAGTGATTTGTGCCAAATCACCACAGTTTGGCAACTGCATTTTCTTTGCAGTTTCACTAGAGTTCATTTTTAGCTGGGATAGTTCCTAAATAACAAAAAAACTGTTAATTAAATTCGTTTGACAGCAAAATTGAATTTAAAAATGAGTCATAAAATAACAAATTTATTATTTTAATACATCCACAATTCTTTAATCAAGATTGCTTTGAGAAATTTTGTACGAAGTGCCCACTTTGACAGATTTTTTAAAATATATATTTAGTCTTTATCAAAAATCTGACCAATACGGCACATTACACAGTTCCTAAATAACAAAAAACTGTCAATTGAATGCGTTTGAGAGCAAAATTGAATTTAAAAATGAGTCATAAAATAAACAATTTGTTATTTGAATACAACCTCAATTCTTTTATCATGATCGCTTTGGGAAATTTTTTTGCGAAGTGCTTACTTTGACAGCTTTTAAAAATATATATATTCACCCTTTATAAAAAAAATCGAAGTATACGCATATTATATAGTTCCTAAGTAACAAAAAACTGTCATTTGAATGCGTTTCAGAGCAAAATTGGATTTAAAAATGAGTCATAAAATAACCAATTTGTTATTTGAATACCCACAGTTCATTAATCATGATCGCTTTGGGAAATTTTTTACGAAGTGCCCATTTTGGCAGCCTTTTTTTTAAATATGTTCTGCCTTTATCAAAAAACTGGCCACTCCGTCACATAATATAGTTCCTAAATAAGAGAACCTGTAAATTGGATGCGTTTGAGAACAAAAAAAGATTTAAAAATGACTCGGTAAAAACGCAATTTTTTAAATTTCCTCAAATTTCAATCATGCTAACTTCGTGAAATTCTGTTCAAAATACCCTTTTTGGCAGCCTTTTTAAAAATATATGCTGCCTTTATCAAAAAACTGGCCAATACGTCGCATTATATAGTTCCTAAATAATAGGACCTGTAAATTGGATGGGTTTGAGAACAAAAATGAATTTAAAAATGACTCAGAAAAAACGCAATTTGTTATACTTAATCAATTTTTAATGACGATAATTTCGGGAAATCAGTTCAAAATACCTTTTTTGGCAGCCTTTTTAAAAATATATTCTGTCTTTATCAAAAAATTGGCCAATACGTCGCATTATATAGTTCCTGAATAAGAGGATCTGTCATTTGGATGCGTTTAAAATCAAAAATGAATTTTAAAATGAGTCAGAATATAAGCAGTTTGAATTTAAGGTTTTTTCTCCAACTCCTATTTTTGTTTAATTTATTTTTGCTATAAGAATTGGTTCTATGAAAAACTTGTCAATATAAAAGTTGTAGATCTTATTGTGAAGATGTAAAATAAATTTAATTAGATTTGATTGCTTAAGAATTGAGTAAGTTATGGGTTTTTTTCGTTTTCCTCCCCCCTTTTTCTTTTCGTTTTTAACTTTTTTCATCGGTAAAAATTGGTCCTATCAAAAACTTGTAAATACAAAAGTTTTAGATAATATTGAGTACATTAATACAAAATTTAGTTGGATTTGATGTATTGAGAATTGACGAAGTTATAATTTTTTTTCTCCCAAAAACCATGTTTTTTTCGCCCCTTGAGCCCATTTTTAACTTTATCAAAAATCTGTCATGCATAAACTTTTTGCCCATTGTTTAGAAGTAATATAAACTTTAAACGGATTCGATATCTATTTTAATTAAGAAGTTATCGCGTTTTTTCTGTTTTCACAAAACCCCTCCCTATTTCCACCCCCTTGGTCCGATTTTGCCCATTAACGAACTCGACCGAGATTTTAGGCTCCTTGATTTTATGTAAAAGTTTGAAGAAGATCTGAGCATAATTATGGAAGTTATCGTGTCTAGAAGAAAGTGATATACACCGATAGATAGATAGATAGATAGATATATATATAAACTTTTTTACTGATGGTGGTTTTGGGGTCTAGGAGTCATGATTCGTGTAGATCCGCAAAAATTTTTCAGAAATTCCAACATGGGAGAGAATGCAATAGGTAGTATTTCATACGAAATCTACCTAATATTTCATACGAAATCTACCTAACAACCCCAAAGAATTCTTCAGCAATGCATTTTGTTAAGTACAGTCGTGGGAAAAAAATGACCATCTCTTACTAACCGGGCAACAAATTATTGTAGAAAAAACTTACGAGGTACAATGCGAAATAATTCTAATTTAAAATAATGTATATAAAATTTACTACTTAAGGGTCATCTAAATTTCAAAATGGTTCCAAGTTTTGTTTCAATAGAAATACCCAAGATTGACACCATAAATAAATTTCATTCAATTCAATTAAACCAAAAAAGAATTTTTCATGAAATCCGAACAATTATTTCTAGAGAAAACAATTATCATAAAAAGACTTATTTTAGAGATTGTACCCAAATTGAAGTTTGGTTAACGATAGTTGAAATGCTTCAAAATGTCTATACTCACTTCTCTTAATGTATTACGTCTTGTCAGTATGACTATTTCACTCACTTAATATGTTTCGACTATTGACAGCCCAAATTTCTCAATACAATGAGTAAACTATACACATATTTTTAATTATACACGTCTGCACATCATAGATGGTTCCAAAAGACATTATTTTGGCGTTATTTAATTATAATTCGAAAATTACTTGGAAAAAAAATTAAACTGAGAATTCTCATAAAGCAACGCATAATAAGTATAAATCTACCAAAAAAATTGTAAGTTGCAATTCATACTTTTAGGTAGCTTTCATTACAAAAAGTAAAAAGCTACCTATTGCAGCCGTCCGGAGGAAAGCACTTCCGGAAAATTTTGGTATATTTTCACCGATCATGACCCCCAGACCCCAAAACCACCCTCCGTTCAAATGTTGACATATATATATATATATATATATATATATAACCATATATATATATATATATCTGATTTTTGTCATGCGATAACTAACGTATTTATGAACCGATTTGAATGAAACTTGGTATGTACATAGTACATACAAATGTCTCGACCGAGTTCGTTGGTCAGCATCATCCGCCATTTTGTTTCAAAATGGCGGCCATTTTAAATTTTTAAAAAAATTTAAAATTTAAAATTAAATGCGAAAAAATTAAAAGTTGAAAAATATTTTCCTTTTACGTGTTAGAACTTAAAACAAAGATTCCAGAACACTTTTTATTTTGTCTATATCTTAAAAAATGATTGAGTTATAGCACTTTGAATTTTTCTTATGGCTGACATTTTGAAACGATCTGATTTTTGCCACGTGATAACACGCGTATTTATGAACCGATTTCAATGAAACTTGGTATGTACATAGTACATACAAATTTCTCGACCGAGTTCGTTGGCCAGCATCATCCGCCATTTTGTTTCAAAATGGTGGCCATTTTAAATTTTTTAAAAATTTTAAAATTTAAAATTAGATGCGAAAAAGTCAAAATTTGAAAAATATTTTTCTTTTACGTGTTAGAAAGTAAAACAACGATTCCAGAACACTTTTTATTTTGTCTATATCTTACAAAATGATTGAGTTATAGCACTTTGAATTTTTCTTATGTCTGACATTTTGAAACGATACGATCTGATTTTTGTCACGTGATAACACGCGTATTTATGAACCGATTTCAATGAAATTTGGAATGTACATAGTACATACAAATGTCTCGACCGAGATCGTTGGTCAGCATCATCCGCCATTTTGTTTCAAAATGGCGGCCATTTTAAATTTTTTTAAAAATTTAAAATTTAAAATTAAATGCGAAAAAATTAAAAGTTGAAAAATATTTTCCTTTTACGTGTTAGAACTTAAAACAAAGATTCCAGAACACTTTTTATTTTGTCTATATCTTAAAAAATGATTGAGTTATAGCACTTTGAATTTTTCTTATGGCTGATATTTTGAAACGATCTGATTTTTGTCACGTGATAACACGCGCATTTATGAACCGATTTCAATGAAATTTGGTATGTACATAGTACATACAAATGTCTCGACCGAGTTCGTTGGCCAGCATCATCCACCATTTTGTTTCAAAATGGTGGCCATTTTAAATTTTTTAAAAAATTTAAAATTTAAAATTAAATGCGAAAAAATTAAAAATTGAAAAATATTTTTCCTTTACGTGTTAAAACTTAAAACAACGATTCCTGAACACTTTTTATTTTGTCTATATCTTAAAAAATGACTGAATTATAGCACTTTGAATTTTGCTTATGGCTGACTTTTTGAAACGGTCTGATCTGAACGATCCACAATGTTGGATCCTTCGTGGAATTTGGTGGAATTTGGTGACTCTCTAAATCGCTCAAAATAAAATCAGGTTGAATAAAAGATGACTAATTTCTAAAAATTCCTATTAATATTCAGTCTTGACAAAAACTAGTTTCAATCTTATAAAATCACTAATTTTATAAGATTATTTCCACTAATTTGAGCTTAGTATTTTTGAACAATGTAACTTACCTTAAAATAAATAAATAAATATATAAGTATATGAAAGCTACCTCTTCCTCCCGGCATTGCCGGAAGGACTTTTTTTAATATTAATGTCATAATTCATAAATAATATTGTATTTCTTTAAATTACGAATTTAATGTATGTATTTTGGTTTCGTAGTGAATGTATGAAATGTAATTTAACATTAGAAGCGCTAAATTTTGAATCTTTATAAAATTGATATGCATCTATAACGTATATATTATAATCTACATTTTCCATAATCTGTGGTGTAAAGAACATTTGTTATTGATTTACACTTGGAACACAAAAGTATCCCGCTACATAATCGTATAGGGGGGACATTGGTGCGCGTTTTAATTGTAATTAAATATTTACAATATCATAAGCTTAATATATGAGGCTGATATTTTTAATACTTCGTTATCGTAGCAACGCATCTCATTTTCTACGCTTTACGTGCAATTTCCGGCTTATTCCATCTTGTTTAAACTTTTCATTCATCATTTACATTCCCATTTTTACATTTCATTGAGAGTCATTCCGTTTTTTATTTTTTTCTGTTATTTATAATTTACTGTAAAAATTTCCCTACATAATGTAAGTAATATTTTTGTATTATTTTTTATCAACTGAATTTTATTCTGATTTTCTATGTAAATTCATCAAAATTGAAGATTACTTTTGTAATTTCTTGGGATTCTTTAATTTTCAATAGTTTTTGTATGTTAATGTTAATTAAATGTCGTTATTGAAGTTGATTGTAATTACGAAACTACGCAGAAATTTCGTTGCTGAAATTAAATTTAATTTCGAAACAAAAATTTAAATATGCCGATGACTGTCAAAACTTTAATGCTTTAACTTTGCCCGTACAATGACTTTAGTTTTAAAAGTATGAAACAGAGATTTGTAAATCTCGGAGTTTCAGATTAGGGATCACTTTCTAAAATGTTATTTTGTCTTTTTGGGCAAAACTCACCTACGTTGAAAAAAAAAAAATCTTACAAGTATAAAGTTTCCTAAATCTTGTATGCTTAGTAACATTTTTACATGTACACTGTACGAGAAAAAATGTAAATCTACAGAATTAATTTTTGTAAAGCTACAGAAATCTGTAACTTTACAAACGAATCTATTAAAATTACAGTTCTCTTGTTAATATTTTATCTGTAACGTGGGTTGCAGTTGCAAAAAAAAAAAAGGAAATTTCAGTTTTCAAAAAAAATCTTAGTAACATTACGGATAGTTTAATTTTCGGTGTAAAACTGTTTCTGTTTTATGAATTTTTGCTGTTGCCGTGAGATAAAAAGTTCTAGGAATTCCAGTTTCTTAGAAAACTTTTAGTAACTTTACATTTTTTTTTTTACAGTGTAGTTCATCCTGCGGACTAAAAACGAAATTTTTCTATCGATTGCATTATAATATATGAAATATTACTTCGTAGGAATCAATTTATATAATTACATTCTTTGATATCTTTAAAAATTTTAGGAACGTGATAGACTTTTGGAATTTGAAGCACGTAACTTTTTCAAGCAGATTGTTAGCGCTGTTCTGTACCTGCACAACTCGGGCATCGCTCATCGAGATTTAAAGTGTGAGAACATCATGATTAATAACGATGACGAAATTAAAGTGATCGACTTTGGATTTTGCAGATCTACAGGTAAAACAACAATGCGAAATTTTCATAGAATTCTGTGTTTTTCTGCGTATTTTTCTACAATTAATTTCTAATGCACGAGAGATACAGGCACTAAGGAGATCGTACCCTCCATGGGGTTTTTCTAAGGGAGCCCAACTCGTATTTACTCCAGAAAATCCAAAGTTCGAAAGAAACCATGGAAAACACTGAACGATTATTCCGACGGCCAAGGTTGGGTTCGAACCCAGCACCTACCGTCAACCAGTTTCGAGAGCATAACCTCTCAGGCACTGGTGGGGCTATTAAAATTCTGAATAGATTTTATGTTTTTAGAAAATATCATTTTGGTAGCTGAGAAATATCATGGTGAATTGAATTGGGTAAAATCTTCCGATTTTATAAAAACAAAAAAGACAAAAAAATTGCAATTTAAATTTCGAAAGTATTTATTCTAAAATTTTAACTAGAACAAAAACCTCAAAACATATTTTTAAATAACTAAAATTTGTATATAAACTAAAACTCTGTATTACAGTACATTGTAAAAAAATCCGTTAAATTTACTGCAAAAACTGCTTGCGGCAATGTTGCCAGTAGTTTTTGCCGTAAAATTTTCAGTAAAGTTAGATCTAATGAAAAAACTTACATCTAATTTTACTGGAATTTTTCCGGCAAAAACTGCTGACAGCATTGCTACCAGCAGTTTTTGCCGTAAATTTAAGAGATTTTTTTTTCTTTTCTTTCAATGTATAAAAAGTATATTAACTTTTAAATCTCCTCTAAACAACCAAATTGCCACTACTTTTAATCTGCACCAATCCGCCACTACTTTTAATTTGCATTAATTATCAGTACTTTATATTTGCACTTATTTTAAAATGTGATTTAAAAAAATACAACAGTCACTTTTTTGCTAATTAAGAAAAACATATTAATACTTAGCCGTCATCATGTAAATCATGCAACTACATACCATAACATAAGCATACAGAAAGATTTTTTTAAAAGAGCTGTTTTCATATTTCTTTCACTCTCTCTATTTCTTACGTGCATATTTCCACCAGGGCTAAAAACATTAAATTTCTATTCGTTTTAAAATATTAAATGAGCCCAAAGGTAAATGGTACCATTTTTCAAAATAAATAAATAAATAAATAAAAATAGATAAATAAATAAGTAGATATAAATAAATAACATAAATTAAATAAATAAATAAATAAATAAATATAAATAAATAAATAAAATAAATAAAATAAAAAATTGCTTCCCTATATTTTGAAAATAAAATTTTCAAAATTATATTATTATCTCCTATATGATTGAAGTGGAACGTTATCGCAGAAATATGTACTATTCTGGTCGCACACCTGGAGTTTTAGAATAATGCCTCTTGTATTTGTCTTGATATTTAAAAAAAAGTCTAAAATTGCAAATGGACGGTCACCTTTGTCCATATAGTGTAATATATATTTAGAAAATTTCTTTCATGTCTTTCTTTATGGAATTATGACTGAATCTTTTGTATATTTATGAAGAAACTAGATACTTATTAAGATTAACGGTAAAATAAAATAGAGTATGCAAATTTCAGGGTGCGAGTCCCACTCGCACTTGTCCCTTTTTACTTACCCATCATATGTGTTATAGGTTAAATCTTACAATGGTTTTGGAAATCGAAAAAATTGACGGATTTAGACGTTTCAGACACTGAAGATTCCAAAAGACGTGTTTTTAGAAAAAAATATGCCTCCGTCTATCTGTGTGTCTGTCTGTCTGTGTGCTTTCTGACTGTGTGCTTGTAAACGCTCTATCTCCCGAACAAATTATGATAGTACTTTAAAATTTAGTGTGTCTTTAGTATGTAATAATGGAAAAATGTCTATTGAATATCAGTAACCTTGATTGTCCGGAACTATTTTTTTTTTTTCGTATCCTCGAAATGTTTATTGTGATGAAAGGTATTTAAAACTTTTCGATTTTTTTATTTTAAAAAATGGGTATAAAAGACAAATTTTCTTTAAAAAATGAAGTCGATCGAACAATTAGTTGCTGGGATATCTGTAATACTATTTTTCAAATTTTTTCGATTTTTCATGACCATGTAATTCATTCAATTTTTCATTCAAAGATATATTTTTATTGGATATGATATGTTTAATCCGATACATTAAACTGTGAGTTAATATTATTATTATTTTTGGAGTTTTAAGGATGTTCCTTTAACGCAAATAGGCACTATTTGAATAGTTTGGCATTTTATATAATTTGCCGAAATTGGTTCATCAGAACCGATTGAACTTTCATTGAATGAATTTCATCAGAAATTCATTAATATAGCATTACTACGTACTAAAAATACTTAAATATACGTTTAAATTATGTTTTGGAATTGCGATGCATTTTATAAATAGACACATGTCTTATTTTCATATATTATATTATACTTATCCATGATGGGTAAGTATTACGGTGTCTCCCAACGACTAGTTTTATAATGTGATCTTTCAAAAAGTATCATTGAATATATTGAACTGTATATCTTTCATATTTTCTCGTTTTATAGAAAATAAAGATAATATCTGCATATTGAGCAATACATTTTGCGGGAGCGTTAACTACGCTGCTCCCGAAGTTCTTCAAGGTATCCCATACGACCCGAAGATGTATGACGTTTGGAGTTTAGGTTGTGTTCTTTTCATCATGGTGACAGGAGGTATGCCTTTCTCTAATTCTAATTTGCGTGAGATGCTAATCTGTCAACTGAGAAAAGAAGTCAGGTACCCGCCCTATGTCAAAGTGAATAAACCGATCAAAGTAAGTACAGAATAAAATATTAAATCCTGTGAATAATTCTTTATTTTAGGCTGTTGCTAATACGAGCTATTAATTCTTAAATTGTCTCAGCTGAGCTCAGCAATCTGATTGGCTAAAATTGGAGGAAGTGATGCAGATAGAGTTGCAAAAAGTCGGTTTATTCCCGGGTTTATTTCCAATAGACCAGGTTTATTCCCAAAAAATCGAATTATTCCAAAAAATCCCGGGTTTTTCCAAGTTTATTCCTAAAAATCCGGTTTATTCCCGGGTTTAAACCGGGTTTTTTCTAACTTTTGCAACGCTAGATGTAGATTCGAACTTTTGGTAAAAAAAAAAAAAAAAAAAAAAAAAAAAAAAAAAAAAAAAAAAACTTAAGAACAACCTTACACGATGCAGCAATTTCTTCAATGAGGTTTATGCTATTAAAAGGTTTCATTATATTTGAATATTAAAGAGTACAGACTTGTCCATTTTACTATATAATACATGAAAGTTTGGACTAAGCCAATTTGGGAATTAACGGCTCGTATTGTAAACGGCTTAGCAAGTGCACAACGTTATGATACATTTATAAATTTATTTGGTACTACTCTGTTATCCCGTCGACCAATTTCGCCAAATTATACAAATCGCCGAACTAATAGCCAAATTATACATATTGACATAATTTTTAATTTAAATAGGGAAAAAACAAATAATTAGTAGAATATTAATAAAAATACAAATAAGAAGTCGAAATAAAAATCACTTAATGACCTTTTAAACACGTGTATCGTATTTAATGTTATTGAATGTGACAAACACCATCATCCATTATTGGCATTTAATCTTAAAATTTGACGATAATTTTTGGTCGATGGAATAACCTAATATTTATTTTTTAATGGAAAGACATAAAATTGGAAGGACTGACAAGATAAGCGATTTTTTTAATTAATTTGAATTGTGTTTTCATTTATTTTAATAAATTACCTATTCAGTTATAAGCCAGTTTTGAACACGTGACAAATACCGTTCTTCCTTGACTGATTATTCTTCTTTCACGAAGAAATTTGGTTGAAGATGCTCGTTTGACGCAGGGAATGACTCGTTTGACAGGGACTCAGATGCTCGTTTGACAGGGAATAGATCTGATAGATCTATTCCCTTTTAAAAAAAAATAATAATTCGATTAGATAATTTCAACAGGACTCTCATACACTTCCGAACAAAAATAAAATTAAATTAAAATGCCATAAAGTTGTGCTTTTGAAAACACCCTTAATAGTACATATCGATTTAATATCTTAGTTACATAAAGTTCCTGTTCAAACATCTTGCTCAAACATTTGAAGCTCTCGTCGACTTTCGAACAAGTGCAGCAATAACTGAAAAAATTTTGAACCACTAACTGATGGATTTTTATAATACATGATTATCATAAGTGTTTCGTCACATTTGAAAAGGCTGTTTGTATATGATGTACATAGAGGAGTGGTGCATGAAATGTTAGACAGTGACCCTGGTGCATTTCTGGTACATTTTACAAATGTTCGGTCCGTTACCCACCCGATAATCATCTAAATTGTTATACAATTCCGCCGATATGTTCAATAGCATATTTCTGACAATGTCCGTCACAGTAGCAATGATAAGGACTTGCATCGGAGTGACGAAAAGGGCTTTTAAACTTGGTGAATATATATATCTTGTCATGTATGAAGCGTCTTTGTATGTTGCATACCCCACTCTGTTTTGAAACTCGATAAATCATTTATGCTAATCCTGTATATTGATATTAAAAAACAAACTATCAATTATCATTGAATCGTTCACTACATAAACCGATATTTTTGGAAGTTCGCGATTTGATCCAGGCAGCTGTTGACTAATTGTCATAGTATGGCAGCCAATAACATTGAAAGACACGTTATCGCAGTATGGAAAAATGTTTTTGTAAATCGATTGTGAAAAGTCGTACGAACAAAATGAGCTATGTATGATTAAGCTCGACGAGCCGAAAATAAGTTTATTATTATTATTATTATTTAAACTATAACGAATTACAGTTTTCACGAAAAACCGATATTTGGCCAGTGTCGAGATGCAAAATAAAGTAGCCAGCAGTATAAATACATTGCAAAATACACATTCATTTTAATATCAATTCACTTTTTTATAAATATGTATAATAAATCTTTGCACAAAGGTAAAACTTGTCATACCAAATTTTTCTAAAAGTTCTGAAAGACTGTAAGAGTAATCAATATCCACGATGAGTCTGTCACTGCCACAAAAACACTACAGACCAGGAGTCATATACGCTCCGACCTCTGATATTAGTGATGATTTAATTATTTTTTTCCTTTTCATTAGGATCTAATATCTCACATGTTGGAGCCTGATGTTGATAAAAGAGCTAACATGAAGGAAATAAGTGAAAGCTCCTGGTTAAGTCAGTCAATAGTAGATTTACGAAGTAGTCATTCTGCAGATGAGACTGATTTATCTGACCTCTGTCTCATTAATAGCAAAGCATCGACAATAAATCAGATGCACCGGCTTTGTAATTGTGGTAGACTCCATTCTTCAGGCAACTGTAACTGCGGAAGTAGTTCTGACGATACAGATTGAATAAGAAAAGATTCCAGATCAGCAGACGATTTTTATTTTGGTACATATTAGAAACAATAAAAACATTCGAATGTAGTTTGATTTTTTTTTATTGCTGTTTGTTTGTTTGTGGTGTATCCTATGGTATGCAATTAAAACCGAAAGCACACGCGCTGGCGTAAATCTCAGCTCATTCACTTTTTTTTTCTTTCTGCGAAAAAAAGATTATTTTTTTTAAATTTCGCATTTGACCTGTCTTGTACATTTCAAGGTTGAAGTCGCGAATAAGTAAGTGAAATAATGCCATTTTTTATTTGATTGGAGTAGAGAAATATATCTGTTGGGACTAAATAATCCTGAACGTCTACAAACGGTTCATTTCTTGAAGAATAACAAAATGTAAGAAAAAAAATTATGAAACGGTGATTCAGAAGCTAGTTATATGTTGATGGAAGTAGTTCTGGTGATTCAGATTAAATAAGAAAAAATCCCATATCAGCAGACAATTTTATTTCTGTTCAAATTAAAAGGAATAAAAACATTCGAATGTAGCTTAACTTACTTTTTTAGCTTCTGGTGTGTTTCATGGTATGCATTTTTCAACCGCAAGAACAAAATAATCAAAATAATAATAACAAAATTATAATTTAACAAATCACAACGACAATTTGGAAAATGATACTTTTAAAGAAAACACTTTTACATTTTAAACACTTATACATAAATTCTATATTTAAATTAATAATAACAATAAACATCCTTTTCAATGATGATCATAACGTGTCATATACCGGGTGCCCCAAAAATGACTGATGGATTTTAAAATTCAATAACTTGCAAACGGTGGCATTAAAACATTTTAAAAAATTTGCAGGAGGGTTATGTATAATGTCAGGAGTTTTTTAGTGTAATTTTTTATTTTAGTTCGAATTTCAAACGATAGATGGCGCTGACGGCGATTGAAGGCCAGGTCGACGCTTCACTCAACACTGATCCCCTGGCCTTCAATCGCTGTCAGCGCCACTTATTGTTTGAAATTCTAACTAAAATAAAAAAATTACGGTAAAAAAACTCCTGACATTATACATAACCCTCCTGCAAAAATTTTTCAAATAGCTGTCACCGTTTACAAGTTATTGAATTTTAAAATCTATCAGTCATTTTTGGGACACCCGGTATTACGTACGCCATACATTAAACACTAATATTAATAAACCAGTGATAAAAAATAGTAGTTTATAGAAATACAACTTTAACAGTTTGAATTGTGCATTTTTATTGGATGGAATTAATCAGATCGACTTCTGAATGCCTCATATTATGTACGACATGGATTAATCATTAATGTTCCTGGATCCATCATTAAAAAAAATTAAATGTAATTTCGGTTTTATAATTTTCGGAACTGGAAATTTTTAAACTTCTAAACATTGCACATTTTAAATTTCTACACCATTGCGGAGAAAAAAACATTTAAATAAAATTTGTTCGAAATGTTTATCACAATTTGTTTTCAAAGTTTTGTCATTGTGGTAACTGAAGTATTCAATTTTGGACATTAAACATGGACCATTTAGAAAATGAATAATAATAGTAAAAAAAAAAAAAAAAAAAAAAAAAAAAAAAAAAAAAAAAAACAGAAGTATTCTAATTTTAGGCATTAAACATGGACCATTCAGAAAATGAATAAAATAAAAAACAGAAGTATTCCATTTTTGAACATTAAACATGTACCATTTAGAAAATGAAAAAAATAAAAAAACAGAAGAGTTCCAATTTTGAACATTAAACATGGACCATTCAGAAAATGAATAAAATAACAAGTTGGAAATTGCACGTGAACGTAGCAAGTGAGGTGCGTTCGTACGATAACGAAGTTTTAAAAATATTCAGATCTTGCTGATATAGTAGAGTGTACTCCGCATACAGTATACTAGTCGAAATCTTTACGTTTCTGTAAATATGCAGGAAGTAATTTTTATTACACCTCAGCAACGTATATCTTATTCATAAAATGTGAAATAGTTGAATATAATTAAAACACGCCCCATACAATGTTTCCCCATATAGCATTATGCACTGGAATACTTTTGTGTGGCCCTGTAATTTAATAATAAAAATTCTTTGCATCACTGATTGTACAGAATGCATATTTTAGTATATATTTCATAGATTCATGCCAATTCTATTATGTTCGAATGAATGAGTGTAACTTCATTAAAATGCATTTGGAGCTTTTTTCCCATTGACCGAAATGTAATGGAATACTTTTGATTGTCCCTGTATTTGATCTATGCATCCGATTTTCATAACGTTTGAAATGACAAAATTACGCAATAATTATCTGTTTTAAATTTCAAACGATTAAAATGCATATGAAACTTTTTTCCCCATTGATAATATAACGGAATACTTTTGATTGTCTCTATAATTGATCTATGCAATCGATTTTCATAAAATTTGAAATGACTCGACAAAATTATGTAATAATTATGTATTTTAAATTTCAAGCGATTCGGTTGGGTAGTTTTTGTGTTGTTATATGCGGACGGACAGACAGACGGACGGACTGAGCGACAACAATAGGTGCTACGTATTTACATAATTACGAACGCACCTAAAAAACAGAAGTATTCCATTTTTGGACATTAAACATGGGCCAATCAGAAAACAAATTTAAAAAATATAGAGAATTGCACCAATAAAAATATTCAGATATATTTTCAGATTTCCCTGGTCTCTACCTAGAACAACAATTTTCGAAACGGTTAAAAAAAAAAAAAATTCAATTTGCTACGTACCTCTTAAAGTAAATGTCAAGATGAGGTGGTTGATGGAAATTTTTTTTCATTATTTGATAGGAGGAGAAAAATATATATTTTAAAATTAAATAATCTTGACGGTTCATTTCTAACGGGATGACACTGAGTACAATAATTTCATTGAAAGAGTAATATAGAAGCTACTTATATATGTTGATCAAAGTTAATTAGATGTAATTAACATCAATATTGGGAAATAATTTATGTTTAAAGGTGTAAAACAAAACGTTTTGCATAGTTTTTAAAATATTTCTTTTTCTTTTTCTTTTTTTTTTTTTTTTTTTTTTTTTTTTTTTTTTTTTTTACAGGAATTGCTGCAAAATCTGAAAATAAATATGAAAGTCATTTTTTTAATCTAAAGAGTGACTACTGATACACATTACAATGTTGAGAAGCAGATTTCTTTTTAAAAAACTATTGTATTAAAAACCAGGCAAATCAGTCAAATACGGGAAATAATGAAAATATATAAAAAATGAGTTTTTAGGTAGATTTCGTATGAAATATTACATATTGCATTCTCTCCCATGTTGGAATTTCTGAAAATTTTTTGCGGATCTACACGAATCATGACTCCTAGACCCTAAAACTACCATCAGTAAAAAAGTTTATATCTATCTATCTATCTATCTATCTATCGGTGTATATCACTTTCTTCTAGACACGATAACTTTCATAATTATACTCAGATCTTCTTCAAACTTTTACATAAAATCAAGGAGCTTAAAATCTCGGTCGAGTTCGTTAATGGGCAAAATCGGACCAAGGGGGACCAAGGAGGGGTTTTGTGAAAACAGAAAAAACGCGATAACTTCTAAATTAAAATAGATATAGAATCAGTTTAAAGTTTATATTACTTCTAAAGAATGGGCTAAAAGTTTATGCATGACAGATTTTTGATAAAGTTAAAAATGGGCTCAAGGGGCGAAAAAAACATGGTTTTGGGGAGAAAAAAATTCATAACTTCGGCAGTTCTCAAGATATCAAATCCAACTAAATTTTCTATAAATGTACTCAACATTATCTAAAACTTTTTTTATTTACAAGCTTTTGATAGGACAAATTTTTATCGATGAAAAAAATTAAAAACGAAAAGAAAAAGGGGGGAGAAAAAAGAAAAAAAACATAGCTTACTCAATTCTTAAGCAATCAAATATAGTTAAATTTATTTTACATCTTCACAATAATATCTACAACTTTTATATTGACAAGTTTTTCATAGAACCAATTCTTATAGCAAAAATAAATTAAACAAAAATAGGAGTTGGAGAAGAAACCTCAAATCCAAACTGCTTATATTCTGACTCATTTTAAAATTCATTTTTGATTTTAAACGCATCTAAATGACAGATTCTCTTATTTAGGAACTATGTAATGCGACGTTATTGGCCAATTTTTTGATAAAGGCAAAATATATTTTAAAAAAGGCTGCCAAAAAAGGTATTTTGAACAAATTTCCCGAAGTTATCGTCATTAAAATATTGATTAAGTATAACAAATTGCGTTTTTTCTGAGTCATTTTTAAATTCATTTTTGTTCTCAAACTCATCCAATTTACAGGTCCTATTATTTAGGAACTATATAACTTGACGTATTGCCAGTTTTTTGATAAAGGCAGAATATATTTTTAAAAAGGCTGCCAAAAAGGGTATTTTGAACAGAATTTCACGAAGCTATAGTGATTGAAATTTGAGGAAATTTAAGAAATTGCGTTTTTACCGAGTCATTTTTAAATCTTTTTTTTTTTTTTTTTTTTTTTTTTTTTTTGTTCTCAAACGCATCCAATTTACAGGTTCTTTTATTTAGGAACTATGTAATGTGACGGAGTGGCCAGTTTTTTGATAAAGGCAGAATATATTTCAAAAAAGGCTGCCAAAATGAGCACTTCGCACAAAATTTCCCAAAGCGATCATGATTAATGAACTGTGGGTATTCAAATAACAAATAGGTTATTTTATGACTCATTTTTAAATCCAATTTTGCTCTGAAACGCATTCAATTGACAGTTTTTTGTTACTTAGGAACTATATAATGTGCGTATTCGTCGATTTTTTGATAAAGGGTAAATATATATTTTTTAAAAGTTGTCAAAGTAAGCACTTCGCAAAAAAATTTCCCAAAGCGATCATGATAAAAGAATTGAGGTTGTATTCAAATAACAAATTGTTTATTTTATGACTCATTTTTAAATTCAATTTTGCTCTCAAACGCATTCAATTGACAGTTATTTGTTATTTAGGAACTGTGTAATGTGCCGTATTGGTCAGATTTTTGATAAAGGCTAAATATATATTTTAAAAAAATCTGTCAAAGTGGGCACTTCGCATGAAATTTCTCAATGCGATCTTGATTAAAGAATTGTGGATGTATTAAAATAATAAATTGGTTATTTTATGACTTATGACTCATTTTTAAATTCAATTTTGCTGTCAAACGAATTTAATTAACAGGTTTTTGTTATTTAGGAACTATATAATGAGCATATTGGTCAATTTTTTAAATAAAGTAAGAATTTAATTCAAAATATGTTGCCAAAATGGGCATTTGAGTAGAATTTCGTTTAAGACGATTTTGATAAAACCAGTTCTTACAGAAAAATGAAATTAAAATTTTTTAAAAAGCGGCTGAATAAAGTAGTTAAACTAGGTTTATCTCTAATCATTTTTTTTTCTTTTTTGTTGAGATGAAAACTTTTCGAAATCTACCACCGCCTATAGGCCATGCCGAAAGGGATTTTTTTAATTCAAAATTTTCGATTTAATACTGGAAATTCGCCAAAATGAAGTTCTCATTTAAGTAATCATTAAATTTCTCTCCTATATAAAGAAAAGAATATTATAAGACTTTTCTGGTATGAATGGGAAATTTTGAAATAAAAAAGGGTCAATTTGATCCTGTGGTATTTATATCTCAACGTGACACCTGCGCCCTGATATTCATATACAATAAATGATTGTTACAGTGTTCTATACCAACTTTTACAATTTGTACCATGGATTTACATACACCCTGGATACACCCTGGTCTAAAATGTATAAGGAAATTGATCCATATATGTAAAATTTAAATTAAAATATTCGAAAACGTGCTTGTAGATACACTCTAAAAAAACCCGTTAAGTTTATGTAAAAAGCTGCCGGCAGCGATTTTGTCGTAAAAATTGCTGTAAAATTAGTAATATTTTTACTACTACATCTAAATTTACAGAAATTTTACTTAATTATCTTTAAATAAAAAACCGCCCGTAATCTCAAATCTAATGTGTGTTCGAAATGCCTCTTACCTCTACTCCCCAGTTGAAAAGATATTTGCATACATAATTTAAGCTCTAAAAATGAAATGTCGTATTTTTCTTTTATTATTTGTGCATCTTTATCAGTGTAATTTATCGGTCTACATTAAGAAAGAAACTGTGTCAATTTTTCTTTGCTATACAAGTGTGTAAAACATTTTTTTTCTTTCAAAATATTGGAATAAAGAAAACTTTATTTCTGTAAGAAGATTGATGAAATAAAATATATTTAGAAATGAAAAGAAATTTTTTCAATAAAATAAATTAAAACCAAATATATTTTGTGATATGATTAAAATTCTTATTTTTCGAAGAATTGATTAATTTGCGTAAAATGTCCTACAAAAATGTATTAGTATCTCTAATATTTAGCAATTTTTTAAATGTTTACTTTTCCACATTAGTAACGTCAATAAAACTAGTCACTGGGGGCGACAGTAATACTTATCCATAGTGGGCATGCATAAAATAATATATGAAAACAAGACATGTGTAAACTATTTATAAAATGCAGTCCAATTCCAAAACAAAATTTAAACCTATATTTAAATATTTTAAATATCCATTGTAATGCTGTATTAATGAATTGCTGATGACCCAATTTCGACAAATTATATAAAACGCCAAACTACTCATGTAGTACTCTGCATTGCGTAAAAGAAACATCTTTATAACTCCAAAAATGTTAATCATATTAACAGCTTACTGCACAGGAATAAGCGTCTCATTTCCAATTAAAATATATCTTTTAATTGAAATTTGAATGAAATACAGGGTCATGAAAAATCGATAAATGTGGAAAACAGGATTAGAAATATCTCGACAACTAATATTTCGATGGATTTCGTTCTTTAAGCAAAATGTGTGTTACGTATAAAAAACATTTCATATTTATTCACTTAGAACAGTGTCATTTATCCAGTGTCATTTAGTTTTCTACTGATTTTATGTGTTATGAATACGGTTCTTATGAATGAGCCGAAACATGTCAACTTTTTAATTAATTTTTTATTTGTGGCACTTGTTATAAGTAAATAAATATGAAACGTTTTTTATACGTAAATGAAAAAGGTGAAGTGATTTTGTTTTAGTTTTTAGTTTTGAAAAAACGAAAGCTAACAACAGTTTTAACATTAAAATGTGTGTTATTTTATTTCCTTTTACACCCAGACCTTAAAATAAAAAAATTCGAAAATTTTTATGTACCTGTCATTAGAACGAATTTTTCGAGAGTTTGAAAAAATATAGTTCCGAATAATCGAGGTTATTGATATTAAACAGACTTTGCCCTATTCTTACATAATAAGTACATACAAAATTTCAAGTGTGTATGTCAATTTGTGCTGGAGATAGAACGTTTACAGACACACAGACAGACAAACAGACGGCCGGAAGACAATTTTTTTCTAAAAATATGTTTTTCAGAATCTTCAGTATCTGAAACGTGCAAATCCGTAAAAAAAAATCGATTTTAAAAAAGATTGCAAGACTGTAACTGATTGCATAAATGTAACTTAAAAACGCAACAGTCCAAATCCAAAGGCTTTGCAAAAAAGCCTTATCGCCCTTTCTTCCTACATCTTTAATATCTACATAAATCAAACTTCGTAATGTCACTTATCTTTACATAAAAAACCGCCCATGACCTGAAATCTAACGTGTACTTGAAATGTCTCTTACATAATTTAAGCTCTAAAAATGAAATGCCGTATTTTTCTTTATTATTTGTGCATCTTTATCAGTGTAATTTATCGGTCTACATTCAGTAAGAAATGGTGTCAATTTTTCTTTGCCACACAAATGTGTGTGTTTTTTTCTATCAAAATATTGTAATAAAGAAAGCTTTATTTCTGTAAGAAAACTGATCAAATAAAATATATTTAGAAGTGAAAAAAAATGTATTTTTTCTTTCAAATAAAATAAAACCAAATATATTTAATGTTATGATTAAAATTCTTATTTTTCCGAGAATTGATTAATTAGTTAAAAAAAATCCTGCAAAATGTATTATTATCTCTAATATTTCGTAATTGTTTAAAAGGCTTTTTTCCACATTAGAAAATGCCAATCAAAAAATGGTTTCAGTTTCGTGTTCGAAGAATTAATAATAATAAAAAAAATTGTCAAAATTTTTTTAAGTTTCTAAGATTTAAATTTTTTTTCCATTTGTTTGTCTCTACATCTGAAATCTAATTTTTCGAAATCTTATTCCTTTCCATAAAGCTGTAAAATGAAATGCTTTTAATGGAACAAGAGAGTAAACTTTAAAAAGAAATCAATGAATAACAATTACAGTCAACATTCAATTTTTAAAACATTTAAACCAGAATCTGCGGCATCTTTCATTGCATTAAAAACATCATTGGAACTTTTTTGGAATTAGAACCACACCGTTAAAACTAATCATTTAGGAATTATCTATCGATAAATGATAAAAACTCACAATTATTTTTGCTTTTATTCTATGATATTTGAAATGCATCAATTTCGAACAATAGTCAAATAATGGAATTTTATTTTAATTTAAACTGTAATTTTATAGAAACTGCTGGTTAATAATAATAAAATTATTCCCGTCAGTATGGTGATAAATTCAAAGTCTATATGTTTTTATTCACGTACTATAAAATATATCAATTAGTATTTAATTTCATAAAAACATACGCATATTCAGCTAAAACAGCACCAAAAACTGGCTATAAATCACAATTAAAACAATACATTTTTGGTATTGCTTGGTTATCCCGTCGACCAATTTCGCAAATTATACAAATCGCCAAACTAATAGTCAAAATATACACGTTGACATAATTTTAATTTCAAATTACAAAAAAAAAAAAAAATAAATAAAAATAAAATAAAATATTAATAAAAATACAAATAAAAATCCGAAATAAAAATCACTTAATGACATTTTAAACACATGTATCATATTTAATGTCATTGAATGTGACATTCATTATCATCCATTATTTACACTACATTTTAATGTCACTTACTTAATCAAAGTCGATATGTTTTTATTCACGTACAATAAATTATACCAATTAATATTTAATTTCATAAGAACATACTCATATTCAGCTAAAACAGCAACAAAAACTGGCTATAAAATACAATTAAAATGCTAAATTTTTATATATAAATCACAATGAATTCAATGTAATTCAAAAGACGCGATTCGAGTTAGGAAATATAACAGTCTGTCATCAGTGAGTGTAAAGACAATGCGACTATTTTGTGATATTGTCCATCTATAAAAATATGTATTCAGACGCTGATAACGGACTATATATTCATGCTCAAAACTCACCCGGCGAATTACACTAATTTTATGTTAATTTATGTATTAACAAGAAAAATAATATAATATAAATTAATTTATATTCTATTTTAAATTACCCGTATCATTTTAAAACTAAAAAAAGTTACAAAACATATTTTTTTACTCTTTTTTATACTTCAGAATATTAAGTGATTATTTTTAATTGCTGAAATGGATTGAACGTGTTTTCTTTTTCCAAAATATACTTTTTCTTTAGTAAGCTAAAAATCTTTTAAATATATATCTTTTCATATCATTGATCTCTCGTACTTATTTTTTCCGTTTTCCATAAATATAACTAAAAAAATTAACTGTCAAAATCCAAAGGCTTTCCATTGAAGCTTTATCGTCTTCTTTTCCAACATGTTTAATATCTACGTAAATCAAACTTCGTAATGCCACTTATCTTTAAATAAAGAATCGCCAATGACCTCAAATCTAACGTGTATTCGAAATGTCTCTTACCTCCACTCCTTAGCTGAAAAGATATTTGCATATATGATTTAAGCTCTCAAAATGAACTTTACCATTTTCCTTTGTTATTTGTACATCTTTATCAGTGTAATTTATCGGTTTACATTCAGAAAGAAACTCTGCCAATTTTTCTTTCAAGCAGAAAACTGTAAAACTTTTGTTGTCGTTGTTGTTACAAAATATTAAAAGAAAGAATAATTTATTTTGATAAAAGAAACTAGTCAAATAAAGTATTATTAGAAATGGGGAAAATGTTTTATTTCAAATAAATTAAACCCAAATATATCTTATCGTATGATTAAAATTTCCTTCATTTCCAAGAATTGATTAATTTATTTAATCTTTTCGGCTTCTGATATCTATATTATAAAAGTCAAACGTAGCTGTAGCTCATACGTCATTTTGCGAATGGCAACACTTCCTGCAATTTCGATTTTTTTGCAATTTTTTTCTACTGTAAAATTTACACTTCTAAATATCGCATGCTTTAAATTTTTACACCGTCGAATAGAGAAAAATCCCTGTCGGCTGGGCCTATAGGCGGAGGTAGATTTCGAAGAGTGTTCATTTCAACAAAAAAAAAAAAAAAAAAAAAAAAAAATATGATTAGAGATACACCCAGTTTAATAACTTCATTTGGCCGTTTATGAAAAATTTTTAATTTCTTTTTCCTGCAAAAACTGGTTTTATCAGAATCATCTTAAGAAACATTCAGCTCAAATGCCCATTTTGACAGCATATTTTGAAATAGATTCTGAAATTATTAAAAAATCGACCAAAACAGTACATTATACAGTTCCTAAATAACAAAAAACTGTCAGTTGAATGCATTTGAGAAAAAAATTGAATTTAAAAATGAGTCATAAAATAACCGATTTGTTTTTTGAATACATCCTTAATTCTTTAATCATGATTGCTTCCGAAAATTTTGTGCGAAATACTCACTTTGACAGCATTTTTAAAAATATATTCTATCTTTATCAAAAAACTAGCCAATGCGTCACAGTAGTTCCTAAATAAGAGGATCTGTAAATTGGATGCGTTTGAGATCGAAAATGGATTTTAAAACGAGTCATAAAAAACGTAATTTGCTATGTGAAAACTTCCTTAAATTTTCAAATCACGAAGACTTCGGGAAATTCTGTTCAAAATACCCTTTTTGGTAGCCCTTTTCAAAATATATTCTGTCTTTATCAAAAAACCGATCAATGCATCACATTATATAGTTCTTAATAAGAGGATCTGTAAATTGGATGCATATGAGAGCAAAAATGGATTTAAAAACGAGTCAGAAAAAAAAAACGCAATTTCTTATTTGAACACTTCCTTAAATTTTCAGTCACGATGATTTCGGAAAATTCTGTTCAAAATACCCTTTTTGGTAGCCTTTTTTGAAATATATTCCGTCTCTATCAAAAAACTGACCAATGCATCACATTATATAGTTCCTAAATAAGAGGACTTGTAAATTGGGTGCGTTTGAGAACAAAAATGGATTTAAAAACGAATCAGAATAAAACGCAATTTCTTATTTGAATACTTCCTTCAATTTTCAGTCCCGATGACTTTCGGAAATTCTGATCAAAATACCCTTTTTGGTAGCCTTTTTTGAAATATATTCTGTCTTTATCAGAAAATTGACCAATGCGTCACTTTATACAGTTTCTAAATAAGAGGATCTACCATTTGGATGCGTTTAAAATCAAAAATGAATTTAAAAATGAGTCAGAATATAAGCAGTTTGGATTTGAGGTTTTTTCTCCAACTCCTATTTTTGTTTAATTTATTTTTGCTATACGAATTGGTCCTATGAAAAACTTGTCAATATAAAAGTTGTAGATATTTTTGAGAAAATGTAAAATAAATTTAATCAGATTTGATATCTTAAAAATTGACGGAGTTATGGATTTTTCTCTTTTTTCAGCGCCCTTTTTCTTTTCGTTTTTAATTTTTTTCATCGGTAAAAGTTGGTCCTATAAAAAACTTGTAAATACAAAAGTTTTAGATAATTTTAAGAACATTTACAAAAAATTTAGTTGGACTTGATATCTTGAAAATGGACGATGTTATGATTTTTTTTTTCCCAAAATCCCTGTTTTTCTCTCCCCTTGAGCCCACTTCTAAATTTATCAAAAATCTTTTATGCATATACTTTTTGCCCTTTTTTAAGAAGTAATATAAACTTTAAACCGATTCGATATCTACTTCAATTAAAAAGTTATGGCGTTTTTCCGGTTTTCACAAAAACGTCCCCTATTCCGACCCCCTTGGTCCGATTTTGCCCATTAACGAACTTAGCCAAGATTTTATCCCCTTTTATTTTATGTACCAGTTTGGTGGAGATTAGTGAAGAATTATAGAAGTTATCGTGTCCATAAAAAAGTGAGATATAGATAGATAGATAGATAGATAGATAAACTGGTGCGATTGCAATAGGTAGTATTTCTTACGAAATCTACCTAAAAATGCATTTTCAAGTGCAATTTGTTTGAAAGCTGTATCTTAATTTATTTTTGGGAATTTTTTTATAGTTTTTAATATCAATTTTGTAATTTTGGCAACAGTATCACTTCATTTTCTCTTAAAATCTCTAAAAAAGTAAGGAGAAAAATATAAATTAAAATGCGCAACATTTTTCCATGCAATTTTCATGACTGCAAATTTTACACTTCTAAAAAATGGGCATTTTAAATTTTTACACCGTTGCATAGAGAAAAAAATGCAATTTTAAATACAATTTGTTTTAAAGCTGTATTTTAATTTATTTTTGAGACATTAATTTTTTTTAATTTTTAGAACCAATTTTATAATTGCGGCAACAGTATCACTCCATTTTTTCTTAAAAAAAAAAAAAAAAAAAAAAAAAGACATTAAAATGCGTATACTATTTCAAAAATATCCTCTGTTATAAAATCTGTTGATTTTCAGTTTTATTTCGTTTAATAATTTGGATAATTGAGTTTTGTAGTATTTTGTTAATTTTAGCTTAAAATAATATATGTTTGAGAGTTAGAATGACCAATATAAGATGCATTTTTTACTGTAACTAATTTTGTAGATTTATTACAAATCAATAAAAACAGTTGTTTTTTAAAGATCTTTTTTCGTCAAATTTCGACGGGTTCCACCTCGTAATAATAATAGAAAATATCTTTTCATGGCGTATTATTTTGTTTAAACAATTACTTTTGTTAAATGATAAGTGAAATTACATACAGGGTGAGTCATAAATATCGAAACAATAGGCTATCTCCTTAAATATTGCCCCTAGACCCACACTTCCAATTGCAAAGTTTCACCAAAAAAGGTAAATTTTTTGATAAGATAAGTTACAACTCCATGGGGGGTCTATTTTAAAAAATACAAAAATTAAATTTTTATACGGCCCCCAGAGGATAAAACTTCCAATTAGAAAAATTGTCCTTATCCATTCCTGAATTGAACAAAAAAAATTCCATCTTGATATCTCCAAAACTCAGAGAGTTATGACAATTTTGATAAATCGTGAGGTTTCAAGGGATCAGACACAAATTGAAATGCGTGTAATTGAAGAAACAATGTTGCTGTATGTAGTCCAGAAAACATTTATTTTATTTATTTATTTATAGAGTTTGAATTTTGAATGTTTTGTGATGGTTAGCTACATAATTTGTAAGCACTGTCACATCATAAGCTTTCTTAATAATTTTTTTTTCAAAAAATTTAGAGTAAATTAAAATTGTCATAACTCAAAATATTATTTGTCGCGTTGAATTTTTTTCTTTTAATTAAATGAAAATGTTTAATTTTCAATTTGATTCAGCATTTTAAATAATATTTTTAAAAAATAAAAGTATTTAAAATAGCAATTTTTAAAAAGATGCAATTTTTTGTGAACAAATCATAATTTTAAAAGTATATTTTCTGAGGTAAAAACATTTTTTTTTTTTTTTTTTTTTTTTTTTTTTTTTATTGAGGTGTTAAAAAACTATTGAATTGTTACCGTAACCAACGGTTACTGACTTATGATGTAAGTTTAAAAATGAGAAATACTGAAATAAAAACATCTGATGAAGAAAAGTGCATTTAGTTTTAAACAAAGATTGGCTCCTAACGTTTAAATGCTTTTTTAAAAGTGTCTAGGTGATTAACTCCTTCTTGTGTAGTTTCGATTTCAGATTTTGTTTAAGTTTTGCCATTTTCGCCTTCTTTAATTACTATTTAAATGAGTCAGCTTATTTAAACTTAATTTTTTATCACGCCGACTTCAATTTTTTTCATTGTTTTATCTCTGTCAACTTCATATTTTTCTTGTTAAAATTGCCACTACACGATGCGTAAAAGATGCCTCTAATTACGGGCCTCCAAACTGGTAGACGGTAGGTACTGGATTCGAACCCAGTCGCAACCATCGGCTTAACCGTTCGAAGTTTTCCGTGGTTTTTTCCAAATTTTTTTCGAAATGTTTTTTCCTATTGCAGATAATTGGCCGGAAAAAAAAAAAAAAAAAAAAAAAAAAAACAATCCCCAACGTTTTAAGTTGAAATTATTCAATTGAATTTCTTAAATGATGTTTGGTTCGAACGCATTAAACCTTGATCAATTAAATACACTTAGAATGAAATATTAGTGGGAGCTTAGCATAAAAAAATACGCAACAGAAACGTTATACTCTTCGACTTTAACATTCGAATAAATATATTTTTTAATGCCGTTTGGAATAAATAAACTACTCGGATGTAGTACAAGATATCACTGAAATCGTGTACACTATACAAAATTCATTATAACAGCGCCACCCGAAAGATGATTGATACAAAAACGTAAACAAAACCAATTCATGTCAAGAAGTAACTGCATCTAGCTTTTTATGGAAATTCCTGCATTAATTCTTAAAGTAGAGCTATTGCAGAAATCGTAACAAATTCAGTGTTGCAGCGCCTCTCGTGGAGCCATATACAACAAAATATAAATAACATCAATTCATGTCAAGGAATAACTGAATCTGAAGATTGATGATATTCCTTGCATTCTGAAGATACAGCGATCGCGGAAATCGCACAAAAGCCTTTTCAGTAGGGTCACCTGTTAAGCGATTCACACCAAAAACTAATCAGCATCAATGTATATCAACAACTAAGTAAATATAATTTTTTATTAAATTTTGTGTATTAGTTCTTGAGATAGCGCGCTCACAAAATGTATATCATATACAGAGATACAGAAGCAGTGACTCACAGACAGACATTTTGTAAAAACATGTTTTTCGGTAACTCTGAGCCCTAAAACGTGTGAATCCGTCGAAAACCGGAAATAAAAATTTTCATGAATCCGATACTTTTCTCTTGTAAAGATAGAAAAAAGTAAAAATATGTTTAAAACCACATAAATTTTGAAGCTGAATAGTACAAACTAGATTTTTGAAAAAAATTCTAAGTAATTTATTAAAATATATTTCCATTAACATTAAAATGTACAGTAACATTAAAATATATTCCATATGATCCAGTTAATAGAAGGGTCATTATCGCTATTACTATTTTTACTAAACTTATTGCCTGCGGCAATAAGTTTTAAAGACACGGTTAATGAGAGTTTAATTAATATCACTTAATTTAATAACACTTTTAATAAGTGTTTAATAAGACGGTCCGGCCAGTGGGTCGTGCCAATTACGAGCCTGGCGCTAAGCTCGAGATATTGCAGACATCTAGCATATGTCAAGGAAGTTTAAAGCAAAAAGCTATACGCTTTTATTTTATATTTAAAAGTTAAAGTATTGTCTTGGGCCTACATTTAACAATGCGTAAATTAATGGTCGATCCCTAAATTGTATTTCAAATGAACTGATATCGCTGCACTCAGATGTATGCTAAAGTGGTGTAAGTCACGAATTTTGAAAAATTTTGGATTTTAATATCATCCAGGGATTTGCAGATATCGAGATGAATTTTTTTTTGTTCGATTCAGAAGAGGATAAGGAAAATTTTTCTAATTGGAAGTTTTATTCTCTGGGGGTCGTATAAAAATTTAATTTTCGTATTTTTTAAAATAGACCCCCCATGGAGTTGCAACTTATCTTATCAAAAAATTTACCTTTTTTGATGAAACTTTGCAATTGGAAGTATGGGTCTAGGGGCAATATTTAAGGAGATAGCGTATTGTTTCGATATTTATGACTCACCCTGTATAATGTCACCTGTCTTTAGATAAATAACTGCCCTTTATCTCAAATCTAACGTGCAATCGAAATGTCTCTTACATGTACTCCTCTGTTCAAAAGTTATTTTCATAAATAATTTAATCTCTCAAAATGAAATATAATATTTTTTTTATTATTTGTGCATTTTTATCCGTGTAATTTATAGGTTTTCATTCAGAAATAAACAGTGTCACTTTAGCTTTCAAAAATTAATCTGTAAAACATTTTTTTTCAAAACATTAAAAGAAAGAATGATTTATTTTTATAAGAAAACTAGTCAAGTAAAATATTAGTAGAAATTGAAAAAAAAAAAAAATTGCGTTTAAGATATCGGGGACACATTTAAATATGTTTTTTTTGTTTATTGAGTTAACATTTTGAAAGTTTCAGTGATGATTAACCATATTATGTGTTAATCAAAACCATAATAAAATTCTGATAAATATTTAAAAAAGTATTTGAAATTTGAAATTATTTTAAAAAGTAGGGTATTTTTAAAATCGTTATAACTCGAAATAATATTTCTAGAAATTTCATTTTTTTTCTAGTTAAATAAAGAGAAATATATAAGATTTAACTTTGATTCAGCATTTTAAACATTATTAATTTGAATAAAAATTAAAAATATTTAAAGCGAAACTTTAAAACATGATACAACATTATTTCAAAAAATCATATTTTCAAAAGCAATTAAAAATTTTTTTTTAAAACATAATTAAAGCAAACCAATTGAAAATGTCATGCTTCAAGTTTGAACCTATTATCGTTAGTGATTCTTGACTTATAACATATTAATTATTGGAAATGTTGAAAAAAACCCATTAAGATGAGAAAAGCATTTTCAGAAGAACTAGTTTATTTTTACGACAGCCTTTGCTTGAAAGCTAGATTAAGAAAGAAAAAAAATATTTCTTGTGTCAATTAATATAGAGTTTTAAAACGATATTTACACGTTATTTTAAACTAAAAAATTAATGCAATATAATTATTTTACAAAATATGAAGATTTTTGTGTCCAAAAGCCCCTTAATTTAAATAAAATAAAACCAAACATATTTCACAGAATGATTATTAGGCATTTTTATCATTCTTCGAATTAATAACTAATCCTTCACATTAGCACGATAATGAACGCAAAAGTAATCACCTCTTTATTCAAGTACTTAAAATTACATCAAATATTATTTATGTACAAAAGCAACATATTCAAATTATTTTAAAAATAACAAGATTTTTCAAAACATTAATATTTTCCAATCTTATTTTTTAAGTATTAAAGTACTTGCAGAACTGTCCTATGTGGCTGTTCATTTAATAGACATTTGGACACATTTAGGTGGTCTTATTTTAATTCTGAGGGATTGGAAACCATTTTGTGAAAGCGCATTTCTCCATTTTACTTACCCATCATACGTAGTATAGGGTAAGTCTTGCAATCGTTTTGAAAATCGAAAAAAAATTTTGACGCATTTACAGGTTTTAGATAGTGGAGATTCCGAAAAACATATTTTTTGGAAAAAAATTTCTGCCGTCCGTCCGTCTGTCTGTCTGTCTGTCTGTCTGTCTGTCTGTCTGTAACGCTCTATCTCCCGAACAAATTGAGATAGAGACTTGAAATTTTGTATGTAGTTAGTATGTAAGAATGGGACGAACCCTATTTAATATCAGCAACCTCGATTATCCGGAACTATTTTTTTCGGACTCTCGAAAAATTTGTTCTGATGAAAGGTATATAAAAATTTTCGAATTTTTTTGTTCTAAGGAATTAACGTAAAAGGCAATAAAATAACACACATTTTGCATATAAAACGAAGTCGATCGGATTATTAGTTGCCGAGATATTTGTAATTATGTTTTCCACATTCTTCGATTTTTCATGACCCTGTATTTCATTCAAATTTCAATTCAGAGGTATATTTTAATTGAAAATGAGACGTTTATTCCGACGCAGTTAATTGTTAGTTAATAGAATTATTATTTTTGGAGTTATAAGGATGTTTCTTTTACGCAGTTTGGTACTTCTTGAGTAGTTTGGCGTTTTATATAATTTGTTGAAATTGGTGCATCAGCAATTTATTAATAGAGTATTACTATGTGTATTAACAATATTTAAATTTAGTTTTGGAATTGAAATACATTGTATAAATAGTTTTCACATGTTTTATTTTCATATGCATATAGATGATGGGTAAGTATTACGGTGGCCTCCAACGACTAGTTTCTTAAAAAATCAGGATCAATTGAGTTTGCAGAACTTTTTCTTTTCTATGGACTAGTACCGCATCGTGACGCACATTTACACTTATTCTCGTTAAAGCGATATTCATTAAAAATCGCTCATATTTTATCGCCTTTGCTTGAATCTCTATTGCTGCCGATAGACCCAATAAATTATTTTACCGGCCATGCCCAGCTGATAAGGCTCATTTAATGTTTTTGCCGTCCCATTAAAAAGTTATTTTAATTCTGCTGGTGCGGACCGGCTCGTTAGAAAGCTTGGAACCATTTCGCTGGCCCGCAGGCCAGGCTCGTACCTGTGCCGACCTCAACCCGAAGCCACCATACTTCATTTCCGTTCTTTCTTTTTACTTTACCTCTCACGTAAATATACACTTAAATGTAAACTATCTGCAATACGTTTGCTTGATTATTTTAAATAGAACGTATATTTTATTATTTACAGTGGTTATCCCATTTCAATGAATTCTTTATTTTAATATTTTCTCATTTAATATTCAAGTTTAAATATAGTTTTATGACGTAGTTTTCAATATTTCCTGCTTTTATTTGAAATTATTTAATTCTTATTTGAATATTTTTTTTTTGTTTGTGATAGCTGCTTGTAAATATTTTTAAATTGGAAGGAAATGTTATTATTCGATCATTTGGCAACAATTTAAAATAATCGATTTTCTAAAATCAGCAAAAAATATATGTTAAAATTCTGAAAGCTTGAAATTAAAATGAAAATGAATCCTCAAAAAATGATAATACCTCAAAAAATAATGTCTTCACACCGGAAACTTCTAATGTAAAAATGATCTGAAAATGTTTATTTTTTTTCCTTCCATAAACATTCTAAAAGAAAGATTTTAACAAACTTTATCATTAAATATCTCTTAAAACAATTATTCGATTTAAAAACTATCTGCATGGCAAATTTTCCTATAATACCGCTAATTTTCAAATTTTTGTATGCCGTAGTATGCCGCAGTTTTTAATATTGACGATGAAATACCCTACGTCATAAAAATTTCAAAGTCAGCGGCGGTGAAAACGTTACTTTTTTTAAAATAGAGAGAAACCCGTACCTTATAAACAATCATCGACATACATGCCAATGCATAAAACTTTTTTATAATCTAAGAAAGGTAATCCAATTCTTCATAATCTAATTTTATGTCCTTTGCTAAAATTATTTCATATTTAACAAAGCACAAATTTTTTCACCAACCAACAAATTAATAACCAGTATTAGGTGACTTTTTTACTTTATTCTTGGAATCAGAAATAATTAATGTTTGCACTTCAGTAACTATTTTTTTTATTTAACATTATTTTGAAAGATCATTTACTTCAGAACCTTAACTGGATGTTATTTTTTTGTATTTTAAATTTAACTGGATGTTATTTTTTTTTTTTTTGTATTTTAAATTTATAAAATTGATTGAATGGATTTTCTTGGAAATTAATATCGTTATTAATTGGAGCCTTAATCGTAATTATATCTTTATGTATTTTTATCGTATTATATCGTATTATATCGTATCGTATTGTATGTTATATCGTATTATATCGTATTATATTGTATTATATCGTATTAATCGTAATTATATCTTTATGTATTTTTATCGTATTATATCGCATTATATCATATTATATCGTATTGTATCGTAATTATAACTTTATGTATTTTTATCGTAATTGTATCTTTATGTATTTTTATCGTAATTAATTGGAGCCTTAGCGTCCTCTTTTGTATATGTTTAATATCTACATAAATCAAACTTTGTAACGTCACTTATCTTTACATAAAGAACCACCCGTGACATCAAAGTTAACGGGTACTCAAAATGTCTCATACCGCTACTCCTCAGTTCAAAAGATATTTGCATATATGATTTAAACTCTCAAAATGAAATGTCGTATTTTCCTTTATTATTTGTGCATCTTTATTAGTGTAGTTTATGGGTCGACATTCAGAAATAAACTATGGTAATTTTTCTTATCTGTAAAACACTTATTTTTTAAATATTAAAAGAAACATTTATTTTTATAAGAAAACTAATCAAATAAAATAATATTAAAATGGGAAAAAAATATTTTATTTTAAGTAAATTAAAACGAAATATATATTATAGGACGACTAATATGTATTTTTATCATTCCTTCGAATTAATAAATACAATGATTTCCTTTAGTACAATAATGAACACATAAATTATTACATAAAAAAAAAATTAATTTCCACAAAAACATATTCATTTTTAAAAATAACAAGATTTTTTTCAAACATAATTTTTTTTCTCTTATCTTTTTAACTATTAAAGCAATAAGTGAATTTTCCTGAGGGCATTCATTAAATTGACATTTGGATGTACTTGAAAGATCTTTTAATAATTCAGAGAGATTAGAAGACTATTAGTGTAAGCGCACGCCTCCATTTTTAACAAGTTGGAAATTGCACGTGAAGCGTAGCAAATGAAGTGCGTTCGTGCTATAATGAAGTTTTAAAAATATCACTCTCATATATGAATTTCATAAAATTGTTAATAATTATAATTAAAATGCGCACCAAACAATTTTCTCCTTATACCATTATGCAATGGAATACTTTTGTGTGGCCTTGTAAATCAATAACAAATATTCTTTGCACCACAGATTATGCAAAATGTATATTATGTATGTATAATATGTACTTTATAGATGCATATCAATTTTATTACGTTCGAATGAGTGTAACACCATTAAAATGCATTTGAAACATTTTTCCCCATTAACCGTAATGTAACGGAATACTTTTGATTGTCCCTGTAGTTGAACTATGCATCCGATTTTGATGAAATTTGAAATAACTCGACAAAATTATGTAATAATTATGTATTTAAAATTCCAAACGATTAAAATGCATTTGAAACTTTTATCCCCATTGACCGTAATGTAACGGAATCCTTTTGATTGTCCCTGTAATTGATCTATGCATCCGATTTTCATAAAATTTCAAATGACTCGACAAAATTATGTAATAATTATGTATTTTAAATTCAAACGATTCAGTTGGGTACTTTTTGCGTTGTTAGATGCGCTAAGATAGACAGATGGACAGACAGATAGACAGACGGACACACAGACGTACAAACAGACGGTCGAACTGAACTACAAGAATAGGTGCTACTTATTTGCATAATTACGAACGCACCTAAAAATCTGCTCTGCAACTCTTGTTCTTCTTTAAGAGTACCTGTACCTTACAAACAATCATCTATTTACATGACAATGTATATGTTACAGTCCAAACCCGATTTTAGGCCAAACTAGATTGGCCTAGGCCAAACTAGTTTATCCTAACGCCCATCGGATAGACTAGTTTTTCCTAGGCCAAACCGGTCTATCCTAACGCCCATCGGATAACCTAGTTTTTCCTAGGCCAAACCGGTCTATCCTAAGGCCCATCGGATAAACTAGTTTTTCCTAGGCCAAACTAGTCTATCCTAAGGCCCATAGGACAATCTAGTTTTTCCTAGGCCAAACTAGTTTGGCCTAACTCTTATAGGACAAACTAGTTTAGCCTGCTGTTTATTGGTCTGAACTAGTTTCTCCTAGGCCGATCTAGTTTATCCTAGGCCAATTCAATTTGGCGTGATTTTATTGAAATCAATGACCGCCACAGCGCCAACATTCTAGTTTTTCCAAGGCTGATCTAGTTTATCCTAGGCCAATTTAATTTTACGTGTTTTTAGCTCGCAGGCGTCAAAGCCTGAGAAATAATGGGTTCGCAGGTTCTGTATGTATGAATGTACGTATGTATGTACGAATGTACTTACGTATGTACGTGCGTATGTACGTAACGCGATAACTCGTGATAGAAATATGCGATTTGCTTCAAATTTTGGATGCACGTTCATTGATATAAGGTACTTTTCTGATTAATTTTCGGAATTCATTGGATAAGAATAAAGGGGAGCGAACGGGAGGCTAGTCCCCCACCGTTAATTTAGAGAAATGGATTTTTGATGCAGAATTATCTGTTTTCATTTAAAATTTTAGATATAGGATCATTCTGACAAGGCGCCTCCATGATTAGTTGTGGATGTTTATTGTTTAAGTGTAAAAAAAGGGCAATGTAGGTTAACCCCTCCCCATAATTTAGATAAATGGTTTTTGACGCAGAATTTACGGATTTGCTTCACATTTGTATATAGGTTCTTTCTGATAAGGCGATTCCCTGAATAGTTTTGGGGATTAATGGTTAAGTATGAAGGGAAAAATTACATCTCTTACATAGAAAAAACTAGTTTATCCTATGGACATTTAGATAAACAAGTTTGGTGTAGAAAAAACAGTTTATCCAATTGGCATAAGGATAAAATAGTTTAGCCGAGGCTAATCTAATTTAGCTCGAAAACGGGTCTGGCCAGTAAAAAACATATCTTTCACTAGAAAAAGTAGTATAAATGTGTGTCAAGAGTCATTGCTTATAACACCAATACAGAAATTTAACATGTTCGCCTTAGAGACATGATGCATTGACATGGTGTTTGCTTTTTTTCTGCACACTCGTGCCAACTGAGATCTGACTTGCATTTATTATTATTATTATTATTATTATTGCATATTCGAGCCAGAATTAATCTGAACAAAATTTGCAATCGAGCAGCGTTTTGTATTTTTGAGAAATTAACTACCTGTCGACATATAAGCTATTCTTCTCACGGCGTCAATTTTTTTTTTTTTTTTTTTTTTTTTCGTGAAGTCGTAACCAGAAATTCAATTCAAAACGTAGCTTTATTATTTTCTCAAAGATACATCGCTTTTATGAAAAAATGGTTTATGCCATTCGATTATATATTATCTGAATCTGTTAACCTTATGCATTTCCGAAAAGGAAGTAGTTCATAAATGTGAATATTGAAACTCTAAGAATCTAGATAATCATTAATACATTGTGTATTTTCCATTCTGTGAACACAACATAATTTAAAAATACATTGTAAATTTATCCAATAAATATATAAGCAGTAATTTTTAAAGGAATCTTAATTGCATGTGAAGTAAAACCTGAATTTTTTTGCAGAAATTGAGTTGGGTCAGATCGAACCGAACTGAGTCTTTTTTCACTGATTTTTGTACAGACAGAGCTCTGCCTGTACAAAAGTAAATAACATTAAAGTCAATCATAATAATTTGCTTGAATACGCAAACACCATGTCTAATGTATCATGTCTCTAGGGTGAACATGTTAAATTTTTGTATTGGTGTTATAAGCAATGACTCTTGACACACATTTATACTTTTTCTAGTGAAAGATATGTTTTTTTACTGGCCAAAGCCGTTTTCGAGCTAAATTAGATTAGCCTCGGCCAAACTATTTTATCCTTATGCCAATTGGATAAATTAGTTTTTTCTACACCAAACTTATTTATCTAAATGCCCATAGGATAAACTAGTTTTTTCTATGTAAGAGGGTAATCGTTCATTTTTCCCTTCATACTTAACCATTAAACCCCCAAAACTATTCAGGGAATCGCCTTATCAGAAAGAATCTATATACAAATGTGAAGCATATCCGTAAATTCTGCGTCAAAAACCATTTATCTAAATTATGGGGGGGGGTAACCTACATTGCCCTTTTTTACACTTAAACAATAAACATCCACTACTAATCATGGAGGCGCCTAGTCAGAATTATCTTATATCTAAAATTTTAAATGAAGACTCATAATTCTGCATGAAAATCCATTTCTCTAAATTAACGGTGGGGAGTTAGCCTCCCATTCCCCCCCCCCCTTTTTTTATCCAATGAATTCCCAAAACTAATCACAAAGGTATCTTAACAGAATGAGCCTACATCGAAAATTTGAAGCAAATCGGATATTTCTATCACGAGTTATCGTGTTACGTACATACGCACGTACATACATACATACATACATTCGTACATACATACGTACATTCATACATACAGAACCTGCGAGCCCATTATTTCTCAGGCTTTGACGCATGCGAGCTAAAAACACGTAAAATTAAATTGGCCTAGGATAAACTAGATCAGCCTAGGACAAACTAGAATGTTGGCGCTGTGGCGCCACTGAATTCAATAAAATCACGCCAAATTGAATTGGCCTAGGATAAACTAGATCGGCCTAGGAGAAACTAGTTCAGACCAATAAACAGCAGGCTAAACTAGTTTGTCCTATAAGAGTTAGGCCAAACTAGTTTGGCCTAGGAAAATCTAGTTTGTCCTATGGGCTTTAGGATAGACTAATTTGGCCTCGGAAAAACTAGTTTATCCGATGGGCCTTAGGATAGACCGGTTTGGCCTAGGAAAAACTAGTTTATCCGATGGGCGTTAGGATAGACCGGTTTGGCCTAGGAAAAACTAGTCTATCTGATGGGCGTTAGGATAAACTAGTTTGGCCTAGGCCAATCTAGTTTGGCCTAAAATCGGGTTTGGCCTGTAACATATATAAACTTTTTTAATAATCTAATAATCATAATTTAAACTTTCTTAGTCTAATTTTATATGAAAACGAATATCAAAATTATGTCATATGCAACAATGGGTATTTTTATTTTTGTCATCGGTTAACAAATTAATAACCATTATTTAGGCGAGTCTTTAGTTTACTCTTGGGAACCGACAGATTAATTTTTTGTTCTCCAAAAACACGTTTTTTACTTACCCATCATACGTAGTATAGGGTAAGTATTGGAATACTTTTGAAAATCGAAAAAAATTTTTGACGGATTTATACGTTTCAGATACTGGAGATTCAGAAAAACATATTTTTAGAAAAAAAAATTTTGCCGTCCGTCCGTCTGTGTGTCTGTCTGTCTGTAACCGCTCTATCTTTCGAACAAATTGAGATAGAGACTTGCAACTTTGTTTGTACTTAGTATGTAAGAATGGGACGAAGCTTATTTAATATCAGTAACCTCGATTATCCGGAACTATTGTTTTTTCGAAATCTCGAAAAATTCGTTCTGATGAAAGGTATATAAAAATTTTCGAAATGTTTTATTTTAAGGAGTGGACGTAAAAGTCAATAAAATAACACACATTTTGCATTAAGAACGAAATCCATCGGATTAGTAGTTGCCGAGATATGTGTAATCCTGTTTTTCCACATTCTTCGATTTTTCATGACCCTGTATTTCATTCAAATTTCACTTCAAAGATATATTTTAGTTGTAAATGAGACGCTTAATCCGACGCAGTAAATTGTTAGTTAATATGATTATTATTTTTGGAGTTATAAGGATATTTCTTTTGCGCAATCCGATACTATTTGAGTATTTTGGCGTTTTATATAATTTGTCCAAATTCGCTCATCAGCAATTCATTAATAAGGCATTACTATATATATTAAAACTATTTAAGTAGGTGTTTAAATTTTATTTTGAAATTGCGATGCATTTTATTAGTTTATATGAGTTTTATTTTCATGATGGGTAAGTATTACGGTGGCCCCCCAACGACTAGTTTTTATTTATTATAGTTTTGATAAGTCATTTACTTCAGAACGTTAGCGGAATGCTTGTTTTTTGCATTTTAAATTTATTAGTTCGAATGAACAAGTTATATACCTCGTCTGTGTCATTAGCAGAATCAGGAGCAGCAATTATGACTGCTTTTGACATTTTAGACATAGTTATTTTTTAATTGTTTCTATTTGATTAAATAGTGATTTTAGTGCATAGAAAGCAACTTTGACCCTTTAAGAGCACTTTTTAAAAGTTTTTAATTCTCACAGTTCTATTTTTTTAAATTAAAAAAATTGTTATAATTACCCCATTAAAAACTCATAATCAAAAAAATTTGGTGTGATTTTAAGATCATTAGTAGGGAAATTATGAGCATTATATTTTCTCTTTATACTTACCTACACACATTTGTTTGGGATAGTTAAGATCATTAGAGCTCCAAATTGACAAATTCATTTATTAAACATTTTGGTATACTTTTTCCAAATTGCTATTTGGATCTCAAAAAGGACATAGACTGGTGATAAAGAAAGTCTATAATGAAAACTATATTATGAGGTTAATATTATAGTATGAAATGAAATTTTACCATACACAATTTTTCCCCATTATGGGGGTGGTCATAACTACCCCCTGGTCCTAATTATCTCACCTGATCGTTTATTATTGATGTTTTAATTCTTTTTGCATACTACTCATCGTCTATATTTCTCTCTTTATACATCGTCTCTTTCAAAATCCAAAGTATTTGCATAAAAGCCTTATTCTTCCCTTTTGTACATGTTTAATATCTGCATAAATCAAACATGTAATGTCACTTATCTCTACAGAAAGAACCACTAGTGAAATCAAAATCAACGTATACTCGAAATGTCTCTTACCTCGACAGCTTAGTTGAAAAGATTTTTGCATAAATGGTTTAGGTACTACTCTGTTATCCCGTCGACCAATTTCGCCAAATTATACAAATCGCCAAACTAATAGCCAAATTATACATATTGGCATAATTTGTATTTTAAATGACGAAAAAACAAGTAAGAAGTCGAAATAAAGGTAACTTAATGACATTTTAAACACTTAAAACGTATTTAATGTCATTGAATGTTACATTCAGGATCGTCCATTATTGGCATTAAATCTTATAATTTGGCGATAATTTTTTGGTCGATGGGGTAACCTAGTAGTACCATGATTTAACCTTACAAAATGAAACATATTAATTTCCTTTATTATTTGTTCATTCTTATCAGTGTAATTTATCGGTCTACATTCAGAAAGTTGCTGTCATTTTTTCTTTCAATTACAAATGTGTATAACACATCTTTCAAAATACAGAACGGAAGGACGTTTCATTTCTGTAAAAAAACTGAACAAATGTACTACATTTCGAAATGGAAAAATATTGTAGGGTAACATCCCCAGTAATTGGCATGCACCAGTGATTAGCACATCCTACAAAAATGTCCAAAAATAAGATTTATATCCAGTCTTTTAAAAATGCAAGACCATATACTAGTTATATGCTTATTTACTTTACAGATTATAACTTTGATTTATGCTACTAAATGACAATAGTGCCTAGGAAAAAGAAACAATTATGGCTTGTATCAAATTAGCCATTTTTGTTGCAAATGCTTCTTCTCTGGCTTAAGAAAGGCATGCATTTCAAATTACTATTATCTGATTTATAGTATATTTTAAATTTTAATTGACAATAGTTTTGTTTAGTTGAAAAGGGTTACTTTAATTGTGTAAAAGTCTAAGTGCCAATTACTGGTGATTACAGCAAATTTTTATGAATATATTTTTATACAAATACTTTTTCAAATATTTTTGATTTTAGTGGGCAAAATAAATGCACAGATATGCACTCTTTTATTTTAAAATATTTGCAAGTAAACATTTTATTTTTTTGTAATGAAAATAGAAGTAAGTTTAAAGACAAATCCGTAATGTGCCAATTAATGGGGTTTGTTACCCTATTTCAAATAAACTTAAAATGAAATTTATTTTATGGTATGATTAAGATTGTATCATTTTCTGGGATTAATTGTCTTAAACTATCCTGCATTATATTAATACGTCTCATAATTATCATTTGTTTAAAAGTTGATATTTTCCATATTAATGACGTCGAACAGAAAAAGGGTTTCAGTTTAGTTTTTCAAGAAATAATAATAACAATAAAGTTTTTTCAAAGAGTTTTAAAAAAAAATTAATAATCCAACAACAATATTTGTTTGTCGAAGTTTGTCACTGAATTTTGCCTTCGTCTGATGTATTTTTTAGGTGCGTTCGTAATTATGTAAATACGTAGTACCTATTGTTGGCGCTCAGTCCGTCCGTCTGTCCGTCTGTTTGTCTGTCCGTCTGTCTGTCTGTCCATCTGTCCGCATATAACAACGCAAAAACTACCCAACCGAATCAGTTGATATTTAAAATACATAATTATAACATAATTTTGTCGAGTCATTTCAAATTTTAGGAAAATCGGATGGATAGATCAATTACAGGGACAATCAAAATGATTCCGTTACATTACGGTCAATAGGAAAAAAAGTTTCAAATGCATTTAATCGTTTAAAATTTAAAACGTATAATTATTGCGTAATTTTGTCGACTTATTTCAAATGTTATGTAAATAGGATGCATAGATCAGTTACAGGGACAATCAAAAGGATTCCGTTACATTACGGTCAATGGGAAAAAAATTCAAATGCATTTTAATCGTTTGAAATTTAATAATATAATTATTACGTAATTTTGTCGAGTCATTTCAAATGTTATGAGAGTCGGATGCATAGATCATTTACAGGGACAATCAAAAGTATTCCATTATATTACGGTCAATGGGGAAAAAGTTTCAAATGCATTTTAAAGATGTTACACTCATTCGAACATAATAGAATCAGTATGAATCTATGAAATATATACTAAAATATGTATTCTGTACAATCTGTGATGCAAAGAATTTTTATTATTAAATTACAGGGCCACACTAAAGTATTCCACTACATAATGCTATACGAGGAAACATTCTTTGGGACGTGTTTTAATTATATTCAACTAGTTCACATTTTATGAATATGATATACGTTGCTGAGGTGTAATAAAAATTACTTCCTGCATACTTACAGAAACGTAAAGATTTCGACTACTATACTGTATACGGGGTACGCTCTACTTTATCAGCAAGATCTGAATATTTTTAATACTTCGTTATCGTACGAACGCACCTCATTTGCTACGTTCACGTGCAATTTCCAACTTGTTTAAATATACAGTCGTAGAAAACTTTGCTTGAGATAAATAAATATAACTTACTCTTTTTCTTCAAAAGCATAGTATATGAGTGATGTTCAGTAATCGTATGTGCATCGAAAACTAGGTTAGAAGAATAATAAACAATACTTGTGCGTCAATATGTCTGCTTGAAATCCAAACAAATAACTTTAGCTAAATGCATGTCCAGGAAAGAACTTTTTTGCAGTTATTTCATAAATCTTTATTTATTGTTCCTAAATTTTAAAACCAAACAGTTCCTTCCTTTTTTCTACTTCTGTCATGTTATTTTTAATTTGGCACAGATATTTCGAAAAGGAATTAACAGTTTAACCTTACATGTTTAAATTTAGCAATTCATGAAATAATTTATTTATTTGGAATTTTTTTTATACAAAAAGCTTTATCAAAAATCTGAAAAATGAAATTTATTACTAGGACAAACTACATTTACCTTGTGTAACATCCCTTACATTTCCAATGAGTAATTCTGCAATGCATTTTTCAGCTAATATATGAACTAAACAAGTAAGAAAAATCATGCGTTAAGCATAGATCATGAAGCACTTTCCAATACTTAATGAAATCTTTAACAAAATTTTGTTATTTAGGGAAATAATAGTATATAGCCAAATATACCCAAATATGTATTCCAGTACTTTTGAACAGCTCTGTATTTCATATGTCAGTTGATATAATGGGAGAATTTAGTTTAACAAGAAAGTATCCAGTTGCTTGAAATTTCTTTTTCAGCATTTCATACTATTAGAAGGAAATACACTTGAATACTTTTGTTCAGCCCTGTAGTTTACATTGTACCTTTATTACACGCCAGCATTAGGCTAAAATTTATTGTAAACTAAAACACTTTTAAAACAACTGAAATCACATTCTCATAAATTATCATTCATAGGCGTCCAGGTACCGAATTCTTTGCGTAGCCCTGTATATCCTTTTTATCTATATTCTGCAAACATTTCTCAGTAAATTGAATGAAGCTCAGCGTAAAAATGCATAGCTTATTTAAGAACCATGTTTAAATAATTTACGCTCATATTCAGTAACGTTGGTGAGCTCTTTTGTGTAGCCCTGTATATCAACTATAACATTTATACACACCATATAATGTGCATATACTTAGCGAAATATAAACGCTCACATCATAATTAAAATGCATTTCATCCCTCCATCAGCCATCATCGGACACATAAACGGTACTTCGGAAAGAGTATACTATTTGAAATCTTTTGTATGGCCCTGTAAATGCTATGTACTTCATATTATGCAAGACAGTGGCGTATAATTTATATTAAGCTTCAGGACATATATCAATTTTATTACACATGAAACAGCTTAATATATTTAAAATATGTCACACACATTTCCCCTTTTACTATTATCTAATCGAATTCTTTTGTGTCGCCATGTAAATGAATAATAGCTACATTTTCACCTTATATTTTATAGAATGCATATTTTAATATGTTTGACAGGGTATAACATCTTTAAAATTCCTTTGAAACGATTTTTCCATATAGGCCGTAATGTAATGGGGAACTTTTGATTCGCCCTGTAGATAAACTAATCATGGTAGAAACTTCATTTTTAATAGCTTTCGTGCTAGGATAAACGTCAATAACGTCCTAAAATTTCATGGCAATCCGAGTATATTAACGATTTTTCCCCATAGGCCGTAATGTAATGGGAAACTTTTGATTCTCTCTGTAGATAAACTAATCATGGTAGATACTTCATTTTCAATAGGGTTCGTGCTAGGGTAAACGTCAATAACGTCCTAAAATTTCATCGCAATCCGAGTATATTAACGATTTTTCCCTATAGGCCGTAATGTAATGGGAAACTTTGATTCGCCCTGTAGATAAACTAATCATGGTAGAAACTTCATTTTTAATAGCTTTCGTGCTAGGATAAACGTCAATAACGTCCTAAAATTTCATGGCAATCCGAGTATATTAACGATTTTTCCCCATAGGCCGTAATGTAATGGGAAACTTTTGATTCTCTCTGTAGATAAACTAATCATGGTAGATACTTCATTTTCAATAGGGTTCGTGCTAGGGTAAACATCCATAATGTATAAAAATTTCATAGCAATCCGAGTATATTTACGGGAGTTAGAGCGCGGACAGACGGACAGACGGCCAGACAAACCGAATGCATAAGCACTTTTCAACTTTGTTGGAAAGTGCTAATAAAAAAGGTAATGCATACGATAATTTTAAGGAAGCAAAGGATCTTCAAATTCATTTTTTTTTATAACTTCACCTTAAATGTTATTCAAGAACAGAATATAATTATTATAGCCGCTATTTTTTTTTGCACAAGAATTAAACAAGTAAGATAATCCATGCAATGAGCATAGATTATGAAACACTTTCCAATGTTTACTGCAATCTTTAACAACACTTCGTTATTTAGGGAAAAAAAGGTTACTTTCTCTACCCATATAAGTATTCCAATACTTTTGAACAGCCCTATATTTGATCTGTCGATTGATATATATATAAACTATATAGTGAGGAAATTTAGCTTAGCAAGAAAATGCCAAGCAAGTTGAAATTTCTTTTTCAGCAATTTATACTCATAGAATGAAACCTACTTCAGTTCTTTTGTCCAGTCCTGTAGATTACCTAGTGCCTTTATAACATGCCGATATTTAGCTAAAACTTATTTTTAACTAAAACACTCTTAAAACTGTTGAATTCACATTCTCACAAATTTTCATTCATAGGCGCCTGTATATCCAGTTTTTTGCATGGCCCTGTATACCATTTTATATATATTCTGCGAACATTTCTCAGTTAAGCGAATTCAGATCAGGGTAAAAATACATCACTTATCTGAAAATTTCCCTTAAGTAATTTACGCTAATATTCAGTAACGCTTGCGAGCTCTCTTTTAAAACCCTGTATATCATATATAGCATTTATACACACCATTTAATGTGCATATCTATTTAGCGAAACTTAAAAGCGCATTTCGGTTTAAAATTCATATCATCCAGCCATTAGTCATCATCAGATACATATACAATACTTCCGAAAGAATATACTATTTGAAATCTTTTATGTGTTCCTGTAAATGCTATGCACTTCATATTATGCTTGACTTTATCGTACAGCTTATATTAAGCCTCAGCGACGCATAAAAATTTTATTATTCATAAAGTAGTTTAATATGATTAAAATATGTCGCACACAATTCCTCCTTTTACTATCATATAATGCAATTCTTTCGTGAGGCCTCTAAAAGAATAATAGCTATTTTTTGACCGCATATTTTACAGAATGTACATTTTAGTGTGCTTCGTAAATGCATATAAATTTTAATATGTCTGACAGGGTGCTACATCTTTAAAATTCATTTGAAACGATTTTATCCTATAGACTTAATGCAATGGTAAACTTTTGACTGTCCCTGTAAATAAACAATCGTGCTGGAAACCTCATTTGAAATAGGGTTTGTGCTAGGGTAATCGTCAATAACTCCCGAAGATTTCACGGCAATCCGAGTTTATTTACGGGAGTTACAGGACGGACAGACAAACCGAAATCATAAACACTTTTCAACTTTGTTGGAAAGTGTTAAAAAATTGATAAAAATATAAGTAATTTTTTTCTATATTTTAATTGTTATCAAGAACTTTCAAAATATTTCAACCGCATTCTGTAGGGTGTTCAGAAAATATTAGGAAACACTTTAAATGGTTGATTAGGGACATCGTTAATACTCAAATATGTATAGCAACACATGGTCAAAAAACACGTTCGTGGCTCGGTAGTTACGATAAAAAAAAAAAATAATAAAAAAATAAAGAGAGGAAACACCTTTATTATCCTTAGTAAAGCAGAAAACTAAAAAGAAAAAGAAAATTAAAGAGGCAAAAATTGTCATCAAAGTATTTGTTCGAAATTACGACTCCAAGTCGTAATGCAAATATATATATATATATATATATATATATATATATATATATATATATATATATATATATACATATATATATATACCGGGTGATCCAAAAGTCAGGACGAACTTAAAAAATAAATAATTCGAAAACGAATAAAGATACAAAGCTACTGTTTGTACCGAACGGATGTAGAAGAAACCGGGTTTTCTGTAATAATAATGAAAAAAAGATAGTTCTGTTATCGGCCAACAAATGGCGCTACAGTGTTTTATTGCACCAAAAGATGATTTAGAAATGAAAAAATGTTGACAACTTACAAGTCAGCTTAATTACAATTAATCAGTACTACAGTAAATGTTCAATATACTGTCCATTATTCATAAGTGCAGCTGTGAGAGTAGGCACAACACCATTCTCAGCATTTAGTAGCATTCCTTGCGTTATAGCAGACACATTTTTGAGGATGGCATCTTTAAGTGCTACTAGTGATGCCATTGGTCGCCAATGGAGCTATATTTTTTCGTTGCCACACAAAACCCGGTTTCTTTTCCATCCGTTTGGTGCAAACCGTAACTTTGTATCTTGATTCGTTTTCGAATTATACATTTTTAAAGTTCGTCCTGACTTTTGGATCACCCGGTATATATATATATATATATATATACGTACCGCGATCTTCTTGAACTTCCCCCCAACAACTGCTAGTATGTATGCAACGCATTTCTAAACACTTTTCACCGTTGTCCCGGCATTTTTCCAGCACTAAGAATAATAAATATGCTTTTTTCTCTTTTCGTGTCCTTTTCATTTTCTGTTTTATGTCATCACTACTGCACCATAAAAAAAGGTTTCCGACCATGACTGAATTTTAAATCCTTGTAATATCCCCTATACCTCTTTAAATTTTGTCCCAATATTTCTGCGATATGCTGTATATAAATTAAATACACCATTATTGTACTGCAGTTTGGTTTACACATACAAAAAAAAGTATATCGAATTTTATATATTTGATTATAAAATTGAAAAAAATCAATTTTCTAAATTTTGTGAAATTTTCAGTATTTTTGCATTTTATTTCTTCATTTAACTGGTTTTAACTTATACAATTATCTTTCGTTTAAAACAACTGTGAACAGCTATATTTTTATATGTAACAAAAACCGTGACAAAGAAATATTTGGTACCGTAATTGGTATGGAGAGTTGTTGGTTTAATATTGAAAGTTAAAAATATCACTTGAAATATTCAAGAGCATTTCTCAGTTTTCTCATTTTTTGTGTGCATGTGTGATAAACACCGGGTGTTCGCAAATTTATGGATGAATGATGGATTGACTGATGGAAATAACTAATGGATTTTAAATTCAATAATTTTGAATCAATGACAAATATTTAAAAAAAAAGTGCAGGAATATTATGTATGATGCATAGAATTTTTTCTGTGATTCCTGATTTTAGTTCTAATTTCTGTCAATAGATGGCGATGACAGTGATTGGCGCTCCTTTCTGACCTGGTTTTCGGTACTTCAGAATCTATTCAATACATTCCAATCTCCTTTTTTCGACATGGGAGAAGAGAGAAGCCGAAAGATTGAGCCTGGATTTAGCGGTTATTGTTTTCAGCGCCATCTCATATTTACACTAAAACTGGGAATTTTAATTAAACTCCTGAAAATCTTATTAAAAATATCTATTAAAATATTTAATTGCTAAAAAGTACGTCAAATGTTAATAAAATACATTAAAAGATCTTAATAATTTTATTAACTATTAAGATCTTTTAATGTATTTTATTAACATTTGACGTCCTTTTTAGCAATTAAATATTTTAATATATATTTTTAAAATGTTTTTAATGGACGTATAAGAGAACTTCTGTTTATAATTTAATGTCCTGAAAGTCTACATAACCTCTTGCAATTTTTAAAAAAAATATCTTCCAAACCTTGCAAGCTATTGAAATTTAAAATCCACCAACCATTTTTTAGACACTTGTATGATTTGTATGGTGTGCTCTTAAATAGTATTTATGGTGCGATTAAAAAAATAGTTTAAAACTCTTTTGTTTCTCTTAAATCAGAAAATTTAGCAAATTTATCTTATCAAAACAGTGAAATGAAGATCTCGGATTTTTTCAAATTGACGATTTATAAATTACACTGATCAACAGTGGTCATGCCACACGAACTCTGGTAGGTAATCGTATTTTGACTACCTACCCTCATTTACGAAAATGCCCTTATTTCGTTTCAATCACTCTCAGTTTTCCTGTGATAAGTCAAGATGATTATTGGCTTTACAGCGATAAATGCTTGTGAACGTTCGTAAAAAACAGTGATAATTACACTCGTTTTCTTCATCAATTTAAAGTGCGTTGGTTTAAGTGAAGTACTGTGCTTGTGCGAATATCAAGAAAGTGTAATAATGTTCCTAACTCTTTTTGTTATGTTTGTGGTGAACAGACTTTCAAGACACAAAGACGTAATTTTACAGATCTTATATTGCAGTGTTATCGCGAGTATTTTTCTTTTTCGGTTGCTCATCAAGACAAAGCTTGGGCCCCACACATTTGTTATATAACATGTGTAAAAAATTTAATAGACTGGAAGAAAGGATTACGCCAAATGTCGTTTGCTATTGCCATTATATACACTGAGCCCAGAGATCACTTTTCGGATTCCTATTTCTGTGTTACTACAATAAAAGGCATAAACCCAAAAGCAAAACACACAGTTCAATACCCGAATTTGCCTTCAGCAGTAACACCTGTCCGACACTGTAAAAAAAAAAAAAAAAAAAAAAAAAAAAAAAAAATCAAGAGGTTACTAACAATTTTTTAGTAAATTTATATTCCACAGAATGTTTTAGTAACCGTTACAAACTTTTTTTGCAAGTGAAACAAACATTTCTTTTGTAAACTGAACAAAATAATTTTTTTTATAACTAACTTAAAACTTTTTAGTATGAGCCACCAAACAAATTTTAGTAATAGCTCCAAAATTATTTTTAGTAACCATTAGGTGTGCCCGAAGGGCAGGAGCTTCCTTCGAGCTGCATCCAGTTGGTAAGAAAACGGAAGATTGTGAAGCGGAAGATTTTCGGCAAAGCCGCAATAGATAGCAGCACCTGCTCTATTTTGATGATTTTCTAAAGGGGAGGGAAAGTCCAGAGATCTTTACCCATGCTAACTGCTATTTATTTAACGAGTACTTACATTGCATACATTCGGTGCGTATTTGGCGGTGGCCAGCATCGAACCCGGCACCTTTCAGCCTGGAATTTGGTGCTATGGCCACGAGGCTATCACGGCCAGACCAAGTTAGTTTTAGTAATAGCTATTAAAATATAAAACTATTAACTCTTATTCATTGCTGGCTTTTTTCTAGTAATTCTTACAGATTTTCTTGTAACCGAGCAAGATTACAAAAATTTTTATGTAATTGCAAGGATTACTAAAATTTATTTAGTAGATCGACCCTTTTTTTAAAGTGCACATGACTTCAGTTTGTCAATATCAGTACCATCTACATCGTCTGAAATCGATGATCCACAACCCTCCACTTCAAGCCATTTTAATGCTGATGACGATGATGATTCTGATTCCTATTGGCATACAAATCTTTGAATTGTAATATGTCAATTAAAATTCATTTTCAACATTCACATTTGCATTTTTCCTTGAAAATTTTAGGGGTTATAAGTGACGAGCATGGAGAAAGGTTCCATTAGGACATTTCAACCATGGAAAAGCGTTATCGAAGTAAATGGAGCCCAAGGATGTTGGCCAACTACGGCTGGACAATTAAACGAGACAAACCGGAATCCAAATATGCCAGAAAATCGTAGTAACTTTTGTTTTATTATTATTTTTCTTTTTTTTTTTTTGAGAACTACCTATTTTTTTCTTTATAATCGATGATAGCTAAATAAATAAAATTCATGATAAAAAAAAACTTATCTGCATATTTTTATTCACAATACCCTATATTATAAAAAAAAAACCACAAAAAAAGTTTGTGTGTTGGTTGCGGCATTTTGCCGTTGGTTGCAAATGTTGTGGCTTGAAGAAGTTTAAATTTTGTTAACCAGTCTTTTTCGCAACATTTATGTATTCTAGTGGCACGGGAGAAGTGAAAAATATATAAGAACCTCCTACTATCGTCATCGTTAATTACTTGTTTAAATGTACTCTGAACAAATATGCCATCACATCGTGACTTGCAAATCAAATTCAGATTGCTCATGTACTTGAAAGTCATATTTTGAAAGATTTTCATTTGCATTAATGAAATACGCTGAGCAATTTTATCTAGTAAACATTGCCATTGGCAAGATAATTCTTCTAATTACAATAGAAAGAACAATATCACAACCTATAAAAATAAGAAATGTAATTCTGTCGGATCAATAATAGAAAACTATTTTAATTTTTTCATTACTAAGCTTACGTATCAAATTAGTTTATTCTTATGATTATAGTAGTTATTTATAATATAATAGGTAATAACCTATTATAAAATTGAATAATCCAAAAATCTGAAAAATATTTGTCAGCTAAATTAATATGAAACGTACTCAATTTCAGAATTTTTGAAGCGGCCAAAAAAGTGGCACTTTACTTGCGATTACTAAAATATGCGTGAAATGCAGAATGGTAGTTTATGTCGGCTAGTTTTTCATGAATCATTAGACAATAGCCCAGGCTATTATTTACATTAAATCATTAAATTTCGTTGCGGAACACTGTGGAGCATTTTAAATATTTTAATGTTTGAAAGCAAAAATAAATAAATAAATAAATATTTTTTTAAATGCTTTATCAAAAATAACTATGAAATTATTAATTTTTATGTGCTTAATATAAATTTTGTAATACATGTAAATAAAATACACAATATCATAGCGTGAATCCATTTTAAATCATTAAAATCGGTTTATATGATAAAATGTTAAAAAATATTTAAAATGTTATAATAAAATAAAAAAATGTTAAAAAAACGTTAAAAAATGATAAAAAAATAATAAACATGCGCGTTTAAAAGAACTGTTTTTTGCTGTTTTTGTTTCCTCTAAATGGTACTCCTTCAATTATCTTTTTTGAAGTAATGTTGATTGTAAGAGAAAAGCAAAAATTTTCTCTTTTAAATACAGATTTTGACTCTACAAATATTATTCTAGCCCACTACATAATCAAAACTCCTTAAATCGTAAATTCATTTTTCGACTTTTGGCTAGCTTTTTGGGTTTTTGCCCCACTGGGCGAAGGTTTGTTTGGGTTGTTTTTTCGTTGCATAGACGTATGCAGACATATACACAGATGGGCTAAATAACGACTATAAGTTCTATGTATTTACCGGGTGTCCCAAAAATGACTGCTGGATTTTAAAATTCAATAACTTGCAAACGGTGACAGCTATTTAAATTTTTTTTTTGCAGGAGGGTTATGTATAATGTCAGGAATTTTTTTACCGTAATTTTTTATTTTAGTTCGCATCTCAAAAAATAGGTGGCGATGACGGTGATTGAAGGCCAGGTGATCAGTGCTCAGTGAAGCGTCGACCTAGCCTTCAATCGCCGTCAGCGCCACCTATTATTTGAGATGCGAACTAAATTAAAAAATACGGTAAAAAAACTCCTGACATTATACATAAACCTCCTGCAAAAAATTTTTAAATAGCTGTCATAGCTGCAAGTTATCGAATTTAAAAATTAATCAGTCATTTTTGGGACACCCGGTACATTATTAACGAACGCAGGTGAAAAGCGAGATTTGAATGACAGTATGTAATCGTCTTGTTTGAAAAATGGTAAAACATTCAAATAATCATTTCGCATCAAATCAATAAAAATGTAACAAAAAAATGACCTCCCCCCCCCCCCAAAAAAAAATGAAATGAAATAAAATTAAATTAAAATATCTTAGTCAGTTGAGATCGCAATATGTTTTTGAAACAAAATTTCCGGAATGATTTAAACACTATTTCTTTACGTTTCTTTATCATGAGTATTTTTTTAAGTTTAGTACTAAGATTATATAGTTATTTTCAAATACATAGTATAAGGGTAACAAGCGTATTAAAATTATTTTCTAAAGAGACATCAGAGACGGATATTAGAAGCATATGATCGATTCATTTTAATTAAGATTTACCTAGACATTGTACATTATTAAGAAAGTCTAAGTTGACATTTCAACAGAGCTTTTGCTATTTCAGTCGAATAACTTTAAAGTAAAGTAACTTAGTAATATATTATTTGACTTTCGTGTATTTAAAAAGTAAGAATGACATTTTAAAATTCATAAACAATTTGGAAAAATTCCTGTTTCATATGGATTTTTAAAGTAACTGTAATGTTATATTAGCGTGATATTTATGCCTTAAAATATGTATTTCATTTATAAGGATAGAAAATTAACTGTTAAAAATGCACAAATAATTCATGAAAAGATAGCAAACAGTCGTTCCGAATGTAGTGATGAGATTCTTCATCAATGCAAAACTCACCATGCTAGTAAAAGCAAAGCTGAGAAAAGCGAAAAAGAAGCACAAGCTTATATAACCGTTAAGGGAGTAAATGCGCAAAAAAAAGCAACCAATAAGAAGAAAGCAGCATGAAGAACTGGGTAGACAAGTAGAGACATCTACCAAAGAACGAACAAATAAAAATTGGAAGAAAAAAAAAAGATTAAATTAAAAATTTCCAAATGCTTGGAAGATAAGGTGTATTCGATAAGTCATTAACTAAGCAGTGAGAACTTTTAATGATTTGGTAAGCTTCCCAAAAATTAACATCAAGATTAGAAGGGCACTCATGGCTAATAGTGGCTGAAAAAAAGTTCATACCATGTCGTGTAGACCAACAATGTTGAGCAATAGAAAAACTTTTAAGCTCCTGATTTTTAACATACATTGTATGTTCCTTTAAATGGAATCTAAGATCACGTTTATGCAGATGGTCAGCGAAGAATGATTTGATAATACTAAGCATAATGCAGGTGCTGGCATTTGCTAGCTTCCGAACCCACCCTTCCTGCTTTTAGGTGTATTTCATGTAATACATTTTCCTTTGGAATTTTTCCTGTTTATTTAATTGATTTTCCCCTCAACCTGGTTTAACCTCTTCAGACCTGGTTTATCCTATAGGATACACATCTTTATAATTTTGTTTTCACATATATAAATACTATTAAAAAAAGAGAAAATAGTGTGAATGGAGCCTAACATATAGCAGAAATAAAGAAAATAGCAATTTGTCTCTCGTAGTGCTTTTTCAGTGAGTTACATGATATACAAAAATGGCTTGCAGCAGAAATGCACGAAATGTACAAAAAAAAAAAAGAAAACGTAAAAATTTTTACTGTGTGTTAAGATACCATTTGTAAACTCCATGAGTAATACAAATTATTAAATATATATTTGTTTGATCTTTTTCTATGTTTTTACAATGCAGAAAAGTAAAATTTGTTTAAAATAAACTAAGAAATTGTTAAAATGCGTGTTTTATAGGTCCCCATATATCAAAAAAAATTATGTACAAAAAATAAATTTTAATTGTTTCATTGTTCAATCTTTCTTAGTTATCAATTAATTAATGTAAATCCATAGCTGAAATTAATAAAAGTAGATCAATAAACCGTCGGGTCTGAAGAGGTTAAGCTACAGACTTGGCTATTCGGAAAATGGGCCGGGATGCATTTTCGGAAAGAATCACGTTTTGAGCACCAGCCTTGGCGAGTTGGCGAAAGCGAGAACGTTCAGCTAGCTGCATCGCCGAACACAAAATAAACTAAGTTCAAATGTGTCATAAAACATATGATTAATAGAATTATATTTATTACAAGAGAATCTTTAATACTGTTTTTAATTAACTTCTCAATTTCTTCGAACATAGCGAGTTAAGGAAATATTTTTGAATTGAAAAAAAAAAAAATAACCTATGTTTGGATGTTCTGTGAAAATTAAAGCATTTTAATCTTAAAAAGCTCTTTGTTTAAAACTGTTTTAATCGTAAACAACGGTGAATAACATTTCATCATTTTATAGTCTTCGCTTGATAACATTTACGGAAAAAACAAATGAACAATAAGCGCGATCTCTTTGCAGAAAGAAGGGTTGCTATTCGCTAGGCGTTTGACGTCACAAACAAGAAAGGGTGCGTAGCATTGACTCATCTTCGCGCCAATCATTGTTCTGGCGATAAAGTGCTCAAAACGTCATTCTTTCTAAAAATGCGGCCAGGATCTTTGAACCGGGCTTCCGCTAGAGGGTCGCAGTAAGATAAGAAAAGCTAAAAGATAACGGACGTTACACGAAGAAAACTTACAGGATCATGGACGTCGAAAAGAGAAAAAAATAAATTGGGGACAGAACAATATCCATTTTGGACCAAAAACAATAACCATTTTTCAAACATTTAATAAAAGTAAAACACGGCAATTGACGCAAAATCCTGTACAACGAAACGATGTTTTATCACGATGCGGTATGTTATTGTTTATGTTCAAACAAATTATTAAACACTAGAAAACATGACTTTTTTTCAGAATTTAGTGTCAACCCCGATGAAAAGAAAATGCATAGCTATGGTTGAAGGCATAAAACTTTATATAAAATGACGTCATTGGCATTCGTCGAATAATTCCATATTTACTATCCAGTCTGAAATAACATCTACAGGCGTCACATGACGTCACTATCCCATAATCGGGCACAGAATAAAATATAAATCCAGCAAAAAGAACGAGATCGTCCAGTAAGAAACTCAAAGAAGCAAAAAAAAGATCTAGTAGTCCATATACTTAAAAGATTATTATGGATACACAAAATGTATTTTATAATAACTATGAGTTTTATCAGAAGCCATTCATTTATATATACAAATATATATATATATATATATAATTTTTTTTTTTTTTTTTTTTTTTTTTTTTGAAAATAGCACGTATGTTATTTTTTTTTTCAGGGTTTATGGGACAGTGGGAATCATGAGATATAATAATCTTTTTTTTCATTTTTTTTCCATTACTTTCTACAACAATAGAATTCTTCACGCTGTTAAAAAAATCTGTGAAATTACTAAACTATTCCTAGGAAACTGGGATTCCAAGAAATTTTTATGTAACGCTAACAGCTAAAATTCATGTAGCAGAATCAGTTACATGTAATTTTGCTGTTACCGTCACATAAAAAAAATTTAGTAAATCCACATTTATAGAAAAGGTTTATTAAATTTAGAGGGTTTTTTTTTTTTACATCAAAGATATCAGAATTTAAAAAAAAAGGCCCTAAAAATGGGAAAAAATAAATAAATAAATAAATAATAAATTGAAATAAAATAAAATGAAAATAAAATAAAATAAACATTAAAAACGTCACGAAAATAAATTGAGGTGCAATTTTCAAACAATTTGCATATAAGAGTACTTTCTTCCTCCTACACTGTAAACATATTTTGCAAAGTTAATAAACGTTTTCAAGAAAACTGGGATTCCTAAAGCATTTTATGTAATGGTAAGAAAAAAAATCATGTAATACACTGTAAAAAAAATTCTGTAAAGGTACTAAACATTTTCTAGGAAACTGGTATTCCAAGAACTTTTCATGTAACGGTAACAAGAAAAATCCATGTAACCGATTCTAAAACTTGAATTTTTTCTGTTACCGTTACAGGAAAAGTTCTTGGAATCCCAGTTTCCTAGAAAAAGTTTAGTACCTTTACAGAATTTTTTTTACAGTGTAGAATAGGTTAATTGAATTTTTCTTGTTATCGATACATCAAGAGTTTTAGGAATCCCTGTTTTCTAGAAAATGTTTAATAACTTTAGAGATTTCTTTATACAGGGCATACGATATTATAAAAATTGATAATGTGCGATGCTTAGATGTTTTAAAAATATATATTTTTTTAAATAGATAGCTTATTTAACGGAACGTTACTTTTTAGAGACAACACATTAATTGCGTCAAAAGAAATGGCATATCGGGGACTAAAAAAGAAGGTACTACTAGGTTATCCCGTCGACTAAAGAATTATCGCCAAACTATAAGATTAAAATCCAATAATGGATGATTGTGAATGTCACATTCGATGACATTAAATACGATTCATGTGTTTAAAATGGCATTATGTGATTTTTATTTCGACTTTTTATTTCTATTTTTATTAATACTCTACTAATTATTTGATTTCATGTTATTTAAAACAAAAATTATGTCAATATGTATAATTTGGCTATTAGTTTGGCGATTTGTATAATTTCGCGAAAATGGTCGACGGTATAACAGAGTAGTACCAAAAAGAAAAAGAGACGAAGATAATCACCAAAGAAAGTGCTTTAAGTTACATCCCTGGGCCATAATATAAGGCTACCACACGGAAGATCTACCCCTTTCAGATTTGATTTAATTTATTTTTGTCGGCTGATTATCTACACTAGAGATATAGGCCCAGGGTGGGAGTGCCCTTCGTGAGGGTCTTTCTAAGGGAACCTAACCCGTATTTACGTAAGGTTCGGAGAAAACCACGAAAACTCCGAACGGTTAGGCCGACAGCCGCGATTGGGTCCGAACCCAGCACATGCCGTCTACCAGTTGAGAGGTCGGAACCTCTCGGCCACTAATGGGGCCTAACCCTTTCAGAACCGAATTTCTTTTTAGATTTTAGAAAAAAATTACTTTTACGTTAATAACATTAACGTTAACTATCCAAATGTGTTAATTAGCATTTAAAGAATGTTTCATTAACTGACTGATGACTAATATTGTTGTTTTGTGTACTATTCAGCTAATATTCATAGATTAATAGGATAAGGAAAAGTTTTTGAAGATGTTTTAAAAAAATTGTATTACAATAATGTTGAACTTATATTACAAATTTCTAATACTTTTTATGCATAACATATGATTCTGTCTGAAAATAACTTTTATTTTAAATTTAAAGAGTGAAATACATGTTAAAAAAATTCACAAACGACGAAAAAAGTATTAAGCCAATAATAATGATTATTATTATTACTAAATGTTTAAACATAAATGAAATCATTTTGTAAATGCATAGACATACAGTTACGTAACTGCATGCATATAGTGACAAACGTTTTTTCTTAAAACAAAATAATACTCCATTAAAACACATATATTATTAATAGTACACCAGAGTTAATATTCTTGAAAGTATAGGGATTGTTCCAAACTTCCCGATCAGCTTTCACGATTAATGCAGCAAGTTTCCCAGCTCTATTAACGGTGGCTTTTTGAACCAGTGTCTAGACGCCAAACCATTCCTGCATTTTTGCGATACACTGTAATAATAATAATAATAATAATAATAATAATAATAATAATAATAATAATAATAATAATAATAATAATAATAATAATAATAATGAATCTGTAATGTTACTAAACTTTTTCTAGAAAATTGAGATTCCTAGAATTTTACATGTAATGGTATAAGCAAAAATTCATATAACCGATTAAATTACACGATTTTTTGTTGTTATCGTTACATGAAAAGTTCTTGGAATCCCAGTTTCGTAGAAAAAGCTTAGTAATGCGACAGACTTTTTATGCAGTGTACTAATAATAACAATCATGATTTGTTACCCTATTCGTATTTTTAGCGTCATTACCTCGCTAGGAAAACATTTCCGACCATACAATACTATGTAATTTCTCATCGTTTAGGCGCAATGTAAAAAAGGCAGATGTTTCTTAACTAACGAAAATGTACTACAATTAAAAAAGAAAATATACAATAATCTATTTCGAGCCACCCAAGATTACGAAAAACGTTTCGCTATCTTTAGAAACCGCACAAAAGAATTTATCTTTGAAATTTAAAGAAGGATTTATAAAAATAAATTTTTATTAATTGTCCGTAGTTTTCGAAAACGTTTCCGAGTATCTTTTACACTACATTAATCAGTTTTATCTATCCAGAAATTCGGTTTTCCGGATGTTGTGACGTCTCAAGTTAATATTTTCATGTTCAGCAAACAGTGAAGTTTAAGTGAAAAGCACACAGATTTAACAGCATTGTCATTAAAATTTTAAATAAGCACTTTTCTGTTATATTTGTATATATAATTCCGTTCATTTGAAACATCTCGCTCAAATTTTAATATCTTTATTTTTTTTTACGTAGGATAGCTAAGGATGATTTACAACTGGGCTAGTTTTTACTTTTCCGACTTTTGTTCTACATTTTTTATATTAGGATAGTTTCAATCTCAGAAGCGGTTCAAACTGGTTTCAGAAGTATATATATATATATATATATATATATATATATATATATATATATATATATATATATATTTAAATCTGAACCTAAAATTGAAAAAGTAAAAACTAACCCGCTTGTAGATTGTCCTCAGCTGTCCTATGCAGAAAAAAATCTTGTAAAAATATTAAAATTTGAGCGAGAATTTGAAAAGAACGCTCCCACAGACTTAACATTATCATTCGGGTCCTTTTTAGTGACTAATTGGGGGCCTCAATATATTTTTCCAGTTTTTGAAGAGTCTGACAGAGAAATCAAGAATGCTTTATGAACATGGCAAAATTTCGTATTTATTTATGGTTTCATCTTTCTTCACAAAATGTGTTTAACACATTTTTTTGTCATTTGTGTTTGATATCCATTTGTGATATTTATGCATTATCCGTACCATGCTAAAAATTTTTGTCAGAAGTCAATCTTATTTATCGTTTCTAATCATGTTCAAAACAGCAATTTAAAATTACCACCTGGGCGTCTTGAAAATGGCTAAAATTGTAATTATTTTTCTGTATTTTGTTTGAAATGCCCAGAAAATATGATTATTATAAAAATGTTTAAAAAAACTTAATTACAAAAATGAATGTAATCCTTTAAAATGTATTGAAATTTGTTAAATCTATAAAATTATATTATCTTAAATATTGCTTATTTTGTAGCGGAAAATGAAGCTTAGTGAACGAACTTAGTGTTCGAAACACTTAGAGAGTTAATACATACCATTATTAAAATGGTAAACAATTTTTAATAAAATGATAAATCAATAAATATTATGTACTAAATGAACTACATTAAATAAATAAAAAAAAAACTGCAAAATATAATGAAAAATAAATTATATTACGTATTAATATATTATATACACTGCAAAAAAAATCTGTTAAATTTACGGCAAAAACTTTTGGTAGCAATGTTGGCAGTAATTTTTGCCGTAAAAATTGCTGTAAATTTTTATTGCAATTTTAGGGCAAAAACTGCTGCCAACATTGCTGCCAGCCGTTTTTGCTGTATATTTAACGATTTTTTTTTTACAATGTATCTTATTACTTATATGTTATAATGTTGTCAAAAAATAAGCTTTACCCTAATGAATTTAATTGGCGACATGCTTAAAGCAGTCGCATGTGACATGGCCCTTGTAGGACATAAGTTATATCGGCAAAGTTTTTTTATGACCACCCTGTATGTTTTTAAAACATACATACGAGTGCAAGCTTGAACCAAAAATCAATAAATTACAAATAAAATCAACTGGCGATTTTTATTGGCAGTTTTTAAATATATCCATCGAAATATTTAACTTAATTCGGATGACTAAAAGCAATTAGTATAATTCATATATTATGGCAAAAAAAAGTAAATATTGATGAATTAATCCATCTAATTTTTTTATATTTCTTGTAACCTCCTTTCGGATGATTATAACATTATAACATTATCTCAGAGATGCTATGCTTGAAAACACGAAATATATTTTGGGCCAAAGAAAGAAGTTATTTTAATGCCATTCACATAACAGACAATCAATGACAGCTTTCTGGGAAATAATGCTGTTATTGGATTTAGTGTTATTTTCATTTCCCGTTTCTATTCTTCTATTTCCGCATCAAAATAAAAATTGAAAAATTGCTCTTATTGAATCTTCTATTGCCCTAGTTGGAATGTTTGCGTGACAATAATTCATTTTTGAACACACTTAATAGTAAATGTTTTTTGGATTACAGGTTTATGATATGTGTCTACGTTGAATGGCATACGTCAAATGTTCATTTTTACGATATAAATATATACAAAATGTTTATTTAAAATTATTAATTGTTTTGTTTAAAAAAATTATTTTAAAAAGATATCTGAAAAATCATCCATATCTTGAAAGAAATATTTAATTTAATTTAAATGACAAAAAGCAAATTAGACATATAACACATTTTGGTAAAAAAAAAAGGGTGTATTAAATAGATATAGAATCATTAATCCATCTACATTTTTTATCTTTCTTCTAACATACTTTCGAATGAATATAATTTTACTTAATTTATCAAAGATGCTTGAAAAAAAATCGTAATATATTTTTGACCAAAAAAAAAAAGTTTTTTTTTTTTTTTAATGTTATTGATATAACAGTCAATCAATGACAGCTTTCTCGGGAAGAATGCTATTATTAGATTTAGTGTTATTTTCATTTCCGTTTTCTATTTTTCTATTTTCGCATGATAATAAAAAAATGAAGAATTATTCTCTTTCTATCATTTCTTGCCGTAGTTGGAATGCCTGCGTGACAATAATTCATTTTTGAACACATGTATTGCAAATATTTTTTAGCTTATAGGTTTATGATATGTGCCTAACTTTGGAGCAATTTTTAAGCATTACGTTTTTATCTAAATATATGTTTTTATCTAAAACAGGCAATAAAACTATAAATATATAAATTTTTACAATAATTTGAACTAATTTTTAAAATTTATTCAATAGTTACCAAAATTTCAATAAAAAAATCTCGTTAATTACAAACTATCTATACCATTATGTTAGAAAGCCACTTACAAAGCAATTACATTACATTGCAATATATCACATTATATTACATTAGCAAACCACTTTTTATGAAGCAAAGAGGTATTTTGCAACACCTCTTAAATTTACTAACTTATACTAAATTTTTATACTAGACGTATTTTTTTTAATTGTTGATTTGTCAATAAAAATATCTCTTAAACTAATAGACAATCTATATTTTGCTTCATAAAATACCCATAGATGCGCAGAATCTTCTTACCCTTTTTTATTTTGATATTTTATTTTTTAATGGTTTTTCTCGCAAACGTAAGCAATGAAAAATGCAGTTTCACAGAAAACGTAAATTAAGATTTTAAAATTGCTTCCAAAATTATGCATTAAGTTTACCACTTTAAAACCAACCCTATTTTTATGTATATACAGGGTGTTTCGCTACCAGACCGACAAACTTTGAGGGGTGATAATAGACATGAAGACAACTATTATTAAATAGGAAACCACGGAGCTCAAACGTATTCTGTAGGAGCTAGGGGCCATTTAAGTTTAATGGCCAAAACTTCAAACAATGACAAAAAACGGAAAAAGGTTCGATCCGTTTGCGGTTTTCGCTAAAATCATTCTTTATATCCCGATTTTTTTTTTAATGGATACGTTCAAAAACTGACGGTATAGGCCGCTTTAGACTTTAGAGTAACGAACAAATATTTTTTATCATTCTTTTGTGCATGGGGTTGAGAATATTCTAAAGTTTAGATTTTAACTTAAAATTTAAGCCCAAAATCGAAAACATGGGGACGGGTAACTAGCGAAAATTTAACTGTAAACCGAGGGTTAGATTTTGTTGCGGTTTGCAAGTAGGTCATTACCTTGGTAATTATTTTATTCAAAATGGCGTACAGCTTTGGTGCCATCATTTTTTATAGAGGGCGTTTTCGACACATCTCCGACATTTCAAAGGATGTTTTAGCACCAGACCAACATAATTCCAGGAAGTGTTAGGTATGCAAAGACGACTCGGAATCACATAGGAATGTAACGTTGAAAATGCCTTTTTTGCGAGTTATGGTTAAAAGAAGTAGAAAATAAAGCAAGAGAAATAAGCAGAGAAACATCATCATGTTAAAAGTGACAGAACAAAGTTTATTTAAAGATTTTACTGATAAAGGTGTTCGAAATTACGACGAGAAGTCGACCGGTAAGTTTAACAGCGACGGTAGATGGCGTTGAACGGTAATGCGCGTGAAAAGCGATCACGCTGAAATGATCATTCGCGAACCGGTTCCAAAAGTAGTAGAATGGAGTATTCAAACGATGAACTGGTCGACATGTTGCTCGTATATGGAGCTGTGGACTGTCACGAAAACGCCGTTCTTTGTTGAACAAGAAGCACTTTCCGCATAGGCGTGTTCCCGTCATACGACATAGTCAAGTGTGAACAGAAGGCTTCGTGAGACTGGTTGTTTATCGAAAGGTAAGGTGAATTGAGAACGAACGACAAAACAACCATGCAATGAGGAACAAGTGTTAAATATCGCAGAAGGCATCCAAGCAAGAGTACTCGTGTAATAAGCCAACAGGTGGGATTTTCGCACGTCAGTTCTAAAGCTGCCAGGAATCTTTCAAAGTGAGAGGAATTCCATGCAACGCCACTGTCAAGCATACCTAACTACTTCTGGTCGTAATTTTGAACACCTTTATCAGTAAATACTTTAAATACATTTTGTTCTGTCACTTTAACATGTTGTTGTTTCTCTGCTTGTTTCTCTTGCTTTGTTGTCTGCTTCTCTTAACCATAACTTGCAAAAAAGGCATTTTAGACGTTACATTCCTATGTGATTCCGAGTCGTTTTTGCATACCTAACACTTCCTGGAATTATGTTGGCCTGGTGCTAAAACATCCAAGAATAATGCCTTTGAAATGTCGGAGATGTGTCGAAAGCGCCATCTATAAAAAATGATGGCACCAAAGCTGTACGCCATTTTGAATAAAATAATTACCGAGGTAATGACCTACTTGCAAACCGCAACAAAATCGATTAGTTTGTCCAATGTTTATGAATGGTTAAAATCTAACCCTCGGTTCACAGTTAAATTTTCACTAGTTACCCGATCCCCTTGTTTCCGATTTTTGGGCTTAAAATTTAAGTTAGAATCTAAACTCTAGAATAATCTCAACCCCCCTCAACGCTCAAAAGAACGGTAAAAAGTATTTGTTCGTTACTCTAAAGTCTAAAGCGCCCTCAACCATCAGTTTTTGAACGTATCCATTAAAATTAAAAAAAAAATTCGGGATATAAAGAATGATTTTAGCGAAAACCGCAAACGGATCAATCCTTTTTTCGTTTTTTATCATCGTTTGAAATTTCGGACCTTAAACTTAAATAGCCCCTAGCTCCTACAGAAGACGTTTCAGCCCAATGGTTTCCCATTTAATAATGTTTGTCTTCATGTCTACTATCATCTCTCAAAGTTTGTCGGTCTGGTAGCGAAACACCCTGTATATAATTTTGTATACATTTTATATTGCATATTTGCATATTAAAATAATGTGCTTGAAAACATATAATATATTTTTGCCCAAAGAAGGTAGTTATTTTAATATCATTGACATAACAGATAATCAATGACAGCTTTCTAAGAAAGAATGCTGTTATTGAATTTAGCGTTATTTTCATTTCCTATTTCTATTCTTCTATTTCCGCATGATAATAAAAATTGAAGAATTGTTCTCTTTATATCATCCGTTGCCGTAATTAGAATGCTTGCGTGACAATAATTCATTTTTGAGCACATGTAAATGTTTTTTTGGGATTATAGGTTTATGATATGAGCCTACATTGAGTGTTCATTTTTACGACATACATATACCCAAAATGTTTATTTAAAATTATTAATTGTTTTGTTTAAAAAATTTATTCAAAAAAGATATCTTAAATAATAACCATATGAATTTAGAAATATTCAACTTAATTCAAATGCAAAAAGAAAAGGAAAAAAGGGGTTTGAGAAAGATATATAAGCATTAATCCATCTACATTTTTTATCTTTCTAAATATTTCTAATAGAGAATAGATAATAGATAATAAAAATTGAAGAATCGTTCTCTTTATATCATCTGTTGCCGTAGTTGGAATGCTTGCGTGAAAATAATTCATTTTTGAACACATATATTGTAAATGTTTTTTGGCTCAAAATATATAATATGAACTTTAAAATGTTCAAATGTTCAGGTTTACTTAAAAGGCGATAAAAATAATCAACTATAAATGTTAATAAGGTACCCTGGAGTAATAACGCCACGTTAAGGTTCTACCAATTTTCACGACTCAGTTTTAGTTTGTATTTTTCAAACAAGTATATGATTCGATACAGCAACTCATTGACTATCTATATAAAATAAATAATTTAACAGATATGTATTCATAAAATGTAATGGTGTGATTTCTTGACCAATGCTATTTGACGTTATTACCCACCTATATGGGTAATAACGCCATGCAAACAAGACTATGAAATAAGATGGAATAATTGCATGTAGACTGCTTAATTCTAAAAATACAAACTCTACAAACGTACAAATTGACAAATTGCATTCTAAGCTATTGAAAATTTTCAACTTTTTGTGAAATTGTAAGAAAAATAAAGGTGTGGTGTGGGGGAGGAGGAGGATGAGGCAAAAGAATATCAGACCGTGAGCATCTTTTTGCTTAAAAAGGACCGCTTAAGTAGAATTATTGGAAATATTGCACAGTTTTAACTGCGTTTATTTGAATCAGTATTTATGATGTAGCTCAGCCACTGTAGGGAATCAACCGGGGTATTAATGCCAAGGATTGGCGTTATTACCCCGTTATAGTTATTGCGCTGTACATTTTAAATTACAAATTATCTCGAGAAGATATCCAAAATCTTCAACAACATTTTGAAAGTCATGAAATGTACTACAAATTTATGTAATTGACAAAGTATTTCCGGATAAAAAAAAAATAGTCTTCACATCACAAAACGTATCCCGCAAATTTTAGAATAAGCGTTAATTTTACTTGCTTTTAAAAACAATAAGACCTAAAAATGAAACAAATTAACTTGAAGCTGTTTTTTGGGATTTATATGACTCGCAAACCCTTCTGCGCAGAGCACATGGATGTCATTTACCAGATTTTTTTCATAATTATGCAAAATATTAGCACTTAGCGTTATTACCCCGCCTTGCGTTATTACACCAGACCACCTTAGTTAATTGTATTTAAAAATATCTTAGTACTTTCAAGCCTTTAATCAGGATCTTCCTCTTAAATTATTCTCATAGTATTTTGTAGAATTATAAAATGTAGAAATATGATGTTCTTACAATATAAATATAGAAATATTTCCGAATTTAAAAATCCTCATCCCCATCCCTCAGCTCTAAGAAAGCTGAAAAGATACAAAGGTAAAATAAATCATCCTTTTAATTTTGTTTTTCGTTTTGTCTAACCAATAATGCTTTTGGGACAAAATAAATCAATGTATCTGTAACTCATTCTAAATAGTATTACAATTAATTGACGTATTAAAAGAATTTTATAATATGTAATTTTAATGGTACTTACAAGTGCCGTCGGTACATAGAGGGTTAAAGGGGCACTGTACCTTCAAATTGGTCAAAATATCGATTTCCTTTTGTTGATATTAACTGAAAGTTTCTTTAATTATTAATATTTTGACACCACATTTTTACCCATATGATAGTTATACCGTGAGATGTGGTAAATTTTAATAATAAATCCAGCGCAATAATTCATTCAATTAAAAACTTTAAAATAATTTTTAAGCACGGTCATACTATCATAACTTCCTTGTTCCAATAATACTAAGACTTTTCCTTACAGAGTTATTTTTAACAGAAAGATATAAAATTGGAATGCTTGACTATGGAAGCGATTTCGAATCGAATTTAGTTTTCCATATTATAATAGTTAAATTATCTATCCAGTTCTAAGCCGTTTCGATCACGTGATCACCCATTTTTCTCCTTCTTTTTCGACCGGTTTTTCTTCTTTCGACGGGAAATGTGCTCAAGAACGCCAACTCTGAAGGCTTGTTATGAAAGATCTATTGTTTTTTTTTTCTAACAGAAAACTGAGTGGAATTATACAGTTTCTGAATAACAACACCTGCTATTTTCATGCATTTCCCAACAAAAATAAAGCATATGTATGTGTTGCCCTCTTTCATTTAAGACCACCCTTAAGGTGTTTTACTTGCACTGCATATTTATGTATTTCTTGTAAAATTTACATAGTTTTTGATTAATTTTATCCTACCTGTTTCAGAAATTATTCAATTAATATATTTTTCCTTCTATCGCCAAATGAATTTCTATGTTTGCCTGTAGGTAGCATTTCAAATAATTAGAAACTCATAAATGATATACATTCAAGTAATTATGGACTAAGTGACCATTACAAAGTATAGCCTGATTTCTAAATGTCTGAGTGCAGTTTGAGAATCTAGAGTACTCGCATAACAATGCATTTAATCGTACTTATCTGCATGCTTGTTTGCTTTTAAATGTAAAATTTTACTCGCTTACATAAAACTTTCTAGTATTACTGAAGAAGTTTTCATTAGATTTTTATATCGTTTAATATTTACTCCTCTAGTGCATGATTTTTTTTATTTTTCTTTTAAATATATATATATTTGATTCCTTAATGGGAATACATTAAAGAAAAAATACTGAAAAAAATTATCCCTTTTATATTTTCTTGTATTTTGGATTTTTACGCAATTGAACGCAAATTTACGCTTGACCGAGTTTTAATTAATTTAAATTTTGAATTTCGTTTAAAATCGTAAATTTTAGTTAAATATCAATATAAATATATATAAATATACATTTGACGAAATTATAGTTAAAACTGACAAAACTAAAGTTTGTTAAATTGAAGTTTTTTGAACAAGTTCAACATGAAATAAATTTCTTTAAAGTTTATTAGACATAAATCAAACGTATTTTTGAATCCTATTTCGTCCCCAACCAATAAAAAAACAACGAATAACGAAAACTTTTTTTTTTTACAAACACATTATCAAAGCATTCCCCCGGAGAGAGCATTCCCTCATGAGGAGAACATTCGGTATTTTTTTCTACATTTTTCGGAGTATGTTCGCATGGAGACCTTTTTTAAATATCAGATAAAAAATAAAGTAAAAGGTATTTCTATTTGAAGAATGTAATATGACCCCATCATCACTTAAAAATATCTATATTATAAATAGCCAAACGTATCTGTGAGTAACGCATACTTTTTTTGTGAATGGCAACACTTTCCCCCTGTAATTTCGGTTTTGCAATTTTTGACTAATGTAAATTTTCCACTTCCAAACATCACACATTTTAAATTTGTACACCATTGAATAGAGAACAAACTACACTTTCAAATGCAATTTGTTTGAAAGCTGTATCTTAATTTATTTTTGAGATATTGATTTTTTTATAGTTTTTAGTATCAATTTTGCAATTGTGGTAACAAAATTACTGCATTTTCTCTAAAAATTGAGGGGGAAAAATAGAAATTAAAATGCATAACACTTTCCCATGCAATTTTCGTTACTGCAAATTTTACACTTCTAAACACCGTACTTTTTAATTATTTACACCATCTTATAGAGAAAAGAAATATACATTCAACTGCAATTTGTTTTAAACCCGTATCTCAATTTATTTTTGAGACATTATTTTTTTTTTAATTTTTACCATCAATTTTATAATTGTGGCAACAGAATCACTCCATTTTCTCTTAAAACTAAAAAAAAGCATTAAAATGCGTATGTTATTTCAAAAGTTTTGTTTGTTATAAAAATCCTGTGAATTTCGGTTTTATTTCGTTTAATAATTTGGATAATTCATTTTTATAGTGTTTTGTTAATTTTAGGTTAAAATAATATTTGTTTGACAGTTAGATTGATCAATATAAGATGCATTTATTACTGTAACTAATTTTGTAGATTTATTATAAATCAATAAAACAGTTATTTCTTAAAGATTTTCTTTCGTCGAATTACGACGGGTTCCACCTCGTACTAATAAAGTGGAAAAGAAAACAGTTCTTTTTTTCGTTAATAATGCTCCATGCGATGAATGCTTTTACTGGGAAATATTAAAAACATATATAAGTGCAATTAAAGTAATTAACCTATATTAAAAGAATTCTTTAATATATATATTATTCGTAGTTTTGTGTAAAATAGTATCAGCCCAATAATTTTATTTTTTTTATACTCCAAATAAAAATTTCGAATTCATTTATTATGGCAAACAAATGATCTGATTAGAAGTTTTTGTGAAAGGTAAAATTTAATTTAACTATTCATAAATTTAGTAATCGATTTTTAATTTTTTTTTCAGAAAACTCGAAGCGATTTTTTTTATATCGTAATTATAAACGTAATTCCAATTTAATAGCCATTATTACATAATGCTGTCTAATCACTTCTTATCACTTTTTTATGACTTTTTAATGCAACACTTAAATTTTGTTTACGCCATTAACGATAATTAGTTCAATTAATTTATAAGAGTGACAAAAGTGGTTTTCACCTAATTAAAAGATTTTTAAACACATTAGATAAAATGACAAATTTATTGTTTTCCGATTACTCGGCCGTTTCAACATCATACGCCTGCTACGAATTTTCGTAAAAAAAAGGCTTATCAAGCATAATAAAGAATATTAAATATTCGTGTTTATTTATAATTAATGAACAACTTATGACCACGAAAAAACAACTTTTAGTTGTGAAATTAATTTTAAAATATGTGCCACTTTTTAATGACTCATTACTAGCAAAATTAACTAGCCATTTTTTAATAATTAAATTAAATCTGTATATAACTTTCCTTGATAGGTGCTTTCGTAATTATATAAATACGATGCACCTGTAGCGTCGTCTCATCAATTCGTATGCTTGCCTGTTTGTGTGACTGTCTATCTGTCTGACCGTCGTATAAGAGGGCAAAACCTACTAAAACGAGTAGTTTGAAATTTATAATGTATAATCATTGTAGAATTTTGTCAAATCATTTCAATCATGTCCAATCATTAACATGATTTGATATGATTGCTATTTTATCAAATAATAATCATATGAAATTATGGGGAAAAAGTAGTTTAGAGTGGATTTTAACGGTGTTACACTCTTTCGAACATAATGAAATTGATATGCAATTAGGAAGTACACTGAAACATACATTCAGTCGAATGCGGCACAAAACGGCACAAAAAAATATTTATTATTCATTTACAGGATCACACAAAAGAATTCCGTTGAGTAAAGGTAAAGGTGGATATATTGTTCGCAGCGTATGTTAAACTATTTCACATTGAATTAAATTCATATACGTGACTGAGGTTTTGTGTAAGTTATTGCGTAGTATTTATCGGTACACATAAAATGTTTTCACATATTATATTGTGTTTGAAATACTGATTGTTATTGAGAATTTCTGAAAGTAAATTTTTAGTTGCCATATTAGTTTTCAAGTTAAAAATATCGGTTACACATCGATTTCATCTGTTAACAAGTTTGGTTTTTATTTACATATTTTTTTTCGATAAATTTAAAGCATGCTAAAATTTAAGAAGGCTACTACTGAATTTACTTTCATCGGGATGTTTAAGAAACATACTAATTATGTTTGATTTAATTAGTTGAGGAACTGAAAAAAAAATTATTCGTATATTTTAATTCAATTTCACGCCGCAAGCATGGACAAAACATTTAAAATGTTTGCTACATTTCTTGTTCTGAAATGTTTCTTATACGTATTATGTGTTCTATCTACATATAGGTTTTGCAGTAAGCAAAAGAATAAGAATTTAGAAAACTACCTTTTGCAGATTTTACTTGTACACTTAAATTTTTAAAAATAATAAATGCTTTTTACTTTTAATTTATCTTCATGCTGAACACTATACTTTAATATAAACCTTACTCTACTAAATAAATATCATTTTAAAAAATATTATTGCAGAAACGTGTCTTATATATTAACATCTAATTTATATTGATCATACATGGTGATCGTACATTACATACGTTCAACAAATTTGAATACGTACTCTTTACTTCTAACAGTCATTATTCCAATAAATGTAAACAACAAAGACGCGAAAGGACTTTTTTGAATGATTTATCCATTATCATGAATTCATTTTTATTTCAGGATAGGGACTGTTTTTCCATATATGAGAAACTTATGTTCTTGTGTAACAATAGCCGTGCGTGGCGAGCAGTTTGGTCTTCCTTCAATGTATTATATTACTTTTATTCATAATACATTTTATTCATAATACTTCTATTTACTTGCTCAATCTTTCCCCAAATCGGAAGAGACAGAAATCAAAAACATTTTATTTTATGATTATAGGGGCAGATGATAAATTTCCAAACATTGTTCGCATCGCATTTTTTTGTATTTTATTAAAAGTATAATCCTTTCACTCATTTCACTTAAAAATACGATACTATCATTTAAAACGGAAACATCTGAAATTCATGGCTTTTAAATTTCTCTTTCTTCTTAAAAAAAAAAGTAAAAAAAAGAAGAGAAAGATAGCAAATAATGTCACAAACCATGATATTTATTTTCAGCTTCAAAGCATTATCTTAATTTATAACGCGAAAAATAAAACAAAGATGCTAACTGGTGCGTTAAAAGACGAGATCTGAATCCAACTGAGATAAAATTATCAAGAATTCTTTGAGATCATGCCAACTTTTATGTAGTTTTATTAGAAAAATAATTTTGATTTTTTAATCAACATGGAAACCTTGCATAAGAAACATTGTTCAATCAGCTCGTAGTTGTTAACAAGACATTCACATCATTTGTTCGATTAAAATGTAGATTAAATGATTCAATATTTGCCATCTTATCATTTGCGCCTGGTTAACACTTATGTTCCAAAGTGGTCGCTTGGCATATAAAAAGTGAAGCGGTTAGCCTAAATGATACAGTGGCCCAGTTGATGACAGTCGCATGACTTAGTTTTTTATTAAATCCATAATAATCAGAGATAATAATTTCCAATAATATATAACGAATAAATATTATCACCAGTGGTGTAGTCGTAAAAAGTACAGAGTGTTTTTTTTTACTCTAAGTAAAGGGAAACGCTCAAGGCAGACAGGGAGACAGTATACCCTAGATTATATATATTTTAGCTTTCTTGAGAAACAGAGGGTACACGGTGTTCCTTTAAAAAATTCAGAAGGTATACAGCGTATACTCTTCACCATATCCCTGATTACCACAGTGCCCTATTAAAAATGCTTATAGGCTACTTATTACAGTTACAATTAGTCCCCTAATAGACCGCATGGTCACTGTGACGTCACAGTGGCGTCACTGTGAGTTAATTTGGTCACATCACATCTGTGACCAAAATATCACCACTCATTGACGTCACATTGTGTGAGATGTGACTTTCTTAAAAATCTTTAGAAATTTATAAATATCCTTCAAAACATGTTATTTACTTTAAAAAACATGTTTCTGGCAATTTAAATATCGTCACTTTTGTCACAGTTTGGTCACAATGTTAATGTCAAAGTAGTCACAAATGACACATTTTTCAAAATTTTGTCACATTGTGACCACTTTGTGAAACGTCACAAAAGAGCTCTAAAACGGCCATAACGACTTCACATTTTAGTCGCTGTGACTTCACATCGACAATCGATGATCACAAAGTCACAACGTGACATCAGAACGACGTTGCAGTGACGTCACCATGCTTTACGGGTCCAAGAAAATATGTCAGTAGTTATTTGAAATATAAGTGCTCTTATTCATCATACATTTTATTTTCCAACGTCTTTGTTTATGACTCTCGCTTTTTTGTCTGTCGACACTAAACATTTCGTATACGAACCTTGTCAGAAACGTTCCTTATATGAACATTAATGCTGCATTATAATAACTAGTTCACCCTGAAGCACATCAATTCCAAGATTACAGGTTTTTATAGTTCGAATAATGATCAAATTGACGAATAAAGTTTGTATTGAAATTTCAGTTCAAATATTAAATTCTAATGATGCAGTAAATCTTACTGAAGAGAACTAAATAAATTTCAGATTAAAAAAAGATATTTACATTTAATCATAAAAAATTAATTATTACTCTCATTCTGAGAGTTCAAATTTTTACCAGACTTAACTCGGTTCAAAACATTCTACTACAGAAGAATAAAAATCGTCTATCACATAAAAACAAAAAAGGTTCGTTGCGAACAGCAACCAAGTGACAAAAATTGGTTCGCAAACCAAGGAAGCATTCATAACTCACCTAAACAAATGCCATTTATCAAGCATAAATAGTTGTTCTTAAAAATAAATCCTTTAAAACAAATCAGAGATTGCTCGTCAAGCAAATAAGGTGCGTTCGTACTAAAACGATGTTTTAAAAATATTCAGATCGTGATGTAATAGTAATACAGTGCTTTAGATACAGTACAGCGTACAGCAGCCGAAATCTTTTGTGTGTCTCTATAAATGCTACCTGATTTCTGTTATATGGAAAGTAACTAGCAGTAAATCTCAGGAACGTATATAAATTTCATAAAATGTAAAATTGTTTAATTTAATTAAAACTCTCCACAAACAATGTTTCCCCTATGTCATACGTAATGGTATATTTTTGTGTGACCCTGGAAATCAATAACAAATATTCTCTGCGAATCACATTGTATAGAATCTATATTTTAGTATTTTCTTAATAGTTGCTTATTTTTCCTATTATGTTTGGAATAGAGTAACATCATTAAAATGCATACGGAACTACTTTTTTTAAATCGGCCGTAATGTAAAAAAATACTCATGACAGATATTGTAATCAAACTATACATCCGATTTTCATAAAATTTGAAAAGACTTGATAAAATTAAGAAACAATTTATATGTTTTAAATTTCGAACGATTCAGTTGGATAGTTTTCGCTCTGTTATATGCGGACAAACAAATTAGACAAACAGACAGACAGACCGACAGACGGACGGAAACACTGAAAGACGACTATAGTTTCTATATATTTACATAATTACGAATGCATCTAACACAGTTTTCGAAAATAATAAACCCTCTAAGTGTTTGGCACGTAATATTCCGTTCACCAAGCTCCAGTTTTCACGGCAATATAAGCAACATTTAAGATAATTCTATAGATTTAATACATCTTAACACGTTCTCTGCCGCAGACGCGCCAGCGCATGATGTCGGGTGATGTCCAATAGCCAGTCACGCGCTGGCGTGGGAAAATCTTTCACTGATTCTTTGTTATAAAAAAGTAAATCGGCTTCTGGGAAAAACCCACTTCTACAGTGCGGCATTAACTATCATCACATCTTCACGTAAGCGGCAGCGAACGTGTTAATGCATTCAAGATTGATTAATACTCTAAAGGATTACATTAATACCCGTAAGGCATGGTGACGTCACTGCGACGTCGTTGTGAAGTCACACTATGACTTTGTGTTCATCGATTGTCGATGTGAAGTCACAGTGACTAAAATGTGAAGTCGTTATGGCCGTTTTAGAGCACGTTTATGACGTCATATTGTGATCACTTTGTGAAGTCACGGTGTGACAAATTTGTGAAAAATGTGTCATTTGTGACTACTTTGACATTAACATCATGGCGAAACTGTGACAAAAGCGACGTTGTGACAAAAGGGTTTTTTAAAGTAAATAAAATGTTTTGAAGAATTTTTGTAATTTTCTAAAGATTTTTAAAAAAGTCACATCTCAGTCACAATGTGACGTCACTGAGTAGTGGCATTTTGGTCACATATGTGATGTGACCACAGTGACTCATAGTGACGTCATTGTGACGTCACTGTGACCATGCATGCTATGAGGGTATATGTAATTAAGTTTTATTATTTTTATTATTACTATTATTTTAATAATGTTAAAAGAATCACATTTTCTTAGCATTAAAAACAAAATGAAGAGAAAACAATATTATAATATTACCCTTTTTCAAGAGCATCAAAAGATCACGGAACAGAAATTATACCTCGTGTTTAATTGAACCTAAATTTCGTAATTATTTAATGTATTTTGATATAAGAAATTTAGATATTTTTCAAATAATTTTGAATGGTTTAAGAAACAAAAGTCAAAACTTATTTTAATTCAAGACTAATGTAAATATCAAAATAAAGTTTTTTTATATAAACCTAAATATTTTGAAAACCATTCTTTAAACGTTTTAGTAGCGAAATGATAATAACATATTTATGGTTACTGTCATTTTAAATATTTAGCCGAAATAAATATTTTGTTATTATTGCTAATGTTTTTAAAAACGAGCTTTATGTTTAGCATCATTATGAATAAATATCATTAAATATTTCAAAATAAAAGAACAATTATTTTTATTAAATGATTTTAAAAAAGATTAAATATGTATTTGAGTTAATTCTTTACGGGGAAAAATGTTATAGTTATTCCATTATTTCTAAGAATTACCTTGAAAATATCACTCAAAAAAGATTAACATTATTATAAATCTTTTTGATTCAAAATAATATTTAGGGATATAAAATATTTCGTATATTTAAAGTAATATTTCTCATATGTACAACAAGTTTATATGAAAATATCTCTCGAGTTGACGAAACCCGAAAGACAATAAAAAATGTAATGAAAAATAGTTTTACACATTCTCTATTAAAATATCTGTCATTCCAAAGCTCATAGTTATAATAAATATTTTCTGTATATTTAAATTAATATTGCTCATACATACAGCAAGTTTCTATCCTTAAAACTATCGAGAAAGTGAGAAACAAATGACAATAAAAAAATATAATGAAAAGGATTATCAATGTTCTCTATTAAAATCACTTTAATTCTAAAGCTCATAGTTATGATAAAGATTTCATATATTTAAAGTATTATTACTCATACATACACCAAGTTTTTATCCAAAAAACTATCGAGAAAGCGGGATACAAAAGACAATAATAAAATATAATAAAAAGAATTATTTAATGTTCTTTATTAAAATAACTTTAATTCCAAAGTTATTAGTTATGATAAAGATTGCGTATATTTTAATTAATATTGCTCATACATACAGCAAGTTTCTATCCACAAAATTATCGAGAAAGCAGGAAACAAAAGACATTACAAATATAATGAAAATGATTATTAAAGTTCTCTATTAAAATCACTTTAATTCCAAAACTCATACTCATAATTAGATTTATCTAAATACGCCACTCAGTAATTGGCACATATCTGTTTCCTCTGTCATATGTTTATTCTTCAAATTGTTTGTTCATAACATACGCTATTCCGCCTGCCAACACTAGGCACATCCAATCAGAATCTCACCGTCAGATGTGTCATCAAAGCTGATGATGATGCGGTATTATTATAACACTTTTAGAAATAATAATAAAGTAATCATTGTTAACATTATAGAGATAGTAATTCCGAAAATTAAACTTCACAAAGGACGAACTTAATGGATTCATGTATGTTTTAGAAGTTATTAAACCCCACGGAGAAACATATACAGAGGCTGTCAAAAGTTTCCGGCCAGTATAAATTGTTTAGTTAATTTGGAAGTAAACCCACATGAAGAGGAATGTCAAAGTGATGATTGTGCACTTTATTGGCATAATAATTAAGAGCTTAGTTATGCAATAAAAAATTATGATCAATAAAATAAATTGGCAAAAATAAATGCAGAAGAAAGCATGTATTCTAAAGCGTTTCTGGCCATCTTGATAAGTTTAAAAGAAGATGGTGTTTCAATTAGTATTTTAAAGTATTTGTATTAGTATTAAAATATTAATTTCCCCAAGAATATTTTAAATGCAGGGTGTTTCAGCGAAGTGCGGACAAATTGTAAGGGGTGATAGAAGGCATGATGACAAACATTAGGACATAGGGAACCATGGGGCGCAAACGTCTTCTGTAGGAGCGAGGGGGCATCAAAGTTTAGCGTCCAAAAGATCAAGCGATGATAAAACACGGAAAAAAAGGTCGATTCATTTCCAGTTTTCGCTGTAAACTTTGTTTATATCGAAAGTTTGTCCAAAAATTTTTTTAAGGGGACCTGTCAAAAAATGAAGGTAGAGGGCGCTGTAGACTTTGGAGTACGAACAACTACGATTTACTGATTTCTTTTTTATTCTGTTAACAGTTTTCTAAAGATTGGACCTTAACTTAAATTTCGAGCACAAAATTGGAATCATCCCAAACGGTTAAGATATGCAAATTGAGCTGCGAACAAGGGGGGGGGGGTAAAACGCTCATAATCAATGAGCAAAGTAATCGATTTTGTTGCGGTGTGAGTGCAGGTCATTCCCTTAGTAATTGATTTATTCAAAATGACGTACTAGAATTCTAAGCTACGTGTTGCTTAAAAATGACCATTTAAATAGAATTATTCGAAACATTGTACGGATTATTTGAATTAGTATTTATATTCCCATGTATGCATTCTATGCGATAGAAAATATTGATTTTTTTGTGTGAAAATGAAAGAAAAAGGAGTGAGATGGAGGTTCAACAGAATATAACACCCTGTGTCTCTCTTTGCTTAAAAAGTCCCGCTTAAATATGATTATAAGAAACATTGCATGGTTTTAACCATTCATAATGTAATATTTTAATCATGTGAAGTTTTATAATAACTAGAGTTATATGTAATAAATATTTTTGTTAAACCTTAACTGCTGTTAGCGTCTCACATACCGCTGAGTTTTTCAAGTTTCAGAGTTTAACTTGCAATTTTTAGTTTAACTATAGATACCGGGAAAATTTGTTTCATTTGGAGTCCTATTACTATCTCCAGAGACTTTTGAATAGCTGAATTTTATTTATAATAGTCCTGTATATAAGGTTCAATACAAAAATAATATTCTAAAAGTTAATTTAACATTTTATTCATCGTTAGATTAAGCGGTCTGAGAGGCCGCTCACAGTAAATTATGCGACAATTTTTTTTCACAGCAGTTATGGGTTAATAATATTATAGTAATCTAGTAAATAGTTTTTAACCCATAACTCCACACTAATGCGGATTCTCCAAACCTACAGTTAAATTATCGACGTTAGAACATGCTTACTCCCTCCCCCCCCCAAAAAAAAATAGCGTTTAACTTGTATTTTCCAGTTTAACTATAGTTACAACTGAAATTATCTTTCGTTTGGAGTTCTTGTAATATTGTTAGAAATATTTGAATAGATTAAATTTAATTAGAATTAATTCTTTACAAAAAGTTTAGCGCAGGAACAGTATTCTGTGATTTTTAATCATGGATCGCCTTTTAACCTTTAACTAATGTTACCGGTCTCGTAGACCACTATTTTTCCTTTAATTTTTTAGTTTAACTTGTAATTTTCAGTTTAACTGCAAACACTACCAAAATTTTGTAATATTTTTGTATAAAAAGTTTAGTACAAAAACACAATCCTGTGAGTTATTTCCGCCTCTTATTCATCTTTCAATTTTGTTGTCTCACAAACCACATCACATTCATACGTTACAATTTCTGTCACATCAGTTAAAGGTTAAATTTATAAGGTTTTGAAAAACCGAACGCTGAGAAAGCGGACAGTTAAAATTTCGAACTCAATTCAACAATCCAGTGGAAATTTAACAGAAACCTGATTTTGAAGACGTTCGAATTTGAATCTCGAAAACATTTTGATATAGTTTTATTCACAAGAGTTAAAAATTATTTTTTACATTAGTAAAAAAAAATAATAATAATAATATAATAAAAAATAAAATAGAGAGATTATTTTTAAGTATTGGGCAACCTCCCCTTAATCTTACCATTTCAACAATGATGATAATGCTGTCCCATATTAATATAGAAAACCCCTTCGGATATAGTTCGGCCACTGTTGGGAATCAACCGGGGTAACAACGCCAATCCCTGGCGTTATTACCCCGGTATACTTTTTGCGCAGTAAATCCTAAACTACAAATTATCTCGAGAAGATATCCAAAATCTTCTACAACAGTTTGAAAGTACATGAAATACACTACAAATTTATGTAATAAACAAAGTATTTCCGGATAAAAAATATAGTCTTCAGATGAAAAACCTTATCTCGCAAATTTTAGATCAAGCGTTAATTTTAGTTGCTTGTAAAAACAATAAGACCTAAAAATGAAACAAATTAACTTGAAGCTGTTTTTTGCGATTTATATGACTCAAAACCCTTTTGCGCAGAGAATATGGGTGTCATTTACCTGATTATTTCATAATTATGCAAAATATAAGCACTTGGCGTTATTACCCCTCCTGCCGTTATTACCCCAGGGTACCTTATAATGAGTTTGTGAACTAAATTCCGTAATTACGTCACGGAATTCTAAGAACAAATCCGTTCTTTTTTAACTTTCATTCCATTCAGAAGTAATTAGATAGCATTGACTCGAATGAAATTTAGATTCCTTGAATCATTCATCAAAACAAACTCATTATCTCACAAAGTTTCCTGGAATAAGATGCGTATATCGCATTAGTTTTAATAACTTTTATTTTGTAGGGTATTTCAAAATTGTTTCATTCTATAAATATCTATTATTGATTTAAAAATCAAATAAATTAATGATTCTACGCATAACAATGTATCTTATTAGACATCATATTTTGTGAATCAAATTATTCACTAATTACTAGATTTTTGTGATTAAATTGAATGTACAATTTTGGTTAGTATTTTAGCTTTGGAACTGAGGGGTTAAATTTGGAAAATTAGAAACAGGCAATTAAAAAGCAAAGATAAGGAAATGAAATTAATCTTAGCACAATACAAATTTTACTCTAGTTTGGGCATTGTGTTAGAGGCCTGCAAGGGCCCGTGCTTGAGTGCGCGTGCTGCAGATATAAGCAGAAACGATAAAATATGAGGTATTTTCAACGAAAATGGTTTTAACGAGAATAAGTATAAATGTGCGTCATGAACCATACTAGTGTGACAACATCAATATAAAAATGCACAGTGTAGAGATCGGCATCGGAGAGTTACATTGTGTGTAACCCGTTTTAATAATTTTTTTAGCTGACTTCATGCCGGGACGAGATCAAGTTTGCATTAATTTTCTACAAATAGAGTGGTCGGCCCGGAACTGGACTTAATTGTTCTCAAGAGCTGTAGGGCAGAAAACATGATTTGCAAAACTATTAACAGCGATAAAGATCTTATGTTAGCCTAATCTTTGGATATATACTTCTTGATGGCTTTTAAATTTATTTCTCAAAATTGCGAAAGTTTGACACATTTTCTGATTAGTTTTAAATTGTAAAAGGATAAAAGTGATAAGCCTGACTATTGAAGGGATTTGGAATCGAATAGCGTTTTTCATTTCTGATAAAATATTTGTATAACCTTGTTGAGATATAATAGTTTCTCAAATGATTGCAGATTTTCCTCCCATCCCATGCAATCGCTTTCGGAAACTCTATTCGAAACGCTAAGTATGGCTGTGTTTTTTTTGCTTGCAGTATTTTTAAATTGCTTGTATCAAAAAATGGATAACGTCATTCAATTATATAGTTTCTAATAAAGATACCTGCTAATCTTATGCATTTCTGAGAAAAAAATGAATTAAGAAATGTATCAGGAAGGAGCTTCTTTGAATTTAAGAATAAATTTGGATTTAAAATCTTTAATAAAATTATACAGAAATATATTTATAAATCTTCTTCTCTTAAACAGCTTCAAAAGTAACGATGGTTTAGCTTTCTTTCTTTTTTCTTTTATTCTAAGCCATATTAATGTTTTAATGAATCTTTATTCGATTGTTGAAAGCCTGTATCTAAGTAATCATTAATGTTGTTAATGTGCATTTCCTGTAAAATTATTCCATAGATATGTATGCAGTATTCTTTAAAAAAATCTGAATTATATAATAAAAATCTGAATTTTTTTGAAATCTTAGAAACTTTTTACGGGCCAAAATGGGCCGGGCCTGTTTCACTGATTTCTGTACGGGCCTGGAAATTCCGGTCCGTGCAGACCTCTACAATGTGTAGCTCAATACACAGATTGTGTTTTTAATCTTAAGAGCCTACTCTATGAAAAAGACCCAGACGATAATGTAAAGTCTATGGGGGCATTCTTTTCAAATATCTAACTCAAATTTTAATATTTTTACCTGACTTTTTTGTACAGTATAGCTGAGGACCATCTACAACCGGGCTAGTTTTTACTTTTTCGCTTCTCGTTACATATTTTTTATATTACGATAGTTTTAATTTCACAACCGATTGTAACCGGTTCTGAAAGTTAGAGTATTTTTTTTTAAATCTGAAATCAAAATCAAAAAAGTAAAAACTAGCCCGATTGTAGATGGTTCTCAGCTATACTGTACAAAAAAGTCATGTAAAAATATTAAAATTTGAGTGAGATATTTGAAAAGTACACCCCCATAGACTTCATATTATCATCCGGGTCTTTTTCACTGTGAAGTGTGGGCTCTTGAGGTATCACAAAAAGTGATTAATTTTATCTCACATGATTTATTTATTTTAGCACTCATTGTCAAACTACATACACGCTAAAGCGAAACCAAAAGCAGTTTTTTTTCGAAAACTTCTCTTTTATACAGTATCATTGAAATGTATGATGTTATTTCTCAATTAAAAGTAAAATTAGTCGTAGTATTTTTAGTATTTTTTATTCTATATTTTATTGATCATTGCGTTATAAATACCACTATTAGCATGGTGACGTTATATAACTAGCAGTATATGGCTAAACCTCTATTCAATGCATAACAATGTAACGAACACGGTCGAAAATATTGAAAATCAATGTTTGAATAAAATGCATTATAATTAATTACTTTCAAAATCATATCGTAGAATATGGATAGCTAAGCATTGATATTTGAGTTCCAGATACAATAAAACAAATTAATTTTTTTATAATATTTTTCTGTTATTCTGTTATAACTTTGGATTTATATATAGTTTTACAGTTTTCCTGATTGATTTTACAAATTTATTTAACTGTCTTATTAAGATAGAGAAAAAAAAGATTTATTTAGCAGATGTTTTTGTACCACAATTACATTAAAAAAATGTGAAACAGTTCTAATATAATAGCATTTTACTTCATTATGCTCAAGAATTTTTAAAATTGTGTTACCATAAGCAACTATTTTTTAGCATAGCGGCTGTTAAAGCTTAACCCTTTTCGGCACGAGCAAAATTTGTTAGTAAAATGAGAAATTATCGACTGACCCCGGAATTCACAAATGAATTTTTTGGATATTTTGAATTCCGTAATTTAAGCTCTTATTATAAAAGCAAAATTTTACTAAAATATTATTGGTGTCGTTTGCAAGTTTTGAATTAAAATTAGGTATCCCAGACTGGGCACAGTGTGCCGGAAAGGGTTAAGAGCAAATGCGCTCCCAGGTTCTGAATGTATGTACGTAAGAACGTCGTGCGATAAGACTTGATTGAAATATCGATTTGCTTCAAATTTTATACATAGATTTGTTCTGATAAGGTGCTTCCCTGATTAGTTTTGGAAGCTTATTGTTTAAGTCTGAAGCCAGGAACAGGTTGCTAATCTCCCATAATTTAGATAAATGTCTTTTTATGCAGAAATGTCAAGTTTGGTAATATAGCTATTGAGATAAGGGGCTTCCATGATTAGTTTGTATTCTTATTTTTAAGGTATAAATGAAGAATGATGCTAATACCTCTCCTTAATTTAAAAAAAAAAGTTTTTCTTTATGCAGAAATGGCCGATTTGCTTCTTATTTTGTATGTAGATTCATTCCGATGAGGTGTTTCCCTTTTTTAGTTTTAGAGGTTCATTGGTAAATATAAATGGGGGGGGGGAGAAGCTAATAAATCCTTAATTTTTAAAAATGGGTTTTTCTTGCAGATTTATCCAATTTGTTGCACATTTTGTTTATTGGTTCATTTTGCTGAGACGCTCGCCAGAATAATTTTGTAAATTAATGGGTTAATATTAAAGAGGAAGAATGGTGCGGGGGGGGGGGGTTATCCCCCTTTAATTTATGTAAATGAATTTTTTATCACTAAAATGCGACTTGCTTAAAAGTTGGTATATATAAAGGGAAGCTAATACCCCTTAATTTATTTTTCGAATGGTCTTATTTTTTGAAATAGTAAAGAGGCAATGCAAATATAACGTTATCATTTTAGGGGCAAGGGGGGTGGGTCTGGCAAATGATATCGTAGGATACCTCTAGAGCAGGCATGTCAAACACGTGGCCCGCGGGCCACAATTGGCCCGCCAAGAACTTCTTTGTGGCCCGCCAAGCTTTTGGCATTTTCGTATGTTTGTGTCAATTTTTAGTTTGATGCTGAAAATACACTTTACATTGCAAATATAGCAGCGCTGCAAAATTGGAGAATGATTTTATTCAAAATATCTACCATTATTTCAGAATATCAATCTTCATTACATCTAAAGGCAGATATTGACATGCATTAAATTTAATAAACCGCAATTAAATAAAAAGGTTAAAGCTTTAAATTAATGGTTATTATTTTGGATGAAATTTTTTTACAATTTGGCATAGAAGATGCAAACAACGCCGATTCAACAACACTGTGGCATAAAAGATGCAAACACAATGTCTTGAATATGATCAAATCTAATTTATTTTAAAATTTTGTTTCCAGGAGATAAGGTTCTGGAGAAAATTATCAATAAGTAATTTAGGAAGAGCATATTTTGATCTAAAAATTCATAAATTTATATTTTTTTTCCAATAGTTTATTGTATGTTTTATGTTAAAACGAATACATTATTTTTAACTCTTTTTGATTTACTATGACGTTACAAAGTAACTCATGGTATTTGTTAAATATTTAAAATGTATCGAAAATCAATATTAAAATAAGACGTTAATTTCTAATTAAAAGTTTCTACAAAAATCAACGGAAATAAATAGCTTTAAAAGAGAAAGTGACACGATTCCTCATCTTGTAAAACAATAATAGTAATAATAATAATAACAAAAAAAATGTTACCCTGTTTTTATAATTTGGCTACATGCATTGTCAAAAGTGAGCAATTTGGACATAAGCTCATTAATTAATTTCATTCTTAAAGGTTAGTAAACGTATCATTGTAAATTATCCCTGTCAGATCTTTATCTTTTTGATGATGAAGATATAGCATCACAAATTCATAAATGTCAGAAATAAATTTTTATACTCAAACAAAGACTGAAAAATTGTGTTTAATATTTAGAAACTTCGTTTAAGTTTGCTAAGAACTTACTCACAAGTATTTCGGAAAACCCATAAATATTTAGAAATAATTTTGAAAAATATATAGATTTTGAACTGAAACTTCCTTAAAAACAGTGTGTTTGTGAAGCATATTAAAAGTAATCCATCTGCTTTTAAAAACAATGATTGGATACAAATACACACAACTCTAAATCGTTCAAAGTAGAATAAAGGATGTCCAGAATAGTTAAATAATTTTAAAAATATGCAGGGGCATTTCTATAAGTATTAATGATGTAGCCAGAAATTTTAGTAATCGTATGGAATCCATAATTTCAATATGTGTTGCTATAACTGAAAATTTTTATTAAATCAACAAATTTTTATTAGAAGACAGTAGCCATCAGTAGCCACTGACAAATATCTATATTATAAAGACCAAACATATCTGTTCAAGTCATTTTGCGGATGGCAAAACTTTCCCCACTAATTTCGGTATTGCAATTTTCGCTACTGCAAATTTTACACTTCTAAGCTTCATACATTTTAAATGCAATTTGTTCCAAAGTTGTATCTTAATTAAATTTTGTGATATTAATTTTTTTATAATTTTTAGTACCAATTTTGTAATTGTGGCAACAGAAACAATCCATTTTCTCTTAAAATTATAAAAAAAGAAATTAAAATGCATATACTATTTTAAATACATCGTTTTTTAGAATCCGGTGAATTTCGGTTTTATTTCGTATATTTGGATAATTGGGTTTTATAGAATTTTCTTAATTTTAGCTTAAAATAATATTTGTTTGAGAGTTACACTGATCATAATATAAGGCGCGTTTTTTAATTTAACTAATTTTGTTGATTTATTATAAATCAATGAAACAGGTCTTTCTTAACGATTTTCTTTCGTCGAAACTCGACGGATTCCACCTCGTTTTTTTAATAGCCACTTTTTTTCATTTAATAGCCCCGTGGCCGGTGGCTAGTATTAATTTTGCCCTTTAACTTTATAATTGTTGAAAACAGAAATTAAAAAAATTTTACTTTGTAAGCAGTTTTTTTTTTCTTTTTCTTCGCAGACACTATATGTATTTAAAAAAAAGTGGGGAGAATCAGGAAACTATCTCTATGCCGGATCAATAACCATATCTAATATATTTTAATCAATTATGAATTTCTTATATTTCATAATATTGTGTGTATTGTAAATAATTATTTTCTACCAATGATTGGTTTTATAAAAATTAGCAGTTACAATATAAAAGAAAATACAGATATTAGGATTAGAAAATTAATAACACATTTTTGTATAATTTTGATCGCGATTTAATTTTAAAATGTTCAGAATCTGTTTAAGCATGTTTGTATTTTTATTTTAACCCCTTCGCGACGGGAGCCTTTTACGAAATTTTTAATGTTTTGTCACCGGTTTTTAAAATCAGAAATTTATTAAATCGAGAAAATGCACCTATTAAATAAGGCAAAATTTTCAGCAATATTTTACTGGTGGGGATAAACAAGCCTTTTTGAGGCACGTATATTTTTCATTACATTTGACAGTGCAGTATCGTAATTTTTTTTTTTTTGCTACAGATTTGTCTTTACCAAATGAATATTTAAAAAAAAAAATTCTGGTGCGTGTTTTTAAATTTTTCAATAAATAGTTTTAAAAATGTTGTATGCATTTTTGTTTGTTTGTTTCTTTTTAAAAACAATGCATACAATGCAAATATATGTATTTGCCTTTATATATATTTTTAATGTACATTTTTCATTTTGTGCGATAGTCATCAAATTAATCTGCTTCTCATTATTGTCGATAACGTGGCCCGCGACATTGTGTACAATGCTAAATCTGGCCCGCGGTAGTAGACGAGTTTGACATGCCTGCTCTAGAGAGAGGGGGATTTATCTTTTTATATTGCTATCATTTTTTATTCAATAAAAAATTATTTTTTTTATTTATAACATGGTTTTCAGTTTAAAATAGTACGTTATCGTTTTAAAATATTATCTTTTTTTACGAAAATAAAAGTTTTTAAGAAAATCACTAAATCATTATAAAAATATTGAACTCTAAAATATGGAATACCCCAACATGTGACAATCTTTTTCTTTTTCATATGTGTACCTATATACAATCGCTATTTAAGAAACTGTATGAGAAGTATATTTGAAAAAAAGTTTGTGTTTACTAATAAATAAAAAAAAGAATGTACCCCACATGTTTTGTTGATAAGTTTTACTATCACCCCACCACCCACACCCTCCTTCGTGCGGGGCAAGTACAAAAGGATATCATTATTCTTGAATGCATTATGTAACAAAAAGCTATTACAAAATGCTTTTAAATAATAACAAGTTCTTTTAAGTGTTACGTAACATAAAGTGATATTTTATGGATTTCTCTTCATTTGAATCAATAAAGTATGTGAAAAATAAATGTAGCCAATTTTATTGTTTTATACATCACTCCAAACAAAAGAAAAAAAATAGACATTGATATTCATGTCATGACCGGGGGGCGGGGTCGATGCATGATAGTCGTATGATATCGAAAGGGGGGTTGATAAGTTTTACTATCTCTCCACCCGCCCCACACCCTCCATCGTGCGGGGCAAGTGCAAAAAATATATTATTATTTTTGAATGCATTATGTATCAAAAAGCTATTACAAAATGTTTTTAAACAATAACAATTTCTTTTAAGTGTTACATAACATAAAGTGATATTTTATGGACTTCTCTTCATTTGAATCAATAAAGTATGTGAAAAAGAAATGTAGCCATTTTTATAGTTCTATGCATCACTCCAAACAAAAGAAAAAAAATAGACGTTGATAATGATTTCATTACCGGTTGGGGATCGATGGATGATAATCGTATGATATCGAAAGGGGGGTTAATAAGTTTTATTATCTCCCCACTCCCCACACCCTCCTTCGTGAGGGGCAAGAGCAAAAAAGATATTATTATTTTTGAATGCATTATGTATCAAAAAGCTATTACAATTTTTTTTTAAATATAACAATTTCTTTTAAGTATTACATAACATAAAGTGATATTTTATGGACTTTATTGTTCTATACATCACTCCAAACAAAAGAAAAAAAATAGACATTGATAATGATATTACCGGGGGGGAGAGGTTGATGGGTGATAGTCGTATAATATCGAAAGGTGAGGTTGATTTGTTTTACTACCTCCCCACCCCCCTCTTTCGTGCGGGGCAAGTGCAAAAATATATTATTATTTTTGCATGCATTACGTAACAAAAAGCTATTACAAAATTCTTTTAAATAATAACAATTTCTTTTAAGTATTACATAACATAAAGTGATATTTTATGGACTTCTCTTCATTTGAATGAATAATGTGAAAAATTAATATAGCCAATTTTACAATTTTATACATCACTTCAAACTAAAAAAAATTAGACAATGATATTGATATCATTACCGGCGGGGGGAGGGGGGGTCGATGGATGATAGTAATATGCTATCGAAAGGGGGTGGTTAATAAGTTTTATTATCTCCCCACACCCACACCCTCCTTCGTGCAGGGCAAGTGCAAAAAATATATTATTATCTTTGAATGCATTATGTAACAAAAAAGCTATTACAAAATTCTTTTAAATAATAACAATTTCTTTTAAGTATTACATAACATAAAGTGATATTTTATGGACTTCTATTCATTTGAATCAATAAAGTGTGTGAAAAATAAATATCGCCTTTATACATCACTCCAAACTAAAAAAAATTAATTCTAAAAAACATAATACTAACAATTAAGCATTGTTATTGATATTATTACCGGGGGATAGGGAGGTCGATGGATGATAACGTATTATATCGAAAGGAGGGGAGTTCAAAATTAGCAAAATAATGATAACGTTATATATGTACAGCTCCTAAGTCTTAATTAGTGCGAATAGTGTATGCGCTCAGTGCCATTAGTTTAACAGGACAATATTATTTTCATTTTATGTTTGTACCAATATGTGCAAAAGTGTTTCTTTGCGATAGATTTCTTTCAGAGATCACTTGATCCGAAATATCTGTGATCAATCCCTCATAGCATGCATGTTCACAGTGACGTCACAATGACGTCCCTGTGAGTCACTTTGGTCACATCACATCTGTGACGAAAATGCCACCACTCAGTGACGTCACATTGTGACTAAGATGTGACTTTCTAAAAAAAATTCACAGTTCGTCACAATGTTAATGTCAAAGTAGTCACAAATGACACACTTTTCACAAATTGGTCACATTGTGAAGTCACAAAGTGGTCACAATGTGACGTCACAAAAAAGCTCTAAAACGGCCATAACGACTTCACATTTTAGTCACTTTGACTTCACATCGACGTCACGTGACGTCACGTCGACAATCGCTGGTCACAAAGTCACAATGTGACTTCACAGCGACGTTGCAGTGACGTCACCATGTCTTACGGGATGTACCACATTTCAGTAACATAATATACACATTGACCGCTGAAATCAATCATCAAATCAATAATTTCTGCAAGGCAAGTGCTATAGTTATAAAAATCGCTTCTAGATACAGTGCAGTAGCAATACGATTACTGGATGAAACCCCCTTCTACACCACTTGAAGGAAACTTGCGCACTTACAAGGAAGGTCTCCATTGGGGGCATACTCAGAATTTTTTGAAAAAAATACGAATTAAACTACTCATGTAGGTAATAAAGGATCAGTGAAAATTAGCGGCGGAATTACATTATTAGATATGTAAAAAAATAAAATAGTTTGGAATAATTGGCGTGAAAAGCTGAAAGCGACGAGGGATTTGGCGTACAGTGCATTTCCTCGCCAAAAGCAGACGATTTTAACGAATCTGAAAATTGATTTCAATTGACTTCACTGTTAAAAATCTGCAGCATTTACTGCAACGTAAATTCCACTACTTTTAAAGAATATCTCTCTTCTGACCAATGAGAATGCTCCATAGCACCGTGAATTGGCCGTGTCATACACTGTTAAAAATCTGCTGCATTTTGTTGCAACGCACTCCTCCGCTTGTATATACTATCTCTATTCCAACCAATGAGAAAGCTCCATTTCACGGCCAAGTAACCGTTTTCTATACAAGCAAGGAAGTGCGTTGCAACAAAATGCAGCAGATTTTTAACAGTGTATTTTTTAATTTGGAACAATTTTAATCAATTTAAATTGTGTTTTAAATGATAAAATATATTAATTTCATTTTGTTTAAGTACGTATAAACGTATGTGACAAAATTACACTTAAAGTAAAGTAAAAATGCAAAACTAAAATTACTTAAACTAAACTTATTTAAATAAATTGAACATAGAAAGTTTTTTCTTAAAAAAGTATTCGAAGCGTAAAAGCGTATTTTTCAAACTTTCGTTTTTTCGCCAACCGGAGATAAATCGCCAAATAAACGAAATTTTTATTATTTTTTTACGAACGTTATAAGGAGATTCCGCCGAAATGTTTTTTATAAACATGTATAACTATATGAGAAGATCATTCTGTAATTTTTTCAGATTTTTCTGAGTATGCTCGTATGGAGACCTTCCTTGTTAGTATTCTTATCTCAAAAACGGAAAGAAATAGCGGGGGCAGGGAGTGATTGACAAAATTGTAGAGCATCATACATGTACAAAAAATTTCTTTTGGACATTAAGTGGAGTGGTCTCTCATCTTCCAAATTCAACTCACTATTGTAAAGTCTATGGACGTTTGATGCATTTGTATATCTAAATTGTCCTCGAGAAATTAATATTTTTAAATTTTATTTTTTGTATATACTTCTTGAAAAATATCTCTGTTTTTCTCAATTTTCAATTTTTTCTAAAATGTATCTATAATCCTTTTGGGTCCTGCTATTTTTTTTTTTTTTTTTTTTTTTTTAGTTCCAAAAAAAGTTTTTTTTTTTTTAATTTAAACATGAAAAAGGATTGCTCTGGAAAGGCAAATATTAAGTTTTATTTAAGTATTATAATTATTTAATGCATTACACTATGTACCGTTAAAAGTACAGTGGTCTTTCGAGGGACAAATTGTTATGAACGGATATTCTATTATTAGTACAATAGGCTCAAAAAGATAAATATACTACAATTTCAAATCAAAGTAAAAATATATATATATATAATGAAAAAGTAATATTTAAAAATATGCAATTAGCATTATATAATTCGTTATGTTTGGCCCTCACCTGACATTTCTAAAAAGAAATAACCGTGTAAAAACAGCAAAATAAATAAATAAATAAATAAAAATAAAAATAAAAATTTCATTTTCTGGTATATTCTGGTGATTTCTCTCATTTGGTATGAACAGTTTTTAAGCAATTCTTGTCACCACGGAAGCATAAGTGTACATTGCATTTTTTGCAAAAAGATGTTCTAAAGTTACATCCTCCTAATTTACACCATTGTTGCACCTTGCTTCTCTCTGTCATACGGCTATTATTATCATATTTTATATCCTCAATTGGGGGAAGTGAGAGTTTTATCTTTTTTATAGATGAAATGGTCATGGTGAGTGAAGTATTTGGATGACCACGTTTCACGGAGTTTGTAGTTTATTTTTCATAGCCAATTCTTTAGCTATTGTTAAAGGGAAATCTAATAAATCAAGGTTCTTTTTTTTCCTTTATCAATACCGTGATTAGATGAATCGATTTTAAATTCTAACCATGAATTTATTACACCCATTAAAATATATTGGAACAAAAGTTGAATGGTCCATTTTCTGCACCGAACACTAATCCTCTAGATGGTTGCTGAAAAATCATATGTATTAACACCTTACATATATGAATTGTAGAGAACTATTATTTTAGGTCTCTCAACTTCAATTTGTTTGCCATTACTTTTTACTCCATATTAACACGATATAAGTTTATTTTCTGCAATGAAATTGGATGACATTTTAACCACATTATTATCCAACCAATTCCCAATAGCGATTTTTCCAGCAGCTGACAAGTGCGTATTTGTTGCACCTCTCCCTCATTTTACTTACCCATAATACGTAGTATAGAGTAAGTCTTGCAATCGTTTTGAAAATCGAAAAATTTTTTGGCGGATTTACAAGTATTAGACACTGGAGATTTCGAAAAATATATTTTTAGAAAAAAAAAATTGCCGTCCGTCCGTCTGTCTGTCTGCAAACGCTCTATCTCCCGAACGAATTGAGATAGAGGCCTGAAATTTTGTATGCACTTAGTATGCAAGAATGAGACGAAGCATGTTTAATATTAGTAACCTCGATTATCCAGAACTATTTTTTCCGGACTCCCAAAAAATTCGCTCTGATGAAAGGTACATAAAAATTTTCGAAATGTTTTATTTTAAGGCATGATCTTAAATGTCAATAAAATAACACAAATTTTGCATAAAGATTGAAGTTGGTTGAATTATGAGTTGCCGAGATATCTGTAATCCTGTTTTCCACATTCTTCGATTTTTTATGACCCTGTATTTCATTCAATTTCAATTCAAAGATATATTTTAATTGGGAATGAGACACTTAATCCGACGCAATAAATTGTTAGTTAATAAGATTATTATTTTTGGAGTTACAAGGATGTTTCTTTTCCGCAATTCAGTACTACTTGCGTAGTTAGGAGAGTTGTATAATTTACCGAAAGTGATTCAACAGCAACTCATTAATACAGCATTACTATGCACAATAAAAATATTTAAATACACGTTTAAATTTTGTTTTGAAATTGCAATCCATTTTATAAATAGTTTTCAAATGTATTATTTTCATATATTATATATGCATATATATGATGGGTAAGTGGCCCCCAACGGTAGCCCCATTACGGTGGCCCCCAACGACTAGTTTTAAATATTGTTTCAGATTCTATTGGGCATCCTTGAAGTTTTTATTCTCATAGTACCTGCATCAAATATTATTTTATTTAAAGATGAGATAGCAATGGAACTGAAGAGAAAAAGTTGTCAAAAAATAATTTGTGAACTTTATCAGGAATACGATTGTACAATTCTGTACAATAGGTACAGCTGAACCAAACATTTTGTAATTCTTCATCAACAGGTGTTTTAAAGCCCTGGTAAACAATAAAATTATAAATTATCCTATATTTCCCACAAACAATTTTTTTTATTCCAAAGGGATAGGTTTCCCTTTCACTAATTGTTCTATTGAAACTGTTAGTAGCACAGTTTCTTTTTATTTTCAAAAATTATAGGCTAATAATACTATATAATAATATTATAGGACAAGAATAATGAGAAATATTGCAATAAAACATAAATATTCAACCTAAATTACTACAAATTTTATTCCTAAAAATTAATAAATACAATGTGGCTATTTCAGTCAAACTAATTCCTTTAAAGACCTTAATAGTACACATAATCAAAGATTGAAAAATCACAGCTTTCTAACCTTCGCACTGCCACGACCTAATACATCTGTTCACTAGGCTGCAGGTTTCACTGCAATTAAAGCATTATTTAAATTAATATAATTCTACAAACATAATCCGGTTTTGTGAAGTTAAGTTATCATTAATCCTCTCAAGGCTTATAAACATATGGGTAATATATATATATATATATATATATATATATATATATATATATACCGGGTGTCTTGAAAAGGACTGAACGATTTTAAAAATCAATAACTTGCAAACTTTTACAAATATTTAAAAAATTCTTGCACGAGGATCATCTCAAAGGTCAAAAGTTTTTTTTCCTGCGATTCTGCATTTTAGTTCGAATTACAAACAATAGATGGCGCTGAGAGCGCTAGGTGTGGTGAGATGGATATTGACGTCACTTGGTACTGAAGCAAAATAAGGAGTTTAAGGCTGTGGAGTGGGTCTCATTTGACAATGCAATCTTGCTCTTAGGGCCCGATTTTGAACTTTTGTTTATTTGTTTTTATTGAACAACATACATTTGACCTGTGCACTCGACATAAAGCCCGATTTTGGACTCAGTCGGTATAATTTCAATGAAATATGTTGTTGTCATGGAAATAATAAATCCTTTTATATAATAGCAGCAACTGGTAACTGGAAATGAATTTAACGAGCAGCATACGAGTTTTGCAGACGATTTTACATTTAAACAAGTTGGAAATTGCACGTGAACGCAGCAAATGAGGTGCGTTCGTACGATAACGAAGTTTTAAAAATATTCAGATCTTGCTGATATAGTAGAGCGTACTCCGGATACAATATAGTAGTTGAAATCTTTACGTTTCTGTAAATATGCAGGAAGTAATTTTTATTACACTTCAGCAACGTATATCTTATTCATAAAATGTGAAATAGTTGAATATAATTAAAACACGTACCAAACCATGTTTCCCCGTATAGCATTATATAGTGGAACACTTTTGTATGGCCCTGTAATTTAATAATAAAAATTCTTTGCACCACAGATTGTACAGAATGCATATTTTATTATATATTTTATAGATTCATGCCACTTCTATTATGTTCGAATGAGTGTAACATCATTAAAATGCATTTGAAACTTTTTCCCCATTGACCGTAATGTAACGGAATCCTTTTGATTGTCCCTGTAATTGATCTATGCATCCGATTTGCATAACATTTGAAATGACTCGACAAAATTACGCAATAATTATATGTTTTAAATTTCAAACGATTAAAATGCATTTAAAACTTTTTTCCCTATTGACTGTAATGTAACAGAATCCTTTTGAATGTCCCTGTAATAGATCTATCCATCCGATTTTCATAAAATTTGAAATGACTGGACAAAATTATGTTATAATTATGTATTTTAAATTTCAAACGATTCGGTTGGGTAGTTTTTGCATTGTTATATGCGGACAGACGGACAGACGGACAGACAGACGGACAGACAAACAGACGGACAGACAGACAGACGGACGGATTGAGCGACAAAAAGCCGTATTTTCTCGGATTAAATTAATTTTTATCATCTAATTTAAAGAATACTTTTTGCATCATATTTTAAAATAAAGTGAAACGATTTAGTAGTTTTTTTTTTGTTGTTGTTGTTAAAAATTAATCAATTTTGCTATTTTAAAAACTTTGTTATATTCTAAGAAATGCTAGTTTGTTTTAAAGAAGTTTTTTAGTAGAGTTTTATGTATGTTGTAAAAAAATTGAGGAAATGGTTTATTCTTTAGAACAAAGAATATCCATAGTATAAACATTGAAAATTTGGTGCAATAGCTGTTGCACTCTTTTGTAAAAATACCCAAATACAAAATTTATTACGATTATGTATATTAAATTCATGGTAATAGGGAAATAATACTACCTCCACCTTAAATGAGCCATAATCATAATGACAACCTAGAATCATCACATATCATTGGATATCATTGAATTAGTCACGCAGAATAGGTTTTAATAGAATGAAGAAAACATTTATTAATACCCTTTTAAGGGGTCAGGTACTCTTTGAAGAATCCAAAAATCGATTTTTTAAAAAATAGCTTATAATTAAATATGATTATTTGGGAACATTTAAAAACAAACCGCATTCAAAAATTCGCATTAGAAGAAGAGTTATGTTTAAAAAACTTTGCGCTTTTCCTATACGATCAATGGGTGATTTAAACTTTAATGTCAATTTTCTCAAAACAGTGGTTTTGATTATTGCGCGCACGATTTCTGAAAAACGGTTGCGTAGAATTTCACAAAATTTTTGCTGAATGTATTAAACGTATACAGGCACAAAATTACCTACTATTCTGTTCCTCAAATAAGAAGTTTAGAATTCACGACTACTTTTGTGTAAAAAATATCTCGATATTTCAAAAATTTTTTTAAAATAATGTTTTTCTCTGGATCTATAAATTTTATTTTTTTTCATCGTAGGTCATTTTGAAAACACATTATATCTCTACTCATAAAAAAAATCTTGGTTTGTTTTAGCCATTCAAATTTGAAAAATCGTGCGCGCAAGGCATGCAAGAATTATTCTTTCGTAAAAATTGGATTATTTTTAAAAATAATTTAAAAATCTTTACATATGTGTATACTTTTTTTGACAACTTTAACTAGTAAAATAAATCCTTCTTACTATGTATTTTCACTTTTATAGTTAAAAGTCAATTAGATACAGAGTAACTGCAATTCTCACAGAGGTCATTTTTTCACGTATTTTATTAGTTCAAAGGGTACCTGACCCCTTAAGCTTTGATTCACTTTTCATAAAACTTTAAATGGATAACGAAAATTCTGCAACGAGTATATATATTATAATTCAAAGCATACTATTGGGTAGTTTTTGCGCTATTATGTGCGGACAAATAAAAGAACATTCCAGATGACGAATATAGGAGCTACATATATAATTATCCTCACAGAACATAATGTAATGGCATAGTTCTGAGTGTCTGTGTAAATGAATCATGAATTATGCATAGTTTGTTTACAATACTCAACACGGCATAGTAAATCTTTATTAACATATATCACTTACAGACCAATTCAATTATTTTAACGCAAGTTAGAGTTTGGAAAGACAGACAGGCAGACGGCTAACTAAAAAGAAATCATGAACATTTTTAACTATGTTGGAAAGCGTTAAAAACACATGTTAAGTTGAAATTTGACATTTAGCAATTTATTTAAATAGACGGAAGCATATTTCAACTCTTTTGTATAGCCCTGTACTTTTCCTACTATCTTTAAATGCACGCCATTTATCTAGCTAAAATCTATTTAAAACCGAAACATGCTTTAAACTAATGAAATCACACTTCCAGAGATTACCATCCAGAGCCGGCTATTAATCCAATTTTTGAGTGCCTCTGTATATCATTTCATTTCTATTTTTTAAACATATCGTAATATACTTAAAGCTGTTCAACGTAAAAAATGCATAACTCATTTACAAACCACCTTTAATATATATACAAGTAAGGAGTGCGAATTCTTTTGTGTAGCCCTGTATATGATTTTCACCAATTATATACACAGCGTAACATGCAAAAATGTAGTGAAACTTTAAAAAAATCATATCAAATCTTAAAACTTCAAGCAATTATCGTTAGCGTACAGTTTTTGATGCAGCGTGGTTTCCGAAATTTTTTGTCCATAAATATTTCATATTTTCTATTACACAGTAAGAAATTCGTAGTAAACCTAAGTAACTTATAACAATTTTATTATATGTGTAACAAAATTAAAATATGCCGCAAAGTATGTTCCCTTCTCTACCGTTATGTTACATATAATTTTGTGTGGCCCTGTAAATGAATAATAACTATTCTTTGTGCAGCATATTCTACATCATTTGTATTTCAATTTAATTCATAAATGCATGTTAATTTCATTATGTTCAGACGAGTGTAATATCATCAAAAAGCACTTGAAACTTTTTCCCCGTAGGCCATAATGTAACGGAATACTTTTGACTGTCCTAGTATTGGAAATACACATCCGATATTCATAAAATTTGAAATAACTGGATAAAATTCTTCAATAAATATGTATTTAAAATTTCAAACGATTCGACAGAGTAATTTTTGCACTGTTATATGCGGACAGACAGACGGACGGACGCACCAGAGACGAGTATAGGTGATATGCATTTATATAATTACTAATGTATCTAAAAAACAGCTACATTTTAAAGGGCATGCCGAAATTGAAAACGCATTTCCAGCAGTTATTACTTAAAGACAATACAATAACCGGTTTCTTTTTGTGTGCCCCTGTAAATGAACGTTAAATGCTATAAATACCAAATACTCTATTCTATCATAATTATCTTATACTGAAATTCAGTGATTTATATCAGTTTCAATACATTTGAAATAGTGTATTTCATTAATATACACTGCAAGTGATTTTCCCCCATAGACTATGATGTGATGCAATCTTTTGGGTGTACCTGTAAATTAACTGTTAATCTCACATACTTAAAATACAATACAGGACATGACTAGGTGACATAAAAAAGGATTAAAAGATACCCAGATAAATAAATAGATAAATAAGATATCCTGTTCTCAAAAGTACTTACATTCTTGGAATGTAAAAAAAAAAAAAAATAAATAAATAAATAAAAATAAATAAAAAAATAAATAAATAAATAAATAAAAATAAATAAATAAATAAATAAATAAATAAATAAAATAAAAGTCGGTAATTCGAACGTTGTTATTTCACGCATTTCGATTTCAAAGGAGTCGTACCCATGAAAATAATATTTTTCTCTATTATTGCGCTGACGCCAGCAAAATCAAAATTATATGGATTGCATTCAAAATCGGACGGTAAAAGCAAAAGTTCATTTTTGAATAAAATCCACTCCATAGCTTTAACCTCCTTATTTTGCTTAAGTGCCAAGTGACGTCAATATCCGTCTCAATACAGCACCTAGCGCTCTCAGCGCCATCTGTTGTTTGTAATTCGAACTAAAATCCAGTATCGCAGGAAAAAAACTTTTGACATTTTAGATGACTCTCGTGCAAGAATTTTTTAAATATCTGTAAAAGTTTGCAAGTTATTGATTTTTAAAATCGTTCAGTCCTTTTCAGAACACCCGGTATATATATATATATATATATATATATATATCATTGTGGTGGTTACTCCATAACCCCCCCCATATGTTTAATTTAATTCATTTTTTATTAGTCATTTTATTTCCTATTACCTCTTTTTTATTAATGTTCTCAATTTAAATTTAATTTCGGTTTCTCTTATTTTCATTTCGTCGCCTGTATTGTTTTCTTTCTTGCTTAGCTTTCGATTGTTCCAAGCCGGTAAAATTCTGTTTGAAATCATTCCTTCCGGTTTTAAATTTGTTCGAGAACTTTCTCGCTAGTTCTTTTGGGTGGAACTTCCGTTTATTCGGACACACCCCTAGCCTATCAAATTAAATTTCACAGGTGACGTATTTCAAGCCGTTATGTACATGGCCACCAGCTTTGGCCTCCCCTCTTAAGATGGTTATCAATTTTATTCTTATTAGTTACATATCTTTTCATACTGTATATTGTAATTTGGCTTAGTTTTTCCTCACCCCCTCTGTTGCTAACTGCCAAATTGGCGTATTTTGCATTTACAATAACCCTTTCTCCTTTTCCCCTGGGCTCGCGGCCACCTGCGTCAGTTGCGCCGATAGACACCTGCTGTGATGGATGCAGTCGCATGAGTGAAAGTTCGGGGCAGAGGTGCTCCCCCGTTAACGAAGGATGGAACGGTTTTTTTTTTTGTTATGTTGAGATTATTACGATGCTGATTTTTTTTAAGTGCGGCAAAGAAAAAGTGCTGCCCTCAAAATTCATCTAGGAAAGTGATGTTGATTTCTGTTAAGCCAAGTCCCTCTGTGCTGCGAGGAGCAATGAAGTGGTTTAATGCATTCCTGAATGTATTCGTTTGTGCCTTCTCTTTTTGGAAATGATGTTGAGTTTTCAAGGCGGCTAGTAGCAAGGCACTTCTCACTGCAATAGCATCCCGAAAATTGTTTTGTTTGTGCATTCTCTTCTTGGATTACGGAAATTATATAAGGTCTCATTATACGTCTTCAGTTTATGCTCTCGTGTTATCTTCACAAGTGTTGTAAAAATGTCGTCACGTATTTTATAAATATTCATTCATTTTCTCATCATCTCTTCATCAACGAGTTTTCTTCTACAAATCTAATGTGCCCAATTCTTCGATAATCTTTATTCTCCATCCTCTGAGAAGTAGGCAGAGGTGAAGAACTGTTTTGTTTTTCAAGAAATAATATTATAGTTTACATGACGTCTTGGTGAAGATTTTTCTTTCGTCAGGTGAAGAAATTTTATTTGCATAAGTCCTTTTTACTTCATTATCTGGCCCAATATATATATAATTTTTTTTTTTTAATATTTACGGGGCGTTATAAAGAAAATATTGGCATGTATCTATACAATATGAAGTATGATGTATTTTGTTTTGAAAGTTCATATTATGAGAGGTGTTCTTTTTCAAAAAGAAATAATAATTTATTCTCCTTTTATGTCATGAAGAAAATTGTTTAATTACATGTTGTTGAGATATCTAGAATATGTTATGAAAAGAATTTTTATTGCTTGGAGATAGCAATAGTTGTGATTAACATATGTTATAAAATGGTTGTTTATCAAGTGAGAAATTAATATGTACGAGTCACCAAAAATATAAATTTGTGAAGAAATATTTATTCATGAAAAAAGCAACAAGTTCTTCATGAAATAAAATATATTTTTTTTTTCTTCGAAAATTGTTCGTATATTAATTTCTTGTGCCTATTGTCTGGATTTATTTGTCATCAAAAGCCAAGGATTCAACAGGTAACTTTTTACCTTTTTAATTTTATATTTTTATAACTTTATACTTGATTTTTCTTCATCATTGGATAAAGAATATTTTTATTATTTTAAATGAAATAATGAAGAGAGTAATTTGGGTCGTTTGCAGGCCCCCATTCTCCGTGATGTGCTATCATTATCACGATCACTTTGGCCTAATTGTGGGTAGAGGCAAATAAAAAGTGCTTTCTCCACTTTCAAATAAACATAACATTATATTTTCTTTGATACCCTGACCAAAGCGTCAGCTCAAACACAACAATCATATTAGAAGAATCCTCTTTTTAAAACATTTAAATTAAATTACAGAGAATACAACATTACAATTTTGCCCTTTTGCTCGGCGGTCAGGGGGTTAATGGATTTACTAATAAAAATTTCATCAAACATCAGCTACAATAACTTATTTTACGAAAAAAATTTCAAATAATAATTCTAATTTTTTTAATATCAATAATGAGAGCAAATTCAAAAGAATTACCAGCTCGACGTGCATTCGAAGTTTTATTTATCTTAAATGAGTGCTCCTGGATTTGTTGAGCTATGTTTTAGTGGAAAAATTAAATGCACGCTTTTAACAGGAGTCTTTAAAATAGAATATGATACTCTTCGAAAACAATTACAAAATACTGTAAAAATATATTAGTTGAAAGATGATGTACTATTAGTAGTACACCAGACCCGAAAAGGTTAACTTTATGTGAAAGTGAAAATTTCACCCATAGTTCGTCAGCTTTTAACACATAAAATATTAAATTAAGAATTGATTTTAGAAATATTTTTAGATCTAAGAAAAAAAAGAAATATCCTTTAAGAAGAATACACAGAAAAAAGGAGCTAGAAATATTAATTTTCCCAAGAGATATTTTAAATGCACCAAACGTCTACAGACTTAATTTTAGGAGGAAAAATTCAAAGCTGAGTGATTAGCGCTATTAATCCGAAGAATAAAACGGTTAAACGCACATTTTTTTTTGTAATTTCCTCCATTGTGATATGGTAAAATGATCTTAGAAAGAAAAAAAATAATTAGTTATAACAATGCAGCTATATTTGAAATTTCCAAACTTCTCACCCTCATATGCAGTAAATATTTCTCTGAAAGGTAATCATTTCTCTTTAAAATAAGCTCCATTCTCCTTTCTTACATCACAGTGTAGAGAATCATGAAAATCCAAATGTGCATTTAAGGGTATATTTCGATTCAAACTGCTTACTTTCCGATTTATTTCTAAATTCATTTTTGCTCCCAAATGCATCAAACTGGCAAATTGTCTTATTTAGAAAGTAGAAATAGTGTTATGATTGTCGATTTTTTCATAAATGCAGGAAAAAGCAATCAAAAACGGCATTTTGAACCGATTTTTTTGATTCGGGCAATCGATGAACGAAAAAAAGGGTCATGCTGAGAAAATAATTATTTGTAAATCAATTTCTATTAAATGGAGCGTAAAAATACACCACACGGCAACTTGTACGTCTCTTCAAAAATTACTTAAGCTAGTTTCATGTTTCTACTTTTAAAAATATGTCTGAAATTGTATCAGAAAATTTCGAGTGGTTAAATGTGAAAAATTATTTTTTCAAATACACCCTTAAGCCGTTTTTTCTTCACAATAATGTCCACAAGATGTCATTTCGTATTAAATCGATGATGCTCTGCAACTTTGATAACTGTTTTCATCCCCATTTCTTTTCTTTTTCAAGATAGATATTTTATTTCTGTAGTTCTCCACCAGATTGTACATGTGACGGTTTTATTCAGTAGCCCTTTGTAATTTTACTACGCATACTATTTTATGAATATAGCACAGCCGTTCAGTAGTTCAGAGGGTGGCAAGGGACTTTAGTGGGCATTCTCTATATCATATAAAAAATAGTAAACTGGGGGTAGTTTTGAGTTATAAAGTTCAAGGTCGGCTTAGTTCTGAGAAAATCTTTCATAAATTCATACAAAGGAGAGAACATAACGTCAGTATATAAAAAATAAAAATACATGTTAATATTCAGGATTTGCATGATTTTTAAGTGTTCTTGATTTTATATGTTCATTCAGGTGTTAATGTGTTTAAATATTTGAGATGTTTTATTTCGTTTATTAAAGGAAAAATAGTTCAAATAACGAAGTGCAAAACTGTATTTAAACTGTATTTAAACGATTGTGATAAATTAAATGCATGAGGTATGGAAATCTTAAATTATAATATAATGAGTTTATGCATTAAATTCTGTCTTTACGTGACGGAATTCTAAGAATAAATCAGGTCTTTCTAAACCTCCATCCCATTCGGAAGTAATTATATCGAATTGACTCGGTTGGAATTTAGTTTTCATGAATCATTCTTTAAAACAAACTCATTATTTTGCAAACTTTCCTTGAATAAGATGTGTATGTAGCGTTATTTTTAATAAGTTTTATTTTGAAGCGTAGTTCGAGGTTATTTCGCTATATAAATATATATTTTTGATTTAACCCTCTAAGAGTTTGGCAAGTAATATTCTATTAACTAAGCTCCAAGTTTCACTACAATATAAGCAATATTTCAGATATTATATTATCATTGATTTAATGAATTTTTAATACATTGGAGAATGATTAATACTTTCAAGGATTATATTCATGTTTGTAATTATTTTTTTTTAATAATGTTGAAAAAAAATTCGTAGCATTTACACAAAATTCAGAGAAAACAATGCTAAAATTTTACCCTTTTGTAAGACGCTCTGAAGAAAATCAACTAACTAAATGATTAGAATGTTTCTGTACTAATAATATACCTTATTTACTCTCTCTGAATCAAATTATCAATCAAACAATTACCCCACCTCGCAAATTATCTTCCTTAGTGTTGAAGATATGTGCATCGAAACCTTTCTATTCTTCACATTACTGTCCACAAGATGTCATTTCGTACTAACTCGATGGTGCTCAGCAATTTTGATAACATTTTTATCTCCATTTATTTCCATTTTCAAGATAGGAATGCTAATTCTGTAGTTATCCATCAAGTGGCGCCGTATACGGTTTCATTCAGTAGTGCATGAAAACTTTACTAGACCTAGACACTGCTTTATAGCATAGCCGCTTAAAAATAAAAAGGTTTGGAAGGGACTTTACTAGTCATACTGCATGTCAGATATAAAGTATTGAATTGGATGTAGTTTTGAGATATAAGTATCAAGATCAGTTTATAAATATGTATAGGACAGTTGCACCATAAAATTTAGAGAGATATTATCTCTCCATCAAGATGCAAACGTAATCCTTCCATTATCATATTTTCCTGAAGACGCCCACAGAAGACGACTCGAAACGTAGAAAGTTTTATTTTATTTTAATTGCACAAATGTATATTAAAATTCCTGTTTTGTGCACCACTGAGCAATGTGTTGTATTTTAATAAATACACTCTTATTAGTTAAGATCATTTTAATTCGCAAAACCCTTTCATAAATGCAAACATAGTAGAGAACGTAATAGATATATGTATATATATATAAATTACATAAATAATCAGAATGCTTGTGATTTTTAAGAATGGTGGATTTTATGTAATTATTCAGAAGATGCTGTATTTAAATATTTGAGCTTTCTTATTTCATTTATTATAGTAAAATTAGTTCAAATAATAAGGAGCAAAATTGTATTTAAACTGCATTTAAATGATTGTGATTATTTAAATGCATAAGGCACGAAAATCTTAAATTGAGAATTAATGAGTTTTCGCAGTAAATTCCATCTTCACGTGACGGAATTCAAAGAACAAATCTGGTCTTTCTAAACTTCCACTCCATTCGGGAGTAATTAGATCGCTTTGACTCAATTGTAATTTAGTTTTGTTGAATCCTTCATGAGAGCAATTTCATTATTTCATAAAGTCCCCTGGAATAAGATGTGTATATCGCGTTAGTTTTAATAAGTTTTATTTTCAATCGTAGTTCAAAACTTATTTCATTATATAAATATATATTTTTTATTTAAAATCAAATATCTGAATGATTAGAACATTTCCGTGCTAATAATATACATCATTAACCCTTTTTGAATCAAATTGTTAGTCAAACAACTACCCCACCTCGCAAATTATCTTCCTTAGTGTTGAAGATATGTGTATTGAAATCTGTTATTCTTCATACTAATGTCCACAAGATGTCATTTCGTACTAAATTGATGATGCTTTGGGGGCTGCCCATAAATGATATCGCACATTTCCCAGTATTTTGTGCCCTCTCCCCCCCTTTGTCACAGAGTATCACACTTTCTCATGTTCCCTCCCCCCTCTTGTTACATGTCACGCTATAATACGTAAACTTATATTTACAGTTTAACTACAAAAAACTATGTTATACATCATATTTCAAATTTTATTTTTAAACTTTAACTATCTGTTTTAGTGACATTTGGGCGCATCACCATAAAAATGGTTCGTGTACTTATTTTGTATGATATAAGGTTAAGGTTTACAACAAAAAACATAGTTAACAGGCAATAATAATAATATATTAATGTGAAAAAACTTTAAAACAATGGTATTTTTGAAATTAAAAAGGAATTTGATATACAGGGTGGTTATAAAAAAAACTTTGCCGATAGATGGAGCTCTAGCAACTGATCCATTCAATCGATCGAAGTGAGATTTCAGATGTAGCTATTTTGAGGTATGAGTTCGGGATTCTGTGAACGGCAACAAAGTGGTGCTCACAGTTATAGTTATAGGTACAGAAACTCGAAAATTTCCAATAGCAACGCCCATTTTTTTCCGTCGAAAGATGATCAGCGCATGCGGAAACCCTAAAGAGTAATGGAACCGTACGTGCATCGCAAGAAACGGACTCGTTATGCACGCACAAAACACAGCTCTTTAAACGCCCCCCCCCCCAAAAAAAAAACACGATCGGAGCACACAGAAGAAATTTGCATATGGCACAAATTCATTACATTAATCCCTGATTACAACACTCTAAGCCAATTCACTGCAATAATTCTGGTATGACGTAATACGGCCCAGGAATAATTGCGCATGCAATGCCGCATCATGCAGTAACTTTCATGTCGTATAAAGGTACATGCGCCACAGCGTGGGAATTCATGTCTGCACACTATATACAATTTTTCGTGCTGACATTGCCAGTTAAGGTGAAATGTGGCCCGTCTGTCCCTAATAAGAGAAGACGCCAGTTCTTATCTCCATCATATTTGATAAGAAATTGATTAACAAAGTCTATACATTGTTGATGGTCCGCTACTTTCATCATCTGGACACGCTGGTACAGGTAAGGAAACATGCAGATTAAAGAGCGCGCTAGCTTTAGCACAATTGATTTCGGTGTATCCAATACAAGTGATGCACCCAGGGCCGTAGCTAGAAGTGTACGATAGGGGGGGCTCAGGATAATATAGGGGGGGCTCAAGGGAATGTAGGGGGAGCTCATATTTTTTTGTTCTCTCTCTGCAGCAGAAAGATAAATTAGTGCATATTCACATTGTAGGTACTATGTTTCTCATTAAACTGTTGTAATAACTTCATTTTATGCTAAGGAAAGTATACGATGATGGAAATTTTGAATGTATAACTAGTGCAAAATTAAACATCCTGTTAGCTTCATATGTACCAATGGGATGAGGGAGTGTTGAAACACGTATTTTAGATATAATTTATTAACACTGCAAAGCTGTGAAATGGTCTCAAAACTAAATTAGATTTTTGAACAGAATTTCATTTGAATTTTCGGAACATTTAGTGACCTTGGAACTTTTTCCAGGTGGGGCTCAAAATATTTTAGGGGGGGGGGGCTGAGCCGCCTTAGCTACGGCCCTGGATGCACCTCTTTTGCGTGTGTCCTGCAGTCACTATGTGATTCACTTCCACAACATTATCCTCAGGAAGAGTTAATAGTCTGGATAGCGGTCTACTACAGGTGCAGCCAGTTTCTTTGAAATTATTTACGAAATCACAAAGAGCTTCTGGGATACATGCACAAAGTATTTGCAATGGTTTAGTCGGTAAACAAGCAAAATTTTCGCAGCATTCATCCCATTATGATAATAGAGTTTTACTAATTCACCATGAACTTTCGCTGGTAGCTTTAAACAAGAGCTGGAACTTTGCGGCATGTGCAAGATTCCGACTGAAGAACTAACATTCCCATCCCAGTTTTTATCAGCATTTTTACGCTGACTATTTGGCAAACGGCGCGGCGTTCCGTTATTGATGTTTTGCCTCTGTCATATGCAAATTCCCTTCGTGCGCCCGTGATCGTGTTTTGTTGTTGTTGTTGTTGTTGTTTTATTTTTATTTTATTTTATTTTATTTTTTATCGTTTGCAGAACTGTTTTTTGAGCGAGCATAACGCGTCCTTTTATTGCGATTCGCGCACTGCTCCAACTCTCTTTAAGGTTTTAGCATGCGCGTAGCATTTTGCGAGGGAAAAAAAAGAACGTTTCCATTTGAAATTTTCGAGTTTCTGTCGCTATAAGCGTAACCGCGAGAGCCAATTTTTTGCTGTTGACAGAATATCAATCTCATACCTGTGAACAACTACATCTAAAATCTCATCTTGATCGGTTGAATGGGCCGGCAACAACAGTAAAATATATCTGCAAAGTTTTTTTTGTGACCATCCTGTATATATATTTAAATCTTACCTTTACTTTATGAATTCAAATTTCATAATTTAATCTACTGACTTTTAATGTTTTTTATTTTAATCAAAATGTGTCACATTGCTTTTTACCCCCTCGCACCCCCTTGTCACAAACTGTCACAATATCAGAAACCCTCTCCCCCCGTCCAAGCATGACATCATTTATTGATGGCCCCTTTGACAACTCTCCCCCCCCCCTAATTCCGTTCCGTTTTCAAGATAGTAATACTTACTCTGCAGTTTTCCACCAGGTGACACCGTAGACCAGGGTCGACGAATCTATGGCACGCGTGCCAAAATTCGCACGCGAAGGAATTATTTTTGGCACGGCATTGTTTGTGGCTCGAAATCAAAATAAAATGAAATTACATAAAATCGCGACTTATTTTTCTGAATTTCTTATTAAATGGAATTTGAAAATTTTAATTACGGTATACATCATAGTTTAATTTCTTATGATCTCCAAATTATTTAAAAAAAAAAGACAATATTTGAAAATTACCGTCAAGAATCTTTTAGACACTACTAATTTTCGATGGCAACTTTGAATTTATTTCATGGTTATACAAAGAAATAGACATTTGTAATTTTAACAATTTTTCTTCCTTTTTATGCGTTCGAGCTTATGTTTTCAGAAAATAATACTATCTAAATTCGAAATAAAAGCATTTGTCAGATAAATCCGATTCAGTTTTCATTAAAATTAACTATGTATTAAGATGCAACAATAGAAATCAAATTACATTGAATTTTTCTTAACACGTTCGCTGCCGCATACATAAAGATGTGATGATATTTAATGCCACACTGTAGAAGTAGGTTTTTCGCAGAAGCCGATAGACTTATTATAACAAAGAATCAGTGAAAGATTTTCCCGCGCCAGCGCGTGATTGGCTATTGGACATCACCCCACATCACGTGCTGGCGCGTGAGAGAACCCTTAACGTTGGCGCCATATCACGCGCTAGTGCGTGATCGCCAACGAATGTTTTAAAATTAATGTTTCAAATTTATGTTTCTTTTTATAATTATAGTGCATAATACGTACTTTCATGTACATCCCTCTTACATTTTATATCGTAATAGAAAACGTTAATTTTAATCCACTATTTATACATCTACTCGTTATTTATTATTATTATTATTGCTATTACTATTTTGGCACGTCATGGTGACATAAATTTTTTTTGTTTAAATTTTGCACGAGAAAACTAAAAGGTTCGCCAACCCTACCGTAGACAGTTTCATTCAGTAGTTCATGACAAATGTATTTATCCTGGAATGACGTATGCATCTTATTCCAGGAAACTTTGTGAAATAATAAGTTTGTTTTGATTAATGATTCAACAAAAATAAATTCCGATCGAGTCACTGCGATCTCATTCACAGCTTATAAAATTCATGTCATTATAACATAAATTTTCTGACATATCTTTGATATTAAGGAAGTTAATTTTCGAAGTGGGGTAATAATATTATTCACAAAGGGTTAATACGGTAATATTATTAGCACAGAATTATCCTAATCATTAAAGTATTTGATTTTATATCAAAAATACATATTTATGTAATGAAAGGAGTTTGAACTACCCTACAAAATAAATCTTATTTAAACTAACGCGATAATCGCATCTTATTCCAGGATACTTTGTGAAATAATGAATTTGTTTTGATGAATGATTCAGCAAAATTAAATTCCAATCGAGTCAATGCGATCTAATTACTCCCAAATGGAACGGAAGTTTAGAAAGCCAGATTTCTTCTTTGAACTCAGTCACGTGAAGACGGAATTTAATGCGAAAACTCATTATATTTCAATTTAAGATTTCCGTGCCTTATGCATTTAAATAATCACAATCATTTAAATGCAGTTTAAATACAATTTTGCTCTTTATTATCTGAACTAATTTCACTTTAATAAATGAAATAAGAAATCTCGAATATTTAAATACAGTATCATCTGAATAAATGCTTCACTCAATCAATCACTCTTAAAAACTATAAAAACTATTAATGTAATTTTTTTTTATTTTTTATATACTGACTATTACAGTTTCTACTACATTACATTTATGGAAGGCTTTTACAGAATTAAATCGCCTTTAGAACCGAAAACACTTCCCAATTCAACAAACCGAAATTCCAATCGAGTCAATGCGATCTAATTACTTCCGAATGAGATGGAAGTTTAGAAAGACCTGATATATTCTTAGAATTCCGTTACGTAAAGAATGGAATTTAATACATAAACACAATGTATTATAATTTAAGATTTCCGTGTCTTATCCATTTTAATTATCGCAATCATTTAAAGGCAATTTAAGTACATTTTTGCACTTTATTATCTGAACTACTTTCGCTTTAATAAATGAAATAAGAAATCTTAAGTATTTAAATGCATTAACATCTGAATGAATAGATAAAATACCTAGAAGCTGTTTTATGAATAGCATAGCTCATAGCTGTTTCGAAATTAAAAGGATCGCAAGGAACTTTGGTAGTCATACTGTATATCAGATAGAAAGTATTGAATTGGGAGTTATTTTGAGTTATAAAGACCAATACCGATTTAACTCTGCAAAACTCTTTCATAAATGCAAACATAGTAGAGAATGTAACAGTCTGTATATAAAAAATAAAAAATTACATTAATAATCAGAATAGTTATGATTTTTAAGAGTGATAGGTTTTATGCATTTATTCAGGTGATACTGTATTTAAATATTTGAGATTTCTTATTTCATTTATTAAAGTAAAAATTGTTCAGACAATAAAGAACAAAACTTTATTTATACTGCATTTAAATGATTGTGATTATTTAAATGCATAAGGCACGAAAATCTTAAATTGAAATATAATGAGTTTTCGCATTAAATTCCGTCTTCACGTGACGAAATTCAAAGAACTAATCTGGTCTTTCTAAACCTCCATTCTATTCGGGAGTAATTAGGTCGCATTGACTCGATTGGAATTTAGTTTTGCTGAATCATTCATCAAAACAATCGCAATATTTCACAAAGTTTCCTGGAATAAGATGTATATATCACATTAGTTTTAATAAGTTTTATTTTCTAGCGTAGTTCAAGCTTAATTCATTATATAAACATATATTTTTGATTTAAAACGAAATATATGAATGATTAGGATATTTCTATGCTGATAGTACACCGTATTAGCCCTTTGTGATTAAAATTAATACTCAAACAATTACCCCACCTCGATAACTATCTTCCTTAATTTCGAAAATATGTCAGCAAATTTATGTTATAATGACATGTATTTTATATACAAGGAAACCTCGCTGTGCGAGGTTTCCTTGTATATAAAATGGTCTTCCTCAAGATCATGTTTTCATGGAACAAAGTTTACTCTCATAGAAACAATACTAATTTTACCTCTATTCGGAGACTATCCCAATTGAATTCCCTCCATGAGTGACCCATTTCTTGGAAGAAAATGAAACACATTCTGTTTATTACTGGTCACTTCAAGAAGGTTTTATGAAAAAAAAAATAATTTTGGACAATATATTATTCATTAAACTTATAAACTGCGTATATTTTTTGTCATTTTATATATTGCTCCAGTAATTTTTAAGTATTTAAACCGTTTTGTGCTATCTTAGACAATTAATTTAACTATTATGACGAATTCAGAGTAACGGCTAGTACATTTTCTTGTTTTATTGCGTACGAAAACTCTTAAAAAATTAGAAAAAGTAATGAAATCGTCATTATTTGTTCCAGCTCAGTAAAATTAGCATTTATTTACTGAGCTTCGAAAGAACTTGGAAGTAAAAATTATAAAAGGTAAAAACCGCAAAATCAAAGAAAACGTCAACGGATACCTTTATAAAAATATTTACAGTTATTAACTTATATAATTAACTTTTTTTTCTATTTAAATTTTTTATGCTTTTTTATCTAACATGATAAATAAATTTTAGCAATAGTGTTACATTTTTATGAAATATAAAAATCTAGAGTTAAACATGATCTACATTAAGAGATCACCTCTCGGAACGACCAATTTGTTTTGGTAAGGAACATGGTTGCTTTAGGGAGGTTTTACTGTATGTTTGTAATTATTATTAAGACACGTTTTAAAATAGCAGTAGTTAAAGTCCTATTTGTAAATTTTTTACAAGAATAATTAGATTTTTTATGATTACAGCTCCTGGGTTTCAGAAAGTATTGGGATGTCAATGGTCTTAAGTAGGCATATTATACACGTAAGTAGACTGTGTAATAATACTTTGAGCAACAAAAACTGGTCTCTTAGAAGAAAGAGTGATTTTATAGTAAATTTTCTTTAGAGAGTAAGGGAAAGTTTTTTCTACTTCAAATTACGTCCTGCTTTGGTAAGATAACTCTATTTAATCTCAGACCGAACTGATATCGACCATGAGCAAGGTCGGATTAAATTCATGTCATCGTGCAGTAATATTTTAATTCACATTATAATCAAAAATTACTTAGTTACAATGGTTCATTTTTACCATTTAGCACACAATGGCCTTACTAATGGCATACTAAGCCTTGTGTCACACAAAGCACACAATGTACATTAATTAGCACAAAATGCACACAAATTAGCACACAATGCTAAGCTACAGACTATGCTTAGTTTGTGACACATTAGTTTTGTGGTGTGGGATTTTAATCTTTATCTTGGTGAAAGATAAAATTTGTAAATTCACTTTATTTAAATAATCATTAAATGTATATCACGTTTATGACTGAAAAATTTCGATATACATTTGTATATATCCACATGTGTTTTTCTTAGGCTTAAGCGTATAGCTATATCTTTAGCGTTGATGAGGTCTTATTCTTCTTTTTTTACTTTTCTTCGCACAAAGAAAGTTTAGTGTCAGCATAAAAATATATATATATATATTCATTATTACAAAACGTATAATATATTATTTGGTACTGCTTGGTTATCACGTCGACCAATAAACTATTACCAAACTTTACGATTAAATGCCATTGATGGATGATGATGAATGTTACATTCAATGACATTAAATACGATACACGTGTTTAAAACGTCATTAAGTAATTTATATTTCGACTTTTTATTCGTATTTTTATTATTATTCTGCTAATTATATGTTTTTTCGTTATTTAAAATAAAAATTATGTCAATATGTATAATTTGGCTATTAGTTTGGCGATTTGTATAATTTTTAGAAATTAGTCGACGGGATAGTAAAATAGTACCTAGTATTTAAAAAATAAAACTAATTACAAGCTAAATACATTAGAGCTTTGAAATTTTAAATGTCCATTGTTAAAATTTTAAATGACCAAAAAAAAATATTTTGAAACAAATTTTATTATGCATTCTATTTTAGCTACATAACATATTATGTTTGCCACTTAGTCGACATATATTTCTACATCATTTTATTTTCCCTCATATATAATAGTCATTTAATCTAATATAGAGGATTTGAAAATATATAATTGTATTTTCTCTTTAAAATTTTTATTCATGATTATGTTCAACCGTAATAAAAATGTATTCAAATGTTATCCAATAAATAAATCAAAACAATGAATTTTCGTTGTTGTGTTATTGGGTTATTTAATTTTTTCATATCTACATATGTAATAACAAAATAATCATTTTATTTGTAAATTATCCATACTTATCGTTATTTCAGTTGAATACATTAGATAAATATAACATTTTTTATTTGGACAAATTTAATTTTATTTGAGTTCAACACATTAGAGAATATTGCACTTTTTTATTAGCATATTTAATGTTTTCAAGGTAAATAGCAAAGTGAAAAAAAATATTTCGTAATTTCATAAATTTAAATAGATTTTGAATAGAAATAAAAAGAAACATAACGCTTTAAAAATGCCATTTTATTTATTCGGAATAATATACGCTCTTAAATTTGGATTATTTAAAATTAGAATATTTCAACTAATAGATTCAATAGGGACGCTACCATAAATTAAAGCAATAATAATGTTGATGATTCATGATATTATGTATGATTCTTTTTTTTTTTGAATGGATAAATCATTGAAAGCTGAAGGCTGGAATATTGAAGGCTGGAGTAACACAGATAATATTTATTTCGACAGAGCGAAATTTATCCGATCGAGCAATCGAACCTGAATTCTTTCGCTTGTCATTCCAATGCTCTGCCTATTGATCTATCTTGAAGATAACTAACTCAAAAATGTGGTTGTTATTTGATGGATAATTGCTATGAACTGCACCGCTTGTTTCATTCATGCTAGCTATAATAGTAGGTAATTTAATCATAATTAAGGAAATGAAATTTTTTCAACTGAATACATCATACTGAAAGACGGATCGTCCGGTTAGACAGTTACTGACGTCGGTATTGGCATTGCAGGATAAGATTTCCAGATTCGAACCCTGGCAGAAAATTTTTCACTCTACCGAAATACAAATTAGCTGTGCTACTCGATATTTTAATATCATAAAATAGTTTAAATAAAGACCTTTTATTAGGTACGTTCGCAATTATGTAAATACGTAGCCTTTATAGACGTCTTTCTGTCCGTCTGTCCGCATATAACAGAGCAAAATTTACACAACCGAATCTTAGAAATTGTTGCATAATTTTGTCGAGTCATTTCAAATTTCATGAAAATGGATGTATTGTTTAATTACAGGGAAAATCAAAAATATTCTGTTGCATTACGGCCAATAGGAAAAGTAGTTTCAAGTGCATTTTAATGATGTTACACTCTTTCGAATAAAATGAAATTAATATGATCTATGAAATATATACTAAAATATATATTATGTATAATCTGTGGTGTAAAAAACATTTGTTAATAACTTACAGTGTAACGAAAAGTATTCCATCGCTTAATGGTATAGGAGAAAACATTGTTTGGAGCGCTTTTTAGTTATATTAAATTATTTCATGTTTTACATCACATTTTTTGATATATGTTTCGGAATTTTAATACAAGTTGCTTTCTACATATTAGAAAGCAGATAGTATTTACAGAGACACATATAAGATTTCGGATTAAGATTACACGAATATGTTATGTTTTTTTTAATTTCCTTATAGTACGAACAAGTCTCATTTGATATATTTGACGTGAAATTTCCAACTTATTAATATACAAATTGTTTGTTTCAACCGTAGTTTTGTTTTATTCATATCCTTATTAAACATGTTATTCTGTATGTATGTGGGCGTACCGCAAAATTTCCATTACGGACGACTATGTTTTAATGTTTCCTTGAACCATTTTTCAAAATAAAGATCTTTTATCTACGTTTGAGAACATTTTCAATAGAAATGTACTACAAAATGTGTTTAGGTCATTCCATTTAAAATGAGCAAATAACCTGTTACTGACACAACACAGACATTAAAAATCCTGATATAAGTAGATCATATTCATTTACGAATAACTGCAAAATAAAGGATTTTAAGATAAAAAACATTTTAAAATAAAATAAAAAAATAAAAAAAAATTTAAAAAAAAATTAAAAATTAAAAAATTAAACATTAAAATAAAATAAAATTTACATTTAGAGCTGATGCAAAATCGAGGTTTACTGTACATGCTTGAAATTTCAATTTTGTTTATTAATCTTAGGAAAGAAAAGACTGGGTTACAAATTACTTTATGTACATTATAGTATACATTATTATGTATATTATATTTACAAATTATTTTAATTATAAAATGAACAATAACTAACAAATTACAGTAATTCATTAATTAATCTTTTATTCTGCATTAAAAAAATAGGCATGAATGCAATATTTCTATCACTCGTTTGAACACGAAAGAAACATCTTGCTTTTTAAAAATTATTTCACGTTGTAGCTAATGTTATGTATTATTAATATCGCTTTCATTCTTGCTTTTTTCTTCCGTAATTGAAAAATATAAACATAAAAACTGGTGAGGGAATGTTTCAATATTTTTATTACTTCTTTGAACATGAAGTAAAACTTTTTTATACTTTGATATTATAAATAAAAGTGTGTATTTTAAATATAGAAACTGTTTTCATGCTTTCAGTTAACTTTTGCCTCAAGGTTATTTAAAAATGAGTTTGAAAATGATTCACTTGAAGAAAGAAGTATCTGTTAATCGTAATTCAAAGTAGAAAATCTAGAAGGCAACATTCATTTTCCACTTGAAATCAAGAAATATTTTAAGAAACGTCCCGCAAATTCTAAGAGAAATAGCCAATGAAATGTGACAAATATACTTTTTTGACACTATTTTTGCTGTGGAATCAAAAAACAATCTTGAATTTTGATTGAGTATATCATGTACTTATTGATTCTTATGACTCTGCAATATTGTTAATGTCGGACATTTCCTACACTTCTTTTTTTGCCAATACTTAAGAGGAAAAATTATGATTTTTTTCATTTTTTAAAATGTTTTTATGTTTTTTTTAAGATGAAGGAAATGAATGGCAATTCCCAAGCTTGGTGTACTCAATCTGCACATGTACTACTATATCAGACATAAATTGCATAGATTTGTTTTTTAAATTCCTTTGATTTTTTAAACGTTGCTAATTTTCTGCAAGCTCACAAATTTTCAATATTTACAACTAATTTAAGAATAATCATGGCGTTATCAGATTCTTATTATACAATAAGTATGAAGAATGTTTTTAAGAGGTTACAATATTAAAAAACAATAATTTCTGTTAAATAGTTTTCAAGTTATAGAACTTTAAATTTGTAACTTTAGACAACTTTGTACGCATGCCATTCTCCATCACAAGTTTTTAAAGTGTTCAAAACTGCTAAAACAATTTATATTTCTTCAAGATATTATGAATAACTATATATGAATATGAAATAAACATGTGTGTCAAATTCTATTAAAACCCCCTACAATGTGGCCATGACTTTTTTTAAACTTTTGCTACTTTTCCAAGGAATGACCCATTTAAAAAATAATAGTGCGAATAGAATATAAAAACAATTGCTTGTAATTGAAGCATTGCGATAAGCCCACTTATAATGTGAACTATAAAAATAAGGCTGAATGCTTAAAAAGCATCCTTATTAAACTTTCAAATTTTGTCCCCAGTAATCACTATCCTTTCATCTAATAAAACAGCAATTTCATTAATGCAGCTTTCAGAAATTATTGATTTCCACAAGCAATCTTCGGTTTTCGAACTACTCGCTATTTCGAATATACTTCGCACACATTTGGAATTTTCATTTTCATCTCTATTTATCGAAACAATATCACGTTCAAACCATTTGTAAAATGTAGATTTGAATAAAAATCTCAAAATGAATGGAGACAAAAATTAAGAATCTGATAGAGTATTCACCATTAAGATGTTGACAATGGAAAATTTTAAATAAATTTAAAAGTCATTTTTATACATATAGATAGTTAGTATTTTTAATGTCATGGAAAAATATGATAGTGGTGGACAGTATATCTCTCGTACATAACTCAATTTACAAGTCGAAGATTGCACGCCAAACGTAGCAAATGAGGTGGGTTCGTACTAAATGAAGTTTAAAAAGTATACAGTATTTCGGATTCAGTACAAAAACCGAAATATTTTGTGTGTCCCAGTAAATACTACATACCCAGTAATACGACATGTGAAGCATTTTAATATAATTAAAAAGCGCCCCAAACAATGATTCTTCCTACACCATTATGTATTGTAATACGTATTTGTGGCCCTGTAAATTAATAAAAAAATACTCTTTTCATCACAGATTGTGCAGACTGTTTATTTTAGTATATATTTCATAAATTCATATGAATTTTATTATGTTCGAAAGAGTGTAATATCCTTAAAATGCATTTGAAACTATTTTTTTCCATTGACCGTAATGTAACGGAGTACAACTGTTTCCTTAACTTCTTCATACACGGTGTATCGTATAAGATGCAAATATTTACAATTCTTTACCATATATAAATATTGTTAAAAAAGAGTAATTGATGCGAATGGAGTCTAAGAGATAGCATAACTAAGCGAAATAACAATTTGTTTCTGGTTTGGCTATTTTAGCGAGCTGTGCGTTATATAAAAATGGTTTGCAGTAGAAATGTACGAAATGTACAAAAAGGAAAACGTATTTAATTAAAATGTGCGTTAATATACCGTTTGTAGAGTTTATCAATATAAAAAAATTAAATATATATTATTTTATGTTTTTCAATTTTTTACAATACAAAAATGTAAAGTAATGTAAAAAAAAAAAATCCTAAAAAATTATCAAAAAATATATTTCTTGAGTCATGTTACATGTATCACATTACCTGTATCATCAGATTTTATGTACAGAAAATATATTTTTAGTCCTCAGTTTGTTAATATAAATCCATAACAGAAATTTCAAAATAATACATAAATAAACTCTGGGATTTGAAGAGATTATACTTTAACACTTCCTCTAAGACAGTTAAAAATAAAAACGATATAAATTACGCATGCTTATATGTATCGCTATTTAAAAAAATGAAGCGAAATCTGTAAATAAAGATATTGAATGTGTTAAGTGATCAATGTTTAAAAAGTTAAAATTTCAGAAATAAGATAAAATACTTATTAAAAACGGAAAATAATTTATAGACGAAGATACGATTTTTATTTTAGACAGTATTTATAAATGGTAAGAGACAAATATTTAAATAACTAGAGGAGAAAAGTATTGTAAATGTACAGTTTATTGAAGAGGAAAATAGTTTCAATTTGATTTCATATTTAACAAAAAAAGTATGTTGTATCAGACTTTATATTGAAGTCTTAAAATCTACACAGAGTAACTATATCAGATCAGTTAATTTGAACAAAGCATACATACCCCTTTTACATTTTTCTAATTTTATCACGAATATTGGATATCAGCAGTGATACAATATAGAAATTTTAGTGTAAGTTTCATAACTGAATATTTTTAAAAAATCATCTGAATTGGGATATAAGTAGTTTTGGTTGAAATGTAGAATTTTCAAATATATTTCCTTTGACTAACGGTCTCTTCTGTCTTTATTATATTAATAATTTAATTCATTCTTGTATAAATATACAATGATTGCTGATAAAAGTGCACTTTTCGTTAAGAGGAAATACAAAAGATTTGATCACATCTTTAAAAACTAAAGTTTATTCAGGTTTATATACAAAATCAAAGCTTTTAATGTATTTTTTCATTGATATTACACTTTATTTATCATAGGAATAGGCAGTTTAATTAAACCGATATATATGTAATCACCCAAATCTGATCCAAATGTCAAATGAAAAAATTCCCTATTATAGCGAAATGAAAAACAACAAAAAATTTATGTTTTATGGTGTATTTTATTGTGCTTGGAATAATAATTAACAGAAAAATAATTATAAAAACATATATGTCGTGCAGCTTTTCTACAAATTATTCCATTTTTTACAAATATCGCATGATTTTGATAAATAAAATATGTTTTTTCACAAATACTTTTATGGAATTAAAAATTAAATATGTCAAACAAAATACTAACTAGAAAATAAGAAAAAAATATATTAAGGGTGTACCTGTACACTGTTAAAATTCTTGCCCTAGTTTGAACCAAATTTTGGGGCACAATAGCTGCCACTGTATGAAAATGAGATCTTGAACCAATATTTGAAGTTCCTGTTGAAGCATAGTTCCAATAATTGGAACGAAGTTGAAATAGGAAGTTCCAAATGTTGGTACGAGAATTCAGAATGTTATGGTGACAGCTTCTAAGCATCAAAATTTGGTTCAAACTAGAGCAAAATTTTTAACCGTGTACATGGTTTGAAAATGTTAAAAGAATCCAAAGTACATGTACATTTATCTCTAGAATATGTTCACAAAGTTTCTTGTTAATCGCAGTAAAAGTCTAGGAAGTGGGGTTTATGGATTTAAACTCATTCGGAACGATTAACCATGAGCCACGAAGATATATTGAGACAATTACTTTCTTATTCTTTATCTGTCTCTCTCGCTAGCTTCTCTCACTTTCTACAAATTTTAGTCCAGTAGTTGACAGCCATAAACCTAAAGAATCATACACAAGAAGAAAATAAAACATTTATTTTATAGAAAAGTAGATTTTGGGAATCTAATGATTAATGTCTACCGGAAGTAAAGTGGTGCTTAAGCACAAAAATGAATACCACCGGTGGTTCACTTGCATTTCCCCCAGTCCTCCATGTTTTCATTGTTGGATAAACACAATGAAAAACCTTCGAGTCACTAGCTATTGGTATTAATTTTTGGCTTTTGCACCATATCACTTCTAACAGAAATGAATCATCAGATTATTAAACTTATATTGTATTTCAGTAGAGCATATCTTAATTTTTCGATTAGAACAGGGAAATACTTAAACTTTTTGGATATCATTTCTTTATAGTTCACTTTTTTGATATTTTCATAATAAATTCATGAATGAATTTATTAATGAGAATTGTTAAAAATCTGTTATATTCAGTGATATATCTGTTTCATTTTATTTGTCGTTATGATTCATTAACTTTAAATTCTGATATTTTAATCAGAACTGTTTTCATATGTATGAATTACAAAAAAAGTTTAAGAGTGAAAGGTGGTAGGAATTAGTATAACCTCTTCAGTTCCGAAGCTGAAATAATAATGCACATAATTATTCATTGGTTTATCCTTAACAATATGACATTGTAAATGACAAGTTACAAAATTTATTTATTTATGAAATTGCTCCTTTAAGCACTTAGTAATCTAGGTTAAAAAATACGGATCTAAAACTACAAACTCCCTTAAAATATCGGTTAACCATTAATCTGAATGAACGGAATCAAAAATTCAAGAGCTTTAAACAAGCAAATAATGTACAAATTCTCAAAAATATATATATACATTGAAAAAGAATTAAATTCAATATATTTAAATTTATCTCTATCTTGGACTATCTCTATCTTTCGGACATTTGTAGGCATTTTGGAAACTCATATGAAAACAACATTTACTTTATAAGGGATTCAGCTTAGATACATGCTTTTTGTTTGCTTTCAGCGAAAAAAACATTCAGCTAGTATGAACTGATAAACTATGATTTAAAAAATATATATTTTACTTTTTATAAATAAAAGAACATAGGTCCCTGAAGGGGGACCCCGGGACAGAAGAATATATAGAATAAGAGGTAGTATAATAAGAAAATAAGTGTTTCATTAAAGTATATTAAAAGTTTTTAAACTTGTAAACCAGTGTTTTCAGTCTAAAGAAGTAAGAAAAATCATGCGTTAAGCATAGATTATGAAACACTTTCTAAAACTTCCTGAAATCTTCGTTATCCAGGGAAATAAGGTGATACTGTCCATCATTAAATATGTTTTCCAATATTTTTGCACAGCCCTGTATTTGATTTGCCGGCTGATATACATACTACATTACTGAGAAATTCATTTAAGCAAGAAAAAATCTAGCTGGTTGAATTTTTTTGTTTGCAATTTATACTAATATATGGAAACACTTTAAATACTTTTGTTCAGCCCTGTAGTTTATCTCGCAACTTTATTACACGAAATTATTTTGCTAAAATTTAGTTCAAACAAAAATACTCTTTAAACTACTTAAATCACATTTCCAGTAATAATCGTCCGCAGGCGAAAATGTGTCTAGTTCTTTGCGTGACCCTGTATACAGTTCATAGTAAATTAATTAAACATAAAAATGCAAAATCTATTTAAAAAACACCTTTAAGCAAATTTACGCTCATATTCAGTAATCTTTCCGAACTCATTTGTGTAACCCTGTGTATCTAAATTGTGCAACTATTAGCATTTATACACACCATATCGTATGCATACATATAGTGAAACGTAAAAGCGCATATCGTAATTAAAAATACATTTCATCTATCGAACAGTCATAATCCATAAATACAGTACTTTAGATAGAATATAGTATTTGAAATCTTTTGTGTGTCCTTGTAAATGTTATGTGTAATGGCTTTTGCCTTTTCATATTACGTAATAATTGTATTTTTATTTCCCCCCTTTTAAAAACTATACTAATCTCTAAATTCATAACTTTAATTAATAATCTGATTTTTAATCCCATTAATCCCATTCATTTGTTATCGGTCTTTTTCATTTAAATTAAGATTTCAGTTTATTTCTAAATGTAATTCTGTAAGTCATACAGTGGCGCCAGCTTATATGGTTCCGCTGGGCCTGAGCCCACCCAATAATTTTGAATTCTAGAATGCCCAATTTACACTATTCTATTTCATTATTTCTTTTATTATCATTTTATAATTCATTTTTCTCCCTAGAACGAAATTTATTTTGCCAATGACCGTAGTAATTTTCCGACTGAAACTCTTAAGAGCGTACACTAGTCACATGGTAAAAGCCGAACGCTAATGTAAAATCTATGGGGGCGTTCATTTCAAATATCTCGCTCAAATTTTAATATTTTTACATGATTTTTTTTGCATAGGATAGTTGAGGACGATCTACAACAGGCCTAGTTTTTACTTTTTCGATTTTGGTTATATCTACTTATAATAAAATGCGTTCTGGAGAGCTGTGTGGAACAGTTCCAGGATTCGCCACTCCTATCTGTGAATGGACCCTAGCAATACGCCACGTTAGGCTTAATGGAAAACAAATGCAGACATATGACAGCTAAAAGATAATTTCTTTTACTTAAAATAACGTTTAAACAGCATATTTTTCTATAAAACATGTATATCATATCCAATTATAATGTATTAGGCTCCAAATTAAAAATAAGTAATTGTAAACATCAGATTACGATATAAACAAACGAACTCTGTTGCCATTCAGATTTTCCAAATCTTGAAACAAATGAATGACTCTTTGAACGCTTTATTAAAAAAAAAAAAAAAAAAAAAAAAAAAAAAGAATACACGTCAATTATCTAATTCTGTTCTTAAAATATTTATAAAATCGTATTAAACTCTTTAAATAATTTGATTTTGTTTAAAACTGTCAAAAACTCTTTTTGCAATCATCTATTGGCAAATAATATAAAGAATCGAACTTTGTAATAAACACGAGTTAATGTTCGGCATATCAAAAAGTTAATGTGATATTTTCGGAAATTACATTTCACTTTGCTAATAATTAATAGAGATCTAAATCAGAAGCATGCATTTTTAAGAACTTTTCACTGTTTCTTAAAATGCAGAATTCTGATTGGTTAGTCACGTTTCGCTATCAGCGAAAGTAGGTTGGATCGTGGTATTCTTCTCGCAAAAAATGTAGTGAATCAATCACGTTTGAGAATCGTTCAATCAAAATTATTTTACTTGAGAACGCACGTTTGTTTGTTGATCTTTTTGAACACGCGGTAGGTTTTTATATATATTTTCAAGTAAATCGTTGTTTCTGTAATTTAACGATAATTTTAGCAATGCCTGATGAAAATAACGAAACGCCGGTTGAACGTAGACGGCGATTAGCTCGCGAAAGAAAATCGAGATGGCAATACTCGAAAAATACTCGAATTTTATCGAAAAATCGTGTAATATACTCAAATTTTGCAGAAAAATCGTCCGAAAATACGCGAATTTTGAAGAAAGATCCGGGAAAATATCAAAATTTTGTAGAAAAATCGGGGAAAATACGCACATTTTGTCAAAAAATAGCGGAAAATAGGCGAATCTTAACGAAAGATCGTGAGAAATACGATAATTTTGACGAAAGATCAAGGAAAATACGCGAATTCTGTCAAAAAATCGCGGAAAGTACGAGAATTTTGTCGAAAAATCGGGGAAAATACGCGAAATTTGTCGAAAAATCACGGAAAATACGCAAATTTTGTCAAAAAATCACGGAAAATATGCGAATTTTCTCGAAAAATCAAGGGAAATAAACAAATTTTCTCGAAAAATCAAGGGAAATAAACGAATTTTCTCGAAAGATAGTCGAAAATATGCGAATTTTCTTGAAAAACTTGCTATTTTCAAAATAAAACTGCTATTTTTTAAAAAAAGTTGTTTTGTTTCTATTAACTGCGTATAGATAGCGCCAAATCCAAATTTAAAAAACGAAGCACAAAGCTTCTTAATTCATGCCTAAAAGCATCGAACTAAAAGTATCATATGCCCATGATTAAAGCCACTGCCAAATCATACTTTTAATAAAAATAATGTATTTTAAAATTTAAAATACTTCAATATTTAATTTTAATGCTTTGTGAAATCTTCAGAAATTGAGTTTCATTTTGCTAATTATTATTATCGTTATTGTAATAAATACTGCTCTTTGTTTTGAAATTAAAATTTGTTCAAAAACTAAATATCAAGTTAAAAAAAAATAAAAAATAAAAACTTTATCATTTGTATTTGTAGAAATCTATTGTTATTTTTAAAATGTGCTATTCTACAATACAAACTCTTCAATACTAAAATCTTCATTCTGTTTGTATTATTATGAAAATAAAATGCAAATGAAAATTCCGTCATTTTTGACGGGGTTGTTATACTAGTATTTATTATATTATGATAGTTTCAGTTTCAGAACCGGCTTTGAAAATTAAAGTAATTTTTGTTTAAATCTAAAACGAAAATTGAAAAAATAAAAACTAGGCCGGTTGTGGATCGTCCTCAACTATCCTATGCAAAAAAATCATGTTAAAATATTAAAATTTGAGCGAGATATTTGAAAAGGGCTTAAGGCCTTTTCTTTAAATCGAAATCGATTGAAATGTAAAATGTTTAACATTCTGCGATTTCAATTTGTAGTCCTAGTCATGTTCTTGATGTGATGATTTTGCAATAAATATTACTTTCTTTATTAGGAAAAAGGCATGATAATATTGTTCCAGCGTATATGGGGTTCTTTCGATCTTATGCTTAGACAACTTCAAACTCTTTGCTCTTAGAAAAGTAGAAAATAATTTATTTACAGAACTTCAGAACAACAGAGTCCTCGAAACTCACAAATATTTCTAGATATTCAAAAATAATTGTTCAAATCTATCGTATAAGTGCAGATATAGGTTCCAGAGACTCTTTATACAACGTCTCTACACTAAATCACATTCAAAATAACGTAAATAAGACTCAAGCAAACTTGCTTAACAAACGCGTTGTTCACTCAATGACTGACTGGTAAATAATAACAACAACAGCTCGTACTGCTCTCCTTATATAGGATCGTAGCATATGCTGGAAATTTCTAGAACCATCTCGAAAAATCCACGGAACAACAAACAATGTATCAGTATATCTAAGGGAAGGGGTTACCATTAAGAGGGAAGGGTTACCATCGCCAACAATCGCCAAGTTTGTCGCCAACTTGGCGATATATCGCCAAATTTGGCTACCAAAATTAGTCGCCAAAAGTAACGCCAACTTGGCGATATCGCCAATATTTCGCAAAGCTGCCATAGACATTCACTGAAAATAATAGACAAGTTTGCTTGATAACAGAGACAATGTAACAAAAACTAATATTAGTAAAGAAATGGAGCTTAATAAGATTATTTACATTATTTTACAGTACAAACACTAACTATTTACAAAATTCGTAACAATATGTTTTAAAAAAATTGCAACTATTTTAAAACATGATAGCTTGACTTAAAAGTTTTACCTTTCACCTGCTGTTTATCCTTCAAAGAAAAACAAACTGGTTGTATTATTTTACCAAAACATCTTTGAGCCCACCCAATCTTTTGAGCTTACCCAATATTTTTCAAAAGTTGGTCCCACTGAAACCACACCTTTTTTTGGGATTTTATGTACACGTAATTGATATTTTTACTCTCTAGCAACAGTGTATGGTTTTTATTCTGATAGCTACCCTCATAACATGCATGTTCACAGTGACGTCACAATGACGTCACTGTGAGTCACTTTGGTCACATCACATCTGTGACGAAAATGCCACCACTCAGTGACGTCACAATGTGACTAAGATGTGACTTTCTAAAAAAAATTTCACAGTTCGTCACAATGTTAATGTCAAAGTAGTCACAAATGACACACTTTTCACAAATTGGTCACATTGTGACGTCGCAAAGTGGTCACAATGTGACGTCACAAAAAAGCTCTAAAACGGCCATAACGACTTCACATTTTAGTCACTGTGACTTCACATCGACGTCACGTGACGTCACATCGACAATCGATGGTCACAAAGTCACAATGTGATTTCACAACGACGTTGCAGTGACGTCACCATGTCTTACGGATAGATCCTATTTCTATGAAAATTGAAAGATCTTTGTATCGCTACATGTTTAAAACGAGATGCTGTTCTTCTGCAACGGTCAAAGGTATTTTTTCCATTAATAATTTCTTTAATAACTTTTATTATATTTTATTAATGTTCTTTCTCTGCTCTTTCTGATACCGTGTGATTTTTGGTAACCCCCTGTAGAGAATTCAATCCTTGTTTTTTAGAGAAACTATGTTCATTCTTTTATCATTTGGCGCTAATTATTTCAATTTCTGCACTTTGATTACTAGCATTGAAGTCTTTATAACGGAAATCAGATGCATGTCTTTGATTATCGTAACTGTCGCATAACAGCTCGTTATTGGCGATAATATGAAAATGTGGTACGCCAAAAACTGATTCAGCAAAAAAATGCATTTATGACTCACAAGGCGGCTCTCCATACTGGCATACTCCGAAAAATCGGAAAAAAATTGCAGAATGTTCCTCCCATGAGGATATATATGTTTATAAAAAATTTCGGCGGAACTTCCGTACCCTGTCTGTTAAAAATAATGAGAATTTTGTTATTTGGCGTTTTATCATTGTTAGCGATGAAAAGCAATTTCTATATATATATATATATATATATATATATATATATATATATATATATATATATATATATATATATATATATATATATATATATATATATATATATGTCAAATGCATTTTAAAGGAAAAACATTTCATGTTCAACTTCTTTAGATAAAATAAATATGTTTGGCCTTGTCAACTTTAGTTTGTTTTCAGTATAATTTCGTTATATTGATATTTACATGTATTTACACTCAAATTTAACCATCAAAATCTGAGATTTAAAACTAAATTAAAATTAAAATTAATTAAAATTGTTTCACGCTCAAAGTAAAATTGAGCATTGTCAATTCGACTTTCTTGCTATGGAAACATCTGTCTTTTATTTTTGAATACGGTTAAATGTATGCCCTAAAAGCATGCATGGTCACAGTGACGTCACTGTGAGTCACTTTGGTCACATCACATCTGTGACCAAAATGCCACCACTCAGTGACGTCACATTGTGACTGAGAAGAGACATTCTTAAAAATCTTTAGAAATTCATAAATATCCTTCAAAACACGTTATTTACTTCAAAAAAAAAAAACATGTTTCTTGCAACTTAAATATCGTCGTTTTTGTCACAGTTTCGTCACAATGTTAATGCCAAATTAGTCACAAATGACACATTTTTCACAAATTTGTCACATTGTGACCACTTTGTGAAACGTCATAAAAGAGCTCTAAAACGTCCATAACTACGTCACATTTTAGTCACAGTGATTTTACATCGACGTCACGTGACGTCACTTCGACAATCGATGTGACTTCACAACGACGTCGATGTGATGTCACCATGCCTTACGGGTGAAAGTAATTTTACTAAATAAGATTTTTTTTATATATACGAAAATATTTTTTCCAGGGGTAAATTAAATATCTACAGCAACAAATAATATATATATATATATGCAATTTAATACATTTATGTAAATAACATATTAAACTCTCTCATTGTTTTTGTTTAAATTCGTAAAATACCATTCACACGGATTTTAAAAATCAAAAAGTTTTCAGTCGCATTAAAATTGTTTGCTTTTGGCGAGAAAAAGTTCTGTTCGCGAAATACTCGAGAGCATTTTATATTTTTACATGTTTTCTACTGAAAATACCGCCTCTAATTTTCAATGATTCTTTAAAACATACATGAGTAGTTTAATTATTTTTTTCACAAAAATCTGATTATCCCTAGTATGGAGACTTTTCTGGTCTCATCCTTCGGAGTATAATTGCAAAAAGTGTTCGCTACTCTCTGCCGGTCAGCAGCATCCATGTCTCCGGCTGGAGCACTTGGTTCCTAGTCTTTAAAATAAATTAACAAAATGCATTACATTGAAAAGTGAGCTTTGTTGTCATGGGGTTTTTAATACATTTTTCGAACCCGTTGTAAATACACCAATGCTGACGAAGACGTTATCAGACTTTTCACTTCGTATTATGTTCGAAATAACTCATATTAAATCTCAGCGACGCACATCAATTTGATTGCATATGAAACCGTTTTCATACTTAAAATATGTCGCAAAAAATTTCCGCCTTTATTATTATGTAATGGATTTTTTTGTGTGTTCTTGTAAATGAATTATTATTCATTTTACTGCATATTTTACAAAATGCATGCTTTTGTGGACTCCGTAGATGCATGTAAATTTCAATGTGTTTTATCGGCGTAATATCTTTAAACGTAATTTGAAACGATTTTCCCCCATAGATTCTTATGTGGTGGAAAACTTTTGTCTATTTCTGTAAATGAACTAATGAAGGTAGAAATTTCATTTTCAATAGGATCCGTGATAGTGTATACGTATATAACGTCCAAAGATTTCATGGCAATCCGAGTATATTTACGAGAGTTAAAGAGGACAAATGGCCGTATGACCATTGTCAGACAAACCGAATGCATAAAAACTTTTCGACTTTGTTGGAAAGTGTTATAAATAGAGCAAAAAAATTACAGTACTAAATGACTAAGCATCAATAAGGTTAAGGTGCTAGAAGATTTTAAAGCAATATATTTTAAGACTTTTCTAAAATTCTATTTTAGGTAGATAGTTGAAACTTTCAAAAATTAACTTGTTTCTTTCAAAATATTTACATCATAAGTATTTTACAAAAAACAAGTTGGAAATTGCCCGTGAAGCGTAGCAAATGAGGTGCGTTCGTACCATAACGAAGTTTCAAAAATATTCAGATCTTGGTGATATAGTAGAGCGTACTTCGGATACAGTATAGTAGTCGAAATCTTTGTGTTTCTGTAAATATACCGGAAGTAATTTATATTACACACCAGCAACGTACATCTTATTCATAAAATGTGAAATACTTGAATATAATTAAAACACGTCCCAAACAATGGTTCTCCGTATAGCATTATGTAGTGGAATACTTTTGTGTGGCCCTGTAATTTAATAATAAAAGTTCTTTGCATCACAGATTGTCCAGAATGATTATTTTCGTATATACTTCATAGATTCATGCCAATTCTATTATGTTCGAATGAGTGTAACATCATTAAAATGCATTTGAAACATTTTTGCCATTGACCGTAATGTAATGGAATACTTTTGATTGTCCCTGTAAATGATCTATGCATCCGACTTTCATAACATTTGAAATGACGCGACAAAATTACGTAATAATTATATGTTTTATATTTCAAACGATTAAAATGCATTTGAAACATTTTTCCCCATTGACCGTAATGTAACGGAATCCTTTTCATTGTCCCTGTAATTGATATATGCATCCGATTATCATAACATTTGAAATGACTTGTTAAAATTACCCAATAATTACATGTTTTCAATTTCAAACGATTAAAATGCATTTGAAACTTTTTCCCCATTGACCGTAATGTAACGGAATCCTTTTGATTCTCCCTGTTATTGATCTATCCATCTGATTTTCATAAAATTTGAAATGTTTACAAAATTATGTTATAATTATGTATTTTAAATTTCAAACGATTAGATTGGGTAGTTTTTGCGTTGTTATATGCGTACAGACAGACAGACGGACGGACGGACGGACGGACTGAGCGACAACAATAGGTGCTACGTGTTTACATAATTACGAACTCACCTAAAAATGAAGAATATGCTTTGAAAATTTTTAAGATTTTCAAAGTATTGTAGTAAAACATTTTTAATTCTATTTATTTTAAGTCAAAAAGAAAATTGATTCTTTTTATTTTCAGATAGTATGTTTCCATATATCATCTTAAATTTTAAGGTGATATATTCAGCAGATTCTTCGAAAAATATACCGAACATATTGTTAAAGAAAATTCATAAACAAATGTAAAAAGATCAATCCTTAGATACCAATTTATGCAATAAATTACTTTTTTTTATTTATATGGTCTATTAGCTGACCTGCCCCGTGTTGCCCGGGACCGTGATGTTATTCAGTTTTCAAATGTGTTATTTATTTTCTAAATGACCCATAAACTCAAATTTCTATGATTTTATATCTTTAAATCCATTTTGTCAAAATTTATATATTTAAATGGAAAAATCACGAAAAGATATTGAATTGGAAGCAAATGCTGTTTGGTATTTTATTTTCTATGTAATTTGATTTTTTGGAAACTATGCGAACGAAAGCGCACGAAACCGCGACGGAACACTCAGGTTTTTACTGAATTCGCAAAAGTTTTCACACATTTTATTTTGTAAAAAAAGAATTCTATCCATACGAAAGTTCCAAAGTTTTTGAAAGTAATGTAAATCTGGTTTGTTGAAAGGCTCTAAAAAGATTGTGCTAAAATACGGACATCTAGTTACTTTTAGCGTAGCAAAAAGGTATTCTCCAAGAGCCAGGATGTAATTCGTGTTTGTCGGTGTATTTGAACGGGTTAAATCTCATTTTTTTAAAACAAATTGCAACATAGATTATGAGAATGTTTTAGCTTTAAGAAAATATTTTTGGTTTGTCAGGTCGTATAGAGAATTGCGCCCTGCAAAGGCAAAACCGCCATGAAACGATCTGGTTTTTATTGATTTCGTCAAATATTTCGCACTTTTTATTTTGTAAAAATTATTTCTACTCGTCCGAACGTTTAAATTTTTTTTTAAGAAGGTGTAAATTTGGTCTATTGAGATGCTTTTAAAAGATTTTGCTGAAATATGTACGCTTAGATACTTTTACCGTAGAAAAAATATTCTATACGCAAAGTGAGTCTCAAAGGGCCTCCTTTTGCCGGTGTATTTGAAAGGGTTAAATCTTATATTTTAAAAACCGATTGCATCCTAGTTTATAAGAATGTTTTTAAGCTTAAAGAGTATGTTTTTTGTTTACCGGTCCCTATAGCAGGGTTGATACGGGTCAGGGAATTTTCAGACCAAAATATTCTTCTGTACCAGTATTGTTTATAGAAAATCTTTACTTAAATAGACGCGTAATTCATACTTTTATTCTAATATTATTTTTCTATAAAAAAATACTGATATATGACCTGGAAAAAACCTTGAAGCGTAGCAACCCTGCTATAGGATAGCGTTTTGCTAAGTCAAAACCGCAATGAAAACGATCTGTTTTTTAATGATCTCATCACATTTTATTTTGTAAAAAATATTTCTATCCGTCCGAACGTGTCGATTTTAGAAGATTTTAAAAGACTGAGTTGAAATATGCACGTTAAGATAATTTTAACATGGAAAAATATCCTTTCTGCGAGTCGCAAAATGACCTTCTTTTGCCAGTGTATTTGAAAGGGTTAAAATCCAATTATTTCAAAACGTATAACACCATCAATTAGAAGAAAGTTTCAACTTTAAGATCTTGTATTTTGTTTGTTTACATCTTAAAAAATATGGCCTAGAAGAGCATGGACAAAAGGGAGAAAAATGGTTTTGGGAAAAATAACTCTTTTTGAATATTTTTTTAAAGGGTTAACTGCAACATTATTTCAAATTAATAATAGCTTTTGAGACCTAAAAGTACGATCTTTCGAAATATGTCTGTTAAGTTTAACTGCTTCAAACAGTTTGGTTGATTTGGATTTAAACAAAATGATCCAAAAACAGAAATAAACGCCGAAAAATATTTCTTCTTTCATTTAGGTGCGTAAAAAAGTTTGTGCACATGTGCAAATGATCTCTTTCCCCGAACATTAAAAAAATGACTTTTTGATGAAAGTGAGTTTCACTTCGTAATTAATATATCCCGAAATTAATCAAAATATTAAAATTCTGACCTTCAGGTGCATCAGGACAGGTATTGGGCTACTCTCAAAAAAAAAATTTGAGCTTCGTATGTACCGTAGATTTTGCTAACCATCGCAGACACACACACACGCGCGCGCGCAGACAGAGCGATTTGTTATTTTATTAATATAGATAATGCTATAAGATAATGCTATATGATAATGCTATAATGCTAATAGTAAATTTACTAAAAAAAATATTTCTACTTCTATTTTTAAGTAAAAAATATGAAGATAAAACTACTTCATTTTACTAGTCGATATGTTTCATGTGAGTTGAAGAATAAAATTGTAATATAAACTATTGAATAATAATAACACTAGTTGAAAGTGGTAATTCCAAAACTTTTGCTTCATACATGTTAATATTTTTAGAAAAATGAAACATAGCAGCATCCTCAGTTAGATAATTTATACCAAAATCTAATACGAAAAAACCTATTTCAAGTTCTAAGTGAATTTGAAACTTTGATGAAAATCCCTTACTAGAATTTGAGATAGATTCAAAGCAAAAAACTTAAAAAAAGAGAAAAAAACTGGATAGAAGAGTCACCTGCTCAGTGGTTTACAACAAAAACTAAAGAGTACTAATTTATATCAGGAATTAACTGAATGTGAAGAATGAAATTTGTGCATTAGATCCTGAGATAAAGTTATTGCAAAAATAATGAATAAAACCTTATACCAGCGTCATCTGTTTGGAGATTTACAATGAAACGTAATCAACAAAACCATATATATCAAAGATTAGCGGAATCTGATTTTATATAAATCCGTTCATTAGCTCTTGAGGAATAGCTATTATGAAAATCGTGAAATCTGCAGTATAACAATGCCATCTTTTGAGCGACATATACTAAAATCTAGTCAGATCCATTTTATATCAAGGTCTAACTGAAACTACTGTGTGAAATTCCGTGCATTAGGTCTTGAGATACAGCGTCCAAAAATGTAAGTGACATACAGGCAGACATTTTCTAAAAACATGTTTTTTGGAATCTCTGACCCCTAAAGCATGTAAATCCGTGAAAAACCGGAATTGGAAACTTTTTACGAATCCAATACCTTCTTCTTGTAAAGATAAAATAAAATAAAAATGGTCGTTTCCGCACCTTTAAGTTTAAAATACAATTATAATTATTAATAAATATTATCATCACACATTTTTGTCCTAAGATATGAATTTTTAATAGTTTTTAATGTTTTTAATATTACACATTTAATATTTAAATGCATTCCTTTTATTATTTCGTAGTACATTTTTCTTTGTGCTAAAAAACAAGGCATTTTGATAATAAATCTTGTGTAGTTTAAAAATGTATTTCGAGGAAATAAATGTAATTTTTATACTACATTTTTAAGATTCGATTTCAGAATTAATATCTTCCTTTAAATGAAATCTTTAGATGTTGTATTTAAAGAATTTAAGTAATGATCAAAGAACATTTGATCTTTACTTTCATTAATGAGTCTCAAAAAAAGGAGCAAAAAGAAATAATCAATTAAGTAAAGATCCTTCATCAGATTTTATTTGAAGAGAGAAAAAAATGGTTACAAAGTTTTTGGAAATAAATGTATCATACATATTTAAACTTTTAAAGAAAGTTTTCCATTGAAATCTTTTATTCATACATCTGATACTTGAAAACTTTAAATGGACTTAGTTGTTAGTAAATGTGTTGTCGATAAACAATCATTTAACATCAATAAATCTGTGAAAAGTAAGATAAAATAATTTTTCAAATCATTAAAAGAAATTTATTGTCATTATGATATTTTTCTAAATCCTTGGCTATATTTATTTATGATGTAATCACTTCCTAAAGCATTAAGTGTGACATATTACTTTTACATATTTATTCTCTGGCGTGTGACTCCAGTCTCGTTTGTGACGTCATGTTTTTTGTGGAAAGCATTCAATTAATAAATAATTTTTAGGTTATATTAAAACGTATAAAAAGTAATAAGTTTTTACTTTCTTCCATCTTCAATAGAAGAAAGTATTGTAATCGAAATTTTTTTCGACTTCCGGTTTTCGACGGATTTACACATTTTAGGGGTCAGAGATTCTAAAAAACATGTTTTTACAAAATGTCTGTCTGCCTGTGTGTGTGTCTGCGTATGTGTCCGTATGTCGCCATTCTACCATGAAAAGGTGTATGATGTTATGCATAGAATTGAACCAAATTTTTTGTGTAAGTGTATGACTATAGTTAGTTGGTCCTCCTTGAATTTGAAAAAAAGCCGCCTGAAGGGGGCGCTGCAATCGTGATTTTTGTGGCATTTTCAATATTGTACCGACCAAAAGTATATAAAGTTATACATCGAATTGAACCAATTTTTTTTGTAAGTGTATGGCTATGTGGCTAGTTGATCCTCCCTGAATTTGCAAAAAAATCCGCCTCAAGGGGGCGCTGCAATAGCGAATTTTATGCCATTTTCAATATTGCACCACCTAAAAGTGCATTCAGTTAGTTCTAGAATTGAACTAAATTTTTTGTATATGATTATTTTTTGGTAAGGCAAGTAGGTCCTCCCAGAATTTGAAAAAAAAATTCTGCCTACCATTCTATTGGTCATCGGTTCGTGCAGAGACGGAATTCGTTTTTACTTCGAGTAATTATCTGAAGAGGAAATTTAAGATGAAAATCAAAATTGGTATGGTAATGAATTAAAATTATTAAAGCATTATTATGAGTAACTATTTCTTAAAAATATTAAAATGTACGAATGAGATAGAAGAAAGTTTTGGGATTGGCACATCCAACTAGTTTTCTTTTACGTTTAACAAGATTTATTGCGTGACTAAAAAGCGTAGATTTTGCTATAAAACTATAGATGTAGTTTTATGAGTCTGTGAAACATTAACAGAGAGTTTCTAATTAAGTTATAAAAATTAATAAAATAATTCATTTTTATAAATTTATGTGTTTAATTCTACTTAGAGTATCAACTCACATTTAATGAAGTAACAAGTTAAAAAAAAAAATTATGGATGCATTACATTTTCGTTAAGGCGCAACACTAGTCACACAAAAGACCCGGATGATAATGTAAAGTCTATGGGGGAATTCATTTCAAGTATTTCGCCGAAATTTTAATATTTTTACATGAATTTTTTGCACAAGATACCTGAGGATGATCCACAACCGGCCTAGTTTTTAGTTTTTCAGTTTTGGTTTCAGATTAAAAAGAATTACTTTAACTTTCGAAACCGGTTTAAACAGGTACTGAACGTGAAACTATCGTAATATAAAAATATAAAAGCAAAATCGAAAAAATAAAAACTAGGCTGGTTGTGGATCGTCCTCAGCTATCTTCTGCAAAAGAATCATGTAAAAATATTAAAATTTGAGCGAGATATTTGTAAAGAACGCTCCCATAGACTTTACATTATCATCCGTGTTTTTTTCTGTGCCTATTGTGTGGCCTTAAGGTCAAATGATGCATAAAATCGCTGAAATTTTTTAGTTATTAATTATGAGTCTAAAAGTAGATCTAAAACATTACGGTGTTAAATGATTATGGATCTAAAAGATTATGGTGGTGAAAGGCTTTAAAGTAATATATTTTAATATATTGCCTTTGTTTCGAAACGCGGTTTTTTATGCTTTGGTATACTTTTCTAAAATTCTGTTTTTGCTAAAAAGTCGAAACATTCCAAATTGTGTAACTAACCTTTTTCTTTAAAAATATCTAACATTTTACATCTCAGAAATTTTTTTTTTAGAATAATTCAAAATCAGTTATTAAAATTTTTAGGATTTTTAAAATATCTTAAGCCAAAATGAAAATTGTTTCTTATCATTTCCTGATAGTATGTTGTGGTGGTTGCTCGTTAACCCCCCCATATTTTTTATTTTAATTCAATTTTATTAACTATTTTATTTCCTATCATCTCTTTTTATTAATGTTCTCAATTTAAATATTATTTCAAATTCGTTTCTTTTGATGCCGTCGCCTGTAAGTTTTTCTTCCTTACCTAGCTATCGAATGTTCCAAACCGGTAAAATCTTGTTTTGAATTCATTCCTTCCGGTTTGGAAAGGCTTCTAGAAAAATCTGGATTGTTCTATGGGTGGTATTTCCGGTTATTCTGGCACGCCTCTTGACCTATCAAATTATGTTCCGCAGGTAACGTGGTTTAACCAACAAAGTGCCTGGCCACCTGCTTTGGCCTTTCTTCTTTAAGTGTTTATCAATTTTTTCCTTATTAAATCCATATTTCACTATACATTGAATCGTAACTTGGCTTATTTTTTCCTCGCTCTCCGCATTCGAACGTTGCCAACTTGGCGTATCCCGGGTTTACAGTAACCCTTGTTCTTTTCACCCTCCTGGCTCTGAGCCACGAGCAGCAGTTGCGCAGTCGGAGCCCAGTGGTGTTGGAGGCAGTTGAGTTGACAAGTGCCGAGAAGTTTCTCAGATGCCGAGAAATTTAGCGGAGGCCGGGGTAAGTGTGCCCGCCCCAAGGCAGTTGTACGTGACCGTTGCTCCATACCAGCTACTCAAAGTTTGTTTTCAAGGATGTTCTTTTTTTTTAATGCTGCGAGGAGTTAGGCTCCCCGTCCACCACGTCCTAAATCTTTTGGTTTTCCTTTTTTTTTCTGGCAACTCAAGTTGGTTTAAGTGTTGTCATAGTTATCCTCAAAGAATTATCATCAATCTATTATCAAGCTTAATTCAATCCCTCTTCATCTCATGTTTAATTCGGCCATAAATATATTTAATTATTTGAATATGGAACGGCGTCCCCAAGGGTAAATATTGAAACATCTCTTTGTGATTTGTCCAGGCATATTTTTTGGAAGTAATATCAAATTGATAGTCTGAGAAGAATGTTATCTCTGTATCTATTAAGAAAAATGTTTATTCATGTTATGAAAATGCATATAAAAATATATTGTGAAGAAGAGTTGTTCTAGAATATGTCGACTCATATACATCACCTTTGTGGAAATTTTTGCAACGAAATAATAATAGTTCTATTTATATAAGAAAGTGTATGAAACAAATACATATATATATAGAATATTCAATGCTTGAAGAAATTCTCATATGATTATAAATAAAAAATATTTGTCCCCTTCAAAAATATTCTCTTCATTTGTGTCTCAATACCTGTGCATTTATCTACCTGAATTTCATCTTCATCAGCCAAGAAATTACAAGTAACCTTTTTCTTCTTATCATTTTATATTTTTTACAATTTTGCTTTGAATTATTATCATCAAGATTAAAGATTTTTCACTATTTTAAGAAAAACCATAATGGTAGCCTTTTTTTTGGGTCGTTTGCTGGCCTTCATCCAGCGCAATGTATTTCATCCATTAATACGATCACTTAGCCTACTTCTGAGATGAAACAAAAAATAAGTGTTTCTCATCTCCTTCTTCCCTTCCCACCAAAACACCACAGTTTAATTTCCTTTGGTGCAGTGACCAACGCTTGACCATCTATTTCCTTTGCTGCCATTGTATTTTCGTTATCTATACATATTTTCAACAAAAAAAAATAATAATATCTTCATTATCTTCAATTATATCTTCATTATTTTCAAATTATATCTTCATGCAGTGATCAATATTTTATATTTATATTTTATTGAGTGTGGTGTAATAAATGAATGCATCATATATTTTGATTTTATGCTGAGATAATATTTTTTTTTTGGAGCAGTACAGTATATATATAACATAATTTATTGACAAATATTTTTCTTGCCATGACATAATTTATGACTAATATATATATTATTTAACGGAGGTGCTGGTAAATATAATTGATTATACTAATATAAATTATTCCTCTTGTCATAAATATAAGAATATTTGTTTTGAGCCATATGATATATATATTTACATAAAAATTTTTGGGCCATGTTATTTTGATCGGATGCTAACAAAGATATGTTGGTATTTTTCTTCTCTTCATCACATAATTATTCTTCTTCTTAATATATATAAAATGATGTATAACGTAAATGAAATTTGTCAATATTTTTAAATAATGGGTCGATTTATATATTATTTATTATAAGACCAGTCTATGTCCAAATATAACCTGTCATTTATTGAGCTCTCACTTTAATTATCTCATAATGCCTCCCAAGTCTAAATTAAATATTGCAATACAGCCATTCGACGGCAACCCTCAGACTGTGGAATTCTTCTTTGATCAATTATCTGATATACAAGAGTTAAATAATTTTTCCGATAAAGAACTTTTTATTCTCTTCAAATCGAAGCTTGAGGGCAACGCCTTACTCTTCTTTCTTGAAACACAGTCTCAGTTCAAGAACTATAATTTCCATGACATTCGGAAAGCTTTTATAGACTATTTCTTACCTTCAAAAAAGACTGTTTCTCTCAAATCCTTGCAGAATTTAAGCTTAGATTCAAATGAATCAGTCAAAATTTTTGCGTTTCGGCTGGATAAACAGCTTCGGCTTGCATACCCTAAATTGGATTCTTCTGCTCTCAATTCATTAAAATTCACTCATTTTCTTGAGGCTTTGCCTAAACAAATTAAGCAAAAAATTCTTGAAGAAAATATTTCATCTTTCGATTTAGCTCTTGAACGAGCAAATTTTCTTCAAAATATTTACGACTCCCCTCCAAAAAAATCTTACGAGAATTATAATCAAGCCTATTGTTTGGATAATGAAAAAGTCCATGATAATTCCATTCCTTCTAGTAATGTGCTCCATAAGACTCCTATAAAACATACGAAGGATAAAATTTATGTCAATTCTCAAACTACCTTCTCACCTTCGCAAACTCCAAATGACAGTTCTCATGCTTCTCGTAATTTTAAAAGAAAACCTAGAACATTTTCTCCTTCTCCAAATAGACAAGAGGCTACAGATAAACGTAAAAATAATTTTCGTCAACATAATTTTTATCGGAAACGTCCTTATCATCAACCCACCTTCGACAAATTTTCTCACAAAAAAAATTCTGCATCCTTTTATTACAAACGAGATGTTGTGCAATGTGCGTTTTGTGGAAAATTCAATCATCGTATGGACTTATGCTACAAATTTAAAAATATTATTAGTGCTTCCAATCAAAACTCTTCATCTAAATTTTCGTCTAATTCTCACAGAAGGAAAAACTATACCTCTTCTCAAAATAAAAACAATGTTTATCATTTAAACAAATAAGGGAGACTGGTTCTACTGACCGCCTTCTCTCCCGTAATTCTCATTCAGGGTCAGTACACTTTAGTAACAAACACAAACAACAACTTGACAAAAGCTCTTCAGTCACTTTAGTATCGTCCAGAGCTGTCCAAACTTCCCCTGTGACACCTAAATTTAACAAATCTTCATGTTCTTATAATTCGTTGACATCCAAACAAACTTTAGAAATTGATGATGATGTACAAGAAAGACATGTCATTTGCAGTTCTTTTAATAACTCGTATGTTCTTCCATGCATACTCATAAACATTCAACATAATGAAATCTCAACGTTAATTGATACTGGATCAAGTTTGTCACTCTTGGATCAAGAATGCTTTAATAGCATTAAATCCAGGCTTCATTACAAATTCTTATCCAGAAATGTATCTGTATCTACTATAAATTCTAAAGTTTTTTTCAAAGGATGCATAGAGATTGCATTTAAAATTGATAAATTCTTCTTTCATCATGTCTTTTATCTTACAAAGATACAAAATGTTCATTTTCAAGCCATACTTGGATTTGCGTTTATCAATAAACATTCCATAACTGTTTCGCCAAGCTTTAAGTCTATCTTGATTAAGGATAAACATATTCCTTTTCACAGTTATAACGAATCTCCTACTTGCTACTTCATGAATTCTGAATATAATTATGATAATTAAAATGTGCCATATTCTTTAGATGTACACAAAATGCCTTGTTATGAAGATTCTATATCAAATAATCCAAATAGTGGTACTTATACTGATGATATATATGCAAATTATGGTGATACAAATTTACAATTGTTCAACAATTTCACAACCTATCCTTATAATTATAATTTTCAAAATAATGGTTTGTTTACAAATAATGTTACTAATACTGCTATGAATTTTCATAATCCTTATATTGATGGTAATTTTACTTATTTTTCTAACTGTTTTCCAACTGATTATGGTAATGTTGTGAACTATGTATCTACTAATGATAATATGCCTGGCAAGAATTTTACATCTGAAAATACTAATGATCTTAGTTATGTTGGTGAAAAGCAAACCCATTTAAATATTGGTAATAAAATTTTGGTGAATTCCAACATGGTACAATTACTCAATAGGGAATTAATCCCTCCTAATTCTTTTGTTTATTTACATGTTAAGTACTTGAATCCTCCATCTGAATATTTTATTTTCAAACCCAATTTAAAAAATAAAGGTCTTGTGTTACATGAATCTTTGCATTCCAAATCTGCAATTCAAAATGATTTATTTTTGGTTGTATGTCAGAATATATCAAAGCTGGACATTCATTTAAATAAAAATTCAATTATTGGCGAATGTATTAATGTAGATGAGAAAGACATTGAGGAATACTCTTTTGATTTAGACTTTGAAGACCAATATTGTAATTTAATTTTACCATCTGAAGAGATTAAGAGAAAACGAATTCAAGAACTGTCTCCAAATGACTTTGATCTAAAACACTTACCTCCTCATGAAAAAGAATCTTTAACAAAATTATTGTGCAGTAAAGCTCTTGCTTTTTCAAAATCTCTTGACACTTTAGGTCATACCGACCTGGTTAACCCTCAATTCACAATGCTAAATTCTCATCCAGTCAAAACCCTACCTTTTCCTGTGCCACAGGCACTTGAGCAAGAAGCTCTTGACCAGATTAATCAAATGTTAAATGCTGGCATTATTGAGAGATCAAATTCATCTTGGGCGTGTCCCATGCTTCTTGTTAAAAAGAAGAGAACTGATATGTCAAAACCTCAAAAGTATCGTTTGGCTCTAGATTTAAGATTGCTAAATTCCATTATTATTCCATCTTCATATCCTCTTCCTAGAATTCAAAATCTATTGGTGCAATTATCAAAATTTAAGTATTATACTACTCTTGACTTGCCCTCTGCATACTGGCAGATCGCTGTACCTAAAGATATGCAGGATAAGCTCAGTTTTACTACTCCATGGGGAATTTTTACCTACTTGCGTCTCGTGTTTGGCTTGAAGACAGCTGCAAGTACCTTTCAACAATTAATTGACTCAGTTATTCAATTATCTCAAATTGATTCCTGTTATGCATATCAAGACGATATTGTTGTTGGCGCTAATTCATTTGAAGAAATGTCCATGAAACTCACAAAACTCTTAGACACTCTTATTGCTAATAACATTACTCTGTCTCCTGAAAAATGTTCCTTTATGCAAACAAGCATTAACTTTTTAGGATTCCAACTCACAGATCATAAAATTCTTCCCATTACAAGTAACATTTTAAAAATCACTTCTTTTCCAACGCCTAAAACCAAGAGGCAAACGAAAAGTTTTATAGGTTTGTGTTCATTTTATAGGTCAATTATTCCTAATTTTGCTAAATTGATTACTCCTCTCATTGAAGTCACCAAACCTAAAAATAAATTTTCTTGGAAATCTGAACAAGAAAATGCATTTAAAAAATTACAAGACATCTTCTTTCAAAAACCTATGCTTAATCTTCCTAACTGGAATGAAACCTTCTATGTTAATACAGATGCATCAAAGACAGCAATATCAGCTGTTCTTATGCAGAAATTTAATGGTGAACTTAGACCCATCTCCTATTATTCCAAAACTCTATCTCAGTCAGAAAGACAGTACCCTGCCATCAAATTGGAACTTTATGCCATTTACAAAGGCATAACAGCTTTTAAATATTATATTTTTGGTCGACCCTTTATTCTATTATCCGATGCCAAACCTCTTAATAATTATAAAAAGGCTACATCACCAGCTGATATTACTACTCGATGGATGTTAGAACTGTCAGAATACTCGTACACATTCCAACATGTTCCAGGCAAAGAAAATGTGTTAGCAGATTTTCTGAGTAGAACACCTCACATTCCTACTGAAGATCTCCATAATAATCCAGATCTTATTTCTACACAAGAACCACTACCAACTGTAGATAATCAAAAAGATTTACATAATGAAATTCCTCACTTTCCATGTGGTTTAGTTGACAAAGTTCACCACACATGTCATCTTCAAAGTGACTCTTCACCTCCAAATAATGATAATAATCAAGATCCATTATTAGAAATTCTTGATCACACCATCTTCTCTGAACAACAAAAAGACCCAAAAAATCAAACAAATTTATGAAGATCTTAAAAATAACAAAAAATCTAAAAGTTTAAATGGCTACTATATTAATCCAAATAATGAGCTACTTTGCTACAATGGTCATTTTTCTTCTGAAGACATTGAGCTACATAAAGCTGTTTTACCTTTGTCACTTAGAGCAAAAGCCTTAAGAATTGCTCATGTTACTCACACTGGAATTCATAAAACTATTGTTAATTTAAAGAAAAGATTTACCTGGAAAACCCTTGTTTCTGATACCATTAATTATGTCAACTCTTGTGAAATTTGTTTAGTAAACAAAAATCATAAAAAAAATACTGCTCCATACTTACCAGCACCACTTCCAACAGCTCCTAATCAAAAAGTCTCTATGGATTTACTCGGCCCATTAAGAAATCGTCAATATGTGATGACTATCATAGATCACTTTTCTCGTCATTTAGAATTATATGCCGTGAATAATATCAGTGCTGAGTCTGTTACAAAAGCTTTATTACATTACATTTCCACTCATGGAAAACCCGAATTAACTCTCACTGATCATGGCTCTCAGTTCACTAGTGATATGTTTTCTTTCTTTAATAAAAAGCTTGGCATTAAATTGGAACACAGTTCTGTAGCCCATCCCCAGGCTAACGGATTAAGTGAACGAGTTAATTCTCAAATAAAATCGTCTGTGAATACAATGGCTTCCCAAGGATGTGATGTACCAACTGCTCTAAAAATTCACCAATCCATATATAATGCTACACCTCATCCAGCTACAAAGTTTACTCCAAATCTTCTTCATTTTGGAAGAGAGATAAATGACATTTATTCTAATTACAAAACTCAAGTGTCCTGGAAAATTCTCAATACTGCCTATGAAATTCATAAATTAATGGATGTTATTGAGAAAATATACTATCAAGCTTACAAGAATAACGAATCTTCTAGGCAAAAAGTGTACCAAAAATCGAGAGAAAAATTAAAGTTTGCCAACATCAATGTTAATGACATTGTGTACGTAAAATTTCCCACTGTGTTTAACAAAAAGGTACAAGGCCCATACGTGGTGAAGAAAATAATTTCTCCTGTACTCATTCAAATTCAAGATTCCAATAATAGTCACACTTCACCAATGTTGATCCACACTAATCGAATCTTGAAGCTTCAAAAGAGAAATGAAATATTGCAATATCCTTCAGTTTCTTCTAAAAATGTATCACGTGATCAAGCTCCTGTTGATAATGCATCTTCTACTCCTGTGAGACAACACTCGCCTACTCAAGTTTCAAATCATGATGCTGCTTGTAACACATCTCCTCGAATTCTTTCTTCTTCTAAGTGCCAACAAACATCTTCATGTTCCAGTAAATCTGTACAGTCACAAGTTCCTCCTGATAGCACTCACACTGGTGTTAAAAACAAGTCTACTCAATATAAAAATTATGGTCTTCGCCCTCGCACTCATAAAATGTATAAAAAATGAACTAATCTTCTTTTCTTTTTTCAGGATGACTCTTGGTTTGTTACATAGTCAGTTAATACTAGTTAGACTGATATTCGAGTAAGAAGAATGACTGTGTAATTTTTTTTGTTTTCTTCCTCCAAGCTGCAGGCAGCTGTTATTTTTTTTTTCTTTTAAGTCTTCTTCTCCTTGAGGCAATTCAATGGTCATCCTCCAGATGTATGTATGGTTTTAATATATTTTTATTATTCACTATATTCATTTCTAAACCATAATTATTGTAATAAGTATATATGATCTCAAGTATGCCATACACTACTTTTTTTTTTAACCTTACAAAGTCTTTAATTGCAATAGTTGGTGCTAAAAAAAATTGAGAAAGAATTTGTCCTTTTTATATTCTTATTAAAATATTATGTCATTATGTAAAGTTATTTTTTTGACAAATGTTTATCCTACTAAGAAAAGTGGATTGTAATTGATGTAAGGTAAACATAAATATGAGTACTCATAAAATCATTTTCCCTATTGTGACTTACATAATAATTTCTCTTTACAATGCATGCATCCTCTAACAATTTAACCTCTTTTAACAAAAAAAAATGACAATGCATGATAAACTTATGCATACTAATAATTTTACTCTTATTATTGAAATATAGAAAAATGAATGACTCACAATAAGTATTATTTTTTTTTGTATACTTCTGAGTATTTGAAGGTTATTAAAAAAAAAAAAAGGTTTTTGTTATTCTATAATTATACTTTGGATCCAAAGATGTTGGTTGAGTCATTATATATGTATATAAAGCAAATACTTGATATATGACAAATACAAAATGATCACTTGTCATTTAAAAAATGGTTGAAAGTTGCAAATATTCAAGATATCTTATAATAATTTTTGACATAATTGATTTTTTTTTTGTTTGTTTGTTGACATTATCGAAGCCATATACAAGATTGACATATTCATATAAGTTCCTTTTTATCAGAATATAAATATCCTGTATTTTATGTTTATTTTGAAGGAAGTTTAGTATTAAAAGTATTTATGCAATTCTTGTCAATTTATGTTGAAAGTGTTCAGGAATATTCTTTTATGAGAGTATAAACTAAAGCTCTTTGAAAATTGTTACATATATTTTGAAGACGTTTTTATTGAAAATAACATTCTACTTTTTTTTCCTACCAATTTACATATGCCTTTTATTTGGAATTTATTATATTTTTCTTTGAAAATGTTGTTATTGAATAATGCTAAGGTTTTTCATTTAAGATTAGTTAAAAGCTTAAAAAACTATTACATATTGATATATGTACATTTCTTTTATGAGAGCCTAAATAATCTCTCTGCGCCATTTGCACGTATTTTCCTTTTCAAATTTTCAACTTACAAATTCATTCTATATATCATGTGAAACCATCCATTTTTATATACAGTTATAGTTTGATTTATTTTATTGTCAACTGGAAAATATACATCTACATGTTCTTATTGTATAATCAAATATTTTACATATGCTAAAGCATTTAGTTATCATATTGCATTTTGCACAGCTTAACAAGAAACTGTTCATAGTTAAAGACTGTTGTTTCTGCATATATATATGAACTTTGATTTTTTTTGATACATGATAAGTACCTCTGGAAGAAATTTTGTATACCTTCCATTTTAAATATTTGCTATCTTTGGTGTATTAACATAACGACTACTACCATAATAGTAATTATTTTTATTATCTAATATCATGTAAAACAATTATTTGTATTCATATAACTATTTCTGGTACATTTATTTTGTGTAATTATTTTATATCTTTGTACATGTTTTAGAAAATATTGTTTCGATGAAAAAATTATTGAATTTTTGTCATCTCTCCAATATTTTCTTTTGGGGAGGCCTGGGTAGATATGTGGTGGTTGCTCGTTAACCCCCCCATATTTTTTATTTTAATTCAATTTTATTAACTATTTTATTTCCTATCATCTCTTTTTATTAATGTTCTCAATTCAAATATTATTTCGATTTCGTTTCTTTTGATGCCGTCGCCTGTAAGTTTTTCTTCCTTACATAGCTATCGAATGTTCTAAACCGGTAAAATCTTGTTTTGAATTCATTCCTTCCGGTTTGGAAAGGCTTCTAGAAAAATCTGGATTGTTCTATGGGTGGTATTTCCGGTTATTCTGGCACGCCTCTTGACCTATCAAATTATGTTCCGCAGGTGACGTGGTTTAACCAACAAAGTGCCTGGCCACCTGCTTTGGCCTTTCTTCTTTAAGTGTTTATCAATTTTTTCCTTATTAAATCCATATTTCACTATACATTGAATCGTAACTTGGCTTATTTTTTCCTCGCTCTCCGCATTCGAACGTTGCCAACTTGGCGTATCCCGGGTTTACAGTAACCCTTGTTCTTTTCACCCTCCTGGCTCTGAGCCACGAGCAGCAGTTGCGCAGTCGGAGCCCAGTGGTGTTGGAGGCAGTTGTGTTGACAAGTGCCGAGAAGTTTCTCAGATGCCGAGAAATTTAGCGGAGGCCGGGGCAAGTGTGCCCGCCCCAAGGCAGTTGTACGTGACCGTTGCTCCATACCAGCTACTCAAAGTTTGTTTTCAAGGATGTTCTTTTTTTTTAATGCTGCGAGGAGTTAGGCTCCCCGTCCACCACGTCCTAAATCTTTTGGTTTTCCTTTTTTTTTCTGGCTACTCAAGTTGGTTTAAGTGTTGTCATAGTTATCCTCAAAGAATTATCATCAATCTATTATCAAGCTTAATTCAATCCCTCTTCATCTCATGTTTAATTCGGCCATAAATATATTTAATTATTTGAATATGGAACGGCGTCCCCAAGGGTAAATATTGAAACATCTCTTTGTGATTTGTCCAGGCATATTTTTTGGAAGTAATATCAAATTGATAGTCTGAGAAGAATGTTATCTCTGTATCGATTAAGAAAAATGTTTATTCATGTTATGAAAATGCATATAAAAATATATTGTGAAGAAGAGTTGTTCTAGAATATGTCGACTCATATACATCACCTTTGTGGAAATTTTTGCAACGAAATAATAATAGTTCTATTTGTATAAGAAAGTGTATGAAACAAATACATATATATATAGAATATTCAATGCTTGAAGAAATTCTCATATGATTATAAATAAAAAATATTTGTCCCCTTCAAAAATATTCTCTTCATTTGTGTCTCAATACCTGTGCATTTATCTACCTGAATTTCATCTTCATCAGCCAAGAAATTACAGGTAACCTTTTTCTTCTTATCATTTTATATTTTTTACAATTTTGCTTTGAATTATTATCGTCAAGATTAAAGATTTTTCACTATTTTAAGAAAAACCATAATGGTAGCCTTTTTTTGGGTCGTTTGCTGGCCTTCATCCAGCGCAATGTATTTCATCCATTAATACGATCACTTAGCCTACTTCTGAGATGAAACAAAAAATAAGTGTTTCCCATCTCCTTCTTCCCTTCCCACCAAAACACCACATATGTTTTCTAATACTACAACAAATATTAAGATGATGTATCCAACAGTTTATTAGAAAAATGTATCGAACAGACATAATGTTCGTGGAATTTATAAAAAGTTATTAGCTCTTTAAAACTAGTGTATGTACAGGGTGTTCCAAAAATAATTATCTATTCCTATGAAAACATAAATCTATTGATTTCTTTCGCAGGGTTTCAAGAAATGCTCTTCGTTAAAGAAAGAAAATAGCAATCGTTTCCCGGAAACTGTGAGATAAAACATATGAATGGATGCGTCAACAGTACCATGAAAAATACGTAAAACAGCCATCAACAAGTGCCAATATTAGGCTATTTGTGAACAAATTCAAACGAATTGGTAACGTGGTGGACGAAAAAAGTCCTGAATGACCATCATCATCTGAGGAAACCGCAATAGCTGCCGTGAACCGTGAGGCTGTTGAAAGGAGCCCATGTTTACAAGTAGCCTGATATTGGCCCTTGTTGGTGGCTGTTTTCCATATTTTCGATGACACAGCTGACGCACTTCTTCATATGTTTTATCACGCAATTTCTAAAAAACGACAGCAGTTCTTTCTTCTAATAGACCAAGAGCCGACAGCACAGAAACCTATGTCATCGATTACAAGAAATAAAACCTTTATTTTATGGAAGAGTAGCCATAGGGGAATCTAATGATGTATGTCTGCTGGAAGTGAAGTGGTGCGTAAGCGAAAAATTAATACCACTAGTGGTTCACGCGTAGGTATTAATTTTTCCAGTTTTAACTATTTTAATACCTTTGTTTGTACGACAAGCACAAAGATGAACTTACGAGTGAACCACTAGTGGTATTAGTTTTTGTTTTAAGCACTACTTCACTTCCGGCAGACATGGATCATTAGACTGCAACTGCTATTTTATAAAATAAAAGGGGTTTTTCTTGTACTCGATGACATAGGTTTTTGTGCTGTCGGCTCTTGGACTATAAGGAGAGCGTTTATTCAAACACCTGTGAAAGAAATCAATAGATCACTGTTTTCATAAAAATGGATCGTTATTTTCGGAGCACCCTATAAGTATTCAAAATTTGCAAAATCTGTTTCCTTTTGCTTGTCGAGTTATTCCATGTACCCTTAAGTTTTGGTACTTTAAGCAGACCTGTTTCCATGTGTATGAATTAGAAGAATAGCTCTAATGAAACAGAAGTTCACTTGTCACCAAATGCAGTACAAAAACTGCTTATTTTTTAAAATACTTTTATTCAAAAGTTATATTTCCTTTCTTTTTTGCAGCTTTTGTAAGCGATTACATAAAAATAAGTAAGTGTTTCATAGAATTTTGAGGATGTTTAAGAATAAACACATTGTATAAATCAGTAGAAAAAAATACGTGTACAACAAAATGACAAAAAGCGTTTGTGATTTTTTTATTTTAATATTTTTGCTAAAAATTATTGTAAAAATAACGAGTTTTTGTTGTCAAATATTTGTCTGTGTTATGATTACAATCGTGGAAAGGGTTTTTACAAATAATTTTTGAATCCAAATGCTTCTATTTAAAATAAAAACATGTATGTTTTGCAGCCATTAAATTTGTAAATTGGTACTGATATAAGGTTCGCCCAAATGAAAGTAGCGTTGCAGGAATAACTCCGCCATTTGAAGAGAAATATGACTGTTGGTGCAGGACGCAGAATACTAGGAATGCATGCCATATTGTCAGATCGCGTCAAATGAGTGTGCGATTGCGGGGGAGCGTGTTAAAAGGCATCGTTCGCATTATGGATGCATCTAACAATGTCAACATCCCGTCCAACAATTTTGAACAGTAGAAAATGTGACTTATTATGAAATCAACTGCAATCGAATGCAAAGTGTATACGGAGTGTGTGTCACGAAGGTGAGTATTTAGATGCTGTAGACATTTTCAAAAGGGCAGAAGGCCAGCTGAGGTTTACAAAGTCCTGACCTGTTTTTTACACTACAAAAATCCCTGCGCCATCGAAAACCGATCTGCTTGACAGACACTCCGTGCCTTGCACATTTTCAATTCGACGATAGATTTCACACTGTAAAAAAATCTGCAAAGGTACTAAATCTTTTCTAGGAAACTGGGATTCCAAGAACTTTTCCTGTAACGGTGACAGCAAAAATTCAAGTTTCAGAATCGATTACATGAATTTTTCCTGTTATCGTTACATGAAAAGTTCTTGGAATCCCAGTTTCGTAGAAAATGTTTAGTACCTTCACAGATTTTTTTTTTACAGTGCACTAGCACTCATATTTCCTGCTGAAAAAAAATGCATGACAGCACATAAACACAATTTACAGGCGTCCATGATGAATATTATGCTTTTTAACATGCTCCCACGCTATCACATGCACATGTGGCGGGATATGAAGATATCGCATACATTCCTAAGACTCTGTGACCTCTACATTGTAAAAAAATTCTGTAAGGTTATTAAAAGTTTTCTAGGAAACTGGGATTCCTGGAACACATACAGATTGCCACTGAAAATCAAAAAATCTGAACGGTTACTAAGAATTTTTTTAGAAACTGTGATTCCTGGTATATACAATATAATTGCAACTCAGGTTACAGGTAAAATTTTAGTAGCATAACTACAATTTTAGTTGATTCGTTTGTAAAGTTGCAGATATCTGTTGCTTTACGTAAATTAGTTTTGTAGATTTACATTTTTCTTCTACAGTGTATAGATAAAATGCTACTACACATACAGATTTTGGCAATTTTACATTAGTAAGATTACAGATTTTTATTTACGATGTATAGCAGCATGCGCAGTCATACTTCTCTTCAATTGGTGGAGTTTTTACAGCAATGACACTTTCATTTGGATGACCCATATACAATTATAAAATTGAAATATACGTATAAATAATATTTTATGTACTATACAGTAAAATAAAACGCAATAATCCTAGCGATGAAATGTGGAAATTTGCGATATTATCTCTATCAGAAATTGAAATACCAACAAAATTGAATACTCTATTAAGTGCGACTTCTATTATATTTTAGAATAGCTACACTGTAAAAAAAAAATCTGTAAAGGTACTAAACATTTTCTAGGAAACTGGGATTCTAAGAACTTTTCATGTAACGATAACAGGAAAAATCCATCAGGAAAAGTTCTTGGAATCCTAGTTTCCTAGATAAGGTATAGTATCTTTACAGATTTTTTTTACAGTGTACGTCAGTGGTAGAAAAACATTTTGCATAAATGCATACGCAGATCCCCGCCTTAGAGAAAAACATAAAACACTAAAAAAACGCATTTGAAACACACAGCTGGACTACACTGTAAAAAAAAAATCTGTTAATGTACTAAATATTTTCTAGGAAACTGGGATTCGAAGAACTTTTCATGTAACGACAACAGGAAAAAACCATGTAACCGATTCTGAAACTTGCGTTTTTGCTATTACCGTTACACGAAAAGTTCTAGAAAACCCAGTTTCCTTGAAAAAGTTTTGTACCTTTACAGATTTTTTTACAGTGTATGAATAAAGCATGAGATACGAAAGACATTGACTAATACACTAATCAGTGTTTATTCTCTATTGGTATGTAAAGGCTTAAATTTTACTTGTTTCACCTCTTTCTTGAGTCTTTAAAGTACTCTGAATTACTTCCGTCAACACACGCCAAAAGCAGAATAATTTCTTCTAAGCTCCCGACATAAGAAGCAATCTTTGCATTCGGGTTCTCCTGCACTGTAAAAAAAATCTGTGAAGATACTAAACATTTTCTAGGAAACTGGGATTCCAATAACTTTTGATGTAACGATAACAGGAAAAAAATTCATGTAAACGATTCTGAAACTTGAATTTTTGTTGTTACCCTTACAGGAAAAGTTCTTGGAATCCCAATTTCCTAGAAAAGGTTTAGTACCTTTGCAGATTTTTTTTTACAGTGTATGAACTCGTGCCCGTGACACGTTCGTATTATAATAAACTATACTTTATCTCAATATACCTATATTCTCACTGGAATTGTGATATCACAAAGTTTAATGTGTTATTTAGCATTTCTATACTCGTTTGAAAAGATTTTGCAAGACATTTTCTATTTAATAGCGCTCTGATTTAAATGGACCTGGAACATAAAAATTTTCAAATATTTAAAAAGAAAATTTCTGCAATATTATAATTTATTTTATTTTATTTTACTTTTTTTTTCTTTAAAATGACATTTAAATCATGTTTCTATTTCAATTAGAAAAGGAAATATTAATTATTATGTTTTAAATTATTTTCAAAGTTAGCTTTCAAGCTATGGCTATTATAAAAACGACATTTTATGAAAATGTTTTTATTATTCATGATGTGTTTTTTCACCATTTCTCTCATTTAAGTTATTATAACTCAAGAAATATTTAAGCTACATGCTTCAAAGTTGGAAGATGTCTTTTTCAATCATTTTGCTTTAAATTTGATTAAACAAATTTAAAAAAATTACTTTTAAAACTGTGTTTTTTTCAAGTTACATCTTTTTTCTTAAAACATTTTTATTTTTATTTAAATTAATATTTTTTAAAAACTCAGAATCAAAATTAAAGCTTATATATTTCTATTTATTTACAAGAAAAAAAAATGATATTCTACAAGTTAAAATGATAAATATATATAGGATAGTTGCACCATAAAATTTAACTATTATTATTAGTTATAAGTTAAAATGATTTATTTTTATCCCACTTTTTAAAATAAATTTTAAAATAAAAGAATATATATGTTACAGGCCAAACCCGATTTTAGGCCAAACTAGATTGGCCTAGGCCAAACTAGTCTATCCTAACGCCCATCGGATAAACTAGTTTTTCCTAGGCCAAACTGGTCTATCCTAACGCTCATCGGATAAACTAGTTTTTCCTAGGCCAAACCGGTTTATCCTAACGCTCATCGGATAGACTAGTTTTTCCTAGGCCAAACTAGTCTATCCTAAGGCCCATAGGACAAACTAGTTTTTCCTAGGCCAAACTAGTTTGGACTAACTCTTATAGGATAAACTAGTTCAGCCTGCTATTTATTCGTCTGAACTAGTTTAACCTAGGCCGATCTAGTTTATCCTAGGCCAATTCAATTTGGCGTGATTTTATTGAATTCAATGACTGCCTCAGCGCCAACATTCTAGTTTCTCCTAGGCTGATCTAGTTTGTCCTAGGCCAATGTAATTATCCGTGTTTTTAGCTCACGGGCGTCAAAGCCAGCGAAATAAAGGGCTCACAGGTTCTGTATGTATGTACGTACGCATGTATGTACGTATGTACGTACGAATGTACGTAATGCTATAACTCTTGATATAAATATCCGATTAGCTTCAAATTTTGGATGTTGGTTCCTTCTGATAAGATACTTTTCTGATTAGTTTTGGAAAATCATTGAATAAGAATAAAGGGAGCGAACGGAAGTCTAATCCACTACCGTTAATTTAGAGAAATGCATTTATCATGCAGAATTATCAGTTTTCATTTAAAATGTTAGATATAGAATTATTCTGACAAGGCGCCTCGGGGATTAGTTGTGGATGTTTATTGTTTAAGTGTTAAAGAAAGGGCAATGTATGTACCCCCCCCCCCCATAATTTAGATAAATGGTTTTTAACGCAGAAATTATGGATTTGCTTCAAATTTTGCTTATAGGTTCTTTCTGATAAGGCAATTCCCTGAATAGTTTTGAGGGTTTAATGGTAAAGTATGAAGGAAAAATTACGGATTTTCCTCTTACCTAGTAAAAACTAGTTTTTCCTACGGGCATATAGATAAACAAGTTTGGCGTAGGAAATCTAGTTTATATAATTGGCGTTAGGATAAAATAGTTTGGCCTAGGCTAATCTAATTTGGCTCGAAATCGGGTTTGGCCGGTAAAAAAACATGTGTTTCACGAGAATAAGTATAAATGTGTGTCAAGAGTAAATGCTTATAACATCAATACAGGAATTTCACATGTCCACCCTAAAGACATAATGCATTTTACATGGCTTTTTTCCTGCAGACTCGTGCCAATTGAGATCAGGCTTGCATTTATTATTATTATTGTATATTCGAGCCAGATTGGAGGTGAACATAATTTGGAATCGAACAGCGTTTTCCATTTTTTAGAAATTAATTTCTTGTCGACATATAAGCTATTCTTGTCACGGCGTCAAGTTTTCTTTTCCGTGAAGTCGTAACCGAAAATTCGATTCAAAACGTAGCTTTAATAGTATTTTCTCAAAGGTACATCGCTTTTATGGAAAAAATGGTTAACGCCATTCGATTACATATTTTCTGAGTGAGAATGCCTGTTAATCTTATGCCTTTCCGAAAATAAATTAATTCTTAAATGTGTTAGGATGTAGCTCTTTTGGATTTGAGAAAAGTCTTAAGGAATGACAGAGAAACATATTCACAAATTTACTTTTTACTGAATAGTTTAGTTATGATGTTTATAACTCTCCTTTTTTTCTTTTGTTCTAAACTACATTAATTATTTAATGAATCCCCATTTCAATATTGAAAGCTCTATGAAATTAAATAATCAATAATATATTGTGTATTTTTCATTCTGTGAACACCTCGTAATTTATCCAATATGTATGTATGCAGTATTTTTTAAAGGAATCCTAATTGTATGTTAAGTAAAATCTGAATTTTTGGCAGAAATTGAGTAGGGCCAGATTGAGTGGGACTGAGTCTTTTTTCACATATATTTCTAGAGCAGGGCTCGGGCTGAACTTTTAATTTTTACACAGGGTCACGGCAAAATAACTTTCCTTCGGGAAAGGCGGGGCCCGGAATTCGAAATTCTGGCCCGTGCAAACCTCTAACAGTATTCTACAACGCATCGAATAAAATACATTATAATGGTGATGACAAAACCACTTTGCACAAGGTTAGCAATGGAGCAGTAGTCGGGATCAATATTAAAAAGAATATTGCCCAATTAAACTGATGGCTTTGCATTCACAGGCTATTTACAGTCATTGCGTAGTTCAGCCTTATTTTTTTATAGAATAACACCCTCGAAAAATAAAGTAAGTTGGATTACTTTTTCCCATTTCCCCCACTTATATTTAACCATTAAACACCCAAAACTAATCACAGATACGCTTTATAAAATTAAACAATTATCCAAAATTTTAAACAAATCAGATAATTCTGCTCAAAAAACCATTCATCTGATTTAGAGAGGGTAATCCCACATTCCTCCCTTTATACTTAATCATTAAACCCTCAAAACAATTCAGGGATTCGCCTTTTAAAGAAAAATCTATAAGCTATATGCAAAATTTACGGCAAATCGGATAATACTGCATAAAAACCCATTTATCTAATTTAAGGAAGGCGATAAATCGTCCACTAACCCATTATACATAACCATAAGAAAAGACCCAAATTAATTAAAGAAGCACCTGATCAAATGAATTCATGTCCAAAATTTTAAGCAAATTGGATAATTCTGTATTATAACAAATTTATATATTTTAAGGAAGGAAATAAATTGCTGGTTCAGACCAAAAACCAAAGAACCACCAAAATTAATCAGTGAAACGCTTTATCAGAATGAACAAATCTAAGATTTGCAGGAAATCGGTTAATTCTGCATGAAAAACCCATTTAACAAAATTAGGCGGGATTCCCCCGTTCTTCCCTTTGTTCTTATTCAATTAATCCTTAAAACCAATTAGGGAAACGCCTTACCAGAATGAATCTATTTCTAAAATTTGAAGTAAATCAGTAAATTCTGCGTGAAAAAAGCATTTACATAAATTATGGGACGTTACCCCTATTCTCCCCACCCTTTATACTTAAACAATTGACACCCACAACTAATGAAAGCGCTTCAACAGAATACTCCTATATCTAAAATTTGAATAAAATATACTAATAATCCATAGAAATCCATTTATTTGAATTAAGGGAAGGGGCGAATCAGCCTCTGGTCCCCTCCCCCCTTATTCTTCGCCAATGACCTCCCAAAATTAATCATAAAAGCTCCTCATAAGAATAAACCTATATTGAAAGTTTAATACAAATCGAGTATTTCTATAAAAAAATATTGAGTTACGTACTTACGTACATACATAGATACAGAACCCACGGGCACACTAGTTCTCAGTCTTGGGTAGCTGACGAGATAAAAACATGTCAAATTACATTATTTCTATCAAGAGTTATCGCGTTACGTACATACGTACGTACATACGTACGTACATCCGTACATACATGCGTACATACATACATAGAGAACCTGTGAGCCCATTTTTTCTTTGGCTTTGACGCCCATGAGCTAAAAACAAGTAAAATTACACTGGCCTAGGATAAACTAGATCAGCCTAGGACAAACTAGAATTTTGGCGCTGAGGCGGTCATTGAATCAAATAAAATCACGCCAAATTGAATTGGCCTAGGATAAATTAGATTGGCCTAGGATAAACTAGTTCAGACCAATAAACAGCAGTCTAAACTAGTTTATCCTATAAGAGTTAGGCCAAATTAGTTTGGCCTAGGAAGAACTAGTTTGTCCTATGGGCCTTAGGATAGACTAGTTTGGCCTAGGAAAAACTAGTTTATCCGATGGGCGTTAGGATAAACCGGTTTGGCCTAGGAAAAACTAGTTTATCCGATGGGCGTTAGGATAGACCGGTTTGGCCTAGGAAAAACTAGTTTATCCGATGGGCGTTAGGATAGACTAGTTTGGCCTAGGCAAATCTAGTTTGGCCTAAAATCGGGTTTGGCCTGTAACATATACATATAATAAATGTGGTTTTTTTACTAATAATATGATCAACTTTCAGAAAAAAAAATTCAAAATTTTAAGTTAATAAATGAAAATTATTTTAATATGTGTCTCGGACCCCCTTAATATAAAATGATATCGCTTCAAACATTGTCCTTAGAAATTCCGCAGACAGTCTCATTGTGTCACCCATACTTGTAGCTCACAATCATAGTAGATAAAGTTCATTTTGAAAAACAAAATGTTATAGTCCATTGATTAGGAGCTGAAAATCTGTTTTATATGCTTCTATAGTAAACCAGGCCTGTTTTCACATTTTTTTCTTATATGGCATCTGTTTACAGGCTTGATTCTCTGTGTTTCTATACATATTAATTGAGTTGCTCGCAATCATGATTGACCAAGTCCATTAAAAAAATTCTGTAGCCCATTTAGAAGGTACAGAAATTACATTTTATATGCTACGACAGTGAACCAAGCCTGGTTTTCCATTTTTTTCACATATGGTATTTGTGTACAGGCTTGGTTCATTGTGTTCCTATATATGTGAATTGAGAGGCTCACAATCATTATAGATTAAATCCATTTTGAAAAAGAAATCATGTAGCCCATGTAGAAGGTACCGAAATTATATTTTATATGATGCTACAGTGAACCAAGCCTGCTTGCACATACTTTCTCATGTACGGCATGTCATTACAGACTTGGTTCATTGTGTTCCTATATAAATTAATTGAGGGTTTCACAATCATAGTAGATCAAGTCAATTTTGGAAAATAAAATGTTACATTCCATTTATTAGCATCTGAAAATCTGTTTTATATACTCCTACAGTGAACCAGGCCTGTTTTAGCATTCTTTCTTATATGGCATCTGTTTACAGGCTCGATTCTCTGTGTTCCTATACATATGAATTGAGGCGCTCGCAATCATGATTCATCAGTTCCATTAAAAAATGATGTAGCCCATTTAGAAGGTACAGAAATTATATTTTATATGCTGCTACAGTGAACCAAGCCTGTTTTCTCATTTTTTTTTTCTCATATACAACATCTGTTTACAGGCTTGGATCATTGTTTTCCTATATTTGTGAAATGAAGGGCTCACAATCATAGTAGATCAAGTCTAATTTGAAAAAAAAAATTATAGTCCATTTATTAGGAGCAGAAAATCTGTTTTATACACTCGTACAGTGAACCAAGCCTGTTTTTACATTATTTCTCATATATGGCATCTTTTTACAGGCTTGGTTCACTGTGTACCTATATATATGAATTGAGGCGTTCACAATTATAATAGATCAAGTCCATTAAAAGAAATGGTGTAGCCTATTTAGAAAGTACAGAAATTATATTTTTCATGCTTCTACAGTGAACCAAGCCTGTTTTCTCCTTCTTCCTCATATATAGCATCTGTTTATAGGAATGCTGTATTGTGCTCTAATATATATGAATTGAGGGGCTCAAAATCATAGTAGATTAAGTACATTTTGAAAAAAACACGTAGTACATTGAAAAGGTACAGAAATTATATTTTATATGTTCCTGCTGTGAACCAAACCTGTTTTCATATTCTTTCCCATATATGGTATCTATTTGCTGGTTCATTATGTTCCTATATATATGAATAGAGGAGCTCGGAATCATAGTAGATAAGACCATTTTGAACAAAAAGTCTAGCACATTAAAAATGTACAAAAATTATATTGAATCTAAATGGACTACCATAATATTGGGTTTATTTTGTGACAGGTGGGGTCACTGTGACACTTAGTCTATTTTTTATATTTCCTGTTAGTCTCGGGAAATTATCGTTAGGTGATGTGGTACATTGTATTAAGAGTTGGCAATGCTGTTTGCTTTCCTCTCATACCGCGAAGAGCAGGAAAATCGAAATACTAAAGCAAGAATAGGTGTAACAAATTAACCCCATATGTAACAAAGAAGTCAACAGGACAACTTTGTGCCAAATCAGGGTAACTTCATTCCTTTTTTACGAAACTTTGATACATTCTGCCATGGTGGATTCTTGACGATTTATTTCCAAGATGCCAAAGTCATACTAGTGCTGCTATTTATATTTTGAGACCAAAACTTAGCGTTAACTCAAGTGGTGTTGCAGATTTAATTTTTTTCCTCCCCTGGATAAAAGTTAACCTGATAGGTCCTGCGCCGAAGACATCGCCAAATTAGAAAAATGTGAAGTATCTCACGAACTACTCGAGTTAAAAGAATTTGCTTGGTACCATTCAATTCAACATGAAAAAACACACTAAAATGTGTTATCAGTTGAAAAATAACTGCAAAAGCCGATTTTTAAGGATTTTTTTTTATTCGTCATTTTTTTACCCCTCTTAAGGACGGAATTTTCAAAAATCCCTTCTTAGCGGCACTCGGTGTTATAAGAAGTATTTTTACCTCTATTTTCAAGATTTTTGGTTCGGTAGATTTTTTTGTGCTGTGATTAATACGAAATCCAGACTTTCTTTTATATATATAGATTGAGGGGCTCGGAATCATAGTAGATTAACACCATTTTGAAAAAAAATGGTCAAAACATGGAAGCAGATTCAATTTTTTTCCTCCGCTTGCTAAAGGTTACCCTGATAGGTCAAATTTACCCTGATTGACTGTAGTTAATCCTCAGTAATCTTACGGTATATCATTTTTGTAAATGGTCTTGTTCTACTACGGCTGTGTTCACCTCAAATAATTCTTGTTGAAAGAAATTGAATAAATAAAAAGTGTTTTATAACAGAAGCAAAATTATACACTTTTTATTCCAGTTTACAACGAGCACCGTTGAAATTTGATCAGACACATTGCACATAAATGAACAACATGAAAAAAAATAGGTTCCATGTAAGGCCAAAACATGTCACAAACATGCCTCATGCACCCCTACAGGTTCCTTCCACTAGAGCCCCGAAATAGTAGAATTGGCCGTTCAGGGCACTGAGAGGCGAGATAACTATAATTATACAAACATCAACACACTAATCTTACAATATGAGATGCCAGCTGGAAAAACTTAAAATAAAAACACTTGCCTCTCTACACAAAAGCACTGGTTGCAGAAAAGTTGATTACTTGCTGGTTTCACAAGTTACACAAAAGCACATAAAATATATTCATCTGACCTTTTTTTAATTATACAGTTAGTAATAATTACAGATTTTTGTGCTGTTAATATTGTAAAATTTCAGTATAGACTCAACTGGCATCTGCTTGTAAGATATAACATATCATTACATAATACACTGAATATAAGCGCCATTGTCAAAAAATATAATAAATAAAATAAAATGGCTCCAATCTCTACTTTTATAGAGGCATATTAATGTTCTTGGGATACTTAGGATCGCTGTATAAACAATAAAATTATAATTATTACTTCCATATACATTTTCTTTGCAGTATTACATTGTATAAGTACACTGAAAAATAATACATATTTTAGACATCAACTTACAGACGGAAAACAATTCTTTGTTATTTTTGTCATAAACATGATTCAGTATTTTGTATAACTCTTGTATCGTAATCCTAATGTTAAAAACACTTATAGATCATTTTTATTTATTTGGGTAATAGCTCATTTTTATAGGTTTGATATTTTCAATAATTTTAAAATCACAAGCTCCGGCATGACATAACATGTATGCTCTTTATAAAATTGTTTCATTTGTTGAGGTACGAGGTCCATTCACCAAGGAATACCTCGATGATCCATCTCTAGCTCCAACAACGTGACCCTTTAAAAATAAGTCCCGGAACGTTTCTCGGAATTGACGACTCATTCCACAATAGATGGCAAAATTTACTGGGTAGCTGAGAATTATGAAAAAGTTTGTGAAGAGAATGGTTGAGTTCAAATCATCGTAGTCTGCTATTTCAAGATCTAGGGCATTCTGCAAGACGTGCAAAAGAGTTGTAATTGCAAGGGGTATCTCAACAGCCAAAAATACAGTAACTACAACAATGAGCATTAGGGTTGTACAATTGCTATCTCTTAGTTTCTTACATTCACTTTTGCGATTTTCTTTGAAGAGCTTTTGCCTTTTCAGTTGAGCTTTTCGCAACGCCCAGAATAGTAACACATTGAAAATCACCAGAGCCAAGCAAGGTCCAATATGAACAAACAATATTCTAAATCCATAGTATGCTGTGTAATATATATTTTCTGTAATTATTTCTCTTACCCATTCAGCCGAAACAAAATAACATCCGTCATGAAGACCTCCTCTCCAACGATATCTGATTGGTTCAAATACCCTGTCAAAGAAACGTGTTGATTGGTGCACCAGTGCTAATAAGTAAACCCAGGCCATCGCCTTCCAAACTTTGGGGACAGTGCACCATGTACGCGCCATGGTTGGATGACATACATATATATAACGTTGAACAGCCAGTAAAAGTGTGAGCCAGATAGAAGCTGTGTGAAACAGTGCAGGAAGAGCTTCTATCATATAATGGTAAGCGTAACACGCACTTGGAGGATATAAGGGTCTAGAGTGCATGTCTAATGTGTACATATAAAAATACCATGGAGCAGGAAATAAAAGCGTCAATAAATCAGAAATCGCCATAGCTAAGAGGACTAGATTTGTTGGTGTTCGCATATGTCTCTGAGAGAGGACAACCACAATAAGTGTATTTGCAATAATTGTTATCACCAAAAGTACTGGCATTATATAACCAAATAATGGCATTGCATACTTCAAAGGTACATCTCTTGTAACGTTGAGTAAAACAGGAATATCTTCTGCATTTGGATAAATAGCATAATCGGAATAGTTTGTACTGATATTAAATCCATCAGCTTCATCGTCTGGGTAGGTTGTTGTGATATCCACCCAATCTTGTGTGGAGGACATCATGATGTAGTGTTAAGATACTTTCTTAAGCAAGGATTTTTGACATTTAATTTATTTCTGTTACTAGCAGGCAAGAACTTGACTGAAGTTCTTCATCAAACAAATAAAGAAAAAAAAGACCTGCAAAGAGACAAAAGAATCAAAATTCAAGATAAGGTTATTGTGTAACAGGAAATAGGAAAAATAATGAGGAAAAACTAATCCTTAACTACACTGTAAAAAATAAAGAGTTTTATCACATTTACTTCGGCTGTATGAGATGTGAAATAAGGTGTAAATATATTATTTTTGGGGTGCCAATACCAAAATAAATGTTACGTTACACTTCAAATGAAGTATCATACCTCTTTAAAAAAAAATAGGCGTTCTGAATCACTCCAAATCATTATAATCCGCACTTTGAAAGACTTTATTCAATTCATCAACACGACAGCAGGTGTTTTTTTAATCCAGCGAGAGCAAATCGGTGCGATTACGCAACCAGCGCGGGGGATAAGATTATTATGCAAAATGGCGCTGTTGTTGACACATTCTGTCGTTCTGAAAAATGTTCTTTGAATTTCGATTATATTTCGCGGTAATAATGAATGATTAAGAAATTGCTGACATTATAACTCTTAATATAGTTCATATTAACAACTTTTATCGACTTATTCAATTAGTTCGGACAATTTAAGAAACCAGAAATAGAGTCTATTGTATGATAGCCATAAACAGTTTTGCAAAACAGTGTTGGTGCTTTGGTTTTTCTTTTGGATTTTTTTCGAGTAAGTGGCGTTTATTTTCTTTCTGTTTTGTATACAATAACTCTTAAATCTCTGTAAAAAATTGTATTTGTGTTATATTTGTTGTACGTATATATATATATATACGTATATAAATGCATGATACTTGCAATATGTGATTTTGCAGGCTAGCTATTTCGATATTTTAAAAATGAAAATTAATAATAAAATAAGTCGTAAAATTGTCACTTTCGTACAGAGCTTTGAAATATTTAGTTTTGATTTTATAGTGTTTTACTATAAGTGTACTATAAGTTTACTATAAGTTTTGATTTTATAGTGTTAAATTCCGCATAACTTGAACTAACACGAAATTAAATAAACATAGTGCTATATCTTGTTTTAAAGATTCATTTTTTCAATATATATTTGTATTTTGATGTATTTTTAGATTATTAAAAACAAAAATTCCATTATTTTTATTTCGTTTTTTTCTTTTTTCATATATATATGTTGATACTGAAAGAGTTAAAGAGATTGTCATGGTTTTATTTTTCTATTTATTAAATTAGTAAAACATAATTAAAATCATCATTAATGCCTATTTGAATTTGAATACATTTAATGGAAAATCTTAGAACTTCAATGAAAGGGCGGGGGGGCTGCCGGTATGTTCATTCAGAGCGGTGTGAAACGGGGGGAGGGGGGGCAAGGGGGCGGTCGCCCCGGACGCAGAAACTGAGGGGGCGCCAAATTTATGTTATTATCGTCTTTTGTTTCTTCGCTTTTTTTGTAAAAAAAATTATATGTATAAATATATTGGTATTTTTTGTGTGAAAAAAAACATACATTTTCAAAATAGCATGTTACTTCATTCTTGAAATCCAAAAGTGGTCATACAATACTGTTAGATACATTTTTTTCACATATGTTTTCCAGATCACCTTTGCCAATATATAAGCGCAATGTTCTTTTATAGTATTTAGTTGTAATATTAAATCTTTTAAAGTTTCAAAATAAACGAAAAACATGTATTTAATAGAATTTATTTGTGCTTTTACACTTTTCAATTTTGTGACACCTGTGACAAACAGTAATGAAACTACTGAAATTTAGAGGTGCTGCAGATACATTGTGCCCCCTCCCCCTACCAACCCCCAAACACACTATGTGACCCATATAACTATGTTTTTAAGTATGTAAATATACTGAATTACATTGTTTAATAACTGAGTATTATGTTTAAAATGCATGTTATAATAAATTACCTCAATTAAAAGGGAGTTTAGCAGCATTTTTGCATGAAACTAATTATTTTAATACATGGCTGTGTTAAATTTAAAATGTAATCTTTAAATTATTTTTTTATTTTGCTGTTAAAATCATGTAAATATTAGAAAATTTCCTTTTTTACCATCTACTTATATAGTGTACTTTAATAAATGGTAGCAAAATAAAAAATAATTAAAAAATTACATTTCAAATTTAATACAGCCATAATTTAAAAAAAAATAGTTTCACGCAAAGAATGTGCTAAACTTCCCTTTAATTGAGACAATTTATTATAACGTACATTTTAAGCATATTACTTACTTTACACCCAAAAGGGTGGCAACTAAGTTGCCACTACAAATGGTGTTTGTTTACCATTTGATAGTTGGTGGCTCATTACACCAATTTACAAGTGGAATTTCATTACACCACTTGGGGTGGCAACTTAGTTGCCACCCTTTTTGGTGTAAAGTAAGGGAGTTTTTTTTTACAGTGTATATTGCATTGCGAACAAAATAAATACCGAATCTTCCATTCGACTACTCTATTATAATCAGGGTTGCCACTGGCGAATATTTTACAGTTCTATTCGCACCACTAGAATAGAATAGGTTCTGTTCTAATGAACCTGTTCACTAGAATATAAAAAATATTTTAATTTACTATTTTTTAAATACGAATTTTGCAGTATGTTTATCTTGCACATGCTGCCATGTGTATGCGAAATAGTTTTGTTTTAAAAACAATGGTGTGAGATAGAATTAAAATTTAGTCACTTAAGGCAGATCTGTATAATAAAAGTCGAAACATAAATTTTAAATTTTACGTTTATATTTCCAAATTAATTAATTTTAAAATTTTACAACAAACTTTTATTAAACTTTACATGATTTAGATCGTAACATTTAGAAGACAAATTGTAATGCGTAAATAAATGTTCAATTTTAAAGAATGACGTTTCGATATTGCAGTTATTATTTAAAAGATGATTTATTGTTACCTTTGTAGTATAATATATTAAATTTGACTTTCGTACAAGATTTACATTGCTTTAAATTTTAATTGGAATTTTGCTCATATGTGATATTAAGGAATATATTTCCATATGTTACAGGTTACAGTAGTAAAAATTTAAAATATATATATATATATTAATTTTAGTTAAATATGCAGTTTATTTTTTTAATGTACTTTCAGTTCAACGTTAAAATGCAGCAAAATCATCGTTTGAATAATCTTTAAAAAATAAACAAAATTGTTCAAAATGTAAATTATCCTGCAAATTTGTTAAGTTAGGATGGAGTCATATCTGATTCTGATGGAAATAGTTGAGACTGGAGCGAATTAGTCCAATTTTATTTTACATAATATGATTATTCATTTTATAGATATTGAGCGGAGAATAAAGTTGCATATGTAATTTTATTCATAATAAGGTACCCTGGGGTAATAACGCCACGTTAAGGTTCTACCAATTTTCACGGCTTAGTTTTAGATTGTATTTTTCAAACAAATATAGGATCTGATACAGCAACTCATTGACTATCTATATAAAATAAAATAATTTAACAGATATGTATTCATAAAATGTAATGGCGTTTTTTCTTGACCAATGCTATTTGGCGTTATTACCCACCTATATGGGTAATAACGCCATGCAAACAAAACTATGAAATAAGATGGAATAATTGCATGTAGATAGCCCAATTCAAAAAATACAAACTCTACAAACTTAGAAATTGACAAATTGCATTCTAAGCTATTGAAAATGTTCAATTTTTGTGAAAGTGTAAGAAAAATAAAGGTGTGGTGTGGGAGGGTGGGATGAGGCAAAAGAATATCAGACCGTGAGCTTCTTTTTGCTTAAAAAAGACCGCTTAAATAGAAATATGAGAAACATTGTACAGGTTTAACTGTGTTTATTTGAATCAGTATTTAGGACGTAGCTCGGCCACTTTAGGGAGTCAACCGGGGTATTAGTGTCAAGGATTGGCGTTATTACCCCGGTATAGTTATTGCGCATTACATTTTAAATTACAAATTATCTCGAGAAGATATCCAAAATCTTCAACAACATTTTAAAAGTACATGAAATGCACTACAAATTTATGTAATTAACAAAGTATTTCCGGATAAAAATATAGTCTTCACATCACAAAACGCATCTCGCAAATTTTAGATCAAGCGTTAATTTTAGTTGTTTGTAAAAACAATAAGACCTAAAAATGAAACAAATGAACTTGAAACTGTTTTTTGCGATTTATATGACTCAAAACCCTTCTGTGCAGAGCACATGGGTGTCATTTACCTAATTATAATTATGCAAAATATAAGCATTTGGCGTTATTACCCCGCCTGGCGTTATTACCCTAGGGTACCTTACAATAGGATAGGCCGAAAACAATGATTTTCAATTCACAATATTGCGGAAAAGTTGGAATTCGAGAGACTAAAAATTAAGTAAAAAAAGAAAAAAAATGGTTTTTATTTTTGGTCCCACATGCGCTGTAAAGTTTCAGAAATTTTGAAGAATTTACATTATTACAATTTTTTTTAAATTCACCATTTCACGAATTAATAGCTGAAATTCTAATGTATTATAATAGCAAAACATAATGTTATTTAAATCCATTTTAATATCCGCTCGCCCATATGCTCTAAAATTTTAAGGTTCTATTAAACTTAATTATTGACAAGCTAACAGTCCCAGAGCCGACAGCATAAAATCCTAAGTCATATAATAATATTAATATATATATATATACTAAAATTTAGATATGTAGATAATAGATCCTTGGCCCATTTACTAGATCCGCTCGCGTATGTGCTCTAAAGTTCTAAGGAGTTATTATACTTAATTATTGATAAGCTAATAGTACCAGAGCCGACTGCATAAAATCCTATCTCATCGAGCTCTAGAAAACGACCTTTGTTTTGTGAAAGAGTAGTAGTAGAGGAATCGAATGATCCATGTCTGCCGGAAGTGAAGGTGTGCATAAGCCAAAAACAATTACTACCTAGTGTCTGACTCGTAGGTTTAGCATTACGTTTGTCCTACAATCAAAAATATGAAAACCGGAAAACTGAAGACAATTCAAAGCCTACGAATCAACCACAGTGGTATTAATTTTTGGCTTATGCACTTCTTTGCTTCCGGCATACATGGATCATTAAATTCCCCTACTACTACTATTCCATAAAATAAAGGGTTTTTAGCTCACAGACTATCAAAGCCAGAGAGCTTATGTGTCCGTCCGGTTTGTATGTGCGTATGTGCGTAACGCGATAACTCATGATAAAAATATCCGATTTACTTGAAATTTTGGTTATATGTATATACTGATAAGGCGCTTCCCTGATTAATTTTTGGAGTTCATTCGATATGTATAAGAGGGGGAACGGGGGCTAATGACCCCCCTTTAATTTATATAGATGGATTTTTTTATATGATAAAGTATACCCCTGATTAATTTAGGGGATTCAAGGATTAAGTAAAAAAATGGGAAATGAGGGAAGCTATTCCCCCCCCCCACCTTAATTTGTTTTTCGAACGGCATTAACCGTTGAAAATATAAGGCTGTTATGTACAATTAGTATGCCTACCTGTGAGATCAATGTCATCAGTTTAACTGGGCAATATTCTTTTTATTTTTCTTGTGCTCTATGATATAGGCTGTCGGTTCTTGAACTATAAGTAATATGAAGGATTAGTGTAAAAATTTGATTCTTGCCAACCTTTAGAGCAAATACGCGAATGGAAGATGTTGAGAGATTTAAATAGTATTTCAGAATTATTCTTTGCTATTGTAGCACGTAATAGTTACAGCTATTACTTCCGAGAAAAGGCTCATTAAAAAAATTTAATAATGTGAATTTTTCCACATTTCGACAAACTTTGCATCACATGCGCGACCGGAAGATATAAACCTATTTTATTTCTTTTTTCTTTACCCAATTTCTAATCTCTGGAATTCACAACTTTTATGCCGTAATGCGAATTGAAAATAAATTTTTAAAATTTTTTTGGCCCAACCTTATTGTACAATCAATTTGAAAATGAAATTTCAACATAAGTGCACTACATTAGGAACTTGAGAAATCTTTGATTTTAAACATGAGGAAATACTCGGTCAGGTTTCACCCGCTTTATTCTATTATTGAAATAATTGGTAAGGGATATGAAATCAATTTCAAAAAGGCAGAATTTGAAAATATAAACCGATTTTATTTCTTTTTTTACCCAATTTATAATCTCTGGAATTCACAATTTTTAAACGGTAATGCTATTTGAAAATTAATTTTTACGTTTTTTAGGCTCACCCTATTATACAATCAGTTTGAAAATAAAGTTGCACTATAAGTATATTACATTAGGAACTTGAGAAATCTTCGATTTTAAACGTCAGAAAAAAATCGCCAGGCTTCCCACACTTTATTTTATATTGAAATAATTGTTAAGAGATATGAAATCAATTTCAAAAAGGCAGAATATTTTTATATTGTATGATTCAATCATGTTTAAAAACTATTTAGGAAAATATGAATTGTAAACATGCGCGCTTAGACGAAATTCAATGCACAAAAGATAAATTTCGCTTAAACATGGACTTTTTGTGACACTATCTGTCAAGTCTAGTTTCCACATAGTTTAATCTCATTTGATTGTATTCATCTTGATGAAAATTGTCCACATACATTTGTAAAGTGTTTTGATCAATGTTATGTTTTTAGCTGTTTTCCCTGTGTACTTTTCCTAAAGGATTTGTCTTTTTTTCTTCATTCTCAAAATATTCCTAAAATATGTGCTTAATTTTACACGAAGTGATAAAATAATATTCTCATTTTATCGACTTTAACAAATAAATATTAAATTAAGCATAGATTCTTGAATTATTCTTCAACTAAGAAAAAATAGTCATTGGGGTCATAGTAATACAACCCTATCATGCAAATGCATAATATAAAACATGAAAATAAAACATCTGTAAACTAGTAATGGAATGCATTGCAATTCCAAAATAAAATTTTAAGAAATAGTTAAATACTTTTAATGCATAGTAATGATCTCTTTCTGAATTGTTACTTAATTAGCCCGTCGACCAATTTTGAGAAATTATATAAATCGCCAAATTACTCGCACAGTTATACAAATTGGCGTAATTATATTTAAAATAACGAATGTACAAATAAATTTGTAAAAGATTAATAAAAATACAAATAAAACATTGAATTTGGAATCACTAGATGACATAACAAATATGTGTAACATGTTTAATGTCAAGTGAATGTTTCCTTTACGGTAATCTATTACTGGCATTTAATTTTATTGTTTGGCAATATTTTTTTGATCGACGGGATAATCAAGTAATAAAATAAACATCTCTATAACTCCAAAAGTTATAATCACGTATAATTTTTTCGAATTTCTAGCAAATTTGAATCGCGCCCTCCAGTTTTGATTTTTAAATTTATCATTTATCGAACCCTTCTTCTCCCAATATTGATATCACTATCATTGGCTAAAAAATTATTTTATTTTTACATTTTTTTCTTCCGTTTTATTTTCATATGTTTGCAACAATTGATTTATCATAGCATACTTTATTAATTTATGGGGGTCCAGAATCTTTGAGTTCGTTGAAACTATGAAAAAGATCACTATTTTTATAGAGTGTCGTGATTCTTAAAATTTGACTCTTAAAAAAGACCATTTTCAACATACAATATCTTAAAATATATATGTTATTAAGATGCAGTTTTTATTGGCATGAAGGATATGAGTTTGAAAAGTGGAAAAACATGAATAATGTAGAAACTGTAAACAGAAAATTTTAAGTTTTTTCGAACAGGAAAGTTAGTGTGATGTGCATATACAAGAACTTGGAAGAAGATCAGGCGCTATAATTGAAGACTAAAACAACATTCCAGTTTGTCTCTGATCTTCTGTTTGTTACACGAATAACTGATCTTGTTTGAAGACCATCAACTGCAGAAGGTGAGACTCAGCAGTCTTCCTCTAATGTGCACGTGTTCAGTTATCTCCTCATCTTCTCTTTTATTATACAAACACATGGACCCTTTAGAAGATCAGCAGCCAGAACTGGAGAAGGAGACGACTGGGCAGTCTTCTTCTAATTCGTATCTGTTCAGTTGTCTCCTTTCCCAGCATCTAAGACTGCACATCGCTTCCCAGTTCTTGTTCATCGTTCTCCAGTTCTTGCACATTGCTCTCCAGTTCTTGCTCATCTCTCTCCAGTTCTTGCTCGTCGCTCTGTAGCTCTTGCACATCGCTTTCCAGTTCTAGCTCGTCTCTCTCTCTTGTTTTTGCACATCGCTCTCCAGTTATTGCTCCCTTAATATTTTTGAGGCCCATCATGTAGTGCCTTTGGTCTCTTCTGGAGTTGGCACTAGATCATCAATGGAGGATCTTCCTTCCCTTTGTCTAGTCCTGACTGGTACTGACCTGTTAGGAGAGACCTGTTGGGATTAAGGAATCGCTGCAGTGAACCTCTCTCGTCGCGATATCCCATGTTAGTCTATGAGAAAACATCGAAGCGCGATGACCCATTATCTAATATAATTATAAAAATACCGTTTTCACGGTCTAATGTAGACGTCAGATACCAATGATATGCGTTTTAAAATTGACTATGTAAATTTTATATACATGAAAAATTCCTATAAACTTTGGAATTTGCATTTGATTAAACTATATCATCCTGTTAAAGATACATAAAATTTGCGTTGACAATTTTAAAAACGCACACTATTGGCTTCTGACGTCTACTTTCTCATGGTGAAAACGGTATTTTAATAATTATATTAGGTAATGGGCAACCGCGCTCCAAAATTTTCCACATAGGCTAACATGGGATTTCGCGACGGGAGACTTTCACTGCAGCGGTCCCTTAAGCCATTTGGTAGACGTCCTCACCTAGCTTAAACTGAAACTGAAACATCTACGTAGCTGTGCGAAGCCTTAGAACTTGAATTCTTCTGATATGTCAGAATGCTTCTTGGGATTTGAAGGTTACTTAATTCTGATGCTGAGAAAGCAAATCTTTTGGAAGTACCGTGAAATCTGGCGTACACTGTTAAAACTAATGGTGACATATTGCACCTTTTAGGGGTGAAAGGCTTGTCTCACTGGTGACACCCCTAAAGGAGCCAGAATGGCACCTTTAATTAGGGTGAAAAAATGGCACCCTTAATCCAGAGTGCCGAATAATAAAAAATTAAAAAATATGCAAACCGACTTTTGGCCCTCGAGAGATTCGAACTCACAACGTCTGATTACAAGTTCAGCGTTCTAACCGCTAGGCCATCGAGCTCGCCTTCATTCACTCACAACCATAGATTTTACTTTCCGTCACCGAAGATAGAAAGACACACATCACAGCGCATGCGCATGGTGCTAGTCAACCGATGAGGTGCCACATTGCTGCCAATACGAAGGCATGGCACCTTATTTAGCTCCAATCACCCAGTAAGAGACCTGTCGGCACTACAACCACATATCCAATTCCCTATGGCACCTTAGGGTTCCAAATGGCACCGCCTTTTCACCTCCGGGTCCCAAATGGCACCGGTTTGTCACCTTTACTTTTAACAGTGTATAACTCTCATCGATGTATAATGCGCACTTACTCTTTCAGACTGTAACTTTGTACTTTTCAATATATTCACCATATAACGCGCACCCTTTACTTATCAAAGAAATCGAAAATGTACACTCGTGGAAAACAAAGTAAACATAACCTACTAATTAATCAACAAACTAGTCTAGAAGAAAGTTATTGGTTCCGAACGATTGGACAGAAAGTCTATTATTAAGTGACGAATATAAAATTTACTTAGGGGACCCGCTACATTTTAAAAATTATCCAAACTTGTTTTTTTAGTGGGAGTACCCAATTTTAAGTAATTTGAATAATATTGTTTTAAATTATAAATATTCAAAATTTAGTACTTCAAATTTTAAATTCCTTTCTTATATTTTTATTCATAACTTCTGCAATTACATAACTAATGCGCTATTTTTTATGTGGAAATAATACTAAAATACACAAACATAGATATGTTGAAATTTAAATTTTTATAATTTTATGATATGAATTATAAAATTAATATTAAAAACATTATAAATTGAAACGTACATTTTTTTTGATGGATTTAGATTTATTAAGTAAAGTTTTATGGAAATCCAAAATTTCAAACATTTCTTCTCAGTAATTTTCAAATGATGATTTAAAACCTTCAAAATGGTGGTTTAAGGTACTGTCTACAATAAAAGAGACTATATACGTTGAAACTTCTTATGTTATTCTGTAATCTAGCATCCTAAATTGACTAACAGAGACGTCTTGATCAAGAAGGGAGATCTTTCGATCACCAATCGAGAACATAAATTCAATTTAGATACAGCCCCTAAAATATGTATGTTTTAAAATAATTAGTATCTCGGAAACTTATCGTACGAATTGCATGGAAATTTTTTTAGACTAATTTAAATGTATAGGGTTTATTTATGCAGTCAGAATTGGGTATTGTCATTGAAAACAAATGAATAAATAATTCGTTTTAATATGTAGATGGTGCCCTAAGCAAATTTTACATACATAATTAAAAAATATATATCAACTTTTTTCCCTTAACACTCATTATTCAAGATTTCCAGTTAATCCGCTTTTTGAACACCACATTTATTTAAAGAAAAATTTTATTTGTAAATTTCTTCGAAACATGTCGGCAGAACATTTTCCTTGAATGTGATACAGAAATATACCACGAATTTGCTTTTTAAAAATTACTGGTTTTCAATAAAAAGGTCACGTGGCCCTGGGTATCAATAATTTTTTCTACAATAATTAGCTATATAATTTGATAATTACTAGGATGTGTTTACTTTTTATTTTCCACGAGTGTACGTAGATATGAGATGCTATTAACTTTGGAAGTCATTACTTCCAAGAATTTTCCTAGACGTTTGAAGAGTGGTACATTAAAGTGACAAGCGATAAGCTGAATAACATATTCGAACAAAAAATATTATTCATAATATGAAAAAAATGTCATACGTTTCACTTATTTATTAAATCCTAATCCAAGCATGTCATACAATTAAAATTATTAAAACTGGTATTCATTAAACTTTGATAATCATGGAAGATAATTTTTATTAGCTCATACTTTTTTTCTTTTTATATCTATCATTTTTATATTTAGCGCAGCATCAAATTTTAATCTTATTTTTGGTACTATAAGTCTGCGTTATATGCCAGATTTTACGGTACTTACAAAAAACCATATATTCTGTCAATATTCACATATACACGATTATTATAAGGAATAATATATAATTTTGACTTATCCTGACATTTGATATTTCTTTTAAATATCTCATAACAAAAATATTTTAATATCAGAAAAACTAGTAAATATATCTTTTTCATTTAACGCAGTCGATAGTCACATCTGTATGAAATAAAGTTTTTCGCAATCATTTACTATTCACTAGTAATTTATAGGTAATATTTAAAGTTATAGTAAAATGTATAGTCGTAGCGAAAAAAAAGCAAATATACCCTATTGCCTCCTTAACATATTATCGTAGAAGAAAGTTACTAATACCAAATAATTGGAAATATATTCTATTTTTAAGTAATGTATATAAAACCTGCCTAAAAGACTATCTACAATTAACCCGGGACAACTCACTGCATGAGATTTTCTCTCACATCGTACCCTTTTTAGGAATCTTATTTAAAGCATTTGTCATTTTAACCTCCTGATTGCCGCCGGCTGATTTTTTCACACACTAAGCTGCAGGTTTCACTGCAACATAAGCAATATTTAAATTAGTATAATTCCACAAATAAAACCAAGTTCTGAAAAATTAAGTTAGGATTGATGCTATCAAAGATTATACACCGATACTAATAACGTATTTTGCATCAGGTTGGAAAAAACATCTTTTTTTTTTATATTTTTAATAATTTTCAGAGAAAACAACATTACAATATTACCCTTTTGCTGGGCAGTCAGGGGGTTAATAACATTTCAAAGTATAATTTCGATTATTTTACCTTTTTGTGAATAAAAGTATTAAGGGAAAAAAATTTGATATTAAGAGAATGTAAAGTAATCGAAAAGCAATAGGGCACCGTGACAATTCTCACTAGGGAGTTCTCGCGGTAAAAAACGAACCCTAACGTCGTTTTTTTTTTTCATTGATAATACCCAATTTTAACAAGATATTTCAAATCTACAGAGCACACTTTGCCTAGAAGCCAAATTTCAGATCACTTGAATGATATGTTTTTTTAATCATAAACATTCAAAATTTGGTACTTATAATGTTAAATTGTATTTTCATACTTTTATTAATTTCTCCTAAAAATAAATTTCTGATGTAAAAAATTTTTATGTAGCAATAATGCCAAAATGCACAACCATAAACACTTTGAATTTGTAATCCTATATTATGAATGATACTGATATCCGAAAAAATGTGATTTGCAACCTACAAATCTGTTGATGGATTTAGATTTATTAAGTCCTGCTTTATGGAAATTCAAAATTTATAAATTTTCTTTCAAGTGTTTTTCAAATTATGCTTCAAAAACTGCAAATGTTTGGTTCAGGGGCCTTATAGAAATAGATATGACTAGATATTTTGAAACTTCTTATGCTTATTTGTAATCGAGCAGCCTTCAATGACTGCTTGTGTTGCGCCTAAAGATGCCTTGATCAAGAAGAGAGATCCCTCTTCTAACAATGGAATACCGAACTTTAATTTGGATATAACCTCTAAAATATGCTCGTTTCAAAATAATATTTTTTTCGGAAACTTATTGTATGAATTGTATGAAAATTTGTTCTTAAACTAACTGAAGGGTATAGAGTTCTTTTATGCTGTCAGAATTGCGTATTGCCGTTGAAAAAATAAAACAATGTGAGTTTTTTTTAAATACGTAAATGGTACGCTCGACTTGGCGGGGGCACTGCCGTGCCCCCCGATCCTAATCATACTTTATATACATCATTTATCATACTTTATATACATCATCATACATCTTTATTTCTAATCATTGGGTACCAGTAACCTTTTTTCTATGATAGTTTGTTGAGGAGTTAGTAGGGAGTGGTATACTGTTATTTTCACAAGTGTAATTCATTATAAAACAATAGATATTAACACATTGAAGTACTAGAAATTGTCCAGATGAAGAGAAGGGCATCAGAAATAGTGAAAATGTTCATATCACAATGAACAATACAATATGGAAATACTAGTTTTGCTTGCGTGTGCACTTTCCAAAAAGCTACGCATTCTGTAATTTCGATAAACTTAATGTAAAATGAATATTAATCTTCGACTAATGATTGCGACATATACGACCCCACGGACTATTTTTAATTTTACAGTTACCATTTTAAATTAATGTGCCTTTTCTCAGAAACTACCAAAAATATTCATTTGAGATTTTTTTTTCATAGTAAAATGATGAATTTATTTTCCATAGTCCAAACAATAATTATGAAGATTCTGATCCCGAACAATAACTATCGTAATCTGTATATAAATTTTCTACAGCTCTCTGTTATTTTAGAAAAAGAACTCTTAACAAATTACTCATCGATTAGTAAATAGAACATTTAACAACGCTTATACAGACTTGTAAATGGAAATTTCAATAACTCACTTTTAGTCTTGAAAATAGTTTGTTTACGATATCATAAATTTCAAACATTACTTTCATTTTGTTAAAAAAATTAATCCACGTTCAAACATTTTAAGATAATATAACTTTTTAAAAAAATAAATTTACAAAAGCGGGATCTAGAAGCTTATGCCAATCGGTGGGTTATCCCGTGCAACTAAACTTGTAGGGTAGTCCGACCAGTAAGTGAACAGCCACCAGTGAATGAACAATTATAAACATATTAATAGTGTATTGTTTGAAAATCTCCCCACTAGTTGAAGTGACAACATTGCCTTAATTATATTCAGTGGGAAGTTATCACCTTATTGATTACTGAAGTTATTTTACTTCATATTGAAAAAACATTTCCATATCTGAGGAAGGCATTTTCCCTATGCTGAAATAACAGAATAAATGCTATCTCATACATTTGATGAGAATTTATCGATTTTATTTCCTTATGCACTAATGGTATCGTGACACATGAAATGTGCATGATATAACTATATTTCTAATTGTTTTAACAATCGCAAAGTATATACAATTTGAGAACAGGGATATTATTAAACTGGCTAGGTGTATGTTTAAAATCCCAATTGAACGATTAACTGTTTATTCATTGGGATTATGTGTATTGCAGTAAATGATATAAAAGAACATATTTTTTAATTGGCCTATTTTTTATATATGCAATAACTTCACTAAATGAATAGAAAATAGTCTCTAACCAATAACTGAACACGAATGTTCATTCTGTGGAAGGAATGCATTAAGCTCTTTTTCATAGTGAATGAACTATTCACTCTTGGAAATTCAACTTCTTTTACAATCTATATTTAGAATTAAGGGTTGTTTCAACAGTGGTAACAAGTGAAAAAAGAAGACAGATATAAAAATGTGACAAAACAACGCATACACACACATTTTGAAAGGTAATAGTTATTGATGCGTTTGAAATCGTGTATTTTCTATAAATTCACAAAATTCTTAGATATGACCAAGAAAAGTCTTTAGGAAGGAAATCTGAAACGTTTAAATACTCTGCAGAGGGTCTCAGTTTGACGAAGCCATGTCTTCATTTTAATATTTCAAATGCAACTTTGTCTACGAAATTGCAAGAGAAACCGATTTAAAGTAAGCGTATTAGCAAGAACCGTCAGCACAAAAACCTAGTACATCGAGCACAAGAAAAACCTTTTATTTTATCAAAGAGTATAAATAGGGTAATCGAATGATATATGTCTAATGGAAGTGAAGTGGTACATAAGCCAAAAATTAATACCACTAGTTGGTCATCATTCGTAGGTTTAACATTGTGTTTTCCTTCTCCAAGTATTAACTGTTTTCATACCTTTGTTTGTAGAACAAGCACAATGATGAACCTATCAGTGAACCACAAGTGGTATTAATTTTTGGCTTATGCACCACTTCACTTCCATTCGATTAGATATGTATCATTCGATTACCCTATTTATACTCCTCGATAAAATAAAGGATTTTTTTCTTGTGCTCGATGATTTAGGTTTTTGTGCTGTCGGCTTTTGAACATATTTATCATTGCCAATGTCGTCCTTTCAAAAAAAAACCTCCTTGAAGATTACATAGTTGGAAAAAAGAAAATTGTATTTGAAATTGATAAGGATGATATTATCATGAAACAAATAGGGGAAAATCCATTTATCCACTGAAATCTGATGTGTACTATAGGTTATACATCTTGACAATTTTTTTCAGACATATGAATAGTGTTAAATAGGATAAAAATTGGTGTGAATGGAGCACAACAGACAATAGAACTAAACAAAATACAAAATTATTTCTTATAGCACTTTTTTAGCGAGCTATGCTACAAAAATATGACTTGCAGTAGTACTAAATGGACAAAAATGAAAATGTAAATAGTTTTACTGTGCGTTAAGATACCATTTGTAGAGGCCATTAGTAAAAAAATATATTAAATATATATTTATTTTATGTATTTCAATGTATTTTCAATGCAAGTAACTAAAATTAAATTTAAAAAAAAATCCCAAGGAAATGTCCAAAAATGTATTTTTGAGTCCTCATGTGCCATTTAATTTTATGTATAAAAAATTTATTTTAATTTTTTTAGCTGTTCACTCTTTATTAAATATCAATTTTTTAAACATAAATCCATAAATGAAATTTTTCAAAAAATATATAATTAAATCCTGGGGTCTGAAGAGATTAAAGACAAACATTGAGGGTAATAATGGGTGGCTCTTTTTCTAAAATAGCATACAAAGCTCGCAATATAAATTAAGCATTATGACAATATGCGGATCACAGGTCTATATCAGATGTGACTGGATGTAGGCCTGCAGAAAAGGAGAAGGTATAATTTTTTAAGGATCGTATAAAAAGCATCATAAAAGAACCTGAACTAACTTCTGCAATATTCTCCCGTTCACCAGGAGTTTACCTAATCTCTGAAATGGAGAAGTACGGGGCCAATTACATCCGGAGGTGGCAGCAAAGAAAATCACCTCATTGAGTTCACGGAAGAAAATACAGCATTAGTTAAATTAGCATATTAAAACGCAATCAGATTTCATATTTTGGTGGAAAATACCTAAAACCCCCTAAAAACCCGATTTTAACGGTTGACTAGTAGGTTTATCATTGCGCGTTTCTGCTCTTAATCCTCAGTGTGTCTTTTTCGGGGGGAACAAAACGGTAAACCTACGATTCAACCGTTAAAATCCGGTAGTTTATGTGTTTTCCACCAAGATAGGTCATGGCAGATACGTTGCGTTTTAATATGCGAACCAAGTTCTAATTAATCCTACATTTTCATCCGTGAACTTGATGAGGTGATTGTCTGTGCTGCCTCCTCTAGGTCTAAATGCTTTCCGGAAAATAGAATCAGATTTTTTTTAATATCTGTAATTTATAATTAATTTCAAGACTTAAAAGTGACGTTTTTTCAGCTAAATAATTAACTATCTGTGTGTAAACAACAGGTAATTTAGCAAAAAAATTTAAGTTATTTGTATAGGTTGTAAAATAAAAAAAGGAAATTTTAAATTGCTGCCTGTTCACTTACTGGAAAATAATGCTTTATTCACTGATAATAACTGTATTTTTTTTATTTTTTTTTTTTTTACGGATGCGTATGGATTTCTATTAAGACACCTCTAGTATCCAAAACAAATATAACTAAAAAACAAAATTACTTATAACCAAACTTTTGTTATTTTTTAATCATTTTAATTATTTGTAGACGAACACTGTATTTGCACTGTAAAAAACCATTAGATACTGTTTATTAATATAAAAAGAATCATTTTATTTTTATATGTGTTTAAGTATTCATTTCCTAATCGGACTACCGCATATAACACGAACAATTCATGGTAAGTATAACTAGTAAGCTACTTTATAAAACGATATTCTTCAGTTAATTTTTTATTGCAAAAAAAAAAAAAAAAAAAAAAAAAAAAAAAAAAAAAAACCATTTTTAGAACAAAAAACTTTAATTTAAAATTTAAAAAATATATTCATATACAGTAATTATACATATCTTTGTAAAAAAAATAATTAAGATTTGATGAAGTGCATAAAATATTCAGACAAGATTACAATTCAATTTACATTGAAATGAAAGGTTAGGTGCAGTCGCAAAAAAAAAAAAAAAAGTCCTTCCGGCAATGCCGGGAGGAAGAGGTAGCTTTCATATACTTATATATTTATTTATTTATTTTAAAGTAAGTTACATTGTTCAAAAATACTAATCTCAAATTAGTGGAAATAATCTTATAAAATTAGTGATTTTATAAGATTAAATACTAATTTTTGTCAAGACTGAATATTAATAGGAATTTTTAGAAATTAGTCATCTTTTATTCAATCTGGTTTTATTTTAAGCGATTTGGAGAGTCACTAAATTCCACGATATCATAAAGTGTATGCCATTTTAAAGCAACATTGTGAATCGTTCAGATCAGACCGTTTCAAAATGTCAGCCATAAGAAAAATTCAAAGTGCTATAACTGAATCATTTTGTAAGATATAGACAAAATAAAAAGTGTTCTGGAATCGTTGTTTTAATTTCCAACACGTAAAAAAAAAAATATTTTTCAAATTTTGATTTTTTCGCATTTAATTTTAAATTTTAATTTTTTTTTAAATTTAAAATGGCCACCATTTTGAAACAAAATGGCGGATGATGCTGGCCAACGAACTCGGTCGAGACATTTGTATGTACTATGTACATACCAAGTTTAATCTAAATCGATTCAAATCATATCGTTTCAAAATGTCAGCCATAAGAAAAATTCAAAGTGCTATAACCCAATCATTTTTTAAGATATAGACAAAATAAAAAGTGTTCTGGAATCTTTGTTTTAAGTTCTAACACGTAAAAGAAAAATATTTTTCAACTTTTAATTTTTTCGCATATAATTTTAAATTTTAAAATTTTTTTAAAATTTAAAATGGCCGCCATTTTGAAACAAAATGGCGGATGATGCTGACTAACGAACTCGGTCGAGACATTTGTATGTACTATGTACATACCAAGTTTCATTGAACTCGGTTCATAAATACGCGTGTTATCACGTGACAAAATCATATCGTTTCAAAATGTCAGCCATAAGAAAAATTCAAAGTGCTATAATTCAATCATTTTTTAAGATATAGACAAAATAAAAAGTGTTCTGGAATCTTTGTTTTAAGTTCTAACACGTAAAAGAAAAATATTTTTCAACTTTTAAATTTTTCGCATTTAATTTTTAATTTTAAATTTTTTTTTTAATTTAAAATGGCCGCCATTTTGAAACAAAATGGCGGATTATGCTGACCAACGAACTCGGTCGAGACATTTGTATGTACATACCAAGTTTCAGTGAAATCGGTTCATAAATACGCGTGTTATCACGTGACAAAAATCAGATCGTTTCAAAATGTCAGCCATAAGAAAAATTCAAAGTGCTATAACCCAATCATTTTTTAAGATATAGACAAAATAAAAAGTGTTCTGGAATCTTTGTTTTAAGTTCTAACACGTAAAAGAAAAATATTTTTCAACTTTTAATTTTTTCGCATATAATTTTAAATTTTAAAATTTTTTTAAAATTTAAAATGGCCGCCATTTTGAAACAAAATGGCGGATGATGCTGACTAACGAACTCGGTCGAGACATTTGTATGTACTATGTACATACCAAGTTTCATTGAACTCGGTTCATAAATACGCGTGTTATCACGTGACAAAATCATATCGTTTCAAAATGTCAGCCATAAGAAAAATTCAAAGTGCTATAATTCAATCATTTTTTAAGATATAGACAAAATAAAAAGTGTTCTGGAATCTTTGTTTTAAGTTCTAACACGTAAAAGAAAAATATTTTTCAACTTTTAATTTTTTCGCATTTAATTTTTAATTTTAATTTTTTTTTTAAATTTAAAATGGCCGCCATTTTGAAACAAAATGGCGGATTATGCTGACCAACGAACTCGGTCGAGACATTTGTATGTACATACCAAGTTTCAGTGAAATCGGTTCATAAATACGCGTGTTATCACGTGACAAAAATCAGATCGTTTCAAAATGTCAGCCATAAGAAAAATTCAAAGTGCTATAACTCAATCATTTTTTAAGATATAGACAAAATAAAAAGTATTCTAGAATCTTTGTTTTAAGTTCTAACACGTAAAAGAAAAATATTTTTCAACTTTTAATTTTTTCGCATTTAATTTTAAATTTTAAATTTTTTTTTAAATTTAAAATGGCCGCCATTTTGAAACAAAATGGCGGATGATGCTGACCAACGAACTCGGTCGAGACATTTGTATGTACTATGTACGTACCAAGTTTCATTCAAATCGGTTCATAAATACGTTAGTTATCGCATGACAAAAATCAGATATATATATATATATATATATATGGTTATATATATATATATATATATATATATATATATGTCAACATTTGAACGGAGGGTGGTTTTGGGGTCTGGGGGTCATGATCGGTGAAAATATACCAAAATTTTCCGGAAGTGCTTTCCTCCGGACGGCTGCAATAGGTAGCTTTTTACTTTTTGTAATGAAAGCTACCTAAAAAAGTAAACATCCGCTACTAACTCCTCAACAAATTATTGTAGAAAAAAATTACTGGTACCAAACGATTTTAAATAAAGTCTAGTTTCAAATAAGGTACATAAAATTTGCTTAAGGGGCCATTTACATATTGAAACGAATCCAAACTTTATATTTTTTCAATAGTAATACACAATTTTAACAAAATATTTCAAATCTTCGGTTCAAACTCCAAATTTCACCAAATTTCAAGTCATTTCAATGATAAATTTTTGAATTATAAATATTCAAATTTCAGTGCTTTTAATGTTCAATTACATTTTTATATTTTTATTAATATTTTACTCCTACTGTGCTATTTTTTCTTGTAGCAATAATACTAAATTGCCGATACATAAATACATTGAATTTGTAATTTTTATAATTTTATGATATGAATCATGATTTATAAAATTAATATTCTAAAAAATTATGATTTGCAATCAACGACTCTTTTGATGGATTTAGATTTATTAAGTCCTGCTTTATAGAAACCCAAAAATGATAAAAACATTTCCCGAGTAATTTTCAAATGATGCTTAAACAATTTGGAAATTGCACATGAAGCGTAGAAAATGAGGTACGTTGGTACGTTAACGAAGTTTTAAAAATATCACTCTTATATATCAATCTTATAAAATTGTAAATAATTACAATTAAAATGCGCACCAAACAATACTTCCTATACCATGATGCAATGGAATACTTTTGTGTGGCCTTATAAATCAATAATAAATATTCTTTGCACCACAGATTATGCAAAATGTGTATTATAATATGTATTTTATAGATGCATATCAATTTTATTACGTTCGAATAAATGTAACACCATTAAAATGCATTTGAAACATTTTTCCCCATTAACCGTAATGTAACGGAATAATTTTGATTGTCCCTGTAATTGAACTATGCATCCGATTTTGATAAAATTTGAAATAACGCGACAAAATCATGTAATAACTATGTATTTAAAATTTCAAACGATTAAAATGCATTTGAAACTTTTTCCCCACTGACCGTTATGTAACGGAATTCTTTTGATTGTCCCTGTAATTGATCTATGCATCCGATTTTCATAAAATTTGAAATGACTCGACAAAATTATGTAATAATTATGTATTTTAAATTTGAAACGATTCGGTTGGGTAGTTTTTGCATTGTTATATGCGGACAGACAGACAGACGGACGGACTGAACGACAACAATAGGTGCTACTTATTTACATAATTACGAACGCACCTAAAAACGGCAAAATAATTGTTTAAGGGGCCGTCTACCTTAAAAGTGACTAGATATTTTGAAACTTCTTATGCTATCCTGTAACCTAGCAGTATTTAAGACTGTTTAAGAGTTGCCTAATATCCTTTATCAAGAAGACAGCTCTGTCGGTCAACAATCAAGTACTGAACATAATTTTATATACCCCTAAATTATGCTCGTTTTAAAATAATAAAATTCAGTTGGCTATCGTTAATTCGAACTCGTCGGGACTACAAGAAATGTTCGAATTATCCGAAGTTTGAATTATGGAAAATGTGAAATAAAACATGCTTAATATGGTACTATTACAAAAGAATTAATGTTATAGTGTTTTTGAAATTTATTTCGTCTGTTATCATTAGAATATGACTTAATAATAAATTAGAATGTATGAATACATAAACAAATTACAAGATTAGAAACAAGCGCAATGGAAGAAAAATTTAAAGCGACGCTGATGGTCACACGAGGCTCAAAGAAAGTGGATATCAAATGCATTGTATTATATATATATACTTGTTCGGAGCAATTTTCACCAAAATCAAAGAAAGAAAATTATTCAAATGATCTGAAATCCGCGAGAAAGATAAGAAAAATAAAAAATAGTAATTTTCGTTAGTTCGAATTAAACGAAGTCAAGAGGGAATGTGTTCGAATTAATGAAAATTGTTAACGTTATTCTGCCATTGTAAATTTCGGGACTTCATATTTAGTTCGAATTAAGCGAAGATTCGAATTATCTGATTTCGAATTAACGAGAGTGGACTGTATTTGGAAACCAGTTACATAAAAATTCGATTCAAGGTTATAGTGTTCATTTATGCTATGAAAATTGGGTACTTCTACTGAAAAAAAAAACAAAGTTAGAGATCGTTTTAATGTGTAGATCACCTCTTATGCAAATTTTATATGCATCATTTAAAAGCAGACTTTATTGCCAATCGTTCGGAACTAGTATTTTTTCCTACGATAATTTGTTGTCACATGTATCTATTTGTTTGATCAGGTGGTATATTTGAAACATAAGTGCTGCGGTGGGGTGAATGTAACCCCAAAACTCAATTTCTTATGCATTCCTTAAAATTTAGAGAAATAATTTAGAAAATTTCCTGAGAATGTTCTATTATTTAACATTTTCTATTATAAAACAACAGAAAAATGGCTGTAAGTGTACATACATACATATATAAATTCACGTGTCTAAATGCCACAACATTTTTATTTTTTGTAAATATAGAGCTTATATACACATTCACTTACATCCCACCTCAGAGCTTAAGGATCCACACTAGGCACAGAAAAAGACCCGGATGATAATGCAAAGTCTATGGGAGCGTTCTTTTCAAATATCTCGCTCAAGTTTAATATTTTTACTTTTTTTTGCACAAGATAGCTGATGACAATCTACAACCGGCCTAGTTTTTACTTTTTCGATTTTGTTTATATATTTTTTATATTACGATAATTTCAATTTCAGAACCGGTTTAAACCGGTTTCGAAAGCTATAGTACTTTCTTTAAAAAAAGTCTGAAACCAAAACTGAAAAAGTAAAAACTAGGCCGATTGTGGATTGTCATCAGCTATCTTGTGAAAAAAGAAAATCATGTTAAAACTTGAACGAGATATTTGAAAAGAACGCTCCCATAGACTTTACATTATCATCCGGGTCTTTTTCTCGGCCTAGTGCTGCGCCTTAATCAATTTTAGACTGTTAGCACATAAATAAAGACTAATAAGTATTATAAGGATTCTGTAAGGACATACTTTGATTTATGTAAGATAAAAGAAATCTGTGCCAATTATGAGTAAATTCTAAGTACATATTTTGACTTATGCAAGATAAAATAAATACTTGGAAATGATAACTGCATTGCGTAATTGAAAAATATGTATACCTTTATTTATTATGTATGTATGATTTTTATTAATGAACATATTTAAGTAAAAACAATTATTTTTTCTTAAATTTCAAATAAAAAACCGTCTGAAGGTTGACAAAATTCAATAAAAACTCTTAATTTTCAGTGTTTACTCATAATACAATAATTAAAATTTTAAAATGTAGAATTTTTAAATAATTGTTAGCTTATATTAATATAACTACAGTATTGTGTTTAAATTAACAAATTAATATTCTTAACCAAAATTTGATACAAAAAATAATGAATTAAACATGTAAATTATCATGATATTGGAAATTCAGTATTATGTGCGACATTAGAGAATATATAACCATACTTACAAAATGTAATTTTTAATGTAATGTTTCCTCTTTATCCATAATGTAGAAACCTGTAGATAGAAAAAAAAAGAATTAATGTGGATAATTAATATTTTATTATATGCATTAAATACTGCTCAACTTAAAAAATATCTTAAACTTTAATGATTCTTTCTGCACAACATTACATTTCTTTCATTTTGCATTTGAATTTCAGAAAATCACAGACGCATGCATTTAATATACCAGCTCGAAATAAATTATAAAGGCAATTACAAAATATTTTCCAAAAAATACATAAAGTTCTACATACATATACAAGGGTTCCTGCATTTAATACTTATATTTGTCATCTTATTTTCCCCTTATTGTTACCATGTTTATGGCTGTGGTGTTCTCTATTGGATTTCTTTTTGCAATAACTTTTCAATCACCCTTTCATCTTTTTTTTTGTATTTTCTTTATTAATTATAGTTAATTAAGCTTAAGAGCCCACACTACTGGCTCAAAAATGCCCGTATGATAAAGTTAAGCCTATATTGGCGTTCTTTTCAATTATTTCGCTCAAATTTTAATATTTTAAATTAATTTTTAGCTATCCTATGAAAGCTGAGGACGATCTACAATCGGGCTGGTTTTTACTTTTTCAATTTTGATTTCAGATATTTTTAAATAACTATTTTAACATTCGAAACCGGTTAGAACCGGTTCTGAAGTTGAAACTATCATAATATAAAAAATGTATAAACAAAATCGAAGAAGGAAAAACTAGCCCGGTTATAGATCGACCATGGCTATCCTATGAAAAAAAAACAATCGTGTATAAATATTAAATTTCAGCGAGATATTTGAAAAGAACGGCCACATAGACTCAACATTATCATCCGGGTCTTTTCCAGTCAGTAGTGTGAGCTCTTAAGGGGGCTCACGGGTTGAAAACTTTTCAAAAAATCGATTTTTTGTGATCTAGTTTGATTATTCAATTAATTCTTAACTCAATGCAAAAAACCGCATAAAAATATTTGCATTTTTAACGGAGTTATAAGCATTTATGTATCAATACTTTCATAGCCGCATCCATATAATTTCAACTTTAAGTCGCGTTTTCTCAAAACTTGATTTTTGACGATTAACACCAAGATTTAAAAAAACTATTTGATGGAATCGCTTAAATTTTTATTTGCATGCATATAACATCATAATCTAGACTAGAGGTCTGCACGGGCCGGGCTCGGGCCTTACTTCTGAAGACTCGGGCCGGGCCTAGTCACAAATCATTTCGGGCCGGGCGGGGCTCGGGACTTAATTTTTTTGCTGGAGTATCGGGCCGGGCCTAACTTTTTTTTTTCCTTTGCGAAGCCGAGACTGATTCCATTCTTCCTAGTTTTCATGGAACAAAATAATCAGTTCCTATTGAATCTTCCTATATGAAAATCCTTTTCTCGACTTTTTATAAATCAGTAATATTTGGCTTTGTCCAAAAATTTCTGCAAAAAAAGCATATACTTTTAAGCCGTCATTATTCTACAATTAAACATTAGAATTTATTCCTTTTAAAGAATCGTAGATTACTAAGCGTTTTAAAATAGAATTAAACACACACACACAAAAAAAAAAAAAAAAAAAAAAAAAAAAAAAAAAAAAACATGGTTATGACGGAATTTTTTTTTTTTAACTGAAAACTGAAAGTTTCTTTTAAAATGTTCATTTATGCAAAATGAATACAACAATACGAGAGAAAAAAATTTATTAAACATTTACATCTCTTAAGAAGGGAATGCATTTTTTTTTCGTTCCAAAGCGACTTCGTCTTTGGAAATTTTACCATGTACCGCTTTTTCGATTTTTTGTCTCCATTACAGGGAATATGGAGTAATAATACTAGTGATAACTGAAAAATTTACATACGACAAACAAAGATTCATTTAAAAAGCATAAATATCGCAGCCTACGGCACTTCTGCATAAATGGAGATTATAAACATGAAAAAAAAGACTAATATAATTTTTTTTGGTCAGAACTCTTCCATAAGATTAAAAATCAATGTTCTGTAGAAATTCACTCGAGCCGGGCCGGGTTCGGGCCGAAATTTAAATTTTTTTCCGGACCGGGCCGAGCTCGGGCCGAAATTTTAACTTTCGGCCGGGCCGGGTCGGGCCATAATTTTTTTCGTTCGGGCCTGGCCGGGCTCGGGCCGAATTTTTAACTTTCGGGCCGGGCCGGGTCGGGCCAATATTTCTTTCGTACGGCCCGGGCCTGGAAATTTCGGCCCGTGCAGACCTCTAATCTAGACTATGAATTAAGGATATAACTATCACTTAATAACTATCAATAGGGATAAGGTAGGGATAGTTATAAGGATATAACTATCACTTAACTATAACTATCACAGTTCCTATTGAATCTTCCTATATGAAAATCCTTTTTTCGACTTTTTATAAATCAGTAATATTTGGCTTTGTCCAAAAATTTCTGCAAAAAAAGCATATACTTTTAAGCCGTCATTATTCTACAATTAAACATTAGAATTTATTCCTTTTAAAGAATCGTAGATTACTAAGCGTTTTAAAATAGAATTAAACACACACACACCAAAAAAAAAAAAAAAAAAAAAAAACATGGTTATGACGGAATTTTTTTTTTTAACTGAAAACTGAAAGTTTCTTTTAAAATGTTCATTTATGCAAAATGAATACAACAATACGAGAGAAAAAAATTTATTAAACATTTACATCTCTTAAGAAGGGAATGCATTTTTTTTTTTCGTTCCAAAGCAATTTCGTCTTTGGAAATTTTACCATGTACCGCTTTTTCGATTTTTTGTCTCCATTACAGGGAATATGGATTAATAATACTAGTGATAACTGAAACATTTACATACGACAAACAAAGATTCATTTAAAAGCATAAATATCGCAGCCTACGGCACTTCTGCATAAATGGAGATTATAAACATGAAAAAAAAAGACTAATATAATTTTTTTTGGTCAGAACTCTTCCATAAGATTAAAAATCAATGTTCTGTAGAAATTCACTCGAGCCGGGCCGGGTTCGGGCCGAAATTTAAAAATTTTTCCGGACCGGGCCGAGCTCGGGCCGAAATTTTAACTTTCGGGCCGGGCCGGGTCGGGCCATAATTTTTTTCGTTCGGGCCTGGCCGGGCTCGGGCCGAATTTTTAACTTTCGGGCCGGGCCGGGTCGGGCCAATATTTCTTTCGTACGGGCCGGGCCTGGAAATTTCGGCCCGTGCAGACCTCTAATCTAGACTATGAATTAAGGATATAACTATCACTTAATAAAAACAGTATTAAGAAATCTCTCAAAGTTGACCCTAAAAAACCCTAAAAAATACAACTTTTTTTCCATTAAAAATACTCAAAATATTAAACTAGCTAAAATATATTAATGCATAATCCAGATAATGATGTTATATGCATGCAAAAAAATAAATAAATAAATAAATAAATAAAATAAGCGATTCCATCAAATAATTTTTTTTTAACTTTGGTGTTAGTCATCAAAAATCAAGTTTTGAGAAAACGCGACTTAAAGTTGAAATTATATGGGTGCGGCTATGAAAGTGTTGATACATAAATGCTTATAACTCCGTTAAAAATGCAAATATTTTTATGAGATTTTTTGCATTGAGTTAAGAATTAAATGAATAATCAAATTAGATCATAAAACATCGATTTTTTTCAAAAGTTTTCAACCCCTGAGCCCCCTTAAGAGCTGATAATGTCTGGGTCACTACCGTTGTAGCTGTTGATGATTTCGGCTATTGCAACTTTACGGCAATGTCGAGTAATGCGTAATAATTTCTGCTGCCCTCAAGAATCAGTGCGCCGTAGGTAACACACCTCTGGCCGGAGACGTGTCGTCTCACCATCCATGCACCACTTTTGATACGTGCTCACCAGTGTTGGGTATGAACGCGCTTACTGAACGAAAACTCACGAGTTTCGCTCACTATTTGTGAACTTTGAACTGAACTTCGCTCACTATTTTATAAACGAGTTTGAACTGAACGGAAACTCCAAAAATAGACGAGTTTGAACGAAATTTACGTTCAAAATTACGTTCAATTTTTTTCATAATTTTTTAAAAAATTTTCCAGACCTTAGTACACTTTTTCCCTCTTTCAAATGCCATTTAGAGGCCTACACGAGCCTCAGGACGGTTTAAGTCTGGATATCACTTCTCTGGGTAGTATCCTAGTCTTACTTCTTCTGCAGACTCCGGTCGCGCCGAACCGGACCTGGGCTGTATACAATTTCGCCGAAAATAGATATATACAGTGAACACTCTGTACAAGGTGGACTGTGTAAGGCGGAAATATGTCTAAATCGGAAAGATTTTCAAGTTCCTGCAAATCCGCAGACAGAGTAGAATTTGGCTAAGACGGAATATTGTCTTCTACGGAAAATTTTCAAGATACCGATCGATTCCGCTATAGCCATAGTTTATTCTAATTTTAAATTACCATGATTCAACAATTAAACTTTTATTTAAAGAATAGTTCATATACAATGCTAGGGGATGGGGGAAACAGTATTATAAAAGGTGCTACAAAAATCTGTATATGACGAAATCCTGTCTTAAACGAAACAATTTCTAGATCGGTGCAAAATGGATAGAATAATCCGCGTAAAAAAAATCATAACACATTTGTAAAAGACGGCGAATTTCTTAATAAAGAATCTGTCTACAATGAATTTTTCTAAGGTTTTTTTTTTTTTTTTTTTTTTTTTTTTTTTTTTTTTTTTTTTTTAAGATGCACCAGTATAGAAATTTTTATATTTTTAAGCCTCCAATCCGTGGAAATGTGTTAATGTTATTAATATTTCAGATATTTAGATACAGTTAAGGACTCATTTTAAAATCAATTTAGTTTACAATGGGATATACAGAAATAAATATGGAAAGACCAATACTTTGGAATAAATGTGCCTATTTACCCAGCCCATGACCCCTTTTTTAAATGAAAAATATAAGCATGAAAGGGAAACTGTAATAAGTACTTTTTAGAGTTCCGTATTTAAAAAATAAGACGGAACCATTATAAGATATCCCTCTTGTGTCTGTGTTTTATATATCGCAATTGCTATAAGGTAAGTTAGCCCCTCCTCTTCTGTAAAATTGATACTAAGTTCCAAACTAGCAAAAAGGAGCAATTACTAAAGCACAATACTCAGACCAGCATTGTCTCGAAGGGTATGCACACAGGCATCCAAAGAGTGCAATCGCGTGTTTGTGCCATTTTCAACATTGTACCGACCAAAAGTATATGAAGTTATGCATCGAATTGAACCAAATTTTTTGTGTAAGTGTATGGCTATGACTAATTGGTCCTCCCTGAATTTTAAAAAAATCCGCTGAAAGGGGGCACTGCAATAGCGAATTGTATGCCATTTTCAATATTGCACCACCTAAAAGTTTACGTTCTAGAACGCTATGTTCTATTAGTTAGTTCTAGAACTGAACTAAATTTTTGTATATGATTATTTTTTGGTGAGGCAAGTAGGTCCTCATAATTTGAAAAAAAAAAATCTCAAAATTTTGTAAATTTGGACAATAATATCCAAACATAAAAAAAGTGAACTTTTTAGTGAACTTCGTTCATTTTTACAAATGAGTTTGATTTGAACGAGTTCGTTTGAAAATTTTTGAGTTTGAACGTGAACTTAAATCACTTTTCAGAAATTGAACGTGAGTTTGAGTTAGTTCGTTTATTTTGTGAACGTGCCCAACACTGGTGCTCACTACGACTATCGTGTGGACAGCCCACCAAACGTTTCCAGTCACCGAGTGATAATGATTTGAACTTTATTAAAGTCTGAAGTTTATAAACATCTTCCGGTCGCACATGTGCTATAAAGTTTAAGGCGCTGGTACAGTTAAATACAGGGGTGTAGTCGTAAAGATAACAGAGGGTATACGGCCTAAGCAGAGGGTATACACTCAAGCCACAGGGTATATCATAGAGTATATATACTATAGCTTTCTTAGGAAACAGAGGGTATATAGAGTTCCTTAAAAAATTCCAGATGGTATACGGCTTATAACCCCGTGTACCCTTCTCTACACTCCTGCTCAAATATTGAACAACTAAGTACGATGAATGATTAGCGTAAAAATGTGATTCTCGCTAACCTTTAGAACAAATGCGCGACCAATGATGATAATATATTTAAATAACACTCCAGCATTATATTTTGTTCTTATGATGCAGAATTATTTCAGGTATTACATTAGTAATAAAAACTAAAAATGTTTTAATTATGTGAATTCTTCAACATTTTGGCAAACTTTACAGCGCATGCGCGATTGGTAAATGTAATTTTTTTAACCCACCCTAATGTAGGGTCGCGAGAAAATATTATAATGAAATGAACATAGACGTTACAAAAGAAATCAAATGAAAAGATCATTACTGCATTCAGATGAAAATATAATCTTATAATGCATTCAGTTCATGAAAATTGAGTCTATTATTTTAATTATTTTGGAATTTGCAGACCGGAAGCAGGAATAACCTGTTCAAATTATGAAACATTTTAAGAGATTTAAGTTAGCCAGACAGGTGTCTGGGCATCTGCACTAATCGTTAAAGTTATAATTGCTAATTTTGATTATGCGTATATTATTTTGTTTACGGAATAGTAAATAAATAAACGATAGAAAGGATGATTCAGAAAAACAGATTAAATTATTTGATGAAATAAACTTTAAATTTAAGAACAATTCCAATTAAAAAAATAGTTCAAAAGGCAAATTTCTATTCAACTCTTAGTAAAGTTCGTATTTACAATGTACCTCAAATAGGAAAAATCTTGGCTAAACGCTGAAATAATATTTTCGATTAACCTGATTAGACTTGAAGACCAATCTAGGTCTATAAGGGCGTTATTTTCAAATATTTCGTTCAATTTGTAATATTTTTACATGATTTTTTTTTTTTTTTTGCATAGGATTGCTGAAGACAATCCACAACCGGTCTAGTTTTTGCTTTTTCGTTTTTGGTTATTTTATTTTATATTAGGATGGTTTAAATTTCTTTACCGGTTAAAACCGGTTCGGAGAGATGAAGTATTTTTTTAAATCTGAAATTGAAAAAGTAAAAATTAGCACGGTTTTAAGTCCATCTTCGGTCATCTTATGGAAAAAAAATAATATAAAAAAAATAAAAATTTGAGCGAAATATTTGAAAATAATAGACTAAACAGTATCATTCGGGTCTTTTTCTGTGATTAGTGTTGCTTAATGATCAATGCAATTTCAGAATTCGACCCAAATTTTCTAAATTGAGGTAAATGGTAAATACAAGCAAAAGGAATATCGAAAGTTAAGTATGTTTCATAAATTTTCTCAACGTAGAAGTCTTGATTTCAGGTTGTTCGCTGGATGCTATGATAGCTCACACCCTGTGTTTTTCTCAATACACAAAAATCATTCTATCAAGAGAATCAATAAGAATCTTGATTCCCAAAAGATATCAAAACGTTAAAGGGTCAAGTACCCTTTAATGAATCCTAAGATTTATTTTTCAAAAAATACCTTATAATTAAATATGATTCTTTACAAAAATTTAAAAACAAACTGCATATGGAAATTCGCATTAGAAAAAAAGTTATGTCTAAAACACTTTGAGCTTTTCTTTATCATCAATGGGTGACTTTTATCTTCAATTTCAATTTTCTCAAAACAGTGATTTTTTACGATCACGCGCACGATTTATGAAAGACGGTTACCTAGAATTTCACAAAATTTTCACTGAATGTATTAAACGTATAGAATCAGAAAATGACATATTATTAAGTTTCTCAAATTAGAAGTTTAGAATCCTTCACTTTTTTTTATTAAAGAATCTGAGAACTTCGAATTTCTTTAAATAAAATTTTTGTTTCTCTGGATCTAAAAGTTTTATTCATTGTCGGCCATTTTAAAAAATCATTATATGTGTACTCATTAAAGAAATACTGGTTTATTTTAGCCATTCGAATGGGAAAAGTAATACGCACAGAGCATGCAAGAATAATTCTTTCGAATAAAATGTATATCTTTAAAAATAAATAAAAAAACTTCATATATGTGTATACCTTTTTTAACGACTTTAATTGATAAAATAAACCTTTCTTAAAATGTGTTTTCAATTCTACTATTAAAAGTCAATGAATTATAGAACGACTGAAATTCTTACATAAGTAACTTTCTTGTATTTTGATAGTTCAAAGGGTATTGACGACTATGAGGACATAAAATTATTAATAAACAGAAAATAACATATAAAAAATTGAGGAAGCATCAACTGCAATGGATTTAGCAGTGATTAATGACTAGTGAAAGAAACTGCTACCAGTAAATAAAAGCGGAAAATTTTGCACTTATTTTTATGCTATGTAATTGCAAAATATTCGTCAAAATTATTGACAACAGCTATTCATCTTTACGGAAGGAAAGTTACTTTAGCGGCTGTTGCGAAGTATTCTCCCATGAAAGTGACGTTTCTTTCTCGTCTGCGAGCCAGCAAATTTATATGATGCTAAGTGGCAACCAGTTTTGCGTTGCCTTGACGATAGCAAAGTTTTGAAATGTTTTAGTTTTAATTTATTATTAGAGTTGTTGAATTTTATGGATCTTATGAATGTTATATTTATTTAATATTTTGGAGCTACCAGATTGTCTGGTATTGTAAATATTTGTACAGTAATATTTCAAAATTTAAAATAAACTTAATATGAAAAGGAAACCTTCTGATATTGGATTAATTTTTCTTCAGCGACAGCCATAGGCCCTATGTTTCTGCCATATTGTGACAATCTGAAATTGTCAATGAAAAAGATAATAAGCAATAGGCAAACTGACACCATTAAATACAGTTAGAATTTTTTTACGCTATTTGCGAGAGTATATTTTCAGAATTAAGGCACCTAAATAAGACAAAATTTTCTATTTAAATTTACTAGTGTCAGTTTCCTCTGGTGATAATCATAAATTGTTGATCACTTAAAAAAAAAAAAAAACAGCAAATATCATGTGACAATCTATTCAGTTGTTTTATTTGCAAATGGACTACTATACAATGACTCCAACTTTTTATTCATAACTCCACTCATGAGATGAGGAATCACTCAGCAATCAACAGGACACTCATTCAATTGCTTAAGATAAGAGCAGATCAATGGATAAAGTAATTGTAATAAGTAATTTAATGTCAGTAACATGCCATTGTTAGTAAACATATTGGTAGCAATTAAATATAAGGAAAAATTAATTTAATTTCAACAGTAATTAATTTTATGCGTTATTTATCATAAAGATGTATTAAATAAGCTATTACATTAATTTTACAATCATTACTAGCCAATATTATTATTTTGTATAAATAAAGAAAAAAATAAATTCTAGACTATAGCAATGTCTTTGTGTACACTTACAAAAAAAAAAAAAAAAAAAAAAAAAAAAAAAAATACATATGCAAAGGAATAGAAATCTTGTGCAAAAAAGGTGACAACAATAGCTTCTGTAAAGTTACTGTATATTTACAAAAGAATATATTAATATTACAGTAATCTTAGTAAATTTTTATCTTCCGCTTGGGTTGCACCTAAATAAAATGAAAAAAAAATTACCAACAATCTAGCAGGCTTTTTTTGTAAGTGTAAACGTGTATCTGTTACGTTGTGTAAAAAAAATCTGCAACGTTACTACATATTTTCTACTAAACTGGGATTTGCAGAACATTTTATGTAACGATAATAGCAAAAAAATTCGTATAACAGAATCGATTAGATAAATTTTTGCTGTTACTATTTCATGAAAAGTTCTAGAAATCCCAGTTTACTAGAAAAAGTTTAGTACACTGTAAAAAAAATTCTGTAAAATTACTAAAAGTTTTCTAGAATACTAGAATTCCTAGAACTTTTCATGTAATAGCAACAGTAAAAAGCCATGTAACAGATATAGATTTACACTGAAAATAAAAAAAATCTGTAAAATTACTAAGAATGTTTTAGGAAACTGGGATTCCTAAAATTTTTTATGTAACTGCAACCCAGGTTACAGGTAAAAATTTAGTTACATAGCTGTAATTTTAGTAGATCGTTTGTAAAATTGCTGATTTTTTTGTAGCTTTACAAGACTTAGTTTTGTAGATTTACATCTTTTCTTATACAGTGCAGAGATAAAATATTAGTAAGCAAACAGATTTAAACAACTTTACATCGGTAGAACTACAGATTTTTTTCTTTATTATTACTATTTATCTTTATTTCTATATTATTCTTACAGTGTATAAACTTATAGATTTTTTTTATTACAGCGTACATAAATTTTTGTTATTGCCGTTAAAATAATAAGTTTTTGAAATCTGTTTGCAAGAAAAAAATTAGTAACTATACAGGCTTAACTTTAGTAACTCTCCGATTAATTTTCTAGTGTACAACGCATCGCTTGACTCCAGAAATGTAAAAAATGATAAAAACAATTTAAAGACTTTTTTTATTTAAAAAAACAATTATGGCTAATAATTCATGTAACCTAAATGAAATACCTTACCTTAATCCAAAAGCCGACAGCAAAAAACCCTCTGTTATCGACAACAGGTAAAATCCCTTTACTTTATGGAAGAGTAATAATTGGATTAATCTAATGATCCATGGTTGCCGGAAGGGAAGTAGTGCATAAACCGAAATTGAATACTACTAGTGGTTGACTGGTAGATTTAGCATTGTGTTTGCTTTACAATCAAAACTATGAAAACATAGAAAATTGGGTGCAGGAAAACACAATACTAAGTCTACGAGTCAACCATTAGAGGTATTAATTTTTGTCTTAGACACCACTTCGCTTCCGGCAGACATGGATACTCCTATAGATACTCGTATTACTAAGGGTTTTTTTCTTATGCTCGATCACAGAGGGGTTTGTACTGTTGGCTCTTGTTACTACCGACTATTTGTATTTGTCGAGTACCTGTCATATCTTTATAATAAATAACAAATTGAATTCATTATTGAATAATATTTCAATTCAACAAATTTCTAAAAAATGTTTTACTTTTCATTTAATATTATTTTATTTTTATTGTTTTATTTTTCTACAAGTAATTATTACACTTATCATTGTATTCGTTACAACTTAGTGTTGCAAATGAGTCTTTGTAGTTGATTCACTTTTCATTCAACTAGGCAAATAAAACACGCGAAAAACTCTTTCAAAAAGAAAAAAAAACATTGTGAAGAAAAAATGACATTTAATTTTCAAATAAGATAAAAGATCTGAAGATTTTAAAGATGAAAGGAGCATCTATTTAATTTATTTCATTCTTTTGAGCATTTTGAATTTCTTGCTACATATATTTTATCTTATTTATCGCATTGTTTTTATTGAATAATAAATGTTATAGACGTGGAGAAACACAAAACGGTTTTGAATATTTCCGTTTCATGTTTGACATTTTATTTCATTGCCTTTTTGAAATTTGTGTTAAAATAAAGCAGAAAATTTAATTTCAACAGAAGAAAAAAAAACTCATTTCCCTTATTTTGTATAATCAGAGTGCTGAAAAATATTTAAACTTTAATTCGAGTATGTAGTATACATAATTTTCGAGTTATATGGATTGCACTTTATAGTTTGGAATTTAAAACAGTATTGGTTGTTTCATTTATTTTATACTATTCATCATTTCTGTTATTGTTATTAATGACAAATGCTATTAACGTAGGAAATACGCATTGGTTTTCGATACTTCCGTTTCACTTGTTGAAATTTTATCTCATCGACCTTTTTAAAATTAAATAAAAAATGAATTTAAAGAAACCAAAAAAGAAGATTTCATTTCAAAAGAAGAAAAAAGACTGTATTTGATTTATCTTGTACATTTATCAAATAATGTAAAAATTTTAATACGTTATTTCAAGTGCACGGTAAAAACAAACTGGAAAGTTGATATTTTTTTAATTAATTAAAAAGTAAGGAAACTGGTATTTTTTTTTTTTTTTTTTATTACGGCAACAACAAAAAATAAATTCATGTTACAGTTACAAATTTGCAATGTGTATCAAAAACCTACAAGACTGATAAATTTTTTAAGAAAAACTGGATTGTTAAAACTTTTTAAGAAATGTCAATTCGAAATATAAAATTTTTGTAAAATTACGATATTTTTAGCATTTTCTTTTGTAAAGTTAAAGATTGTTGCAGCTTAGCTTGAAAGTTTTTTAAATATATATTTTTTGTATAGTTTAGAAAGAAAATTTCAGTAAGCGTACAGATTTTGGTAACTTTGCATCTGTAGACTTGTATGTTTGTCTTTTTCTTTTTTATAATGTATGCAGTGTGTGTGATTTCAGACTATTCGGAGTGCCAAAAATCATTGATACACATTAAAATTTAAAACATCACTTCTTGTTTCATATATTTTTTTAATAAATATTAAACTTTTTTCTAGTGAATGTAAAAGTTATTAATGTAGTAAAACATACAAGGTTTCAATATTTATGTTTCATGTTTGACATTTTATCGTACTGACTTCTTAAAATTTTTTGCAACAAAGTAAGACAAAAAAAAATTAGAAAAAAAACTGTTTTTTAATTATCTTGTACATTTAGGAAAGTGTATACAAATATTGAAACTTATTTCGAATATGCAGCGTACGTAACTTTGGAATATACGGAGTATGTCGAAGATCACTAACACGCACTGAAATTTAAAATAGCATTTTTCATTTTATATACATATACAGTAGCGTCTCTCTACAACGAAACTCCATACATCGAATTTCTTTATATAACGAATTTTTAGTAGGAACGGTCTCGTTTTCGCATGATTGCATTAAAAACAGTCGCTAAATAGCGAAATATCTATCTCCATACAACGATTTTTTTCATAAATTGGTATTTATTCAGTTTTAAAAAAGCTTCGAAATCACATGAAATCAATTTTCCATCACTTATTTTTAATTTATCGTTCATTTATCGTTCAGTGCTGAGTTTTTTTTTTTTTAAATATTACTCTTTTTCAATTATTACTTTTTACAATCAATTTTCCATCACTAAGTTTTGATTTATCAGTCAATGCTGAGGGTTTTTTTTTTTTTTTTTTTTTTTTTTTTTTTTTTTTTTTTTTTAATATTACGTCTCTCCTTGTTCTTTAAATCCAACGAGTTCATCCCACTTCCCACACACCTTTCAACATCCTTCTCAAAACAGAGTTAATTGAATTGTTACACATATAAGAGAGGAATCAATGAGAGGCACATAAGAAAGGCCTTTAAATGGAGGAAAATATTAACTACAATTATTCATTCCTTGCTAAAATTTGAGCATTTTTTTTGAGAGCGTAACAATTTTAAAATCAAAACAACAAAAAATTACAGATTTCTTCGTCTGAAATTAATGCAAGTGTTCCTCATTTGGTTTTCATTGAGCTTTCAAAGAAATGTCTGTTCTATTTTTTGAAACTGAAATAATAATGAAGAAATACAATGTTAGGTTAATATTTACTTTTAAACATTTCAAATTCTGAATTTTAAAAAAATCAAAAATAATATTTGTTCAAAACTTACACATGAAATACGCTTTTTAACGTCATTCTCTATACATCGAATTTCTCTATATAACGAATTCTTTACTGGAACGATAGATTTCGTTATATAGAGACTCGACTGTATTATGTAATTTATCCTATATTTTTCTAGTGAATAGTAAATGCTATTAAGAAAGGAAAAAAAAAACGCATCGGTTCTCAATACCTCCATTTCATAGTTGACACTTTATTGCATTGGCTTTTTCAAATTTGTGTTAACAAACCACCACAGAAATTCCATTTCAAATGAAGAAAATAAAATATCTTTCACATATCTTAAACATTTATCGGACTGTTGACAAATATTAAAATTTTATTTCGAGTATTACTGTAAAACAAGATTGTAAAGATACGAAATTGTTTCGAGGAAACGGGTATATCAAGAATTTTTTATGTAACGGCAACAACAAAAATTCATTCGCTAGATACAGATTTGCAATCGTAAAATGGAAAATCTGTAATATTACTAAGTTTTTGTTAGGAAAATCGGATTCCTAGAACTTTTAAGTAACGACAATTCGGGTTACAGATAAAATTTTAGTAACGTTATTGTAATTTTAGTAGATTCTTTATTACTGATTTCTGCAGCTTTGTTAGATACAGATAAAATTTTAGTAACGTTATTGTAATTTTAGTAGATTCTTTATTACTGATTTCTGCAGCTTTGTTAGATACAGATAAAATTTTAGTAACGTTATTGTAATTTTAGTAGATTCTTTATTACTGATTTCTGCAGCTTTGTTAGATACAGATAAAATTTTAGTAACGTTATTGTAATTTTAGTAGATTCTTTATTACTGATTTCTGCAGCTTTGTTAGATACAGATAAAATTTTAGTAAGATTACAAATTTTGGTAACATTACTTCTGTAAAATTACCGATTTTTCTTTAAAGTTAATGTAATATGTATAATTTTAGAATATTAGGAGTATACCAAAAAACGTTGACACATTTTAAAACTTAAAACAGAATTTCTTGTTTCGTATATCTTATACTATTTATCGTACCTTTTTTAGTGTATGTAAGTGCTATTAACGTAGATAAACACGAATCGGTTTTCATTACTTCCGTTTGATTTTTGATATTTTATCGCATTGACTTCTTGAAATTTGTGCCACGAATCAATGTAAAATATTTCATTTCAAAAGAATAAAAAAAATTGTATTTTACTCATCCTATACATTTATGAGAGCACTGACAAACGTTAAAACTTTGTTTTGAGGGCATTCAATAAGAAAATTATAAATTTAAAAGATTTTTTCGAAGAAACTGGTATTGGAAAAATTTTTTATGAACGACAACAACAAAAATCATGTAATAGATATATATTAACACTGTTAATCAATATATATCTATAAAATTACTGAGAATTTGGTAGGAAAATGGTATTCCCAGAACATTTAACCAACATCAACTCGGTTTACAGATAAATGTTTAGTAAGTTTATGGTAATTTTAGCAGATTATTTTGCAAAGTTATAGATTTCGGCAGTTTTGCAAGTTTTGTAGATTTACAATTTTTTTTTTAACACTTTACAGATAAAATTTTAGTTAGCGTACACCAAATACCAAATATGAGTATACCAAAACTCATTGACATATTTTAAAATTTAAGAAAACATTTACTATCTCATATATTTTATATATGAGATATGATGATATGATGGTATGATGATATTTATATAAGTGTATTATAAATATTATAATACACTTTTTGTGAATGTAAATGCTATTAACGTAGGAAAAGACGCACGGGTTTTAAATACTTTTATTTCATGCTAAATGTTTTCAGCACCGTGAGAAAGGGGGGTAGAAATTTGGAGTGTGCCAAATTCATACTGCCAATGTCATTTTTTTGGTCTGTCACAAGAAAAAGTTGGGGGGGGGGTGCCAAAATGAAACTTTGCCCCGGGCGCAGTTTTTCTTTTCGCAAGCTCCTGGATATTTTATAGCACACACTTCTTGATTTTTTGTATTTGTTGTTAGATTTTTAGTAAAAAGACTGTATTTTTAAAAGATTGTTTTGTAAAATTATAGATTCCTGCAGATATGCTTGCAGTTTTCGTAGTTTTTTTTTCTTTGTACAGCTTATAGTAAAAATTTTTGTAAACTTACAGATTTTGCCAACTTTACATTTGTAGAAGTGTTTTTTTTCTTTACACATTATGTATAATTTTAGAATATACGGAGTATAACAAAAATCAATGACACACTTTGAAATTCCAAAGAGCATTTCTTTTTTCATACATTTTATAATATATATCACACTTTTTTTCCAATGAATGTAAATGATATTAACTTAGGAAAACTTGCACCGGTTTTCAATACTTCTGTTTGATATTTGACATTTTGTCGCATTGACTTCTTGAAATTTGTCTTAACAAGTCAAGACAGAAAACGTTTGAAAAGAAGAAAAAAAATTGTTTTTCATTTATGAAAGCACTGACAAACATTAAATCTTATTTTGCATATGCAGCATATATAAATATCGATTATAAGGAGTTTGCCTAAAATCACTAACATAATTTGAAATTTAAAACAGCATTTCATTTTTCATATGTATAGTTTATACAAATTATCGTATTTTTTTTCTAGTGACTGGTAAATGCTATTAATGTAAGAAAATACACATTGTTTTTTAATAGTTTTGTTTCACGTTTAATATTTTATATCTTTGGTTTTTTTCAAATTTGTATTAACAAACCTAAACAGAAAATTTCATTTCATAAGAAAAAAACTGTCTTTCACTTATTTTACATATTTATCAGATTGTTAACAAATATTAAAACTTTACTTCGAGTGTCACAGTAAAACAAAATTGTAAGGATATGAAACTTTTTTGAGGAAATTGGTATTGAAAGAACTCTTTATGTTAAGGCAACAACAATAATTCTTTTGACGTATACAGTTTTGCAACCATAAATGGAAAAATTTGTAAGATTTACTAAGAATTTGTTAGGAAAATCAAATTTCTAGAACGATTTAGTAAAGGCGATTTGGGTTACAAATAAATTAATTAAGATTATTGTAATTTTAGCAGTTTTTTCTTTTAACAGATTTCTGTATTTATGCTAGATACAGATATAATTTTATTAACACGTTGATTGCCAACTACGAGATAAATCGTAGATTGCGTTCTTTTTTAGGACGCCAACTACGAGTTATCTCGTACTGTGTTTACTTGCCATTTTTGTCCAGCTACGATTAAACTCGCACTATATCAGTGCTAATATCGAAAGATGGCTTGTGCGAAAAGAACAAAAAATCAATGGTGGCTTGCATAAACCGAAGATTTATTAAAAAACGATCAAAAAATGTAATTACCAACTACGAGTTAAAGCCAACTAAGAGATAATTCGTAACCCCCCCCCCCCCCCTTTCCCCCCAAAAAAACATTTTTAATGATTTTTGATAATATCTATGGACTAGTATTAGAGTTTTTACTAAGATAATTTGATAAAATCAAGTTGTCAGTTTTGGTCAGATTTCAGAAAATTGCCGTGGCAGTCAACGTGTTAAGAGTACAAATTTTGCTAACTTTACATTCTGTAGAATTATTGATTTTTCTTTTACAGTGAATGGAATAACATAATTTTAGAATGTACGGAGAATACCAAAAGTCGTTGACCCACTTTAAAATTTCTAACAACATGTCTTGTTTCATATATTTTATACTGTCTATCATAATTTTTTCCGCCTACTGAATGGAATATTCCATTAACGCAATAAAACACATATTGGTTTTCAATATTTCCTTTCCATGTTTGATATTTTAACAAATTTAAGAAACCAAGACAGAAAGTTTTATTTCAATAGAAAAAAACCTGCGCTTCATTTATTATGTACTTTTAGTAGAGCATATTTACAAATATTACAAATGTATTTCGAGTATGCAATACGCATAATTTTCGAATAAGTAAAAAATCATTGACATACTTTAAAGTTTCAAACAACTTTTACGCTATAAGAAAGACATTTTTCTCTACATCAAGTAAACAATAATGTAACCATGTAAGGAAATATATAACCGCCTCGTTCGAATTATCCACGATTCCGAATTTTTTTCTTTATCTTTAGAAGTTTTAGAAATCAATAAATTTCCGACATTTAAAAAGGTCCAGGAATAATTTAAAAATAAGTTTTATATATTGAATTAAAACTTTGCATTTTTTGTCATTGTAAACCATATTATTTAAAAACAAAATCACACGATTAAACTTCTCATATTTTTTTAATTTAATTTTAAAAATTATTTAAAACTTTGCGATTTTAAAATTGCTTATAACTAGAAATATTCTTTGTAGAACTCCAATATTTTTCAATTAAACAAACAAAAAATTTATAAGCTGTAGTTTTCATTCAGCACTTAAAAAATATTAACTTAAATTAAAATTATAAACATTTAAAATAAAAATTTGAAAAAAATGATGTAACCTAAATAAAGTCATATTTTTAAAAGTTATTATTATTTTTTCAAATTTGTTGCATCAACATTTAAGTAAAACAAATGTAAAAGACGTGATTCGAGTTTGAACTATTTATATTAAACGAATCATGATATATAACAATTTAAATAGGGAAAAAGATGGAAAATCTCACCATGAAGAAAAACGCATTTTCACAAAAAATTGTTTATATTGCTGGAAAGCTAGATTTTGAAAACAAACCAAAACATAAATATTAATATATGTAGTTCCATTTAAAATAGAGACATCATTTAAGGCCCAACAATAGTCACTGAAAGAGACCTGGATGATAATGTAAAGTCTATGGGAGCGTTTTTTTGAAATATTTTGCTCAAATTATAATGTGTTTACATATTTTTTTTTTTGCATAGGATAGCTGAGGACGATCTACAACTGGCCTAGTTTTTATTTTTTCGATTTTGCTTATATATATATATATATATATATATATATATATATATATATATATATATATATATATATATTATTATTATTATGACAGTTTCAATTTCAGAACCGGTTTAAACCGGTTTTGAAATTTAAAATATATTTTTAAAAAATTGAAATAAAAATTCAAAAGGTAAAAACTAGGCAGGTTGTGGATCGTTCCAGCTAAAAATGAACTGCAGTTTTTTTGTAGAAGTGAAGTGTTTTTGAGGTTTTTCTAAAATTTCTCTAGTCTTTCTGTAGTGCAATCTCAACTATAAAAATCAATTCAGTTATTTTGTAGTTAATTAAAGGTGATTTTGCAGTAATTTATTTTAAACATTCTATGCGCTATTAACTTTGAAAACACTGTAGTTTTTATAAAGTCATTTTATAATCAAAAATTAAAAAATAAATATATAAGACTTTATAACCGTAGAATCACTGCAGTGAATTTGAAGTTATTATCTAACCATTAATTTAGAAGTAGATTTCCGATGCATCTGTAGTTATTGCCCGATAAATTCACAGAATTTAATCGGAGAAAAATAATTTCAATATGCTTCAAAATCGAACTAGGGATTTCTCATCCCATCGAACCACTTCCGTAGTAAAAAATTTATTAGTTCCTACTTTGTTTTGTCCTCATCTATCCTATGCAAAAACATTATGTAAACATATTATAATTTGAGTGAGATATTTGAAAAGGATGCTATCATAGACTTTACATTATCATCCGGGTCTTCTGTGACTAATATTCGCCTTAAACGTCATTTTAAGCAGGAAACAACAACAACAACAACAAAATAATTCAAAGAATTTTTTTTTAGGAAATTGAAATTTTCTCTGTTCCTCACCTTCTTAAAGAAGCATGTATTAGCACAAAGTTGCTTTTAACTGTTTCTGGGAAATATTTTATATTAGCTTTTATTGTATATTAATGAGTCTTTCTAAATGGAAATATTTTTTAAATGCTAATATTTCTCAATTACAAATTGAGTTACGTAAGTGAATTTATAAATGTCAGAATATTAAAAGATCATTAATTTTGATATTATTAATGTTTTTAATTTATTATGTTTGTCAAAAAACACGTTTGTTGAAGATGTCAATGAGTTGATAGCATTCAAAAATCTATATTCACACTGATAAGGCTATAATTAAAATATTATAAAGAAGTTATCGGAAACGTTGCCGAAAATCTTTGGCAGCAATAAAAACTTTTATCTTACAATTATTTTCTTAAATATTGGAAATACATTATTTTATATTCACTTGAGGATATTTTTTTTATTTTTATGAAAAAAAATATATATCTATATATTTTCTAGTAATGTCAAGTATAATCATAAAATATAAATTTCAGATAAAATTTAATATTTAAGGGCGTGTACCCTATATACACAATTGGGATTTAAAAACTTGTATTGCTATATTTCGAAACTAGATGAGCTGAAATTAACTAATTTTCTAACCTTAAAAATCTGCAACGTTTTTATATAATTATTTTTCAGTAATAATTAAAAATACTGGAATTAAATTTCATATTAATAGCTTAATCAATTTTTTGGTTGTTTTCGATGAAACAAATTCTAATTTTTTGTCACGTGCAGCCATATAACATGGACAAAATAAATGATATTCCCTTCTTTCGGCAGTTTCTTCAGATATATCTCTTAAAGATTTCTCTATTTTAACGCACCATCATGCATATTTTAATTTTATTTAAAAAATTTTAATTGTTTTTTTTTATTTCTGAAATTATATTCGACTTTTTAATTAAGTATGTTGTATAAAGTGATGAAAAATGCATTTTTTTATCTGTGCTACTTTTACATCATGTGACTCCCAGTGTGTCTTGATGTAAAAGTCACGTCAAAAGTATATTGTTCATAAGTAAATCATCTTAAATGCATCATTTAAATATATAGCATTATTTTTACCTCAAAATTTTCTTTATTAGTAAAAATTTATTTATTTAAAAATAGTTTTTTCTCTCTGAAATTAGCGTGAAAAGATATAATTCAATAATATTATTGAAGTATTAACTTGTTTTAAATTTTAGTAGCTATTTGCATCCAATAGCGAAAAGTTCACAAAAATGCAAGCTTCTGTTTGGTCAATCTCCTTTCGTTAGTAGCGAAAAAGCTTAATGGATCCCGGCCATTGCCATCTTTGTATTATTGATGTGATTTTCTCTTTAAAATTGAAAAAAAAAAGAAAGAAATCATACCGGGAATTTTATAATTTTTACATACAAATGAACAATTATTATTTCATATCGAATTAAAAGTCACTTGATGACTTTACAAATACGTGTATTGAGTTCAACATCAAGCGAATGTGACATTTACAATTATCCATTATTGGTATTCAATATTATTGTTTGGCTTTTTTTTTTTTTTTTTTTTTTTTTTTTTTTTTTTTTTTTTTTTTTTTGTCGACCGGATAATTAAGTGATACCGGAAAGGTTTACTTTTAACATTTGCAGTTTGAATGCCTGCTAGGGGTACTTGTATTTTTTCACCTGTTATATTAATATTTATTACAGTTCATTTATCTTGTAACACTTTAATAGCTAAATATTTTCAAAATATAATGTTTTTTTTTTCTCGTTGTGTGTTACATTAGCTTGTCTTGAATGATTATAAATTTTAATCCTCCTGATTCCATACAATATGTTCATTTACTAATATTGACCACACAGTCTAGACGGGCAAATTGACCATTTTGTAGTTTCTTCTTTTTAAGTAATATATACTTTTAAAAAAATTATCAAAAACAAGTAAAATGGCAATTCAAACTAAATTTACTATATTTAGTATTGTATTTTGCATCCAGAACTTTACCAGTTTAAATTGTATTATAAAAATATGTATAAAATCGAAAAACTATATTAAAATACATTTAAATATACATAAAAATTGTATCACAAAAAATTGTAATCATAAAAATTGGTTAAATCAAATATTGGCCACTTTATCCTTCTTTATCCGAAGAATTTTAAAATATTTAATTTTGAAATTTGTGTAACATTTATCTTGCATTTTAGCGATAATACCTGTAAATAAATTTTTAAAAGGTTATTTCAGTCAGTTTTTTTCGGTACTCGCATTTCTGCATGTTTATGATTTACCATTATAAGGAATTTTTTATTTTCCATTTTTTAGAATGACAAATACTTATCGTATTAAAGTATTCCTTTAAAAGAAACACTAACACACAGATTGACGTTGATATTTTAAAAATGGATAAAAACTGTAAATTGATAGGATTAAGAATACGTTATATTAATATTATTATCTTCTTTTCCTTTTGAAGATTTTTTTTCCTGTCCCCTTAATATTATTTAACTGTTACAGATAAAATGAATAGAACTTGACATTAATATACAAAAAAATTATTTACTGTTACAAAGTATTCATTCGTTTGAAACTTAGATTGACAAAGATTTAACATATTAAGGTATTCCTTTTAAGCAAACATAATAATGAAAATTGACATTGAAATCGAAAATTGGATAAGAGTTGTAAATTGATATAATTAAGAAGATGTGATGCTATTTTGACGCGTGTATTAAAAACCCTCCTTTTTTGCATACTATATTTAATATTATTTAACGATTATATATGAAGCAAATACAACTGATATTAATTTACAATGAAAGGTGTAGAAAATCTTAAGAAAATCTTAATTTGCATACATAGTGTGGCTAGAAATTTTATGTACTTAAGAATTTCTTTTAAAGAAATACTGTAAGAATTATACACATTAAAACTGAAAATAGGTTAAAATGTATAAATTAATAGGATTAAGGAGACACGACATTAATTTTACTCTAACTTTTCTTTTAAATTATTTTTTTTTTCTTTCTTTGCTATATTCTTATTGTTATCTAACGATTATTGATCAAGTTCTTAGAGCTTGATATTGATTTACACTATAGGCAGTTTAATGTAAGGGAGCATATATAGCATTGATAATATCTATTGGCTGTTACATAGAAAACGCTATTTTAACACTTAGAGTGACAAATATTCAACAGATAAAAGTATTCCTTTTTAAGAAACATTATAATGGAGGCTGACAATATTGAAAATTGGCTAGGAGTTGTAAACTGGTATGCTTAAGGCGACATGATATTAATTTTTTATTGTACTTTTATTTTAAAGATTTTTGTTTCCTTTCAAGTGTCACAGTTTTAATATTATTTCACGGCTACAGTAAAGTGAATAATTATATAACCGGTAATAATTTATTTTTAAAAATGCATAGACTTTTAGAAGCAAATCTTATTTTTCATACTTATTGTAATAAAACATTTAACATACCTGGATATTTCTTTTAAAGAAATATTATAAGGATGATGAACATTTAAATTAAAAAAAGTGCATAAAAGCTGTAAATTGGTAAATTTAAGGAAACGGTATATCAATTATATTCTGTACTTTTCTTTTAAAAATTTATTTTCTTTTCGTGTGTCACACTTATTAGTTAACGTTTACCGGTCTAGCATTTTGAATTTGGTATTATAATTAAAACAAACAGTGATATGAAATTTTTTTTAGTTTTTACTCTTACATTGACAAAGATTTCACGCATTAAAGTATTGTTTTTGAAGAAATAATTCAATGTAAATTGGCATTTAAATTGAAAATTGGATAAAATGTATAAATTGATATGATTAAGAATACGTGATATCAACTTTACACTGTGCTTATTGATTTTTTTCCCGTTGATGTGTTATACGAGTATTTTTATTTATTTATTATTTTTAACTGTTACACAACAAGCAAATGTAATAGATAATAATTTATAAAAACATATATAGATTATCACATGGAAAACATATATTATACTTAGTATGGCAAAACATTATTTTTAAAAAAAACATTCTGATGATGATACACATTTAAATTAAAAATTAGATAAAAGCTGTCAATTGATATTATTAAAAAGACTGGATATCAGTTTACTTTACGATTCTTTTCCTTTTGACTGTCATATGTTTATGGTTATTTAACCATAAAATAATTCGTGCAAATAGAGCTTGACATTATAAAAAAAAAATCTATTTTATAAAAACATGCAATGAATGTTACGAAAATTTATTTGTTTTCACTCTTACTGACAAAGAGTTTTCATACTAAAGTATTTTTTTTGAACAATTAATATAATGAAGATTGACATTTAAATTGAAAATTGGATAAAATATATAAACAGACATGATTATGAAGCTGCGATATTAATTTTAATCTCTGCCTTTTCTTTTTAGAATTTTTTTCTTTCGCTGTTATATTTTAAATGATATTTAAAGGTTACTGATAATGTTAGTATAGATCTATATTTCTAACGAACAACAGAATCCTTTATTATAAGTAATTTATTATTTTAACACTTAGAGTGACAAAGATTTAACATACTAAAATATTCCTTTGAAAGAAACAATATAATGAAAATCGAAGTTGTAATTAAAAATTGAATAAGAGCTGTAAAAGAGATAATTAACCCTGCTATTCTGTTCTGGTCTGTTTTACCCCAAAATTTTTTTATTCATTTGTGAAAAAATATACCGCAGAGATATTTTAATGAAACTCTTGACATTCTTCATTCTGACATTCTGTTGGGCTATTTTACTGTATCTGAAGTTCTGTATACACTTACACTAAAATCTGAATATTTTTGAAACTTCGTTGTTATAAGAAGACGCTTCATTTGCTGTGCTTGACTTGTATTTTCCGACTTGTTCTACTAGAGGTTTTTTCTTTTATGATTAATGCATTCTTTATGTTATTTAACGGTTGCCGATTAAGATATAACTTCACAAATATATACAGTCGAGTCTCTATATAACGAAATCCATCGTTCCAGTAAAAAATTCGTTGTATAGAGAAATTCGATGTATAGAAAATGATGTTAAAAATCGTATTTAATGTGTAAATTTTGAACAAATATTATTTTTTATGTTTTTAATTAAGAATTTGAAATGTTTAAACGTAAATATTAACCTAACATCCTATTTCTTAATTATTTAAGCAGTTTCAAAAAAGAGAACAGACATTTATTTGAAAGCTTAATGAAAATCAAATAAGTAAGACTTGCATTAATTTCAGACGAAGAAATTTGTAATTTTTTGTTGTTTTGATTTTAAAATTGTTACGCTCTCTCTCACAAAAGAAAAGCTCAAATTTTAGAAAGGAATGAAAAATTGTAGTTAACATTTTCCTCCATTTGAAGGGCTTTTTTATGTGCCTCTCATTGATTCCATTCTTATATACGTAACAATCTAATTGACTCTGTTTTGAGAAGAATGTTGAAAGGTGTGTGGGAGGTGGGATGAACTCATTGGATTTAAAGAACAAGGAGAGAAGTAATATAAAAAGAACTCAGCACTGAAGGATAAATCAAAAATAAGTGATGAAAAATTGATTCCATATGATTTAGAAGTTTTTTTAAAACTGAATAAACTAAGACCAATTTATGAAAAAATTCGTTATATGGAGATAGATATTTCGCTATATAGATATTTTAATGTAATCATGCAAAAAGGGGACCGTTCCTACAAAAAATTCGTTATTTAGAGAAATTCGAGGTATGGAGTTTCGTTATAGAGAGACTCAACTGTATTAGTATATTTATAAGTTTATATTACTAACTTCATATTATTTTATATAAATGTGTTTATTGACTCATACAACTAATTCTTAATTTTCCTTCTCAGAGCAACAAAGAATTAACATACTAACATATTCCTTTTAAAAGAAACATTAAAAGGGAGATTGACATTTAAATTGTAAATTGGATAAAAGCTGTAAATTGATATAACTCAAAAGACGTGTTACCAATTTCACTCTCTTTACTTTTTGACATATCAAAGAATATTTTCTTTCATGTGTCATATTTTCAATGGTATTCAACGGTTACAAATCAAGCAAATCTGATTTGAAATAATTTTATAAAATATATTTATCGGTTTTCAATACTTTACGAAATTGTTAGCACACTTCCGTATCGTCTTTTTCAATTTATTTAACAAATCAAATCTTAAAAAGAGAGTTTTTGATTTGGAAAACAGAATATTTTACTCTTATTATATGTATAAGTATAGTCAATATTAAGATTAATTTAGGTTTTTGTACATGGTTTTGTAACTTGGTTAAATTATGTGAGAAAAATGAAGGCATTCTTTAATGCTCACTAAGCCTCTAAAAGAAGAGATAAGATTTTCACCTCTTTCAACATAGTTTTATAGTGTTTATGTAAACGATTTGTCTGTTTTTTTTCTGTCTGTAGGTGTTCCAGACAGAGAAATACAAAATTCTGCCTTTACCGACAGTGAATAGTTAGTTATTTTAGGAATTGTTAAACTAGAAATATAGATTTCTAAACTATGCGAATAAGGTAAACGACTAAACTGAACAGACTGTATGATCTAGAATTTCTATTCTTTTGTTTTCTAGATGACGAAACGATTTTGAATCGTTCTAGTAGCAAGAAAATATAGTTTAATTTCTGGTATGGTTCCTTAAACTCGAGTTATAGTTAGTAAAACTAATCTCTTGTGTTTTAATCTAATTGCAAAGATTTTAAAATGAATTCCACAACAGGAATGTAAAAAAACGTCCTTGAATTCTACTAGATTCTAGAACTCTCCAGCAAAGGGAACTAGAATTTATAGAGATGACATTAAGGGTGAATTTCGATTCAAACTGCTTATTTTCCGATTCATTTTTTAATCCATTTTTGCACTCAAATACACCAAACTTTCAAAATTACTTATTTGGAAAGTACACAATGTGCCGTGATTGTCGATTCTTTGATAAATGCAAAAAATGTTGTAAAAAAAGCTATCAAAAACAGCATTTCGGACCGATTTTTTCCTAGCAGGAGATTTGGGAACGAAAAAAAAGGTCATACTGATAAGGTAATTGTTTATAACTCAAATTCTAATGAATTGAGCGTAAAAAGACATCACACGGCACCTCATACGACCCTTCAAGAATCCCCTCAGCAAGTTTCAAGTACCTGCTTTTAAAAATGTGTCTGAAATTGTATCGGAAAATTTCGAGCTGTTGAAGGTGGAAAAGCGTTTTTTCGAATACACCTTTAAACTGTTTTTTTACACTGTGAAAAGTTTTTCATTAAAATACGGAAATTGCACTGGTAATCTAGACACCAGTACTATTTTCGTATTTTAACAGAAAAAATTTTCCGTAAATTCCAGAAATATTTCCGTTTTTCTAATGCTATTTCCTTATGTAAAAATTTTAGCTTGAAAAGTTAAAATAATTTTTCAAGGACAAACTGACAACTTTATGATATTTATTCTTTATTTTACAAAGAAACGTTAACATCAGGGACACACCATGTGCATGTAATTTAAACTACAGTGAAGAAATGTCACCTACCCTCCATGGATATTGAACCCGGGACCTCTTTTTTCATAGCTGGCAGCGTAATACCGTTACGCCAAGGTTACACAAACCACGCTTTCAAATATCTTTATTTATTTCGGATGCATTTCATAAAGTAAAGACAAGATTTTGAACGCGGGTTTATTTTTGTAGAGATAAAATTTTTCTATTGAGTGGAAAGTTCTACATGTTTTAAAATTTTTTTTTCTATAATTTCGCCTATTTAACTTTTTAATTTTAGCTTTATAAAAAGAAGAAAAATAGCCATTAAAATATTACATGCATGAAAAAAAGTATTAAGAGTTTTGTTTCCTTCTTTTTTGGAAGAGTTATGAAATTCTATTGTAATATTATTCATATCTATTTATATATTTATTTTTGAAAGGATACTAACACACTTAAAAAAACACGTATTTTAACAAATTATTTGTATTATGATCTACTGTAAACTCAATAAAAATAATTACAATGGGTTATGTGCGAATTTCTTAATTTGAATACAGTAAAAAATATCTATTATAATCTATTTAATTTTTCTATTAAAATACATTAAAATTAAAAGTAGATTTTTTTTACTTAAAACTATCCTACGCACTTTTTAAAAAATATGATATAAATGAATTAAACATAATTTGAAAAACATAATTAATAAAACTAACTTTCCTTGTCTCAAACTTAAAAAGAATTCATAATATTTTATTATTACTTTTATTATTTTTTAATATTGTAAAAATATGTTAGCTTTTTATTATTAAAACAGAAAGAAAAAGAGAAACATTATATAATGTTTCTTCTATTTCTGATACTGATGGCGTCACGACACTTATCGGTTGAAAAAAACAATTTAAGATCAAAACTTTTTATTAAATATTTGGGAAATCGAGATTCGAAAGAATTCAACATGAAACCCTATATAGCTAATATATAGAAGTTTCATTGAAAATAATATCACTCTAAGAAAATTATTACAACAATTACTTTTCTTTCCTAACAGAACAACTATTTCTAAACATCATTCATGGAACTAGTGCTGTTTTAATACGGAAGTTGTACTGTTTCCGAAAAATTGAAGGAACACTAACTGGAGTTGTAATCTCAAAATGGAAATAGTACTGTTATGGATGTAGTACTGTTTTATCGGAAAAATGGAACTATTCCGTAATATTTTACAGAAAAGTTTGTGCATATTAACGGATATTTTTTACAGTCTAGAGCCGCAGTTTAGGTTCTAGATGCTAGAACTGTAAATTTTTTTCTCAGTGCATCTCTCATAATCCATACTTATAGACAGGGAGGCGGCAGCACAGACAAGCCCCTAATCAAGTTCACGGATGAAAATCTAATATTAGCTGAATCTCGATTCGCATATTAAAACGCAATTTGTCTGCCAAGTTATATCTTGATGGAAATCACCAAATAATCCGATATTAATGGTTGACCCATAGGTTTGCCATTATATTTTTCTGCTCTCAATCCTCCATGTTTTCCTAATTTTGAGTTTCCTGATTTTGGTAAACCTACGAGTCAACCGCTAAAATCGCATTTTTAAGAGATTTCCACCAAGATATGATTAGGCAGACCGATTGCGTTTTAATATGCAAATCGAAATGTAATTTATACATGAAAATATCAGAAGATAAATGTGCTAAATGATACAGTCTTCAATTCGAGAAAATGATCTGTAAATTTCTAAATATAGCTCTAAATAGCTATTTGCGTTCACTACCAAATGTCTTTTATAACATATAACGGACAGTTCGTCTTCAACTGGTCAAAGATGCTAGAAAACCGTAATTTTTCACAAACTAATTGATAAAGCAAATAGCGTTTAATGATTTTCATTTTGTCTGTTGTTGATATTTCAAAAAAGAAAAAATAAATAAATAAACATTTATGTCCCAAATTATTATTGTTTCTTGAAAATTTCACCTTCAAAATTATTTTTCGAGAAATTTTTTAACTACATTAGAATATTTACAATTTTTTAGTAGTGTTTTGCCAATTAAAATTAATAAATTATATTTAAATTTAGAGGGAGATTGTTTAATACTCATAACTTTAATTAAATCTTTTATTTAAAATATATATTTACTATTTTGTGCAAATAGAAAATGTACATTTATGAAGTTCTTACAGTAGAAATACAAAAATTTCTCTTTTATAAAACATTTTTCCAACAATTTTTCAATGTCAATAATTCTTAAAAGATACAAAGGCAAAGAAAATCATCCTTTAAAAAAACGTTTTTGTTTTGTGAACCAATAGTGTTATTGGAATAAGTAAAATATATTTAACTCATTCTATGTTGCATTACTAATAATCACTGTATTAAATAAATTTATTAATAGATTATATTATTAGGTTTTTAAAGTACCGTTAGAGCATTAAGGGTTAAACGTACTTATGCTTTAATCACCTATATCAATATCTACATTAAAATATTTAATAGTAGAAAAATATTTTCAATTAACACAAAATATATGTTTGATATATATGACTTCTGAACGTTATATATAAATGATTTTTCAAAAGCAATTATATTTTTCTATTCATGTAGAAAAATATAGGTCTTTGAATTAAAATAATCTTTCTTGCCGATTTCAATTTTTCTAACATGCATAAAGTTTATGAGTTAACTTTTATAAATGTCATTGATATCCATCATATTTGGGATAGACAAATGAAATATGCAAAGGAATTTATTTTTAAAAAAACTTTATAAATGAAGGATGACATTTGATTTCAGATTTGACTAATGTTTCTAAAAATTCTCATCTTGGAGAAGATAAAATATAAAAATTCGCTTTTTCCTTTTTATTTTTCATTTCAATGTCTTACATTTAGTGTTTCATATTTTTAACTTTGTTTATCGGTTCCAGCTCCAGTGAATGGAAATTGTATTAAAGATATAAAAATAAGTATTGGTTTCCGATACTCAGCCGTGTTGTTAAAAGGATTTCATATCGATATTTCGAAGTTCATTTAACAATCCAAGACACAAATCGAGAAGTTTTGAAATGGAAAATAGAAAAACCCGTATGTTATTTTCTATTATATCAATAAACTTTATATGAGTGATATTGAAAAATTGGTACTACTAGGTTATCCCGTCGACCATTTTCTCTAAATTATAAAAATCGCCAAACTTATAGCCAATTTATATGTGTTGACATATTTTTTTTTCTAAATAGCGAAAGAACAAATAAATTAGTGAAACGTGAATAAAAATACTGTTTAAAAGTGAATTTGAAACCACTTGATGACGTTTTAAACATGTGTATGGTGTTTAATGTGACATTCACGATCATCCATAATTGACATTTAATCTTATAATTTGGCGATAGATTTTTGGTCGACGGGATAACCTAGTAGTACCGAAAAATTTTATATATAATTTGTACCAACCTATATTATTTGACCGCTTCCCTGATAATTTTGAGTTATCTCGGGCAGTGCGTGTAAAAACTATAACGACAACAAAAAATATTTTTTTATACATTTCAAAATAAACGAAACTTTTTCCCATACAATATGTATCATCAAGCTGAAAAGCTTGTAAAAAAAAGCCAACAAAAATTCAACTTTGAATATTTTATTATGAAAATAAAGTAATTGTAAAAAAAATCACTATTTTTGCCTGTATAAAAACTTTAAGGACAGCAAAATAAATTCTATATAGTAACCAAAGAAACAAATATTTAATGTATTATGCAATCAACTATGGAGTTTAATGATTGGAAATATTCCATCATTCCTCGACATTGGCTTAATTATTCCTCATTATTTTTTGGCACAGTCCAGGATCATTTTTGTACCATTCATCTTCAATTGTATATCTGGGCTCCAATGCAAAAGAAAAATGTCTCCCATTTTTAAAAACTCATCTTCCTAAATCTCCCCATATGTTATTGATAGTATTTAAATCAGGATCTCTGAGCGGTCATAACAAAACTTCAATATTTTTCTTACTGAGGTAAAGTTTTTTCTCGCGACTTGTGTGGATAGGTCCATTATCTCGCTGTTATATCTGTTTATTTTTTTCCTTTCAGAAGTGTTGCAACAATTGAAAGATGGTCGGAAAGATCTTGTATATGTGCCTTTAAATTAAAATTTCCTGAAAGAATATAGAAGTGCGCCACGTTGTTGAACGAAAAGCAGCCCCATGTTGCAATGATTCTACCTCCTAACTGAAGCTTTAATAAAATCTCTTTTTCTTTACTCAAATAATCTTAATAATAATTCCAGCCATCAGGGCTATTTAAGTTTCCCTCTTTTTTCTCGGAGAAATATTAATGGGAGGTATTTAGGAAAAGAAAAGGAAATTTTATTAAAATAACAGTTAGGTGGCGGATTCATTGCAACATGAAGCTGCTTTTCGTTCAACGACGTGGTTTCACTTGTACATATTTCAGAAAAATTTAATTTGTAGACACATATACAAACTCGTCCTGATCATCTTTCATTTATTGCAACACTTCTGACAGGAAAAAAACAGTTTTAGCAGCGAGATGATGCATCTATCCATACAAGTCCCGAGAAAAACTTTAGTTCTATCAGAAAAATGTTGTTGTTTTACAATGGCTGCTCTTGATTTAAATCTTGATTTAAATCTTGATTTAAATCTTGATTTAAATCTTGATTTAAATCCTATCGATAGGTTATGAGGAGAATTAGTAGGACAAGTTTATAAAAATGGAAACCATTTTTCTTCAGCATACACAGATTTTCAGATCTACACTTGAAGAAGAATAGTACAAAAACAATCCCGAACTGTTCCAAAAATTAATGATATCGAGGAATGATGGAATATTTGAAATCATTAAAATTATTGATGGGTGCATGATATATTAAATATTTGTTTCTTCGGTTACTATATTGAAGTTATTTTGCTGTCCTTAAAGTGTTTACACAGGCAAAAATAGTAGTTTTTTGTACAATTACTTTATTTTTTGTAGTAAAATACTCACAGTTGAATTTTGTTGGCGTTATCAGCTTATTTTGTTATCAGCTTATCAGCTTGATGATACGTATTATAAGGGAAAAAGTTTCATTTGTTTTGAAATTTATGAAAAAAAAATTAGTTTCTTGCTGTCCTTATAGTTTGTACACGCACTGTATATTACAATTAATTATTATACCGTGAAATTTCGCGTGTGGCGTAATATATCACAAAGATTTGTTTTTTTATATTTATACTCTGAATGAATCTTGAAAAGAAGAAAAAAAATTCTCATATCCCATAAGGCATGGTGACGTCACTGCGACGTCTTTGTGAAGTCACATTGTGACTTTGTGACCATCGATTGTCGATGTGACGTCACGAGACGTCGATCTGACTATACACCCACGTGACTATAATGTGAAGTCGTTATGGCCATTTTAGAGCTCGTTTGTGACGTCACGGTGTGACAATTTTCTGAAGAATGTGTCATTTGTGACTACTTTGACATTAACATTGTGACGAAACTGTGACAAAAACGACGATATTTAAATTGCCAGAAACATGTTTTTAAAAGTAAATAACATGTTTTGAAGAATATTTGTAATTTTCTAAATTTTTTTAAGAAAGTTACATCTTCCCCAGTAGCCAAACAATATTGGAGCAATATTGGCACATTGGCACAATATTGGCATGAAATATTGCTCCATTATTGGGATGTTTAAATTTTGCCTTTATTTAGCCAATATTTTTTGCCAATATTACGCCAATATTGGGTTTTCATTGGAAATATTGCCAATGAAACGCCAATAATCTGTTAAATATTGGAATTTCATTGGAAATATATTTATTGAAATGCCAATATTTGTACAATTTTGGAGTTTTATTGACAATATATCCAATGAAACCCCAATATTGGCATAATATTGGCTGCAAATATTGGCTAAATAGAGGCAAAATGTAAACATTTCAATATTGGAGCAATATTGACGTTTTATTGGCAATATTTCCAATAGATTGAATATTGGCGCAAAGTTGGACCAATATTAGTTTGCTACTAGGGTTGTGTCTAAAATTCCCTGACTTATGCTCGAGTATAAACGATATTTAGGTTTAATTTATTGGAAGAAATTCCAAAGTAAATCTAGTCTAGACGCGTATAATTCATTCATAGGTAAATGTAAATTACTTGAGTTCATGAAGTGTCTAGTGTAAACATTTCCTTTCTGATTAAATAATCATCTGTTTCAGAAATGCATTGTTAATTTACTTAAATCAAGGGTTTAAAACCTTCAGTCTTATTCATTTTTGAACTATGAATGTGTCCTATAGGTAGTACTTAACTCCAAGTCAAGCAACTAACTTTTAATAGACGAACGTTTATTTTTCGGAAAATACCAGTTGAATATTGAAATGTCAAGATATCCCTAATTAATATTACAGCGCCCGGAGTCTCAATTAAATAAACCAGATTATCGTTTATTAATACTGACATGCATCATACCTCATTACTTTTATAAGTATGTTATAAACTTTAAACAACGTACTGAATATTTTTAAAGGTTAGAGGCTAAATTGATTTTTTAAAACTTTTGTTTTAGACTTAATTTCAACGAAAACGGAAAACAAAAGTAAGTTATGTGTTCTTTTTTAAAAATATTTTTATGTGATATATTTAACTAAATGGTTTCTAAATTCTAACAAACTTTGGTGATTTTATGAGGTTTCTAGGAAACTTTGAATATTGCAAATATTTAAAGAGTATATTAATAATGCAACTGGTTTATGTGCTTTTATAAATGAACATGAAAAAACGCGCATCCATCCGTTGGTTCTTCTTCATTTACATCTCAGGAATGGAAATCAAATGGAATTGAAATGTCAATAAGTGTAAACAAAAGAAACTAGAAATGTATATGTATTTACACTGTTAAAAATAAAGGTGATAAACCAGTTGCATTTCGCATTCAGGAGTGAAAAGGCGTTACCATTTGACACCCGCGGTCTTGAAAATGTGTTTGGGGTTCCGTTTCATCCCTCACTGGGTGATTCACGCTAATTAGAGTGCCGCGCAATGCACACTGTTGGAAAATTTTCACCCCTTAGTCATTTGTGCATGCACTCTGTGACGTGAGTCCTTCCCCTTCAAGTCGCCGTTAGCGATGGATCAAAAAAGCAATTTCTTCCTACGAAGACTATCACCGCGCAAGCGCAATCCCAATTTCACTTATAAATCCGGATGGCTAATTTTTGACAAGCTTTTTATGCAAAGAACCTTTGAATTTCAGGACATTTGAACATTTCAGGGAGGCCTTGAAGGTAAGATCGATGGCCGAAATGTTAAAGCGTTGAGCTTCCATTCAGATGTTGTAGGTTTGAATCCTTCGCGAGCCAAAAATCGGATTATAATTTCTTTTTATTATTGAGCACCTTGGATTGGAGGTGCCATCTTTTCGCCTTAATTATGTTTGCCATTCTGGCTCCTTTAGGGAATGTCACCAGTGAGACAACCCTTTCATTTTATATATAACATAAGCTGAATGTACCAGCTTTTTAATATAATGAATGTACTTGTCTGCCTGACGCATATAAATAGCGGGTGTCCCAAAAATGACTGATGGATTTTAAAATTCAATAACTTGCAAACGGTGACAGCTATTTAAAAAATTTTTGCGGGAGGGTTATGTATAATTTCAGGAGTTTTTTTTTTTACCGTAATTTTTTTATTTTAGTTCGCATCTCAAACAACAGGTGGCGCTGACGGCGATTGAAGGCCAGGTGATCAATGCTGAGTGAAGCGTCGAGCTGGCCTTCAATCGCCGTCAGCGCCACCTATTGTTTGAGATGCGAACTAAAATAAAAAATTACGGTAAAAAAAAAAACTCCTGAAATTATACATAACCCTCCTGCAAAATTTTTTTAAATAGCTGTCACCGTTTGCAAGTTATTGAATTTTAAAATCCATCAGTCATTTTGAGGACACCCTGTATTTTTTAAAAATACAATCTCAAGGCTGTTGCTTACTCACTTTCCGAAATCTCTTGAGTAACGTAAAGTCTATGGCCGTTTGATGCATTCTTATATTAAAAATGTGTTAAAAACTGACGAAACAGAAGTGAAATTTTAACACTTCATATAAAATAAAGCGTTGAATTTAGAAATATTCGGGAAACCAAGGATAAAAGTGACATCTTTTAAGAGGAAATCACCGAAAGAAGTTAAAAATAATTATTTCCTGAAGGGATATTATTAATCAGTGTTCTCGCTGACATTTGACCAACATTAGTAATTTGGCGAATTAAAAATAAAAAAAAAACATTTTCCAAAAAAAAAAGTATTAGCAAATAAAATTCGCCATTTAGCACAAAAATAAATAAATAAATAAATAAATAAATAAGAAAAAGAAAAAATCTTTAGTTTTTTTAATGTATTTTCTTTTTTTTTAAATATTTTCTAAAATAACCTAAGTTTTTACAACTGCGACAGCGACTGTTTTTAATCTAATTTCAACTACCCGCTACAAATATATTAAAAATATGTATACATTGAAAATATGTATATATGTATATGTATGAAACATGGAAAAGAAAAGAAAGAAAAATCAAAAATTGAGCACTAGCAATTTGGCGAATCTAATTGCTTGTTTACTCGCCAAATGAAGAACTGAGTCGCAATTTGGCGCAATGGCGAGCAACAGCGAGAACTCTGTTTTTAGGTGCGTTCGTAATTATGTAAATACGTAGCACCTATTGTTGTCGCTCAGTACGTCCGTCTGTCTGTCTGTTTGTCCGTCTGTCCGTCCGCATATAACAACGCAAAAACTACCCAACCAAATCGTTTGAAATTTAAAATACATAATTATTGCGTAATTTTGTCGAGTCATTTCAAATGTTATCAAAATCGGATACATAGATCAATTACAGAGACAATCAAAAGGATTCCGTTACATTACGGTCAAAGGGAAAAAAATTAAATACATTTTAATCCTTTGAAATTTAAAACGTATAATTATTACATAATTTTATGGAGTCATTTCAAATGTTATGAAAGTCGGATGCATAGATCATTTACAGGTACAATCAAAGGCATTCCATTACATTACATTCAATGGGAAAAAAGTTTCAAATGCATTTTTATGATGTTACACTCATTCGAACATAATAGAATTGGCATGAATCTAGGAAATATATACTAAAATATGCATTTTGCACAATCTGTGATGCAAAGAATTTGTATTATTAAATTACAGGGCCACACAAAAGTATTCCACTACATGATGCTATACGGGGAAACATTGTTTGGGGCGTGTTTTACTTATATTCAACTATTTCACATTTTATGAATAAGATATACGTTTCTGAGGTGTAATAAAAATTATTTTCTGCATATTTACAGAAACACAAAAATTTCGACTACTATACTGTATCCGAAGTACGCTCTACTATATCAGCTACATCTGAATATTTTTAAAACTTCGTTATCGTACGAACGCACCTCATTTGCTACGTTCAAGTTCAATTTCCAACTTGTTAATATAAAAATGCATCAACCACCCATAGACTTTACATTACGGCAGAGAATTCGGAAAACGAATAACCAGCAGTCTTATTGTTATTTTTTTTTTAAAGGATGTAATCTCCAAAATTAATTGCTTTTAGAATATGAATGCATCCAGTAGGCAGTACTTTATTCTAAGTGAGCCATCGAATTTTTAATAGACAGATTTTTTCTTCTATAGCGATAGTTAATCTATTAAAACGGGAAAAAGCAGCTAATTAATATTACAGTTTATGTTAAATAAACCATATTATCGGCACATAATAATGATATGCATCATGTTTCAACATTATTTTCGCAAAATTATGAACTGTGATTAACGTAAAGTATGCCTTTAACGCTCTTATTCACCAACTACTTCGACCCCGAGTTAAGCCGAAATCCTCGGTCAAACGCACAAAATGTATTCACCTTTCATCCTGATTGGACGTCTCCTTGATAATGACCAATCAAATGTTATCATGAATTTCATTTGAGCTTCCGACCAAGCTGGTCTGGGTTGAGGTAGATGGTGAATACGAGCATAAAGGTTACAGGTTAAATTTTTATTTTACAGTTGTTGGAAAAATTAATTTTGGAGAAAATGGAAAAAAAAATCTATCTGGAGATTTCAATTACTATATTTCCTACTATGTTATATATATGCTGATGAATGGCTCATAAAATTTTGGGGGTTGGGATGATTTGTAGAATAAATTTAAAAGTATAATAACTCGGAATGTATATTAATAATGTTATTGCTTCATAACTATTTGTTGGAGATTTTTAATTTTTTAAATTTCCAGCAAAATATTTTTTTAATGAATTTAAAAAGCATTTTATCATTAAAATATACTTTTTATTTTCTACGAGAAGCTTTCAAACAAATATAACAAAATAAATTCGTTACATTATTGTCTAAATAATAATAATAATAATAATAATAATAAACATGTATTTTAAAAACCTTTTGGCACTTAAAGTTACATGTTTTGTCTGTATAATACTTAAAAATGTCTAGGTATGGAAAAGAAACAAAAAACAATATATGAAAATTTATATGGTAAGTATTTCGAAAATATCATGCATCCGAGGTAAATTCCCTCTTCTCATTAAATACTTATATGTTTCGAAATACAATCTTGAAATATTTAAATCAAGACTGTAAAATTACATATTTTAATTACTTTTGATACATGAATGTGTCCGATAAGCGGTACTTAATTCAACTCAGGAATCTAATTTTGAATAGGCGAGTGTTTATTTCGCGTAAAGCGTCAGTTAATCAGTTGAAACGTCAAATAGCACCTAATTAATATTAGAGCTTTCGAAATTCCAATTAAATTAATCGTATCACTGGCCATTAATAATGTTATACATCATCTCTTAAACTATTATAGTAAAATTATGAACTATGAGTAAGGTATAGAATATATTTAAAAGTTACAGGTTGTAATTTTTTTTGCAAAGTTGTTGAAAAAGTTTTCTTTTGTGAAAAAAAAAGAGAAAAATCTACCTGGAGGTTTCAATTATTTAAATGTTATTCTATGATATAGAGCCCCACCAGTGGCCGCGAGGTTCTGACCTCCAAACTGGTAGACGATAGGTACTGGGTTCGAACCCAATCGCGACCGTCGGCCTAACCGTTTGGAGTTTGGTTTTCTTCGAACATTGCGTGAATAAGGGTTAGGTTCCCTTAGAAAGACGCCCACGGAGGGCATCCCACCCCATAGGGCCTATATCCCATAGTGTAGATATTTGGCCGACATAACTACAAACAAACTATGATATAGATATCCTAATAAATGGATTGTAAATTTTTAGAGTTAGGGAAGATTTGAAGGAAAATTTAGAAGTGTAATAAATCGAAAGACACATTAAAAATTTTTGCATTATAATTCTTTGTTGCAGACTTTTACTTTCTTTCATTTTCCAGAATTTTTTTTTTTACTCAATTTAAAAAGCCTTTTGTCCGTAAGAATATACCTGTTATTTTCTACAAAAAAGATCAAACAATATTAAAGTGAAAAATCATTTTACGTTGTTGTCTAAATAGAGACGAAAAAACCCCACATAATTCAGAAACCTATTGGCTCTTAAAGAGTGATGTATTGTCTATTCTTAATACATAGAAATGTCTAGATTTGGAGAAAAATAAAAAAAAAATATGAAAATTTTTTGGATAAGTGTTTTCAAAAATATGAAGTGTCCAAGATAAATTCCTTCTTCTCATAAAATACTTATATGTTTTGAAATACAATCTTAATTTACTAAAATCAAGGCTTTAAAATCGCTTATCTTAATTACTTTTGGTATATGAATGTGTCCGATAGTCAAAACTTAATTCAAGCCATGCATCTAATTTTGAATAGAAGAGTGTTTATTTGGCGGAAAGTGTCAATAAATCGATTGAAATGTCAAGAAGCAGCTAATTAATATTAGAACGTTCGAAGTTCCGATTAAAGAAACCGAATTACTGGCCATAATTAATGTAATGTATTATCTCCTAGCACTATTATAGTACAGTCAACAACTATGAGTAACATACAGACTATCTTTAAAGGTTACAGGTTATATTTTTATTTTAAAGTCGTTGGAAAAGTTAATAATAGGAAGGAAGAAAAGAATATACTTGAGGTTTTCTATTACGAAATGTTATTTTATGATACATATATCCTAACGAATGACTTAATAGAATTTGGAGTTTATGGAAAATTTGAAGGAAAATTACAATTTATTGTAATTCGAAAGGTATATTAATATTATTCCTTTTTAATGCCTTGCTGGAAATTTTTAATTTCTTTTAGTTTCTAGTAAATTATTTTAAAAAAGATTAAAAAAAAACACGTTTTTCAAAATTCTACTGGCTCTTAAACATTGATTTTTTGTCAATGTGATACATAGATTTGTCTAAACATGAAGAAGAAAAAAAAACAATTACAAACATTTATGTGGTAAATATTTTGAAATTATCATGCGACCGAAGAAAATTTCTCCTTCTCATTAAATACTTATAGTTTACTATCTTAAATTAATAAAATAAAGGCTTTAAAATCGCGATCTTAATTACTTTTGATACATGAATTAATGATACATGAATGTGTCCGATAAGCGGCACTTAATTCAAGCCAGGCATCTAATTTTCAATAAACGATTGTTTATTTGGCAGAAAGCGTCAGTAAATCAGTTGAAATGTCAATAAGCAGCTAAATTATATCAGAGCGTTCGAAGTTCCGATTAAATAAACCGGATTACTGGCCATAATTAATGTAATATATTATCTCCTAACACTATTATAGTACAGTCAAGAACTATGAGTAACATACAGACTATCTTTAAAGGCTATAGATTATATTTTTACTTTAGAGTCGTTCAAAAATTTAATATCAGGAAGCAAGAAAAGAATATACCTGATCTTTTCTATTACCAAATGTTATTTTATGATACAGATATCGTAACGAATGACTTAACAGAATTTGGAGGTTATGGAAGATTTGAAGGAAAAATTAAATTTATAATACTTTGAAAGGTATATTTTAAATATCATTCCTCTAAAATTCCTTGTTGGGGATGGTTAATTCCTTTTAGTTTCTAGTAAATTATTTTAAAACAAATTTTAAAAGCATTTTGTCCACAAAATTTAGTTCTTATTTTCTATAAAAAACTTAAAAAAAAAAAAAAACACTTAAAAAAAAAAAAAAAAAAAAAAAAAAAAAAAGAGAGAGAGAGAGAAATTACTTTACATTATTGTCTAAATGAAGAAAAAAAACCGTATTTCAAAAATTTACTGCCTTTTAAATTTTGATTTTTTGTCTATATTATACATAGATTTGTTTAGATATGGAGAACAAGCAAACAATTATAAATATTTATGTGGTAAGTATTCTGAAAATATCATGCAACCGAGGAAATTTTCTCCTTCTCGTTAAATACTTATAGCTTACAATCTTAAATTAATTATATAAAGGCTTTAAAATCGCGATCTTAATTACTTTTGATATATAAATGTGTCCGATAAGCTGCACTTAATTCAAACCAGGCATCTAATTTTGAACGGACGAGTATTTATTTGGTGGAAAGCGTCAGTAAATCATATAAAATGTCAAGAAGCACCTAATTACTATCAGAGCGTTCAAAGTTCCGATTAAATAAACCGGATTACTGGCCATAATTAATGCAATACATTATCTCTTAACATTACTACAGTACAGTTATAAACTATTAATAACGTTCAGAATATATTTAAAGGTTACAGATTTATATTTTTATTTTAAAGTCTTTCGAAAATATCAGTGAAAGCATCATATTTTAAATAATAGTGATGAAATTTTAAAATTGCAACAGTAATAAAGTATAATTATTTATCCTCAGAGTCTGGCTAACATAAATATTTGATTAGTATTTGATTTCTCTACCAGAATTTACAAATTGACGAAGGATTGACCAAGTAAATTAAATTAATAATAAATATAATATGATAAAATGCTTACATTACATAAGGAAGACCAAACTATTCGCCAAGGGCGGCTAGTTCAATAACAGTGTTTGTAGTAGTTTTAATGTTTACTATATTTCTTTTTCTAAGAAAAAATTATGAGATTAAAAATATAAATATAGTTTAAAAAAACTAAAAACCACGCTTTTAAAGTAATCAAACTAAAAAGTGAAAAATAAATATAGTTTAAAAAAAACTAAAAAACACGCTTCTTAAGTATATCAAACTAAAAAGTGAAAAATAATTCATACTATAAGCTAAAAACGAAAATAGATGAAAAATACTATATTACTATAAAATAATTGTTATTATAGAAATCAATTAATAAGCAATAAATAAAATTATCGTGGAAAAAAAGCGTGGGGTGCTCCATCTACCATGCTCCTTCTATCAGTTCTTAAGAAGCACCCCACGGTTTTTTTCCACGATAATTTTATTTATTGCTTATTAATTGATTTCTATAGTAACAATGATTTTATAATAATATAGTATTTTTCATCTATTGTCGTTTTCAGCTTATAGTACGAATTATTTTTCACTTTTTAGTTTAATATACTTAAAAAGCGTATTTTTTAGTTTTTTAAACTATATTTATATTTAATACAAAAACCAAATTAATCGGTTGGATAGTTTCAGAGTAATTGGTGAACATACATAGAAAAAAAATACATACGCGTCGAATTGATAACTTCCTCTTCCTTTTCTGAAGCCGGTTAAAAATAAAAATTGTAATACGGAAATTCTTTTTTAATTTTACATAGATGTAAATAATGTCAGGAGTGGGGTTCGAACCCACAATCTCTTTCGAAAAATAGAGCTTCAATCGGGCGCCTTAGACCGCTCGGCCATGCTGTCTACACTCCATTCATTGAACGTATTCAACACTTTTAATTAGTAAAAAATCACTAATTTCATTAGTTTTTGCCTAATTACTAAAAAAGTACTGAACCAACTTCGATGAAACTGAAGTGGTACCAATTCGAGAGCATCGTCTTTCATTTAATACTAAAACCAAGTTAATCGGTTGCATGGTTTCGGAGTAATCGGTGAATATACATAAAATAAGGAGAGTTACAAACTCACAAACATACATGTGAAGTTAATAAAAAGCGTGGTAAAAAAAAGGCAAATATTACTTTCAAGAATTGCTGTACTAGAGACCAAATATCGTACGAGTGAAATAACTGTGAGGTCATTATAGATAGGGATGTATATTCACTTCCGTTTCCAAATTATCATCCATTTCTGCGAATTTCGCAATTAGACTGTAAAATGTCATTACAGCTGAGTTCGCATTTCTGAAGAGTATTAAATAATACACTGAATAATGTTTTAGCATGAAACTATTACGATAACATGCTTTATATATAATCTAATTTATCGTTGAACATTAGTTTAATCAATATTTAAAAAAAAATCAGTACACTTTACATACCTATTGAATTATTTAATTTAACGATTAGTCTTATAAAATCTAGCTGTAAATAAATTAGAAAAATTGTCACCTGTCTACGGTAGGTGTATGTTGTATAATTTAATTGCCCTAACGATTGAGATGCTTTCTATTTCTACTTATAATGTATTAACATATTACAATAGATTAAAGGAATTTCCTTCCAAATAACTGTGTTATTAAATTATCATTAAATTAACTCAAAAAATGCTTAGTGATTTTTTAAATTAAAAACAAATGAATTTATTATGAACAAATTCAGCTTTAATAGCATGCAAGAATAAAAATATATAGATTGCGTTTAGTTAACATTTCACTTTTTTCACATATTGTTGTACATTTTAATTATTTTTACTTTCAGTAAGTCTAAAAAATTTTTAACATAGTACATTTTTCGATACAATAGTAAACATAAGCCCTCTACAGCTGTGGAAAAAATGAAAACTTATTTATTAATTCCTTTACAAATTAATGTAATAAAATTTAATTGGTATCAATTAGTTCGTAATAGCACCTTCTCCATCTTTTACAATATTTGCTACAAAAAATCGTACAAAAATTTCACTAGTACTAATTAGTAATATTATCTTCTAATTCATGCCATTCAACAGTGCCTCTTAGACTGTGGTTCACGTCAAGGCAAAAAATGAGCTTCTATGAATTGTCCTTTACACTGTTGAAACTTATGCTGACACATTGCACCTTTTAGGGATAAAAGGCTTGTATCACTGCTGACACCCCTACGGAAGCCAGAATGGCACCTTTAATTAGGGTGAAAAAATGGTAAACCTAATCCAGAGTGCCCAATAATAAAAAAAATGTAAAATATATAAACCGACTTTTGGCCTCGAAGAATTCGAATCCACAACGTCTGATTGCAAGCTCAACGCTCTATCCGTTCGGCATCGAGCTCAACATAAAACTCACCCTGAAAGGTTCAAATGTCCAGAAATTCAAATGTTGCTTTATATAAAAAAGCTCACTAAAAGTTAGCCATCCGAAGTTCTAAACAAAATTGGGATAGTGCCTAGCGGTGATAGTCATCGTAGGGAGAAATTGCTGTTTTGATCCACCAGTGACGACTAGGTGAAACGCAAGGATACACGTCACGGAGCATGCGCAAAAACTAAGGGGTGAAATTCTTCGAACGGTATTCATTATGCAGCACCCTAATTAAAGTGAATCACCCAGTGAGGGATGAAACGGCACCCCATAGACATTTTCAAGCCTGCGGATGTCAAATGGTAACAACTTTTTACCCCTGGGCGCCAAATGCAACTGGTTTGTCACCTTTATTTTTAACAATGTACGGAATGAAATCTGTAGTACATTTAATAGCATTTAATTGTTCAAAATAATAAGATACAAATTTTACGTATTCTTTAAAGATGGATAAGGAAATATAAAACATTCTCTTCAAATTACTCTGCAAATTCCTAACTCACAAAAGTAAATTTTTGCATACTTATTGTTACGAAATTTACAATACATTAATGTCTTGTGAATTAGAAAATTTCATTTAAAAAAAGTTTTATTGTGTTGCGATTGTGTTTTCAATAAATTGCAAAAGTATTCTTATGCAGAAATATATCCTTAATATGTTGCTAAAGTGTTACTAACTAGAAATGTGTTCTAAAAATAGTGTTCTCAAATGTGTTGAGATAGTGTTGTAAATAGCGTTGATGAAAATATTTTCTTACGATAGTGTTGTGCTGTACAACGCATTGTAGCCAAATTAGAACACATTGTACACTGTTAAAACTAATGGTGACACATTGCACCTTTTAGGGGTGAAAGGCTTGTCTCATTGGTGACACCCCTAAAGGAGCCAGAATGACACCTTTAATTAGGGTGAAAAGATGGCACCTTTAATTCAGAGTGTCCAATAATAAAAAATTAAAAAATATACAAACCGACTTTTGGCCATCGAAGGATTCGAACTCACAACGTCTGATTACAAGCTCATCGTTTTAACCGCTCGGCCATCGAGCTCACCTTCATTCACTCATAGCCATGATTTTACTTGCCGTCACAGAAAACAGAAAGACACACGTCACAGCGCATGCGCAGGGTTCCAGTCACCCGATGAGGTGCTACATTGCTGCCAATACGAAGTGCGTGGCACCTTATTTAGCTCCAATCACCCAGTAAGAGACCTGTCGGCACTGCAACCACATATCTAAGCCCCTATGGCACCCTAGGGTTCCAAATGCCCCGGGTTCCAATGGACTCTAGCGCCTTTTCACCTCCGGGTCCCAAATGGCACCGGTTTGTCACCTTCACTTTTAACAGTGTAAGCACTACCCAATTTAGAACACTATAAAACAACACATCTAAAACACTTTCGAAACACTTTAAAAAGGAAATAAAAGGCGGTTTTCTTTAAAGAAAATAAATTGCAGGATATTACTGAGTGAGTTGGCTAATTTTATTAATATATATCAAGAGCTACATTTATGGAAAAAATATGGAATTTTTGACACAACTTTTGTACAATTTTTTTTTCTGGCACAAGACATTCGCAACACATCCACAAGACAATCAAAAACGATTTTAGTCGGAAATGTTAATTAGTATGTTCAGTTAACATTGTAAAAGTGTTTCACTAATTCGCAGCATAATATTCTAATATTTTTTTTCAGTTAAAATGTTTAACTTTATCAAAGCATGCTGCAGAGGAACTAGCAGACCGCTAAAACTTAACAACAGATCATCAATTCACTTTCACAAATTTTTAGATCTTTTAAATGTTGCCAAAGAATTTCAAATTTTCGTAAATTTCGGATTTAAATAGACTAGGCAAAACAATCCATAATTTCAGCCGATTCTAGCCGCTTTTGAAAGCTATGAAATTGATAAGCAACAAAGAATTTAATTATCTACTAAAGTAACTTATACAGTGCATGTCGAAAATTTTAAGCTTAACAGAAAATTTCAAAATAAAATTTTATTAATGAGTGAAAGTTAGTTTCCTTATTTTTCTTTCCATACAACCGAGAAATTGTAGTTTTAGAAAGCTAGTTAACAGATTTATGCGATAAATATTATCTTAAATAACAAAATTTATCAAAACAACAAAAATGAGTGTGTCAAAAGTTTCAGCACAGCAATTTTTTAGTCTTTAGCCGAACAAGAATAAAAAATTAATACTTGATCATTGCTCCTTTCTGCTGAAATACTTTCAATATAGAATCTTCCATCGATAAAATAAGGTTTTGTATTGTTTCTGGTTAAAATTTAAACCAAGCACTCTCAATGACATCTTTCGAATCTTTAACTGAAGAATACTGCTTTCCATTTGGATAAACTGCATGACTAGAGAATACCCCACATTTTTTCTCTAGGGCTTAAATCTGAGCTAGAGCTGTTGCAAATCGCACATGATCGTTACTAAGAAACGGATATTTTCTAAAGAATGGAGTACACAGTTAAAACTAAAGGTTGCATATAGGTTGCATACCTAGGGGTGAAACGCTTGTCCCGTGAGCGACACCCCTAAGAGTGCCAGAATTGCACCCCTAGAGGGGCCCTAGGGCCCCCCCATGGCACCTCACAGGGTGCCATGGGGTGCCATGTGGTTCCATGAGGTGCCTTAGGGTACCCCTAGTGGTGCAATTCTGGCTCCTTTAGGGGAGTCGCTGACGGGACAAGCGTTTCACCCCTAAGTATGCAACCTATATGCAACCTTTAGTTTTAACAGTGTACTGAATTGTTACTTAGAAATACGACAGGTTAGTCGTTACCAGGGGTATGCGAAGAGAAAACCGTGCCCGGCAAAGTTTGAATTTGGCGCTCCCTCCTCTCCAGAATGACGTTGGTTGTATAAATTTAGCGGCCCCTAAATTTCTGCACCGGGGCAATCGCCCCCTTCGATCATCTCTTTCGCACGCTGCGCTTGCCACCATCCTACATTTTGCTTCCGCTGGCCGTTACCTTGTGAATACGCAACCGAACAGAGTGAAACTAACTGCAAATGCTAGTTACGTGATCCTCCATTTCGCACGGCGTTGGTCATTACCATTGAAGTATCAATTCTTTGGTCGTTACCATAGAAGTAATCTTGTATTATTCTATGGTCGTTACCCGTGTCAATTCAATACGCAACCGAACAAAGTGAAAATAACTTTAAATGCTTCTAACGATCGTTAGCATTTGTCATTGTATGAATACGGCCAGACACTCGAATGCGATAAAGATACGAAATTGTGTTCAGACTCTGACATTAGGTGACAGTTTCAGTTATTTGCGTATCCAGTGTATGCGTATCATTCTGTTTGTAGCAGTTATTTTAAAATCTCAAAAGATTTGGATTTCGTATGAACTTGTTGATACATTTATTTATTTTTTTATGAAAAGAAAAAGAAATAAATAGTGGATATACTTTTCTGAAGCATCTAATGATGAAGCAAAATGTAATTCATATTTATGCCAAGTGAAGTATTGAGTTAAAGGGAGGTCAACAACAAATTGGGGGAAAACATTTATTGATAAAGCATCTCAGAGCTTGCGTATTTAACAAAAAGTAATTATCAGTGGTGTATATTAGTACCATCTGAAAGATTTTTTTCAAAATCAGGTTATTTATTATCTGAAAGACCCCCTCCCCCCAACAAAAGAGAGGGGTAGGACCAGCGCCGTGGGAAAGAAGGGGAGAATGGAGCGGTCGCCCCGGGCGCGGAACTATAGGAGGCGCGGCGCCAAATTTATACTACCAACGTCATTTTAGGCCTGTTACAAGAAAAATATTGGCTGAGGGGGCGCCAAATGGAAACTTTGACCGTGGTGCAGTTTTTTCTTCACACGCTCCTGGCAGGACGAGGGCATTTTCCCCGGACACCAAAATGGCTGAGTGCCAAATGACCATTTTTGTCGATTTTTCTCACGTCTATATTTAGCGTGGCATAGTTAAAATAATCTTGTCTGAGGTATACCAATGCATAGAAGAATCTAAGAATGATATTGCATAAAGAAGCCTGTATAAAACGGATTTTTTTTTCGATTAAGTATTCAAGGCTTTAACGAATCAATATATGACAAACAAAATTACATAGTTCAGTATTATATATTTTATGATTACATATTTTAAATTTAAAAAAAAGTCGGCCATTAGAAATTAATAAAATTATCTTTGTAAATATATTTCACGGAGGTGAGGTGGGGGGGGGGGAGGACGCCAAATTTCATGTTTGACCCGGATCCAAAAAAGGTTAGTTTCGGTCCTGAGACCCCCTTCATTAAAACCAAAAAGAATGGAAAAAATATTTTTTTAAACATAAATCAAAGAATTCAGAAATAGAATATTTCTGCAGTTCAGGGCAGCATAAATCGAATGGGGGCGCCGAATTTAAACTTTGCCCCGAATACAGTTTTCTCTTCGAACGCCCCTGGCTATGCACTCGAATTTTCCATTATCCTACTTTTTTCTAAGCATAAAATGAAGTTATTGCAACAATTTAATCAGAAACATAGTAACTACGGTGTAAATATGCACTAATTTATCTTTTTGCGTCACAGAGAGAAAAAATGTATGAGTACCCCTCCTACATTTTTATAAGCACCCCCATAATGCTTCACTTCTCGCTACGGCCCTGATTTTTAACCGACTTCAAAAAGGAGAGGAGGTTATCAATTCGAGGCGTATGTATTTTTTTTTATGTATGTTCACCGATTACTCCGAAACTATGCAGCCGATTAATTTGGTTTTGGTGTTAAATTAAAGAGCTTACTCTCGAATTGGTACCACTTCCATTTCATAGAAATTGGTTCAGTAGTTTTTTAGTAATTAGGCAAAATCTAATAAAATTAGTGTTTTTTCGCTAATTAAAACTGTTGAATTAGTTCCTACAATTGAGTGAAGTTAGGATGGCTGAGCGGTTTAAAGCGCCTGATTTAAGCTCTGGTTCTCGAAAGTGACATTGGGTTCGAACGCCACTCCTGACAAACACTGTGTACGATAACTTTCCGTATTATGATTTTTACATATATATTTTACAAATTAAATACTAATTATGCTATTAAGAATGTTTTTAACCGACTTCCAAAAAGGAGAGGAGGTTATCAATTCGACGCGTATGTATTTTATTTTTATGTATGTTCACAGATTACTCCGAAACCATGCAACCAATTAACTTGGTTTTGGTGTTAAATGAAAGACGATGCTCTCGAATTGGTACCACTTCAGTTTCATCGAAATTGGTTCAGTAACTTTTTTAATAATTAGGCGAAAACTAATAAAATTAGTGATTTTTCGCGAATTAAAAGTTTTGAATACGTTCGCTGGATGGATTGTAGAGAGCATGGCCGAGCGATCTAAGGCGCTAGAATGAAGTTCTGTTTTGCGAAAGAGAGTGTGGGTTCGAACCCCGCTCCTGACATTATTTACATCTATGTAAAATTTACAATTTTTTTCTGTATTACAATTTTTATTTTTAACCGGCTTCAGAAAAGGAAGAGGAAGTTATCAATTCGACGCGTATGTATTTTTTTTCTATGTATGTTCACCAGTTACTCTGAAACTATCCAACCGATTAATTTGGTTTTTGTATTTAATCAAAGAGGCTACTCTCCAATTGGTACCACTTCCATTTCATTGAAATTGGTACAGTACTTTTTTAGTAATTAGGCAAAATTAAACAAAATTTGTGATTTCTCGCAAATTAAAAGTAACATGGACTTTGAATAAGCTCGCCGGGTGTAGCGTTATTAGGGTGGCCGAGCGGTCTAAGGCGCCAGACTTAAGCACTTGTTCTCGGAAGAAAGCAAGGGTTCAAACCCCACTCCTGACATAACTTACATCCATGTATAATTTATAATAATTTTTCGTATTATAATAGTTATTATTAACTGATTTCAGAAAAGGAAGAGGAAATTACCAATTCGAAACGTATGTATTTCTTTCTATGTATGTTCACCGATTACTCCGAAACTATCCAACCGATTAATTTTATTTTGTGTTAAATAAAAGAGGCTACTCTCGAATTGGTACCACTTCCATTTCATGAAAATTGGTTCAGTACTTTTTTAGTAATTAGGTAAAATTTAATAAAATTGGTGATTTTTCGCAAATTAAAAATAACATGGACTTTGAATAAACTCGCCGATTGGTTGGTTGGTTGGTTGATTTTTGACGTCCGATTATCTGCGCTAGGGATATAGGACCAGGGGGGAGTGCCCTTCGTGGGGGTCTTTCTAAGGGAACCTAACCCGTATTTACGCAAGGTTCGAAGAAAACCACGAAAACTCCGAACGGTTAGGCCGACAGCCGCGATTGGGTTCGAACCCAGCACCTGCCGTCTACCAGTTGAGAGGTCCGAACCTCTCGGCCACTGGTGGGGCTCGCCGATTGGAGCGCAGTCAGGATGACCCAGCGGTTTAAGGAGCCAGATTTAAGCTCTGATGCTGGAAAGAGAGCGTGCGTTCGAACCCTGTTTCTGACAAAATTTACATCCATGTATAATTTACAATATTTTTTTGCGTATTATGATTTTCATTAACTGACTTCAAAAAATCGTTAACTTTTAACTAAAAAGAGAAAAATAAACTTTTCTACCAATAATTGAACCGACTTCAAAAACTACTGCAAAGTGAAAAATAATTTTTTTTTACATAATAGTAATAAGAAATTAAATTAAGAGCATAGTATTTACCATGCGTATTATTATATTTATGTACATTAATTTGATTTTTTGGAGTCGGTGCCAGCCAAGCCTATTTCAAAATTAAAATTAAATATCCAATTCAATTCCTAAAAGAATAAAGGCTTGGCTGGCACCGACTCCAAAAAATCAAATTAATGTACATAAATATAATAATACGCATGGTAAATACTATGCTCTTAATTTAATTTCTTATTACTATTATGTAAAAAAATTATTTTTCACTTTGCAGTAGTTTTTGAAGTCGGTTCAATTTTTGGTAGAAACGTTTATAATATTTTGATTTCATTTTTTAAATAAAACTTCGAAACTTCATTAAGGGAGTATTTCGAATCAAACTGCTTATTTTCCGATTTATTTTTAAATTCAATTTAGTCTCAAATGCATGAAACTGGCAAATTGTCTTATTTAGAAAGTACACAAGGTGCCGTGATTCTCGATTCTTTGATAAATGCAGAAAATATTACTAAAAAAGCAATCAGAAATGGCATTTTCAACAGATTTTTCCGAAGGTGGAAGATCTGGGTACGAAAAAAAAAGAGACATACTGAGAGGGTAATTGTTTATAAATCAAATTCTAATTAATTGAGCATAAAATGACATCACACGGCACCTAATACGCCTCTTCCAAACTTTCTCAGCAAGTTTCATGTTTCTACTTTAAAAAATGCGTCTGAAATTGTATCAGTAAATTTCGAGCTGTTAAAGGTGTAAAAGCGTTTTTTCGAATACACCCTTAAGTGTAATTTTTACGGACAGATGGCAGCACTAACTAAAGCGAATCTTTCAACGAATTTTCTTACTGTATATCCTGTTTTATAGTACATTCGATTATTGCGTATACCCGATTTCTCAACAGTAACGAGTAAAGAAACGAATACTTTCTAACGGATAAAGAATCCGAAATTAACGATAGCATAAGGGTATTCATTTTGTCGTTATTTTTACAGCAGTAATGAGAACTAATTGCCAACTCTTTCAAAGCACACACCTTTTTTCGACTTAAGCCACGAAGAAGTTGAGTCTGAGGTATGTATCGAAGCATTATAGTGTTGAAATAACCATTTTTCTCCACCCAAAACCTCGGCAACAGGAAGCAAATGATTGGCAAGAGTCTCTTTGCAGTTTTCAGAGTTTCCGCGACCTCTCATGAACTATAGAGATGTCTGACCACTGAAAGAAATAGATCCCCATAACATTACAGAACCATCATTATGGTGTCGGCAAAATACATTGCTAGGTTCTTTGCGGAGATCATGCCAATAGTACTTAAACCCATCAGGGCCATCGAGGTTCTATTTTTTTTTTCACCACTGAATATGACATTCAGCCACTTTTCACCGAATGACATATGCTGTTTGGTCCATTGTAATCTAGCTTCTTTATGGTGTCGTTTGAGAAACGATAATCCAGCTATGATATGTGATGTATTTGAATTCGAAAACTCTTCTATGAACAGTTTTTTCGATTTTGTCCTCTATCTGCATATTTTATTTGCGAAAGGGAGTAATTACCAGTTGAAGCCAAATTTCTGATGCGGTTATCTGCGCTCAAACTAGTCATTCGCGGCCTTCCTAAACAAAATTTTCGTTTGAAATCATTACCACGAGCCAAAATTTGATGAATACGTTTTGATTTTTTTTTAATGCTCTTGGAATTTCAGAAATAGCCTTACATTTTGATCTCATACTCTAGATTTTTATCATCTTCTCTTCTAAAAATTCTATCGACCTTGGCATTTTGTACTTACTCAAAAACAACAACTGACTGCTTCTTATACACCCAGAAATTGTTTACATGCTCAGCCGCTTATGCCAGATTGTAAAATTTGAATAAAAACAATTTTGTGCTTAAACTTTTGACAGTGTTTTTGTTCTATTCTTAAACTCCATGGTTTTAAATAAAATTTAAAAGTTAATTTTAATGAATGTGGTTATAAAATAGATATTATTAACATATACAAGACATATATTGAAATAAAGTGATAATTTAAAGTTTTATTTTAACATTGGTATTGTGCTTAAACTTCTGAGGTGTAAATGTAAATGAATTCTCCAATCATTCGGAACTTGAAAAACAATCGTACATACCTTATAAAGGTGAATTAATATTCCTAAAATGAAGGAAAACAAGCTCTTTTTAAAACTAAGTTTTCTAATTTTATAACATAGAATTACAACAATTTGAATTACTTTAAAAAACCTTTTTCTTTATGACTTTTTTCAAAACTATCAACAACTATCTTAACAAAAATCAAGTGAAATAAAATTGCTTTATATTTCGACATTGCAAAATATGTGTTTGAACTTCTTGCTCGTATATAACAAAAGTTAAAATTTTAATTTAAGCAAATATTTATTATTAATTTATTTAATTTCTATAATTTGAAAGTAATTTTATAAAATAACGAATAAATTCCCTTGCATTTAAGAATACCTCTCTGTTTAAAATCAATTTAGGTTGAGAATTTCACTGGGTGAGGTTTGCAGATTCAATATTTAAAAATACAAAATATGAAAAAAAAACAGGTAAAACAATATCTTTTATTTATCAATTAAAAAATACAATAAAAAATATTTTTAAAGAACATTTTTGGTCACATATTAAAATAATAAATTGAAAAAAAATAAAAGAATAGTTTAAAATAAAGTAACTTAAAACTTTATGCTTTATTATTTCGAGATATTATCTCGCAATGTTTTAACCGCTTCCCTTATCCATCTTTTTGAGAAAAACAATTGCAAAAATTATAGACTTTTTTACTTACCCATCATACGTTAGTATAGGGTAAGTCTTGCAATCGTTTTGAAAATCGAAAAAAATTTTTTGACGGATTTACACGTTTTAGATAGTGGAGATTCCGAAAAACATATTTTTAGAAAAAAATTTCTGCCGTCCGTCTGTCTGTCTGTCTGTCTGTCTGTCTGTAAACGCTCTATCTCCCGAACAAATTGAGATAGAGACTTGAAATTTTGTATGTAGTTAGTATTTAAGAATAGGACGAACCCTATTTAATATCAGCAACCTCGATTATCCGGAACTATTTTTTTCGAACTCTCGAAAAATTCGTTCTGATGAAAGGTATATAAAAATTTTCGAATTTTTTTTGTTCTAAGGCATGGACGTAAAAGGCAATAAAATAACACATATTTTGCATATAGAATGAAGTCGATCGGATTATTAGTTGCCGAGATATTAGTAATCTTGTTTTCCACATTCTTCGATTTTTCATGACCCTGTATTTCATTCAAATTTCAATTCAGAAGTATATTTTAATTGGAAATGAGACGCTTAATCCGACGCAGTTAATTGTTAGTTAATAGAATTATTATTTTTGGAGTTATAAGGATGTTTCTTTTACGCAGTTCGGTACTACTTGAGTAGTTTGGCGTTTTATAAAATTTGTCGAAATCTACATCAGCAGTTCTTTAATATAGCACTACTATGTATATTAGCAATATTTAAATTTTGTTTATGAATTGCAATACATTGTATAAATAGTTTTCACATGTTTTATTTTCATATACATATCCATGATGGGTAAGTATTACGGTGGCCCCCAACGACTAGTTTACAATCACGTTACTGAATTTCTTCATTTGCATTGCACACCATAAAAGTTGAATAACTGCCAAATAAATATTATATCAGGTAATCTAGATAGTAAGTTCCGTTTTTCATATTTGCCGCAAGAGTTCTGTAATCGTGATTTCACGCATGCGCGTCCACTTCTATGATTCACTTTTAAAGAAGAGAAGTTATTTTTAGGTATCTCATTAATGTGTCTTGTACATATTAAGCATTTAAAATGTTTTAAAAACTTGTACATCCCGCCGTATGCAATTTATGGCATTTCATCTGCGTTTTTAATGCTAGGAACACTAAAACCAATTGGAAGTCCCAGATAAATTTGCAAAGTTTACGGACAAAACGCGATGGCTCATTTTCTTATATGGAAGTGGATGGGAAAGTTCAATGAAGGGCGTGAAAACATTTACGATGAAAGGTAAAGTGGACGGCCTTTACAGATTGGCAAGGATTCACTTACAAAACTTGAATACAAGAATGCGGAGAAACAAATATTCTCCATAAGGACATTGCCAATGTATTTTCATTAAATTTATTGCACACTTGTTTCAATACTGCCAGCACACGATTAGCATTGCAGGCGGCATCTTTCTATGAATAAGATCATAAACAATCTCTTCCCACGCAACGATGAAAGAGTCAGCAATAATGGTAACTATTCAGAAAAATAATTTTAGTATTGTGCTTAATTACCCCAAAAAGATTTTTTCATAATATAGCTTTATTTCTGTTTAATTGATTAACAGAATTTACTTTCTGGATTTCATCATATACATATGTGTCCACTCTCAACGGTGGCCATTAGCTAATTTTTAAACTTTTGTATAGCCGCATATAGCTTCAGTACCTCATATAGCTCCAGTTGCAAAGATGCTTTAAAAAAGGTGAAGAATTCTTTTTTTAAAATATGTAGGTCTAAAACATATTAAAAAATTATGAAAATTAAATTTTCATTCGGTTCCCGGTCCTATATGTGATATTTCGTTAAAAAAATCCATCACTCTAATAAGCAATACAAAGGTCACATTCATAAAGCATTAAAATTGACCGAGTTATGAAACTTTAAATTTCATTACTTAAACCACTTTTCAGTAACTGAAAACGGATGAGTTGGACTAAGCTTTAAGGGGACGTACACTAAGTGCTTAAACTATTATAAAGGGCTTCCACTTTTAACGCTGTCCAATGGCTAACTCCAAAGACAGATATATAGTTCCAATTACAAAAATGTTTTAAATGAGGTAAAGAAATATTTTTAAAGCTATCTCACTGAACTTGTTGCCACCGTACAAGTTTTGTGGTAGTGTTATTTTTAATTAATGAACAGCTAGATTGGTTAAAATAATTGAAGATTTGAGCCACTACTCAGTGACATCACATTGTGACTAACCCTAGTAGCAAACCAATATTGGTCCAACGTTGCGCCAATATTACATTAATTGGAAATATTGCCAATAAAACGTCAATATTGCTCCAATATTGGGATGTTTACATTTTGCTCTTATTTAGTCAATATTTGCAGCCAATATTATGCCAATATTGGCTTTTTATTGGCAATATTTCCAATGGAACCCTAATATTAGCATAATATTGGCTGCAAACATTGGCTAAATAAGGGCAAAATGTAAACACGCCAATATTGGAGCAATATTTCATGCCAGTATTGTGCCAATGTACCAATATTGCTCCAAGATGTAGCCAATATTGTTCCAATATTGTTTGGCTACTGTAGATTCGTCTGGACTAGACTTATTTTAGGATGTCTTGCAATTAAATTAATCTAAATGCCGTACATAGGCGTGCACAGTTCGAGGAATTTTGGACAAAATTTTGCGTATGCGCAAGTCTTATAAGTAATCACATATGGTTCTAGGTTAGAGAAATATATAAGAGCAAAAAATTGACTATTCTCTGCGATTAGTAAAAAATACAACAATAATGTTCCAGTAATAGTTCTGCAGCCATCTTCTTTTGGAATAGAATTCCCTTCAATACTCCTTTAACCCTTTCCGGCACACTGTGCCCGGTCTGGGATACCTAATTTTAATTCCAAACTTGCAAACGGCACCAATTACATTTTAGTAAAATTTTGCTTTTATAGTAAAAGCTTAAATTAAAGGATTCTTAATTTTTAAAAACGTTGTTTCTAAATTCCGGTGTCAGTCGATTATTTCTCGATTATTTGCCCGTGCCGGAAAGGGTTAAGCAATTTATTCGCCTTTTAAAAAAGTTTTCAACTTGAGAATGTTCTCGATATTTCTCCTAAAAGTCCTAAAATAAAAAAAAAATACAAAGTTGTTAAATCTTGAATTGATTTTTAAAAAAATTTTTAAGTATCGTTGACTTGATGTGAATAAGATTCAAAATAGTTCAAGGTTCTTAAGATTTATTACACTTATTTTTTTATATAAATAATTATAGAATGACAAATAATTTATATCTATGAATCAGTTTTTAATTATTTGCTCTAAATAAATATTCTTAGTATTTGAATTTGTTGGTATTCATGAACTTTTAATACTACATCATACATTCTTCCATTTTTTTAAAAAAAAATAAATATAATTATAGCAGTTTTAATCTATTAATATGAAACACAAAAATTTAATATACAATATAGTAAATGCAGACACTGAATAGATTAAAATAAAATTACATAGCACAACTGATACAAGTGAATCAGTAAAAGTATCTATAAGTTTCGTCAAGGTATGTTCTATAACTTTATTCAAAATGTTGCAATTCCAGCATATGTCGAACATTTCTTCTAATAAATAAATTTATAATTTATAGGTGTACGCTATATACTTGGAGTAAAAATGAAAGTTTAAAATTTAAGAACTGATATTTGAATTTGTTGATAAAAATGAAAGTTTAAAATTTAAAAACTTATATTTGAATTTGTTGATAAAAATGAAAGTTTAAAATTTAAAAAGTGATATTTGAATTTGTTGATAAAAATGATAGTTTAAAATTTAAGAACTGAAATTTCCCTGTTAATAAAAAAAGAAGTAGACAAGACTATATGAACATACGATTCCAAAAACTTTATTGGGATCCAAGTAGATGTGCATATCACAAATGTAAATTATCATTTTGTATTTGCTTATGTGGTTTGTGTTTATATTAGTTATTACATTTCTTATGATTTTTATTGTATTTGCATGCTATAGAAAGTTAATAATTCATAAGGTGAACAATTATCATATAGTAGCGCCAACGCAAGCGATCATCGAGAAACATTATCTTGTTTTGAACAAACTTTTGGCAGTACTGTAACTGCAATAAATAAATGGTGCAATAGAGTTTCAACATTTAAAAGTTTGGTTGGAATTCTGCCCTAAATTTTTGCTCTATAATGCATTATGTTATAGTAACAGCTACTGCAACACCAAAAGTGAGTTCAAATAAAACACGAATCGTTCAGGAATGAAGCAGAAGCTACAGAAAATTTCATAATACAAAGAATTCCTTGCCTTAAATCAATGTAACAACAATGTATTAAAGTAAATATTTTTTGATTTCATATAATTAAGCTTGTCAGTTGCTTATTGCAAAAATTCGTAAAAAGGCATCATAGAAGAGCCATCTGTTGAGCAATTTACACCGAACAATAAACAGTATTGTTTCATGTCAAAAATTGACAGAATCTGAAGTATGGTGTAAACCAATGCGTCGGTTCTCTAGATACAGCTGTTGAGAAAATCGTGAAAAAAGCAGTATATCAGCACCATCGCTATCGAAATTTATACCAAACTATAATCAGCATTCTTGCATGTCAAGGACTAACAGAATTTGAAGTTTGGTGAAAATCCATACGTTAATTCTTGAAATACAGCGGTTGCAGTAATCGTGAAAAAGGAAGCAATTGAGTGATTGTTGAGCGATTTACATCAAAATGGAAACAGTATTTTTTTCATGTCAAGGAATAACAGAATTTAAATTTTGATGAAAATCCCTGCATTAGTTTATGAAATAGAGCTGTAGCGGAAATCGTGGAAAAGACAGTCTAGCATCGCAACTTGTTTAGCGAATTACACCAAAAACTAATAAGTGCCAATTTATAGGCGATATAGTTTAAAGGCGATATTTTATGCTATTTTTGCATCATAAATTAAAATAAAATACATAATTGCAACTTGAATGGCAATTTTCTTTTTTTTTCTCCGAAACAATTTGAAAATCTTTTTCACAATTTTATTTATATTTGCTTGCTGTCTGCCATACCGAATTCCTTTTGCTCTGATATATTTCTTTGACATTTTACAATTATCAAGTGAAATATATGTATGCTACACTGTTAAAATTTTTTCTCTAGTTTGAACCAAATTTTGGTGCTCAGTAGGTGCCATCATAAGATGGTGAAATCTCGTACCAAAATTTGCAGCTTCCTATTTCATACGAATGAAATACTTCCAACTGGGCGAAAAACTGCCCAGGCCGGGAATCGCCTTTACCAATCAGTTTGATTGTGTTGAAAATGCAATTTATCGACGTACCCATCGTTCTATGGAGTTCCTTTACATGCGGTCTATTCTGTTGAACTATCTAAATGACAGACCAGATGTTATGATCTACAAGGTTATCTGGGCGAAAAATGCTCACCAGTTCTTTTGCCCAGTTAGCTTAAACGTTAAAGCGTTGGCCTTATAAGCGTAGTATCTGGTTTCGATTCCCGGCTTGGGAAGTTTTTTGCTTAGTTGGAAATAATTCATTCGTAGGATAACTTTACCAATCAATTTGATTGTGTAAAAAATGCAATTTCTTCCTATTTCAACCTTGTTCCAACTATTAGTACTGTGCTTCAACAAAAGCTCCAAATATTGGTTCAATATTTCATCATCTTTCAATGGCAGCTATTGAGCACCAAATTTCGATTCAGAGTAGAACAAGATTTTTAACAGTGTAGTCCAAAGAATGTCAGCACAGAAATTAGTAAAAAATAAAGGTTTCATGAGTTAAAAAGAACTTAGGAATATCTGTGCTAGATCAAAAATATATTGAAGTAGGTTATAGGGGTTTCAGAATAGAAATTAATCATAAAAACAAGTTTTAAACAAATAAAAAAGCTTAGGAATCACTGTTTTAGATTTAAAATGGATTTTTTTTTTAAATAAAATAAAAGATGAGGAAAATTTTATTCAGTCTCTGAAATGCATCAAAAGTAATTCTGACGGAAATATCTTCTAAAATATACGTTAATCCCACGTTATACTCTCTTATTTCGATTTTATAAAGAAGAATAAAACAATATAAACATTATATGCATTTAGGTAACTTACCTTCAACATGTATATGTCAAATCTATTACCTTGTACAATTACCTGCATATTGAATTGACATTTATTTTAAAATGGATGTAAGATAGAACTTGATTTTTATTTTTCAATTCTTTTGTAAATTCTTTTTTTCTATCTGAAATTTATCAGAAAAACTATTTTGATTCAAATGTCTTTTAAAATACAGGGTTTTTCTCAATGCGTACCATATTCCCTATTATTTTATTTTTAAACATAAAACAATCATAAAGTAATATCCAATTACACATTCGTTATTAATGGATATAAGCTAAGTGTATATCCAAAATACACTCCAACATACATATGGAATATAATATTATTTTAACGTAAGTATAATCCTTTACATTGGAATATTACGCTAAAGCACATTAAGCAAATTATTAAGTAGTTGTTTAATGATTTTTTTAAGATGCAAAGCAAATATTCAAAACAACATTTTTAAGAGCTATTTAAGCTTTCTACATTTCAATGCATTTGTTATTTCTGTTTCTATATATACTCGTTATATTTACAGTCTAAGCCAAAAATCTTTAATTCAAGAATACGGAATTTCTCCCAAAGGATTAAATAAAAAGATTTCTTCGCATACTTGTGGTTTAAAAGCGGTAAAGAGTCTGAAAAACTTTCGTACTTTAAACTTCTCAATCTGATTTTTTTTCGTTCTTTTTTTTAATTAAAGTACGTGACTGAAAATATCTAAAAAAGAAAAAAAAAAGTCTTTTTAGCAAAAAACATGCGAAGGTTTTTCTTTTTCATTTTCTATCTACATTTGTATGCATATTTTTTCAAAATATTTTTGAAATTATATACGGATTATGCAGCCTTGCTTTTAGCGAATCGTGATGACATTTTATTAAAATATGTTTGATTTTTAGCATAAAAATTTAAAGATTTTCTATGATAAATGAAAATAAAACACGTAATTTCCACCTGAATGGCAATTTTCTTTTTTTTTTTTCTTAAACAATTTGAAAATATTTGGCGCAATTTACTTTACATTTGCTTGTTATTTACCCCACTAATTTTCATTTGCTCCTTTTTTTCTTGACATTATGCAATTATTGAGTTAAACATAGGATATACTAATCCAAAGGGATGAAGCAGAGAAATTAATAAAAAATACACGTTTAGTATTTAAAAAATAAATTAAGAATAACAACTCTGGATGAAAAATAGATTGAAGTAGGCCAAAGGGGTTTTAGAATAGAAATTAATCAGGAAAACAGATTCTCAAAATAAAAAATAAAAAACATTAGAAATCGTTATTCTAGATTTAAAATATATTTTTAAAAATACAACAAAAAATGAGGAAAAACCATATTCAGTCTCTGAAAAGCATCAAAAGTAAGTAAGACGGAAGTATCTTCTAAAATATACGTTAATCCTATAATCCTATATCCCCTCTTATTTTGATTTGATAGACAAGAAACAAACAATATAAAATTTCCATTGAATTACTTATTTACCCTGTGCTATATGTAAGCCAAAAGTTTATCGAAATTTATACTATTACCTGCATATTAAGTTAGCATTTATTTTAAATTGAAGTAAAATTATACTTCTATTTTATATTTAAACTTGCTTGTCAATTCTTATTAGGTGCGTTCGTAATTATGTAAATACGTAGCACCTATAGTTGTCGTTCAGTCCGTCCGTCTGTCCGTCTGTCTGTCTGTCCGCATATAACAACGCAAAAACTACCCAACGGAATCGTTTGAAATTTAAAATATATAATTATTACATAATTTTGTCGAGTCATTTCAAATTTTATGAAAATCGGATGGATAGATCAATTACAGGGATAATCAAAAGTATTCCGTTACATTACGGTCAGTGGGGAAAAAAGTTTCAAATGCATTTTAATTGTTTAAAATTTATAATATATAATTATTACATAATTTTGTCGTGTCATTTCAATTTTTATGAAAATCATCAATTACAGGGGCAATCAAAAGTATTCCGTTACATTGCGGTCAATGGGGAAAAAGTTTCAAATGCATTTTAATGGTGTTACACTCATTCAAACATAATAAAATTGACATGGGTCTATGAAATATATACTATAATATACAATTTGCACAATCTGTGTTACAAAGAACATTTATTATTGATTTACAAGGCCGCACAAAAGTATTCCATTGCATAAAGTTATAGTGAGAATATTGATTGGTGAGCGTTTTAATTGTAATTAACTATTTAACATTTTATGAGATTGATATATACGTTGCTGAGGAATATTACAAGATATTTCCTTTATAAAATAAAACAGATAGTATTTACAGGGACACACAAAAGATCTGGGGTATTATAGTGTATCCGAAGTACTGTCTACTATAACAGCAAGATCTGAATATTTTTAAAACTTCGCTATCGTACGAACGCACCTCATTTGCTACGTTTCACGTGCAATTTCCAACTTGTTTTTCTATTTGAACTTTATCAGAAAATATTCTTACTCAAACGACATTTAAAATACAAGTTTTATCATAATAAGTCTCACATTTCCTCTTATTTTTGATTTTAAATGGACAAAATAAACAATCATAACGTAATAAGCAATTTTACTTTCGTTATTAAATATATATGTTATATATATCTATACTAATATTATAAAGAGGAAAGCTTTGATTGTTTGTTTGTTTGAATTGAATAGGCTCCGAAACTACTTGTCAGATTTGAAAAATTTTTGCACAGTTGAAAAGCTTCACTATTTGCGGTGAACATAGACTATATTATATTTTCAAAAAAAAAAAAAAATAGAAATCTTTACTAAAATGCCAATAATGTAACCCAAGGTGTAGATAAATGACCTTAAAAAATCCTTACATCGCGCGCGCTATCCTGTAAGACATGGTGACGTCACTGCGACGTCGTTGTGAAGTCACATTGTGACTTTGTGACCATCGATTGTCGATGTGACGTCACGTGACGTCGATGTGAAGTCATTATGGTCGTTTTAGAGCTTTTTTGTGACGTCACAATGTGACCAATTTGTGAAAAGTGTGTCATTTGTGACTACTTTGACATTAACATTGTGACGAACTGTGAAAATGTTTTTAGAAAGTCACATCTTAGTCACAATGGGACGTCACTGAGTGGTGGCATGTTCGTCACAGATGTCATGTGACCAAAGTGACTCGTAGTGACGTCGTTGTGGCGACACTGTGACCATACATGCTATGAGGGTATTGATTATAATCTATATGCATAAAACAAAGTCGTGTTAGTTACACTATTTATAACTCATGAACGGATAGACCGATTTTTATGAAATTTTGTATAGAGATGTCTGACACCTTAGATAAATATATAGGCTACTTTTTACCCGACTATCTAAAAGGAGGGTAATGTTTTTAGTAGTTGAATTTAATGGGATGAAGTTGTAGTAAGAATTTGCGGTGTCAGTAGTGGCACAGGATTGAGCGACTTGCTCTACCCGAAGCAAAGCGAGGGCGGGCCGCTAGTATATATATGTATATTTAAAAACATTCTCCTAGTTACATATTGAATGTAGCCTTATTTTAAAATAACCGTAAATCAATACTTTGGAATACTACATACTACGCTAAAGCATAAGTTCACTATTAAGTAGTTATTTTATGATTTTTTTTAACGATACAAAGCAAGTATTCATTATTATTAACAGCTATTTGAGCTCTCTGCATTCCAAAGTATTTGTTATTTTTGCTTCTACATATACTGTTGCGATAAACACTCTAAGCCAAAAATCTATAGTTTTATATACTTTAATTCAAAAATGCAGAATTTGTCCCAAAGGATTAAATAAAAAGATTTCTTAACATGATTGTGGATTAGAAGCAGTAAAGAGTCTGAAAAACTTTCGTATTTAAAACTTTTGAATATGTTTTTTTGCTTTTCTTTCTTTTTTTTTTCTTTTTTTTTTTTTTTTTTTTTTTTTTTTTTAGATTAACAAACGAGACTCAAAATATCTAAAACCGAAAAAATTTCCTTCTAGTAAAAAGATGTGAAGGATTTTCTTTTTCTTTTTATTTATGTTTGTATATATATATGAAATATTTTTTAAATTACGCACGGATTAAGGAAGTTTTGCTGTTAGAGAATCGTTATGACATTTTATAAAAGATATGCTTTATTTTTGGTATAAAAATTTTAAGATTTTTTAATTTATGCTTATTAAATAGTTGTAGTAATATTAAATATATATATATATATATATATATATATATATATAATATAGTTGTTGATATTTTGTCGTTTTATTCTGAAAGGCTGTACATGTATAAACGTTAACAGCTTTTTAGTAATTTTCTACTTACATCCCTCCTTGCGATATCATACTTTATCATCTGTTGACCCACCCACACTCAGACTAAATATTTCGCTATCAATATCTCAAAATTGTCTGGAATTTTACAGTTTTTTTCTTTTTTTTCAGCGATATACAGATTTGGTTATTAGGATGAGCGAAGCGAATCCTCTACTAGGCCACTCAAGTTACACTTTGTCGTACACTTTATAAAAAATCTATTCAGTATTTTGACTTGAAATTAAACATAAGAATAAATTATGATTTGTAGATTTGCAGAATGTTATTTTTTTTACAGAATAACCTTTAAAAAATATTATTTTAATAATCAATTTATTCTACATGTTTTCCTATTGTGGATGCATTTTTGCAAATAAAAAATTTAACGCGTATCTTTTTATTTTCAGAATGAAAATAAACCATGGGGTTAGTAATTATAGATAGAATCATGATTAATTAATTAAATAAAATATATTTTCATTATTCCTCCAAAATCGTTTGCAAATAAAAAATTGAACCCGTATCTTTTTATTTTAAGAAGGAAAATAAACTATGGGGTTAGTAATTATAGATAGAATCATGATTAATACATTAAATAAAATATATTTTCATTATTCTGCCAAAATTATTTACGCAGTTTATACTTACGGATTTTAAAAGAATTACATTATGATTTATTTATTTAAGTATTTACTTTGGTAAAGTGGCAACAAAAAGAATCGTTAACAAGTAAAATTATTTCTTATATTTGGTATTTAAAGTGAATATTTTGTTAAATTTGGTAAGTTTCTTAAGTCTGGTATTCGAAATGAAAGATAAAAAAATAATTTAAGAATATTTTAATTGATTGAAGAATAATTTAATTCAACTAAATTAAATATATTAACTACGTTTATAAATAGTTTCTAGAAGGTATTAGAAATTTTAAAATGTCGAGAAAAAGAACACTTATTGGCCAGAACGAACGCCGTTACTGGCCATTGGAAAATGTAAATACATCTTTAAAACTTTTAGTTAAAAATTAAAAAAAAAAAAAAATTTTGTAAAATTCTGCTTCGAAAATATTTTTTTTATAACAGCCTTATATAATAAATAAAAAATTCCGAGGAAATTCTTAGTTATTTGGCTGAATTTACATTTCTAAAATTTAAATGCGCCAAAACATGAGATAACGTTTTTGCTTAATAAAGATGCAAAAATAATATAAAAAAGTAATGTTCCTTTCAAATATTTATCTTATGAAATAATGCTTCGCGAATCCAAACAAAGTACGGCTTTTGCTAGTATATTTACCATTCATATAATTTACTGATTCAAATAAAGGAAACTCAATAAAATATTACTATATAAAAAATTCCTTTATTGCATATAACATCTAAAAGAAATACCTACTCTTTAAGAGTATTCAATAATATTTTTTTTTACATAATATATTCAAAAATAATATATCTTAATTCAGTTGCCTTCACAAGACGGCGGAGTTGAGGTGTTAAAGAACTTCTTATCAATAAAAACAGGTAAAGAACATACTTTTACTTTTCGTTACTAGTAAAAGAATAAAAGTATAATTTTATAAATAATTTTGTATTTCGAAAAAAAATAGATAACAGGGGAAAATAGGCAACAAACTGGTGTATAGAATAAATTACGTATAAAAAGAGAAAAATGTAATAGGAGGATCAAAAAGGTTAACGATATCAAAAGATAATTCTCTCTTTCCGAGAGATATCTTACGATATCATGTGCGAGATCCTCCTCCCCCTTCCACCTAAAGTGATAACGTTATACATGCACAGCACCGCAATATGTTTTAAGCAACCCAAAGATTGACTAAAGGTATATCGCACTGCTTATAACATATTCTGAAATATAGGGGGGGGGAGGGTAAATTTGTTACTCTAACATTTGACGAATTTTTATGTATTTTTTATCACCAAAGTTCTAGAAACAAATAAAAATAGTAATTATAATAATTTTAGTTTTTATTGCTACTTTACTTTCTTGGACTATTTTAATATGTGCCCGCTACTTAAAAAAATATAAAATGGTTAGTTTTAAGGCCTAGATTAGGTAAAATAGACAGAAAATGTACACTCTCAGAAAAAAAAATGTAGATTTAAGAGCGTTTGTCCTTATTATCTTCGCGAGCATCAGCCTTATTTGATGAGAAATGGTCTGATCCACTAAAAAAGTGGCCTTGATCCTTAGATACTTTTAAAATTAAGAGCAATCCACATTAGACAGGAGCGAAAAACGAAAACGTTTCTGAATCGAACCGTAATAGTGCTCAGATATTGCTACTCGTCAATACAATTACATGAGCAAAAAAAGCTTTAAAATCGGACAATATCTTCTGTTAACGGATCATGCTCAAAATTTCCTAATTTGAACAAAATTAAACAGGTAGGCCAAAAATCATTAAAAATCTATAAATTTTGTCTACTTGAATTCACTTAACCCTTTTGGGTCCGAATTTTTTTTTTTCATTTTGACAACAAAATTAATTTTATTTTAATAGCATTAATCGTAGCAACACAAATAGATTTACTTAAGTTTTAAGATTATCTCATTGTCTGAAATTTAACAAATATACTTATTTCGTGTATTATTTAATTCATTTTTATATAAAAATAGACTAAGGAAGAAAATTTTGGAGAAAATTTGGAAAAAGTAACTGAGTAATTGTTAAGGGAAATTAATATTCGATGAAAAGTCATGTACTATTAATAGTACACCAGACGCGAAAGGTTTAATGTACATAGCATAGCCTTGAGGTGAAGAATGGAGGAAAAAATACTACACATTATTTTACTATTACCTTTCAACCCATTCAAGGAGTGAAAAGGGCCAATTTTCGTAGAATAAACCCATTTCGTAGCTTTAATACAATTTTGGTTGTTCCCAATACTTTGTCTAGAATTTGACTCAGTGATATTACCAGAAATCCCTAAAGTGAAGATTGTTAAAAATGGGAAAAGCTGTTTTATCACTACACTCTATATGCACTGCATGAATCGAATTTTTCACTTAGTGGTTTTACTTGTTTCTAAAGTGTTTTGAGGGAAAATAGAAGATTTTGCTTCATTAAAATATGGCTCCTTATCGAAGTTATAAATCTTACACGTTAGAAGCTAAAGTGAAAATTATTAAAAAAGTAGAATGTGGTATGTGTGCCGATCTAATACAGAAATTGCTTTATAATATGGAAAAAAAAAAAAAAAAAGCTCTCTACTTATTTGAAAAATAAAGAATTCATCTTGAAATCCTGAAAAAAAAAGAAAGATTTACTAAACAATGAATAAATATGAAAATAGCACATTTGGTCTGGTACCTTAAACAATAGAAAAAGGCTTTCGATGTGCCGGATTTATCCATTCACCTAATAAAAGTGGTTGTAATACAAGTGACAAAAACGACAAACCTTTAAAAAAAGAATTTTCAAACTTTTCTGAAAATTTTCAGTGTAATATTACGTTTGCAGTGTACATAGCATGCAACTACCCATGCGCATCCAACCGTTTTCGAGACATCAGCACATATTTGTAGCAGCTGTTCAGCACAAGTTTGAATGAATAAATACATATATTGACAGGCAAGTATATAAACTGTTCGCAAATTAAAAATGTCACTGCATTGCTTTAAAACCTCTTGACAATGCCTTTTCCTGAGCAACGAGCGAAATTCTTTACACCCACACATTGCCAGTTATTTCCAAACTTTTAGACATGTACTTCGCATTCTACAAAGTTTTCGTGTACGGCTGCATTCGGGGAGTTTTCCCATCTGTTTTTATTATTTCCTGCACTTTATTTAATGCAAATAGTATCCCTTTAAACATGTTTTTTCTCTTATGCTTTCCATAATTCGAACTGTGGATAATTCAAGCATTTCTTGTTCTCCCGATGAGTTCAAATTAGTGATGGGCGATTCTGGAAATTTTGAGAATCGATTAAAATCGATATCGTATAAAACAACATCGATCATAATAAGAATCGATTTCTCAGTTCTAGAATCGATACTAGAATCGATATTTCGATATTTAGGTTCACACAGAGAAGATCCAAATTACTAATTCCAAAACTTAGACAATCAGCAAGACCGTAATTACCGCCTCCCGCCCCCCATTCCCATTTAGGGAGGCATAGAATTAAGCTATTGCAGATTTTAGAGTCGGATATTAAGAATTTTAAATTTTAAAATGATTGTCACTTGGTTTTCACTTACACAAAAACTTTGACAAATTTGAGAGACATAACTCAACTAATAACAACACTGAGTAACTTGGCATTAAACCTAGTATAAAGAGTGCCAAGAGCGTGTAATTAGGATGGGGAACAAGGAGTATAGCCAAAAAAAAAACTTTTTTTTTTCTAATGCCAACCAAATGTTACACGAGATAGTTTGGAAGAACATAAAATATGCCCGATTCTCAAGGGGGCAGGTAACCCCCACTCTTGACGGAAATGCGACCATAGCCCAAATGTATTTTTTGTCGAAGTTTCAAAATGAGGATTTATAATAAAATATAACGAGAATTGGACATTTTAAAAATTGCATGCATACTTTGAACGGCCCATTTAGTAAAGATTGGCAAGGAAGGGGGGGGGGGCGAGAGATTAGAACGGACGAACTTGAAAGAAAAAAAAAACATCATTAACTAATAACCCAAATAACTGAGCTTCTAAACAAAAATATAGTGTTTAACTTAGTGTTGAATTCATGGGGTGGCCCGCGGGGAACATGCACTCTTTGAAACTATAAAGAGTGCCAAGAGCATGTAAGTAGGTGGAGAGAGAGGTAGTAACAGAAAAAAACGAGGAGATAAAAGCTTTATAACGATATGTTACATGAGATGGTGTGGAAGAAACAAAAAATATGCCCCCCACCCAGGGGGGCAAGGTGAATCCCAAACGGACAAAAGGGCGACCCCAGCCCAAATGTATCTTTTGTTGAGGTTTCAAAATATGGATTTATAACAAAATAGAACGAGGATTAGACTTTTTAAAAATCGCAGTCATAATTTGAACGAACCTGTAAGTTAAGATTGGTGAGGAAGGGGGTGGGCGGTAGGACGGACAAACATGAAAAAAAAAAAAAAAGTGGCACTCTGAGAGTGCCGATAGAAGTGAAACCTTGAACAATTACGTGTGTATTTTTGAATCGTTAAGATATATAATTTTGAATCGCCAGGAAATACTTTTAAATGAATAAAAAAAAAGGTTCTCTAATATTAAGGAACATATTAATGTCTAAAAAAAAAAACCGCGCGATACCATATGTCCAGCTATTGTAGTTAACTCACTATAACTACTTTCTTACATTTTAAAACGCGATAAATACATCAACCAAAATTAGACCATACTATCGATACCTTAATTCTTATCCAAATAAATCATTTTGTATTAATGCCTGTTACAATATCTCTAGATTACTTTTTGAATTATTCAAATCGGACATTCCATTCAAAAGATATTATGAATTTAAAGATGACAATCTAAAGAAATAATAGCGCTGCTGAGTACTCGGAGGCCAATAAGCTTAGGTTTTTACGTGTGCAATCAAACGATTGCGGGTTCGAACCCCAGTTTCGCTAATATGTATCAATTTTTTTTTTTTTTTTTTTTGAAGAAGTTTGAAAAATTAAAATTTTAACACATTATGGGTCCGTAACGTGACCTGAAATGATGGGAGAAAATTTCTTTTGCTAGATTTGTAATGTATGAAGCACAAGCTTTCAATAGACATATTGTATGAAGGAAAACCCCCTCTGCCCCCCACCCCCCCAAAAAAGGTCCTATAGAGAAAACCGGGAAACTGGAAAAGCAAAAAAAAAAAAAAAAAAAAAAAAAAAAAGCGGCGAGAAATGTTTAGTTATACTAGAATTTTTCTCATCACTGTAACTCCTATAGAAGCAAAGTTATAGCCTTTTAAAGATTGAAATGAAGTGAAGAAATAAGCAAAATTAGGTGAGTGATCGACAGTGGGGGGAGGGGGGAAGGGTCCACAGCTCTGGGGGTGCCATGTAGCTTAAACTTTTAAGTTAAAAATGGTAGAAAATTAAATGAGCGAAATTTTAAGGTGTATATTGGAAGAGGGTGCAAGCCCTTCCCCCCTCAAAAATTTTTTTGTTTCTTTTGAAGAAACAAAAAAATATGCCCCCCGGCGGGGCGCAGACAAACCCCAAACGTTCGGAAGGGCGACCCTTTATTTATCTTTTGTCAAGGATTTAAAATGTGGATCTAAAATAAAATAGACCGAGAATTGCACATTTTTTAAACTGTATGCATATTTCGAACGGCCCTGTAAGTTAAAACTGACGTGGAAGGGGGGATTAGAAGAGACGAACGTGAAAAATAAAACATAATTAACTAATGCTTCAAATAACTGGACTTCTAAACAAAAATATAACGATTTAACCTAGTGTCGAATTAATGGAGTGGCCCGCAGGGGATTACCCCCCCCCCGCCCCAGAAGTTATGAGATTTATGCTTTTTAATGCACAAATTGCGATTCCCCCTCTCTTACAGAGCTGTAAAACATGATGCTTTCCTCCGGAGTCGCAGAAAAATACCTGCATTCAACACTAATTTAGCCTAGAAAAAAAGGAAAAAAAATCGAAATCGAATCTAAAGATCGAAATCGAATCTAAAGATCGACATCGAATCTAAGATCGACATCGAATCTAAAGATCGAAATCGAATCTAAAGATCGACATCGAATCTAAAGATCGACATCGAATCTAAAGATCGAAATCGAATCTAAAGATCGATCTTACGGGCAGAATCGATTTTACATTTTTACTTTCTTTTGTAACTTTACAAGAAGAGAGTATTAGAGTCGTGAAAAATTTTGACTTCCCGTTTTTGATGGATTTATATATTTTAGAAGGTCTTTAACACGATTTCATGGTTTTTAAGAAATATCTGTCTGTGGGTGTGTCTGTCACTCTGTGCGTCTGTATACGACAAAAATTTCTGACCGTTCTATCTCAAGAACAAATGCACGGAATTCCACAAAACTTTAGATTTAGTTTGACCTTGATATAAACTGAATCTAATTAATTTTTGGTGCATATAGCCTAACAGGTGGCGCTGCTATGCTGCATTTTTTGCGATTTGCGCAACAGCTATATCTGAATAACGAATGAACGGATTTTCATCACATTTTAGATCCAGTTAACTCAAGTTAACCAGATCCAGTTAACTCAGTGAGTTAAGTTCCAGTTAACTCAAGTTAGTCCTTGACATGAATTGATGTTTTTTGCATTTTGGTGTATATAGCTTCTCAGATGGCGCTGCTATACTGAATTTTTCACAATTTCCACTCAGCGTTATGTGAAAGGAAGGGGGCGAAAGGAAGCGGTCGTTCCGAGCACGGAAATTTAGGGGGCGCCAAATTTTTACTACTAACATCACTTCTAGCCTATCAGAAGAAAAAGTTAATAGGGGCGGGAGGCTAAATTGGAACTTTGAACCGGGCACAGTTCTCTTTTCGCACGCCCCTGTTTCCATTTTAGCTTTATCTCAAAAACTAATGCACGAACTTTCATAAAAATTTAGATTCAATTAGTCCTTGATATTATTTTATGCTAATTACATTTTGGGGGAAATCGCTTAAAAGATGGCGCTGCTATACTGCATTATTCATGATTAACGCAATAGCGATATCTCAAGAACGAATTTTCATCAAATTTCAGATTCAGTAAATCTCAGACATAGATTAGTGCTATTCAGTTCTTGGTGTAAATTGCCCAACAGGTGGCTCTGATATGCTGCATTTTTTATGATTTCGCAATAGCTGTATCTCGCGCTTTCATGAATTTTCATCAAAATTCAGATTTAGCTGGTACTTAATAAAAATTGATCCTGATCAATTTTTGGTGTACATCACTCAACAAAAAACGCTATTTTGCAGGGGGGGGGGGGGTTCTGAGGTTTCTTTAATTCTTCTACCTTAGAAACTAATGCACTGAAATTTTGGAATTGGCACATCCGTCTATTTTATCTTCGACTTTTGAAGGAAAATGAAAATTATATTACCTTCAGAGAAATCGATTAAAAATTTTAAAGTATCGATTAAATCGAGTTGGCCGTAGTATCGATTAAATCGATTTAAAAAATCGAAATCTCCCATCCCTAGTTCAAATTTACGACAGCCGACTGTACATGTAAACTTTGAATTATTTACACAAACCAGTGTATTAATATATATACCGGGTGTCCCAAAAATTACAGATGGATTTTAAAATTCAAAAACTTTCAAACGGTGACAGGTATTTAAAAAATTTTTGCAGGAGGGTTATGTATAATGTCAGGAGTTTTTTTACCGTAATTTTTTAATTTAGTTCGAATTTCAAACAATAGATGGCGCTTACGGCGATTAAAGGCCAGATGATCAGTGCTAAGTAAGATCAGTTTCGGCGTCGATCTGGGCTTCTATTACCGTCAGCAACATCTATTGTTTGAAATTCGAACTAAAATAAAAAATGACGGTAAAAAAAAAAACTCCTGACATTATACATAACCCTCCTGCAAAAAATTTTTAAATAGCTGTCACCGTTTGCAAGTTATTGAATTTTAAAATCCATCAGTCATTTTCGGGACACCCGATATTATCTGAATTTAGTGTTTCACATTTAATGAGACACATTGTTTTCAAACCTGGTGAATGAATTAAGCTTAATTCTGTATTATATGAGCTATCATCTTTACAAAAGTGAAATTTCTTATGGGAAGCCAGAACTGTCCTCCGACAATATTTTTTACTAATCCTTTAACATATTCGCTGCCAATCACGCGCCAGTGCGTGATATGGCGCCAACGTTAAGGGACCACTTACGCTCCAGCGCGTGACGTGGGCTGATATCCAATAGCCAGTCATGCAACGGTGCGGGAAAATCTTTCACTGATTCTTTCTGATAAAAATTAAATAGGCTTTCAGGAAAAACCCAATTCTACACTGCGGCATTAACTATCATCACATCTTCACGTAAGCGGCAGCGAACGTGTTAATTTCTTATAAACGTGCAGCACATATACGTGATATTTAAGGCTCTCAGAGAATCCTTCATTATTCTAAGTACTCATATTTATCATAAATTTCCCCCTATTTATTCAGTGCAATCTCTCGATTCAGTTGAACAAAAATTTCAGTTCTGAAAAACCGGAGATAAAAGATTAACTTTTTCAGGTCTCGTGTACTATTAACAGTACATGTCCTTTAATTGAGTATTATTTTATTTTAAGGCCCCACACTAGGCACAGAAAAAGACCCGGATGATAATGTAAAGTCTATGGGGTCGTTCTTTTCAAATATCTCGCTCAAATTTTAATATTGTTACCTGATTTTTTGTTACCTGACGTTCCACATCCGGCCTAGTTTTTACTTTGCACTTTTGCTTTCAGATTTTTTTTTAATTACCTTAAAATTCAAAGCCGGTTTAAACCGGTTTTGAAATTGAAACTATCAAACTGTAAAAAATATATAGATGGAGCTAATAATCATTTATTTTCAAAAATAACTTTCTCGGTATTAATAATAAATTTCGTAAGTGATTCCAAAATAATGTTATTTTCAGACTGAATCGTAACAGTCCGAAAAGTAAATGCTTATTCAAAATTTCCAGCTTACATGGAATTAGATTTTCTGTTTTATGTATCTTTTGTCATTCCACTTGTTTAAACAAAATACAAATTACAGAAAAGCAATATTCATAAATTTTCATTTATGGAAAAGTAATTTTAAAACTTCCGTAAAATATAATGAATAAAATTAATAAAAAAAATTAATAAAGTTTGTTAGAAATCCAATAAAAAAAATTAAATGATGAAAGTAAATATTTCACCTAAAAACTGGATTTTTTTTTATTTATTAGTATAAAGTTAATTTATTTTCCAATTCAGTTATGTGAGAATTCCTGGGTAGAAATGTTTGCTATAAATATTTAAGCATTCAAATTTTTAATTTAAGAATAGAAACTCATTTCTCATCCAAATATATAATTGTTTTTAAATAACAGTAACTGGACCGTTGATCTTCATAAATGGGCAAGATGTTTTGAACTTAATGGGCAAGTTGTTTTGAAAACTTAGTATGGCTATATCTTTTTTGAAATTAAAAAACAAATATGATTTTAATTACAGTAGAACCCCGCTAATTTGGACCCCGTTAATCCGGATCGATTTAGTCATTTTTAGGTGCGTTCGTAATTATGTAAATACGTAGCACCTATTGTTGTCGTTCAGTCCGTCCGTCTGTCTGTCCGTCCGCATATAACAACGCAAAAACTACCCATCTAATCGTTTGAAATTTAAAATATATTATTATTACATAATTCTGTCGAGTCATTTCAAATTTTAAGAAAACCGGATGCATAGATCAATTATAGGGACAATCAAAAGGATTCCGTTACATTACAATTAATGGGGGAAAAGTTTCAAATGCATTTTAATTGTTTGAAATTTTTAATACATAATTATTACATAATTTTGTCGAGTTATTTCAAATTTTATCAAAATTGGATGCATAGTTCAATTACAGAGACAATCAAAAGTATTCCGTTACAATACGGTTAATGGGGAAAAATGTTTCAAATGGTGTTAATGTTTTAAATGGTGTTAATGGTTTTTAATGGTGTTACACTCATTCGAACGTAATAAAATTGATAAACATCTATAAAGTAGATATTATAATATACATTTTGCATAATCTGTGGTGCAAAGAATATTTGTTATTGATTTACAAGGCCACACAAAGATATTCCATTGCATAATGGTATAGGGAGCACATTGTTTGGTGCGCATTTTAATTGTAGTTATTTACAGTTTTATGAGATTGATATTTTTAAAACTACGTTATCGTACGAACGCACCTCATTTGCTACGCTTCACGTGCAATTTCCAACTTGGTTTTTTTTTTTTTCAAGTTTGAGAAGCGATTTGTTTAATTTCCATAACATTAACGTGTTTCATCGTCGTATTCTGAATAAATAAATTTTTTCTAAAACCTTTTCGGAAGAATACCTTAAACTTTCTTATTTAAACTACATCCAACGAACTATTTATGCTCAACGCGATGCGTGACCATACGGCTCACAAAAGATATAAAAAACTGGCACAGCAAAACATCACAAACATTTTTATTACAAAGTAAACATTTTTACTGTCTGTAAACAATCAATAAGTTAAACATAAAGGTGATTTTCTGTAAGTATGTTTTATTTTATTTCATTTTTTTAATTCCCCGGATAATCGGGATTTTCGATAATCCGAATTGGGTCTGGTCCCAATTAATCCGAGTTATCGAGGTTTTACTGTAATTCATAATAATATTTTCATAATCCTTATGAATTTCTTTCTAATAAATTATTGATGAACAATGTTTCAAAAATACTAACTTTGAAAGAAAGACAAGCCCATGAGCAGAATCGGCGCAACGCTGCGACGCACGTCGCAGACTCTTGGGAAGGTTTGCAGACTATTTTTCAAGTGTTAAAAATTTAGCAAAAATTTAAAAAATTCGGTCCTAAATCCAAAAATTCGGAAATAAAATGTATCGCGAATTTCGAAAAAATGTCTTCGAAAAAAAATCAATTTCGTCATAGATCGCGGGAAACACGTGAATTTGTCAAAGTAACGCAGAAAAACACGAATTTCGTCCAAAGATCGCGAAAAAACTGCAGTTTTCGTGAAAAAATTTCGAAACAACGGCGAATTTCTTCAAAAAATCGCGAAAAATGACAAATTTCTTCAATAGATCGCGACAAAACGGCAGTTTTTGTCAAAAGATAGCGAAAAAACTGCAGTTTTCGCCAAAAAATCGAAAAAACTTCAAATTTTGTTAAAGCGCGAAACAATGAAAATTTCGTCAAAATATCTTGAAAAAACCGCAAATTTTGTCAATGGGAGACGGCCCCGTCGTCATTGTCGGACAATCCAGGAAGTGTTAAAAATTCTGAGAACAAAGGCAACTTATTTTTAAAAGTACTTTCCTTTTATGTCTATCACAAATACTTAGGAGGTTTGAGTGCATATAATGTAATGCGAGGGATTGGTCTGCAGACTGTTTTTTAAGTTTTTACTTGTGTTGCAGACTGCAGAAAAAAATTCTGCTGCTGGGAAGACAAGTACATTTTGTATGTATTATTATTTTTGTTGTTTAATAACATCACTCTGAAATATAAATGGGTGAATTTGCACATTAAAACTAGCATAATGATGATATAAAACTGATTAGGTTATATGTTGTATAGTGCCTTATAAATTTCCAAATACAGGCATCTTCTGTTAACCCTTTCCAGCACGGGCAAAATCACGGGTAAAATGAGAAATTACCGACCGGCACCGGAATTCACAAAGGATTTTTTTCAGTTATTTTGAATTCCTTAATTTAAGCTTTAAGGGTGTATTCGAAAAAACGCTTTTCCACCTTCAGCAGCTCGAAATTTTCCCATACAATTTCAGACATATTTTTAAAAGTAGAATCATGAAACTTGCTGAGGGGATTCTTGAAGGGACGTATGAGGTGCCGAGTAAAGTCTTTTTACGCTCAATTCATTAGAATTTGATTTATAAGCAATTAACTTCTCTGGAAGACCCTTTTTTTCGTTCCCTTATCTCCCATTTCGGAAAAATCGGTTCAAATTGCCCTTTTTGATTGCTTTTTTTGCAATATTTTGTATATTTATCAAAGAATTGACCTTTACGGCACCTTGTGCACTTTCTAAATAAGAGAATCTGCGAGTTTCATGTGTTAGAGAGCAAAAGTGAATTCAAAAATAAATCGGAAAACAAGCAGTTTGAATCGAAATACACCCTTAATTACAAAAGCAAAATCTTACTAAAATATTATTGATGCCGTTTGCAAGTTTGGAATTAAAATTAGGTATCCCTGACCGGGCACAGTGTGCCGGAAATGGTTAAGGTCACTCGGCTTCTCTGAAATCCCTTCCGTAATGTAAAGTCAATGGACGTCTCATGCATCCGTATATTTGAAATATCTTCCCAGGAATCTAATATTTTCAACCTTATATTTTTTCTGTGCACCCTTCTTAACACTTTAACACGCAGTGGTGCCGAGTCGGTAACACCTAAAGTTCCCCCTGTTTAGAGACACAAAAATCCGTGAATATTTCAAAAACTACTCTAATGGCTACTTTAAATCTTTCTTATGAGTTCTAGATGGCAGTACCACAGAGATCAAACTCTACTGTTTTTAAATAATAGATAAGATGTTTTACTGTAATACGCACTTCACAGCAATGCTCTTCTCACTGCGCTTATCAATGCTTTACTTATGGGAGGTTACCACTTCGGCAACAGCTGTATAGTTAAAATGGTTAGTGCAATCTTTACAAAACAATACCTGTGTACTCCTCTAGGCCTAAATAGATTGCCTATTTTTTTTCTTTAAATTCCAACTTTAAAGAGTAGTGCGCCGGAAAGGGTTAAATGGTGTCTCCGTTTTTCTTAGTTCTCAAAATATTTCAAAAATCTATGTTTAGTGCAATATTTTATGTCTTAAAAGCTGACGAACTGTGGGTAAGATTTTAATGCTTCACAGAAAATTAAGTATATATATTAGAAAAGTGAAATATCTGAAAACTAGGAAACACAGAGACATCTTTTTAAAAATGTGTACAAAAAAGGAGCTAAAAATGCTAACTTCCTGAGGTAATATTTTAAATGCACGAGTGCATCAAATGCCCGTAATTACGGAGGGGAATTCGGAAGCTGCGTAAGCAGAACCCTTAAGAGCCCACAATAGTCACAGAAAAAGTACGCAAAAAGACCCGGATGACCATGTAAAGTCTATGGGAGCGTTCTTTTCTAAAATCTCGCTCAAATTTTAATATTTTTGCATGATTTTTTTGCACAAGATAGCTGAGGGCAATCCACAACCGGGCTAGTTTTTACTTTTTCCATTTTGGTTATATATTTTTTTTATTACGATAGTTTCAGTTTCAGAACCCGTTTAAACCGGTTTCGAAAGTTAAAGTAATTTTTTAAAGAAAATCTGAAACAAAAATTGAAAAAGTAAAAACTAGCCCGGTTGTGGATTGCCCTCAGCTATCTTGTGCAAAAAAATTATGCAAAAATATTAAAATTTGAACAAGATATTAGAAAAGAACGCTCCCATAGACTTTACATGGTCATCCGGGTCTTTTTGAGTAATTTTTCTGTGACTATTGTGGGCTCTTAAGTGTCTTGGTTGAGGGTATTATGTTTATGTGTTAAAGTGTGTAAAGAGTTCTCAAATTACTGTAACATACACATTTTAAGTTATAAATTGCACATAAGTGCACATAACACTGTCTGATAAACAAAAGCGATTGATTTTGTCCACATAGAATCAGGGCTAGGATTTTGCCGGCAGACACAAATGGCATAAAGTGGTTTTAACCGGCGGAAACTGGCAACAACTGGCATAAATTCATTTCAAGACATAATCTGAGATTTTTTTAGTAGTATTCAATTACTTATACATTTTATCCATGATAAATAACAAATAATAATTTGGATAAAACATAAAGTAAAAAACATGATTGTTCTATTGCAGCTGCTCATAAAATTTACTTAGCTTTATTTAATGATGGAAATATCATTTAAACTCACAAATGCAAGATTCAAATCTCATTTGATGCAGTGTTAGCTTTTATGCTAGCTTATTTTTTAGCTAAATTCTTTATATATTAAATACATGTGTGAATTATGAATCATTGCAGGTTAAAGTTCTTATTAGTATTACTTCCTAGTTTCTGATAGTTTTTGTCACTTACTGGCTGAAACTTGCCAGCCCTGCATAGAAACATCCTTTTAGTTTGGAATGTAAATTTGAAACTAAACAGTTTTATGGTCGTAAAAGAAATTTGCATGAAAAACAGAGTGAGTGTTTATTCTCTTTCCGTCAGATTTTTTTAATGACGACAGATTAGCGTAATTATATTTTACAAGAAACAGTTTCATTTGAGATTATATTTACAGCATACCACCCTCGATGTTGAAATTATTTTGAAGACTTAAAATAGTAGATTCACAATTTGTGAACAGAACCTGTACCGTCTAAAATATACACCAAAAAAATAAAATTTTGTACAAAGTGAAACAGTGATGCCAGCGCGCTTTCCATATATTGTACGGTTGCTTTTCTATGAATATAAGTTACAAATCTTTAAAGAAAAGACTATGCAAAAAAGAACTGAATAAATATAAATTATATGACGGAAGGAAAATTTCGCCTTGCTTTTAACATAAAATGTATAATATGGACTTTAAAATGTCCAGGCTTACTTAAAAGGCGATTAAATAATCAACTGTAGATGGTAAAAGTTAATGTTATTAGAAAAAAAAAAAAAACAATTTTCAAGCCACGATTCTCGTTCATTTTTCAAAACGAAATCTTATATTTGTATTTATAACAGAAAATATTCTCCGAGGAAGAACCTCTTTGGAAAGGGTTTGAAAGTACTAAAATTTTTTTTAAATAGTATTAACTTTTAACGTCTATATCTTGAGTTACTTGTAATGGAACGTAGTCAAAGACCTCGTAAGAAACTTGAAATAAGTAGAATAAGTAAGAGATATAATATGTAGTAGGCAAAATTATAAAAAAAAAAACACGCATTATAAAATTAACTTTTACTATGAAATATCATTTTGTATTATTGCTTTTATTATTTTAATACTAAACTTTATAATCGTGTTATTTTAAGATAAAAATGATGATTAAAAGCATTTTATGTGAATTTCAAAAGACTTACGAAAAAAATCTTATAGATCTAAAACAAAAAATAAGACATAAACAAACTAGAAAGGCTTTACCTTTTTTTTAGTTTAATTTTTCTCTTGGAGATAATAAAAAGAAAATTCTTAACTAATCATATCAAATGGAACATTATATGTTTTTTGAATCAGAAAAAAAAAATTAATAAAAGAAAAAATGAGTTTCAATGAGGTAGACATAAAAACAAATCTGGAAAGGCTTTATCTTCTTTTTTAGTTTAATTTTTCTTTTGAAGATAATAAAAAGAAGATTCTTAATCAATAATATCAAATTAAACATTATGTGTTTTTTTTTCTGAATAAGCAATAAGAACTAAACTAAAGAAAGAGGTTGAAATATTCCTTTATGATCTGAATGATATTCCCATTGAAGATGTTATTCAAGATTGTATTGAAGATGTTCTTTCATTCTTAACTTCAAGAATCTTGTAAGATTCCAAACAAATATTTCTAAAACGTTCTTAATAAAAAAGGTTCAACAGAACCTTCAAAAAATCAGTACTACATCATTATTCGCTTCAGACCCCAAGATAAAATAACTCTGCGAATGCATATTCATATATTTTTCACAAACAAAAAGACACCACAGATGACTGTAAAAGGTATTTTTTCTGAAATTGATACCTTAAGGGGGGGGGGGATACCTTGTAATTTGGATTCACAAAGACGGATCTAAAATTTAATTATTCATAACTTAAATTACGCAGTAAAAAATTGAAGACCGTTATAAAATTAAATAATCTACTTATCGTCATTTTTTTTAAAACTGTAAAGTGTCTAAGTTATTTAATTATGGAAAAATTCTCATTTTCTTGGACACATTGTTTGCAATGCATTTTGCAAACTCAGATGATAATAACATTTATTTTATGTGAAAATAAGCATCAGTACTGCCATTTTTTTTATTTTAATCCAAACCTAAAACATTCAACTAAATAAAAATAAAGCAAAAATGTAAAAAAAAATAAAAGATAAATACAAAATAAAAAATATAGTTTATATCTTCTACAATTCGGAAGTATCATGTATGATACTTCAGAATCAATGCGATTACACATTTTTTTTATTTTGGAAGTAAATAAAATTATCCTACTTAAATATAAAAATAAAAGTACTTTTTTACTATTTCTAATACAGTGAAACTCGGTCTATACTCAAAGTTCCTCGTAGCAGAACGTAACAGAAGACGTCATAAGTAACTCGAAATATGAAGAGTAAGAAGAGATATAATGCGTAGTAGACGATTCTTTACACTCTAAAAAATAAATGTGTAAATTTACACACAAAAATGTGTAAATCGATGATACAAAAACGACAT